>OV725079.1:60392155-61737155 GCA_928085145.1 Nezara viridula | reverse complement strand
CTTACTTGTATGGATTATGCTAGTAGTTTAGTATGGGATTATTAAACTTAAATTAACATTAGTTTAGTCAAATTCATTAGTTTCTAATGTAATACCTTATCGTTAATGTATGATGCCGCATGCTAGGTAATGCCAAGCCATTATTTGCTAATACTTTATTGTTCGAGCAAAGAGATAATTTAAAATTATTTGAAAAAAGATCGCTTAAGTAATATAAAGACCCCACATTGTGAAATCAAATTTATGAAATAATCTTCAATATTCGATTTGGAAAATATTCTGAATAACTAGACTTGGAGGGAAGTAAATTGAAGTGAAAATCAAATCCATCAGATTATTACATAATTTTAATTTATTTTATAGCTAATTTGTACCATATATATTTATTAATATTTTAATTGTTATTGTAAGCACTAGTATCTTGGGTTCATAATTTTTAAAGAACTGTTTCTTGGGCTACAGTTGTGCCCAGATTTGACCATGATCACGCGCAACCACCAGTTCCCCCTCCCCTTGATTAATTAGGAGAAACTGGTTTATAAAGCATAGATGTATCTCAGGAACTCGGATTGAATAAAGAAAAATGAATAACATTTCTCATTAAAAAATAAAGAAAATCCAAATTGAATAATTAACAGCTGAAACACTTATAGTCCGTGATGAAGACCCCTTTTTATCAAATTAATAACATCCGTCTGAAACTTCGTGGACAGCTTCTTCTCATCGCAACCTACAACTATTTTATTTACCAAAACCCTTGAAATTGGAGCGTTTTCAATCTAAAGGTTGGCAAACTTTATCTATTTAATTAGGTACTAAAAATTCGTATATACCCATCTGCTTTCCACTTATATCCTAAGATAATTTATCACAAAATCGAGAAAAAAAAGTGACCTACGAAAATATTGGGCCGTTTGTCTTTTACAACCTCGTTAGTTTGATATTTTGGAGGTGTAGGTCATGCAAAAGGGTTTAATATTTTTGCAGGCTACCTTTTTTCTCGATTTGGTGATAAAATTATTTTACTGTTCAAGTGGAAGGCATATGGGTACTTATGAGTTTTTAAATTAAATAAACAAACTTTGCCGATCTTCTGATTGAAAATGCCCTATTTCAGAGAATTTTCCTTAAATAAAATAGTTGTGATGAAAGCTAGTTACGAAGTTTCAGGCGGATGTTGATAATTTGATAAAAAGGATTCTGTAACACGGGCTATTAGAAATAATTTATAATTTGATCATAAACCAAAATACACAAAAAAACATATTTTATTAAATTATTATTATTTATTAAAAAAATAAATAATTATAACAATATTTTTCATGTATTGTGCACTACAGGATTTCATATAAAAATGAGATTATTTTGTGTCATACAATATCTGAGAAATATTGGTTTAATCATTATTATTATTTTTTATACCTTAGAGATGTGTATTTTATTTTTTGATATCTCAGATATAGGAAGGAGACTGGAGATAATATCGTAGGAAAATATCTGGGGTTCAGGTGTGCCCAGAAGCAGGTTTCTTCACGTTATACCATCAAAATTTTGGAGGGGGGGCATATTTTGACGTATTTATTAATTTTAGAGGGGACAAATTTCGACAGGGTTATGAATTTTCGGACTAAAAGACGATTGGAAAAACATGGAACATACCGCAGCAAGTGTGATTGTATATGATCTAAGATTTTTCTAATTCTACTTTAGCTTGCTCTGTTTTTAAGAAGAGGGAAGCAATAAAATATGTTGGGAGCAGAAGGGGATGTAGATTCTTGCGCCATCGATCTTGGGAGGGGATGGGCACTCCTGCTGTGGTTTGCAGTCAATGAAAAACACTAATAAAAAACGATTATAACAATATATCTCAGGTATTGTGTGGGGCTGGTTTTCACATAAAAAATGAGATTATTCTGTATCATACAATATCTAAGAAATATAGGTTTATTTATTTATTTATGTTTTTTATACCTTAGAGAAAAGTTTTTTATTTTTTGATAATGCAGATATAGGAGACATTAGCGTATCGTAGAATATAGTAGGAAAATAGACGTTTTGGTCTACGTTTTAATCAGACTGAGGCTGATAAGATAATCAAAAAAGTGTTTAATAATTATTGTAAACCCATATGAGATATTTGAGGCGTTTGGTTTCAAAACAGGTTACATCCATTTTCAAAAATACTTCAGAAATGATTAAAAAATATTTCGTAGAACTACTTTTGATAAGAAATCTAAGCTTTTGGTATTGATTTTTGGACAAAACTATCTAGATCTTCAAAAAATAAATTCCAAAACCTTCGATTTCTTATTAAAAGTAATTCTATGTAAGTTTTTTTGATCTGTTTTGAAGCATTTTTGAAAATGGATCAAACCAAACGCCATATTTGCTTTCAGTCTTTTCACATCCTTATTCTTATTAAAGATTAAAAATACTGAGATTTTATTTACGACTAACGATATATTCGAAAAATATCTTCTTTTTTTAAAACTTTTATTTGTTTATTCTCACCTGTCATAATGGTAATGACAACCAGTGAATTGTCAAGTCCTACGGACGTTACTTGGCATTTGCGTAGTGCCCATGTCATTGATGAATGTGTTAGGATGTCCTTGTAAATTGTAGTGGAATCGTTTGTAATGAGTTCGTATGTGTTCGTTAACATCCGGTATATGGAGGTCATTATGTAAGGCTATGTTGCTGACGTACCAAGGTGCTTTTGTAGTTGTCCTGAATGTTTTTGCTTGAAAGATTTGAAGTTTGTTCATGTATTTTTAGCTGTTCCAAATATCTGTGCATATGTTCAAATAGTTTTTAATAAGTAATTGTATGTATTCAATTTCTGTCTAAGTTTTAGTTTTGAATGTTTCGAAAGAAGTTAGTTCAGAATTTTGAGTCTTTGATTTAGCGTTTTTCTCTTCTTTGTTATATGTGGGCCCCAAGTCATTTTTCGGTCAAATGTCAGACAAAGGTAGTGAACGGTGTCTGTCTGTGGAATCTGTGTACCGCCAAGGAAAACTTTAGGCATGTTACAAAATATCTATTTATATTTTCGATAATTACATCTCTGCTGTCCATGTTCTCTTCTAAGTACGCATACTTTCTGTGTGAAATTTTAATGATGCGCAATCGCGCGCAATCAAATATCAGGCCTTATGCTCCGATGTTAACCCGATTTCAAAAGGTTCCGCTTAAGGTCAACTAATGGTTAAATTGGTATCAAAGGGTTATCGTATGATATTACTATTATGGCCACATCGAAACAATTGTCTTCGCATGCAGCAGTGAGATGGGCCAGCCAACCGCAGAATGTGAAGGTAATAGATCTATTAATCCTCATCTTTCCGGTATGTAACTTCACAATCTCTTGAGTGGAGCGTATCAAGGTATATACTTATTTTGGTATTATTTTTTGGTTAAAAATTAACTGAAAAAACTATCATTCATGCTTCTCATAAAATATAATTAGCGATAAAAAAAAAAAGATGATCCAAACAGCAATAAATCTTTAAATAACGAATTAAAAAATAAATAAAAATAACAGCCGTTATAAAACCACATTTTTTTTCTTAAAAATTTCGAGGTAAATCTATTATAACAGTTATTTACGAGGAATTGTATTTTGTTTAGTATTATGTTATTTTTCTAACTGTTTCACTGCTAACTTTGAGAGTTTATTTAACAGCTCTGGATATGTGACGACTATTATTTAACTATTAATTACTTTTGATTATTTATTTTAGAAATATATGAAGATTCCATAGGAATAAATATACCACAAACAAGAACGCAACATGGACAGGTTTTGAAATCGATAACTATTTTTTTTCACATAATCATGTAATAATTATCATATTTATTAAAATATTATATTTCTGATTTTAAAAAGTATTACTCAAAAATTATTATCATTCTTAATTGTAAAAATGTTGTTAAAATATAATGATCAGGATATGATTTTAATAATTCTCATCGCCCCGAATAAAAATCATGAAAATATTATTGGAATACTAGATAAAAATCGTGATCATATTTTATTTTTATATTTTTAATTATCCATTTCAAACCCTGGACATGGGATATCTTTGTCTATAAATGTGTGAGATAATACCCATTAGTCCATGATTGCGGTGGTTGTGAATTAATAACTTTGATGATTAATGCTAGTTTTCTTAAAGTATACTTATCTCCTGGGGTATTAAACTTTGATCCTGAGTTAAATTAAAGTTTCTGTACATTAAAGACGATTGAGCATCCAGTGGAAACATTTTTGGAAACCACGGTATTGATAATAAAATATTTCTCTCTCATCAATCCTAAATTTTTATCGTTAAAAAATATCATTGAATAATTTCAAAACCATTTCCTGTCTGAAAGCAGTAAATTTCATATTTCATAAACATTATAAAACCAAAACAATTTACATGGCACATCATCGATTTCTTTTCCACCACCCAAATATTAATGACATTGACAATTGGGATCATAAACGAATTCAAAGTACTTTTTTTTAATGTCCTAACTTTTCGGGTGGTTGAATAATCAATCAAAAGTGCAGAGAAAATTATGAGTTTTTTTGTAAATAGAAAATACTTTATCATTGTATCTCAATGATGGAACATCCCTTTTACAGCGGATGATATAGTTGGGTATATATCTTAACAATAACTGGTAATTTTTTTTTTTTTTTTACAAAATAGTGTAAATTTATTTCATGTCCCAATGATATTGAAACAAAACATCAACATCTTGTAAAATTAAAGTGATTGCGAGTCTCTCGTTCATTTCCTCGTACATTGCCGTAATATCTTCCACAACAGTTGAATTTTTGAAGAATTTCAGTGCACTGTTTTCATCATTGGTATATCTTTCCTACTATTTTGGGGTGTTTT
Source organism: Nezara viridula (assembly GCA_928085145.1). Taxonomy (NCBI): domain Eukaryota; kingdom Metazoa; phylum Arthropoda; class Insecta; order Hemiptera; family Pentatomidae; genus Nezara; species Nezara viridula. The sequence continues at coordinate 61,732,263 of OV725079.1, read as the reverse complement.
ATAATTGTGTTTAAAATAATTCCTGTCTCAACAGCACAAGCTTTGTACTTTAATTTTTATTGCCACTATTGAACCGGCTATTAAATTTAACATTTTAATTTATATTGACAGAGAAACAAAGAATAAAATTTAAGTAGTATCTTTTGGCTTACAGACTAAAACGTGGAACAGTTTTCTACTTAGATGAATGTATGTTCGTCAGCTGACGTATAGCAGATCTTTAAATCAAATTCGTTCTATAAATCTCATTGGCATTTAAGTTATACGCATGGTAAATATCTATGAATTTGGCATGACATTTCTGTTTTAATAATTTTTTAATTTGACGATTAGATTCATGTTTTTATATAGTTTACATTAATTATGTATAATAAAGCTCATAAAATAAATAACTGTAAAACAAATTATATATTTAAATTTTTATCATCGTCTTGTCTATATTTGTGTGTGCGATTTAATGTTGGATTCTTAGCATTCGATTTTATTTTTTTTAATGTGTAAGTTATGCAATGTTGATGAATTGGTGTAGTTTATTAGGCTTGGTGTAGTTAATAGTTTATATTTTATAAGACTAGTATTATGATGAGGGAGGAAAACAAGGAAATATATATATGTATATCTTTTCTTCTTCTCTCTCTCTCTCTCTTTCGTCTCAGTTAAAACTACTAATTTATTTCTTTTGATTTATTTCCTTATCAACTAATAAATACCATACTAATACATTTTGAAATATCGTCCATTAAAAGTCAGAACCAACAATATTATTGTATTATTTTCAATTATTTATTTATTTTTGTGTTCTGTAGGCATTATGAAACTGTATTTTATTGAAATACTGGTAAAAAAAATATATATAGAAAATATGTTTTCGGTTATATTTCAATAATGCAAAATTTAACAACAATTTAAGAAAAGACTTTTTAATTTTAATGTAACCTGTGTTTACTAGTTTGATTCTAGGGCGAATAAATCAAGAGGTAGGTAGAACAGTTACTTCAATTTCCAACGTAGACATTTTAAAAAATATTAAAAAGAAAATTTATTGCATAGTTAATTTACAGCGACAGGATGCAAGTTAACATTTCAAGATAGTCAAAGAAATAATTATTTTCAAATGATTACAAAGTAAATTTTGTTTCCCCCACCTCTCAAATTAAATGACCATTTTAATAATCGCCCTTAACCGGACTGGTAATGCCGGCGAAGCGGTTGAGAGAGAAGCGCTGGGATCTCTTAGAGTCTCGCTTTGTCCTTCACACGTGGGGGACAGGGCTGGACTCGGAGATCTCTTACCTAATTGTTTTTTTTTTTAATTTATTTTAAATGATATTTACAACTGTATACAAAAAATACATCTAGTAAATTTGCACATTGGTATAAAGACATGGAACACATGTTGAGAAACTACCCATTGGTAGCACTCTAATAATATGTCTATATTAGAAGATCACGTGGCCATCTTCTTTTCAGACGCCTCGGAGGGTTATCAGGAATCGAATAGGAAGCAAGGTTAGAGACAAGAGGGTTGGGATGGTTATGAAGTTTATTATGGAAGGACAGATATCTGGATTGGGCCAAATCTGATACATAAGGAACATTAAGGTCATTATGGATAATTTTATTTGTAACAAAGTAATTAGCATTGAGGATTTTACGAAGGATTTTGGATTGCAAGGACTGTATGCGAGAGGAATTTGAAGGCTTGGTGGAGCCCCATAGCTCAACCCCGTAAGTCCAAATAGGCCTTATTATAGTCATGTAAATCAGTCTTTTATAATTGATTGGAAGGTTAGAGCGTTTGTCTAGTAAGTGTTGAAGTAGTCGGAAACGTCGAGCGGTTTCTTGTCGTTTCAGTCTGGTATGAGGATTCCAAGTTAGACGTTTGTCCAGATGGAGTCCTAGGTAACGGATTTGTTCAACAGGAATAAGTGAGGTGTTGTTAAAGGATACTGAAGGACAGGAAGTCATTGGTTTACGACGAAGGGTGAAGGTAATTTGATGGGATTTATTGGAATTTATTTTAATTCTCCAGTTCTGACACCATTCTTCAATGTTTGTGATGTGGGATTGAAGGGTTTGGGATGCAATAGATGGGTCATTATTGACTGATAGGATACATGTGTCATCAGCATAAGTGGTGATGACAGTGTACCTAATTGTAAATATTGTATTTAAGTAAGAATATTTTTCTATTTATTTATATTACTTATAATTTATTTAATTTTGGTACGAATTTCTGTATTTCATTTAATTTTAACTCTAAGTTACATTTCCTTAGTTTATTATTGTTTTTGCCTTTGTTATATAGATTTTTATATTTTTTATTATTTTTTTTTTTTTTTATGTATTGTGCCTCACTCAGCCTTAGTACTTAGTGCCCTTAAGTGTGGCAAAATGTATTATTACTCAATAAAGAGATAGATAAATAAAAAAATAAAAAAATAATTGCCCATTCCTCTCCTAGGTAATCCTTTAGTTTGTTTAGTAGTTTAGTAGAGAGTATTTGGAAAAAAGTTTAAACAGCAACTACTAAAAAAAAGTTGATAACTATTAATCTGTTGCTGTTATAATATTATGAGTGCACCAAAATAAACAAATATATAATTCCCTAACCGTTACATTATTTCACTTCATCTACCTTACCTATATTTTGCTCTATAAAACATTTTTTTGGAAAAAATCTTTAAAGCATTTTGAACGGTTCAACGTTTTATTAAATAATTTTTTTTTAAGGGGTTTCTGGACAGTATTAGAGTTCTAAAGCCTGAAGTTAAGGTTAAGTATGATTTCGAAAACTGCTTTCAATTTCTATTTCCTTTAAAAGATTAAACAAATATTTGTTCAATATTGTCTTTTTTTATGTAACGGACTCAAGATAAAATCTATTTAAAATGTTGTATTGGACTGAAATCTGAAATAATGTTACACACTCAAAGATAAATCAGGGGACGACATATCACCCAAACGATTCCTGTTCCCTTATTGCGTGTCATTTCAGTACAGTAATGGATTTCCCATGATATCAAACTGGTGCTACACAATTCTCAAAAATCGGGTCATACTTCTGATGTGGTTTAGTAGTGAAAACGTATAAAAATCATCTTCCTGTGAATGGGTAAACAGTTCACTCTATATTTGGGACCTATAAGTAGGCCACCAGTTACATCCAGTTCCTGACTTAGGTTATTCTATAATAATCTGTCTTGGGATAGAATTTGTCTTACGAATAAAACAAGGCCTAAAGCAGTTTGTTTAAAGATCCAGCAGTAACTGGTCAATTGATTTATTTATTTATTTTTTTTACTGTTTGGATAGCAGAAGAAGACCGTGACCAAACCTTGAAGAAGAAATGTAATTGAAATATGGAACCAGTTTACAACATTAAAATATTGTTTTTCTAGGAGCAGTGTGTTCTTACGAAGAAAAGCTTAACATCTCATTCCTGCTAAAACCCGTATTGCCTATCAGGCACGGCAGGGATGAAAATAAATAAAATAAACTTTTGGAATAACAAAATCCACTAAAAAGCTTTTGCGCCCAGAATGGACATTCGGTATTATGCGATCCCTTTGTCTGTATATCGCTGTGAATTATCGCTTTTCATGTTACTGTGCTATTGTAGAATATAATACAACTATACCGCCAGATATCGGTGGACAGCGATATCGTATCGCCGAGACTTTGAACTTTGACCACCGTTCCATTCCATTTCTAGTAGCTGGTTCTGTAATCTATACTCACCTCACTTTTTTTTCGATTGATTTCTCATACGTTAACCAACCAATAAGTTTACTACCAATAGTCCGTCGTACAGACCACTTTTTATCGAATTATTAATACCTGCCTGAAACTTCATAAATAGCTTCATCTAATCATAAACTACAAATATTTTATTTACCAAAATTTTCGGAATTGGGACGTTTTCAATCAGGAGGTCGACAAACTTTTCCCATTTAATTAGATCGTAAAAACTCGTTAATAACCACTTTATTTATACTTGGTTCGTAAGATAATTTGATCACAAAATCGAGAAAAAAGGTGGCCTTCAAAAACCAACACTTCCAAATTTTCAAAATAACGAGGTGTAGGTTAATAATATTTGTTCTCGATTTTCTGATCAAATTATCTTAAGATTCAAGTAGAAAGCAAAAGAGTATTAAAGGGTCTTTAGTACCTAATTAAATAAACAAAGTTTGACCCCCCCTCCAGATTGAAAACGTCCCAATTCCAAGAGTTTTAGTAAATTAAATAATTGCAGGTTACAATGAGATGAAACTATTTACGAAGGTTCTGGTGGATGTTAATAATTAAAAAAAAAAAGGGTCTGTACCACGGACTACAAGATATGTATTTTTTTTATATTCCGGCAATTTGTCTTTATTTTTTTATATACTATAACTACCGAAAATAAAACGCGTCATATTTTTGAACGATATTTAGAATTATTTCTAAATTATATTGTTTTTGCTGTTAAGCCTCATATGTTTAGACAATACACCATATGTAGAGCATATATATGGCAATATCTGTGCCCTAGAGATAAATTACACCGTGGCCATTTTATAATTAAATAATTTACTAACCAAGAAACAAATTTTAATAGCTCAAAGCTATAGAGAATTGTATAAATGCAAAAATGTGACATGGCATTCTTTTCCTTCGGAGTACAGATTTAGTAAATAAGAAACAAATTGGTAAAAGTGTTAGGCCCAAGTTATGGTTTTTAAATAATAATACGTATTTATTCTTTCTTAAAACAAATATAGAACAATATTTTCATGAAAGTCTTCAATGAAAATAAGAAAATAATATTAGTTCTTGTTAGAGACAAAACGTCGAATTTCAAGTTATAAAGTAACTAACGAAATAGGTGAATAAATGATATTTTCCTCGAGAATGAAATTGCATAAGGATATTTTCTCAAAATCTGTTTGACAAATCACTTATAATTGTATTATTCTTTTGTCATAATTTTCACTACATATCCCGAGTTAAATATTTGAGTGGGTACCAAAATTTTAAAGTTTGATGTAAACAGTAGCTTTATTAATTTGTGTTTTAAGTTCAAATTATTTTGTATCTTTCGGGGGAAAAAAAGTTATAACTTATAAATTTGTATTTTTATGAAAGAAAAATTAAAATAAGATTTCGGTTAATAATTCTAAACAAATTAAATCATAGTTTTAATTATCTATATATATATATATATATATATATATATATATATATATATAATATATATATATATATATATATATATATATATATATATGGATATTTGACATAGTGATAGTTTTAGAAACAACTCATTTAATTAATGAGCTAGATTGATTTTTCGAGATTGGTTTGTGGAAAGTAAAACAAGAACTAGGCTTTAAAGTTGTTAGGAAATCATGACTGTTTTGTTTATTTTTTATCACTAATATCTTTATGTTTTAAATTGTTATTTGAAAATCTAGGTATATATATGATATCTGAAAATAAAGAGTTTCTCTCTTGTTATCAATTTTCACTCTTACTACATATCCCGATTATAATGTTTGAGTAGGGATCTATATTTAAAAGTTTGATGTAAAAAATAGATTTACTAATATGTGTTTTAAGTTAAAATTTGTATTTTACTTCTACATACAGATGTAAATATCATAAATAAATAAATTTAAAAAAGAAAGTTTAAATTATTTTGGAACTTTCGGAAAAAAAGTTAAAACTTATAAATTAGTATTCTCATGAAAGAATAATTGAAATACGATTTTTAATAGTGGTTAATAGTTGATTGTCGAGAAAATAATGAAGAAGAGTTGGTTGGGGCGAGCAGTAAAAAATTATAAATATAATTTATTACTACTTTTTTACTTGTGACTACTCACCTCACCCAACTCCTTTCCGGAATAAGATTTTAGTTAATAATTCTAAATATATTAAATTATGATTACAATTATCTAAATATGGATATTTAACATTGTGATTTTTAGAAAAAAATCTTGTTTCATTAATGAACTAGATTATTTTTTTTTGGAATTAGCTGGTTTTTTCAGGGTAAAACAAGAAATAGGCTCTAAAGTTGTTTGGGAATAATTTTTTATATTTCCTGTATTAAGTTGTTTTGTATTATTCTTTTGTTATAAATTTTCACTCTTGCTACATATCCCGAGTTTATTGTTTGAGAATATTTTAATGTTTGATGTAAAAATAGGTTCACTAATTTGTATTTTAAGTTTAAATAACTGAAGTCATTTAGATAAATTACTAGACTGGTAGCAGTTTTTAGAAAAACCTTATTTCATTAGTGAGCTAGATTGATATTTTTTGAGATAATTTGGTTTTTGGAAAGTGAAACAAGAACTAGGCTCTAAAGTTGTTAGGGATTCATGTGTGTCTCATTTATTTTTTGTAACTAATATTTTTATGATTTTAAATTTTTTATTTGAAAATCTAGGAATAACAAATGATTTTTAATTTAAATATCAAACGACTTAATATGTTAAAAATCAAAACAGCTTCAACTCTAACTTAATATTTTTTTCTTTATTTCAAAACACGCGTAAGATGAGAATAATTTTACAAATGACAAATTCAATCTATACCTAATACAACAAAATAAACAAAATATAGCACCAATATTATAAGTCCAGCATTTCTGTGCCCCGGAGGTAAAGAATACCATGTCCATTGTTTTATTGAATAATTTTTTTATTTTATTGAAATTTACAACTGTTTTAATAAAAAACAAACAACAAGTAAATGTGAAATTGTTAACATGGAATGTAAAACATGAAGAGTAACCACCCATTGGTATAGCTCCAATTTAAATAATGTAGTAACCAAGAATCATATTTTAATAGCCCAAAGTTATAGAAAATTGTCTTACAGTAGAAATATAAAAGAAATTGTATCATGGTGTCTGTACTCCTCAGGAGTACTGATTTGGTAACTCAGAAACAAATTGTAATAGCTCAAAGTTATGAAACATTGGATAACCTAAAAATAATTTAAAAAATGGACAAGAATACACCTCCGGGGTACAGATTTAATATTATAATATGTTTAAAGGCCCATCTAACACATTACACAAGGTATCTGAAAAAAATACAGTTGAGAAATTTATATTATTATATTTTTTTTATTGAAAAAATACTAATTCGAAAAGTACCTAAATTATTAACAATCCGTTTATTTAAAAAAGTCACTAAGTGCATTTCTGATGTAATCGTTGGTTAACTCTCAAATATGTTATTGTGGATTTTAACTTTTTTTATCGATACAAAAACATTCTAAGTGTAGAAAAATAAACAAACCCTATGCATCAAATATACATGAGAATTTGTTATGAGAGGAAAGAGGAAAAAGAGAGAAAGAAAGGAAAGATATGACATATATATGTATAAAAAAATAGAAAAATGAAATATAAAATTAATGTCCTTGTGGATTGATAGGTATGCTGTGTACGAAGCAACCCTATGTAGTAGGGCAGCATTACTTTTAATAAAGTATTTCTCTCTCTCCTAAAGTGCACAATTTTCTGATGTTTTAAACAAAAAAATATATTTAAGTTCAAAATTATTTAATGTTATGAAATGTCATTTAATAATCTTTTGCAATAAACCAACGGTATATTTTAACCCGAATTCATTTACTTTGTTATTATTTTTTTCATGTTTCAATTTGTTGTTTTTTTTCCTTTGACATCTCCTTAAAGTTTTTGGAATCCCAAATGCCATTCATAATTGGGTCGAGAGTTGGAAATAAAAATAGCTGGGGTTGAAAGTATATGTATACATTGAGTTGTTGATAGAAAATACAGCTTTTGTGGTTTCAACTTATTTGTTATACCTCATTTTGTCTGACTCTATGTAATTTTGATAGAATAAATTGAATAAAAATATAAATTATTCAAAAAACGAAACATGATTTATAGTCCGCGGACCCCTTTTCATCAAATTATTAACAACCGTCTAAAACATTGTGAACCTTCATCTTATCGTAACCTCCAACTTTTTTATATGTAAAAATTCTAAGAAACGGTGCGTGTCTTGTTAAACTAATTAATTTGAAGAGGGTAAAACGACTCATAAATATTCATTTGCTTTCCACTTGAAGCGAAAGATGATTTGATCACAAAAGCGAGAAAAAAAGGTGGCCTACAAAAATATTAAGCCATTTGGCTTATATTATCTCATTCAGTATTTTAACGTGTTAGAGGTGGAGGTCACGCCAACAATCCGCCCAATTTTTTTAGGCCACTTTTTCCCCTCGACTTTCTGATCGAATCAAGTAGAAAGCAAAGCAGTGTTCATGAGTTTTTGGTACCTCATTAATTATACAATTTTTATCGTTCTCCAGATTGAAAACACCCTATTTTCCAATAACTTTCGCAAATAAAAAAAGTGTGGGTTACGATAAGATAAAGCTACATGAAGTTTTAGACGGATGTTTATGATTTGATAGAAATGAGTGTGTAACGCGGACTATTTTTAATTATGCTATTCAATTAATTTAAAAATTCTATTCATTTTCTTTATTCTTATTTTTAACTGTCTTTGCGATTTGATAATTTTTCATTCAAATGGGAGTAATATCAAGGACAAAGCTCTGGTTATTATGATTTTTTAAAAATATGTTTATTATTTAATAAATATAACAGACAGATGCGCTAACCGGCTCAAGATTGTGCTTCGTATAATTTTTCATCATGTTATTTGGTCAAATATAATAACTATATGTACTTGATATGTATTATTAAATTTCAATGTTAGTATGTAACGGAGTATTACGAAACTGAAATTAAATATTTAAGGCAAGTATATGACTATACTATATGCCGAGGACATCGTTCTGATTGCGGACACGAAAGACAAGCTACAACAGGCCCTTGTAGAATGGCTCCTCAGTAAAAGTATGGTTATGAATAGCTCCAAAAAAAATCTTAGTCACAGCAAGAGATGAACAAGATGACGTCCAGCTGATCTGTAACGTGTAGAATACACCTATTTGGGACAATTATCATCAACACGCTGAAGATTGACCCAGAAATAGCGAATAGGATATCCAAATCCAATCAGGTCTATTACCCTATCAGAAACAGTATAGTATGGCACAGGCAAGTTGGCAAGGAACAAAAAAGCACATATACAAGTCGGTATACCTTCCAACCCTCACATATGGAAGCGAAAGCTGGATTATGCTAGACAAGCAAGTTAGCCGTGTGACAGCAGCCAAGATGAAGTTTCTGCGGAGAGCTGCTGGAAAGACCAGGAGAGACTGCGTCAGAAATGAATGCATAAGAGAGGATCTGGAGTTGGCGGAACTAAAGACCGTACTGGAAAACCGACAGTTGAAGTGGTTTGGCCACATTTGTCGGATGGAGGAGGAGAGAGATCCGCGAAAGGTTTTGGAAGCTCGACCCACTGGAAGGACGACGAGGGACCACCCCAGAATTTTCTAGCAGGAGTATATGCAGCGGATTGGATAGAAGAGAGGCAAAACCCTCCAGAAAATAAGGCGTTTTAGTAGGGACCGAAAGGCACGGCTGCATTGGATTGAGACTCCTCGACGCTAGCAATGGCCTGAAGAGGAAGACAAAGAAGAAGAAGCTCTTTGGTAAAAGATAGTAACTACATGTACTTCATAAATATTATTACATTTGAGTGTAAGTAAGTAATGGAGTATTACGAAACTGAAATTAAATATTTAAGACAAGTATATGATTGGGATGTGGGAGCAACTTTTTTTTTACCAAAATCGACTTAACAGGAGTGCCACTTAACAATGGCATTGAAAAATCAACTTTATTCTGCCACAAAGTTCCTTGTGGATATCCGTATCGTTCTATAGAAATTAACATTAAATCTGGTCAAAAGATCTAGTACAATGAAGAATAACTGACAGTAATTATTAAAACAGGCAAGTATATACATAGCTCTAAAGATATATTGAACAAAACAGATGAGCAATAGGATTACAACACTACAATTTAGCTGCATAAAATAAAAGATATAATAAATAAATTAAATTGGAAAGGAACGTTAAATTCATTTTATTTATTAAATTCATTGAAAGATTCTGAAAGAGTTTAAATTCTGAATTTTCGAAATTTCTTCCTTCTTATTTAAAATAATCAAACCTCTTTGATCAATTGTTGCAATGAAATATCAATAGCCATAAATTATAACTGAATTTCTAACTAAAGTTTAATATTTTCTAAATAAAAGTCTAAAAAAAGATTAATATTTTCATAGATTGAAAATAAATTTATGCGGATCGCATAGAGATGTATACTATACTTTTGGAAAGCTAAAGACTAAAGAACTATTCATACCTGACACATACAGTCGTTGAAGATAGCGGGAGATTCAAAAGTAATCTATTGTTGAGGTAAAATGGAAAGTGAAAGTTGTGTGATTGCGCGTTTACCTTACAAAAAATTAAGATGCAAATATATGAGCCATTGAATGTAAAAGTTGGTGTAAGTCAAAAACTGAACCTTTTAGATATACAACAGTTTAGGAGAATAATAGGTATAGAATTATAACAGAAATTTCTTGGTAAGAAATAACAGCTTACTTTCTCTATCGAATATAGTCAGTCTCAAACATATCAGACTATTTAAAATCATGAAGTTAATTATTATGAAAAGGATTGACGCAATTTTCACACTTAACGACTCATATGTAAGTCAAGCAACTATTAAAATTCTACTAAACATTTGAGAAGTAAAGTTATAATAAATGTATTTATTATACTAATTTCCTTATTTTAGAATGCAAGATCATTAAATGAATCATTTACGAACATTAGAATAAGAATAAGAGATTTTAATGATATTTGGCTTTTTTGAAAAATTACTTTGTTTTATTTAGTTTATCATATTTCCAAGAACTTCACATTTTTAAATTTTATTTTATCCATAAAGCATTTATTGAGAATATCTACTTATAACCAGGTTTTTGTTTTTCCATTTTTTCAGTATAACCTAGGCTTTCTTTTGATGGAATAGTCAACAAATTAAACAAGATTAAAGAGAAAACACATCCTCGACTCCATAATTATTAAAAAAAAAATTGAGAGTAAAAAAAGTACACAAGGTCAGAAGATAAGTCACCTAATTAAAGGAACTATGCAGTAGCAAAGATTTTCATACATGTTATGATGATTACATTAGTAATTTTTTTCTGCCTCGACGGAAAGAGTGTAAGCAATGATGCTGGAATACGTTGGTCTGCTGGAACATATTTTAAGTTATATATAATATATAACATAATAACATATATATAACTCATGTATAGAAGATAAGAAGAGCCATTAATGGATATTATTTAGGTATAAAATAATTTACTAGACGATGAGAATGATTCAAAGGGAAAATCTCTCAAGCGATAGCAACTACTGAAAAATGTATCTACAAGATAATGATAATAAAACACGAATGCTGAAAAAGAGTTCCGGTTCCTAAATTCAGCGCTGAGATCACTGATAAGTATTGGGAATCCATAAGAACGATATATCCGTACAGATATATCCATATCACAGCTGTGATCATTGATGAGCATCGTAAATTAATCTATGCATTAGCGCTGAATTTAGAAACTTATCTATATATATCAAACCAATATTTAAAGGGTCATTCCATTTAAAATCCCCGTAGCCTCGTCTGCATGTTTCCAATGTACATGAAGTTTCGTTGCCTTATTTATACAATAAACACTTAATAAATCAATATTTTAAATTATATATATATATATATATATATATATATATATATATGTTGAATTCCCAAAATTTCTGTATTCTTATTAGATATTGTTAAAAATAAACTAAACATTATTCAGTTATACACACACACACACACACACACACACACACACACACACACACACACACACACACACACACACACACACACACACACACACACACACACACACACACACACACACACACACACACACACCATAGATCCATGGATTATGGCTGCTCGGAGTCATCAGGCGCACGAGGACCTATATTTCTTTCCCCGAAACAGACCGTCCATGTACCGAACCTCAGGGGGCTATTAACATCCTGGTAAACCACATCCCAATTCCCAATTTAAGTACAGTCATAGGTAGGGTCATCAGTCCGACGCACGGTCGGTGCGAGTTGCCTCCATTAGTCTGACGGGCCTCACATACCCGGACGAGGGGAGAGACTCAGGCAGCATGGCTTTTCCTGGTGTACGGTCACCCCAATCGGGCATCCAAGTATATATATATATATATATATATATATATATATATATATATATATATATATATATATATATATATATATATATATATATATATATATATATAATGTATGTAAAGAAAGAAAGAGTAAACTATTTTGCACTTTAAATTATGTTTATTCATCCGATTTTCTTGGATAAAACAATTATTAAATGATTATATAGAATTATTGGATGAAACACATTGTCCCCCGAAAATGTCTTGGGATTGGCGAAAGAGGACTTGTTTACAATTATTTTTCTGCAAGTTGGAACTTCATCAAAATGTTGAATTTCGAAAATCTCTAAAATATTATATGACAACTATACAATACTATGCGAAAATATATTTCCAATGTTAATACATTATAAATCCATGTCACATATAAAATAAATACACCAATCCACTAGATCAATGTAAATCTAAGAGCATTTTTATGATCTAATTTCGGGTATTTCTGTAATATCATATAGTCTATATTAAAATACAACTCAATAGAAAAATGTTTTACAACAATTTAATAAAGAAATATTAAATATGTATTTTAAGGGAATAACCAACCTACCAAAAATCATGTTAATCAGATACATATTATCACTATTTATTTTTCATTGGTTGGTTGACACGGGATAAACTATAAATGAAGCATAACAATAATTTAAATGATATTGTTTAAATGTGGAAATGACATAATTTCGAATAAAATATTTGAAACTTTTTTAAATTGAAATCCTTTTGAACGAGGCTGATTAAAATATTGAACAAGACCAAATATTAGTATCTATTCAGGAAAAATAATGCTAAGAACACTCTATAAATAATTAAGATAAGTAGTTTAGGAATAAAAGGACAAAATTATGAAATAAAAGGAGAATTATGGACCTTTCAAAAAGAAAGAAAACATAATAGAAAAGATAATTTGTAATGCAATGTAATTTGAAATTATTTAATAATTAGCAACAGATGATTACCAAAAGAAGAAAGTTTTTAGGCAATAAATACGAAACCAATACTACACTCCACCAAATATTATGAAACTGTATAGCATTTTATATTTTAAGGAGTAATTTGTTTTGTTAATAACAAAAAAAAACCTTCTAAAAATAAATAAACATTCTAAAGAAAAGCAAATAATAAAACTGAAGGTAATCAAATCGAATATTAAAATTGTTAAAAAGCATCCTTTAAATCAAAATAGTGCTACTTTATTTTTTCTGTACATATTCATGTTCTTATGTAAATATGCGCATATTTTTCAAATAAAATTCTCCAGATGTTTTATTTCTGGAAGTTTTCCGTTATTGTTGGCCGTTTGATTGCATTGGTTTTTGGTGTTTTCTATCGCCTAAGCCAATTATTTTTTAATATTGTTTCATGTTTTATAATTCTCTAACTATCCAGCTTTAATGAAAGGTCGGTCAATTGTGACGAAATTAAGCCAAATGCTGTTTCTCAGTGACCAAAAAACTAACTCAAGTAAAAGTCGTCAGTCCGCCATCTTTGGACACCATTATGGAGCACTGCGTTCACTTTTTTTTTATGGGAACATTAGTTTTTTTTTTTAATAAATATTTACACGGAACACAAATATATGCAATTTATAGTAATATGGGGCGAGGGTAAGGAGGAGGGGGGATGTACACGGTAGAGTAGTTTGGCCTACAGACTCAAATGTTTCATCTCTTAACCATTTTCAAGGAAAAAAAACATATTTAAAATAAAAATATATCCATATAGGATGAGTTGTCTTTACAACAATAACTTAATAGTATAATACTATTGATGAGCAATTTTTATTGAGAAAAAAAATACATTTTGCCTCAATTAAGGGCATTGAGTATTTATGAATGAAGTACAATCATACCATATATACAATAAAAGAACAACAAGATTATAAGAAAATAAAATAAAATAAAACTTGGAGTAACTGAATAAATCAAACATGATACAACATTAGAAAAAACTAAAATAAAAAAAAAATAAAATAATAATAATAATAAATAAAAACACATTCAAACTTATTTATAATATTTACAGTCAGCCGAGGGAGCTCCGAGTCGAGCCTTTTCCCCCACGTGTGGAGGACAAGGCAAGACTCCAAGAGATCCCAGCGCTTCTCTCTCTCAGCCGCATCACTAGGACGGGAATCCAGTGGAGACTGAGAGAGGGCACTAAAGCCACATACGCTCATGACTTGAGTGGAGAAGCTGGCCATTGCCAGGACTTCAATTCAGTTTTTACAAAAGATCTCGAGCCCACTGCCGCTTCAACCTTCGAGGAGGATTGTAGGGATGACTGGAACTGGATAAGAATTGTGCTAATGGATTAGGATGATAGGTTAGGTTCTGATGCAAATTTGAAAATCGAGATGGAATAACTTCAAGGACATAAGGGATGTTAAGGTCATGATGTAAGGTTTTGTTCGTAACATAATAAGGAGCATTGACTATTATACGGAGGATTTTAGACTGGAAGGATTGGAATCGTTTGATGTTCGATAATTTAGTTGTCTCCCACAGTTCAAGTCCGTAGGTCCAGATGGGTTTCAGTATGGTCTTGTATATTAATAGTTTGTTTTCAATTGAGAGGTTAGATTTTCTGTTAAGTAGTCTGTATAACTGGCCAAGTCGTCGGTTAAGCTCTTGTCTTTTAAGTCTGGTATGTGGGTTCCATATTAGTCTTTTGTCTAAAAGAAATCCAAGATACCGAACTGTGTCTGAAATGTACTGGGCGACTGACAAAAATGTAGAATCTAACAATAATATAGATAAAGAAAAAACACAAATACCTGACCTGAGAAAAATACAATAAACAATTACAAAATAATTTTACATATAAAGGAAGGAGGATGGTCCGGGGTGGCGGTCATAAATAGGCTAAATAGTAGCAAAACTAATTTATTAAAAGAAAACGTTTCGACTCGACTTTGCAGGTCTTCTTCAGGGCTAGAACGGACAAGATAAAAAAAAATATAGAGAATTGTGGAAGTTACATAATATTTAGAAGAAATAAAAATTATAATCAATATGAATAAGCTTATTGAAAACGTTGGCTTTTAATAAAATAGTTTTGTCACTATTCAGCCTATTTATGTCCGCCCCCCCCCTCCCCGACCATTTCCTTCCTTTCTAATGCAACGGTCAACTATTAAATATTCAATATTACACATAGTTCCATGGGGACAAAACCGTCAAAAATGACTAAACTAGAAAGTAAGCCGAACTGGAGGGAAATTTACCTGGTTATATTTACTGTCGTGATCAAAGAAAAAAAATGGCACAAGATCATATCTGGCTAAAAACTTCGTTATCCACGTAATAGGGGCAAACTTTTATTTTGAATTTACCGTTCTAAATCCTTTCATAAGAGATCTGAATTGATCCAGACTTAGGAGATCGGCTCCTTCTTATACCCTTATGGCCTTAGAAAGTTCGACTGGATAATTTGGAACATTTCAAAGAGGACCAATCAACGACGGAATCGCAAAACATATATTAAGGATAATACCTAAAAAATTAAAAGAATCACGAATATACGAAAATGACATGCTATGAAATCATGTTTTTACAACTTGCTTCTTTTACCCTTTATTTATTTGTTTAAGCAAGTTCGCTAAGAAAGAAATTTCAACCTGTCCATGTCGGACTCGATATATAAGGCTGAATGATAAGGCTTTTGCAATCTCGGACATCACTGCCTCATTTGGCAGCGAAAACATAATTTTGGGCATTTTGAGTGCCAAATTATGACAAAAAGAAGTAATAAACAAATAAAAATATATTAGTATCTATTAGGAAAACGCCGCGTATTGAGGACGAGGCCATGTAATGATGAACACTTATATGAAATAATTTTAAATACAATAAACTGCTACTGTTAGTACAAAAGGTCCCTTGTAAAATTTTCCATTATTATTCCAATTGTGTTAAAGGTGAAATTGTGTAATCTGTAACTGTTTTAAGTAGTCTGCTACTATGAAAAATAGCAGAGGGAAATAAAATATGTAATTTGTTCATAAGTCCTAAGTAAGGTGTTTATTTATATAAGGTATATGAAGAAAAGTTAAGTATCATTTTACTCTCCCAAAATAAATATCTTTATTTTTATGAGGTTTCGGGATCCACTTTATTATCCCATTTTCAGACCATTTCTTACCTTTCTGTCATCTAATTTTTTATAAAAGACTTGTCATAATTTGTATTATTATAAATTATGACCAACCTTATTAAAAGAAATTAGAGATAGAAAGATGAGAAATGGTCTGAATTTATGTGAACAGAAATTAATATAAATTTTGGTTTCCTTCTTTCAAAGATTAAAAACATCAGTGACCGATATAACAATATTTATTTTTTATTTACATCCTTAATAAACATCAATTAATTAAATAAAACGATATCCGAGCATAACTGCTGTTTATAACTCCTACTTTTCCCCGTACTTCTTTATACTTATTAGTTTATCTAAGTTTATTTAAGAAATGACAATATATATATATATATATATATATATATATATATATATATATATATATATATATATTACGAGTCTGATTTGAGAAACTCTAACTTTGAAGCCTGGAAATCGTTCAAGACCACGGAATAATCCATTCTGAACTTTTTACGTATTCAACAGCAGAATAGTTTTATATTAATTAACCACGTTTAGTCAGCTGAAATTCAGAGGTAATTAGAAGTATTTTTAGTAATCGTCTACTTGTTAACGTCTCTTCAAATCATTGACCTTATCATTGATCATTGAACTTTGCTAAAATTGAAGTTATCAGCGTCTTCTATAACGTCATCTATAATACTGCAGTTGCACCACACACATCTTACTTCAATATATGATATGTAATATCAAATTTCTATTTCTAAAATAACTCATTTTAAAGGTTTTGTGGGTGTAGAATGGATATACGAATAGTTTTTCACCTCGCAATCCATACTACCTAAATTGAAACCTATGTTACAACAAATTTCATGAAAGTAATTACATGAAATTCGGTGAAAATGATAGAAAATTATGGAATTTGCTTGAAAGATTAATAATAAAAGAAGTATTTAAAACATTTACTGTTTTTATCAATAATATGGTTTTAGGTGAAATATATTTTTTTAAATATATTGGTAAACAATCTAGTGTGGCCTTTTTATTGGGTTCCATTTGGATTAGGGTATAAATTTTTTTTTGCACAAGTCGTAAACACAAAATAGAAAATAGAAAATTATGGAATTTGCTTGAAGGATTAATACTAAAAGTAGTATTTAAAATATTTACTGTTTTTATTAATAATGCAGTTTTATGTGAATTTAAAAAAAAAATATATTTGTATACAATCTAGTATGGCCTTTTTATTGGGTTCCATTTGTATTTGGGTATAAATATTTTTTTGCACAAGTCGTAACCGCAAAATAGAAAATAATTCAATAAAGAAAATAAATCATCGGTAATAAAAAGGGTAGTCTGAAGAAACATGACACTTGAATTATTAAATTTACAAATTTTTAATCTAATGATTAAAAACGAATGGGAGAGGTACGAAACGAAATAATGAGATATACTTTAATTTGTATTACGCAGTTAGTAAATCACTGAAAAAGAAGAAGATAGGTTTGTATATAATAACCGATAAATATAAAAGAGCAAATAGCTCAAAAAGGGATAAAAAGTTATTAAGATATAAATTGAAAATTCTAAACCATGAAGCCCAAAGTTTTATAACATACAGGTGAACAGTTGATTTGTAAACGTAATTCAATTCATTCATCTTCAGGAATGTAAAACAAGATCACATATATGCAGGAAAAAAATGTTTAATTTATTAGAAACTCATCGTTAGACCAAGCCATCCAAAAACGTACTGAAGGAAACGGGAGGTTGCAAGAGCATAGTAGAGTAAGGTTATATTGTACTGATCAGTCGGACTGAGAACAATTAAAAAAATGTAATTCGTTTATTAAATTATTGAAGAGAAGTTGGTTTGGATTTCCAGTCGGTAAAAATAAATATAATTAATTTTTTTTACTTTGTGTTTTCATTGACTGAAAGTCCCAACCGACTTCTCTTATTTGTATCTAATACATTAACAATTATCCACTATCGTTAAATTAAATTTTTAAAAATTATTAAATATTTTTTTAGTATGATATTTTTTTATTTATTTATTTATTGAGAAATATTACAATCTGTCGCAATTAAGGAGATTTATAATAGTGTCCAGAGAGAACATTCACACTATATTTGCAATAAGTAAAAATAAATAATACAGACACTATTAATAATGAATGTATTAATAATAATAATGAACGGTTCACAGAATGGAAAAACAAATCTCTGCATGGAAGATTATACGGCAAATTGAATGATAGCTCGATTGACAAGGAAATATCCATTGAATGGCTGAAAGCTGGAAAGATATTCTCCGAGACAGAAGGATTTCTACTCGCCATCCAAGACCAAGTTATTGCTACTAGATCATATAGAAGGCATGTTCTACAAAACGCAACAACTACGAATAAATGTCGATTATGCTCAGCGACACTGGAATCAATCTTACATATCACAGGTGGGTGTGAAGTGTCAGCTGGAACCGAATATCTGCAGAGGCATAACAATGTGGCTAGAATTTTTCATCAGACTCTAGCGGTGAAGCTCAACATGTTAGATGACAAAACTCCATATTATAAGTACCACCCAAATAAACTCCTCCAAAAAGGTAGTACCAAGCTCTACTGGGATGAATCGATTATAACTGACCATACTGTGCGTCACAATAAACCGGATATCCTTCTGATAGATATGAGAGAGAAAAGAGCAGAGCTTATTGATGTCGGGATTCCCAATGATAATAATATAAGCTCCCCTGTTGGAGAAAAACTGAGAAAATACCAGGAACTGGCAATCGAATTATATTATTTGGGGAACGTCACCACCACTGCAATTATAATATCGTCCAATGGAGTGATACCAAAGACAACAGTGGCAGGCACGATGGGATTAAAATTACCTCTTGAAGTACTGAAAGAGGTTTAAATTTCTACAAATAACGTACCTATACAACAAAATTTAAATTTTTCTTTTTTTCTTTTGTTTTAAATATTTTTTGTTTTCAATTCATTGTTAAATTTAAGTTAATTTGATGTAACATAAATATTTTGTAAGGGCTAAAATGACCCGTAAGAGGTTGAGGAGCCCCTTCCATTGTTATAAAATAAAAGGGGCTCAACACTCAGTTCTCTTAGACACAGCACGTATTGTTCGAAAATTTTTAAACGTTTAAAAAATAATAGATATTAATATGAAGGTGGCTGGACTTCTGGTCTCCCACCTCAGAAACTTACCCCGCAAAGCGAGAATAAAGAATGGAAATAATAAAAGTAATAAATACTAAAGAGTAAATAATTCAAAAAGAGGCATGGAATAAATAAAAAATTTAAAAAAATAAATAAAACGTTGGGACTCTAACACACTCCTCGTTTTTTTTGTCCTGATGATGCCTGAATTGGTGAAACGTACACACGTTAATTGTACGCCTGCATTGCTAGATGCTGAAGATTTTATGAGTAGTAACTTTCCATTTATATTTTAATACACAATGCTATATGCTGGTGATGACTGCTAATTACGTTTTTTATATTTCATTTAATTAATTTATTAATTTTTTTTTTTACGATTTTGTTATTGTCTTTCATCTAAATAGGAGTAACTAATAGTAAAATTCAGTACTGTGTATAATATAGTTTATATACATATTTATTTAAAATCTATACTAGATAGAGGAAATAATAAAATGTAGTAATCAACACTCAAATTAGGTAATAAGAAAACGCTTATATACTGGATGTCGCAGGTCTTAATAGCCAAACTCTGAGGAGAGGGGAGGGGGCGATTCTAGACAAAATTTCCAACAAAAAAATCCATTTGGTACATGGCGCGATTACAAACGAAAAAGAAATTAAAGCCATTTTTTTGTTCTTAAGGTGGTCACGGTTTTTATTGAACTAAAAGTAATTGTTCACAAACTGTTCAAGATAATTGAATTCTAAGTACGCCATCGTAAAGTAGACAAAGTTTCTTTGAGAAAACAATGTTTAAATTTAGTAAAGTCAATGATAAAAGGGACTTTCAGGAAGTCTATTAACGCATAGCCTACCATTATGTCGATTTTTTTAACGAATCGGTATTACAGAGATATGCTGCTCGGTTATGGGTATTGTAACTAAAACAGTACAGCTTCCGTATTAGATCTCCTAAAAGTCCCTTTTATCATTGACTTCAGTAAATTTAATCAATGTTTTCGGAAAAAAAAATTGTCTACTTTACGATGGTTTACTTATAATTTAATTATCTTCAACAGCTTTTGAGTAATTCGATATCAATAAAACCATGACTACCTTAAAAAAATACAAAATTGATATTTATATTAAAGTACATTTAATATGGTTTATATTAAATAATTATTTACCTCTCATTATTAAGAGTTACGAAAAAAAATGCTAAATATAACTTTTGAAAGAATTCGATAATTGAATAAAGGAGAAAAATAAAAATGCTTATCCAGGTCGAAAATGAATCTCCGGAAATACTAGTCAGAAGGTTTTTTTTTTTTTTTTTTTTTTAAATTTCTTTATTGAGTATTATAACAATCTGTCTGTTGGACATTGGTTATAGTGAGGTAGGATGACATTCACACCATATGTACAAAAAAATAAAATAAATAGAACAAAATAATAATCAAAAGTATATACAATAGACAATAAAATAAAATAACCTAAAAAATAAGAAAATTAAAACTAAGGAAAAAAAAAAAAAACACATGCATACCTATATACAATCAGGCGAGGGAACTCCAGGAGAACCCTGCGCTACTCTCCCAACCGCGTCACTGGTACTAAAGCCAGCGGAGATTGGTCGAGAGCACTTTAGCCACATACACACATGTCTTGAGTGAAGAATCAGGCCATTGCCAGAACTCCAATTTATATAATCTACAAAAGGTCGCGAGGCCACTGCCGTTTCAACCTTCTTGGAGGATTATAGGGATGGGAGATGCTTGATAAGGATTGTGCAAGAGGATTTGGGTGGTAAGTAAGGTTCTGGTGAAATTTGGAGAATTTTTCTGGGATAAGGTCTAGGACAAATGGGATGTTAAGGTCATGATGTAGGGTTTTGTTGGATACATAGAAAGGAGCATCGACTATTGTTCGAAGGACTTTAGACTGGAAGGATTGGATGCGCTTGATGTTAGAAAATTTTGCTGATCCCCACAGTTCTAGTCCGTAAGTCCAAATAGGTTTCAGTATTGTCTTGTAGATCAGTAGCTTGTTTTCAATGGAAAGTTTAGATTTTCTGCTTAATAGTCGGTATAGTTGGCCGTATCGTCGGTTGAGTTCTTGTCTTTTGAGTCTAGTATGCGGGTTCCAAGTTAGTCTTCGGTCTAAATGAAAGCCAAGATACCGGACTGTGTCTGAATAAGGAAGCTGGATGGAATTAAAGAGTACTGGTGGACAGGAATTGCGTCGGAGTGTAAAGGTAATATGTTGGCATTTAGATTCATTAACTTTAATGCGCCAGTTATTACACCAGTGCTCAATCAAGGTGAGGTGACTTTGGAGATTTAAGGATGCTATTTCGGGATCAGAGTTGGATGATAAGATTGCGGTGTCGTCAGCGAATGTTGCAAGAAAAGTATCGGGATGAACAGGGATGTCAGCAGTAAAGAGGATGTAAAGCACGGGACCCAAGACGCTGCCTTGGGGAACACCGGCTTTAACGGAGTAGATATTGGAAAATTCTGTTCCACAGCGAACTCGAAAGGAGCGGTCAGAGAGGTAGGATCGGAGGACTAGGTACAAGGACTGAGGTAAATGGATTTTAAGCTTGGAGAGCAGTCCGGAGTGCCATACCCGGTCAAATGCCTGTGCAATGTCCAGAAAGGCACCCGAACAGTATTCCTTGTTTTCTAGGGCTGAGGAAATATGATCAACAACTCGGAGTCCTTGTTGAACAGTAGAATGTTGAGAGCGAAAACCAAACTGATGGGAAGGGATATTTTGGGATTCTATAATGGGTAGGATTCGTTTCAAAAGGATCTTTTCAAAAATTTTTGAAAGGATTGGGAGTAGGCTGATTGGTCTATAGGATGTTGAGCTATTGAGAGGTTTTCCTGGTTTTGGGAAAAGGATAATAGTGGAGTGTTTCCATAACAGAGGGAAGTGGGTGGTGCGTAGGATACAATTGTAGATATATGTAAGGAATATGACTGCTTTGGATGGAAGTTGTCGAAGGATTTGAGGTGTAAGGAGATCATGTCCAGGAGCTTTACGGAGGATTAGTTTTTTTAATTGAAATTTTACTTCGGAAGGATGAATAGCTTTTGGGGGCAAGGAAAGTGGGATTGGTGATGTAAGGAGTTCTTCTACTGTTACGGTGTGGGCAGGATGGGATTCCGGATGTGAAATAAATGTATTGGATAGGTGAATGGCGAACTCCTCAGCTTTATCTTCGTCAGATGCTGCCCAGGAGCCATCACCTCGTCGGAGAGGATGGGAAATGCGGTGAGGATTTAGGATTTTTGTTGTGGTTTTCCAAAGGGAATTGTCGCGAGAAGAGAGGGAGGATAGGTAGGAGTTGAAGGATTGTGATCTGAAGGTGGCTAATTCCAGTTTTAATTGTTTGCAGTAGTAATTATAGGTATACGTATAATATATCGTTGAAAAGGGGAGAATTTTAGAAAAAAATAATATCTAATATCATATAATGATTTTAAGAAAGTTGTAGGAGATAATGGAGAGTTGCAAAAAAATTATAAATAATAATTTTTGAAAACTAATAATATATAACATAAATCACATGTTTTCAAGGAAATTAAATGAAATTTACTTATTAAATGTATAAAGCATATGTTTTTAGCCTTAAATACATTTAATGTAGTTTAATAATTCTAGATCTGATATTATATGTAAATAATTAGGTATCAATGTCTGTTTGTTCCGAAATATTGTCCTCTAACTTTTTAGAAAATTAAATTAATGAATAATTTCGTGAATCTCCCCTTTATGATATTCCAACAGTATCCTCTACTTTTCATTGTACTTGTGTGAAAGAAGAAGTGAAATATAAAAATGTTTCAAAGATATGTTTATAACCTTAAATATATTTACTGTAGTTTAATAACTCTAGATCTGATATTATATTTAAATATTTAGGTATTTATCATCAGTTTATTCCGAAAAATCATCACGCAACCTTTTAGAAAATTAAATTAGTGAATAGTTTGATGAAATCTCCTTTTGTGATATTCGAACAGTATCCACTTACAATTGGTGTGAAAACGTTTGACTTGTCTATAACAGACAATCTCAAACCTCCTTATTTTGTTTTGAAAACTAATATTTAACTTAAATAGTATGTTTTTTTTTTTGTTTTGTTTTTTAAATCTGTTTATTGAATAATAATACAATCAGCCACTGCTGGAGGGCTATAAGCATTAGGGCTAAAAGTTCTCATTCCTACAATATATACAAAGAATAAAGAAATAAATATAAATATAAGAAGTAAATAAATAATACTGATGAAGAAGTTAAATAAAAAGAAAAAAAAAACAAACAAATAAAATAAAATAAAGACTTCTAAACACAATCATAACTACATACAATATATACATTAGCCCAAGAATCTCCGAGCCAGGCTTTTCCCCCCCACACGTGGAAGGCAAAGCCAGACTCCGGAAGATCCCAGCGCCACTTTTCCAGCCGCATCACTAGAGTATGCTTTCTAGGAAATTAAATGAAATTTACTGACTAAATGTAACCTTATATTAAAATATTTTTAAGTTTTAAAAAAAATATTTAAAATCCACCTAATCAAGTCAATGGCATTGTTATTAATGAATTAATATTCCGTTCGGAATCGACTCATGCATCAAATGAACCTTTTTGTTAGAAACTTTGTCTAGAATCACCCTTCAGAGTTTAGGCAATGCAACATTTAAAGCAGTGGTGCCAGAAGGGGATGATTTGGCACTATCAACAATTTTAGAGGAATACATTTTATTGGGTGCATGAATTTTAGACATAATCATATTTTCTGTAGTTTCAATTTGGATGCACTTTCGAACCAGGGGACAAAAGAAAAGCATTGAGCAATCCACAAGTTTGATTATATATGAACAACATACTTTCTAATTTTATTTTCGCTTGCAATGATTTTAAGAAGAGAATGTGTTCTTAAGAATGACTTATGAAATGATTAATGAAAATGTATCAAGGATGCGTGTATCTTGACCCTCGAGACTTGGTGGAATTTTGTTCTTACCCGGAAATTTATTTTTAATTAATAGTACCATTGATGTAAATAATTTCCTATTTTTATAGCTATCATTTAATACTAATATCATACGATCTTATGTGGTTATTTGAAAAGCGGAAGTCATAAGCAGTGACAGTCTGGGAACCGCTTCTCTAATAAAGAACGAACGACCTTGTGTCTAATAGGAACAGATACACATCGTAGTCACAGTTCTCTATAATCGTTAAACTTTTAATTACCAAAGAGTAATGATACAAATTTAACGATTGAATTATAATTAATTACTCTCTTTGATAGCATGACTAATTAGTAATAATTAAACTTTATATGGTATGAAATGAATCCCTTCTAAGATACTTTTTTTTTGTTTTTGTCAGAAATATTTAAAAAGACTTCTCGTTTCTATCAAACGGATTTATTTATTTCCATATTTCGTTTTCATCAAATACTATTTATTAAAAAAAAACACTTTATTCAGAAATATTACAATTTGTCACAGTTAAGGACACTTATAATAGAGTTCAGAGATTGCATTCATACCGTATATACAAAAATATAAATAAATAAAGTAATAACAAAAGAATAAGAAGAAAGAACAAAAGAGTAAAGAAAAAAAAAATATATATATACACATAAGTAAATAAAAATAGAAATAAAAGTAAAACAACACCTTATATAAAACATACATTATTTACAATTTGCCAGGTGATCTCCGAACCAATCCTGTCGCCTCCACATGTGGAGGGAAAAGGGAGGCTTAGGAGATCCCTACGCTTCTCCCTCAGCCACTTCACTGGTATTTTAAACCAGCGGAGGATGAGTAAGAGCGCTACAGCCACAGACACACATGACTTGAGTGGAGAATCTGGCCATTGCTAGAACTCCAAAATATCCATATTTACTAAAGGTCTCGTGGCCACTGCCGCTTTAACCTACGAAGGGGATTGTAGGGATGGGTGGTGCTTGATAGGGATTGTACAACGGGATTTGGGTGATGAGAAAGGTTCTGGTGAAATTTGGAAAATTTGGCTGGGATAAGATCAAGAATAAATGGGATATTAAGGTCATGATGTAGGGTTTTATTGGTTACATAGAAGGGAGCATTGACTATTGTACGGAGGACTTTAGACTGAAATGATTGAATGCGTTTGATGTTAGAAAATTTGGCTGTTCCCCATAGTTCTAGTCCGTAAGTCCAGATGGGTTTCAGTATTGTCTTGTAGATCAGTAATTTGTTTTCACCAGAAAGTTTAGATTTTCTATTCAGTAGTCTATATAGCTGGCCATATCGTCTGTTAAGTTCCTGTCTTTTAAGTCGAGTATGTGGATTCCATGTTAGTCGTATGTCTAAGAGAAAGCCAAGATACCGGACTGTATCTGAGAAAGGAAGCTGGATGGAGTTAAAATAAACTGGTGGGCAGGTATTACGCCGAAGGGTGAAGGTAATGTGTTTACATTTAGATTCGTTTACCTTAATGCGCCATTTCTTACACCAGTGTTCAATCAGGAAGAGGTGCCTTTGTAAGTTTGCAGACGCTGTTTCAGGATCTGAGTTGGAAGAAAGGATAGCAGTGTCATCAGCAAAAGTTGCCAGGAGGGTATCGGGATGGACAGGAATATCAGCGGTAAAGAGAATGTAAAGGATGGGGCCCAAGACGCTGCCTTGAGGAACGTCAGCCTCAATTGAGTAACAGTCGGAGAATTCGGTGCCACAGCGAACTCGGAAGGAGCGGTCGGAAAGATAGGATCGGAGTACTAGGTATAAGGACTGTGGTAGATGGATTTTAAGCTTGAAGAGTAATCCGGCGTGCCATACCCGGTCAAAAGCTTGCGCTATGTCCAGAAATGCACCCGAGCAATACTGCTTGCTTTCTAGGGTTGAGGATATATGGTCAACAACTCGGAGTCCTTGCTGGACAGTGGAATGTTGGGAACGAAATCCGAATTGATGAGTAGGAAGGTTATAGGATTCAATTATAGGTAGGATTCGTTTCAGTAGGATCTTTTCAAAAATTTTTGAGAGGATTGGGAGTAGGCTAATTGGTCTATAGGATGCTGTATTGTTGGAAGGTTTGCCTGGTTTCAAGAAGAGGACGATGGTGGAATGTTTCCATAAAAGAGGGAAGTGGGTAGTTCGTAGGATGCAATTGTATATATATGTAAGAAATATGATGGCTTTAGATGGAAGTTGTCGAAGGATCTGTGGGGTTAGAAGGCATATCCAGGAGATTTGCGAGGTGTGATTTTCCGTAAAAGGTATTTGACCTCAGAGGGATTAACAGCTTTAGGTGGTAAGGAGAGTGGGATAGGTATTGAGAGGGATTCTTCTACTTTTACTGTGTGGCTGGGATGGGATTCTGGATGAGGAGCGAAAGTATAGGAAAGGTGTTTGGCAAATTCCTCGGCTTTATCTTCATCAGATGCTGCCCAGGAGCCATCATCTCGTCGAAGAGGGTGGGAAATATGATGGGATTTGAGGATTTTTCTGGTGATATTCCAAAGGGAATTATCATGAGCAGAGAGTGTGGTGAGGTAGGAATTGAATGATTGGGATCTGAAGGTGGTTAATTCTTTTTTTAATTTTTTACAGTGATAATTGTAGGACTGGATGTCTGGTACGTTGCCATAATAATCTGGCACGGCGTTTTATGTGGATTAGGTCAAGGAGGTGTTGAGGTAAATTATGTTTCTTAAGGATTTTTGAGGAGTGATCAGGGGAGGAAGCAGTCCAGACTGCTTCTTGAATTTTGGTAGTGAAGGAATGTACTGCATTGTCCAGGTCTTCAGAGGTTTTCAGGGTTACTCTGAGGTCAATTTTATCGGAGAGGATTTGATGAAAGAGTTTCCAGTTAACTGGGCCTCTGATGAAGGACGGAGGAGAGGGTTTAGGGATAGGAGCTAGTGATACTTGGAGTATTAATGGGCTGTGGTCTGAGGAAAGCTCGTCAAGACGGGCAACGGAATGGTTGAGAGCACCTAAACCATTATGGATAAAGAAATCGAGGATATCGGGATTACGGTTAGGATCAGTGGGCCAGTAGGTAGGTGAGTTGGGTGGAAGAAGGGTAAAATTTTGGGAATTGAGTACAGACAGCAATGTTCGACCACGAGAATTCGTGGTTCTTGAACCCCATTGTTGATGCTTGGCGTTAAAGTCTGCACCCAAGATGAAATGATGTCCTAAGGAAATGAGGAAGGAACTAAATTGGATATTGGAGATGGATTGGTTTGGAGGGCAATACGCTGATGCAACGGTAATAGGAAAGGAGAAGGTTTTGATTACAACTGCGGTGGATTTTTTTTTTTTTTTTTTTTTTTTTTTTTTTTTTTTTTTTTTTTTTTTTTTTTTTTTTTTTTTTTTTTTTTTTTTTTTTTTTTTTTTTTTTTTTTTTTTGGTCCTTCCCTTCCTCGCCGTTAAGGCTATACGGGATTTTCCCGGGCCAGGGAGTGTGGGCGGGGATTTAAAAGACTCCCCCGGCACCGGGACGCGAACTCGTGCCTATTTTTATATCTTTAATTCATATGTCAGGTTGCCAGGCAACGGCGGTGCAGTGCACACGCTTTAGCCCATTCGGCTACCCCGCCCACGACTGCGGTGGATTGTAGAAAATCGTGTGTAGGCAGTGGGAGTAGGTGATGGGAGAGGGATTGGTGCACAATGACTGCAGTACCGGCATGTGCTCTACCGTCCGGATGGTCGGTACGGTAAGTTATGTATTGTGGTATTTTTAGGAGCTGTTTTTTAGTCAGTCGAGTTTCCGTTATTAGGGCTACGTCTACGTTCTTGTCTTGTAGTAAGGCTGTTAGTTCGTGTATGTGATTTCTAACACCATTCGCATTCCAAAGGAGAATGGATATGGGTTTGATGGAAGTCATTTAAGGATTTTTTAAAGGAGGGATAAGGTGAGATACTAGGTTAGTGAGAAGTGATATCAGTGGGGTAACAAGGGATTTAAATTCTGAAAGAAAGGATGTCAATAAGCTGGTTAGATCTGTAGCATTAGGCGGTGGAGGAACATATTGGGTTTGATGTTGGTGAGGTTGTTGTTGGTTAGGTACATTAGGTGGGATAGGATATTGAGATTGGGGTTGAGTTTGTTCTTGCGGCAGGGCCTCACATACATTAGTCGGGTCTCTACCCCCAAGTAGCTTGGCAAAAGAAACCTTAGAGTTCACAATTTTAGCGGGTCCTCTTCTTGGTTTAGGTGTATCATCAGGGTCCCTGGGTTTCATATATCTCGCTTTAAGATTTTTATAAATTTGGCAGCCTTTGTAGTTGGCTGGATGGCCTTCCAGGCATAGGGCACAGACTGCTGGTTCTGTAATTGGTTTATTACACTCGCCAGACTTGTGTGTTTTACCACATTTCACGCAGCGTGGTAAGTGGTGGCAATAAGACTTGGTGTGGCCATATGCTTGGCAATTATGGCACTGGATGAACTCTCTTTTTGGGTACGGTTTTTCGACCTTTACGCTGGTGTAGAAAATTCTATTCACATCGTATATTTTTTCGATCCCAGGCGATGGCTCTAGATCGACGAAAAATAAGGGCAATGGGATTTTATTCTTTACACCTGGTTGTTCTTTATTTTCTTTAAAAACATTGGTTATCTGACGTATTTTGAACCCTAACGCCGTTAACTCTTCTTTAATCACTTCTATTGGGGTTGAGGAGTGTAAATTTCTTATTACAACTCGTAGTGCTCTTTCCTGTTTCAACTGGTATGTGCATCAAATACTAAATTATATTTTTATAATATATTTGAACTTATGAATTGGAAATTTTGGATTTATTTATTCTTGTTTTAATATGAGATATAGGTTTTATAAGGATTTCATTCAATAAAATATCGTAATAGGTAATATTTATATATTTATGCCTCCCTTCCTTGCCTTTCGGCTACACGGGATTTTGCAGGGATGGCATATCACACACGTGCATGCCATTCCTGCTATTAAAACACAAATTAATTTTCAATTTTGTTTTATTTTGTTTTTTGAAATTTGTTTTTTTTTTCATTATTTTCACCATATTAGCCTGGCGGCCTTCCATTAGCAGGTCCTCTTCTTCCCAGATTAAAGTGGGACGTCCCCAGACCAGCTTTCCACCCGTACACAAAATCTTTGTAATACGGGTAAGTTCTGCTCCGTCACTAACTCGGGAAATTCATCCTCCGTGAGGCCAGACTCCAATTTTTATTATCATTTCGGCCCTTAGTCCATCAAAGGCGGTGCAGTTGGCGATAACATGCTCAGCCATCTCCGGTACTCTGCAAGTGGGGCATAGGGGATCTATGTCTTTTCCAAAACTATGTAACTTAGAGCGGAAACCCCCATGCCCAGTAAGGAATTGAGAGACTCAGTAGTCCGGGAGAACCCACTTAGCTTTCAAGCGACTTCGGACGGTGGGGAAATATTTTTTTAAAGTTGCTCCTTTCAAGGTTGTTATGTTACCCACCGCCGATTCCACTCATCTATGGTATCCTCCCGGATAATCCTCTTCCATTTTCTTGGGTCTTCTGCGATCCTCACCCGGATATTCTCCGGAAGACCCGCTGAGCCTTCTCTTTAACTTAAATATTAGCGGGTCTTCTCGCAGGAGAAGGTCGAGAGGTACCTCTCCTGCTAATATCAGCACCGCCTCGTGAGACTCACTTCGGTATGATTTTGTGACTCGCAACAGAGCCGTACGTTGAATTGTAACAGGTAATAAACAATTTAATAGGTCTTAATAGATAATGAATAACTTAATAATAATAAAAATAATTTGTATTCATTTGTTTTCGGGGAATGCCCAATACAAATAGAGTTGGCTATAACGGTTACAATGAACAAATTAATATGGAAAACATTTACAACTTATATACAAAATAAAATTTGTTAGGATTTAACAACATCCGATCTTGATAACAACCAAGCATCTAATTATATGCCTAAATATAAACAATTAAATATATAATACCCCACATAATAAAATAATACATTTAAATATATCGAGAAATAAAATGACAAATAGTAATAAATCGGGCAGCGGACAAAAATATGAAAAAGGTCCTCTAATTCATTTAAGTTACAAAGCGTTCAAATTTCTTTTGGCTTGAAATAGTAATAAGTGTTATTAAACGTTAATTTAATATTATTAGGTGTGTATGTGTTCTTTGTATTTATTTATTTTTAGGTTATTTCATTCGTATTTATTGTGTATATATTATTTTTCTGTATAATTTATTTTATTTATTGTACATAGAGTGAATGTGATCTGTGAACTCTATTATAAATGCCATAGAGAAAGATTGTAATATTTTTCAATAAATAAGTTTAAAAAAAAAATTAATATTATAATTGCCAGATAATCTAATCTGTGTTAGTGTTTTCGTCATTTAGAACGAGGCATTTAATACTAGATAAGGCTGATGCTTATCACTCGCTGTATACATATTGGGATACAATGGACTGTAACTAGCAGGGGTAATCAGTTTTTGGTTATTAAGTTCCTGTATATAGCTTTTAAACAGGCTTATCGTTTCATTCATTTCAAGCTGGAATGTACCTGCGTCTTCTAACTCCAGAATGAGCTGTTTATTTACTGAGCTCAGCAGAGTGTGTAACTGATTGAACCAATTGAATTTATGACTCTCTTTGCCACTAATATGTATTTATTTTAATTTAAATATTAATATTTAAAACAAATCTATCATTTTCCATTTTTAAATTTGTTTTGTAATAAATAACTTAAAAAATATTTGTCTTTTCTAACAATTTAAACTTCAAGTATAAAGAAAATATAATCCTTTACACAGCAGTTTATATCAAATCAAACAAATGCCAAACGGTTTACAATAGTAATTTTCTAGTAATTTATGCACATTTTTATTACCATCTTACACGGAGTGGGTCCGAAAATGTTGAGTAACTGCGATTATTTCAAATGAGAGAAAGCCTGACCATGAAATACAGAAATTATGTAAAGGCGTCTTCTTGACTATAATCTATTACACAACTTTGAATCATCTCCATGAATTATATAAACGTCATTCTGAAGCATTCCATTCAATTTGGCTCTAACAGGGTAAAAAGGTTAACATGTAGAACGCGCATACTCGCACGTGTAGAACATGATAATACAGAGTGACTGTATATCACACATCATTATAATGTATGCCCATTGTTCTGTTTTTTTTATTTTTATTTTAGTGAAATTTACAACTGTATTACTTGAAAAATACAACAAGTAAATCTGACATTTACAACATGAAGAGAAACTACCAATCAAAGTTCTACATTAGAAGATCCCGAGGCCATCTTCTTTTCAGACGACTTGGAGGATTATCAGGAATAGAAATGGAAGCAAGATTGGAAACAAGAGGGTTCGTATGGTTCAAAGGTTTATTATGGAAGGATAGGTATCTGGATTGGGCTAAATTGGAAACATATGGTACATTAAGGTCGTTATGGATGATTTTATTTGTGACAAAGTAAGGTGCATTGAGGATTTTACGAAGGATTTTGGATTGTAAGGATTGAATACGAGAGAAATTCGATACTTTAGTAGAGCCCTAAAGCTCGATTCCGTAAGTCCAAATAGGCCTCATTATAGTCATATGTATAAGTCTTTTGTTAGTCATTGGAAGTTTAGAGCGTTCGTCTAGTGGGTGCTGGAGTAGTCGAAAACGTCGAGCGGTTTCTTGTTGTTTCAGTCTGGTACGAGGATTCCAAGTGAGTCGTGTTTTTTTTAAAAATATAAAACTGATGGGTATTAATTTTTTTTTTGTTCGTGCATACGTTAAAAAGATATTCTTCAGAGGGACTGATCGTTAGAAAAAAAAAAAAAAAAAAAAAAAAAAAAAAAAAAAAAAAAAGAAAAGATAAAAAGTTCAAAATAATGACATGATGAACAAGGGACATTATGAGAGGTATGAGTTCATAGATTTAACCTTAATCAGATTATAACTTATTACTTGTAGCTTAACCAGAGTATAATTCCACTAAACCACCAAAGCATATAATTCCACTTAAAAAATAAAACCGTCAAGTTTGAGGGATTTCTAAACTTTCAATCAAGTGAAAAATCCAATTGAGTAATTTTCCTTTATTTGATATATTCATTAACATAATTTCGTCAGTTAATTGCCAAGATATATTAAATAAAATATAAAATTAAATAGCTCTGATGAATTTCAAATGCAATTTAATGAATTTTCTTCATAAAATAAGAACACTGTGCCCTTATAAGGAAGGGGTCACAGTCAGTCGGTCACCGATTTCAACTAAATTTACTTTGGTGATTCTCCGTCGACACGTGCCTTCTTTCCAGTGAAAATAAGGTGCTGAAAAAAAAATAGTTAAAAAAAATGTATATTTTTTTTTTATTATGGTTGCCTTCTCTAAATTTCCTTTTTATTTTATACCAATATATTTATTTTTGGTGCAGAAAAAGAACAATTGTGATATTATAAATGGAATCTAATGCATTATAAATTACAATATACGAATTCAGTAATAATTCGTGGTAAAGACCACTTTTCATCAACTTATTATCATCCGCCTAAACTTCGTAAATACCTTCATCTGACCGTAAACTATAAATATTATATTTACGAAAATTCTTGGAATAAGGTACGGAATTGGTGGAATTAGGCACTAAAAACTCATGAATACCAATTTGCTTTCCACTTGAATCATAATATAATGTGAACATCAAGTCGAAAAAAAAGATGGCCTACAAAAATATTGGTCCGTTTTTCGTGACCTTCACCGAAGAGCTAAAATAACGAAGTCAAATAGACCAAACGTCTCAATATTTTTGTAGGCCACCTTTTTGTTCGCTTAATAAAGTAGATCAAATTATTGTTATGAATTTGCAAATTAGAATCGTTTTAGGGATGGTTAGGGAATATGAATTTTCATAGTATTAAAAAATTGCACATTTCATTGCTTCCTTTTATTGAAGATTTTCTCCAAATTCAATCTTGGTACAACTGTTGGAAAGCTTTGCTTTTCTAGACCATGTCAGCAACTTTTAGATTTAATTCCTTTATAAGCAAGAAATACAGAAAAAAGTCTCAAAAATTTTTATTTTCTATCTTTTATTCTAATTTGTTTAAGGAGGTTGGTTTTGTAAACTCCCTTTGTTAGTGTATATATAGTTGGTGTATAAAAGGGTTTGTGTAATTTTGATATACCTATTGTTTGTTTTGTTAAATTAGGCCGAAATTTGCAAAACCTACTTATAAGTTGAGCTCTATCAAAAATTTACTTAGTGATTTTAAGTGATGAACCGACAATTTAAAATGTGTTTGAGTGAAATTTACTTCAAATTTCCTAATCGAATATTTTAATCCTTAATTGAATTCTTAGTAGGGTAAGCGTACCATTTTTTATTTTAGTCTTTTTTTGGCTTATGCCGCCGTAATTGTTATAGTAATAAACTCCGCCGTTTGACGTTTAGAATCTCTAGGATCTTCTTTTTCTATTTTTCACTTTACATTTGAAAATATTATCCAGTTATGCAGGTATAATCTCCATTTAAAAAAATGCCTTTTTTCACTAGTGATTAGCGTTGCCCAAAATCGGTCTTGGTCTTGCACTTTGCAAGACCAAGACTAAGACCCCCTCACTGATGCAAGACCAATTGGTATAAACAATGTACTTTTGCATTTAACTCTTCTGATTTTTCATTCGGACTTGGTCAGGTTACTCCAATCTAAAAAAAATCAGTAATATCTCTATAGTACTAAACTAATAGGTAACTGCAAGACCGTTGCGAGACTCTTGCACAAGACCAAGACTAGACTAAAACTGAGTTTGCAAGACAAAGAATCGTCTCGGTCTCGCATTTGGGTTCCAACACTTCTAGTGATGGACACCCCAAAATTTAATTGTTCTACTAATGGAAAAATTCTAAAATCTTTGTTCAACTATAAAGATAAGATTAGATAAATGTTCAATTTACTCTTAGCAAAACTGTTAGTAGGAAGGTATGAAACATACTGATCTCAAGAGAACTATAGAAATAACAATAATAGGCATTTTAAATTTTTTTTTCCGGAATTTTATTCGTACAGCTGTCAATAGAGGGAATTGTTCTTCAATTTATAGAAAATACTGGATCCTTTAATTTGAATCAACAAGGAAGCTTATTATTTACATATAAAGTATTAAGAGTGCTACCAATGGGTAGTTTCTCAACAAGCGTTTTCATGTGATTGTATTATTACTGTGTGCACGTTTACTAGTTGTATTTTTTTATAATACAGTTGTAAAAAAAAAAAAAAGTTTTAAGTCCAACCTGTCCATCACTGTGACTCCTATCCATAACTGGTACGTTCACAATACCGATGGATCATTTTACTATCATGTCTGATAATGAATTGAGTATTTTTTTTTTAATTTATTCAGTAATATGATAAGAAACGATAATTTTTCCGAAAAAGTAGTTCAGATATCAACAAAAAGATTCTCAACTTTGTTCAATTCAATAAGTCCTGTAGATGTATCTTTTGGCCTTTTTTGTTATCACGGAAACAGAAACTTTTTTTTGTGAGATTCGTATGGGATTAAATGAAAATCACCATACTTTGACATACAATCTGTTGGATTTTGAAATGGCTCTTTTAGGTCTAAGTCTATAAAGTTGACTTTATCCTACTCTAGCGTATTTTCTTTGTTAGAAAGACTTTGAGTAAAGTAACGGATGTAAATTAGACAATGAACGAGCTATTTATTCAAAGTAACATGAATCAGCGCACCTAAGGATTCATGATCCTGAGATATCTCCATGATCTGATCTTAGGTAAGGAACGACAAAAAGACGGCGTCGTGACTCGAGTATAAATGTAAAATTAGTACCTACTTTCTCCAACTTCCTTTCCTCTGACTTGACTAAGTACTGTAATCAATTTAAACCAGGAAAAAATGTAAAGAGCCCAGCTATTAAAATTCTCTAACGTGGAGGTCTGTCGGAAGAGTTTTCGAAATTGAGATGAACGATGCAAACAAATATTAATAAGATATATCGAAACTAGCAAAAATTACCGCCTAAAAACGTCTTTCCAGCAAGCTTCGTCAAAGCCCAAAATAAGATTAGGGCTTACACATTCCTTCCAACTTCAACTCGGTCAATCCTTCGAAGGTCTACTCGTATCCTGTATGATTAAATCCACACAGCTGTATCATCCTAAAAGTATACCACAAATTACAAGAAATGTAAAAAAAATTCACAAACCTTATAGTCCGTGGTAGTGCCCTTTTTTATCAAATTATTAACATCCGCCTGAAACTTCAAAAATAGTTTCATATCATCGTAACCTACAAATATTTTATTTACGAAAATTCTCGGAATCGGGGCGTTTTCGATCAGGAGGTCGGCAAATTTGGTTTATTTAATTAGGTACTAAAAATTCGTAAATAGCCATTTACATTCCAGTTAAATCTTGAGATAACTTGAGCACTAAGTTGAGAAAGAAGGTGGCCTCCAAAAATATTGAGCTGTTTGGTATGACATACATCCCAAAATTGTTTAAATTATATATAGGTCAAACGGCCCAATATTTTTGTGTCTTTTTTTTTAATATATTTTGTGATCAGATTATCTTACGATCCAATTGGAAAGCAAATACATATTTACGATTTTACTAACTAATTATATAGACAAAGTTTGCCGACCTCCAGATTAAAAACACCCCAAATCTGAGAATTTTCGTAAATAAAATAGTTGTAGGTTACGATGAGATGAAGCTATTTTCGAAGTTTTAGCCGGATGTTAATAATTGGATAAAAAGGGGTCTGTACCACGGACTATATATTTTTAGATGGTTTGGTTGAAAATTAAATTAAAAGTTCGATTACTGCACTTTTCCAAAATTATATTAGGCTATTAGAACTTTTCCATTCGGTTTGATTTTATAAAGAAGTCAACTGGATTATCATTTAAATTATTCAATTAACTCCTTTTAAAAATGAGCGATTATATTTTAATCGCTATTTTATACACACATATTGATTTTCTAAAATTAATTTGAAAAACAAGTCATTTTGAAAAGAGATTGAAGTCTCACAAGTACTTTCTCTACCTACATACCTTATGCACCCATTTCAACCACCTCTGAATCATTATTTCATATACACGAATTTAAATTCCCACTCATTTTGTGAGAGAATAATTGTATTCGTTCATTTCATTTTGTGAAGCTAATGTCAAAAATGAGATCTACATAAAAAAAAATTCTTAAAGTAATAATTTATACAGTTGAAAATACCTTATCCATAATCAGTTTTAGAAGTTCAATTTAAATATTTTATAATTTATAATTACGAATTATTAACATCAATGATAAAACAAAATGTTGAAAATATCAAATTCCGATCATCACTGACTCAATGGAAATATAATTGGCTGTGTAATTTTAAAAAAGATCCATTTAGAATAAAAGTTAGTTGTGAAGTAGAAAATGGAATAATAAAAATAATTATCGGATGAATATCATCATTGATATCTAAATATGCCTACACACACATGGATATCAATATATTTTATTATATTTATTTAAACAAAATTAATAGCTGCAGGTGAATTTTATAGCCATAAAAAAAAATTAATAACTATTTTACTCATAGTTTTTGGTATTGCTCAATCTGTGATCTATCGATAACAATCAATGTGTACTAATCAACAAAA
Source organism: Nezara viridula (assembly GCA_928085145.1). Taxonomy (NCBI): domain Eukaryota; kingdom Metazoa; phylum Arthropoda; class Insecta; order Hemiptera; family Pentatomidae; genus Nezara; species Nezara viridula. The sequence continues at coordinate 61,695,030 of OV725079.1, read as the reverse complement.
TGATATTGTTATAAATTAGTAACAAAATAATCAAAAGATAGAACATGAATGTTAGGTTATTATTGGAAAAATTCCAAACCACACAGCCTTATTTATCCAAAACGCAGCCAATGAAAAACCCATCAACGTTTCGCCAATTCAGGGATCATCAGGACAGAATTGGCGAAACGTTGAGGTATTTTTCTTTACCTATGTTTTGGACACATAAGGCTGTGTTGTTCAGAATTTTTCCAATAATAACCTAACAAAATTATATATTCTCAGCAATTTTAAATAAATACTTAGAATGTGTTGTTTGAAATGAACTCATGTTTGATGCTACTATTCAATAAGGAGGACCTGTTATATGTACCGAACATAAAATAATAGTTTCGTTTTCTAATATGCTACATTCAAGGTTGAATAAAATAATTAGCAGTTATTATCATTTTATAAACAATGAGCGTACATAAAAAATTACTGAAATTTAAATTTGTATTTGTAGAGTTGTCTTAAATTTGTATGTAATGGCAAAGATTTAGACTTTAAATACATAATAATTATAAATGTAAGCTGGTAGCGACCTTCACAAAATAAGGATGGCCAGTTTAAAACTGTAGTATAAGTTTTTTTTTTTGTCTAAGTTACTAATGGTTCATAATTTAATTATAACCATTATTAACATATATAAATAATATTTAAAAAATCTTGGATTTAGTACAAAACATTTCGCTCTTTTATGAATGCAGGTGAAAAGATTGAAAACAATGAAATATTCAATAATACGAAATTGATTTATAAATATAATATAATTATTTTCCAGTTTTGACATTTTTCTATAGGTCAATCTAATAAACATTCATTTATAGTTTTTATACCCAAAAAATTTATTAATAAATAATAATCAAATACTAAAAGTGATTATTTGTTAGGTGGACCTATAGGCAAACGAATCAATGAAACGATGATATAGATAATAACGATAATAAAGATAAAAAATATTTTAGTTCCTAAAACTTTAATATATATGTATATTTTTTCTTCTTCACTTTTAACATGCATTTCTTACACTTTTCTTCACTTTTTAAACTACCTAAAAATGGGCATAAAACTGACAATGAAGAGGAATACGTAGAAAGTGTAGAATTAATACAGACGCCGGAGAAAAAATTGAGTCAGAGGAAATAATAAAAGAAGAGGAAGAATAAGAGAAAGAAAATAGTCGATAAAAATAAATAATGTTAAGTCATCGCTTTTTAATCATAAAAATGAATATCCAATAAAAGGAAATAATTGGTAAAAGGAAATAAAGTTGTCATCACATTTTAATCATAAAAATGAATAGCCAATGAAAGCAATATTAATGTTCAAGATCGTATTGAGAGGGCTGAAACAGAATTATCAGCTGCTAAGAATGAAGTTATCTTTTCAGATGTATCAAAATATTCTATAAATAAATGAATTATTGTAGAATTCGCAAAAATTATTTTGATAAAATTTTAGCCATGCCAGAATTCCAAAGACTTTAACGGGAAACGTGGCGGATTATCGTTCCCTGTTTCTATTTTAAAAACAATTGTGTAAATATATAGTAACTTATTAAACCTATTATCAAGTGCAGTTTTAATTTATTTTATTGATATTTATTAGTCAATCATAGCTATAATATTTACTAAAACAAATATTGCCCTAAGTAAAAGAACTGGCCAATGGCACAATAATATTAATTGTACCTTGGGTCATTTATTATTTATAAAATATAAATATAAAATAATTTAAAAATTAATATAGTATATTCAAAAATAATAAATAAAATCCTATTTTGAACTTTTAAAAATCATCGTTATTATAGAAGTTATAGACTATTTAAAAAAAACTTGCTCAACGTTCACGTATGATCAGAAAATATTTTGAAGTGATTAATTAATTTGTCAATAAGTATGAAACTATATTACCAACATAGTGATAATCAACATGGTGACTTTGTCTATGTAAGGGACGTTGAGCCACAGAGTTATAAGCTATTCATTTACAGATAATTACATATTGAACATGTCATTTATAGTTCCTACAGCACAAATTAAATAAAATATAACTTTATTTTACGTCGTTATGAATATTAAACTCCTAATAAAGTTGAAAGGTTGAAATTGTATATCTATATTAATTTGGTGTTGGAGAAGTGGCTTTGGGAGGTCTTATTACCAACCGCCATTTCGTTTCAAGATGGCGACGGAAAAAAACGTTTCCCTATAGACAACACATACAGACTAAAACGGCTGTAACGGTACTGATAAAAACTTTCCTTATGTAATAATTAATGTATATAACATACTTTCTCGAATAAAATGTTTTGACGAATACGAAATTTTATTTGTGAATAACTTAAAAAGGGTGCCCTTTATGTGTCAGAACGAATTTTTAAGACATTCAAATTTCTTAATTGATAAAAACACTTTCATCGAAATCCGTCCAGTTTTAACAAAGATCCGGCATTCGGTTTCTTTAAGACAAAACAAAGTTCATTTGCTTTAGAACTTTTGGTAAATATCTAGGATAACATATCCATTAACCAAATCGTTAATAATAATTAAATTAATAATAACAATTTTAAGAAATTTAGTATATTTTCAAATGACCATATACATTATTAATAAAAAAGGTAATACTTTTCGTGTTTTTCGGATATCCAATTTTAATGCCGTAATTATTTTTTCCAGCTTTTTTTGGATGTAATATATTATAGAAGAAAATTTTGAATTGTTCGAAGGAAAAGACTTTGACCATCTTTCATAACAATGGGTTCATTGCATTATTTTCTGCATTGGTTTTATTTATTTATTAATACCTCAAACCTACCGGTAGAGTCCTAATTTGGGTTTGAAAATTTTTACTTTCACTTACATATAAGCAATATAGTAAGGGAATGTATTGCGATCGTGAAATTTTTCGAATCTGAGTTTTCAACGGAAATACACGTTTTAAGTTCTCATGAGTCTAAATCACCAAGTTTTACAAAATGGTGTGCGTGCGTGCATGTGTGTGGGGGGGGGAGGGGAGGGAAGTCTAGTACAATAACGAAAAATTGTACTAAACTGATATTACGTATTTAATATAGTTGTAAGTCTTGGATGTGACTGCAACCTTTTTCGTTAAAATCGACTAACCAGAAGTGGCACTTTATATCAACGGTTATACACATTTTTACAGTTTTCTCAAAAATGGCAACGCGATTTTGATTAAACTAGGTATATCATAGTATAATTAAGTGGTGTTTAATATCATTGAGGACTTATCCCCATTGATGTCACTTAACTTGACCTGAAAAATTAAATTAGTGAATAATTTGATGAATTTTCCCTTTGTGAAAACAAAAAGTTATCCGCTTAAAATTATTGTAAACACTTTTGAGCTATCCATGGCAGACAATGGACATCTCGTAATGAACATCTGTAGTAAAGTTTACAATGGAAAATAAAGATGATTAACTTATATATATATATATATAGCAATAGCTATATATATATATATATATATATATATATATATATATATATATATATATATATATATATTGCTCAGAAACTGGAATTATTTGATTTACAAAAAACATAAGGAGTATCGAGGTTTTTATTGTCTAACGTTGATTAATAGGGTTTTTGTTATTTTAGTGATTTGTTAGCTGTAAACTTTAAGCTATTGCTTACGAGGAAAATAGAATATCAGTGACAGAGCTCTGCAACTCATAGCTTTTTTTTAAAAATAAATTTACTTTCTATTCCTGAACTCCGAGTAAAACATAGCATCTATAGTGGATAGACATGTAGACAAAACTTTCAAACTTTAGAGGAACAACACATATATGTTGTTTCTCAAATTAATCTTCAGTTTTTAGTCGTAAAGAAGTTCAGCACTGTCGGACATCAGCATATAGCGGTTAGGTATGCATTTATTTCTAACATATTCTGTGTAAAACGGCTATAACAATTTTTACCGATAAATATTAATAAAACCTTTTAATTTAAAGGTTAGTGGTCCTTATTAATCAAAAGTCATTGCTCTTGAGAGCCGGGGAAACAGGGACAGTACCGTATTATATATAGTGTAAGTTTATTTTATGTATTTTATTAGTTTATGCAACCGATTTATATATTTATATAATAAATGTTAGGTATATACTGCAGAGCAATCGTTTTTCAAAGTTATGATGGCAATAATAACCATCAATTGTTTTGGTCTTTATAACTAAATAACGGAAACATTTATCTACAAATTTAAACAAAGTATTTGTTCGTACATATTTCCTCGAAACCTAAAGAATCTGTTCATGCGTGAGGGAATGCCAGAAAACCGAAACGACAATTAGTGGTCCAAGTACATCCGCCTGAGAGGAGGAAGGTTGAAGATGAAAGTTGACCTGACGACCTTAGCTTCGGGAATGGTAAGGATAAGGTCAGAGGCTCTTAATGTATTAGCCTTCCATAATAGACCATTATTCACCGTTAGTTTTGCATGAGGGATGGGCTCGAAATATATCATGGGCAGGATATGTCATAAGGATGACTGTATTAAGGGTATCTTTAAGATCTGTTTTGCTTCTGCATGCTCGCTCTACATATTAAATATTTTCTACCTTAGGTCCATATTTTATTTTCTGTCATTCACTTTCCCTTAAGGAAATATTCGAAAGATAAGTAAATGTAGCTTAAGCTATACAAAATGAATTCTACCTGATTCGGAATTACATGTCCCAGTTGCGGAGTAGCGGAGACCACCGAACACGTTCTTATAGCCCGTACCGATGAGGGAAACTGCTCTCCACGATTTAACGGAAAACGAGTACCCCCAGTTAATGGAGTTTATATATGGATTGGAGAAAATTTTATACCCCGTCCACTTCTCTTTGGAATGGAGAGAAGGAATCGTACCAGCGAGGTCGCCATAGGAGTAAAGCAGAAGAGGATGACCAAACTCAGAGATAGAACGTGCAGACGCAATCCTGAATAGTTTACTTGTAGCAATCTTTATTTATACAGACATGAGTTATATTCCAGTGCTGTATTACTTATAGGCAGGGAAGGATGGAAAAAAAAAATTAATTTTGCACAAATTCACAAAGTTATACAAACAATTAATAAATAATAGAAAAAAAATATTGGAAATTTCAGAACAAGACAATTAAAGTTTTATAAGTTAATCATCTTCAAGCTAAAGAAATATAAGATAGCATAAATGCATAAAAAACAAAACAAACACTAACCATACCAGATAAATATGTTGCCTTATCTTTTCCTATTGTAATGATACCTGAAGTAGTCCTGAATTTTTTTATGCTTATCGTTTACACATATAACGATGGGATTATCGTCTCACAAAAAAATCATTTTATCCTCTACAGGCAGCATCCAAAGCCTTATAATGCTTTAATTAAGTGGATTCATATCAAAGATGGACATCTTTCATTTTCAGAAAGTAGAGAAAAATTCAATTTTTTGTTTTATAGGTTCGATTCAAACTGTTTCTGACGATTTTATATAAGAATGTTCAAATTTAATCGTGTAAATAAATCATCAGGTTTGGTTTAAATTAATCTACAAAAAAAAATTGGCTTTTTCTCAACGTTTTTCAATTTCCCGTCTTTGTCATAATGCCACTAAATTGTTTATAACGAATTTTACCATAATGTATTGTAGCAAATATTTTAAAAAAACAAGTACCGTTATTTCAGATCAGAGTGATCGGTACCAAATAAAATCAATAGTATTACAATAAAGTCATAATTAAAGTACTTTCTACTTTGATTTAGGACGAATTGGATTAAAGTTGAATGAGACCAGTAATGATAATGGGCTACGGATGGTGAACTTTGCTACATTGCACGGACTGGTTGTTGGAACAACTCTTTTTCCTCGAAAGAATATCCACAAAGCAACATGGATCTCTCCAAATGGGCAAACAGCATCACAGATAGACCATGTACTCATTAGTGCCCGTCACAAGTCCAACATGATAAATGCAAGATCTTATAGAGGTGCAAATATGGACACGGATCACTATTTGAGCATTGCCGAGGTCAGATCACGAATTTCGCTGATTAAAAACCACTACCAACGACCAAAGAAGAAGATTGATGTGGTTAAACTTAAGGACTCAGACCACCAATATTCGTATCAACAAGCTGTGGAGACGAAACTTAATGAAGAAGTAATTAATGACAGCTCTATGGTCGATGAACAGTGGAAGAGATGCAGCAACGCAATGAAACAGGCAGCAGAAGAAGCTCTTGGCTACGAGACTAAATCTAGAAGGCCCCCATGGTTTGATGCTGAGTGCCTTCAAGCAGTAAAAGTGAAAAATGAAGCCTACAGAAAGAAGGTTCAGCGTCCCACAAGGCTCTCCCAAGAAACATATAGAAGAAAAAGACGCGAAGAGAAGAGATTATTCCGCGGAAAGAGAAGAGCTTGGGAAAATAAGAACATGGAGGACACAGAGGCATTGCGAGGCCAAAATGAAAGTCGCCTGTTCTTTCAGAGAATAAACGAGGGTAGGGCAGCTTTTAGGCCCAGAGTGACGGCATGCAAAGACACAAATGGAACTCTTTTAAGCCACAAAGATGACGTACTAAGGAGATGGGTACAACATTTCAAAGGCGCATTAAACAGAGGAACGGTGCCTGGAGAAGTAGGTGTAATGAAGGAAGACTCCCTGAATTCTATTGAACCCCCGGATGAGGAGGAAATGGAAAACGCCCTGAGGAAATTGAAAAATGGAAAGGCGCCAGGCCCGGACGGAATCCAGTCAGAGCTGTTGAAATGTGGAGGTGAAGAACTCAAGAAAGCTCTGCATGATTTAATGCTGACCATCTGGGAGAAGGAAGCTATGCCTACGGAATGGGCAACAGCCATTATCTGCCCAATACATAAGAAAGGAGATCAAACAGAATGCGCTAACTATCGAGGAATCTCACTCCTTTCGTGTGCTTATAAGCTGCTCTCTAACATTCTTTTTGAGAGGATCCTCCCGTATTCTGAAAAGGAACTGGGGAAATATCAGGCTGGATTTCGAAGAGGACGCTCAACGACTGATCAACTGTTCTCTCTGAGGATGATCCTAGAAAAGACTATGGAGCGTAAGGTAGTCACCCACCATTTATTCCTGGACTTTAAAGCAGCATACGACAGCGTTGATAGAACGCAACTATACTGTGCCTTGGAGGAGCTAAGCATCCCTCAGAAGCTCGTACGCCTAATCAAGATGACCATGGACAGCTCGAGATGCAGAATACGCGTCGGTTCTGACGACTCCGAAGAGTTTAAAGTGAGCAGTGGGGTTAGGCAAGGGGATGCCCTCGCCTGTCTATTGTTCAATTTGGCAGAGGAGAAAGCTGTAAGAGACTCCGGTATTCAGGCCAAAGATATAATCTTCAATCGCCTGACACAGCTTCTTGGTTTTGCTGATGATATTGACATAGTAGGTAGGTCTGAACGGGCTCTCAGAGAAGCGTTTATAAGCCTTGAAGCAGCTGCAAGACCACTTGGTCTAGAAGTCAACGAGAGGAAAACTAAGTATATGAGAGTTGGCGGTGAGGTTGATCTGAACTCTCCATTTGAGGTAGGTTCTTTTAAGTTTGAGAGAGTGAAAAGTTTTATATACCTTGGGTCTGAAATCAATAGCAAGAATGACATGGCTCAAGAAATACAAAGAAGGATCACGGCTGCCAATAGATGTGTCTTTGGACTTGGTCGACACTTAAGAAGTAGGTACCTCTCAAAGAAGACCAAGCTGATCATATACAAGACCCTTGTTCGGCCTGTTTTGACATATGGCTCAGAGGCTTGGACGATGACCAAAAGGGATGAGATGAAGCTGAGTGTCTTTGAGCGAGGAGTCCTCAGAAGGATTTATGGTCCAGTAAAGGAGGGTGATGTCTGGAGGAAAAGAAAAAATAGGGAGCTCAGTTCTCTCTATGCAGACATCGACGTAGTCACGTATATTAAACTGGCCAGACTAAGGTGGGCAGGGCGTGTGGCCAGAATGAGCACCCTTGAAATACCAAAAAAAATAATGATGGAGGAGCTGCACCTCGTAAGACGGGTAGGAAGGCCGAGGATGAGATGGTTGGACAACGTGGCCTATGATGCGAGAACCCTGCTTGGTGTGCGGAACTGGAGAGCTGCAGCAGAAGACAGAGCCAACTGGCGGAGGCTCTTGGAGGAGGCCCAGTCTCGGTGACGGGATGTTGTGCCATACATGAATGAATGAATGGATTAAAGTTGAAGAACATCAATCCGTCAAATCACGTCTTATCCTTATATAAAAAAAAACAAGTTCCGTTATTTTACATCAGAGTGATCGGTAACAAATAAAATCAATAGTATTACAATAAAGTCATAATTAAAGTACTTTATACTTTGATTAAGGACGAATTGGATTAAAGTTGAAGAACATCAATCCGTCAAATCACGTCTTATCCTTCCAGCTGTCATTCAATTCAATCAGGTAGATCAGACTTGACATGGTGTGCTGACGTCATCGCTATAAGCGCATCTCTATTGCCACTTAACGAAATTACGTTGTCTAATTATTTTTTTAAATTAAACATTTTGTTCCGGTAATTTCTAAATTATTCTTAGTAAAAGTTATTGAGAAATATTTGTTATATTTAAAAATAACAAATTTTAAAAGAAAAAACAAACATTTTACTGGAAAAAAATAAATAAATTGCTATAGAAATTAAGCAGCTTATGAGTTATATAGTCCACTAAGTTCGTCCTATCACAAGTTAACGGCTAAAATTATGAAACAATTTTAAACTAATATGAAGCTAATGTAATTGTATTTTAAACTAATAACTAATGAAGCTAAATCTTCGTCGCAATGAATACATTCTCTATAATTCAGCCGTGATTCTTTTGCCATCGACCCAAACTACGCATATTTACAGCCTCTGGGATGATGGGAACATAAACTTTACTTACTTTGCTTTCATTTTCCCTTATAGGGAGGAGAATGTGAGGCCCATCATGATTATCCAAGTAGAGAGGCTCAACCACCTCTCCAAGTTGAGACTGTAATGCTAAAGACTCGGTTCGGAAGCAGATTTCAATTCTGCATCCATTTCAACCCCCTGTGAATCATTATTTCATATACACGAATTTAAATCCCCACTCATATTGTGAGAGAATATTTTTACTCGTTCATTTCATTTTGTGAAGCTAATTTCAAAAATGAGAACTACATAAAAAAAAAATTCTTAAAATAATAATTTATACAGTTGAAAATACCTTATCCATAATCAGTTTTAGAAGTTCAATTTAAATATTTTATAATTTATAATTACAAATTATTAACATCAATGATAAAACAAAATGTTGAAAATATCAAATTCCGAACATCACTGACTCAATGGAAATATAATTGGCTGTGTAATTTTAAAAAAGATCCATTTAGAATAAAAGTTAATTGTGAAGTAGAAAATGGAATAATAAAAATAATTATCGGACGAATATCATCATTGATATCTAAATATGCCTACACACACATGGATATCACTATATTTTATTATATTTCTTTAAACAAAATTAATAGCTGCAGGTGAATTTTTATAGCCATAAAAAAAATTAATAACTACTTTACTCGTGGTTTTTGGTATTGGTCAATCTGTGATCTATCGATAACAATGAATGTGTACTAATCAACAAAATTATATTGTTATAAATTAGTAACAAAATAATCAAGAGATAGAACATGAATGTTAGGTTATTATTGGAAAAATTCCAAACCACACAGCCTTATATATCCAAAACGCAGCCAATGAAAAACCCACCAACGTTTCGCCAATTCAGGGATCATCAGGACAGATTGGCGAAACGTTGAGGTATTTTTATTTACCTATGTTTTGGACACATAAGGCTGTGTTGTTCGGAATTTTTCCAATAATAACCTAACAAAATTATATATTCTCAGCAATTTTAAATAAATACTTAGAATGTGTTGTTTGAAATGAACTCATATTTGATGCTACTATTCAATAAGCAGGACCTGTTATATGTACCGAACATAAAATAATAGTTTCGTTTTCTAATATGCTACATTCAAGGTTGAATAAAATAATTAGCAGTTATTATCATTTTATAAACTATGAACGTACATAAAAAATTACTGAAATTTAAATTTGTATTTGTAGAGTTGTCTTAAATTTGTATGTAATGGCAAAGATTTAGACTTTACAAAGAGATTCTGGTTGTCTAGAGTCGCCTCAAAGGATTACTTCAACCTTAGTTGATCCTCTAAAAGTCACTTTATGACTTGTTCCCTTCAGTCCCGAATATTCATTCATTCCATTATTTTTTTCTCAAATGTTTTACATAAAATTTCATGCCGTTTCTGATTGCCAAATATTTACTAATAATGACCGCTTTTATCAACACCTTGAGTAAGAAGCCTACCTCATCATTTTGTAAATCTAATTTAAATATACTGATTTAAATTCTCAAGGCCCTGTATGCGGTATGCTTGTATGATTTATAAAATTAGCATTAATAAATAAGTTATTTCACACTTACCTGGCAGCCGGGTAAACGACACCGTGTACACTGCATTAGGATCACAGAGTTACAGAGATCTTTCACACTAACCCGATTTTTGTCGTTGTCGTTTAAACGACACGAAATTGTAGTGCTGTCGTTTATCCGACATAGTCGTTGTTGGTTAAACGACAATTCAGTTTCACACTTACCCGACTGTCGTTTAAACGATAGCTAGTATCGAGACAGAGAGTAATAGAGACCTTTCAAACTAGTCCGATAATTGTCGTTGTCATTTAAACGACACGAGTTGTCGTCCTAATGACAAATGACAATCTTCATTGCCTGAAAAACGGCAAGACGACAGTCGTCCTAGTGTTCTGGGTTCCCGGCAACGTTTGGACGACTGCCGGTGTCGTGCAAATCATAGGTTAGATTTTCACTTCTCTTATCAGTGCAGTACAAATCCTACCTATATATATTGCTCGCTATGTGTGATTTATTTTCGATAGGATGTTTAATTTTCTTTTTTCCCTCTTTTTCTCGCCTCTACCCTAAAGGGTCATTGGCGTTTTCTATAATTTATACTCTATTATAGTAGTTTACAGTCTTTAAAAATTTAAACACGATAGAGACTCGCTCTTCATTTCTTTCTCTAATGACGTCTTCAGTAATACTTCTAGTTGAATATAATATGTTAGCAAACAATTTGTTTCAGGAAAAACTATCATGAAGAAATGGTCCAATGTGGGAGATAGAAGTAAAAAAATTACAAAATTACAAAAATTCCTTGAAAGCGACGGTGACCGCTAGGAACTCGCCCAAAACATAAGTATATGGTAATCTGCTCAAATTTTTAAGAAGAACTAAGGATCACAGAGACAAACAGAGGATATCTTTTCAGCTTGCGGCACACTAGGCGCACAAATCAAATGCGAAAGTGAAGGCGAAGGCTCAAACATTATTGAAAGGTTGGACTTGCAGGAGGCAGTTACAGCATCCTAAAATAGAAAAAAGATAACGAAAACCGGACACCGTAGTGCGTGAACTAATTCATGCTTTTTATAAAAAGCCTGATAGGCATACATCATTTAATAGGTAAATGTTCGACGATGATGAAATTATTGAATTTAAATTGAAAGCACTAAAATTATTTTCTGATATATATTTAATGTTTTAATATTTTTTAATCGATAAAAAAGGTAGCCTACAAAAATATTGGGCCATTTGTTCAATATAACCTCATTATTTTGAAAATTTGGGAGTTTATGTCATGCCAAACGGCTCAATATTTTTGGAGGCCACCTTTTTTCTCGACTTTGTGATCAAATTATCTTACGATCTAAATATAAAGCAAATGGGTATTTACGAGTTTTTAGTACCGTATTAAATAGACAAAGTTTGCACCCCTCCAGATTGAAAACGTCCCAATTCCAAGAGTTATCGTAAATAAAATAGTTTTAGATTACGATGAGATGTTAATAATTCGTTTAAAAGGTACCACGGACTCAACTTATTAAAAATGACAAGTCCGTTATTGATATAAATCCACTCATATTGAACAAAATGAGAATTTATTCAGAAAAAATGCGGTAACACCGCTGTGAAAGTGTCTACTATGAAAACTATATTTTTACTCATTTTTCACTGTGATATTTGCTAGGAATTTAATTTTATGGTTAACTATTTAAATAAGAATATTATTTAATTAAAGCGAAAATAAGAATATTCAACATGTCGTTTATCCGGCAGCCGGGTCGATGTCGTTTATCTGGCAATCGTGCTAATGTGGAAGCGATCAAGTTTCGAATCTATGTCGGTCTGCCCGATGTCGTTTATTCGACTGCCGGGTATGTGTGAAACAATGCTAAGGATATGTCCATACCGACATGTTAATGGACTATATCTTTCATCTACAAATATTATTATTATTTTTTTTACTGCTAATATTTTTTCATACCAATTACTGTCTTGTCATTTCTTAGCCCTGATGAAGGCCTGAACTTTGGATCGAAACGTCGGCAAAAATAAATATAACTTATTTATTTTTACTTGGTATTTTGGCTGAACAGCCTAACCAACTTCTCTTCTAATAAGATTTTATAGTTTTTTTTTCAGTTATTATATATCGTTGATCGTGATATTTTCATAAAATTGTTGTTAAGGGTGGATTTATACTTCATGTTCACTTTCGAGTCTTTGGATTGTACTATTCTGAGATGAAAATAGAGGTTGCTTGCGTTTCCGTCATTCGATACATTTTTTTTTTCTTATTCAAGGAAAAGATAGAGTATTGGATGGACGGGCGTAACGAATGATGCATAGCGGATGACATTAATAGAGAACACAGCCCGAAAATGATTCGATATAGCCTGCTTCGTGAATTGCAACCTAGAGCTTCTTTTCAAAGTTTACAATAAATATACTCAAGTTCTTAAGGATGAACTTAACGAAAGTCGGCATGAAGTAACTTGGATTTAATATTTAAAATAACAACAAAGGGTATACTTTTCCAGGATCAGAGTTAAATATTAATTCGACATAATTTTAACTTTCACTTGCCCATACAAGAAATATATGTTAAGAGAAAATATTGCAATGGTGAATTTATTGTTTTCTTAATTCAGACATGGAGGATTGATAGAAAAAGCTCAAATAAATACACATCTAATATCAACAGTGACGGAATGATGATATTACGTTTTACCACGATAATTCACTTTACCCTCTTAAACTCAACATGTTGAACTTTCTCTGTTCAATAACAATGTATCGTGTCTTTTGTCTTGAAAATAAGTGAATTAGTAAACGTTAAATCGCTCTCTTTATATATATATATATATATATATATATATATATATATATATATATATATATATATATATATATATATATATATAATATATATATATATATATATATATATATATACCCACATTTCGGTTAATTATTTAATCCATGCATTTAAAACATGATGTTGGATGGGGATAACCGTGTGGTGCGGTTTGCACTTGTTGATTATTAAGTGTTTAGTGCCGTGCTTCATTGTACTTAACAATTATAAAAACTGATTTTGTTTTGTAGGTAGGCATACTTTTATGATTTAATTTGAAATTGTAATTAATAAAGGTCCTTGTTTAGTAGAAGCAAAATCAGTCTATAGTTTATCTACAGTTAACACTAAACAAGATTATACATATATATATATACACATATATATATATATATATATATATAATATATATATATATATTATATATATATATATATATATATATATATATATATATATATATGTGGGTGTGTGTGTGTGTGTGAGTATAAATATACATTTCTCCTTATGTAATTAATTAATTGAGAAAAAAATAGATGTTATCATTGAATTTGTTTTATTCCTAAGAGGTATTAATACAGAAAATATAAATTAGGCGACATATTTTATTTAACTATCTCAATTAATAACGACAATACATCTGATTCACAATCATTATATCCAAAATAGATTTTACTTTTTTTTACAATTAACGGAAATCATCTTTGAATTTTCCCTTGGACTATTGATTAAAACAAAAAAACAGTAATAAATATTGAAATTAAAACAGTCATTCTCAATTCATTATTTTGTCAAAAGGTTTTTTTTTTTAGTTGGATGGTATTTCCCAATGAAACTTAATTTGTTTTACAGATTTGAAAGTTTCTTGATGCCAAATCAATTTGAAAATAAAATTAAATAGTTGATATGCATTTATAAGTGATATAGCAACCTATTTAGCTATATCGTCTGTGAATATTAGTAGTAAAATAAAACAAAAATTGAAAAATAAAAGTCTGCTTACAAGGCTATCTAACACAAAGCCTGGACGGTCTTAAAAAGTAACTAACTTTATATAATTTTAAGACAATTATATTTAACAATAAATTTAATTAATTAATTTTTTCCTCATATTGTAAGAAAAATATTACTTTGATGGATTACCTTTTTTTTTCTACAAGAAAAATATTGATAATTTCATGAAATTATTTATTTGTAAATTGGACTTATCTGTTTATTTTTTTCAGCATAATAATGTAATATAAATTTGTGTTATAAAATTTAAAAAATTCGACTGGCAATGATAATGTGTGATAAACAGTTTTTAATTCCCAACATGTTTTTAATTCCAAGATGTGAGAAGATGAAAGTATTATGTTAAATATTAAATTTTTGAGAAAAAAAAAAAAAACGGAACGTTCTTTCTTGCAGGGCTTATTTTAAAGACGCGGTGCGTCGGATCAACGGAAAAATCAAGCGTTTAGCTAAGGATCTTGACATAAGCTTATAAGGCAAATAAAACGCTAGAAAGTACTTAAAAAGTTACAAAAAATCATTGTGTTTAGTACATATAATAATTATAATTTTAATTTATACATTATACATCATATTTTATCCAACTATATCTATCAATAACCACAATAAATCTGATTCACTATCATTATATCCAAAACAGATTTTACTTTTTTTTTTTGCTATTAACTAAAATAATCTTTGAATAATTATTAATATTACTATATATTAATAATACTATATATTACTAAAATATATGTTATTATTGAATTTGTTTTATTCCTAAGACGTATTAATGCAGAAAATTTACATTATACAACATATTTTATTTAACTATATCAATCAATATTTCGACGAATGAACATATGACCTTACTTATAGATTACAATTGCATAATTTAGGTAATTTTTAGGTAATTCTATCTTTTTCTTGTTTTTTTGGAACTGTAGTAGAGACCAATATCAAACTATTCCAGCTGGTGCAATAATTTGATATAAGTCTTTACTGTTTTTTTTAACACGCGGAATAAAATACAAATAACTAAGTCAATCCATTTCTCTATCCTATAGAGAGCAATTTGTGAATAAATAATTTAATTTATAAGATATTTCGAGTGGAATAAAATAAATAGTAAACATTATCTATCATTTATATGATCACCCTAAACTTTTCAATCGTTTGCGGCGTACAAAAGCAACTTTTATTTTGTACATATTTCAAAAATGTTCTTTTTATTGGTCTTAAAATTATTTCCTTAAAAATATTCCTTTAGCTTGTGAGAACAAAACGTGAATTAAATCTATGTAAAATTATTCGGTGATTTGAAAAATATTTACACATATCAACATCACCAGTATTTTCCTATTTGAATGAGACATGATGAAAACATAAAGTTAGTAATCGGGGTTAAACATTTAAAATTATAATTATTAGTGTTGAATCACGATTGTTATTTAATAAAATTCGTCGGACAAATATGATTTTTTTTTTCTTTAAACGATCAAACAAAATAAATGGTTTTTGAATATGAAAGAACTGTCACTTATAGTTCAAAACTATTTCAAGAAAAGTGTAAAGTAGTGGTCATAAGAAATAGTGAAAAATAATTATAATCGATCGATTACTGTTCTCCCGTTACATGTCAGACCCAGGAATCCAGCCCCTCGAGTCACGTCTATTCCATCAAGCTGACTGAATCTTATAGTGTCAGGTAGCTGGATTTGGCGTGATTCGACGGGCTCAAATATAATTTAATAAAATAAGGGCCGAAATTATTAACCTAATTTAACGTTATTGATATATGGTTTTGTAGGTAAATCATAAATATCGAAATCACATTTCTGAAATATTGATTAATTATGGGCTTTCAGATAGGTTCAAATTATTATTTATTTATATTTCAAAAATTATCAAATTTAAATTTAATTTTACATTCATTTCTACTGATTCTAGTGCGTTTTTTAATTACTTTATTTTTTAATTGTTTTTTATTTACTGTAAGTATGCGATTTTATACGTATTGTGCCGTTTAAACACAACTAATGTTACTAGTAACAACAAACTACAGCTAAGATATAAATTATTTTAATGAAGGTTAATGAAATTATAAATATAAAAATAGCATAATAATATACAATAATGTAATATATAATATATAAGAGTATAATGAATAATAATATGTGAGATGGAGTTGGTCGAAGAGAAGGGGGGGGGTGCGGTCAAATAAATACTAAATTTTTACTACACTAATAAACTATTTTTTAAAATTTAGTATTTATTTGAATGCACAACCCAACCAATTCCTTCTCATATATCACGGTCAACCATCTCTACATCATTATATTAATATGTATTTATTATGAATTTTAAAAATTTACTAATAATTAAATTATAGACGGTTTTGAATCTTATATTATACTTGGATAAGTATATATATATATATATATATATTATATATATATATATATATATATATATAATATTTATAAAACAATAAACTTGTAAAATATTGGCTATTACATAGATAATTTAAAAAAAAAACTTTATATATTTAACAAAAAAATTCTGTCGGAAAATGTATTCCAGATTTCTAGTCTTACTTTTATGGTAGATTTGTCTAAGGAATATAAAATATTTTCCGGGTATATCCACCAAATGTGTCTAAGATAGACGGATTTTTGCCTTTTACGTTTGCTCGTAAGATGACATTTACAGTTTTATAGTGAAGTTGGTAGAAAAAAAAATAAATAGAGAAATGTAAGTAACATTTGATTTCTATCAAGAAACAGAAAGTTTCAAAAGCTTATTTAAATGTATGTATATTATACATGGGTATATTGTATATATCTAATTTTATTGTAAGATATAATAATTAAATCGTGTGATATTGTAAATCTGTCAATTTACTTACAGGACAGAGTTATACATAACTTGCACAAGACTTACAACTGTTACATTCCATAAAATTAAATAACAATGATAATTAATTAGAAATAGAGGAGTCAATTCAACAATAAAATAGAACATGGTTTGAGAGAGGGAATAGGATAAACAGGATTAAAAAATAACTAATAAAATAAACAAAAGTTATGTTGTAGTAATGAAGTAACGAGAGTAATTTCCCCTTTATAACTAAATCGATTGTTTAAAAGGCCATATGATGTAAACAAGAATATAATATATATCATTACACTTTGTATATATATATATATATATATATATATATATATATATATATATATATATATATATATATATATATATATATATATAGGTGTAATGATATTTTATATTAAATATTTAACAATTAATGATAATATTTAATAATTACGTTAATTACTATATCAATACATAGCTATAATTCTTGTATCACCTAGTATGTTATGTGGAATGGTATAACTCATCTGTCTTTCGGAATTGTGAATTTTTCAACTACCTACCTCAAAATCTTTTAATTTTGTAAAGAAATTAAATATGATTTTAATATAGTGTAATGTGTTCATATATCACTTAAATTATTGTCCACGTGACAGATTATTATATTTATAAATAAAAAAATATTGTAAAGTTTAAAGTTTTTTTTTTATAACATATTTTCTAAGTCGAAACTGTGAATGTGAAAATGAACTTCAATGGCTCATTAGTATATGTATAAAAAAAAAATGTTTTTCTTTGATTTTTGTCAAAGGTAACTTTAAACGTCGTTTTATCAATTGAAATATATTCTAGAAGGAAATGAGCGATGATCAACTTCAACATAGAAAATGTCAACTAGAGAGAAACACTTTATTTTCATATAAAATAAAAAAGCTTGCTGCCCAATTATATTGGGTTGCTATTCACACAGCATACTAGTTAATTTACCAATACAATAATGAACAGACAAAAAAAAAAAAAAAAATAGATATCTTGATATTTGTTTTTAACGCAGAGAAACCTTAAGATCAAACGAAAAATGCTAGCACGTATATATCAACAAATTACCTTATATCATGGATTAAGCAGTCATAATTCAGAAAACGTTTAATCAAAGATAAACTGAACTATGTATATTTTTATACATACGTATACTCTTATGATATAGAAAATATAGAAATATATAAAATACTGACAAAAATATAGAAATTTCATTAAAAAATAATCGATATGTACAATGTTAATAGGTGTTTCGAAGAAAAGATGCTTACATTCAAGTCTTGGAAGTTGGAAAAATAAGATCAGTGGTATCCATAATGCGAGTCAATTAAAAAAATTGGTAATTTACTTATTAAAGCTTAATTTTATATTTTAGGTTTTCTCATTCTCTAGTATCAATATACAAAAAAAAAAAAAAAAAAAAAATAAGGAAGTTTCTAGTATATTTTACTTTAATTTCATTATATTGTAATACATCAATCGGTATAGGGTCGTTTTCAATCTGGATATCGGCAAACTTTGTTTAATTAATTATGTAATAAAACCCCACTTACTTCCCACTTGAATAATAGTCGATAAAAAAGGCGTCCTTCAAAAATATTGAACCGTTTGGTGTGACCTACACCCCCAAATTGTCAAAATAACGGGGTTAGATAGGCCAAACAGCACAATATTTTTGTAGGCTACTTTTTTAAAGATTTTGTGATCAAATTATCTTAAGATCCAAGTGGAAAGCAAATGGGTATTTACGAGTTTTTAGTAACTAACTAAATAGACAAAGTTTGCCGACCCTCACATTGAAAATGTCCCAATTTCGAGAATTATCATAAATAAAATATTTGTGGGTTACGAGGAGATGAAACTATTTACGAAGTTTCAGCCGGATGTTAATAATTTGTCAAAAAGAGGTATGTACCACTGACTATATATTTTTAGTTGGTTTGCTTATAATTAAATTAAAAGTTCGATAACTCGCATTCTTCCAAAATTATAAAGATTCGAACGTAGTAATTACAAAAATCTTTAGGGTATGGGTATTTAAGGTACGAAAAACGATTATGAACTTCAATTTATTCGTGCCTAAATGAATTTTTTTAGAATTTTATTTCTACAAATAAGAAATATTATAAAATTAAAAAAAGCACTGATCCATAATAATCTAGCAAGCGAACCATAAATATAAAATTAAAAACGTTAGTGGATTTTTTTTCTCTATAATAACGGCATATTTTTTTTTTCGGCCGCATTGGCAAGAACTCTCGGACGATAGTCAAGGATTTTTTGACCTTACATCATCTAAATGTATTATTACACAGTGATTTCCGTTATAAGATGACGTCGGTATGCTTCACCTTTTATGAGGGCCTATTGCACTATTTAATTTTACTAATTTTGCTTAGTTTTTTTTTTTTAATTATATTTTATTGAATAATAATAAAATCAGCCACTGTTGAAGGGCTATAAGTACTAAGGCTAGAAGTTCTCATTCATACAGTACATACAATTAATAAAGAAGTAACTATAAATATAAAAAGTAAATAAATAATACTTAAAAAAAAATGTAAATCAATAGGAAAAAAAAATAAATAAACAAACAAAATAAAATAAAAACTTCTAAACACATTCATACCTATATACAATATATACATTCGCCAAGGAATCTCCGAGCCAGGCTTTTCTCCCGACATGTGGAAGGCAAAGCAGGACTCCAGAGATCCCAGTGCCACTTTTCCAGCCGCATCACTAGTAGATTTTGCTTAGTAGATTAGTAGATTGATTAGTTGCACCAGCCTTGAAGAATCATAGCACTCGATCAAGTAATGATGGTTAGCTTGAGACCTCGATTAAATCTTTAACTAATGTTTAAGTGTAATCTTATATATGGTTACTAATAACTAGACGCTAATCATTCGAGTTCACTATAAGACTTTTTTTTTCACTTTTGACTTAATTTGATCGTTTCTAGAAATAATGCTTTGTTTTATTAACAAGAAATAGAAAAAATATATATATAATTTTGTCTGAAGTTAATGCATTTTTAGATGATCAATTCCTATAATTCTTCATTCTGCTTTCTGGTAAGAAATTATCCGTTCGATGTTTATGACGAATCCGAATTTAAAATTAGATCATATAAAAAAAATAATAATAATAATAATAAATAAAAAAAAGAAAATGTTTTCGTTTGATAGACATTTTCGATGTTGGTAGCTTGGATTCCAAGAAAATGGAAATGTGCCTATAACTCTTTTATGTCAATCACTGTCAACTATGAGATATTGTGCTACTAGAAGATTCCAAATAACTTATAGGAATACGTCACAATTAAGGTTTAAACCGCGGTATTTAACTGAGATTGAATCATTTATTGGAGCATCCAGGCGTAAACTTCAACTTTGAACACGTTTAAACGGTTTATCGTCAACAAGAAATGTTAGCTTTAGTCAAGTCTGTTGATGAAACCGGCTCTGAGACTACTAACGATACGTCTCGCAAAGTATAGGGCCTCTTCCTTTACCTTGAGAAATGTCTACTTACATTAGTTTAACATTTTTGTGTCAAGTATAGAAGCATTTGAGGGAGTAGAATTAGGTATACTCATCAAAAAAATAATATTTAAAACAAACGAAAATTCAACAGACATACTTCTGAATTGAATATAATGAGAATAAAACTATTCAAAGCTGAAACAACTATTGAAAAGTTCACCACTGATTAAATTGATATTGTTTAAATTTACGTGAAAAATAACTATTTGACTTATCTTTTAGGATTTAAAACAATAGATCTATTTTAATTTTATTTTTTTGAGTATTAATACAGTCTGTCATACTGAAGGTCATTTGTACTAGGTCTATAGTATTCATTCACACAATATGTACATAAGAAAGGAAAATATATAAAAAATAACCAAGTAAGAAAAAAAAATATGTATATAAATAAAAAGATAAAGTAATATACAAGATAAGTAAAATAACAGATTAAAGCCGAATGATAATAAAAGAAATAAAACACATTCACACCTATGTACAATATTTACATTGGCCCAGGGGACTCTGAATCAAGCTTTGTCCCAAAAATGTGGAAGTCAAAGCAGGACTCTAGGAGATCCCAGGGCTTCTTTCCCAGCCTCGTCGCTGGTATAAAACAATAGATTAAGAGAGTTGTTAATAGCTATTCGTTTATAGGTAGATGCAATATATTATTTAAGAATGTACAATACATACAATGAGTGTCTCCGAATAACAAGAGATTTTGCCACAATGATCATCATGAATAAAATACCACACAGGAATACTTATGGAGGAAGAAAATACTGATCTAATCGTTCGTCTTCTATACACAAGTTAAGATATCTCATTCCTAATATGTTTTTAAGTAACGAGAAATTATCTTTAATATTGATTAGACATTAGATGCTAAAATAATTTTAGTCGATCATGCGAAAAAGTGAAGAAATAGGATTTTACTTTAAGATTACCTTCTCCTCCGTCACGTCACGTCATCTGCCAAGTCTTGAGAATTAAGACGATTAAAAGAAAAATCTAAATTCAGCGAATTAATACACACACACACACGCACGCACGCACGCACGCACGCACGCACGCACGCACGCACGCACGCACGCACGCACGCACGCACGCACGCACGCACGCACGCACGCACGCACGCACGCACGCACGCCACGCACACCACGCACACACACACACACACGACACACACACACACACACACACACACACACACACACACACACACACACACACACACACACACACACACACACACACACACACATATATTTATTAGTTTTATAGATCTTGCAGATCTTTTGACTGACCTTACAAGTCTTCCCCAATTCTGGCTATCTTGGACTATTGCTTCCCAATTATCTGCATCTATACAACATCTCTATTAATTCGATCTACCAATCTGCTTTTTTGCCTTCCTCGAGGTCTTTTTCCTACTATTGAGAGAATCATTGCTCCGATATCATGAGATACTGACTGACCAGTATGTGTAAACGTAGATATGTTAATAATACAAATTGTTATTTATTTAATTTTTTTCTTTATTTCTATGATTGGATAAAGCATTACTTTCTTGATTATTAGGTCTTTATGCAAAACAATGTTTGTGACGTACCAAGTGGTTATGGTTATATGTTAGAATATGTGGGTCGTTTTGGCTTTTTCGTATATATGAAAAGTTTATATTTTAATTTAAATTTCGAGCGTCTTGAAAGAATTGAATATAATAGTCGTAGTCTGAGGTTTAACGATTTTGAGTCCCATTTCATTCTTCTATCGAATGTCAGTCCAGAGTATTGTATTTGATCTGTTTGCGTTGATTTTTAATTTTAAAATTATGCTTGATTTATAAAAAAAAATATTATAAAAAAAAAATTTATAAAAAAATATTTATAAAAAAAATTTAAATCGATATTTGATCTTTATTTATTCGATTAAAAATAATGATCACTCACTGACTGATACGGTTTTACATACAATTAAATTAAATATTATTATGTATGTTAATGAACACATATTGTAATATTATATTTTTAAAATCGCTAGTGCACGTGGTGCCAGCACTATATAGCAGCCGAAATTTTTAATAAATTTCAGAAACAAAATAGGCTAAATAGTGGCAAAACTACGTCATTCGCCTACTACACCTTTATCACCCTCATCTCCTGGTATTCCAAATATGAGGCATCACATTGACTTCACCGAACCCAGTGGCCTAGGTATCTTCAACTTTCTTAAAACGAAATTTAATAATACTTTTAGAGATAAATTTTTTCTTTAAACGTGTTTATATTTTACCATTTTGGGAGAGGGAATACAGCCCGAAAGCCCCTCTTCCCCATAGATCTGCCAGTGAATGAAAGAGGTGAGAGGTATAGAAAAGTTTTGTCAACACAGTTTGCCAGTGTACTGTATGATAAGATAAAAGAAGAAATATTCGCAGGGTAATGCCGGTTATAATCAAAGAGGTTATGGCCAGCGAGGGCGCTTCCAGAGATGTGGAAATTTTGGTTTCAAGTATAACCATCGAGATTAATTTTTTTTTTCACTTTCATTTAATAATCCGCACCTGTCAAATACAACTATCAACAATCAACAGATGGTTTGGCATAATCATGGGAAGAAAAAATAAATAAACAAAATAAAAGTATATAAAGACTTGATAGGCATGAGAGTAAGCAATACCCAGCGGTACCAATTCCATGGCTTTTGTTTACTTTTTTTATTTATTTTATTGAATGATAATACAAACAGCCAAATATTGGAAGGATAACAAATATTAAGGATGTAAGTGTTCATTCATTAAATATTTATAAACGAGAGAAAACAAATATAAATAATAATAATTAAAAATAAAATAAAATAAAAGTAATATTCATAAACATCCATCCTTATCATGGGCGGATCTACGAGAGGACTTTGGGGCTAAAGCCCCTCTCTCTCCACAAAAATGGTAAAATATAACTATATCTTTTAAAAAAAATATTTAATAATTACCTCTAAAAGTATTATTGTTCGTGTAATTACATTCATTGGTACTTAAAGAATCACTTAAACTCAAGTTCATATAGGTAGTTAGTTCCCTTATTTTTCTTGCTACGTAATTATTGTTATGTGTTTTTAAAAAAAATCTTTTGGTCTGAAGCTTCCTAAAACTAAATCCTGGATCCGCTAGTGATCCTTATGTATATTTTATAACCTCCATTTCAATTTTTTTCCTGCCTACAACGACATCCATTGTATGCACAATAATTAAAGTACATTAATTTCAATCGTACACTCTCCTAGAATTCCTATGATTAAATTTGGAGACTTACTGTCAAATAGAATGAGAATTTTTTTAAAATATGGAAGGAAGAGAATATATAAAGTTATATTATTACACATCTAAAAGCGAAAGTAAGTCTTGAAAACAGTGCACGGAATTAAAAAAAAAAATCATTATTGTTATTATATTAAATAAATTTTCACCAATAACTCAACCCGTTTTTAAACTATAGGCGTGGGTAAAAAATAGTTTTGGATAAAAATTGAGGATGGAGTTCGATGAAAATTATATGAGACCATCTAGGTACCAATTCACACAATATCTGAATATCGAATTAACTGCACTAGCCGATATCATTGGTTTATTGCAAAAAGTCAATAAGTACATTTTTAATGGTGCTGAAGTTTAAAAAAAGGTATTTGCCAATTCCGACCCCATTTATTGATATAATAAACATGATAAGAACACTTGAAGGGTACAAATCCTATTATATCAAACATAGTTAACAGTTTTTAGATGAGCGCACAATTTTATTATTTTACAAAGGAAAAGTTCATAGGGATTTTAGATTACGAAATGTAACTTATTAATTTTTTTTCAATAAACCGACATGTCACATGGTATTGACTACAGTCAAGAACGGGATCAAATTCGTTCATTAATATCAATAAATAAATTAATTAAATAGTATAAATTAATAAATCACAAAAAATAAAATAAAGTATATTTACAATTTAAAACAAAAAAAAAAGTAAAATAATCATATTAAAAAATATATATATTAAGATTGAAGAGGAAAGAATAACCTTGGTGCAATGCATAAGTAGTGTATCTGAAAATGTGCCTAGTTAAGAAGATTAAGTTTTGGAATTATAGTTATCGGTGGTACGGTAGCGGATTTCTTATTTAAATTTACCGTATCTTGTTAAATCCAGTCTGTCTGTCCCACTCGTGTTGTTATCATGGTTCAATTTTATTCGAAAAATGTCGATGAAAAAAAAATGAGAGTCACAAACCCAAAATAGAATAAGTTGCGTATCCGAAAATTGGACTGACTATATTCAAGTGAGGAATAGTTTAAATGGGTGATATATTTTGAAATACTTAAAGTTTGTACGAAGTATAGTGGTAAAAATCACTCTAAGTTGTGAATAATTAATTAAATTTAAATAGTTTATTGATATAAACGAAACTCAGTACTGTGGTGCGTATGTCAGGTAATGCATTGATAAACAGTTTGTCTAAGATTTAATTCAGAATCTGAATTAGAGCTGTTTCAAAACAAAAGTTTGTAAAATAAATTAGTATTATACAAGAAGTCACAGTGTTTGCTTCGATATCTTTTACTTAATTTTTAATTCTTATATTACCAATTAACTTAACTCGAAAAAAAAAATGAGAGTCACAAACCCAAAATAGAATAAGTTGCGTATCCGAAAATTAAACTGACTATATTCAAGTGAGGAATAGTTGAAATGGGTGACATATTTTGAAATAATTAAACTTTCTATGAAGCATATTAGTGAAAATCACTAGTTGTAAATAATTAATAAATTTTTTTTAAATTTATTTATAAGATATTTACAACTGTATACAAAAAATAAATCTGGTAAGTTCGCACAAGGATATAATGACATGGAACACATGTTGAGAAACTACCCATTGATAGCACTCTATAATAAAATTTAAATATTTTATTTATATAAATAAAATTCAGTACTGTAGTGCGTCCGACAGGTAATGCATTGATAAGTAGTTTATCTAAGAATTAATTCAGATTCTGAATTAGAGCTGTTTCAAAACAAAAGTTTGTAAAATAAATTAGCATTATACAAGCAGTCAGTGTTCACTTCGATATTTTATACTTTATTTTTAATTATTATATTACCAATGAAGTTAACTCGTATACGTACAAGGTTAGTTTAGTTATTTCTCTTCGGTGTAAGTGAAATCTCCTTAAAAACAAGCATATTGGGGTAATTGTTTTACGTTATTATCGCCACTTAATTTTTGTCACTTATTAATTTATCTGTGTAATAAATTATTACGATTGTACCAATGAAGTTATAACATGAATCATAAAGGTATTGTTTTATAGAAATTTGATTTGAAAAAAACAAATGAATTAATTAAAATTAAGTAGCGTTCTTTCGTCACAAATGCAAAAAGAAAGAAGATTTGGAGGTGTAGATTGATTTGCTAAAATATAACAGGTAATGAAAAACTTTTGGCTTCCTGAAGATTAATATTGTTACATATTTAGAATATATGTTATTCTCAATGTTAACCTATTTTGTGTCTATATACATAGTTGAATATTACTTTTCAATAAAACGTTTATTCTTTTATAACATATGATTTCTAAATAATAATTGTTATTTTACTAAACGTAACTGTTACTAAAAGTGGCTGACGATACTTAAGATAAAAAGACCCGCATATTGTCCACTGCCAGCGAATCCATGCAAGGTCAAGGCACCAACGCAATCTGACACGGTACAATGAATTGGATGGGAGTACTTACTCAATGACCTGATGAAAGAGCCTGGGTGAGCCAATTGGCAGAATGAAGGCAGGTGAATTACCCTAGGATCCTGAAAAAACAAAAACAAAAACGGAACGGGTGTGGAAAAGATGTGTGTTAACCGTAAGGAAACCGGAGTGGTGTTACTGACGGAAAGGTTAAGGAGGAGAACCCATTGTGATGTAAGTGAGCAGCTCTTGCATCATCCCACTTTCTCCTGGGATCTTCGCTCATAGAAGAGGGTCATATGGGAACCTAGTCCACCTCCCTCGCACCATCCTCCGTCTTTTCCCATCGACCCTGCGCCCGTCTAGGCACGGCATCGTAAGACCAAATTAATCAGGCGTCTCGCCTTGCATTTAATTAGAACTGGAAGTAATACCATTATAAAACATCGGTATTACGTACGTTCACTGCATAATAATCAGGAATATACAGTCTCTGCGTTTTAACTTCTTATTAAAAAAAAAAAAGTTTATAAAGCGATCATGACTACAATTTTTATTAACTCATTTAAAATAAGAGTGAGGTGGTTACTGCACCGCGCGTTGTCCGACAACCCGGATCAAAGATAATGAGATACTTTTTTTAAATCTTTTTACTGAGAAATAATACATTTTTCCTGTACTATAATACACTGAGCACTAAATCTGAGTGAAACACATTTATACCAAATATATAATTCAATAAATAAAAAATATACATCTATACAATAAAGGCAAAAACTATAATAAACCAAAGAAATGTAACTTAGAGTTAAAATTACATAAAATATATAAATTCGTAGCCAAATTAAATAAATTATAAGTAGAAGAAATAAATAAATAAAAAAAAATGATTAACAAGAAAAATATTTATACTTAATTACAATGTATGCAATTAGGCAAGAGATCTCGGAGTCCAGCCCTTTCCTCCACGTGTGAAGGACAAAGCGAGACTAAGAGATCCCAGCGCTTCTCTCTCAGCCGTGTCACCGGCATTAAATAGATAAAATAACTAAGAGTTCGCGTCTCGGTGCCAGGAGAGGTTTTTAACTGTGGCATTAATCTTCTGTCCTCACCTCCTGGCCCGATGAAATCCACATATAGCCTAAAAGGCGAAGAAAGGGAAGACAAAAAAAAAAAAAAAAAAAAAAAAAAAAGAAACACAATCATAATCAAAATGAACTTGTACCTTAGCACACCTAGTGAAATAGATGTTTTTAATTTCACTTACTTATATATAAGTTCCTTTTTTTTCAAAGTCAACCCTAATAGATTTTTTTTTTACGATTGAGGGAAGTGTTGATTTCTATATATAAACATCTAATGAATACGATGGTACAAAATATTTTTTTCAAAAACAATCTTGAAAATAAAAAAAAATGTTTGAAAAAAACGTTATTTCCAAAACAGTTTTTTATTTATTTCAATGAATGTAATAATCTAGCATTTATTATTATTAAATTATTAAAAAAAAATAATTCCTCAAAAGCTTTTTTGAGCATTCTGTTCGAATGAAAATAAAAAATAAATTTATTTTATAATAGCATTATTATAAAAAAGTAAAATATTTATTGCCAAATTTTAATCAATTTTTTCTCTTAGAATCCTATAGAAGTTTTAATTTTTTTTAATCTCTATTAAAATAGTCCGTAATTTTCGAAAATTCGTGCTACAAATACACAATTTCTTAATTTGTTGTTTAAGAATTATTGGCTTTGATGTTACACTTAAAATAGAAACAATAGCTTTTCTCGTTTCCTGAAAATATGTCATTGAATATTAGGATTTAATTTGGAAATAAACGAATCATATAAACTATATAGTAAAGGAAAGTTAAAATTGCGGTCTTGAAAAATTTCGTATCTGACTTTTTAAAATTTTTATTTCTGATATTTACAACTGTATTGATAAATACATCAAGTAAATGTGTACACAGAAATATGATCACATGAAAACACTTGTTGAGAAACTACCCACTGGTAGCACTCTAATAATACGTCTACAAAAGGAGATCACGCGGCCAACTTCTTTTCAGACACCTCGGAGGATTATCAGGAATTAAAGAGGAAACAAGGTTAGAAAAAAGAGAATTCGGATGGTTATGAAGTTTATTATGGAAAGATAAGTATCTGGATTGGGTCAAATCAGAAACATATGGAACATTAAGGTTAATCTGAATTTACAATGAAAATACACGTTTTGGGGGCCCCTAGAACTAAAGTGTTTGTTTCTGTGTGAGTATGTGAACTGTCCCAAGCTCAAAAAATGAAAAGTCACATGGGACTGCGGTTATTTATTTAGTATTTGGTTGGTTGATTGGTATCTTCTGGTAGTAAAAAGAATAAAATTAAATTAAAAATACGATAAATGCAAGTTAACTTTAAAGTTATTTAAGGTTATTAAATGATGTAAAGATGATTGATATGAGATAATATAATATGAGAAGGAGCTGATCGGAAGGTGCGGTCAAATAAATACTAAATTTAAAAAAATAGTATTTCGATCTAAAAAATAATTCATCAAAGCTTTTGAGCATTTTGTTCGAATGAAAATAAAAAAAAAATTATAATAGCATAATTATAAAAAATTTAAATATTTATAGACCGATTTCAATAACTTTTTTCTCTTCCAATCCTACAGAAGTTTTATTGTTTTTTAATCAATATTAAAATAATTCGTAATTCCCGAAAATCTGTGCTACAAATAAACAATTTCTTAAATTGTTGTTTAAGGATTATTCGATATTTTATAATTCAAAATACTATTTTTTTAAATTTAGTATTTATTTGACTGCACACTCCGATCAACTCCTTCTCTTAAGATTGTTAATGTTTAGTTATTTAACTTTAAGGAAAGTTATTTAACAAATAACATTCGGATATAACATTAAACTTTAAAGTGAGTTATTGAACAAATATTTTATTTGGATATAGATGTCCCTGCTACTTTCTTGCCATAATCGGCGAACCGGAAGTGTTTTTTGATCTTACGAATTCGATTTAACAAATTTCTACAATTTTTTTCTGAAAATATTTATGACAGTTCTGAATAAGCTCGTTGAAATAATTCACCACTAAGGTAATTGATTTATTTATTAACGTCTCTTTTATAATGATAAATGGAAAATAAATTTTTCTATGCGAATTAAACAGAATTTCCATAGAAACTAAAAAGAATGTTTTAAAATTTAGTTTAAGCTAGAAAAAAAAAGTGTACATAAATCCACCAAATCGAGGCAATGGAATCGTAAAAAACAAAACAAAAAAACTATTGTATTCAAGTAAGTTGAATATAAAAATATTTCATGAATTGTTTATGACGATTAACTTCAATAATAGTTTTAAATAACTTGGAAAATTAAAACTGTATTACTTTTTACATAACGTAGAGTGGTAAATGAATGTTATGTGAGGCGCACACATATTTTATTAGTATTGTTATATATTTTTGATATTGTCTGTCGTGGAGTCAATTGAATATAAGGCAAAATGACCTACTTTATTGAGAAAAAAATCCTCCCTTATAAAATTAATTATAATTCATTATTTAAGGTGATATGCATAACTGTAATGTGTGTATTAGTCCGTAGCACAGACCCCTTTTTATCGAATAGTTAACATTCGCTTGAAACTTCGTAAATAGTTTCATCTCATCGTAAACTAGAACTATTTTATTTACGAAAACTGTTGGAATTGGAGCGTTTTCAAACAGGAGGGGGGGGGGGCAAACTCTGTTTGTATAATAAGGTACTAAAAACTCGTAAATACACATTTGCTATATAGTTAGATCGTAAGATAATTTGATCACAAAATAGATAAAAAAGGTGACCTGCAAATATATTGGGCCGTTTGTCCTATATAACCTCGTTATTTAGGGGTGTAGGTCACGCTAAACGGCTCAATATTTTTTAAGGCAACCTTTTTTCTCGACTTAGTGATCAAATTATCTTACGATCCAAGTATTAAGAAAATGTGTATTTACGAGTTTTTAGTACCTAATTAAATAGACAAAGTTTGTCCCCCTCCAGATTGAAAACGCACCAATTCCAAGAGTTACGATGTTATGTAGGTTACGATTAGATGAAACTATTTATGAAGTTTCAGAAAGATGTTTATAATTCGATAAAAAGGGGTCTGTACCACGGACTATATGGCTTCCAGATTGAAAACCCCTGATGTACATGGAGAGAAAGAAAAAAAATCCTAACGAAATTAGTTTCGCAAATTTCAAAAACTTCTGAAGTTCGTACGCACGCAGTGAATATATTCCAAATATTATCTACCTTGAATAAAAATAAAATTAAGGTAAGGTGTACAAATACAGTTCTTGCTTCAATCACTGTGTACTGTTATACATTGGGGAATAGCGAAAAATATATATAGCAGTAACAAATCATTTTCTCTAAAACGTAAAGAATAAAAAAGAATAAAAGAATTATTAGAAAAAATAATTTATTTTACATAAAAATGTTTTCAAGTGAGTATACGCGTAATTTTCTAGCTAATCAAGCAGTAATTACTTAATGATAACTTTATTACAAAAAGTTTTACCGAACACACTATGTAATCTTTCCCCAAAATTCGTCTGAAAATCTACAGCTTTCCTATGATTTTTTTATTGAAAGAATAATAATACAATCTGCCGAAATCAAGGGCATTGGGCATTAAGGCTCTATGTGTACATTCATAATGTTATATACAAATTGAGGAAAAAAAAATATATATCTAAGTAAAAAATATAAACAATAAAATAATGACAAAAATTTAAGATACTTCTAACAAAATAAAAAAAAAAAAATGATTAGCTATTATTATAATAGCAAGAGAAGGATGGTTGGGATGATCAGTCAGATACAAGGAGGCAAAAATAAATAATAATATTTATTTCAACATTTGCCGACGTTTCTGTTTAATTTTTGCCTTCTTATTTCTGACTGATCACCCCAACCATCCTTCTCTTCATTATTCACGGCAGTCAACCATTAATCCACTATTGTTATTATAATAGTTATTTAATAATTAGTTATTAAAATGATAATAAAAGAAAAAAAAATTGCCACACTCATTCCTATATACACGTACATCATTGCGTAAAATAATTTATACCGATTAAAGATCTAGTAATTCTCCAGCTAATAAGCCCAGAAATCACTCAACTCGGATCTGGTAAATACGACTGACGTTAAATTATTACGCCAAAAGAAATGGACGTGTAAAATCGATAAAAAAAGATGTCTCACTTATCTCAATCACTCTTTATGAGGCAATCATTGCTGATTTGATGTCTAGATGCTAAAGGGTATAAGCTTGATCTGAAGATTTTATGATTATAGTTTCATAGAATTAGATTCGATTATTTAGTACACCAAGTGTTTTTTTTTTTTTTTTACAATGTTCCATACCGTGATATTAATGAAATGCATGTTTTATTTATCATAACAATTAGTTTATACGAAATTTTATAGTTATGTATTCATTTGTTTCAGGATATATAAATATAAATGGAATCTCGTGCTTTATAATAATGTTCCAGCAAACTTATGAATAGCAATTCTTGACATTGCACATCCATCGACATCCTTGCATATCCTTTCGTTTGACGAGCTTCAATTCATATTCTCTCGTTATGAATTTTATTTTTTAATTTAGCACAAAATATATTAAAAGCAGTGCCGACTTCAGGGCGGGGTAACGAGGGCAATCAACCCTCAGGGACGCTCGACACTTGTAATAAATTAAAAAAAATTAAAAGAATTATTTTTAACCTATCTATAAAGCAACTGTATTAGAGAAATATTGTATGAAATAAAATTCAAATATTACATAGTATAAAACAGCTTAAGAAATAAATTTAACTTTTTTAGAGGGTTGGGTAGATGACGTCATTGGGCGACTGGGAAATGACGGCGCCGACTGTCTAAGGCCGGCACTGATTAAAAGCTTTTACTTCATCATTGTTAAGAGCTATACCCTAACCTACTAAATACATTTTCGAATAATAATGAATAGTTAGTAAAATATGACTATCAAGTGTTTTCTTTTAACTACTGAGCTTACAGAGGATTTATATATCTCATTTAACATGAAGAGTGTGCGAAAATCTCTGTGTACACCGCCTGCCCATTTCTTCAGTTTTTCTTTAATATTGAGATAAGATGCACAAGATATGGACATTCTTCTATTTTCTTTATTTGATGTTTACTTATTTTTAAATCTCCTTCAACATTTACTGTTATACATTTGCATTTCTTATTATTAATTTTCTCCTGCCACGATCCATTGTATATTTGTTTCGATTTCTAGGCGCAAAACATCCAGGTCATAAGCGCCCGATCAACTAAATAACATCACTTAATACTATTTGGATGGTTGGTACAAAAAATAAAAAAAAAAAAAGAAATGGACAAAAAAAAGTAAAGAAATGGATTGATAGAATAAAATAAATAAATAAGGATAATAATAGACATTTGTAGGTAATAAGATAGAATGTATAAAAAAATAAACTTTAAAAAATAGCAGGAAATCAATAAATGAATTGAGATTAATAAACAAATGAATTTGAAATGAAATGAAATTAAATGAAAAAATAAAAATAAAAATAAAAATAATAACAAGAGAAAATGGAATCAAAATAAATTGATAAAAAAATAAATAAATTAAAAAATAATAATAAAAACAAATAAAAATAAAAAATCTGCAAAGGATCATTAATTATAAGCCTGTCATATGTGTTTTTTAAGTCTTTCACTATCCAGGAACTTGATGACTTTGCTAACGATTTCTTCTTGATTTCCAAGGGATGCTGATATATTCTGGGGTATTCCGAGATCTTTTAATCTTGAGGTGTAAAAAGGGCATTCTTCCAAAATATGTTTTATAGTTAGTGATTGGTTACACTTTTGACATCTGGGGATAGGATCTATTGTTATGAGGTGGAGGTGAGGTCTAGTATGTCCGATCCTCAGTCGCGTGAGGAAGACCTCTTCTCTACGACTGCTGCGTCTGGAGCTGGTCCACGGTTGCACCTCTTTCTTTATTGTTTTTAATTTTATATTTGCGCTGTTTTCCCACCGTCTTTGCCATTCTTGAAACATGGTTTCTCTCAGAGGTCGTGCAAGTTCAGATGGTGTCAAAACAACTTTACCGCGACCTGGAAGAGTAAGAGCTTCTTTTGCTGCTCTATCAGCCATTTCATTTCCTTTAATTCCTATATGGCCAGGCGACCATATATCAATTGTTTAATCATCCTTCCTCATATATTTAATTTTACTGATGGCATAATGACTTCTTGGGGATTATGTTTATATTTTTTGTCCTCGAGAGCAGGTCTCCGGGACTCTCTAACTTGATTTATTATCTAAAACTTCATAGATTCCTACTCTTGACAACAAATATCACATTGAGAATTATTAGCAAGGTGAAAACAGTGAATATGTGAACCATATGGTTCTGATCACAAAGTAAGCTATTAAACAGAGTAACACCCTTAATACACTTGGATAATTTGAAGTACTCTGAATTCAGTAATAGATGATTATAAAAAGAAAGAAAAATGTAAAAGAATTAATCCTGACTACTCACGAAATACTACCACTAACTTAAGAAATTTCTTCTTTTCTTTTTTAATTACTAAAAAGTTAAAGATAATAAGTTTATAACTCCAAGTAAAGAAAATAAGTAAAGAGTCAAACTTGGATAACGAGAGTTCAGGATTCCTTATTTATATTTTTCTTATTAGGACTTGATCATCCGCAAACTCTAAATGGTCAGGCCATTCTCCAAGAATTTTTATAACGCTTATATAAAGGTTATTAATAATCACAGTTATTCTAAATACAAAAAAATTACGGGATGTAAACCTGTAAAATAAACGAAACTAACCATGATTCCAACAATGGAGTTTTGGCAACAGCCAGATTCTCAACTCAAGCCATGCATGTGTGATTAAGCGCCTCTCCTCAGCCTCTGCTGATTCTTAATACCAGTAATGCGGCTGAGTGAGAGACGTTGGGATCTTCTAGAGCTCTGCTTTTTCTTTCACAAATGGTATGAAAGACTTGGCTCGGAGATCTTAACTGAATGATTTCTTTTTTTTTTTTTTTTTTTTTTTTTTTTTTTTTTTTTTTTTTTTTTTTTTTTATTTAGATATTGTATAGAAGCATGTGTGTATGTGGGTAGTTATTTTTATTAGTTTAGTTTCTTTTTATTTCTTTTAGTATATATACATTTACTTTTCATATTATTGTTTTTCTGCATTATATATTTTTATTTATTCTACATAGAGTGTGAATGTGCTCTCAGAACACTATTATAAATGTCCTTAATTGTGAGTGATTGTAATATCTTTCAATAAACATGTTTAAAAAAAAAACCTGATTCCTGACTTAATTTTTCTGTCTCATATTTAAATAAAACTACATGTATTTATAGGAAGCGGGATAACTCAGTCTAACTTCCAATCCTCATGTTCGAATCTTAATTTCGAAGGTCTTGTGATGAGTTCGAATCCGGCTGATAGCAGGTAATTATTTATTCTGTTGCATCAGTCATGTATCAACCCGGAGGTAGAAATACTTTCCTGAAGAACATCCAGCCTT
This sequence comes from Nezara viridula, assembly GCA_928085145.1. Taxonomy (NCBI): domain Eukaryota; kingdom Metazoa; phylum Arthropoda; class Insecta; order Hemiptera; family Pentatomidae; genus Nezara; species Nezara viridula. The sequence goes on along the minus strand of OV725079.1, from coordinate 61,659,884 downwards.
TATAAAATGGATACTCTTAATTAATTAATTAGTTGAGAGGGAACCTAACGGTCGTGCGTAGTCTCGGCCCAATATTCTCCCTCCACAACTGTTGGATTTGAAACACACATGGAAAGGTCCTTCATAGATTACCGAAGTAGTCCAGTTTTTAACATTTATTTATTTTTTTTTTCGTTTTTTCATATACCTGCTGATATGTTATATTTGTTTGTGCTCAGAAATTTGACAGCTAAAAAAAAATTTATCCGTCCTACTATTCTATATTAATATGCGAAACATGGTAACTCTCATTGAAGAAAGAATACAGCTTAAAGCTCTTCAAAAATTAACTATTATGTTGGAGATTTGGCATAAATAGAATCAAAACTTCATAATAACCTTTGAAGAATTCGGCATGTTGCCATATAAATATAATTAAAATAGCCGCTTCGTGGCGGTAGAGAAAAAAAACAAGAAGAATTGTTGGGCTCGATAATCAACGAATACCAAAGAAGAAAATCAGTCATTAAAAGGCGTATAACATTAATAGGGTAGAACGAGACGTCAAGAGGATTGCGTTAAAGTTGATAATGCAAATTTGGATTTTGCTGATGATAGGTACAGATTTTTCATTATTTTATATCTTTGAAATCTTATCAATAAAACGTTCGACATAATACTAATGGCCGTTGTTTAATATACGTTTTAAGCGATTATGAAACTTATATAAACATGTAGCTGGTGTGGGAATGAAATCGAATCATCGGAATCGCTTCATAAGATGGCAAAATTAAATTTTGTAAAAGTCTATATAGATTAAGTGTTAATTTGATTTCTTATCTTTTTGATTATTTTATATATTTCGAGGGTCAGGCCCTCAAAAAAATAATTAACAATATTATTTTTCGTTTACTTACGAAACTTATTCGTTTCGAGGCGAGTCAGAGGTCAAACCGCTATGGGAAACACACCCACCCACTTCTGATTTAGGAACCACCAATTAGGGACAATTTGAGTGATCGATTCGCTCTTCCAACCATCTAGCACTGGTTACGCAACTCATAAATCAATTCATTGTATAGCAGCCAATGAGAAAATAATAAAATTGAAAATAATAAATCGAAAATTATATTGAAAAAACATTCTCATACAAAAAGTATTATGGCTACTGTTAAGGCAAAGGGTTGTATGCAACAATTTTATATGTTTATTCTATTTGCACAAAATGTGACATTTTGTAGTCTACAACTGCTATAAGTAGTCTGCTGAATAGGAACATAGCAGAGAGAAATAAAATATGCAATTATATTAACAAATCATAATCTCCACTGGATCTAGCACCAGTGACGCGGTTGAAAGAGTAGCGCAGGGATCCCTTGGAGTCCTGCTTTTCCTTCTATAGTTGGAGGGAGAAGCCTGGCTTGGTATTCCCTGCCTAATTGTATATATTGTATGTAGGTATGACTGTGTTTTATGTTTTTTAATTTACTTATCTTTAGGTTATTTTATTTTTTTATTGTACATAGTTTTTTGATTATTATTGTTAATTTTATATTTTCTGTGTATATGGTGTGAATGTGTTCATATATGACTATAATTATTGTCCCGGTGACAGATTATTATATTTCTAAATAAATGAATAAAAAATCATAAAATCATACAGAAATGATTGGTTTTTCTACTGTACAAAACTCATTTTTTACATACAACCTTTTGCAACAGTAGTATTATTATAAAAAATCTATTGCGCGCAACACACAACTTTCACTTACCGCTCAACTTTGATTGGAAATTATTTTCTGATCATGTCGGGTTATTATAAAATTTTTGAATTGCATTTTTAACCTAGCTAAAGCTAAAAGATTACACCTGAAAAATCATAAATACCATTAAAATAAAAGTCCAATTTATTATATCACCGGTTGATTATGGATTGTACGGTCCGTTGATTATAGATTGTACGACTATTAGTTATTAAACTATTATTTTCTATTACAAACTTTACTAAAATGGAATTAAGAGATTTGCATTTTCTGGCATATACAAGTCAAAAGTTGTCACACTAATTGGAAGTGGATACTTTTGGAATATCACAAAGAGAAAATTTATCAAATTCACTAATTTAATATTCAAAATGGTTAAACGGCGTTTTTTTTTTTTTTGGAATAAACCGACGATAAACGGACGATAACAGATTATTTAAATATAATATCCTATCTAGAGTTATTAAACTACAATAAATATATTTACGATTATAAACATCTCCATGAAATATTTTTATATTTCACACAGGTACACTGAAATAGTATCTTGAACAGTGTCATTGCCGTTACACAGTCCACAGAAAATTCATTCAATTTCCTTGAAAACATGTGATTTACGTCAAATAATTTACGATTTAATACTAATTTAAATATTTTATGTATACCTTCTATCAATTATTTCCGGATATTCATTTTCGGCCTGGATGTGTGTTTTTCTTTTCTTCTCCCATATTCAATTATGAAATTCTTTCAAAAGTTATATTTAGCATTTTTAATTTTGAAAACTAATTTAATTTTCTAAAGTGTTACATGTAAAAACATCCTATTTACCGCCGATATCCCTGTCCATCCCGATACCTTCCTGGCAACTTTTGCTGATGACACCGCTATTCTATCATCCGACTCAGATCCCAACATAGCATCCTTAAATCTCCAAAACCACCTCACCTTGATTGAGCACTGGTGTAATAACTGGCGCATTAAAGTTAATGAATCTAAATGCCAACACATTACCTTTACACTCCGACGCAGTTCCTGTCCACCAGTACACTTTAATTCCATCCAGCTTCCTTACTCAGACACAGTCCGGTATCTTGGCTTTCATTTAGACCGAAGACTGACGTGGAACCCACATATTAGACTCAAAAGACAAGAACTCAACCGACGATACGGCCAGCTATACAGACTACTAAACAGAAAATCCAAACTTTCTATTGAAAACAAATTACTTATCTACAAGACAATACTGAAACCTATATGGACATACGGACTTGAACTGTGGGGTACAGCAAAAGCTTCTAACATCAAACGTATTCAATCCTTTCAATCTAAAGTCCTTCGAACAATAGTTGATGCTCCGTTTTATGTAAATAACAAAATCCTACACCATGACCTTAATATCCCATTTGTCCTAGACCTTATTCCAGAAAAATTCTCCAAATTTCACCAGAACCTTACCTATCATCCAAATCCCCTTGCACAATCTCTATCCAGCACCACCCATCCATACAATCCTCCTCGAAGATTGAAGCGGCAGTGGCCCAGAGACCTTTTGTAAATAAGCATCTATTGGAGTTTTGGCAATGGCCAGATCCTCCACTCAAGCCCGAGTGTGTATGATTAGGTTAGTTCTTTTGTTTATATACATTTATTTTATTTTATTGTATTTATTTTTATTTTATTTATTGTATTTATTATTATTAAGTTTCTGTATTATTTTATTTTATTTTTTTTTTATTGTAAATAGAGTGTGAGTGTGCTTTCTCTGAACACTATTATAAATGTCCTTGATGTGACAGAATGTAATATTTCTAAATAAACAAATAAAAAAAAAAGTGTTACATGACGATTTTTCGGGATAAACGGACGTTGAAAGCTAATTATTTAAATATAATGTCAGATCTAGAATTATTAGACTACAGTAAATGCATTTAAGGTTAGGTTATAAACATATGCTTTATACATCCATGAAACGATATTATATTTTACTTCTTCTTTCACATAAATACAATGAAATAGTTTTTTAAACAATGTCATTACCTTGATTAGGTGGATTTTAATTACTTTTTTCAAATGTATAAAAGTTTGCTTTCAATTTCATTTACTTTTCTGAAAACATATGATTAACATTAAATAATATTAGTTTTCAAAATTATTATTTATAACGACCCTTTATCAACATTTTACACAAATTTAAATGGACATAATAACAGACTAATAAGAGACATGGCCACAGCCGACATACCTCAGAACATGAGGAGGAGACTAAAAAGGCGTTGGATGAGGGATCTCCTTCCCTAAACTTCCTAAGCAATTTTAACAAGTTAGGGAAGAGGTACTGCTGAGTACTTATCTTCTCCATGCCTGTCATGTCATTATTTCATGTATCGCCATCACATTTGCTAATTGTCAACAATAAGTTGACAGGCGCAAATACATTTTTTATAGACAAAAATAATATTTATAATTTTTTCGCTACTCTCCGTTACCTTCTATAACTTTCTGTATTAGATATTGTTTTTCCTGAAATTCTACGCTTTCCAAGGACATACGCCTAATTATGTTGGCATTGGAACATGCCATTAGGGAGGTAATGCGTACCGAGAAAGGGTTGGATCTGGGCAACATCCGTGCTGGGCTATGCTGATGATCTGGTACTATTAAGCGAAGACGTTGAAACTATAAAACTAAATACGACAACGTTAATGAAAGCTGGTAAAAAACTAGGACTCGAAATAAACGTGGATAAAACAAAATATATGGTAAGCTGCAAAAATGGAGATACTACTGGTGATATCGATATAGAAGGTAATATGTTTGAACAGGTAGATAAATTTAGGTATCTAGGTTCTACGATAACTGGAAAAAACGAAATTGAAGAAGAGATTAAGGTTAGACTGAAGTCGGGAAATGCTTGTTATTTTTCTGTGACAAAACTACTCAGTTTGCGCCTCTTGTCCCGGAACTTAAAAATTAGAATCTATAAAACAATTATCTTGCCTACAGTTCTTTATGGATGCGAAACTTGGCCGCTTACGGGGCCATATTAAGGGATGAGCAGCGTCTTAAGGTTTTTGAAAATAAAGTATTGCGTAGAATATTCGGACCGAAGAAGGATGAGTTAACTGGAGAGTTCAGACGGTTACACAACGATGAATTGCGTGAACTGTATCCGGGTAATATAATTGAGGTAATTTCATCGCGGCGAATCAAATGGGCTTGTAAAGTTGTTAGGCTTAGTAACGAGAGAATTCCTAAAAGGTTAATATTTGCTGTGCCGAATGGTAAGCATCCGAGGGGTAGACCGAAGCGAAGGTGGGAAGATTGCATTAAAGCCGATCTGAAGGGACTGGGTCTGGACGGCGAACGGTGGAGGGAGGTGTGTAATAAGCGATTGGTGGTGTCGGCATCGAACCTTCGGGTTCGCTAAGCCTTTTATTATTATTTAATTATTTTTGATATAATTAATTATTTTAATCGTCTATCTATAGATTGATAGGTATACTGTGTTAATTTTTACGATAGATAAATTATATTATGTAAAACAATAAGTTTCATTATACTGTAATATATGAGTTTAAATATTGTATTTTATTGCTTTGTATGAAATAAAAATATACATATATAAAAAATGTTGACTCTTGGTATAGCAACCTAAAGTTTAAAGTATTTCGGTTGTAGGTGTGTCGAGAAAGTAGATACCTTTTTTCAACTTACATTTTGTTAAATATTATTTTAGATCGCTTACATTATAAATTACATAGTCAATTAGCCTTTTATAGAATTTAAATCTATTCAATGTATTTATATCAATTTTGTACTTTAAAGAAATATAGTTTGCATGACGTTTTAAAGAATCGACTACTACATTCAGTTTATTATTAATAATTAGGGATGACAGAAGAAATAATTTATTTATAAAGTGTATGAAATAATTTCCTTGAGTTAACGAAACCTTTTGGTCGGAAATTAGTGTCATACATTTTATATTTCCTTGAACACCAACATGTCAGCTCAAATGTTGGTAATATGGATTGACACTAGTTTAGTATAATATGACAAAATATCATATTATGACAATAACAGAAGTCTTGTAAAATTACCAATTATATTAATTAATAGGATATATAGAGTATATTGTACAAATACATTCCTTTGAAAAAAAATTTTAATACGCCATACATACATCAAAGTATAAGAAATATAAGCAATTTTTTATTCCATAGTGTTTATTTTTACCAATAAATGTAATATATTTTAATTGTACATATTGTATATTCATAAAAATGTATTGTGCAACGGTAATTGTTAACATGTAGCAGTGTGCAGACTTTCGATTTTGATTAGTGGAAAGGGAAAGGGCGATGGACTTAAAAAAATGGCGGGAATTTTTATGATGTGTAAAAATTCAAGATGGTTATTGTGAAACGAGCAAATACAATATTGAATATTTAAAATTGACTTGTTTATACGTTCGTATAGTTGTAAGGATTCTTATTTATTTTCTATTTTACTTATAATATATATATATAGAGAGAGAGAGAAAATATTTTTAAAAAATACACTTGAATGTAGAAGGTATTTGCTTAGATTAAACACAGAGGAGAGAGGAGACAGATTTCATAACATTGGTACATTTCTAGAACTCTTTTAAATAAAAATAAATAATGTAAAAAAAAGTTAATAAACTCTCTCTTTTTGTGTATAAAATAAAATAAATACAACGTTTTTCACAGTCCGACTAGTTTTTCGCAGAAATTGTGATAAGAATATCACGTGAAAATTGAGGAGTAATTGCATCATAAATTCTAAGATATGTATATATATTATTATCTTTGAAAGTAAATGACAATTTAAATAAAATTATCTTTTTGGTATCAATAAAATAGTTACATAGGACCTAGTCTTGCAAGCTGACTTTTCTTGATCGTTTTTAGTTTACACATTTTATTCATTCAAGTAACTTATTTTTTATTGATTTTAATTTTACCTCAAATTATTCGTTGGGTGATACAATATGCTCGCCCCCTCAACATTTATATGGGGGGAGAGGCGTTCGCCTCGAGGATAAATATCTAAGATGAGAGTTTTCACTGGGGAATACTAGTTACTATTTTATAGTTAAATTATTATTAGTTAGTTAATTATGCAACATTATTATTGTATCTATATTTTTTTTAACGAACATTTTTGATTATGGTATATTTCATAATAGGCTTGATCCTGTCAAATAATTTATCTTTTTGTATAGTCATATAAATACATATATTTAATAACAGATGAGAATGAATGTCTTAAGATGAATTATTTAATTTCTACTTATTGATTTATTTCATTTAAGTTTGTTATTCTATTTTTATATTTACTTTTTCTTAGTTTATTCATTTATTTTTTAATTTATTTATGTTTATTTTTTATTTCCATGTTATTTGTATATATGGTATGAATGAACACATGTAGCCCTGTTACTTATTGCCCTTCAATGTTGCAGATTGCACTTTTAAAATAAAATAAGGCTATTGATAAGCTCAGTAGTTCTGCGAAAAAAAAAAAAAACAGAAAAATATAAATGTTCCTTTTTTTCAAGTGCACGACGAATTCAATCAAGAAAGATAACCATCGACTTACTGATAAGATAGTCGTCGCTGTTACGAGAAGAATTCATTACAGTGAGAAGATTGCATCGTCTGAGTTCTACGAAGAGAGCTGTGTATGTTGGCAATTGCTAGTGGTTTCTGTACTGAAACTCCGGCTATCCAAACATTATTATAATTAATATTAGATAACTTGTTTAAATAATTTTTCTTGTTGTTAACTAAATAAAAACTTCTTGAAGTGGGGCACTTAAAAAATAAATGTACTAACTGGGTATTCACGTAATAGTTGTTTTTTATGCTATAATTTAATTTGAAGATTTAAATTTTAGCACGAATAACTTGTAACACTGCAATATTTTCTAGCACCGTCCTACACGTCGATAATAAGGAATATTCATGAGTTTTTGCTATTTTAAATCTGTACGATATAAATGTTTTTATTTTTAAATTGAATTAATATATTAATTAAGTGAATAATAATACAATCTGCCACATTGGGAGTCAATAAGTATTAAGGCCACAAGTATTCATTCATAAAATAGATGTAAGTAAGTATAACCTTAATTTATTGACTGCGTTACGTTCATGAGTTGTCGAGGTAATAAATTGTTCCAATTCAAATATACCATTGTTCTCTTATTGATCAATATTAGCAAAAAAAAAAAAACACTAAGGTAACTAATTGTTAATTTGAAAGCTCAAAAAGGACCCACACAGAATATTTATATTTGTTTTAAAAAATGAGATGTAAATAAAATATTTACTATATTTTTGAAAACTCTAAGACGCAAAGTAACAATCCGACTAATTTTGAAAAGAGGGAGATACCAAAATGACAAAGTTTATACTTCCATTTAATAGCATTATGTGTATTAAAATTTAAAAATAATCCAGTTTTGATGTACTTAAGGGAAAAGTTTAAACATCTTTTATATAAATATTATATTATTTATAATACAATTTATTTACATTATTATTAATTTTTATTTGCTTAGCTTTCTCAGATTTCTGGAATAGCATCCACATCTCGGAAAAAACACTCAAGAGAATGTAGATCAATAAGAGACCTATGGTATATTTTATTGGTATATATTTAGCAACAAAAAAAAACACTAATGTAACTGATTGTTAATTTGAAAGCTCAAAAAAGGACCAACACAGAATATTATATTTGTTTAGAAAATGAGAGGTAAATAAAATATTGACTATATTTTTGAAGTTTAAAAGATTGCTACATTCAACCAACCAGATTGACTCTGGGCGCCGACCTGCAGGGTAGAAGCGCCGATCTTCAATGGCGATCGCCACTTATTAAAAAAAAAATTAAAATAATTAATTTTAGCCTATCACTAAAGTAATTTTATTAGAGTTATGTCAAATGAAATAAAATTCAAATATAGTATAATATAAAGCAGCTTGAAAAATAAATTTAATTTTTTTTTTTTAGTTTAAGTTCTACCAATGGGTAGTTTCTCTTCGTGTTGTACATGTCATGTTACCAATTTCAGATTTACTTATTGTATTTGCTATGTAATACAGTTGTAAATTCCATTAAAATAATAATAAAAAAAAATTTAGAAAAGGGAGATGAAGACATTGCCCGGGGGTGCCGAATTCCTAAAACCGGCACTGCAAACGTTATTTGAAAGTTAATAGATTTCTTAGGTTTTGCCGATTCATTTGGATTCTAGCACCATTGTATTATAAATGCGAATTGCAAACTGTTGTTAGCATGCATTCAGTCATCATTTGTCACTTCCTTTCACGATCCACTTGCGTAGTCTAGCGTTTCAACATTTAGATTGTATCCTGTTTCTAAAACATTAATGATGTCGCATATATGTCATAATTCATCTAAATCCTCAATGGCTCTCAAGTTATCGCTAACAAATAAAGAAGACATTTAATATATTCTGTTGGCAAATAAGTCCTTTCAGTTTTCAGTGTGAAATAAAACTCATTGTATTATGCACATAAAATGTATTTGATCAACAATATATTGACCACTACCAATTCGATACACTTCGTAGTTGACTCAATTATAATTACTGAATTTGTGGGTTATAAGTATTTCACAAATAATAAAGCACTTTTAAAGCCTGAAAAATGATCGTGTAACTTCCAATAACTTAATATTTTGTATTCCAAACTGGGTATACGTATCTACAGAACGGTAGCTAATATAAGGATTCTGACAGATAATTCGAGTTTCTCAAACCCAAATTAGTCAAGAGAAACAGTTTTCATCAAAGATACACACAAAAAAATTGTTTGTAGGGCAGTGTTATACGTTTAGTAAAAACATGAGTGACTCATTTGTTTTTTTTATTTTTATAATTAATATCAACATAAAAATATTCCAATTTATCTTATTCACATTACCTATTGTACCCCAGGAATAAATGTAACGCAAATTCATCGTCCACCCACACTCTCAAACGCGTACTAGCTATTAAGGATGATTTCACTAATAGACATTTCCTCACAATTGTCTTTCGCTATTTCATTGCTTTGTTTAATCCACTTGGAATAGCCTTACAAAGCACATTCCAAGTCTTACATAAGCTATTCATCGGATCTTCCTCCCCGGATGACCTTTTATTGTATTTCTTCCACTGATTCAGTCACGGAGTAAACATGCCATCGTGAATAACTGTTCTTTGTCTTTGTAGAACAACGGGATCTATAGAAAATGTTTCTTACTATAGCAAGAATAGTATCCCGTTCTCAAATCTTATGACGATAAAAAAACCCTTTGTTATTAAATGTACAGCTTATGAAAATATTATTAAGTTGGAATAGGGGACGTAGTTGCCGAGTGGACTAACGTGTGTGCAAAATATGCGTTACCCGGCAACCTGATAAACTGATAACATGATAAAAAAAAAGAACGAGTTCGCTTCCTTGTGCCGGGGGATTTAATCCTTTAATTTAATTTCCTGGACTTAATCCCCCGACATCTCCTCAAAAAGAATGATTAAACTGAAAAATAAAATCGGCACAAAGCGAGAGTCACGTCAAACTTAACAGTTAGGTAAAACGTTGACTTGATAAAGTCAAACCAATAATCACGTTGGTAGATATAGATATAAAAAAAAATAGAAACCATGGGATTAAAATTTTGTCCCATTTATATTATGCATTATATATAGGCAACCTAATATAATTCTAATCAATATTTGTTTTGCATTTTGTATACTGCTTAACAGCTTCACAATTTTTTTCTTTGTATTATTTACAAGACATCCAAATATAAGAATGATAAGTTTATATTATATATACCTTCATATTATAGACAGATAAAAAGACATTTACAAATGTTTTATGTCTTAATGTGTGTATCAAATGTTGAAGCAGACATAAGTAACGTATTTGTAACATTTCAGCACTAAATAGTTTCAATCTATTAGTCCACAGAAAAAAAAAAGGATTGGATTAACTGAAAATTAATCGAATCATAACCCTCAAATTAAATTAAAAAAAGATAAAGAAAATGAAGAAACATTTTAGTAGAACTTTGTTATGTAAATATTTGAAACCTAGGCATTGTTTTAAATGATACAAACTTTAGGCACACCAGAAACCAATATGCACTTTGCCATCTGAAATAAACCACGTTTATAGGCTTCCAATATTAAAATTAGAAGCAAGTGACGTCTATACACATCCTCAATACTATACTAAATATTGTAATAAATATAAAGATTTATGTTCATAAAAAAAAGATAGTTTTAGAAAATTTTAGTATGAATAGATTCTACACGTCAAATAATGAAATAAGTATTAAAAAGTGTTGAAGCAAAATATTAGTACAAGATGCAGACGGGATTTGTAATTAATTAATGTAATTAAATTAATTACATGATTTATATACTTAAATAAATCAGATAATTAATTTACTTTAAAAAATTCGAAACTATTTCTTTTTAATTAAATAATTAATTAGTAGACATATATAACCGTAGTCACATGCTACAACAGATAAAAATGATCCATTTTTTAATGAAAAATAAAATTTAATTTCGGACAGCTGTCTGACCTTTATGAAGAACACACACTTCACGCCGGTCTCTAATTTTTAGTCATTCATAGTATTAGACTATGTTAAGTGGAGGAATGATACTAAGCGTGTTCTCTGATCTCAGACAACCTCTAGAACAGGAGAAACAGACTAATCAAGTGGCTGAATATGATACTATCTGGGAGGATGATATAGAAAGGGCTCTGGAAAAACTGAAGCTAGGCAAATCAGGAGGCAGAGATGGCATTTTCCCAGAGTTTATTAAACATGGAGAAAATGAAATGATAAAATCACTGTAAGCACCTTTACAGAAGATATGGGATGATAAGGTTATTCCGAAGAAGTGGGTATACAACATCATAGTGCTAATTCATAAGAAAGATAGAACAACTATATTTGGCAACTACAGGCCTATATCTCTATCCCAAGTGACCTACAAAATGTACACAAATATATTAGAAAACAGGTTAAGGCCACTGATAGAACCAGAATTAGAAGAAGATCAGGATGGTTTCCAACCAGGGAGTCAAACGCAGTAGGCATGTGGAACATGAGGATAATCCAAGTGCAGGCGTTCCTATATGCAGACGATATCGTACTGGTGACCGACTCTCAAGAAAAACTGCAACAGGCCATTATAGAATGGCAAGAAGAACTGTTTGTATTTATACAAAGAGAGGTAGCAAAACTCATTTTAAACATCTAAAAGAGCACCAGCTGACATGGCGTAAGACAATACAAACTTTTTAGATGGTGTTTCATACATGATAGTTAAAAATATAACTAAGCATATTTTGTATATGTTTACGTGTACGTATCTGGAGTTATCTTAAGAATTTTAGTTTTATTAAAGATGGGTATTAATGGAAAAAAAAAGTTTTTAGGTAAAGAAAATTACAAACTTCATAACACAAAAATACAAAAGCGTTGGCGTTGATGAACTGGGGATTTTACGCCTATAAACAACAAAAAACAAACAAAATATAAAAGATAAAATTAATATAAATTCTGTAGAAGAGTTAATAAAATATTTATTTTTTTTTCGGTCACAGTTTTTTACCAACGTTATTTAGTATGTCTGATTTTTATTCATCACATTTATGTTTAAGTTAAAATGAGCAGAAACATCTTCACAGTCGTAAAATGTGGAAAATAAATAAAACTATTGCATTAAAAATTACGAAAATTTCACTAAAAATTTAATAATTCATTAAATTAGCTTTTCTAGCCAATCTTGCCCTCATGAATCTTCAGAATTATATACCAAAAGCTTTATTTGAAACATTATATCTTTTTCTTAGGCATACAGTAAAAATTGAACGAAAATTCTATTTCATAAAATAATAATACGCGATTTGTTTTGTATAATGTATAATTTTGTTTTTCCGCTTATAGGCTCTTTCATCGTGGCTGTCGATATCATTATTGTAAAAAAAATGTACCATGGATAACTGCTTAGGCTCAGATATCGAGAAGGGAGAAGGGGGATGGAGCAATCGCACCTTCGCCCAGTAAAAATGTTGAAGGGGGGGGGAATACAGCTTCGCTAACTAAAATCGATTAAGAATAATCGATTCGGCTAGGCTAGGAACTAGATGAAGGTATGCAACTATTTAATTATTGATCTAAATGTTACTTCAATTTTAATTGTTATTTATATTCAAAGATAATAATATACATCAACATATTCTAAGATTATATGATTCAATCATTCCTAAATTTTCACGTGATATTCTTATCATATTTTCCGCGGTAAACTAGTCGGACTGTGAAACACGTATTATTACTAAGAAATCAAAAGATATTTTTAAATTTTTAGCTGGAAAAGTTCTAGAAATGTACGAATCTTATAAAGCTGTCTTCCCTCCCCCTGTGTTTTATCTATACAAATACATTACAGATTCAATAGTATTTTTTAAAGATATTTTCAAGTATATATAATAAATAAATAAAAAACCTTACAACTAATACGAACATGCAAACAAATTAATTTTAAATATTCAATTCTATATTTGTTCGTTTCACAATAAATATGTTGCAATTTTACGTATAGTAAAAACTTACGCATTTTTTTTTTGGTACTCCCTCCTCTCCAATCAAAATCGAAAGTCTGCCCCTATGTTTTTGATAGGTATAAAAATGAAGTTCAAAATTTGTTTTAATATTTCGTCTTACAAATCATCTAGGTTAAATTTGACCAACTGAAAAATCAAATTAATAAAATTATGAAATTTCTTTGGGATGTGAAAGGACTTATTACAAAAATGAATTTTGTATCGAGATTCTTTTTCCTTACTTTTTCAAATTTTATTTCTACCCAACTCAATTAGATATTTTATGATAGTGTGGCACCTTTTCGTTTAATCGTAGAGTTCAACATTCTTTATTTCATAGCTGAAATGACTTTATATTGACCAATTTGTTTTCTTTTTTGAAGTAATCACTCTAGTCATTTGGTAGTTGGAACAGGATAAAATTGCTAAAGAATTTTTCTAGACCGCTCTACATGTTTTTTGGGGTGCTAAATCTGATATGCAGTTATCTACTTAACCATCCCACATATTAACGTGTTTACATCAGGTTCATAGAAAATTCAATGTTCTTTCAAATTTATTTGAAATTTCTTCGAGAAATCCGTAGATTATGAGTTTTAGGGGAAAAACAGACATTTCTTGTAAAAAAATCGAACAGCCAACATGCCCTAACTCCTCAACCGTTAGTTTTACATCAAAAAGCAATGTATAAAATTGATAAATGTGGATAAATGGTTGACTGTCGTGAATAATGAAGAGAAGAATAGTTGGGGTGATCAGTCAAATAAGAAAGCAAAAATAAATGATAATATTTATTTTGACATTTGCCGACCTTTCGACCTGAAGTTCAGGCCTTCATCAGGGCTCTCTCCAAAAGTTTTTGGAGACAGCCTGATGAAGGGCACGAAACGTTGGCAAATGTAAAAATAAATATTATCATTTATTTTTGCCTTCTTATTTGACTGATCACCCCAACTATTCTTCTCTTCATTATAAAGTTGATAGTATATTTTATCTTCTTTAACTTGATATATTGGATTAATTTCGATAAAAGGCATAGTTTCGGAGTCATGTCCAAAAGAACTAAAAAAAAAACTTTGGGTTTTCAATGCTTTTTTAAATATCTCGGAATAAAATTTCGTTGGTGAACATCAAATTCAGATTCATCAACCCTAAAAATATTATAAACAGAAGAGAAACCGACTATTTGAATTTTTCCGTTATCCAACTACCATTCGCCTGGACTACTAATTTGATGATTTTGACGTTGCCAATCTTTAATGCGATCTTGCGGGAAAACAAAAGAAGATACAGAGCTGGTTCTAGTTTTATTTTTTAGCAACTTTTTTATAAGCTTTCTTTTCAATATAGACTTATTTTTCTCTAGGATGCGTCATTTTTATGGTGAAGCCATATCAGAATCTAAACAAAATCAAACATGAGAAAAATTCTTCAGCAATTTTTTTCTGGACCGACAAGTTTCCAATTTCACAATGAGATTTTACTGCATGGCCCATTTGGATTATCACAATGTTCGAATTATCAAAGATTTCATTTAAAATGATGAGACAATCGCTCAAGGTAACGGAAATATTGTAATATCAGTTAAATATAAAAATATTTCAAACAAAAAATTATTCCTGAAAATGATTATATAATTTATTTGTTGCTAAAAAAAAACGTCTGATTTAGTAAATTCCTTAAAAGTACCAGGATTTGGAAGTCGACGTTACTGTCATTGGCCCATTTCAAGCCTATAATAAGTGTTTTTATGGCGTTTCTATGACTTATCAATAATGAAAACTAATTGGGTGTACAGAAATTTTCCAGTGTAATAATAATTAATATAAAAAACATATTCCTTACTTACTTTTGAAAATATCAATCCAACCTTTACTAGCATTAAATCAGCTTTGTCGTCCTTAAAAAATATTAAAGAACAAATTTGATTTTTCGCCTAATATATTCTTGGAAATTGGACACCCTTATTATCATTACTGAAAAAATGATATATAAGACAATAAATGTCATGAGGATTCTCTACTTCAAGATGATTGTTTAGTTTTAATGTTTTCCGTTTAGAGACATCACAATACGATTTTGACACAACCACAGGATTTACTATTATATACGATTTACTATTATATTTATCTACTATTATTTCTTTTATTTATTATTTTTTTTTTTACCTATTTATTTTTATTCTATTTTCTATTATTATTATTTTGTTTTTCATTTGATTTAATTTCATTTTAAATTCATTTGTTTATTAATCTCAATTCATTTATTGATTCTACAGCTATTTTTTAAAGTTTATTTATTTACACATTTTTATACATCTTATTACCTATAAATATCTATTATTATCCTTATTTATTTATTTTATTCTATCAATCTATTTCTTTATTTATTTTATTCTATTTTTTTTTTATTATTTTTTTATTTATTTATTTTTTGGTACCAACCATCCAAATAGTATCAAGTGATGTTATTTAGTTGATCGGGCGCTTATGACCTGGATGTTTTGCGCCTAGACATCGAAACAAACAACAAAAACAAACCACATGAAGAAATTCCAGTAATATTAG
The DNA here is from genome assembly GCA_928085145.1 of Nezara viridula. Lineage (NCBI taxonomy): Eukaryota > Metazoa > Arthropoda > Insecta > Hemiptera > Pentatomidae > Nezara > Nezara viridula. The sequence goes on along the minus strand of OV725079.1, from coordinate 61,643,903 downwards.
TCCATGGTACAGACCCATTTTTTTTTTTTATCAAATTATTAACATCCGCCTTGAACTTTATAAATAGCTTCATGTCATCGTAACCAACAAATATTTTATTTACGAAAATTCTGGCGTTCAATCTGGAGGAAATTCTCAGAAATCAAACTTTGTATATTTAATTAGGTACTAAAAACTCATGAATACCCATTTGCTTTCCACTCGAATCGTAAGTTAATATGATCACAAAGTCGAAAAAAAAAGGTGGCCTACAAAAATATTGATCCGTTTGGTATTGATCCGTATCCTCCACAACCAAAATGTCAAAATGAGTTTATACAGCCCAAATGACCCAATATTTTTGAAGGCCACTTTTTTTTCCGATTACGTGATCATGTTATAATACGATTCAAGTGGAAAGCTAGTGAGTATTTATGGGTTTTTAGTACCTCATCAAATTAACTAGAAAACGCCCCATTTCTGAGAATTATCGTAGATAAAAAATTTGTAAGTTACAATTTAATGAGGTTAGTTCATGAAGTTTTTGGCGGATGTTAATAATTTGACTTTTAGGTTTGGTTTAACAAAATAAACAAAAAGGTTATAGTTTATTCTTTATTTTGACGACTCAAGGGGAAAGGTAATGAGTATTCATGAGTTTTTAGTATATAATTAAACAGACAAAGTTTTCCGATCTCTAGATTAAAAAAGCCCCAACGAGAATTTTCATAAATAATATATTTATAGGTTAATATGAGATGAAGGTATTCACGAAGTTTTAGGCGGATATTAATAATTTGATAAAAAGGGGTCTATACCACGGACCATTTTCATTCCGTCTTTCGTTAGTCAACTATAACTTTTTTTTGTTTCTTGTTCGGATTATCAGGGGTTTATGATTACTAGACGTTCGGATTATCGAGATTGTTCTATATTAGCAATTTATTTTAGTAGGGTCGTGTTTGAAGGTTAATCTAATTTTACAAGTTTTTCTATAAGCCTTCGACAGATCAATTTCGTATTGCAGATACTGATGGTAGTACCCATTCCATGAATGGAGAGTGAATTCCAGCCCCAACGATCATCTTCCAAGATCTTCAACGGCATTCCTCCGGGTCGGGAGGATCTTGAATGTCAAGTCCTGTAAGAACCGCGGTAAACTTTCACGAACTACTCTTATCACATGACCTGCCCTTGCTCCTAGAATACGTTTCGCCATCTGTTTTCTTCCCATGTTCATTATCCAAAGTTGGTCACTGTTAGCTTATGAAAATTGGACATGAAAGATTATTGCAACTTGGATCATAACTCGCCGATGAAGAAAAAAAATTCATATAATATGGATTGAGTAATGCGCATCTTTGATGTTTCCGAATAAGGTTAATCTAAGTTCACTAATTTTCAAAATCGAACAAACAAATCAAAGTATTGAGAAACAATATAAATGCGTAATTGATTTTCTTTAATTGGAAATAAGGAACTCGATCAGTTTGATAGAATTTGAATGGAAGGAAAGTATATCTCTTCTCGAAAAGAAAATTTCGCGGAGTATTCGAAGTGTGAAACCTCTGGTTCGGATTTCGCGAAACGACACCGAACAGCAGGTAATGATGGATATATCCATGTATACCATGTATATATCCATGTATACCATGTATATATCCATGTATATAATTCTAGACTTCCTAAGTATTAACCACCATTACAAGAATGGTTAATGAGGAGACATATATTTATTTATTTTATATTTTTCACTCCAATTTGAACAAACTCATATACCTCAGCAAGAGTACTTCAAGATATCGGCGAACGATGTTTATTTGTCAAAAAGATATATTTTCAAGATAGTCAATCCTTACAATTGGTATATCTTCGTATTTTACCACGACTCTTAAAGTAACAATTTAATAATTTATTAATTTGTATTAGAAAATATTCTTCCATTATAATAGTTAAGAAATAAAATACAGCTATCCCTGTATTTATATGAATCCACTAGACCTATTTGTTTAATGCAGAAGAACCTTGGTTAGTGGTTTTTTCACTTACTAAGAGTATAAACTATATTTATAAATATCCATAAAAAATTTTATATCTAACTATTTTTATTAATTATTAAAAATATCAAAATATTTTATCTATATTATCCGAAGTACTCAAGGAATTACAGATCTGTGATCTTCAATTTATTTTTCCACTCTAACTCCATTTGGATTTCTCGTTCATTAAAAATTCTCATAAATACGAATATTTTAGTTTTTAAAACCTAAACATGTGATAAATATTTAATATTTTATTTTGTTCTTATTTCTATGCATTCTTTTGTTATTACTTGATTCATTTTTGTTTCTGTATATACGGTGTGAATGTACTCTCTAAACTCTATTATAAGTTTCCTTGACTGAGACAGATTGTAATATTTCTCAATAAAAAAAAAACCTGTGATAAGCATCAAATTCCATTCTAAGCACTGACTTTTGGAAAGAATTATGGTTTGTTTCGAAAACATATTGGAGCGTTAAAACATAGGGGAGAGGGGACGGGACTAAATGTCCACATCGAAATCTTTAAAACACAATTCATACCTTCTCGATCTGTCGAATTTTAAAATCTCCCAATTTTTAAATGACTAATATTAAAGTTGCGATGTTTAGAATAAATTAAGAGATCCTAAATGGGATTCGGCTCTTATCGTTTTCCCTGCAACTAAATCTAGATAAGACAACATACAATAATTATATCGATTATTTTCATCACTGATGTTATTGAGAACTAATTAAAAGAATTTTGTTAAATTAGAGTTATGGGCAAAGAGTGACGATATAATAGGAATTTAGGAAGAAAGCTGAAGACTTATAAACTTAATAAACTTATATGGGCTAAAACTGTTTCTTTTGAATCTAAAAAATGAAAAATTTTAATCTTCTGATGACCTTCCACGTTGGTGATTCAATTTCAGAATGCTCCGATTTTGTGGGCAACCGAAATTGAGGTGAACATTTGGTAACGAAGGAGAGTCAAGGTACTGAGAATTAATGAGACAAGTAGACCATCGCTTCTATCAACTCCGTGATTTGAAAAACAAGAATTAAGAATCTGAATTCCAAAATTTAATGAGTAGTTTGTTCAGTTATGTATTTCTGATTGATAGAATATTATTTATTTTTTATCTGACTTATCTTATATGAAAAAAATCAATGATTTTCGGACATTTACATTTTTTTTTTGTTGGATACATATCGCTAATAAACTTTCAAGTTTTTTTTCATTGGTAGAGGTCGTATGCATATTTACATTTTCGAATATAGAAATAAAGTCGTTTATTTTTAACTTCTTTTTATTTTTATTAATTTATTTATTTTATAATATAACATTATATCACTTGGACAGTGATTATAGTGAGGTAAAACCACACTCACACATTATGAACAAAAAATATATAAAATAAACAGAAGAAAACGACAAATAAAACTAAAAATAATATAGCATATTTAACTTATATATTAGAAATATTGTATGTTCATAAATTTTATCATGCAAAACTTTTTTCAGAAAAATTAACATTATTCAATTCCGAAAATCCAAATTTTCAAAGTGCAACCGACGCGTCGTTGTTTATATTTATTTAAAGTTAATAAACATGTTTAATTATTAATAATTTAAATAATTTCCTATTACAAACCATTTAAAAGACAAGAAAATAAAATTTACTTACATAATTTGTCTCGATATCGGACAATATCAAATAAATAATTTTTTTTTATATTCTTTTTTATGGTATATAGTTTTATTTATTATTATTTATTTATTATTTTACTTTTGTTAATTTTATTTCTTTTTTGTATATACGGTGTGAATGTGTTCATTTATCAATATAATTATTGTCCCTGTGACAGAATATTATATGTCTAATAAATAAAAAAAAAATTTTTTTTTTATAATTTTAAAGAAATGTAAATATCAGGTCTACTATAGAATACAATGAACAATGACGTATTGTTTATATAATTATAGATGGTAAATAGGGGGACAGAGTATTTCGAAACTTCTAAATAAAGAAAACACTATAAATTTTGTTAAACTAAACGTATTAGTCCGTGGTACAGACAACTTTTTATAAAATTATAAACATCTGCCTATAGCTTCGCGAATGAACTTAATTTTATCGTAACTAGATAATTGTTATCTACATAAATTCTCAGAAATGGGGCTTTTTTCATTAAATTAATTTATTAAACGAGGTACCAAAAACTCGTAATTACCCATTTGCTTTTCACTTAAATCGTAAGATAATTTGATCACAAAAATAAATAAAAAATTAGCCTACATAAATATTTTTGCATGCCACCTTTTTACTCGATTTTGTGATTCAATTATCTTACGATTCAATTGCGCAGCAAATGAGTTTTCATGAGTTTTAGTACCTAAGTAAATAGACAAAGTTTGCCGATGAACAGGTTGAAAACACGCGAATGCCGAGAATTTTCTTAAATAAAACGTTGTCGGTTATGATGAGATGAAGCTATTCACGAAGTTGGTTGTTAATAATTTGATAAAAATTGGTCTATACCTCGGAATATATGGTCAACAAGTGAGAAAATAAACATTCACGAAAACACAGGTTATATTTAATTATAGTTGAAATAAAAACGTCATAATTTACTTTTTTTAATTTACATTGATGTAAACATATTTCATATAATATCACGGTTTATGCTTATAATCATAAAAAAATATTTATTTAAGTACTTTAAGATTGTGTTTTTGCTTGATTAGGCATGCTAATAATAAGCTCTTATATTTCTGATAAAATTGATAACCTTACTGTTTAGCTCATGATAATTTATATTGTCTATGTTTATTTATTTGATTGTTACCACTTTTTTTTTTTTTTTTTTTTTGGTCCTTCCCTTCCTCGCCGTTAAGGATATATGGGATTTTCCCGGGCCCGGGGGTGTGAGCGGGGATTTAAAAGACTCCCCCGGCACCGGGACGCGAACTCGTGACTGACTATTTTTATATCTTTGATTCATATGTCAGGATGCCAGGCAACGGCGGTGCAGTGCACACGCTTTAGCCCATTCGGCCACCCCGCCCACTAATTTTTACCACTTAGGATCATTAATAAATTTATATTTCGTTGTAAACGTAGACGCTAGAACTTCGGAAATATTGAAAGGCAAAAGGTGCCTTCCTCCCCCAATTATTCCTCGCTATCGACGTCTCTGATTTAAAGTTTGGTTTTATTTAAAAACCTTTGCAGCTTCACTATTCTCACCACTTTCAAGGCTGTTTCATTTTTATGTTTCTATGAACTAATGATAATTTCGAACATTCTCTAACATGATGTTTGACAGGTCTCTTACGCGATAAAATTCACTGATCGGCGCCTCATGAGAACTCAACACCCATGAGAAAATTCGATATGTGCTATATGAATTAGGCATAGGATTATTTCATCCATTTTAGAACCCTGACAACTTGTTTTTTCCGTTTAGTAAGTATTAATGATGAGAGATTTTCAACAGAAATTTTTCACTTCCAAATCTCATAACATAAAATTCTACGAAAAATAATTGAAGAGACAATTGTAGAATAGTTTTTATCAAGAGTATCGTCGGTTTATTTAGAAAAAAATTAAAAAAGAACATCAAAATAACACAAACTGTATTATCAACTTACTTATTTTGTTTGTTTTTATGTCTAGGCTCAAAATATCCAGGTCATCATCGTTCAATTAACTAAATAGCACTACTTTTATACTGTTTAGATGGTTGGTACAAAAAATAAAAATTAAAAAAGAATACAAAAAATTAAGAGAATAAATTAAATAAATAAAGATAGTAATAGACATTTATAGATAATAAGATAGAATAGAAAAAAAAATTAAAAGTCAAACAATAAAATCAATAAATATAATGAAATAAATAAATAAAGGAGCTTAAAAAAAAAAAAAAACTGCAAAGGATGATTAGTTATAAACTTGTCATATATGATGTAATGAAATAAATAAATAAAGGAGCTTAAAAAAAAAAAACTGCAAAGGATGATTAGTTATAAACTTGTCATATATGTTTTATTAGACTTTCATAGTCTAGGAATTTCATAACTTTAGTAATGATTTCCTCCTGGTTTCCCAGAGATGCTGATATATTCTAGGGTATTTCGAGATCTTTTAACCTTGCTGTGTAAAAAGGGCACTCTTCCAAAACATCTTTTATGGTTAATGACTGGTCACATTTTTGACATCTGGGGATAAGATCTACATTATTAATTTTTTTTTTTTAGTTTATGACCAAACTACTACTTCATATCAAATTACACTGGGTTACTTCAGAACTAATATATTAATTAATGGTTGTAATTAAATGTAGGTCATAAATTATTTACCTTTATGATCTAATTAATTATTTTTAAATTAAAATAACCTTTTTAATTAAAATGGATGGTTATTACATTAAATTTTCATAAGAATTAATGTGATCAACATTCTTTTTAAAATACTCTATATCATATAAATGTAGTTTCAAATCCTAAATTAGCTTCATCTACTCTAATGAAGGTCCAGAATATATATTAAAAATAAATGGTACTATAGTTATTATACTAAAAACAACTTTCCGATTTCTATTTCAATTCTTGTTTTGTTTTTTTATAAAATAATAATAATGTAAATCACGCACATATGTAACAGGATTATGTTTGCCATTTCTTGTGAATATGAAAGGTATTCGGAAAAATAGAATTAAAAATGTCTATTACTACGATACATACAATTTAGCTTTAATATCATTTACGGTAGTAATTATAATTTGATTTTCAAATATTTTTTTTTAAATACAACTTAATTAAATAATGAAATTTTAAAAAAATGTTTCCTTTACCGTGCAAAAGAATAGTCTTTAGACGAATAATGTTTTAGAAAATATTAAGGCAAAACGAAATATTTCTCTGCTTTATAGATAAAAGAATTAAGACAGAGGATTTCGTAGTACTAACGGAAACTAATGTCGAACAAGATATTCGAATGGCAAAAATTTAAAATATATAATTATAAAAAAGTAAAATCCAAATTTATTTCCATGACATGCGATGACATTATTTGAATCGTTTGAACATTACAATGACTCAAATTAATCAAAAACTAGAATTATTTTCATATAAAAAGGATGATTGTGTAAAAGATTTTTCTTATGTCGTGTGATTATTCAGTATGGGTATGGTTGATGAGTATGAGTATTCAGTGATCCTTTTAGTAAGCTCTGACAATAAAATAATCTAATTTTACAAACAAGTGGAAGTGGATCACCGACTTCAATCACTTTTTTTCGGTGATTTTAAATAAAACATATTTTATGTAGGATGTATCTATCCCTAGGGCTCAATTCGAACGAACCTCAGGAGCCGGTAAAAAAAAATTATTTATTTTTTGATTTGTTTGCTCTAATTTCTAGTCAATAAATACCAATTGGTTTCTTTTGTTGTGAAGAATAACAAAAAAATAGTAATAATGTATCATAAATTAATTGTTTATTTATTGAGTAATGAAACATTTTGTCACATGGAATAAATTATAAAAAAATAAAAGAAGCTTACAGTAAACTAGACGGCGCTTCTTTTTTAAAAGAAAAAACCAATCAGATTCGTTTTTAGTGTCCTTTTAAACTCTTAAATAAGAATGTTTATAGAAATTTTACTAAAGAAAATTTTTGCACTTTATTTTCTGGGAGGTTTTTTTCCCGGAAGTCAACTAAAGCATCCATAACTCTCAAAATTTTCATCTAATTCGACATTAATACAAGCGTTAGAAAGCTTAGTTACTGCTCTTCAAATCCATATCAAAATTTAAGATTTTATTCCTTTAAAAGTTAACATTAAAAAAAACTTCTCTTATTTTCTATTGTTGGTCTATCATTCTATGGTTTTCTTTGGTTTTATTTTTTTTTTTTTTGTGGGAATAGGTTTTGCTCCTTTTTTTTGTTGCCTATATAATATAATAAATTCCTGATATTTTTCTGCGAATTAAGTCGGTTTGAATAACTTTATTGGCTGTCAAAAAAATTTGAAGGTTCCATCCAAGGCAAAAATTATATATTTATGCAATTGTAATACAAAATCACTTAAAAAGTTTTTTGAGGAGAGAGGAATGAATATCAACTTTGTTTTTGCGTAAATAACGATAAAAATATTTAGAGTGATAGACAAATCATTGATTCCACCGAATAAATAAATTTTATCATCACAAAACTTGTTCGAGTTTTCAACAATTTCCATTTTGAAAAAGTGATCAAGAATTTTAAGATAAACAATTAAGTAAGCATTAGGTGTGGCAATGTTCCTAGCCTTAATCGTGAAGCAGCTGTTGGAGCAAAGCCCAGTAGCCAGGTCGGATAAGCCGGGACGTCGTTAAGACGACACAGGGGAGGTCGTGGGAGTAGGACTTTCACTGGAACAAAGCCGAGTGCAGTGAAAGCACCATCCCGTCATGACTCTGCCTCACGTAGTGGGGCTTCGACAAATGGCTGGATGATTGGGGTCCAATTAAATCGCAATGTTGTGGATTGCCACCGGGTTTTGGCAGGACAATCGACACCTGCGAGACAGCAGAGGGAAGAGACATTGCGATAGTTGGACGAATGGGGAAGACCAGACATCCCAACTGAGATCTGGTGGCGGCATCGCAAAACAAACAGAGGCCATTAACACTAAAAGAGGAGGAACGTAACGAGATTCGTGTGCCTTCAACTGCGGCGTGATCTGGGTCGACGTGATAGAAATCAGCCATTAGGGCAATATTCTGAGACATGACCAGGAGAACAAGGGGGATCGTGGAATTTTCATAATACAGATGGCCTGCTTTTTATCTCGGCTTCACTGATATTTGAAATATTAAAGTGTTAAATAATAATATAAAATATTAAGGATATTAAGAACGAAACCTCACGTCTCTCAAATAATTATGATAACTAACCAGAGAACGTTTCAACATTACAGGTAGCACTAGCTCGAAAAATATATAAGACCAAATGAATAAAAAACAATTAATTACTAACAAAAAAGACCATGAAAATCGGGAAACTCTATCCATCCTATGATGGATTTAAATTTAAACACCTTAATCTCATTATATCGTAACTTATAAATTTCTTTTCTACGAAAATTCTCAGAAATGGGGCGTTTTCTTATTAATTTAATGAAGTTTTAAAAACTCGTAAATAGCAATTTGCTTTTCACTTTAACCATAAGATAATTTGAGCATAAAATCGAGAAAAAGGGCGGTCTTCAAAAATATTGGGCCGTTTGGCGCGACCCTAATATGTCAAAATAACGAGGTTACATAGGCCAAACGGCCCAATATCTTTTTGGGACAACTTTTTTCACGCTTTTGTGATCACATTATCTTACTATCTAAGTGAAAAGCAAATGAGTATTTAGTATCTAATTAAATAGACAGAGTTTGCCGATCTCCAGATTGAATACGCCCCAATTCCAAGAGTTTTGTAAATAAAATAGTTGTAGGTTACGACAAGAGAAAGCTATTCACGAAATTTCAGGCAGATGTTAATAATTTGATAAAAAAAAAAGCTCTGTGCCCACGGACTATTACTACCAATAAAGTTAATTAAAAAACAGTTTGTAAAAATCAATGTAATAAGCAAACAAATATTACATGAACTGAATGTAAGTGAGTAGAAGAGAAAAGCTACAAACATGTGAACAACAGAAATGTGAACGGCTAAATCTTTTACATTAAAAGAAATAAAAATATCAAAAGGATATGGAGTAAAACGCTTGAGGGATTGAATTTTATACTTATGAGATTTAAATGGAGTTTGAACTTGGAGATAAGGTTTTAAAGGTATTAGATACCTTCTAAAATATAATGAATTAGATGTCAGGATCGCAAAAAAATCGTTAATGTTTCTTGTTAAAAGTGCACATAGTAGGACTAACTAAAAAGACAAAAAACAGGAATAATGTAATTCAGATAAGAAAATAAATTCATGATAAAATCTAAACTAAAAAAAACGATACATATTAAATAAGTTAACAAAAAAAAGTTTATGTTTGTTATGGCAATAAAAACTTTCAAGTATAAAACAATTAGTTTATTTCTTAAAATTCATGTCAAGTTGACGTTTCGGGAGGTTATTCTCTATCTTCTAAACTTTATTCCCATACTTTCATAGCAATTAATGGCTAGAAAAGAATTAATTAAAAAACATGCATGTTACAATGGTAATATATGTCAATGCAATGTTTTTACATAATTTGCTATATTTCCAGAAACGTCAACTTGACATGAATTTTATCATATAAACTATTTTTTTTTTTATACTTGGAAGTTTTTATAGCTAAAAAAACATTATACAGCTCCCCAACAAAAAAGAAGAAAACCTTTTATTTAGTTTTTCATAAAAAATATATTATTTTACAGCATTTTTATATATATGCGGTATAAACCAATCCCTATCGCATACATACAGTAGTTGATTAAAATTTCTTAGAGAGGGTAAGAAAAAAAAAAAAAGAAATTATTTGACAGTCGAGAAAATATAAATCAATATGTGTATGTTTTATATGAAAATCTAATCATATTATTACTATACTTTTCATTTCTCTGACTGGTTGTGAAACACTCCGAATAGGAACGAAGTATAATATATTTCAAATTTCGTACTTAACATTTGGTAAAGTTATATATATATATTATTCTATTCTATTCTATTCTATATATATATATATATATATATATATATATATATATATATATATATATATATATATAAAAATATAAATGGATATGGTGTCCTAAAACCTTCAGAGTATATATATAATATATATATATATATATATATATATATATAAGGAATTAAGAAAAAAATTTTAATAACTCAAAGTTATGGTAGATTGGCTCCCCGATCAAATACAAAAATGTCACATGGTGCACTTTACCTTACTTAGATAATACTTAGAAACTAAGAAAAATAAATATATAGCTCAAAATTATGTAAAAATACAAAAATGGACATCGTATTCATTACCTGCGGGGTACATATGAAAATAAAATTTATAAAGTTGCGTTTAGAAATTCCACAAACAATGGAGAACACAATTATCTAACTTGACTAAAAGTGACATTATTCCTAAACCAAACGTTTTATTTTATTTCTCTTGACACCGACAGCAGATGGAAAACATCAAAAACCAGAAACAAAAAATACTAGCATAGCGAAATAACCATTTATATATTTGTTTCTCCCATAGTTTGCGAAATGTCCAAACGAACCTTAATATAAATGTATAGTATTTATAATACATGCTACTAATACATTTTTATTATAATACAAATATTTAAATTCATTGTTCTGTGTAGATTAAATCTTTTAACTCTCAAATTTTAGATTGATAAATAATTTCGCATTACTTTTTATGTTCGTTTGTTATTTAGAAAAAACTATCACCTTAATAAAACAAATTGAATAAGGCTGCTCACGGACACGATAACTGAAACTAAAACTCTTCCCAACGGTTTTTTTTTTTTAAATTTATTATAAAATAATTCGCATTGATAAAGAAGTTACTATATTACGCATCTGAATGCCTTACACTCAAAATCACAGTCATGAATTAGAATTTTTTTTTTCAGTAGAAAAAAATAATCGCCAGTTTCTGTCTGAACCTCAAGAATATATATTATTTAACTGTAGAGAAAATATAAATTAAATAGTGTATATAATATGTGAGATACATAATATGTAACTCTTTGTATTTTATAGTAGCATGTATTACTAATATTAATATTAATTTAGATTAAGGTGCTTTTGGACATTGCGCAAACTATGGAAAATATATATATATATATATATATATATATATATATATAAAAATATATAAGTGTATATAGATATACATATATATACACTCACACGTTATATATATGAAAAATTGTCGTTGGTGAATATGCTTCCATATCTATAATTAAGAATCAAGTTGCAAAAGACTTGGGCTCTGATTTAACAATCTTTACTATTACAATATTAAAATATAGTGATGAGAAATAATATTAGCCAAAATAATATAAAATTTGGTGTATTAAGAAATATATACTGTAGATCGCTAGCAAAAATTTCTATTCAAATTTAATAGTCCTCATCCGACAAAGAAAAATGATCTGTCTGCAATGGGCAGATTAAGAATAAATAATTAACAGAAAATTATTTATAAAACATTAAAACAACATGATAGTGTCAAAATAATATATTAAAAATTGTGCTCGTTAACTTCATTGGAACTTCGCAACTCCATCAATCTATTTAAACAAGACAAGATTTCGTCTTGGAGAACTATACATAAACCGACATTATAAATTAATTAATACATTAAAAATTATAAAATTAATTTAGAAATATATAATCTATAAAAAGGCTTGTACTATATGTTAAAAGTTATAGGAACAAATCTGCATCACGTTTAATTATACAAGCAATTCTTTTGTCTCTTTTATAAAATAAATTTACTAAAATGGGTGATTAGGTTTTCTTTGCCTCCCGTTAGAACGCTTTTGTTGATATTTAGTGAAATAAATAATTAGAACTATTTGTGACTTTTGTTCCAATTGAATATTATAATTAATTTTAATACTTAACATTTGGTACAGTTATACCTTATATATAAATAAAACGGATTGTAATATTAACGTGATATATGAAGCAAAGTCTGCCACTAATAAATTTGTATTATAATACAAACAGATACATATACTACAGTTTGAATTAAATGTTATAAATCGTAAATTTTAAAATGATAAATAATTTTTCTGTTGTTGTTTATGATCGTTTGATATTAGAAAATATTATCTTATAAAAAAATATTAGAAATGTTATTTTATAATTTGTTTGTTTTCAGGTAATTTTAGACTGTTTTGCATGTTCTTAAAAGATCATGATTTTTTTTTACCATTAGCAGAGTCTCTATTATATTTTTTTTTTACAAATTTATTTGCAGATTAGCTTTCGGTATACGTGCACCATATCCATCTCTTTAATTGTGACACATCAATTATGATAAATAAATATATAACTAACGACATTAACATTTCATATATTATATATTTTTTTAATTGTCATGAAATTATTAACACCTTTTTCTATTTCTGTATATTTAAGAACATAAATGATTAGAACAGTGTTCTTGTTCTCCGACTCGTGTCAATTCAGAAAGGATTTTAGAATAAAATTTATGGTTTAAATAATTGAATAATTTAATAACAAATTTTATATACTGACTTCTCCGAGAATAGAACTCCTCTTTGTCGGACACCATCTTACTGAGTGCATGCTGTCAGCAACCTCTATATTATCGCGACTATTTGGCAACTAAAGTTACTCTACCTTGTTTAATTCACTATTATTTAAATTTGTATGAATGGCTATTATATATATGAATAGTGTTGTGGGATGTGGGCTGCTTCCTGTTTTAAATATCGCACATTTTTTGTTTTATTATTTTATAGATGGATTCTAAAATAATAAAAAAAAATAAGATAAATTCACGCTATCTTACTCCATTTAAAAATATGATAAAATCAATAATAATCCAGAATTATATTTAATTAAAACAGATAAGACTTAAGGCATTTATTTTCAATGATCAGTATAATAAGAAGACGCTAGATCTATTAAATGACAAGAAAAAACTAGACTTAAGCTGATAAACAATTATCACCGAACACCAACGGTCTGATAAAAAAGTGCAAAAAAAGAAAGAACCTTGTCAACATATAGTTGACACTACTAACGGCTTAACTTACATGTCGAAATTCTTGGACGCAAGCTTAAATCAATTTTGTAGCAATAATCCTTTTGATATTACAAACGCTATTGATATTAAAATAGATTTGAAAAATAAAATAAATTCCCCAAATTTTATAAAAGATGAATATTAGATGTTCAGTTTTGATATGAAATCAGTTTTTACAAACTCACCATTAAAAAAAAACTGATATCTGAAAATTTGAGGTAAGTTTGACTCACAAACCCCAATAAAAAGTGGGAGGATGTTTCTTGAAGAAATCAGATTTGGCACCGAAAATGGATAATTTACTTTTCAAAAACAGGCCTACAAGCAAAATTTCGGTCACCCGATGGGCGATTCGTTATCTGTAAATCAATCAGGTATAGTTCTGAATTATATTCTCGAAAAAGCGTTAAAACAAACAAATCTAAAGCCCTTACGTATCGTAAAATCGTAAAATTTTACTAATCGTAAAATCGTAAAATTTTACTAATCGTAAATTCGTAAAATGTCGTATATATCGACGATCTATTTGTCGATGTCGATTGTCAGATACCGATGAAGGTTCTTCATACTACCCGAATAGATAGATAATATAAGACTTTGTACTAATATTTCTAATTAAATTCTTCAAATTAGGAGTCTTGACGATATAGTCAAAACGACGAAAAGAAACAAATAGGGTCGTCATACCTAACAAAATACACAAGGACTAGTTTAATTTAATTTAATTAATTTATTTAATTTCATAATTATTAAAATTTCATGACCTAATTATATATATTTTATTATTTATTTTTTCAACGAGTTTATTGAAAGAAAATACAGTCTGTGACATTGAAGGGTAACAAGTGCTTGGAATGTAAGGGATCAATTGTACTATGTATTCAAAAGAGAAATATTATGAATAATTAAACGAAACAATATATGAAGATAAAAATAAAATAACATAAACAAAATAAAAAATAATAATGAATGAACCCTCCAGTTGAAAGAATGACTAACTACAATTTCAACATTTTTTTAGCAATGTCATTTTAATTGGAAAATTTATAATATCTGTAAAAACAGTGAGTAAGTTGATTCCTGAGTAGGTTTCTGCAGTGTTAAAATATACAACTGTGAATAAAGTTATACATTCTCTCACTTGAAATATCACTAAAATTAATAATAAAAAAGTTGAAATTGGAGTTAGTCATTCTGTCAACTGGAAGGCTCAATAATAGATTTGTTGTTAAGTCTTGGAAAAAAAAGTCAGGTATTTACAACATGTACAATCAGCCAAGAGAACTCCGAATCAGGCTTATCCCTCCACCTGTGGAGGACACCAGAAATTCTCTGCACAACTCTCTCAACTACATCACTGGCATTGAAAGCAGATATAATTAACAACAATTTTTTTTCGGTTTCAAAAATGTGATTTGTTGAGTAAGTCAACTTCAAACATATCTTGTTCTTATGCAAAAAGGAAGAATTTTCAACATTGCATAAATATATCGACGTATTGAACTTTTCGATCATCATATCTTAAACGGATTTGTTCTCAATACCTCTTCTAACATTCCTCATAGATCTTGTAGGAAGACATTGCTTGGTATTTGATTGCGCAAACAGGTCTGGTTTCCTATATCTGCCTGTATTCTGCTCTACTTCAAATGTCGACGGCAGGTGGCACTACTTGCGGTTAAGTGGTTAGTTTCACAGGGCCTGTTTGATACTTGTCGCGAATATCTTCGACTTTATTGTAAATGTTAAGTTCAATTTTATTGGACCATGTTTACGTTTTAGATGAGAAGTGACATTATTGAAGAAACGGTAGATAACTCATTGATGTAAATTGGCTGAGGGGCTAAATCGTTTTGATTGGAGATTTGCCGATTTTCTCAACTGGCAAGGAGAACTTTTGCGGGACAACCGAAGCTTTGTTTCTTACATTTTATATAATAAAGGGATGCATAGACTTTTTTGAGAATATGGACCAAAGTATTCTTTATTTTTTTGATGCACTACTGTTTTTTTTTTTTTTTTTAAATTATTATTATTAAACGTATTTAACTTTACTTGTCTTCAAGTTTATTTTTATTTATTACAACATCTTTTTTTTTATTACAAAATACTTTTTGATTATTATTTTGTCATTATTTTGATTAAATCATATTTATATTATTTATTTATACTTCATGTAAATATGGCGTGAATGAACTTTTTTTCACTATTTACCCTTCCAATTTAACATCAAATTAGATTATAAAAAAAATATATTTTACATATTTGGTAATTTGTTAATATGCATGTGATGTTCTCTTATAACATTTGTGAAGATCGATGAAAAAAAATAAATATATTTCGGACACCGTATCTTTGTACCATTTTATTCGATTCTAACGTTTTTTTTTAATAGGAAATTTCGTACACTTTCAATAACCATGACATCAATAAAAAAGTCTATACTTCTTGAGTTATTTAGAAATATAATTTTATCACATCTCCTAACTTTTTTCCAGCTTCTTCCAGTTACATATATATATATATATATATATATATATATATATATATATATATATATATATATATATATATATATATAAATCCTACTTTCACGAAAAAAAGGCCTTGAAAATTTGAAGCCATTTGAAATATATGTCAGAAATGTAAACAGTTTTTTACTTCCTCTGCAAAGTTTAAATTTCTTCACAAATGAGGTTTTATATATACTTCTACAAAGGAATACGATGTTTTGTTTTTAAGCTGACGATCTTAAATAAATATTTTTGTTCTGATAAAAATTATAGATGTATTAATTTTTCTGCCCCATTATTGTAAAAAAATAGTTAAAATTTTATAGGACAGTTTCTTCTCCAAACCGAACCCAAATAAACCTGATTTTGTTCCAAACCAGCGATGAAGTTTGATTCGTACCAAAATCAGCCCTATTTAAATTTCAATCTGTTTTAATTACTATTAAAATAATCAATAGTTTTTGAATATCTGTGTGACAAAGGAATTTCTTAATTTATTATTCAAAAAATATAGGTTTTAAAAACACAATTGAAACAGGAAATATAGTTTTTTAAAAAAATTGTCGATGTTGATTAGGATTCATTTAGGAAATAAACAAATTATTTGTGTTGTACTTGGTTATCCGATATTTGTTATGTCTAATTCGGGGGTCTAATGTATACGATTCCGCATAACATACTCACCAATCAAATAACATTGAAGTTGAAACTGGTCGTAGAAAAAAAAAATATATAAAAAAGGATAAAATTTTTTTTTTCTCTTAACCATTCTTGATAATTTTCAAACAAATAAAACAGTTTAGGATAACCAAACCGCTCTTTACTTTCAGGTAACGAGGTAAATATTAGGTTTATACTTGCAATAAACTTTTATAATATTATATAATATAATATAAAACTTATATAATATAATAACTTATAAAATATCACAGAAATTTGCAATAAACTATATTACTAAATTATACCCGCAAACTTCACACCCCTCCCATAAATATGTCTAATATTCACCGACGGATCCAAATCAGATACATCTACTGATTCAGCCTTTGTCACTCCTGATACTACCTACAAATATAAATTACACCATCTTTGTAGGGTTTACACAGCAGAGATTAACGCCGTAGCAATGATTCTCCGATACGTCATGAAGAAGCCAGATACAAATGTGGTTGTTGTATCGGATTCTCTAAGTACTCTGAAAGCTATGAATAACATGTATCCAGACCATCCAGGGATACACTGCATTCTAAGTCTTATAAAAATGCTGCATGGAGATGGAACAACGGCACATTTTATCTGGTCGCCTGGCCATATAGGAATTAAAGGAAATGAAATGGCTGATAGAGCAGCAAAGGAAGCTCTTACTCTTCCAGGCCGCGGTAAAGTTTTTTTGACACCATCTGAACTTGCACGACCTCTGAGAGAAACCATATTCCAAGAACGGCGAAGTCGGTGGGACAACAGCGCACCTAGCAAATTAAAAACAATAAAGAAAGAGGTGCAACCGTGGACCAGCTCCAGACGCAGCAGTCGTAGAGAAGAGGTCGTCCTCACGCGGCTGAGGATCGGACATACTAGACTGACTCACCTCCACCTCATAACAAAAGATTCTATCCCTCGATGTCAAAAGTGTAACCAATCACTAACTATAAAACATATTTTGGAAGAATGCCCTTTTTACACCGCAAGATTAAAAGATTTTTGAATACCCCAGAATATATCAGCATCCCTGGGAAATCAAGAAGAAATAGTTACCAAAGTCATCAAGTTTCTGGATAGTGAAAGACTTAAAAAACACATTTGACAGGCTTTTTTTTATTTATTTTTTTATTTATTAATTTCCTTTTTATCTATTTATTTTTATTATATTTTCTCTTATTATTTTTTTTTTTATTTTTTTTTTTCACTTGATTTCATTTCATTTTAAATTCATTTGTTTATTAATCTCAATTCATTTATTGATTCTACTGCTATTTTTTAAAGTTTATTTATTTATACATCTTTTACCTATAAATGTCTATTATTATCCTTATTTATTTATTTTATTCTATCAATCCATTTCTTTATTTATTTTTTATTATTTATTTTATTTTATTTATTTATTTTGTACCAATCATCCAAATAGTATTAAATGACGTTATTTAGTTGATCGGGCGCTTATGACCTGGGTGTTTTGCACCTAGACATCGAAACAAACAAACAATTAGGTTTATACATTGAAATTTTTACTTCTCATAATTAATGAGATTTTAGTCTGATTATGAGACTCTAAATTCGATTTTTAGCAGCAATCCCGATATATACGAAAATATTACTATATTATCTAGACCACAGAGGTCGAGGAACTGTGGATCAGATCTTCTCAATAAGATAAATATGAAATAAATAAAAATATGAAATTTAGCTAATTACTCCCTCACGAGGTTTTTGCAGCATTTATCGTATGTTTTTTTTATCTTAGAAAGCTCATATTATGAATCGTTTGTAGAAAAATATTTTTTTTTCTTGTCGAGCTACGGCACGCGGACATAGGTGGAAGTTTCATGGAGGACCGTGGAACTTAATTGAAGTCCTAAAAGTTTGGAGATCCCTGATCTGGACTGTACTTCTGCAGTGCAGCTAGTTTTTCTTGTTAAGTTGCTATTAGGTTTTGCTACCAAAAGATGTTATCAAGTATCAAAGATGTTATGAGCACAATGTTATCAATGAAAGAAATGTGATTTTGAACTTATTGTTTACAGTAAGAATAGGAAATTTGTGAAATCGATATTTAATTAATAATAATTATGAGATATAGCCTTCAATGATTAGAGATGATATCACATTTCAAAATGTTACAATATGCAATTTAATAAAAATCTACATGTATTTACAATGTATATGTATATTCGATATATGTGCAAATTCCTTACTAGATCTTAGGAGCCTGACTTTCGATTTCAATGAGCTCAAATGACTTCTAAATTCTTAGTGATGAAAAATGAAAGAATGGAATGAATATTTTTTTTTTTTGCCTCCTTCCCTCCTCGCCTTTAAGGCTAGGAGGAAAAATATTTTTTTTTTCATTATGGAGGCCTCATCCGAGAACCACCCCTATAGATCCGCCTGTGGGTGAGAAATTAAGATATTTAAAATTAAAGTAAACATGAAATTATAAGGTCTTTCCTTGCCACTTTGCATTTTAGCTTCATTTGTTTTCCCACCCATTATAATTTAAGACTTTTAAATCACACTAAACTGCATTTAACTTAATTTCCATGTTTAATTTTCATTGTGCTTTCCGTTATATTTTTCCTTCTGTAATAAATCTTTAAATCAGTGTTTGAATGAAGCAGTTAACTCTTAATAATAATGAACTCTATAATATATAATAATAATGACTCTTAATATTAATAAGCAGTAAAAATTTTAAAAAATAACTTGTATCTATATATGTAGATGTATTTAAAATTTTTGTTTGTTTATTTTGACGTTTTTAGGCGCAAAACATCTAGGTCATTAGCGCCTCATCGATAAAATAATATTATTATTAAAATATTTAGGTGGTAGATTTAATAATAATAAAAAATGGAATAGATGACAGATAAATAATATCATAAAACCAACCAACATGGTAACCACCAGTGTCGAAAAAATTAAAAAATACCAAGAACTTGAATTCGAGTTAAAAACGATATATCACTTGGAAAAAGTGAAGATTACTCCAATAATCATATCTTCTAATGGGTTAATATTGAAAGGCGTAGTAGAGGGTACCCAACAACTTGGGCTTGATTTAGCGCATTTAAAAGCTGTCCTGCTCGATATGTGCAGGATTGTCAGAAAGTTAAGTATTGTAAATAAGTAATTTTTATTTATTTTTACGTTCATTTACATTCCCTTGAAGTTTTTTTCCGGGATGTAGATGCTATTCCAGAAATCTGAGAAAGACATAAAATAATAGATACAAATAAAAAAAAAAAAAAAATATATATATATATATATATATATGTATATATATGTCATATATATATATATATATATATATATATATATATATATATATATATATATAAAGAAAAAAAAATATTAAATAGGAAAAGTTTTTGTTGAACTTTTACTTTTATTGATACATGCCATTTAAAACAGTTATTCTTTAATTTTCAAACCAAATTAATAAAAGATTTTATATAACAGTTTTTATAAACGGAAGATATAATCACCAGTATACGTACATAGCTATATAAAACATTATAATAATTTTTCTATGCATTTAACATAACAAATATTTACTAGGAATGGAACAAGATAGTAGGCATTACATTAATTCTAATGATTTGTAATTTCTTGTACTTCTAATTTTTATTTTAGAGGGAATAAAAAGTTAAACATATACATTTTTAGTATATTTATATATGTATTAAAAAAGTAAACAATTGTTTAAGCAAGATATTTTATTTAGCAATTTTGAAAAAACTTATACCTTAAATCTTATTGACAAAAGTTGTTATGTGCTTGTATTTCTTTCTACCGCAATTCATTATATTATTATATATACATACATATATGTATATATATATATATATATATATATATATATATATATATATATATATGTATATATATATATATATATATATATATATATATATATATATATATATATATATATATATATATATATATATGTATATATATACATATAAATATATATACCGGGATCGAACGTCAATAAACAGAAGAAATGAACATTCATTAGTTTATTAAATAATAATTAAGTGACCTTATTCCCAATTAAATAGTTTAAATTTATATATATATATATATATATATATATATATATATATATATATATATATATATATATAATTGTGTAAAACGATTTAAATAAAACACTTAAATAATATATATTATTTAAGTGTTTTATTTAAATCGTTTTACACAATTAAGCATAGTCATATATATTGTCAGTGATGCCTAAAGACTTCACCTTGACTGGAAGCTAGTCGATAGACGACTCATCCAGCACAGTGCATCGACCGAGACCCAGAACCAAACCATCTAACATTGTGGCGTAACAGCTGACACCTCATTCAATTCTAGTTTTTTCCCCTCCTTGTAGGAAGCATACCTTCCTGTCGGATCATAATGTTTATTGTTGTCGGAAAGAAAAATTCTCTCCGCAGCGGCTACTTTTATAGTTATGTATTTTACGTAACTGAGAAATTATGTAACTCCGTGTAAAAACTAGTAATTTTTAATTTATTCTTTTAAACAGGGTGCCCCCTAAATAGAGGGGAATATTTACAAGGTTGATATTTCACATCAATATCTACAAAAAAGTTCTTATAAATAATTGCCCAATTTACAGCAGAAAATCAGAAAACAACATTAAAGATTTGTGTCTCTTTTAGCGAGTTATGTTTTTTGTTGAATAGGAAGAAATAAAAAAAAAATATTTGATTTAAGCAATGAAACATTGCTCCATAAGAAACAAGAAAAATTTACTACAAATGAAAACAGAATTTGCCATTGTTAAAACTATTTAAAAAGGACTATTGAGTGGTCAAACTTAGCTAAGTTTTCTTTATAATAAAGTATTTGTATTTTTTTGTTCATCACCCTTATACTATACTATAATTATCCCACTTTTAGAAAAATTGCCTCGTTTAATAAAGCTTCAAATCCACATTAATTAAGTTTAGGTTTACTGGTAATAATTTTGAGATTCACCTCAAGCTGAGTAAAGAATTTGATTTTTTATCAAATTACCTAAAAGTACCCATGTCTTGAACTTAAATGACTACAATTAACTGTTGCAAAGTTTATATTTCTTCCTTTTACTTTACATAGAATGTGTTGTAATAAATATATATAATTTTTTTAATAAAAAATAGTAAAGTATTTTAAAAATCATTATTTTAAAGTTAATCATTTTTATAAATAAAATGTGTTTTTAGGCAATCCTATATATTATTTCTAAAAGATGTTTTTGTCGGTACGCCATAATTCCATCAATTAACCATCAAATCTTGATTGACCACTCATTTTGATATTCTTCACCTCCACATGCGAAAAATAGTCCTACCCCTCCGAAATTTCTGAAAAAAAGTTAGTTGATTGTACCCAATGATAATTAGAAATATTACTAGATTACCTACAAAACCAAAATTTTTTTTTTTAATAATTTAGAATATCCCATGTTCGGGGCATTATTTTGTCTTTATTACTTTTATTATCTTCCCAGTCAGCGTTTAAAAATAGGTCCTAGCAAAGCAATTTCTACAAATATTTTTGTCTATTATGTTTAGTGGAATATTGTAATCAACCAAGGAAAAAATATTAATTCCTTCCATACGTAATACAAAGGAACTACTTATTTCCATATTGTTTTGCTATTTCTCCACTAAATAAAATTTTCTGCGAATCATTCGCACGGGCTAACTAGTTATATTTATTACAATACATCACATATCACGGAAAAACAAAAAATATAATCTTTGCAACAGTTCATTGTAGTCATTTATGGTAAATACAAGAGAACTTTTAGGCAACTGGATAGAAAACCACATCATTTCTTTACACAACTTAAGGTGAATTTCAAAATTATTTTCATTGAACCTCAACTTAATTAATGTGGATTTAAAGCTTATTTAACGAGGAAGTTTTCTCTAAAACTGGGGTAATCGTAGTATAGTTTGAGGGTGATGATAAAAAAATTACAAATAATTTATCACTTTTTTTTAAAACGGAATTTGATGAGTTTTACCGCTCAATAGTTCTCTTTAAATTATTTTAACAATGGCAAACTACTTTTTACTTGTATTAACTACTTCAATTTTCATTTGTAGTAAATTTTTCTAGTTTTTTTATGGAGCAATGTTTAATCAATTCAAATATTGTTTTTAATTATCGCTTCCTATACAAAAAAAAAACGTGACGTTTAAAAAAACACAAATCTTATATTTTCTACATACCTGCTGTAAATTGGGCAGTTGTTTATATGTATTTTTTTCTAGATCTTGTTGTCTAATATCAACTTTTTAAATATTTCCTTCTACTTATGGGACACCCTGTATATTATTTCTTGTCTTCCATATTGAAGTAATCCTTTTACGGGAGGTATATATATCAAAGCAGATATATCTGTAGTAGGGATGGTCATCAGATAGCCGATAATAACGAAATATACATATTTTTCTTCCGATATTCGATATTTTACTATCGAAAACATCTACTTCGATATTATCGAATATTGATATCGTCCCTACGATATTTTGGTATAAAAATAAAAAATAAATCAATATTTATATTTAATATTTTTTTTTATAAATCTTATAAAAAAAATAAACAAATATTTCTCAGATACTGCATTAAAACATAATCCCTTTCTTATGTATTCTTCAGCAAGGTGGCATGAAACAAGACACAAAATACTAAATATAACATCATCATAAAGAGATATTTACACTAATACGAAACAAAAATTCTTCAAAATTATGGAAGTTTTTTCTTAGGCTTGGTTTTAACGTCGAATTATTTTATATAAATTTATAAATAAAAAATGATTTTAAAAAAGATATAGCCAATAAAGAGGCAGAGAGTAGAACAATTATTTTAAGTTGAACTGGAGGAGATTGAAAACATTTATAATATTTATCATGTGATTTCAGTTTGGAAACATTTGGAATATGGTTCATATTTTACACACATTTAATTCAGAAAATATAATTATTCTTCGAACATTTAAAAATATAATTCCACCATTTCAATTTTTAAAAAATTATCACGTTGTAGTTGTGAAAAAAAAGCATCAAAGTTTTTTTAATTTATTCCGAATCCTTAGAAAAAACCTGTTCTGAAGACACATCTAGGATTGTGCAACTCTAATCTTCCTAGTTACGCAACTCCATGGACCAAAAGCTCTTAACAAACACTTATGAATAAATTACATTATTATTATTATAGCAACTATTACAATAAAGGATTCAGTTAGTTAATGAATTTGGAAAAACTTCAGAAGTAATGAAGGCGACGGATAATTTAAAAAAAAAAGAACTAAAAACAAATATATAGTCCAAGAATGAAAATCATTTCAAAATTGTTGATTACTTATCAATTAAAAAATAAATATTGATTCAGAAGAAATATAGAATTATAATTATATTAATGGTGAAAATATAAGAGTCAAGTATAATAATGTTAAAAAGATTAAATGTAAAAGGTGACCACACAAATACAGCTAATATACTATTAATAATTATAAGTAATACATAATTTTAAAAATCATAATGTAACTGTATAATGAAAAATTATATTAGAATGCTTGTAAAAAATAAGTATTCATATTTGCATGATTTCTTTTACATGATAAAATGAATAACCTTGAATATCTTGGGTACATATATTTCAGTGAATTAATGATGTTAACATTGAATTTTGAATGTTATATAGCAATTAAATTTCCTATTTTAAAACTTGACCAAACATTTGGCTTTAAAAGCTTTGTAATATAAGAATGGTTTTAACATTTTCAGAATAAAATTTTTATAATATATTTCATTATTTTTTCTACAAACCATTGATTTTAATATTCCCATTATTTTCATCTCGTTTTCTCGATATTTTCATCTCAACGAACACATAAAATTCTAATAATACGTTTTGAAAATATCAATAAAACAAAAAAAATATTAATTCATTTTAATAATAATACAGCCCACAATGATATCACCCACATTTCCAATCAATTTAATGGATTGTGCACATTTATTAAGGAATGGAAACTAGTTTGATTGAGAAAGTAAAGATATGAAATAAAATATTAATATATCAAAGATGTCAACCAAAACTACCTAAAATCATACTTAAATAAAATAATATAACTATTATTTTTAAACTAAAATTATAATAGTCTGAACTTTGAAACGAATATGAATTTGTTCAAACTTTTAAAAGTGAGTAAGCTAGATAATTAGAATTCATCAATTGTTGAAACAATCAATTTCCTTAAATTACATCAATTCCAAAAGTAATGTTAACATAATGTGATTTCTTTCATACAGTTCATTCACTTTTCATTCACTTTTAAAAGTGAGTAAGCTAGATAATTAGAATTCATCAATTGTTGAAACAATCAATTTTCTTAAATTACATCAATTCCAAAAGTAATGTTAACATAATGTGATTTCTTTCATACAGTTCATTTACTTTTAAAAGTGAGTAAGCTAGATAATTAGAATTCATCAATTGTTGAAACAATCAATTTTCTTAAATTACATCAATTTCAAAAGTAATGTTAACATAATGTGATTTCTTTCATACAGTTCATTCACTTTTCAAGTTTTGTAGATTGGTCCAGTTTTTTTTCCTAATTAATAATATTTTACGGATATAGATAATAATATAGTCGTTTTTTTAAACACTCTGACACTTTTGAATGATCGTTAGATACAGTAATAAGAGCCTCGAATTCGGACTAATTAACCCAACCCTAGTCCAGATGATTGATGGTAAAATGGAAACAAATAATAACCCAGTTAGTGTTGCCCGAAATCGGTCTTAGTCTTGCACTTAGCAAGATCAAGACAAAGGCCGCTTAACTGTTGCAAGACCAAGACCAGGACTGGTGAAAATAATCGATTTTTTGAATAAAAATTAAGGCAGAATAGTTACTAATATTTGACAATCTTAGTTACTATATGTAAATAATTGATATAACTAATATTATTTTTTTATTATTGAAATTTACAACTGTATTAAATGATAAATACAACAAATAAATATGAAACAAGTAACATCACACGTACAACATGAAGAGAAACTACCCATTCGTAGCACTCCAATTATATTTCTATATTAGAAGGTTCCGAGGCCATCTTCTTTTCAGACGCCTTGAAGGGTTATCAGGAAGGAAGAGAATAGAAGAGGAAGCAATTTTGGAAACAAGAGTGTTCGTATGGTTCAGAATTTTATTATGGAAGGTTAGGTATCTGTATTGGGCTAAATTGGAAGCATATGGTACATTAAGGTCGTGTTGGATGATTTTATTTGTGACAAAGTAAGGAGCATTGAGGATTTTACGAAGGATTGTGGATTGTAGGGATTGGACAAGAGAGGAATTTGATGGTTTAGTAGAACCCCCCCAAAGCTCGGGTATAACAAATATAATTTTGCATTTAAATCCTCTAATTTTTCATTCGGGTTTACTTAGGTTTCTCCTATCCAAAAAAATACAGTAATATCTCTATAGTAATAAGCTAATGTAAGTAACAAGACCGTTGCGAGACTCTTTTTTGTCCAACACCAAGACTTGTTTCGGTCTCGCATTTGGGCAACACTAAACACAATATATAAATAATATATATATATATATATATACCCATGAACATAAAAAGCTATTAAAAGTCAATTTTTGGCCTCAGATGGAATAGTGATAGTTGGTCGGGAGTACGGACAGAAATGAACCTCCACCTTCATAAAAAGGCTTATTCTATTGCGTGCTTACGTTTAGGCACTTTTCTTTACATATTCAGATGCCCTCAAACTAAGACCGAAACATAATTGCACACAATGACTTCCTATTTGTGTGAAATTTAATCTGGGACTGCATACCCGACCAACTTCTTCGACTAATGAAATTCCAATACGAATCATATTTTAATTTGAAATAATAATTTCAAACATTATCAAGGTTATATTTGTAAGTAATAGTCGTGATAAAGATAAAGAAAAAAATAAGAGCATTAACCATTAGTATTTCATTTAAAGTAAATAATTATCCATGAAAAAAAGGCTTTTTATTAGTATTTTTTATTTGTTTCATCTGTAGAATTCAAAATGGTTATTAATTTTTATTTGTATCCCCATCATATAAATATTTCAAACAATTAAACAGCAGCATTGTTCGGTTTCTTCTGCAGTTAGGCTTGATAATGCTTCATCTTCTTAAATTTTGGAAACATTGTTCATTTTAAAGGCAACCTGTAACATCTTCAACACATCCATAGATAGCATCTAGGTGCCTTTGTGAACATCACAAAAAATTCAGCTGGTAAACTTTAATCAATTAATAATTTTTTTGTCGATAGTGAATTAGATTGAGCCGTCAGATCTCTGACGTGTAACGCTGGTATAAAGTCGGCTGGAATCGACTAATTGGATGTTTTTGCATATGGATTAAAATATCTCAAAAACTAAAAATCGGACCTGCATATTGTTAGCGAGGGGATTGGTCCATCATTTAATCTTCTTTGTAATGAGATATTATTCAAAATTTTATCTTAACGTGACGCCGTGTTAGAGAAGCGAAAAGAGAAAAAATAGTGTCGAAAAACAAATTATGACGAGTTTATTGAAGATATGGATTAAAATATCTTCAATAAACTCGTCATAATTTGTTTTTCGACACTATTTTTTCTCTTTTCGCTTCTCTAACACGGCGTCACGTTAAGATAAAATTTTGAATAATATCTCATTACAAAGAAGATTAAATGATGGACCAATCCCCTCGCTAACAATATACAGGTCCGATTTTTAGTTTTTGAGATATTGTAAGCGAGAGAATTATTCAGGATTTCATACTCTCTGTTATGGTATGTTAATCTCGCTTTGTTGATGTGTTAACTTCTACCGTGTGATCTAAAGCATACACCTTAGTTTTTTTGGTTTATTATTTCCAATAAGAAACCATTGTGATCAACCAAAAAATTCAAAAACTTAACCCTCTCTCAATATTTTACGTTTCAGGATACGTAGAATTCGAAAAACAAATAAATATTTCTTTGTCCGTCTACCGTCCGCTTATTTTCTTCGAAACTGGACCGATTTTTTTCAAATTTGGATATAAAATCAGAGGTCACCCGAGGATGATCCTCCTTCATACACATTACTATCCGCCTTTTACTCTCAAAATGGCGGCCGAAAAACCTGCGTTGCTGCAGACTGTAGCGCCTAAATGAATGTTCCGATTTCAATGGAACTTCTCAAAAATCATTTTCTCGACGCCCTTTAAATTTATTTATATAACATACTTCAACGAAAAGAAGCCGGAAAAAAAGTTACGAGGGATGGTAAAATTAAATTCCGAATAACTCAAAAAGTTTAAACTTTTTTGTTGATATTGTATATGGTTTTTTTTTTTAAGTTGAGGGAATTTCTTAAAATAAAAAAAAGAACTCGTTAGTATTGGACAATTAGGAGCAAAGATATAGTCTCTAGTTTTTTTTTTATATGTTCTACTGCAAATGTTATGGCCTTTGTTTTGGTTTTTAAATTTTGAATGTATTACTGAAGTAATGCTATTTTTTTTTTTTTTAGCATATTACTAATGATTAAAAAAAAGTTTAGTCTAATAATTGGAATCACCTTTTTTTTTTTTTTTTTTTTTTTGTAACTAGAAAGGTAATTTTACTTTAGATGTATAATTGTTTGAAAATAATAGACCATAAATAATGCGAAATAATTTGCAGTGTTTTTATTTTTTTTATAATGGCTGAGCCCAAATTTTGCACTTTACAGAAGCTCGTTTTCGTGTTTATTAAATTCTGGTTTAATTTTTTACCTCTGAAACATGTTAAGCATGGATAAGAAGTGATCTCTATTTAAAAAAAAATACTAATGGTCAATTGACCTCCAGAATACCCATGCTCCATGGTTTTACTAATCAAATAAGTTCATGGAAAAAAAAATCCAATTCAACAGTTCAAGAACACAGTTTAAAGTGAAAGAGGGGAGAAAAACAGAAGTTGTTCTTTTCTCTTTAAAACATAAATTTTACATTTATTTAGTAAATTTTACCAAAATTGTTTTTTCAGATATAAAAAAAAGACTACGTTTTTCACACAGCTACTGTCACGATTTGTTTGTTATTTGTTTTGATATAAAAAAATCCACAAACACAACCTCCTTTAAACTTGCTTTTATTTGCTTTTGAATTTATATTTCTTTTAAATATTTTAGATCCCATATAATGAATCTCCTATCTGCGGATTTCTAGGTATGTGAATAATACTTATAAAATACAGGTTACAGATATCTAATTTGAAAGTTATTGCATTTAACGGACGGAACTAACTAACGAATAAAAAACGAAAAATTCGATCAATTGCATAAATACTGAAATAATTTTTTTAAAGTGATATTTTGTATATGTGGTCTGCATTTGTACAATTCATATTTTTTTAATTTCTGATTTAGCGTGAATTTGCGAAACGTTGACAAACTGTTTAATATTTACAACTATTTTAGATAATCAAGGTTTATCCTGGAATCTTTCAATAATAAACTAAACAATTTATTCTCGTTTTTTTTCTAATCAATTAAAACCTTGTAAAATCGTGTCAATCATCAATCCACCATTCATATATATCTTTCATTCAACGCCTATCTCTATTAGCATAAGAAAATAACATATATTTCTCTCATTACTTTAAAACCGTCATTATCAACAAGATAGTATCCTTGCGATCCCACGCTCAGATTTAGGGTTCCAGATATCGAGATTGGACCAAATCTAAAGTTACGTCTGACCTTACAATCAGTCGCCACGACTAACACACTTTCCCATTGATTTTAGAGTGGAAATTACGCAGAAAAGGCAGTGATGCAATTACATTATGTCTTAATTACTTTAATTATCTGAGCCCGTGGGATTAGGCCCCGCAAGAATTGTCTATGTTGCGCAAATTCATTGTTTTCGACCAACTACCTTCCTCTTCCAGTTGGCGTCTCTCAGTTCCTCAGGTTAACTTATCGTGTTCGTTAAAGCTATGGAAAAAGGCAATTATTAGTTCCGTTGTTCAAGGGTTATATTTTGAAGTACCGTTAAACGGATTAAAAATAAATTAATATATGTAAGAATTTTTTTAATTAAACAAATCTATGAATTTACCAGGCTTTATACTTTCCAAAGTATTTTTCGCATTAAGAAAATATGTACTCGCCTGGGTAAGGATTAAGTTAGAAAATCTCTTGGCCATCACCTTAAAAGTTCGTAGGGGAGAATGTACAGAGTCGTGTTGAACTGAAATGTTTGGTCTAATTGTTTCATGTTGTAAGTCTGAGGTGGAAGTTTAGAATAATATTTTATAGATACTGATCTGACACTTTTTGGATCTCAAAGTAATATGTCACATTGTTTGTGCAAATAGTAGTATGTAAAAATTGCGTATTTTACAGGAGATAATAAAAAACTGATTTAATTATAATTTATTTGGACATACGCCTCACAAATTTACGGTTCAGCAAAAAAGACTCACTTACAAAAACTACAATCCTTTCAATCAAAAATTTTAAGACTAATAACTTGCGCTCCCAGGTACGTCAACAACAAGACTTTACATACCGACCTAAGACAACCAATCATTGACCAGCACATACGTACTATCTACTCCCGATTTCATTCTAAACTACACGGACATCACAATGGACTTATCAAAGACATGGCCACGGCTGAAATGCTCATCAGGAGGCGACTGAAAAGGAGCTGGATGAGAGATCTCCTTTCCTGATTTTAGGATGTAAACAGACCAGGGAAGAGGTGCTGCTGGGTTCCCTTCTTCGTCATGCCTATCATGCCATTTTCTACATGACGAATGAAAAATTGAAGAAAAAAAAAATAATTTATTAGTATAATTTTATATCTTATTTCCCTCTGTTATTTTCTTATTTATCAGACTACTTATAACAGTTACAGACAACAAAATGTTATCTTTAGCACAAACAGAATGTAAATGGAAAATGTTTAAATACGAACTTTTAACAGTAGCAATTTAATTGTGCGTTTTTTACAATGTTTATGATTGAAAACATTGAATTTTCTCGATGTTTCTGGAAGTTTTCGCAGTGACCCTTAATCTTAAATTCGTATGACTATAATGATTTTATATAAAAAATGGAGATGGTAATTTTGTTAATTAAGGATGATTTGGCACGTCATTTTTTAAAATTTTATCCTACCTATTCATTTCAGGCATACAAGAGAAAATTTGGAGCGTCTGTCATATAACATGGATAATAGTCCATATAGTTTGTTTGATTTTCAGTGTAGTATGTATTTTTCATGTCTGTCTCATGGCCTGATCCCAAATAAGTTATTTCTTTACATATCGAATTAGGAACATTTTAAAACTATACCTGTGAAGATGAACCAACAATTTAGCGTAAAGGCATTGAAAACACTTTTTGTTTCTTGCATTTTTACTTTCCACTAGGTTGATCAATTAGAAATATTATCAAGGTGGTTCTGCATAATGATTGGTCCGATTAGAGGGTTTTCGGGAGATACAGGAAGTGTGGTATCATAAGCAAATATTGGTAACAATTTCCTGTCGTGCACTGGTAAGTCTGGTGTAAAAATATGAAATTTAATACAATATATGAATTTTACTTTTCAGTATGAAATAATGAATTATAAATATACAATTTTATTCTCTATAAAATCTAGGTCCCCACAAAATAATGTAGGGACAGAGATGCAGTATTTGTAACAGATATGTAAATATAATAGTAAAATTTTATTGAACAATGCAATTTACCAAATAAAACATACATACCTATTCAGTATATGAAGTGAGCTAATTGAAAGTGTCGAAAAAATCCTAAATGTAGAATTCTAAAATTCTATATCTTTTTTAGATTTAATGTAAGTTAATTTAAAAATTAATGAAATAAGGCTATAACCGAATTTACCAATAATTCAATTTTTTACTTAATGATTTAGTTAAACTCTCATCCTCTGATATGTCCTAAAAATAACTATTAAAATAAGTTCCTATTCACATTATTACTTAATTAACATCTACACATAAGTATTAATCTATTTAAACTAATTTTAAAGGTCAATTGTTTATCATACATTATTTTTTATTCTATATAGAAATATATATATTTATGCGAAGTGATGAAGAAATCAAGCACCAATAAAGTGCATTCTGGTTTAAGCAAAAAGAAATCCACAAGTTCAAAAGCGAAACGATAGATTGAACTTGAATTAAAAATCACAGCAAATTTCTCTCAAATTGATGTTCTATACCTACATAAACATTTTCTTCATATGTATTTCAGAAAATTAGTCCTTTTTGTATATTTTCATTGAAACATTAGTTACTGATCAGCTTTTTTAAACAAATGTTTTCCTGTTAAAAAAAAGAACTTTATTATTATTATTATTGAAGAGAAGAATAGTTGGGGTGGTCAGTCAAAAAAGAAGGCAAAAATAAATTATAATATTATCATTTATTTTTGCCTTCTTTTTTGACTGACCACCCCAACTATTCTTCTCTTCATTACCCACGACAGTCAACCATTTACCAATTATTATTATTATTATTTTTATTCTATTGTTAAATAAATTTTCTCTTAAATACTTTATCATTTGTTTAAGATATTTTTTCTGAAATAAAATTTTGTTGTTTTTTTCGTCTGTTTCTCATTTTCATTCAAGTGATCCATCAGAAGTACGTTGGTCCTGATACTCGTTGTGGGGTTAATAGTTTTATGGTATACCATATTATGTATTATATATTATATATAATGTTTTCAAATCTTCCAATATTTATAGATATATGTAAATTACTGGATATTCAGTTGGCGTTAATCGATCATATGAGAAGAATGCGTGATAAGACATTGTACATGTTTTGAGACTATTTTGAGGAACAACGTTTAATATGATCAATATTCACAAGTATGCTTTTGTTTATTTGTATTGTTCATGTTCCTTTTCTTTAAAAATCAATAAAATTAGTTAAGCAATTGTTTTAGATGTATAAGAAAAACAACTTTGTAAACACCTAATTTATAGTCAATTATACAAAGATCTAAAAAAAAAATTATGTTCAAAGTTTTGAACAGGAAACACTGGCCCCTATTAGAATATGACCTATACAATCAATGAATAATTAAATTGGATAACAGTTTAAAGTTTCAAAATTTAGAGTTTAAGTGCATCATCTTAAATAAATGTTTCGAAATTTTTGTTTGTATACCAGTTATTCCCTATTCAAGAGTTCAAAACTATGGTTAAAAACATTTTAAGGCTTATTCATTTATCTTTGCTATCATTTTGAATAAAATATTAGTTGGAATGATTTGGAAAAATGATTCTAACTTTGGTAATTTTGCAGATGTCAAACAAAAATAAAAAGTTTAATAATGATTTAAGAAGGAAATTTGATTTAAAAAAATTGTGAAATTAATAAAAAACGTAACTTTTAGCGCTAGAAAAGTGTAAAACGAAAAGACTCAACAATTTGTTTTTCCTTGAACCGTCATATCAGAGGATTACTTTCTGAAGAAATTTCATGTTTGAAAACCGTGTCTTTTTAAAAAAAAAAAAATTTTTTAAAAACGTCCACAAGTCTTTTTGGGGAAAATTGTGAAACTAATAGTGTTTATACCTCTGTTTGATAAGAATCTATGGTATAAATTTGATTACTGAGTCGTAACTGGTTCTACTAGTTATAATGCAACAAATATGTCTGCCTATGTGAGAGTCAGTCTCAGCTTACACTTTCTACTCAACTCTAGTATTTCTGTAGATAATAAATCTGTAGATAAAAAGTAAAATTAAGAAAATGATATTCTCTATGTTTTTTCCTCACAACACACTCCCTACCTAAATTGTGAGAAAAAAATCTCAAACATAAAATACAGGTGTACTCGAATTTAACTAGTTTCACGCCCAAACCGCCAATATCGAACATCCTTGAAGATGACAGAACAGTTAGTGTAAAATTTTGTAAAATTAAACTACTTGTTAAACAAAATTTAAAAGTTAAACTTCAAATCTAGTTCAGTTAAACTTAATCAAACAAATGCGTTGATGGCCTCGAGGTTTTGCGCTCAAATAATGTAATAACTACAACTCAACAATGGATTTTTTTTCGCGAGTATTCCTATTAGTTTACTAATTGATTTCTTATTTTTTTTAATATGAATTTTAACAAACGCATAAAAGTCATATTTGCTGAGTTTTGAATTTGACTATTACAAATGAGACTAAGTTAAAAAACATGAAACTTATACATTTTATTTTCCTTTTTAACAAGAATGTATGGTATAAATTTAATCAACGAGACTTAATTGGTTCCAGAGTTATTTTGTAAATTACGTTTTCTAGAAAAAAAAAATTAGCACCTTGCATTAGAATCTCACAACATTGTATCGAATTTTGATTTAAAGTTATACAAAAATTTCATAGCACAAACTTTTCGATGGAGTAACACCTACGATAGTATATATTTTAATTGACTTTATCTAGCTCATTAAACATTTATGATGTTTGTTAGTTGATTCATTTTATTATGAGTTGCTTTTGTTTGAATTAATCAGCAGGTTTTTAATTATATTATTGAGTCAAGTTGTTATACATCCTAAAATATAGGCTTTGTGAATTGTGAATAAGTCGAAAATTGTTAAAATGTGTTGTTATGTAAGAAAACATATTCTTGAAAAATGTCGTAAACACGACCATTCAAAAGTACCCAAAAGAAATACTCTTACTAATAAAAAATAGGTG
Organism: Nezara viridula; assembly: GCA_928085145.1. Classification (NCBI taxonomy): domain Eukaryota; kingdom Metazoa; phylum Arthropoda; class Insecta; order Hemiptera; family Pentatomidae; genus Nezara; species Nezara viridula. The sequence continues at coordinate 61,609,109 of OV725079.1, read as the reverse complement.
ATTGATTTGCCCTTAGAAGAACAAACTTTATTAAATTAAAAATTAAGCTAAAAAATTAGTAATAATTGCCATTACCATAAAACTAAATATTTAATGAAGTTCAACAGTATTTTGGAAAACAATGTGTATCCAATGAATTTTCAAAAAAAAAAAAATCTATTAAAAACGGATTGAGACAAATTCTTCTCAAGCACCTTTCAATGCCAATGTTACAAGTTACACAAAGTTAGTTCAATATATTATTTCTTAAAATTTTCACCTTTAAGTAATGTTATCATATTTAATAAAGAACAGATGTATTTAGTATTGATAAAAAAAAAAAAATACTGCTCAAATAACAACTGCCGTGAAATGCTAATTAGAGGTATTTTTTTCTAACAAATCTTGAAGAGGAAAACTAGGCAAGTGGTGACACACCAAAAGATGAGTAAAACCGATTTGCTACAGAAGCTTAAAAAAAAAAAATGCAGTTTGGTCGATAATGATGAAACGATCAAAATTCATAGCCTTTTGCCCCCTTCTGGGACAAGAAATAAAATAATTAAGGAATTTGGAGTATCTGGTGAAATCGTTGCCACCATGTTAAAGTAACAAATGTGTTCCTTTTCAACGGCTCCACTTTCGTTACTTAACATGGTGCCGAGGATATGGTAAAATTATAGGAAGAATTAATAAAAGAGCAAGGTATAATACTCCATTTTTTCTAAAAATCAACACAAAAAAACATGTGGAAAAAATGTTATCATAAGTGTGATTGAATTTTACGAGGATGATGAGAACAGTCGGTTTCGTCCTGGAAAAAATTGTGTTTTAGCATTTACTGACAATATAAAAATACACGAACAAAAAAAATTCATTATGCTTCATTGAGCTTAAATGAGCTTTTCAATATCTACGAACGAAGTATTCTAACCATAAAATTTTTACTTTGCGTCCAAAGTGGCGATCGAGGAAATGATGCATGTTGGACGATTGTTCAGAATGTCCTGAGTAAGAAGCACTTCTGGAAGTTGTAATGAATGAAATTGATAAGTTGCCTTAAACAGTGGGTCCAGAACACGTAGAGAAGAATGATATCAATCACTACCAAATGATAATTCTGCATCATCTAAAACTAAACTTAAGTCTCACCATTTCATTTCAGAAGTACAATCTATTTATTTTACGAAACTCAAAATAAATTTTAAAAGATAGCGAATGCTTGGTGATTGGTGATTTTTCCCGAAAACGTTACGTTTTGTGTGCTAGATGAAATTCAAAGATTTCATTGGACCAACAGCTAGGCTAATTTACATCCGTATATTTTTTATTATCAAAAAGACGGTGATATTTGCTTTAATAAGTATTTGTATAATAAATGACCACCTCAAACATGATACATGTACAGTGAATGATATTCAAAAATATCTTATAGATGAAGTAATTTCAAGCGAAAACTCTAAATCTACTTTAGCGATGGAGCCAGTAACCAGCACAAAAAAAAAAGATGTATTAATATGATTCATCATGAGAATGATTTTGGTTTGTTAGCCAAAGGAATTTTATCGATATGGGAAGAATTTATGTGACAGTACTGTTGATACGAATAAAAGGAAAGTCATAAAGCCAAGTATGCAAAGATCCTACACTGAACAGATTCTCAGAACTCTGGATCCGTTCAAATGTTGTAATGAAAAAATGAAAGGAGTCAAATACATTTGTATTTCTTCTATTTAAGTTAAACATACTGAAATTAAATTGTGAACGAGAACTTTGCTTGCCAGTAACAGAAACAAGAGGATACCACATATCTGCTCCCTTAAGTCATAATGAAATGAAATATTACGCTACGTCAGCGTGCCAGAAACTTGATTTACACAAAAATTCAAGGAAGCGAGAAAATTAAAATAAATAAAAACAGAATTAATTTATGTAAAACAAGTTATATATTTATTATTCCTTCCAAAGGAACTGAAAGTAGGATAAAATCAAATCTGGGTTAAGAAATAAGCAGTACTCTATCTTTGATTTTGAGAACTAAGTTTTACCGCACAGTCAAAATTGTATTTGATTAAGTGTCAGTTCCCTGCCAAGATATATGAGCCTTTCAGTTGGCAGAATGACCAACTCTAATTTTAACATTTTTGAGTAAAGTCATTTTAGTGTTATTTTTAGTTGTAAATTTATAACGGTACAGGAAGCGAATAAGTTGGTTCCAGAGTAGGTGATTGCAGTGTTAAAATATAGAGCTGTGAATAAAGGTATATATTTTCCCACTAGACATATCACAAAAATTAATAATAAAAAATCTTGAAACTGGAGTTAACCATTCTGTCAACTGAAAGGCTCATATGAGAGTTCCCGTGATAGTAGCTGTTACCCCAGAGAAAAGTAAGACCATTATTAACAATATATAAAAAATAAGAAGAGAAATAATATAAATGATAATAACAGCAGAAATTCTTAGGCATAATGGAAAATATATAATAATATAACATTGCATAACCTTCCAACTGGAGATTTCCACATAAATATTATACAGTCGTTGGACACAACATAAAATAGTAAATATCATTCATTTAAACAAGTAAATTAGAAATCATTAAGGACATTTTTAGATTTACCTTGCTTTGATGTCTATATATTATGCAATAGAACTTTGTTATTAACTTAAAAAGTTTCTTATTAAACGAAATTAAACTAATTAACCCTATCTACAATACACCTAGAATACATGGATTTGCAAAGTTACATAAGCGCTCCACTTAGTTCTATCATCAGTAATATGAATAGGGAAACCGATTTTTTCTAAATATCTTAATTCCACACTCAATAACCTAAAATCAGATAGTAACAATGATTTAAAAAACTCAATGGAGGTGGATCAAATGCTAGAATGAATAAATAAAATAGACAATAGGTAAATATTGTTTGGCCTGTTTTGATGCAAAAAATTTATTTAGCAATATCAACTGGAAATATGTAATAAAAGTAATTGAAAATTACTGAGATACAATAGAAACAAATACCCACATTAAAGAGTTTTATGGAAGATATGGATTAGAATATCTCAGAAGCTAAAAATCGGACCTGCATAATGTAAGCAATGTCAGCATTCGACCCTCTTTATAATGTGGTCTAAAGCACACACCGTAGTTTTCTTTTTTATTTTGACCATATATATATATATATATATATATATATATATATATATATATATATATACATATAAATGTTCATAAAATATAATATATGTTCATAAAATATATATTTCTTATGAATAAATTAGAACTGCTACAACAGGAGCACCCTCTTGTTCAGAGCTACATTCAGATATTATCCTGTTAAATATTCTATACTCCAATAACTGAATTCAACTGAAAAATTGCAAAACTGCTAAACAATAGTTTATCATTCTAGTTGGTGATCGGCTCAGTTTCAGTTTTGTTCCTCTGATGTTCATATTGATTTCCCAACATCGTAATCCCTCTTATTACGCAAGAATAATGACTATGATTAAAGAAAAGTTCGAGGGAATTTCGAAATGTAATTGTGATCATTTACATTGTAACATCAAATTTATTTATCTGAAGACGGATTATTTTCATCAAAATATTTTCAATAGACTTTAAACTTGAAGCATCCATACAAATAGTGGGAGTAAAAAAATAGTGTAATTAATATTTAATTATAAAGAATAAAATATCTGTATACTAAAGACATTTTATTTAAAATCGGGATTGTTCAGGTTAGGGTAATCATTTGTTGTGTAGAGACATTAAGGCTTGTAGAAATAATATGTTACTCAACTTATTAATAAATAAAGGTTTACTTAAACCTCAATGGTAGTGAACTTTCTTTAAATACGAAACTTATAAAAAAAATATATATAACATATATATTTTTTATGTTAAAAATACTCATTTATTGTTAAATATTACAATCCGTCTCAATCAAGGACCTTTATATAACAGTGTTAACTGAGCAAATTCACAATCTATGAACAGTAAACAACAATAAAATAAAAAAAATGCTGCAAATTATTGCACAATGTTTTATTATTCCCAAACATTTTAACAACAAAATTAACATTACTGTCCATATATTATAAAGAAAAATAAATAAAAGTTGATTCCTAATATTGACCTAATCATAAACATTTCTTTTCAAAATCGATAATTTACTAAATAAAATAGACAACATTTCTTCAGAGGTTGTAAAACTTTCAAAAATCATAAACCAAATACAACAAATATTAAAAATATTTAGAACTCCGTTTCTTTGTACCGAATTGTCCGTTTTTTTTAAATTATTGTTTGGATATATTTCGTATACTAATTTTAAAAATTAAACATCTAATTTTACCATCCCTTGTAACTTTTTTCCAGTTACTTTTCGTTTAAGTACGTTTTGTAAATAAATTTAAAGGGCGTTAAGGAGAAGACTTTAGCCAAGATAAATTGAAATTGATACATTCGTTTAGTTTTTTAGGCTGCTTTTTTGGAAGAAAAGGACGGATTGTGATTTCAAGGTAGGAGGATCATCCTCGTGTGCCCTCTGATTTTGATCTCAAATTTAAAAAAAAAAAATCGGTTCAGTAGTCTAGAGGAAATGCCGCGGACGGCGGACGGGCAATTTGTTTTTATTCGAGTTTTGAATTATACATATCATGAAACGTAAAAGATCAAATTTTGAGGAGTTAAATTTTGGAATTTTTGGAACAATTACAATGGTTCATTATTGAAAATAATATACCAAAAAGATTAATAGAATTTTTTTCTTTATTGTTTTATCCTTCTCAAGTGTGAAAAAAAAAATCGAAAAATGATATTCCATACCTTATTCGTTGGCTGCAAGGATATTATTAGGAATACAACAATAAAGAAAAAGAAATAAAATTCCTGATCTTGATGCAAAATTGTCAGGTCAATAATTATAATACTAAGCACTAAAACAGACCAGTATAAATCAGCCCAAAAAAAAAAACCGGTCTACATATACTAAATATAAACGATTTAGAACGCTGAAATAGTGTAGTACTGATATTATGATATTCTGTACTGATATTATACAGACCATTCAAAAATTCTATGAATAAGAAAGTATTGACAACAAATTTTTATGTAATGATCAATACTTCTAACACCCAACACAAATTAGTTTTAATCACTTTCTACTTATGGCTTTAATGTAAATTCTTGAAATGATAATGAAAAATGCAAAACCTGAACGATTCCAAATTTTCTTTGGAAAAAATACTATTAATTCTCTTTTCAGTTTGCTTTTGATTCATAATACAGAATGGAGAAATAAAAATACATCAATTGATTAAAAAAGCATTGTTTACGGTCCATTTTTCGAATAGATTAAACTCACATCAATAAAAAATTGAATTTATCTTACAATAAGAGCCATGTTTCACTTTATTTAAAAATAATTAGATATTAATTTATTACATTAGATAAGTGCAATAGTCTCGTAAGTAACTATTTATATGTTTAAATACTGTAAAAAAAATTTGATAACTAGCATATTCCTTTTTTAAAAAAATCTTTCTTCCACTAAATTCGAGTTGATTATATGTTTTATGTAGTTATGAATATTGTTCATTAAGTAAGTCTATTTTTGTTATTTCTTTACTCTGATTCGTGTATTCGTTATATTGTTTGATTTATAGTATTGCTAAAAATCTCTGTATTCGGTAAATATATCATTAGAAGAATAAAGATATTCATTACTAGGTACAGGAAAAATTTATAATGTAATATGCAAATGTATATTGTAATTTTTCATTAATTATGTTACTTATTATATATTACTTATTGGTATTCTTTAATTAATAAAGGTTAACTTTTTCAAATAATTTAATTGTAACTTATTTATTAATTTAAACAGAAAAAAATTAGGTATATCTAGATTCTATCTAGAGTCACCCTTTATTAGTATTTAAAATTATAATAAAAAAAATTAAAATATTTGGAATAACTTTTTAATTTAATTTGAATTTTTTTTTCATAAAAATGGTAGATAATTTATTTGGCACATTTTATTGCAAGAACTCAAGTAATACTATCTGATTTTTACATGAATTCTGGTAAAACATGATACTCAGCTCAGATCAGACCTAAGAAATATGCAAATGACATATTAAATTTTGCCCAGTTAATCTTTATAACCTTACCAAGAAGTATCAATTATTATTATATACTTTTTTTTTTCCATCCCTTCCTACTCTTCTTATGCTACAAGAAGCTTTTCCCCGTCCATGGGAGAGGACGGAGGATTAATGCCAGAGTTAAAAGCCCTCCTTCCTCCCCCGGTACCAGGACGTGAACTAGTATATATTTTATCATGTTATCTATTTATCAGGTTGCCAGTATAATATATAATATACCCCGCCCTCAATTACTAAATATCTACATATAGATTACAGGACTTCATTTAAAGCTTTGAATGAAAGCTTAAAGCTTGAAGTGAAATGTATGGTCATGTTCTGTAATATGAGCTGCTAACTCATATAAGAATTACACAAAAAAAAAAAAAAAAAAAAAAAAATAGTCAGCTCTTTCAATGTTCAGATTTTCCAAGAAAAGAAATATTTTGTTCCGTTCATTATGTGAAAGTAATAAATATCACTCCTAGTCTAAAATAAAAAACTAAACATATAGTAAATATTATTTTAAATAGTAAATAAAAACAAATTCGAAAAGTCGGAATACACGTCTTCTAACTCGGAACGCACGACTGGCATGCATTACTGTCTTTTTTTGGTGTCCGTAGCGAGAATATACCGGACCTTCCCCTACTCAATCACAAACCTACTAATGGCCTATTATCCCATGTTTAAATAGAGAAATCGAAATGATAATAATAACAAAGGCTTATACTAATCACAATCTATAGACAGATAGATAGATAGAAAAAAAAAAACTTTATTCTGGGACTAAATCTCTTTAGAATAACAAAATTGTACAAAAAGAATAGAATACTAAAAGTTTGAAACAATAAATAAAATTGATTAAATAAACAAAAAAGTAAAGAGGGAGCGGGGTAGCTCATTGAGTGAGCACTGACTTTCAGAGCTCAAGGTCCTTGGTTCGAATCCGGCTAATGACTAGTAATTTTTCATTAGTCGTGGATTGACCATGGGATCGGGAGACCCTCCTGGGGCACACCCAGCCTCTATAAAGTGGGTACTCTTAATTATAAAAAATAATTAAGGGGGAACACTTGGCGGTTGAGTGTGATATCGACCCCATCACCTCCCTGCACAACCGTTGGCCTTGAAACAGTACTTCCTCATATAGTAATGCAACCAAAGCCCCTTCATGGGTTGTAGTGGTACAAGTTTTTTTTTTTTTTAGCAAAAAAATCCTGAGGTGAACAAGCTATATACAACACAGATAAAACTATGTACAAAACGTTTAAAGATATGAACAAAACCCTTAAAACTGTAGCCTATATGCTCTCTCCAAGGCCTTCCCATGATATTTTAGCGGGCGGGGTGAAATTATTTCAGGAGCCCTTCTTTCTCACATGCCTGGAATTCAAATAGTAGTATATTGTCTCTTGTTTACAGGTTATAATTCATCATCATCATATGTGGCACGACATCCCGTTACCGAGACTGGGCCTCCTCCAAGAGGAGTCTTCTGCTGCAGCTCTCCAGTTCCGTACACCAAGCAGGGTTCTTGCATCATAAGCCACGTTGTCCAACCACCTCGTCCTCGGCCTTCCTACCCGTCTTGCGAGGTGCAGCTCCTCCATCATTATTTTCTTGGGTATCTCAACGGTGCTCATTCTGGCCACATGCCCTGCCCACCTTAATCTGGCCAGTTTAATATACGTGACTACTTCGATGTCTGTATAAAGAGAACTGAGCTCTCTATTTTTTCTTTTCCTCCAGACATCACCCTCCTTTACTGGACCATAAATCCTTCTGAGGACTCCTCGCTCAAACACACTCAGCTTCATCTCATCGTTTTTAGTCATCGTCCAAGCCTCTGAGACATATGTCAAAACAGGCCGTACAAGGGTCTTGTATATGATCAGCTTGGTGTTCTTTGAGAGATACCAACTTCTTAAGTGCCGGCCAAGTCCAAAGACACATCTATTGGCAGCCGCGATCCTTCTCTGTATTTCTTGAGCCATGTCATTTTTGCTATTAATTTCAGACCCAAGGTATATAAAACTTTTATATATATACAGGTTATAATTATTGTACTTAATTTTGTGCATTTCCGTTCTCGACCTATAAATTTCTAGCTAGCTTGTTGTAATTTATCTGACAACAGTAAGTGGAACTGAGGTTAGAAATAATTATTCCGCTAGTGGTGTATGATGATCTAAGCAAGCATTTTCAAAAGCATTATGGATTATTCATATTTTTATCCCTGTTTCGTGGCGCCCTGGCATGATGCCACCATCTCCCTTCACAACTCCAACTAACGGTGTCAAACAAAAAAACCTTTTGTACAAAGCCTCATACAATCTCTATAAATTAATTCACATAATATTATTTATCAATGTTATTGCCAAAACTGCGTTGTTGGCGGAATGAGCAATCATTCTTGTTTAAGAAAGAACCGTCAGATCCCGCGGGAGTTAGAAATGCGGAACCTCTTTCGACGGAAGACAAGGCTCATGATTGATGTACCCCTTAGGAAGAAGTGGAGGCACACTATTAGCACAGCCATTGTGGTCATTTGCCCAGGAGTGATTACACCACTCAAAACGGAAAACACATTCGTATAGTCTTCCCTAAAGGCTTCGATTGTGTTGAAGCAGCTTTCCAACGCTTGTTAGAGACCACAGCCTTTCGTATTCAGATCAGTGAAAGGAACGAATGCACCAATCAAAATAAACACCTTTCATAATCAAATAAATTAGTATTTTTTTTAACTTCATAAAATACGGTTAAGTTATGTATATATCATATTAATTTAAGAAGAATATAAAGTATTTCACATCCAAACATATTAAGGAATATACAATAAATGGTACGTAATTGGTTTATTACTGAAAAAATAATCGTTTATTTCTTTACAAATAAGTTACTGTAATTCTTCGTACGTTTCGGGTTAATCTTTAGGTGATTTAGCTGCAATCTATTATATATATTTCAAAGTAGTATGTCGTTACTTCAGAATAAATGATGATGGAGGTTATGCAAATGTTGATTTTTTTTTAATTTCTGAGTTCTGATAGATTTCTTTCAAACTAATACTATGTTATTTATATAATGTGTTTAGTGTTGCCCAAATGCGAGACCGAAACGAGTCTTAGTCTTGCAAACTCAGTATTGGTCTTGCAAACTCAGTCTTGGTCTTGCTCAAGAGTCTTGCAACGGTCTTTCAATTACCTATTAGCTTATTACAGTATTTTTTTTGATAGGAGAAACCTAGCTAAGCCAGAATGAAAAATTAGAGGAATTAAATGCAAAATATTATTAGTTATACCCGAGCTTTGGGGCTCTACTAAACAATCAAATTCCTCTCGTATCCAATCTTTACAATCCAAAATCGTTCGTAAAATCCTCAATGCTCCCTACTTTGTCACAAATAAAATCATCCATAACGACCTTAATGTACCATATGTTTCCGATTTAGCTCAATCCAGATACCTATTCTTCCATAATAAACTTCTGAATTATCCGAACCCTCTTGTTTCCAACCTTGCTTCCGTTTCTATTTCTGATAACCCTCCGAGGCGAAAAGAAGTTGGCCTCGGGGCCTTCAAATATAGAAATACAATTGGAGTGCTACCAATGGGTACACATAATATAATATATATATATATATATATATATATATATATATATATATATATATATATATATATATATATATATATTCGCGATTTTTGTTTATCATTCACCAACTATATTACAAATAACCCACTTTTAGAAAAACTTCTGCGTTTAAAAAGCTTTAAGTCCATATTAATTAACTTAAAGGTTTATTACGAAATATGTTGATATTCACCTCAAGTTGTTTAAAAAAAAATTAGGTGTTTTGGTATCCTATCACTTTAAAGTATCCGTGATTTCAACAAAAAATATTAAAATATATTATTGAAAATGTTTAATTTAATTTTTTCAATTACCTTAGATGTATTATAATAAATATAAAGTCATCAATAAAATTTTTATTTACATAAAAACAATGTTAAAATTAAGGTCTAAATGACCAACCTTAATATGATGTAAAGATTAATTTGGCTTGTTTTTTATAATCCAACCCTTATACATTACATGTAAATATTTAAGTTTAAGTTTTACATGTAATTCTTGTCATTCATGAAAGATAGAGTGATTAGTGTATAATATTTTCTTTTAAAATGTCTACTTTGTATTGATATGAGATTACGAAGATACTGAAACGATCAACAAGAAAATTGACTGGGTTCAATAAAATATGAATTAATACATTTTAATAATTGAGACGACATATACCAATACTTTATTTATACTTTTAAATAATTTTTAAATTTACTTTTTATTTTTAAATTTAATTTTTACTTATGAACTTTAAAAATGTTGGAACACGAATGATGGTAGCATGGATGTCGAGTATTAGCAAGAATACTGAATTAGTACCGCGAAGTTGAAATACTCGAAAATTTAAAATTATATTAGTCTTTCACTTGACAGAATGACTGACTCCCATTATAACATTTTTATAACATTTTTTTTTATTTATTTCATTGATATTTCTAGCGGGAAAATCTATACCTTTATTTGCAGTTATATATTCCAACACTGCAATCACCTACTCTAGAATCAACTAACCTACAGATATTATAAATTTTCAAACTAGAAATATCACTTGAATCACTTTAGTCAAAAATTTTGAAGTTGGAGTTAGATACTCTATCAATTGAAAGGCACAGAAGAGACCGAAGTTGTTTTGTTTATAAAAGCAGATGGAGTAACTAGATTTTTATAGCCTACCGTCGATATAATAAATATTCTTTTTATAATTTTAATAGTCATTCTGTCAATGTTATATAATATGGAATGATTTAAGGATTTCATTAACTTCAAAGAATTTCATTCTAACTGTAATTCTAAGTTGTTTTCTTTGAAATAATTTACAAAATTGGCATTATACAAATATCTACATATTTTTAGTTTATAGCAATTAATGCCTTTTATCAATTTTAAAGATTATATTGAACTTCTAAAAATAAAGTATTGTTTATTATATCTTACGTTTCATACTCGACAGGGATTAATATTATAATATAAAACAAATTATTTCAAATCTAAAAAAAACATATATGTATAATTGACCATAACAGTCCACGTAATTTAAATTTGTCATACAGTATCTGTTATTGGACTGTTGTTTTTTATTCAACTTGGCGAATTAATTTATATCTGTATATTCATATTTAATTTAATAAAGGTGTAAATTAATCAGTAGAAATAAACATTTTTTTTTAAATACATTGATTGAAATTTTTAAACAGTGTTTTTGCAACTATATTTTCAACACAGAATATGACAATTATTTTCAAATTAAGTATTATTTTCTAAAGGATTATTTTGTGAAACAAAAATTGTTGAAAACTTTCTTAAGAATTTGAAAAGGTTTAATGCATACGTTTACTAATAATGTATTTATTTTTAATTAAAATAAAAGCCTGAAAAACGTTTATCACTAACACAATATTATTGATTTTCAGGTTGTTTTGTTCTTTAGGTTGTTTTATTTTGTATTGTACATAGTTTTTTATTATTATTTTACTTTTGTTAATTTTATATGTTCTGTATATATGGTATGAATGTCTTACATCATATATCACTACAATTATTGTCCAAGTGACAGATTGTTATTTATTTTTAAATAAATTAAAAAAAATAATAATATACATTTTTGAAGCATTCTTTAAGTTTGTGTGTTTAAAAAAATGAAAAATTTATAAAAAACGTCGATTAATTTTGACCAGAATATATTTAGTAAGAGGACTACTACCCATCTTAATAGAATGTACATGCATTTCTAGTAAGACTCCTTTGTAGATTGGTAAGGTTACTGACGTCAACGATCATTTAAAATTGGTTTATTATTCGGGGGACTTCCATCATTGAAAAAAAATCATACTCAGAGATGTTGATGTGATCGAGTAGCTTTTGTCCACTCCTTCCTCACCTTTAAGGCAATACAGAGATTTTCTCGACCCCAGAGAGAGAGCGAGGAATGATTGCCAAAGTTAAAAGCCCCTCCCTCACTCCCACCGGGACGCGAACTCTTAATTATTTTATTATGAAAACTTCGATTTATCAGGTTTCCGAGCAACACGTGTTTTTCACATGCGTTACAGCGCATGGCCACCCAACTCCCATATGCACCGGTACCTGGGACGAAATATGTAATTGAGAATACTTCAGATATAAATTGAATAAAGTTTCCGGTATTTTTAGCTCCTGGAAACGTTTCAAAACATTTACGAGATCTGACTAAATAATTAGAACCATTTACCTTAATGATAGATTAAGCAGCCTACTCAAAATATCGTTATATACCTTACGACGGACTTATACATGATTTGTCAGTGTTTGAGCTAATAAAAAAAAGTCACACTGCAATATAGGTCTAACCGTTCGCTCAAAAAATCGTTAAGTACGTAAAAGTGCTCAACCCATACATAATTTATAACACTTCTTGTGGCTTAGTTATTAAAAAAAATTGATATTAAATAGGAAAGAAAGTAAAAAAAAAATAAGCTAAATAGCTAAGAAAGATAACAGAGGAATTAAATCTCGACAACAGCAGGCGCGTCGTGTATACCTATTATGCACAACATACCATCTAACGGTGCTTGCACACGAGGGAACAACACTAGTGGCCAGTAAACATATCTCCGTGTGCAGGTTTGATCAGTTTCAAAGGTCATATACAATAAACAGATAGAAACAAACATGTATTAAAAAACGTGTATTCTGAATTAGTAAAAATACATATGCGATTGATAAATAAATAAATAAAGTAAAATCATAAAGAAATGATGTGTTATTATTATATGCATAAACAAAACAATAAATGATACTAACTAAGACTTTGTGAATAGTGTTATAAAATATATTTCCGTATCTGAAATAAATCTTTGTTAAATATAAAGAAAAATAAATCCTTGTTACTTATCACATACGCAATCAGCCAGCGTCTAAAGGATTTGTAAATGCTGTCAGAATAGAAGAGATATATTTTTGGAATCGTTTACATTCAACTCATCATTACTGCTAAGTATTTGCTAGTATTTTAACAATTTCTTATAAACCGCACACACGATAGGTCCATTATTCTGTTTCTACTATCCTGTATTATACAATGCATAGTACAGGATAGTAGAAATATAAGTGTAGCATACAAATAATATTTAGCAAATGATATAAACATTAACGCTGAAGTTTGGTAATTGCGAACAAAAGCTAAAAATCTTATGGCAACCTCTATTTTTTTTTATGGAGGAATTGCATTTCTCATAATTGTATCTGACTTTGATATTTTAAATTTAGAAGTTCTTTGAATTACTCATCATTCATTCTCAAAATACCTTTTTATTCCAATGAATCCCGAAGTATTAGTATTCAACGCTCCCAATCGATCTTTTCAACACGTCCTGTGTTGTATTTTTTCATTCCAGTACGTTTCTATGTTATTAATATATCCTGAATCTCTTTAGTTAAGTAATGTACTATTTAGTCCACCGTACTCTTTATTGATTTCTTCAATTCTCTCACACTATTGCACATAAGATGACACTTTTATGAATTAATGGTTTGTTTCTTTGTTCTAGTTTTTATTAGCACAATGGACCATAGAATAATAAGATCATTTAAAAGCACTGTTAATATCAAATTAATATGTATCAGACAATTTAATTTGTTGTTTAATCCAAAATACCTCAGTCGAAAAAAAAAAATGGGAAAATATAATGGTACTCTTCCAATAAGTGTGATTTTTTTAAAAACATCAGTTGGCTTGGTTGTGATGTTCTAAAATAGTTTTATGCATTCTTGAAATCTCTTGAAATAATAAACATCTGTATCTCAAACACACCTCTATAGCACAATTTCAATATAAAAAGGTAAATAATTTGCTATTTATTTATTGTTCCTTCTTGCATTTCCGTAACAGACTATGAGAATGAAAATGTTTCCATCTATTTAGTTGGCATACATCTGGGGAAAGGAGTTATTGTTATTTACTACTATTTTATTGTTATTTGGTGTATTCGTTAATTAACAATTATTCGAGTATTTTACTTAAAGTTACTGTTACAGAACGTAATTTTGGCAACTTTACTTTCACTTTTTTTTTTTTTTTTTTCTTTTCTTCCCTACCTTGCGTTTTAGGCTATACGGGATTTTCCCGGGCCGGGGGGTGAGGGCGGGGAATTTAAAATCCCCTCCGGCACCGGGACGCGAACTCGTACTTTTTATATCACCTCAAATCTCTGTTATCCGGTTGCCAGGCAACTAGCGGTGCTGTGCACACGCTTTAGCCTATTCGGCCACCCCGCCCCCTAACTTTACTTTCACTTACCTATATATGTGATAGGAACAGTATTGCGATCGTAAAAATTTTCGAATCTTATTTTTCAACGGAAATACATGTTTTGAGATTCCCTGAGTCTAAATAACAAAGTCCCGCAAAATGGTCTGTGTGTGTGTGTATGTAGGTGGTAAGCTTAGCTCAAGAACGAAACTGATATTACGTATTTAAGATAGGTATATGCCTTGGATATGACAGCAAATTTTCCTTAAAATCGGCTAACCGGAAGTGCCACTTTATATCAACGCAGAAACACATTTTTAAAATTTTCTCAAAAACAGTTCTAACGATATTGATTGAACTAATTGTATCATTGTATAATTAAGTGATCTTTAATATCATTGAGGTCTTATCCCCATTGATGTCAACTGTCCAACATGTCTTCCTCTATAATAGCTTTAATTTCGTTAATTTTAAATAATTAACCAGCTCTCATTATTAAGAATTACGTAAAAATGCTAAATATAACTTTTGAAAGAATAAGCTTAGTAAATAATTTGATGAATTTTCCTTTTTTGGAATCCAACCATTATCTAAAAATTAGTGTAAAAGCTTTTGATCTGCGTATGGCAGGCATTGAAAATCTCGTAATTTCTTTGTACTAAACTTTACAAAGGAAAATAACAGTTTAATAACTAATAGGCGTACAATCCATAATCATTTATAGGTTAAATATAGAGATATAATTTCAAATCTCTCTAGGCATATCGCTCAGTGACTGAAGTTATTTGGTTTATAAAAACAGATAGAGTACCGAGGTTTTTATTGTCTACTGTTCATATAATTAATAGGGTTTTTGATATGTTGATGGTGTTATTGATTTGTTAGCTGTATAGCTCCGTTAAAAGTGCACTTAAAAATTTTTATAATTGCTCATAGTCTGTGGTACAGACCCCTTTTTATCGAATTACTAACATCCACCTGAAACTTCGTAAATAATTATAACCTATAACTATTTTATTTATGAAAAATCTTGGAATTGGGACGTTTTCAATATGGAGGGGTGCACACTTTGCCTATTTAATTACATACTAAAAACTTGTAAATACCCTTTTGCTTTCTACTAGGATCGTAAGATAATTTGATAACAAAAATGAGAAAAAAGGTGCCTTACAAAAATATTCGGAAATTTTTCCTATATAAACTCGTAAAAAGGGCAACCTTTTTTCTCGAGTTTGTGCTCAAATTATCTTACGATCCAAGTAGAAAACAAATGGGTATTTACCAGTTTTTAGTAAGGTAATTAAATAGACAAAGTTTGTCCCTCTTCAGTTTGAAAACGCGCCAATCCCAAGAGTTTTCATAAATAAAATAGTTGCAGGTTACGGTGAGATGAAACTATTTACGAAGTTTATGATTTATAATGTTCATTTATACAGATCACTCATACAAAAAAAATGGGGCTGTAAAAAAAAGAGGAGTTGGTCAGAAGGGTGTGGTCGATATATAATACTATAGATTATAACAGCATTTTATTATAATATATTGAACGCAACCCCTGACCAACTCCCTCTCAAATTATAATGACGGTCCAACCATCTGCAGACCATTAAAAAAAAATTATTTTCTTATTTTTTGGATGGAGGAAAGAGTTCCACTCCGAATGGTCTCCTTCTTGAATGCGCCAATGCCTGCCATCAAATAAAAGTCAACTACAGGCAAAGTTTATACAGGCGGGACTTGTGGCTCGAGTAATATACGCCATTACGGCCTCATTACATTTGTTTTATAGTTGCAATTATCGATACCATTTCAATTCTTTTTATGACTGAGCTGCCCTTAACACATCTTTAAAATTATATATAAAATGGCTCTGTACTTAAAGAGAACGTAAAGTCTTCATAAATATGTTACTATAACAAGTAATATATTTTTCTAAATATTTAATTTGTTTTGGTGGCAATTTGTTTTAATGGGGAGTGGAATAATAAAACATATTAATTAAGTAAGCAAACTCATAAAACTCGCTGGAACCTACATATCACCATCAGAACCTTAGGTCGTTAAGGAAATAATGGTAATTCAGGCTAATTTCTATCCTTCTGAGGATTACACAACATTTTATGAAGTGTTTTATTGTCTGTTTCTAGTTAACAGATGGGTTTGAGAATTGCTAAAATAATGTACAGTACACGACTGCAATTACAGAAGTTATCAAGTTTGTCTTTCTTGAAGCTGATGAGAAACACAAATGGAAAAACGACAATTAAGAAAATATGTTGACCTCAGCCCATCAAGTCATTTCTTTCGCACGGTCACTGCCTCCTTTAAGGGGAGGTCGGTCAATGGTGGCATCATCCGCGACAATGCAGAGTCATCATCAGTAACATCTGCTAGATTTTGTTATAATTGTGAAATCATACAAGGAAAGGCTGTGCGGTGATTTCTTCAAGCCGAAATGGCGAAGCCTCCGTTTCTTTTTCTTATATTTTTTCAAAGTATAACTTTACTCCTTCCTCGAATTCCTATGGTGAAGGTTATAAATCTTTGCCAGTTACTAAAGGCCAATTTGTGGAAGAGTGGAGGATTTTTATAGAGTGAAAGAGTGGGGAATACCTTTACTAACTGAAGATGATTGATTATATAGATAGATAGATAGATAGATAGATAGATAGAAAATAAACTTATTTTGGGACGAGGTCCCTTATGAATAACAATTATGAACAAAAAAATAAAAACCAAAACTGGCCAAAAATTACATTAATCAACATTATAGAATATATACAGTACCTTCAGTGAAAGTATATTAAAACAAATAAAAAGTAACACCATTTTGAAAAACAAACAAACATTATTTAAATGAAAAGAAAAACAGAAATCAGGTTAAATAAAAAACAAAATTATATAAACATGGGTTGATTTTAAATTTTTTTTTTTTATTGACGAAATTTACAACTGTAATTAATAATAAATACAAGAAGTAAATATGCACAAGTAATATCACATGTGATTTTTAAAATTAAAACTCGAACAATTTCAACCACCATTTACCTCAGTCAAAATCTGTTTCACAATATTTATTTCATTGTAAAACGTCATTTTGGGTTGTAAGAAGGAATTGGTAAGGATGATGTTTGAATAAGGACAGGAAAGAGGCATGGCGGATATCAGATGGCAAGGATATATAATATATAATATAATATATAATATATATCGATTATTCGTCCATACATCACTATAGTTTTTTTTTTAACTTTTTATTATGATATTTACAACTGTATTAGTATGAATACATCAAGTAAATGTGTACAGAGGAATATTATCACATGAAACACGCTTGTTGAGAAACTACCCATTGGTAGCACTCTAATAATTTGTCTACACGAGAAGATCACGAGGCCATCTTCTTTTCAGACGCCTCGGAGGGTTATCAGGAATCGAAGAGGAAGCAAGGTTAGAAACAAGAGGATTCGGATGGTTATGAAGTTTATTATGGTAGGATAGGTATCTGGATTTGGCCAAATCGGAAACATATGGAACATTGAGGTCTTTATGGATTATTTTATTAGTGACAAAGTAAGGAGCATTGAGGATTTTACGAAGGATTTTGGATTGTAAGGATTGGATGCGAGAGGAATTCGATGGTTTAGTGGAGCCCCATAGCTCAACTCCGTAAGTAAAAATAGGTCTTATTATAGTCAAGTATATCAGTCTTTTATAATTAATGGTAAGTTTAGAGCGTTTGTCTAGTAAGTGTTGGAGTAGTCGGAAACGTCGAGCGGTTTCTTGTCGTTTCAGTCTGGTATGGGGATTCCAAGTTAGACGTTTGTCCAAGTGAAGTCCAAGGTATCGGATTTGTTCAACAGGGATAAGTGGGGTATTATTAAAGGATACTGTGGGACATGAGGTCATAGGTTTACGTCGAAGGGTAAAGGTGATTTGATGGGATTTATTAGAATTTATTTTAATCCTCCAGTTTTGACACCATTCTTCAAGGCTTGTGATGTGTGATTGAAGAGTTTGGGATGCAATGGTTGGGTCATTATTAACGGATAGGACACATGTATCATCGGCATACGACATCACTATAGTTAACTTTTTTTAACGTCTTCTTTAAAGGTGTTTTTAGACATTTCACAAACTATAGGCGACAAAATTATTTAAATTTTAACTAATGATAACATTATTGCTAAACCAAACACTTTTATTTCTCTCGATACTGACAGCAGACGCAAAATATCAAAAACAGAAATAAAAATACTGTGAAATAACCATTTATATATTTGTTTGTCTCATAGTTTGTAAAATGTCTAAACATCGTATGACGGTCGTCAGCATTTCAAACTAGATTCCAAACCGATTTTTTCAAAACGATGGTCCATAACATCAGTACTAATTCCGTGAAAAATAAAATAAAATCAACACATAGCAATTAAAAGAACTTTATAGTTTATAGCGATAATTATAAAATTAACGATATAACTAACAATAAAGATAAAATTAAAAAGTTATAAAAAAAACGTTATTTGATAAACATTTTTTTCTGATTTTTGATTTAGGTGTGATTATTATTTCATTTTTTCACATTAAATCAATGACAGATCAATACCACAAATACTCCAACTAACAAATTTTACATATGAAACTTCTTTTTATGATTTTCTGTTTTTTTTTTTCTACTGGAGAAGAATGTTCTTCTTAATAGGAGACGTAGAAAAAGGTCGTGGGTTCATCAGTTTAATGAAGATAAGATGCAGAGGAAAGTTTTTTAAAACATCATTATTTACTAAATCATCCATACATATTATATAAATACTACCGTATGTCGATAGGAAACTGCGATTATGTTCTTAAAGACGTAAAGGGCTATACATCAAGCCAATCTAACTTAAGGGAGTGCATCAGCTCAGAATAAAAACAATAAGGTGAGTTAGTATAATTGAACTGTATTTATCAAAGTTTATACAAAGACAATGTTGGTATTATTATTAAATAAAGTGGCTGTTATATTAATAAATTGTTAAGTAGAAGGAAATATGAGGTTGAAATAATTAAAAAAAAAATGGTTTCTTTCAAACATTAAAACATAATTGAATAAAATCTTTAAAATAATAGCTAATTATCGTGCTAAGTTTGTTACATCGTAGGTTATCGAATCTTCCCTTATATTCCGGCCAACAGATAAAAATTTTGACTAAATTATATATATGTATATTCTCTTTTTGGTGAAAATATTATAACTAGATCTAATAGCTGAATTTAATGAAATTATAAGTAATACTAAAATTATACACAGTTCTCACTAAAAAAAGTGTTAAAAACAACCATAAACCTGATTTTGATAATAACAAATATTAAATAGTGAAACCAACCATAGAACTAGAAAGTGATTGGAATTAAAAAACTTCTATAATTAAAAAAATATATAATCCCTTTCATTGTAGATGTTAATTTAAAATTATAGTGATAAACATAATAATAATAATATATAAAATATGAGTTTTATTTTTTCTTTGAAATATTAAAAAAAAAAGTATGAAATTAAATTTAATATTTTTAATGTTGAGTTCTATTTACTTACTATTTATTTTATTAAAAGCTACTACCATATTTCCATTTTCATTAATGAAATTTATTTTTATTATACTGTCATTTTTATACTGAATTTCAATTACTTTTGGATTATATATCGAAATAAATAATATTGAAATTAATATTTATTAATTGGAAAACATGAAAAAACAATTTTGATAAAATTAAACTATTATTTAGTACGTAGATTGTACAATGTTAAACATGAAACGATGAATTAATTAGAAATAGATCAGCAGAGACGTGATGTTGCCATAATAGGTGTGTTTTTCGAACGCACAGTTCAGAGCCCATTTTCCGCCGTAACGTACGATTTACGGATTCAATCTAACCATCGCCTAAATTTAATATTTTAACGCGTTTTTTTTTTAACGACTTCTTCCAAAAAAAGAGAACAAATATATATAAATATTTATATATATATATATATATATATATATATATATATATATATATATATATATATATATATATATATATATATATATGTATATATAACGTAATAATAAATATATATTTATATATATATAAAACGACTTCTTCCAAAAAAGAGAACAAATATATATATATATATATATATATATATATATATATATATATATATATATATATATATATATATATATATATATATAACGTAATAATAAATATATATTTATATATATATATAAAACGACTTCTTCCAAAAAAGAGAACAAATATATATATATATATATATATATATATATATATATATATATATATATTAGTAATGATAAAATTTCTAGGGAACATGATACCGTCGAGAACAGTATGTAGCCTAATATCTAAAGCAGGCCAGGTTAACAAAAATCTTATGTATATGTAAATTTCTTTAAAGTTTACTTGTAAAGCTCGGATTCACTTTTAATCATTAAACTAGAGTGCTACCAGTGGGTAGTTTCTCAACATGTCATTTCATGTTTTTATTTTCTGTTATCAAATTTACTTAATGTATTTAATTTTTTAATACAGTTGTAAATATCATGTATAAATAAATAAATCATTAAACAAAATAAGAAATAAGTTATTAAGTTGAAGTACATTATCACAGCAGGGACCAATTATGCAACACAGATTGACTTTTATCGAAAACGATTTTTGTGAAATAGTTTCTTAAATAATTATGAAAATACTCCAATGGAATATTAGAGGATTTATTTATCATATAAGTAATTTAGAGATATTAGTACGGAATAGTGAATCTAATGTCATCCGCCTTCAAGAAACTCGATTATTACCTAAGCATCAAGCGAAATTTCGAAATTTTCCGAAAAGACTATATAGAAGGAGTAAAAACTTGTAGTGGAGTAGGTATATTGGTTAGTCATGATGTTGCTTGTCTTCACGTCCCGATCACATCCTGCCTGCGATCAGGTGCTATACGGATACTCTCTCCCTACCTTCTAACTATATGTTGTTTGTATCTACCTCCCACAAACGATTTTCCGATTAGAGCATTGAATGACCTATTGGAAGAGCTCCCAGCTCGTTTTATGGCTTGCTGATTTCAACTGTCACAGCCCTCTTTGGGGGTCCTCAAAATCAGACACTGCGGGAAGGCTGACAGAAACCTTTATAGATGCCCTAGAACAGGCAATTTATCGAGCATTGAGTTTCCGCGATAAGATCGTACATTAATTATACTGCTTTGCCAGCTATGTTGTATCAAGATATGATCGATTTGATTTCGTGTTTTCGAATCCGGTGATGTCCAAGTATATTTATGAATATCCTTATGTTTAAACGTCGTACTTTTAATTATCAGGTTTTTCGAGATGGCAAAGTTTATCAGACAGATCCCATTATCATTACTATATTCGTGCAAACTTTCTTCACCAATCATCGAAATATAAACTCCTTCCCTTCCTACCTTTGCGTTCGCGTCACCTACAATTATTTTCATGTAGTTTCGCGGTAGTTTATCATAAACCCATTCGAGTTTATCGTAAAATTCACTTTTGACTTCACTGTCTTCGGTCGGACAATGTATGTTTGTTAATGGGATTTTAAACCAACGTAGCTACCGAAATTCTATCACTAAAGAATTGTACGTCCCTCAAAGCGGATAGTAACTTACTCCTAATTAGAAACCCGGTACCTAAACAATGATTCCCGCTTCCTCTGTACCAAATAGTGTACTTTCCTTCCCTCATCGAGCACTCCCCTGGCCAGCGAACCTCTTGCAGAACCACGACATCAAAATTGTACCCATTTACCTCATTCGCGACCGATTTTAGCCCCCCTGCTGTGTTTAAACTCCTTACGTTCCACGTACCAATATTTAATCCCTATATTTCAACTGGCGCCATGAATTCCCTAAAGCAGTCCCCACCCGGAGACCCGAACGGGGGACCTCCGGATAATGAGCGTTTTACCTTAGGGAGATCCATGACTATTTGTGGTGTTTGGTGAACTAAAGATGTGTGAGTAGGGCGTTCAATCCTATGTCAAACCCTCCAGCAAGTCTGGAGGGCCCCTCTCATTGTTGGTCAGCGAGTCCATCGGACTTAGCCGGGAGGAACTTCCAATATAAAAAATTGGAAATAACGTACATAATTAAAAATTTAAATACCAATCTGTTTCAGAATAATGCATACCGTACAAAAATTTTTCCTGATGATTGACGTGAGTACGAAATAATACCCATTTTGAAAAAAGGCAAACCGAAAGAACTGATGTCCAGTTACCGACCTATCGCGCTAACCAGTTGTATTTGCAAGCTGTTGGAAAGAATGATAGTCAATCGTTTAAAATGGTTTATGGAAAGTAAAAGCATTCTTCGCTTATGGCAAAGTGGTTTCCGAAGCGGCAGAAGTACACTAGACAATCCAATAATCTAATAAAATTGGAAGCTAATAATAGTAGCTTTTCGATCAAAGGAATTTCTCTTAGCGCCATTTTTGGATATTGAAAATGCATTCAACTATGTATGCATAAAATATTTACTAAATGCGTTGACTGAAATTGAGATATACGGTGAAATGTTTGGATTCATATTTAACTTCTTAAGCAATAGGAAGTTTTATGTAAGATCCGGCTACGCAATATCAAATGAATTTGAACAAATAAGCGGTGTCCCACAAGACAGCGTACTTAGTCCTATTTTATTTAGCCTTGCAATTAACGGAGTCGCTACAAAAGTAATTTCCCAGCTAACATTTTGATGTGCGCTGATCATGTAGTGATTTATGTTAAGGATAAAGATACTACGCGTATTCACGAAATTCTGCAAGAGTCTTTATTAGGTATAACATCTTGGATTAATACACTTAGTTTTAAAATTTCCGTCAACAAATCACAGACGATATTATTAACGAGAAACTGAAATTTTACTATTAAAAATATTAAAATTAACGGGGAAGATTTATTGTATTCAACGAATATTAAATATCTTGGTGTCACTTTAGACCGCGCTCTTACATGCATACCCTATATAAAACAGCTTAGGGCTAATTGTCTACAGGCTTTAAATATCCCAAAAACGGTAAGCAGTCACAACTAGGGAGCTGATGGAATCAGTATAATTCGATTATTGGTTCCGCTAGGAATAGGACACTTGAGATGTTGGATACGATCCGACAGCATTCACACAGCACTTCATACCAGAGAAGCCACTGGTGCTTTTCGATCAAGCCCCATAGCGAGCCTTCAACTCGAAACTGGTATAATGCCAATGGCTATATGAAAACAAATTTTAGACTTCGAAAACACATTTGTTATACCAAAAACAGTTCTCGTAAACCTACCAACTAAATTATCCTTAGCAGAAAGGTGCTCAGTACACATCAATACAGCAATTGCGAACAGAGCCCTGGCTGTTACCAATTCCAAAAATACATAAAGTAAAATGTAATAAGGTCCTTGCTTCAAAGTTAGGATTAGCAGAACTCACGGACTTCCAAATGAAACATTTCGATTGGAAATATCTTTTCACGGATGGGTCAAAACCTCAAAATGGAGTCTGAGCGGCCACTGTTTCTGACAATGTGCAAATGTTCTCATTACCCCTTTATTGCACTTCCTACCACGCAGAACTGTTTGGAATAAGTTGTGCCGTTTGTAGCCTCAACTGCAATAATAAGCAAATCTATATTTGTACAGATTCAGAACCTGCTCTTAAAGCTATTAAAAATTTCATTTTCAACAAACTCATTAGTCACAGACACAGTTAGGCATATAAAGACATTGGAGAGCGTAGGATGTAAGATACAATTTTTGAGGTTACCGTGTCAATCAGGTATTAGAGATAATGAGCTAGCCAATATCATGACAAAACAAGCAATCACGGAAGAAACTCCAGTAGGGGATGCTTTTCCAAAAGAGGTAGTAACTTTGGTAATGAGAAAGGCTCTGGTGAAATTGCAGGGTCTCTGGCATGTTTTAAGAGACAATAAGTTGAGAGTGATCAAGCCATCTGTAGTTCCAAATCGAGCGGACCTTCAGTTAAATAGAAGAGAAGAAATAATACTGACTAGGCTCCGAATCGGCCACTCACGGCTAACTCATGAGCACCTAATGACATAGGAGACAGTGTCTCTGCTGCCGGATCAATTTAACAGTGAGGCACATTTTGACTGAATGTTATGCATATGAAACACAAAGGAATGAAGTTGAATTGGAGAATGATACAACTCTTGAAAAATCTTGAAATACAAGTCTTGAAAAACTCCACCAAATTGGCAAAAAAAAAAGTTTGCATTTCTTCAAATAACGCACAAATACAACAAAATTTAAATTTTGCTGACTACTTTTTTGAAAATTTTTATGTTTTGAATATTTTGTGCTCTCAATTTATCGTTAAATTTAATCTGATAAAATATAAATATTGTGTAAGGGCTATAATGACCCGTAAGAGGTTGAGGAGCCCTTCATTGTTATGAATAAATAAATAAAATATTTTAATAATGATAAAATAACTAACAATACTTGATGTTAAACGATTATTTATTAACATTTGAAGTGAATAATATATCCAATTTTGGTTGTTATTCTTTTTTGCTTATTAAATTTAAAAATTAAATTAAAAGTATTCAAAAAAGAAAAGAATATTTGCTCCATTTTATTTTTAATTGAAACACTTCCGACCAATTTCTCTCATAATTGTTTTAGCGTTTTAATTGTTAACAGTTCAAAAATAAATTTAGAATACATAAAATGATATTGTTTTAGCTAGCCGCATTTCCTCTTCTCCTGCGAACACTCTCTTTCGAATTCTAGAAATTCTTTCTCCTTGAATAGATATGTGTATGTATATAAACATGCTTTTCTATGATAATTATCTACATAATGATAGAAATAGATCTGGCAATTCTGTACAGTAATATTTTTTGTGAAATTTACGTTTAAAATCAATATTAACAATACATTTCTGTAACCAGGAGGTAAAGAATATCATCACCAAAAATGGATATTTTTTTAGGGAAGCCAATTTCTTATAATTTTAAGCAATTGAAATTTGTTTTTTAGTTACTGAATCTGTGTACTCCGGAAGTAAAGGATGTCATGTTACACTTTTCTGTTTATTCAGGGTGTCAATTTTCAATACATTTGAGCTATTAAAACTTAGTTACTAAATTATTTAATGGAGAATAGTGTTCTTTGCCTCTGGTGAACAGATTTTTTAATATAAGTGTAAA
Source organism: Nezara viridula (assembly GCA_928085145.1). Taxonomy (NCBI): domain Eukaryota; kingdom Metazoa; phylum Arthropoda; class Insecta; order Hemiptera; family Pentatomidae; genus Nezara; species Nezara viridula. The sequence continues at coordinate 61,583,380 of OV725079.1, read as the reverse complement.
AAAACATTTAACGATATTTGAATTAAGAGTAATTAAATTTAATTGTGTGAACATTCGCTTCACATAGTTCAATTATTGAGATTTGTAATTATGTTTTATATGAGAAGCCAAAGTTATATTTTATATAATCCGGCTTCATAGAAAACAACAATGGTATATGATTCAAATTAGCCTTATGTATTTTAATTATAGCATTGGATATCACACTTTATTTTTAGCATTATTTATGGAACTTTTCGTATCATACCTAATGAAATCAGGCATATAAGATTTGGAAATTATATCCGACTTTGTTTTGTTAAAATATGCACATTTCATCAGCATTGTATCTACATTTAAATGTTTTACACATTACGCTTCATCAAGCAAGAGATAAAATAAATTTTAGCATTTGTTCTAATACAGTAGTTTCAACATTTTTATAGTTGTCATTACAATTGAATAGTCTAATAAATTGTAATATATTAAATGTTAGAAATAAAAGTTCCAATAAAAAGGCTTCAAATACTCTTACACGCTTAATAGTACCATCAGTAAACTGTCTAGATGTAAACGGCGATTGGTAACAGTATTGCAATGAGTATTATTTAAAGTATATTTTAATGTCAGAGTTGAATATTTTAATTCAAAGGTCTTAAAAATACTATTAAACAAGTAATTAAATTTATTATTGTGTTAGCGCAATTCTATTTACATGATAATAAAATAGTATTTTATTACTCCGACTGCTGTGAACATCGTGAGGCAATGAAGTATCTTTAATCAGTGGGATGAAGGTATCACAAAATAAAACGAACTTCAATGAAGCAACACAGTCCTTTCTACTGTAGATTTCTCAATTAATGAAACGTTTTACTCAAACAGTAACTATCTAACTATCTAAATTCGCCTTATTTTACATAAAATTAAAGTAAAGAGTACAAGAGGACAAAATCATAAAATTAAAATCCTATTAATGAGCTGAAATCGTTAATATTGATACATTAACAAATATAATAATATCGTTAATATTAATGAAAATATGATAACATCGGTAATATTTAACAACAAATATGATAATAGGGATGTTCATGCAATCAGTGCTAAATATTGTAAACCTCTTAAATGTGTAAATTCGACAAAATTATTTACGAAACGTATGTTAAATATGGCCGCTAGCACTCCCAATTTTAACAGCCTAGTGTCCTGTTAAGGGCCAGTTGCTCTAACTGGTAAAGCTTAGATTAAGCGTTATCTAAGAATAAACCAAGTTTAATCTTTATCGGTCGACCTTAGAAAACTTGGTTTAATCTTAGATAACGTTTAATCTTAAGCTTTACTGAGTTCGAGCAACTGGCACTAATGTTTCTGACTTCGTAAACGCACGGAGGTTATTGTAACGTTGTGATGTGTTTGTGTACAATATCCACAGAAATGGAAATCCGCAACTAAGATTTTATTTATGTATTCATCAAATTCTTTGCCATCTGAATCATCTGAATCTTCGTTCATGATTTTTAATAAAGCATTTTTAACCAAATAATCCATCAACTCATTCTTTTCACTTAGCTTTGGAATTTAAAAAATACATCAAAACGTTAGTAGACCGTTGGCACAGACAGTTTATTTACCATGCATTCAAAATTTGTGCTGACTGCTTAACATGATAGCTCATTAAGCATTTACATCAAGTGCATGAATACTCCTAATATCATTAATCCAGTTTAGATGTGTGAATGTTTTGGTCAACGCAGTCAACAGTCCATATCGATAGCGGTTGCATGACCTAGGTATAAAACTGGGTTTATAACTACTAATTTTGCTATAGTCGCCGAGTGTTACATATTTCATTGATTCCCAGCAATATAATGAAGATTATAACCTTATTTATAAATTGTATTAGTTCGTACAGATGTACAAAGTACAATCCCTGACAGGGGTACACATCCCCCCAAACTCGATGGCGCATGAATCTTCCCCCCACTCCTTACAAGATATTTTATTGCTAACATTTTCTCAAAAACAGTGCAAACAAAAGTATAATTTAACAGTAAGAAGATTATATACAATTACAAATCCTGCAGTCTTTTCTATGCTTCCATTTGTCTTTTGATTTGAAACTTTTCAAATCGAAAATTCATAACCCCGTCGAAATTTGCCTCCCTCAAAAATTCAAAACTTAAAAAACCTTGTACCACTACAACCCATGAAAGGTCTTGGGTTCAGTACTATTTAGAGAAAGCAATGTTTCTAGGTCAACGGTTGTGCAAGGAGGTGATTTGACTGAGATCACGCTCAACCACCAGGTTTCCCCTTAATCAATTATTTAATTAAGGGTACCCACTTTATAGAGGCTGGGTGTGCCCCAGGAGGATCTCCCAACCCAGTGTTTCCTCACGGCCAATGAAACAGATAAATAAATTGTCTGCCATTAGCCGGGGTTCGAACCTGGGACCTTTAGCATTGGAAGCTGGGTACCCTAGCACTGAGCTACCCCACTCTCTAAAAATTCAAAACCTCGTCAAAATGTGCCCCTCTCAAAAATATTGATGGCGAAAATTGGGCCATGAAACCCCCTTGTGGGCACTCCTTATCACTGATACCTGTTGTTACATACAGGAGACGACCACACTAATGCTATAAGTCATATCATATGTTTTAAACAGTACCAATTAGCCTGTGGGTAGGCTTTTTTTATAGTTCGTCTATTTAGAGGTTATATGATACTTACAATCATTGCATAATGAGTAGGGAAGATAAACGTAAAACGCGATTATGCTTTCTATCACGCATTTTAGAAAACAAAGAGACTTTGTTCGGAGGTTTAAGTGACGACATTACTAAAAAAAAAAGATAATATTATGAAAAGAAAGCGGAGTGTATGCCAAAGCAATTGGCGTGGTGCCAATTAATAAGAGATGGTGCTATATTTGAGATGTTTGGTGGCCCAACATCAGAAAATTAGTTAAGGTAAGTGAATCATTTCACGTGTCTTTTTTTACTGAAGTTGCTTTTTGTCTCTTTTATGAACTGTTACAGATTTTAAAAATACACATGGTTCAATAAATTATTACGATTGTACTAATGTGGTTATAAACTAAATCATAAATGTATTGTTTTATTAAGAGTGTGAAAAAAAAGTGAGTTGAATTAAATTTTAAATTATTAAATTTGAAAATTAAAACATATGGTTTCTTAATGACAACTTTTATTTTATTAGAGGTAACTGTTAATAAAATTGACAGGTGATACGTTATTAAAAAATACCCCATTTCACTATTGTAATTTTTGTAAATTGACTTTTTGGTCAAGCTCTTTAAGAATCTACGTTAAGGGACAGAAATGCAATAAATATTAATCTATAACTGGAAAGGTAATGGTTTTCTCACTTCTAAATAACGTAAAATAAAAAAATTTCCAGAGTACTGTTATTTAGATAATGAATAAGTCCTCTCTTATGGTGTAAAAATATGTGAAAATAAATAAGATTTCATAGTGATTCATTGTTCCTACATTTTCCACTTAGTATATACTGGTACTTGCATTTTTAAAACGCCGGCTTTTGCCAACACTAAATTCATTATACCCAGGAATTGAGACAGTCTGATGGAATCAGTCAACTACCTCGACACCTCCTAGATTATGGGCGGGAATGGCCGAGCTGGATAACGCGTGTCCACAGCACTACCAGTTAGCGTCCCGGTACCAAGGGGACCTTTTAACTTTTGCATTAACTACCTCGCGCTCACCTCCTGGCTGGAGAAAACCCCCGTATAGCCTAAAAGTCGAGGAAGAAGAGGACAAAAAAAAAAAAAGAAAAAACTTTTATTTTATGTACTGCACATTCCCTCAAATTGGGTTTAATTACGTATTTTGTGCTTCTATTTTTTAGTAGACTATATCAAAATTAAGAAAAAGTTAAATTTTTCAATTTCTTGTTTATTTCGTTCCTCCTACTTTTCTTATTCAAAACTGTTAAAGTTATTATTTGGTTGTTGATTAGTAACCTAACACTTGGGTTATAGTTTATGTTTTCTTTCTTTTCTCTCTTCAGTAACGTATAACTTTGAATTCGTTATTAAACCTCTATCCCGTTGTGACTATTAGGGTTAAAACACTAGTTAGGAAAAGTAGCCACTTGGTTCAAGAGAATTTTTTAATAAATTGTTTGGCTTGCCTCAGGTCTGCCCAGTCCCTTCCTTAACTGCATTATAGCTGCTTATATGCTAAGTCAAGGACTTCTTAATATTAATAATTAAAGACATCTAACAATCAGAAAGAGTCTCCAAGGCCTGCCTGCAACTTAGTGTATATGTATAGCAATTTAATACAATTTTATGGGAACCGTATTTGGGCTTAGCCAACTATAATACCAGTAGAATACCTTTTGTATATTAATTGTAGTATATTAACCTTTTGTAATAATACCGATTTAGTATTTAATCTTTTTGGTAATCAAACATATTTTTTTTTTTTATATAACCACAAAAATATAATTAAGAATAATGTAGGTGCAGAACAACCCATATGATTTAATTTTATAAACAAGCGATATCATATGTAAATAATAATGTGTTCAGATGTTTCATGGTTATAAAATATATTGTGTTGATCAGCAAAATCTGTAACTTTCTTTAAGATATTTATTAAAGTTAATCAATCTTAATTTAACCCATGATATTGATAAAACGACTAGTAATATTGGTGACCACCCAACGTGATTAATAATTAGAATGCTGAATGAAAGCAACTTGGATATTCCAGAAATGACCGAAAATCAACACATTATTACATGTTATTATTATCTAACAATGATAAATCGAAATTGTTCGTGCTGTATCAACTGTGAAGTCCCTTATACATTAAAGTATACATTTTTCATTTTGATTTTAGAAAAAGAAAACGACAAATCAAAACAAACTGGAGGAAAAGGGAGAAATCGAATTCTAAATGTAGTATACAAGATAGTTTTAGACATAATAGACAACAGTTGTTGTCTATTCTGTTGAAAAATCTTTAGAAATATAAGCAATACCTTTCTGTGTTGTGAATGATCCAAACATGCAACAAACTTCATCTACCAAACGAATGGCTGTCGACCTAGATGGTAGAAACAAACCACTTTATTAATATTTATGACAAATAAATTAGTATTTGTAAGCAGTTAGCTTGCTACCTAATATTACTTTATTAGTAAGCATTATTAAATTCTGAAATAATATATACAGCTACAATGTATTTGTTTTATTATTAACCATAGATTGGTCTATTACACTAATGTATAGTATTTTCCAGATAATAAAGAAATAGAATTGTTACAGCTCCAATTTTAACTGGAAGAGACTTTTAACTAAACCACTGTGGTATACAAGGAAACGAACAGGCAGACGTTGCATCTCGAATGGCTCCTACGCAAGTGAACCATGAGATAAAATCAATTGATTATGTTCCTCGGGAGGACTGGGTGAGGCAAGCGAAACTCCGATTAATCGCTCAATGGAATGAAACATGGAGAAGGAACCCCTCCAAACTTGCTCTGGTTAAACCCAATAGTGCCAAATGGAGTACGAGTATAGGAGATCCAGAAGAGATTAAATTATCCTGTGCCGCCTCAGAATTGGTCACTGCGAATTTTCGCATGGCTACCTGTTCCACGGTCTAGAACCACCTACTTGCGTCGGGTGTCGTTCTCCTAGAACCGTGAACCACATACTCGTGGATTGCACATATTATGCAGTCATCCGAAAGAACCTAAACATGCATGAAACTATCAGGGATGTGTTGCAGGATGAGGAGAGAGAAGTTGAAGTCTTGCTGGACTTCTTGAAAACGATTGGATTTTATAATAGAATATTAAAAGCTTGAATGAATTGATGATTGCCAATGGCCCTAGCGGGTAGAGGCATACAAACAAATAAAAAAAAAAAAAATAATTTAATTAAAAAACGAAACAGGATTGCAAAAAAACACAAGTGGAAAGAAGTATATCATCCAGTGAATTCACCTCCGAAATAAGTGAAGAATCTGAAACATCGGTGATAATAAACTCGAAGTTTATTATGAGAGAAATGAGAAAAATACAAACAGTTCTTGAAATGCCTTTCTAGCTAATCAAAAACCGTCGTTTTTCATACACGTTTGCAGATTTTATACGTCTTAGATTGGCCAATGTTGATATTGAAAACACAAAGTATTGGTATCTAGATTTTTTGGTAATAGGGTTCGGCCTGATTAAGATACGCTGTACGAGCTAGCTTTGTTGCAGTTAAGAGACAAAAAAAAACTTCATTTAGGCCTCCAAGCAAGACATCGAAATTTAGTCAATGTTTCTTTTTAGAATGCAGAGCTAATATTCAATTCACATTCTGTTAAACAAATTTTGAGTTAAACACGTTTGTTCAATGACAACATTTAACATGCATAACTGTACAGATTCCGTTATTAGTAAAAATTCAGAGGTTTTATGAACACATAAAAATTTTTACATTATATGTTTTATTTTATGTACTTTGACAAAAATAATTATATAAAATTATAAATAAATCATTTTTAAGCTCTAAATTCATTGTTGTCTTAATATAAAGTGGTACAACTTCTTGTATCAGTGTACATTTCTTCATGAACTATATGTAAATCCATTTTGACTTCGTCGTTCCTCAAAATTTTCTGCATTTGACCTTGCCTTAATGCAAGAAGTAGTACAACTACTTCACTATCTCACGTGCTTATTCAGAATTAAATATAAGGTAATTTAAGCAAGAGTATTTCTCTTATAATATACCCAATAATCTTATAATTATTTGTCTGGTGGTCCATAATCTCACAGTATATCTTCTCTGCCGGGGTTTTTCAGATGACAGTGCGATGGTGTCAGGAACCATCTCTTCAGCGTATATCTGGAATCGTCTAACAATAACGTATTCGGGAAAATAACGTATTACCTCCATTTTTGATTTCAAGGTACTATTTTTGAGAACACGGAAATAATTTACACTCCCTGCCACTTTGTGCTTATTTAGTGAAATATACCAGCAGGATCCATGAATGCTGTTTCATTATCATGTGGAGCAGCAATAGAAATCAATTTGCTATATATTGAATAAATTTTATCGAATCATGCTATTCACTCTATTTAATAATTAATACTTAACACTATTCACTATTTTTCTATACTTATATATAATGAAGCTTTACTTACTCTATGTGTTATATAAGACTGTAACCTCTTTGTATATTTAATTATAATATAATCGATTACCTAATCGGGTTAACATAAAACAGTTGGTGTATTTGTAATGAATAATAAAGCACACCTAAATTTGTTCTAAAGGTATCTTTATTTAATTAATCATCCATAGTACACCATGTATGTAACAATCTGTTATTGGATACTAATAAGAAGCCAGACATTCCGGATCGTTCATGACTTCGAATTCACTTTCGAAACGGAAATTTTCTCTATTTCTGACAACTCTTCTTCAACGAGACTTCCGAATAACATCATCGTCACTTGTAAATAGTAGATTCAAAATCACTTCAAAGTTAGGTTAGGTATACCAAATGTTTCAATGCTAAAACTGAACTGAGATTTTTATTAATGAATACAAGCAATCACATGTACTCATTATCTTAGTTTATATGCCCAAAAGCGCTCGGCTCAATACGACCCAAAAGCTCTATTTAAATGGTTTCAACAAAGACCAACTACTTTCCTTTAACATATTTTTTTCTTGTTTACTATTCTGCAATTTTTAATTAATAAAATTAAATATTTTTATTTATCGCTCCCTATTTAAAAAAAAAACGTATTTTATATTAAAAAAAAAATAAATTTAAAATTATTTCCTCGGAAAATCTGACTATTTTTAATATAAACTTTTTTGTATCTCTTGAGGTCTGATATGGCCGCTTTAAATATTTCCCTCTACTTACGCGAGACCTTGTACAATTAAAATAATACCATTTCCGTATTAATCTGGTTTCGTACAGGAGACATTAAGTAGAAGAGAATATTTATAATAACGTCATTGGTTTCGGCTTGGCATTTCCGTGTTTACTTATAATTATTTTCATTAACAAGTAATTCATTCGTAAGTTTATCAAAGAATAAAATAAAATTGAACATATTCGTCTTTCATCAAGATATCGTTTCCGAACGACACAAAAGTTTATTAATTTAAGACGGTCCTGGAACATAAACTTTGGCATATTTAAAGAGTCTTAAAAATGAACTTAATCAACTCTTTATGCTTCATGGTAGAGGCACACGACCGACTTTTAGTAAGAAATACGTCCCATTTCTATGACATTCACCGACTCGCGCACTTCAGCTTCCGAATCGCTTACGGTTTTTTTTATTTGCTTTTCAGTTTCTATTAAACTGAAGTAGTAAAGGCAAGTAAGAACTTGCTGTTAATTTGTCTTCTTAAGAACAGAAGCAAGCCATTAATTAGTCAGTTGAAGGTAAATGGAGATTGTAACCATAGATAATAAATATTATTTAAATATTTGTAGCAATCCACATATTGATCTTGAACTAGGCACTTTTGAAATGGAAGTTCTTTTGGTGAGACCACGTAATGAATGATATTTCATGGAAAACTATAACTATTAAGCAAATCACAATATTTTTCTCCGAGTGAGTTCATCTAATGAACAATCATAGATCCCAGAAGAAACAATTTTACAATCTAGATATTTTAGAAACCGAAAGAAAAAAAAACTCAGTATTTTCTTCCCGTTCTTGTTGTTCTGTAAGCGAGATTTCTCGTTTTTTTTTATTATTTTTTTTTTTTTTAAATTTCATTAAGAATAACATCGGGTAAATTTAAAGACGACCACATTGACAATCACAAACTTAAAGTTAGTACGACAAGCGATAGACGAACTGAAACAACCCCTTAAAATATTAAAATTATGTGGCCTCACATTTTCACAATGTTCTATACTATGACCACTGACGACACTGATCAAAAAGAAAGTAAACGTACATTTTCGTTTCTACTTTATCCATTAAGGCAGCACAGATTATCCTTCAGTTTGCCAACCTATTTTAACCAGAATGAGAAGGTTAAGATTAGATTAATCCTGTGAGCTCGCCACAAAATAAATAACAGTCCCGGCCATCAGAGCTTCAACGACTAAGACTTCTAATTGTATTTCATCTTTATTTTCATATAATTTTAAACGGTCATTTTATTATTATTAGGAGTGCTTAGTTAGATTTTTCCTAGTTCCCTAGGAAAGAATCTCAATGGCAGCCTTACGTTGATTTTTAAAATAGTCTTTTCATATAATGTTTAATACACCTGATAAAAGTTTCTTAAAACACAATTCGTAATGTCGTTATTTCAGAGCTTTATTCATTACTATAAAAAATATATATATATATATATATATATATATATATTTAGTTTACCTTTGCCAACGCAGGTATATATAAGAGCTTACTGTTAATTTGTCATCTAAAGAATAGAAGCAAGCCATTAATTCTTCAGTTGAAGGTAAATGGAGATTGTAACCATAGATGCTAATATTTAAATATTTGTGACAATTCACTTATTAATCCCGTAATATGTAATCCCAATCAGGTACTGAAGAACCGCATGGTACATTAGTAAGAGTAAGAACTATTTCCACAGGGAAATACTTTATATAAGGTATTTCAACAAGTTTAATGAAATTTATATTTTATTATATATTTTTAAAATATTTGTTTATGTAACATTTTGATTTAAATAGTTTATTTCGTTAATCATACAGACTCTTCCGTCATTGGGTTTGTGTTAGCACAACAAAACATTGATTATTGGCCAAATCGGCTTGTCTGAAAGAAAGAAAGTAAATTTTATTCTGGGACATTTAGTCCCCCTCAGAATTAACAGAACTATAATTAACAACGAAATGACAATTGTCTGGCGATTATGAATAATTAAATGACAATTAAAAATAAATTAATTTAGAAAGTTGTCTAATCTTAATATTAAGATAAAGAAAAAACAGTGTAGTAATTATATGGTATTGAAGTAGACATATGAATTTAAAGATAAATATACACGAGTGACTTCATGCATTTGTACAGATAAACAATATGGCACATACATAGACATCTGCAAGATATCAGTATAATATAGCTGACATATCTAAAGTACAAAATTACTTTATTTTTGAATATTTAATAGTTGACCGTTGCCGTTGCATTATAAAGGAAGGAGATGTTCCGGGGTGGCGGTCATAAATAGGCTAAATAGTGATAAAACTATTTATGACCGCCACCCCGGACATTCTCCATCCTTTAACTTTATTTTTACATATATTCGGAAGATTGATTACTGAGGAGATGGAAAAATAAATCGTGTTTAAATGAATTCAAGGGTGAGGATTTCCGTATAGAGATTGGTAAGGAATCCCAAAACGAGATAGCACGTATGACGAAGGATTTTTTAAAAGAAACAGTTCTATGAGAAGGAATAAACAAATTTGAGGATTGGGATCTCGTGTTGAACGTATGAAGGGAGGAACAAGGAGTACAGAAATCAAGAAGGTAAGCAGGTTTTTTACCTGCCTGATCGATTAATATTGTCCAATTTTAAAATTATAAATCTAAGCCAATGAAAAAATTATTTATATTCATTGCTTAAATTTTACTAACTGATACCCCATTCTTTCAGTCGCGGTGCATGTAATCATTGCTAATAATGAAGTACGAAACCGTTTTTTCCAAAAGCGTCATAACTCGAAAATCACGATTTTTGAAGAGCCCCATTTCAAGTTTTAAATACTATATTCATTTGGGTGGAACAAAAATAAACAACGATAAGGTTTCACTGTTGGCCTTTGAGTTCAAAAATAACACTGCTGGTTTGAATTCCTAATCATTACAACTACATTAAGTAACCTACGATATTTAACTAAAAAAACATGATTTTTCAGACAGGGCGTTGGAATTAATGATTTAATCAAGTCTATAGAAATCGAACAATAACTGTTCGAGTAGCATGCCATACCATTTTAATTAGTAATAGAATAAGTATATTTGTTTTTGTTATTACAATTATCTTTATTACCTTAAGTATCTTTCTATTTATCTTTATATTGTATATAGTAATTATATTTAACTTCTATTGCTTGTCCATAATATTAATTCTGTAAATATTTCTTTTTGTAAATAGATCACTAAATTAGGGGCAGTTGCTCCAACTCAGTAAAGCTTAGCTTTAGTGTTATCTAAGATTAAACCAAGTTTTCTATGGTCGACCGATCAAAATTAAACTTGGTTTAATCGTAGATAACGCATAATCTATGCTTTACTGAGTTGGAGCAATTGATCCTTTTTTATGCTGCTTTATAAATCCAACCTAACTCCTACACCTTAGCTAGCATGGTAGCATAATGTTTTATTATGTCCAATTTAAATAATGGGTAAGTATCTTATATTCTCTATATTTGTCTCTTTTGAGATTAAAGGCGACAAAAGCCTTATTTCTTTTTATTTATCCCTTTTGTAGGTAATAGTATTAAAAAAGAGACTAAATCTAGGAAAAGTTCTATCCGAAAAAAACAGAAGTGAAGAAGTTATCACTAAATTGAGAATTGGGAACACGCGAATGACACGTGAGTTCCTCATCGATGAATCTACGCCTACAAAATTTGATCATCGCAAGGTGCTGCTGACGATTTTTTCATATTTTTCAGGACTGTCCGCGACATGATTGCTTTTTCTATAATATGGGAACAGAACGAAACATCGAAACTATTTTGGGAGATATCAGCACCAATATAGAAGCAGTAATCGATTCCCTAAAGAAAACAATATATTTTATAAAATATAATATACAAAGTATAGGGCTTTCTTTTGAGTCTTTGGCCAAAAAACTTTTAAAAAAAGAAAGAAAAAAGAGAGAGAAAATGGTAAGGAAATAGAATTTGAAGACAGAAACTAATAGTACGTGGTGGTACAGACCCCTTTTTCAAATTATTAACATCCGCCTAAAACTTCGTTAACAGCTTTATTACATCGTAATCTACAACTATTTTTTTTTTTGTAGTTGGGGCCTTTTCAATCAGCAAACTTTGTCTATTTAATTAGGTACTAAAAACCCGCAAGTACCTATCTTCTTTTCCGCTTCAATCGTAACAGAATTTGTGCACAAAATCGATAAAAAAGGTTGGCCTTTAAAAATATTGAACCGTTTGGCGTGACCTACACACCCAAAATGTCAAAATAACGAGGTTAAAGAGGCCAAACGGCCCAATATTTTTGTAGGCAACCTTTTTTCTCGATTTTGTGATCAAATTTTCTTACAATTTCAGTTGACGATTTCCAAAATGATTCCGAGAATTTTCGTAAATAAAATAGTTGTAGGTTACGATGAGATGACGCTATTCACGAAGTTTCAGGCGGATGTATGAATTTGATACAAAGGGATCTGTACCACCGACTATAGAGACCTCAGCTGTTGAGGTTCCATGAGTAAAATAATCTAAACACGACATTTCACGTTGCCGAAACGAAGACTTAATAGCGCCAAGAAGGTATCAATTTCAGCTTCCTGGAGTACATCCTACGATTCGAGACGAGTACAAGTGATAGTTTAAAATCAGATAAGGACGTTAATACATTTTCGGATGCGGAACACTGACCGAGGGAGTGGGGAGGGAGGGTATCGTTGAGGGAAAGGAAGAGCCGGCAAGGACTATTACGAAATGGAACATGGCATTCCGTAACGGGATGCCAGGGGATGACCTCGCATCTCCCTTTCCAATGCGGGGGAGATATCTAGCAGGGGTCGCATCTCTTCGGCACGGAGGAAATGTCATGCGCGTTTTATTGTTCTCTCCCTCAGCATATACGATCTCGGGTCGATGAACGCTCATAAAACTATAATGGAATTACGGTCAAGGTCTGATGCGTCAGTAGAGCATCTCATCTGGTACAGGGTCGGTCATTCGCTAAGGTCAGAAACCAGTTCGGTAGAACTCTTATTACGCTGGCTAGAACAATTGCATTAATAGTTAACATTTAATAAAATTAAAAATTAAACTGTTCAAAAAGTAAAAAAAAAATAGTTGGGGGATGTATTAACAGAGAAAAATATATTTATGAATTTTTTTCTAGACATACTGAAGGACTCCCAAACATGCAGTGCTGATGAAGTCCGAAACTTAGGCCGAAACGTTGGCATACATTTTTTTTTATATATATTATTTCTGGATTAGCTTGACGACCTTTGAACAGGTAAAGTAAAGCCTATTGGAATGTTGGAATAATGAAATATATTATTTTCCAGTTTATTTATTTTCAGCCAATTTTACACCAATTTCTACAACATCACAATGACGACGTTTTGGCATTTTCAAGTCTGTCCATTTCACTTATGCGAATCGCATGCGTCTACTCATAATAAAATGTTTTACTCCTGTCATGTCCACCTTATCATGTGTCACCCACATGTCGTCGGTCTCATTTCTATTCAGTGACTTCAGTCAAATTGAAAATTGGTGTAAAATTGGCTGGAAATAAATAAACTGGAAAATAAATATTATGAACCGAAATAGAAGAGAGAAATATTGGAAAATATTATAATGTTATTATATCATCCCGAAATGCTCTCGATTCATACATGAATCTACCATTATTAAAGGCCTGAAATAATGTCAAAATAGTGAGTAAATACTTTCGTCTGGAAGGTGAATATGAGTATATACCATCATCTATTTGTATACTATTTTTGTAAATAATGATATATTGGACTGTATTCCTGCTTTCAAAATGACAAATAAAAATTATAATAACCATAGGAGCCACCATTTTATTGGAAAAGGGTTGTTTATCAAAAACGACGTTCGTAAAAATCACTGACCGAAGTTATATAACTTCTAATTTATTTTGAATGTAAAAAATATATAAAGTTCTCTCGATTCATATGTGTAAATTAAACTTAATTAAAACAAAACGAAAATACTTTCTAATCATAATTTACTATTTATAATTTTGTGCAAAATAAAAGTAACGGCTTGAAAATATGGTAATATCGACAAATAATAAATGTGGCATCGATAGTTACCCATTGGTAACAGCCTAAAGCATAACTATTGTAACAATCTATGAAATGAACTCTCGTTTGTTGTGAAATTGATTTTCGATAGTGTGGATCAGATTTACGATAAACAATTGATTGAAAAGCAATTGTATTTCGTTAAGTACCAATGAACAGCAGGTACACCTTTTTTCCATAGAACACAATAAAAAATATTAAACAATTATGATTAATAAAAAAAAGCTGAAAATTATCATACAATGGGTTATTCCTAATGGTTACCCACAACAATGCAAAAAAAAAAAGATTTTTTCACATCATTTATACAGCTACATCTGGAATTCTACCTGAAATTACACAAACACACACACTAATAACACACCAACACACTAAAAACACACACAAAATATATGTATATAAATTCCCTCCCCTCGGGTATGTGAGGCCCCCGTAAGTATACTGGAGGCAACTCACACCGACCGGGCGTAGGATTGTATGTATATATATATATATATACATACGAATGCATGTCTGTCCTTCTATTTTTCCTTTATGCATTACTACAACATTCATTTGATTGCCATGAAACTTTGAAAAGTTGTTGAGTACACTCTAGCGAAGGTTTCTGACTTAAAAAAAAAAAAAAACACAGAGTCTAAGAGTAATCAGTATATCATTTCCAAGTCTAATATAGAATTTTCCACACCAAATTGGGCTTTTTTAAAATCAAATTTAGAACTTTTCCAACCAAATTGGAATTTTCGCAAACCAAATTTAGAATAATACATTTCAAAATAATATATTTTCAATATCATTTAAGAATTTTTATAATATCAAAATTTTTAATTGATTACATATCAAGAATTTTTTACCTTTCTTATGAAATTCCTTAGACGTAGTACCTACGTAGACGTAGTAGTTTTAAGACCATTTTAAATTGGACAAAATTGATATAGATATTATGAATATTAATTCCTTATAGTTACAAAATTACATTTTTAAAAATTGAGATAACTTATGGATAAATTTCAACATTTAGTAATTTAAATTGAAAAAAAAAGCTTATTTGGCCATACTGTTTTTCAGTTGAAGACTACGGTTTTTAACATTGAATTTAGTCTCAACTGAAAATTTGAACAATCCACCTAGTAAATGTTTAACGTTTAACGGAAATTGCAATCGATGTTTTTCATAAAAGAAACGCCTTATTTTCCATAAGTATAATACTAAATTTTTCTATCATCATTTTTGTATCACATTACCAACAAACTTTTGTAAGATGACATCTATCAAAGAGGAATTGATTCAAAAGAGTTCTCGAAATATAGTGCGGAATTAATTGAATTAATTAATTATGTCGCTGTACATTTTAACATTGAAAATTGGTGCGTCAAAACATCAATCTACCACAACTTTGCAACGGGACAAGACTTTCGGAGAAAAAGGCAATGACTAATGTCATCGAACCAACGATTTTGAACGAGAAATTCGTAGGGAAAGATGCACTGTTGCCTAGTATTCCAATAATTCCAACATATATGCCAATTGAATTGAAACGTTTGCAGTTTCCAGTGGGAATCGCTTTGGCAATAACTACCATCAAAACAGCACAAGAATGATCACTCCGAGTGATCAATCAATCAAGTGTGGATTTGGAGAAATGTGCTTCTCACATAGACAACTGTATGCAGCCAGCATCGGAAAACCTCGAAAAAAATCGTGTGTTCATAAAAAAGTCGAATAAGTAAATAGAATTAAAACGACACTTGAAGTGTTTTTTGGCATGAAAATGATGAAGTTTCAATAAAAATTACATAATGTAAATTGAATGTTATCGTAATGAGATTCCATGAATTTACTTTCTTCTGAGATCGCATCAACGCAGGAATGGTAAGCTATTAATTTTATAAAGAAGTCAATCAAGTGATCTTACTTGATCATTTTGCAGTTTCTAAAAATCATAAATTTTTACATGGTTGGGACTTATAACTGAATTAATAAATATTGATCATTATATTTAATTAAACCACTTTTTAAGTGTAACTAAAATGTTTAAATCTAAAATGAGCAAAAATTTTAGCTAAATTCTTGCAAACTGTCACTATTTTAAGTAAGTTGAACTAAAGAAATTTGTATCTTTTTCCAAACAATTGTTTACTTTTGTTTGCTTTTAATTGTTTATACTTACAATTAGTTTATTGGTGTCAAGTAGAACGACCACTCCGTGACACTCTCTGCCGTGATAGTTTCAATCGAATATTGATTCCATCTTTTATAAAAATAGTTCAAAACTTTACTAAACCGCAGTAGTCAGTTTGCAAAAAGTAAACTAAAATATTTTAACTTTTATTTTGTTGAATTTCGCATTCAAGGACCTAAGAGGTTGTCGTCTTCCGGACATGATAAGTCTCTCTATATGTAAGCTTTTTTGAAGTCTGCTTATCTCTTATATGTATGAACAAGCGTGAACATGCGTGCAAACTGATTGGTAGTTTCTTTCGTTATGGTATTATTTGCAAGCATTCAGGAGTTTAATCTTTCGCTACCAGGCCATTCCTAAATTCAGAATAAATAGTTATCCACCACTGTTGTATTAATTCGATTGATGAAATCCATCGATGGAATTAGCGTTGAGTTTAGGAACTTGCCCCACTGAACTTCATCTGCTCCAGAGACTCC
Source organism: Nezara viridula (assembly GCA_928085145.1). Lineage (NCBI taxonomy): Eukaryota > Metazoa > Arthropoda > Insecta > Hemiptera > Pentatomidae > Nezara > Nezara viridula. Next base: position 61,566,683 of record OV725079.1, on the reverse strand, counting down.
CATCCTACCCCAAGGTCGAAGGCGCGAGAACCTACCCCCTCTCCCTCTCCCAACAAATTTTATTGATCACCCTTTCTTAAAAACAATGCAATCGAAGGTATAATTAGAAAAATCGTAGATCATATACAATTACACTTGCAGCGGATCCATTTCTCCATGTTCCATGTTTTCTCCTTGTCCCTTAGTCCGAAAATTTATAACCCAGTTGAAATTTTCCCCACTTAAAATTTTAAAAACCCATTAAAATATGTTTCCCTCAAAAATGTTTGACCATGAAACCCCCTTCTGGACACCTCCGTTCTGCTCTTTCTCTAGGCGGCTTTAGACTACAATTTGTGGCCTGCATAAAGCAACACGAAACACATTGGCCATAAAAATATTCTAATTGAGTCGGAGATTTCAAATAAGTTAGTAAATTTAATAAGGATTTTATAGGTTCGTTTGGATTTAAAACAATGTATTTTCCTTCAACCAGTTATGACGTATGCCTACCCCGAAGTCCAATTGTTGCAATAAAATTAGTAATAAATAACGGATTTTTTACGTTTTTTTTCTTCTTTTTTTAAACCCTTACAGTAAGAGCAACATTTAATTTTACTTAACCGAAGATTTCTCTCCTATAAAAAGATGTACAGTGACGCCACTGCGATGTTACAACTGTTAGTCAATATCATTTATTGCACAATTGTTTTCCGTTATCGTTGAATCAAAGGATTTTTCGTACGATTAGACAAACTTACATATGTGGTGATAACGATCGGAACGATTTCAGAGCTATCATGAATCAGATTTTCTTAACATTTATTAAACTAAGATTTTAATGATAGCATTTAATCGCATGCCTATTACACGGAATCGTATTACATTAATGGATTACTCACTTAGAATGGCGTTCATATGAACAGTTTGAAAATATAGCCGAAAAGTTTTAGTATTGGCGAATAAAATAAAAATAAATTAGTCTTAAGTCTGTTCTTTAATGGTTAGGAAAAATACTCTTCAGCTATCTGTCAGGTTTAGAGGTTAAATAAACTCTTACAAATATAAAATTGATGACTTCAGTTAGAGCAGTTTAGAACTTCAATGGAATAGAAAGTATTACCCTAGATCATAACCTTAATATCACATTTATTCTTGACCTGAACCTGTTACATTTGTTATACCTGAGCAATTTTCCAAATTCCATGAGAACCTTATAAATCATCCGAATCCCCGAGCACAAACCCTATTTAGTTCCACTCATCCCTACAATCCTCCTCGAAGGTTGAAGCGGCAGTGGCCCAGATATCTTTTGTAGTATATAACTTGGAGTTCTGGCAATGGCCAGATTCTCCACATGAGTGTATGTGGCTAAAGCGCTCTCGCTCAAACTCCACTGGCTTTAGCACCAGTGACGCGGTTGAAAGAGTAGCGCAGGGATCGCTTGGGGTTCCTTGTCTGATTGTATATATTGTATGAAGGTGTGGCTGTCTTTTTAATGTAATTATCTTTAGGTTATTTTATTTTTTATTGTACATAGTTTTTGATTATTATTTTACTTTTGTTAATTTTGTATTTTCTGTATATATATGGAATGAATGTGTTCATACATCACTATAATTATTGTCCAGGTGACAGATTGTTATATTTCTAAATAAAAAAAATAAAAAAATGGAAGTATTGAGACAACCGAATAAAAAAGTTAATATATCAATTAGTGATTTAGGCTTTAGTAGTCTCTGTCAAAACATATATATTTTTTAAAATATATTATATTAGTAATTAATAGCTCGTTTCTGTAACACGCTCAAGATGAGCTAGGAAACTAAGAACAGACTCAAGCTGAACAAAAGTATCTATGTGTTTCAAGATTATAATATCATCTTGTAATATTGGTTAATTATTAGTAATCTTTGCCTTCTGTAGTAAGGTGAGTACTCAAAGAGAAGGCACTCTTAATGTGAAATTCTTCTTAATGCAGCAGGTCCCCAGAGACGTTCCCTGCCTTCTTCTCGGATTCTGAGATAATGCGTCTGTTAATAATGTTTGTACATGGGGATTATGTTGTCCAAAAACTGAGTCATGAAAATGTTTGTAATATTTCTTAATTGATTCAGTCACATGTAGTATTCGTAGATGTGTATGAAGTGATTTATTAATGTTTATAGTTTCCCATACCTATTGTTATCTGTTTTCTTTTTCTTAGCCCAGAACTTTGGACCGAAATGTCGGCAAAAATAAAAATAAATATAATTATTTATTTTTTTTGACTGATCACTCCAACCATTCTTCTCTTCAATCATTCAGTACAGTAAACCATCAATCCACGATTTATTTGTCACTTGGAAAGGACAATGAGTGATATATTTTTTGTCACTAATTTATCGTAAATGTATTGTTTTTTTTAATGCACCTCACACCTGAGTGGTATACGTCGAAATGGGTTTAAGTAACATGTTGTGTATAGCGTGTGTTTAGGAAAAAAAGTATTTTATTTTTTTATTTATTTATTTAGAAATATAATAATCTGTCATGTGGACAATAACTATAGTGATATATGAACACATTCACACCATATATACCGAAAATATAAATTTAACAAAAGTAATACCTCTGTTCTCCCTTCAAAACGAATAAATCTTTCGCCTTTTTCGAATTATTAGGTTTATTTTATAAATTTTAATAAACATGTATCATTCAGTATCTAGTGCAAAGCAAATTTTTTAGCTCAGTTCAGGAATTTTTTTAGGAATATCGAGACCATGATAAAGAAAAATATGATACACATTGCTACTGTTAGTGCAAAAGGTCGTATAATTCTCCAGCCGACTTTACCCGACTTACACATCGGATATCTCAAAACATGCCTAACGAAGTTTTCATTTGAAAAAGGAATTACCATAGAATAAAATGGAAGAAATAAAAATAGAAACTTGAAAATACAAACTTCATGGCTTCGTATATTCTATCTTGGACCCCTCTTCTCTAAAGGGGATAGACGGGGTACGGACTTTCGGATTGAAGTCTCCCCCACTATGGTAAAATATTACCATGTCTTAAGTAAGAAGTAAGAAGAACTTACCGTTATAAAAAAAAATAAAAAAGCTTTCGGGATTAAACTCTTCTCCCCCCAAATGAAATCCTGGATCCGCTAGTGTTTTGGACTAAGTCATCCTGAGATCCGTTTCGTTGACTTCAAATCCAAAGTACTTAGTCCCTCGAAATCGAATCCATGGAATCCGTACATCATATGTGAACCTTCCTTTCTTAACAAACAAAGAAACGGTCCCTGGTATTAAAGAAGATCCTAAGACGCCATTGAGGAGTCCTGACAGTCGCCAATTAGTGTTAACCCTCAGCTCATCCCGCGCCCTTGGCATTTACTACCCTTCACTCATTCATCCACCTCCAGAATGTAACCGATTATAATAGTTAGCGTGACCCATCTTTATTTAAAGAACTCTGACCCCTTATAGGAAAGGTCATATCCAGGCCAAGGGACAGCTCGCCAATTCAAGAAGAATAATTATCCTCCATTTTTCTATTTTTTCAACTCTGAGGAAGAACGTCTAAATTTATGAGGATGTTTATACCTTTAAATAGCTGTATATAAAGGTCAGTGATTCACAGCGTGGTCAAATAACAGTAATTTCGAATACCTATCAACTGCTGTTATAGAAAATAAATCACAGTTTAATGGCTGATTTAAAAAAAAGAAAAGTAATTTCTAGACTAAAAAGTTTTATATCCATCACGTGAAAATCAAGAGGTGCACGACGGAACCTTGGATATGCAGATGATATATTGATAAGAAAAACAAATTGACCTATCATGGATGAAAATAAAACAAAATATACTGTAGCAAGCCAAAACTATCAACAACAAAATGATCTGCGAAAAAGGGAAATCGTTCTCGAGTGTAAACAAATTCAAATAGCTTAAGATAATTTGATCTCTAAAACGAGAAAAAAAGGTGGCCTTCAAAAATATTGAGTCGCATGGCGTAACCTACACCAGTTTTTAAGGCCACCTTTTTTTCTCGTTTTAGAGATCAAATTATCTTACGATCCAATTGGAAAGCAGATGGGTATATACGAGTTTTAAGTACCTAATTAAATATACATAGTTTTCCGATCTCCAGATTGAATACGCCCCAATTCCAAGAGTTTTTATAAATAAAATAGTTGTAGACTACGATGAGATGAAGCCATTCACGAAATTTCAGGTGGATGTTAATAATTTGATAAAAAGGGATCTGAACCACGGACTATAAAAGATAAAGAAATAAAATTCTATTTTAGTAAAGATAAAAAAATTCATAACAAAAGTGGTAAGAAAATAAATAAATGAAGTAACTGTAAGACCATCGAATTCTTATATAGAATAGAACCGACGTGGTATGAAAAATATATAGAAATAGAAATAAAAAATCATCTTTATTCTGGGGCTAGGTCTCTTAAGAAAAAGAATATTGTTCCTAAAAATTAGGAATAAATCTGGCCAAAAGACCTATTACAATAGGGAATAACTAAAATACAAGAAATGAAATAAGTATATGCATAGCTCTTAGCATATATTAACGAAAACAAATGGGTAATGGGGTTAAAATACTACAAGATTAGAGCTAAAACAATTACATAATGATCAATAAAACAAAAAAATTAACTACTGTAAATAAATGATTTACATTTGTTCCTTAAGAAGTTTAAGCGAATACACATAAAGATTAGGAGAAGAAAAAATAAAATAAAATATATATATATAAACATAGAGAGGAGTATGTCGAAGATACGTAAAAAATAAAATACATTTCAAAGATATACTATTTTATGAACTGGAAAATTAGAAATTAAGAAAAACCAATTGTACCTACTCACAACGCTTTGTGAATGGTGATGGCAATTCATTTTCAACACTGAAAAAAAAAATAAGAGAAAAAAAATAATGTACATAGAAAATTAAAGTCTTATTACATATACATATGTATATATGTAAGTTCATAAGTATAAGCAAGTATAGGTAGTAAGTAAGTATAAATATTTATATGAACAAGAAAAGTGCAACATTCTTATTGTAAATTATGAAATGGAGTAACGTAATACATCTCCGCATTTCTTTTTCTATTAAGTTCAGGGATGTTCATATCCTTCAGTGGAAGGACAAAAAAGGCACGCCGACATTTTTCTTTACTTCGGTCACGAGTCTAAACTCATCCGTGAGAACGACAGCAAAACATAGGAGTTAGCAATTGATATTGCTAAATAGTGAATTACTGAAATTTCTGCCCCGATCAAAGAAGTTTGTGAGTAACGATTATTTTTTTTGTTTAGCATAAAATTGTTTTGTGTTTGGAATTCAATCGGATGAATCCATAAGGTATAATTAAAAATTAGGATAAGGTGAAAAAATAAATCATACTTTAAAAAAAAAATGCTATCAGTTGCTACAACATAAAATTTATTCCAGAAAAATGATAATAATCAGTTGAGGAGCATTATATTAAAATACAATCGATCCACTTTGGTAAGTTATTACAAATAAATTATATTGGATGTCACGTAAAGATAAATATTTTTTTTTATTGATTACATTGATTTATTGATTACATTAATATGAATTTAATACTAAACAACCAACTGACGTTAATACTAAACAACCAACTGACGTAGGAAAATTCAAATTTTGAAATAAATCGAATAATTTTCTGTTGTAGAATTTTAATCTGTCAAAATATATATACGTTTTAGGAATGTAGACGAAAACACTTGTTGAGAAACTACCCAATGGTTGTACTCTAATAATATAACGTAGACGTTAGAAGATCACGGTGCCATCTTCTTTTCAGACGCCTCGGAGGGTTATCAGGAATTCAAGAGGAAGCAAAGTTAGAAACGAGATGGTTGGGATGATTTTGAAGTTTATTATGGAAGGATAGGTATCTGGATTGGGCAGATCTGAAACGTATAAAACATTAAGGTCATTATGGATGGTTTTATTTGTAACAAAGTAGGGAGCATTGTGGATTTTACTAAGGATTTTGGATTGTAAGGATTGGATACGAGAGGAATTCGATGGTTTAGTGGAGCCCCATAGATCAACTGCTTAAGTCTAAATAGGCCTTATCATAGTAATGTATATGAGTCTTTTGTAATTAATTGGAAGTTTAGAGAGTTTGTCTAATAAGCGCTGAAGTAATCGGAAACGTCGAGCGGTTTCTTGTCGTTTCAGTCTGACATGAGTAGATATATTAACTTTTGATTGTGCCAATATTCCTCATTTAATTTTTTCGCCGATAAGAATGTCTATTTCCTTTATCAATTTATGATATTATTATAAAATGAAAGTGTAAAGAATTATTATTTGGTACAAGTGGTCGTTTGATCAATAAGTCTGGCATTCACGTATTCCTAACACCTCTCTTTTAGACAACTGTGCGGATATTGTAGAGATAAATCTAAGCCAGATTGTTTGCATTAATAAATAAACTATTATGTTATATATATCATGTTTGAAGATAATTGATAGGTATCTTACTTATTTGATAGGCATATAAGATTTCACATAAGATTTTAAAGAAAGGTACATCACACGGGCGGAATTTCAAATTGTTCTCAATAATCTCAAATTTCAAATCGATTTTTGTGACATCCAATTGACGAAGGTTTATTTAAGTTGTTTTTTCAGACCCATTAAATGTCACATTTTGATATATGATTTTTTTTTTAATCTGTTTTGTTTCTTATACTTAATGGATTAATTTATTTTTAACTGGTCATAGCGTTGAAATGATTCTAGGTTTTTAGCAAAAGATCGTAAGCCAACTTTACGATTTCTAAAACTACAGTGATTATGAAAATTAAAAGAAAAACACGAAATCAGAGGTTGTAATAGATCAAATTCCATGTGAACACAGTGAACTTTTTATGACAAAAATCTATTTTTAATCGGGAGTAAATATTTTATTTAAAGAAAAGAAAAATAGTTGTAAATCTGATGTGCTACGTGTATAGTTTTATATTGTGGTAATCAGTTGCAGTTTTGTTTTTTATCTCAACATTTTTTAACATTGTATTTACTATGAGTGATGATTGATTTAGGTTATATTTTAACTCTAAATATTGTCCAATCTTTTTGTTATTCGTTTCAATCATCAGTAATTTTTTTACAACTTCGACGATAAATTAACGATAAAATAAATTAAATGAAAATTTTATGACTGTTGATAAATGAAAGACCGATTTGATGTAACCGGTTTTTTATTTAACATCATAATAGAATAGGCAACATAACAATATAGGCTGAAAACTCGTATCTAAGGGATCCTAATTTACCAAGAAGCATATCTATCACTGCATATATATATATATATTAATAATGCAAAGTTGTAGAAATTAAAAATAAAATCAGTCAATAATCAAATTTAGACAATTAGCACCGAATATTACAGAAACAATGTATCTTCAAATTCTAGTGCAAAGTAATGCTCAGTAAATTTTTTAGAAATCACTACACCAGGATAAAGAAAAATACGATACATATTGCTACTGTTAGTGCAAAAGATGTTATGTAAAAATTGAGTTGTTTTTTTTACACAAAAATCTAATATTTCTTTATGATCCTTAGTATAATTTCTTATTTTATCTTCCTCTCCTATTTTTCCTATTTAGCAGATTACAAAATGTCACCTTAAGCGCAAAGGGAATAAACCTGTAAAATTGTTACATACGACCTTTTGCACTAACAATAACAAAATGGCACTATCCAATAGAGTACCTAGATTAAACTTCCTGTGAAACTTTGTTGCTTGGGATCTTCTTTAGATTAGGCCCGCCATTTTTAATGATATGTAATAACAGTTCTTATGAAACTTGATACCATCGATATAGAAATAAAATCACATTTTTAAATATTATTTAATTTACTATTGTTTGTGTAATTGCGGTTATAAAGTGATAACACGACGAATATTTTTGAAGTTTACTATTTATGCAAAGATAAGGAACAAACCAGGATTTTCTTTGAAGGAAGAGGAATTTATTAATAGATTGTAAGAAATTTTAATTATATGGCACTTTAATCATAACGAATTAAAGAGAGAAGTGGGTAGTGATCATGAAGTGTGTACAGTGAGTGCTAAAAAAGATTCTAGGAGACCCCTTTTTTCACTAAAAACGGACTCTTAAGGCAGATAATCATGGTTTGAAGCCATCTGGTAGCAAAGAACTTTATAACTATGTAGTTTAGTTGCTTACCCATCACCCATCATACAAAACTGAATTTCGATGTCCACCTACATTTCTTCCATTAGAAAATTGACTTTAATAATGCACTTTTTCAACGAAGTAAATTTAATTGAAAAATATTTAGTATAAGTGTATTTATCTAATCTTTTTTTTCTCTATCTTGTTCGTAATTTCGCAATTGAGTTATTTTGTTTTCTCAATATTTGAATTGTACAGAGCTGGCAGGTGATATCAGTTCCAGAACTAAACGTTCAGCCAAGTTCAAAGATAAATTCGATGTCTTTGATTGACTCAGCGCTAAGTTAAGTAACTTGTCCCCATTTAGTCGACTTAGTTGCTAAACAGATAGGATCCCGTGAGCAATTTTTGTAAAGCAAGTTGAGGTGTTCTTGACCCATGATAAAATTTGGTCTGATAAATCAGTTACTTACTTTGTTTTGTATATTGGGCTTAAGCAGTTTCTCACAGATCGAAATTTATATATCTTAAAAACATACAAATTAAAATTGAATGAAGTGTCAGAGAGATAATACTGGATTCTTCACAGCCACCTTGCAAAATAATCCCAACAACTTGCCAGTTGTCAATATACTTTATCCTAGTGTGAATTAATTTCGGAAAATAAATCATGATTAATTTATCACCCATAATCATTATTGTGAGTTTTGCTAATATTTACTTCTTTGCAACACATCTCTTTGTTCTCGGTTGGAATACTGGAATTATAACAATGCTAAAGCCTTCCGCCGGAGGTGGATGAAAGTCTATTTACAATAAATGTTAATGAAATTAACTTTCCTGTCTCCCTAATATGTAAATTTTTAGCTTACAAAATTACCTCGAAAAAATGGCATTTAAAAGATTTATATCACTGTTTACCAGTCATGTGACTCACAATACAAAAAATAATATAAATAGGAGATTTGCATCCAACTATAAAGCTGCAGTATTAAAGAATTTAAATGAACCTTTATTAATTGAAGAACTTCCACAAAAAAAACTGAAGAGAGGGCAGGTAATTCACATCTAATTTAACATAAAGTTCTAATTAATTTTTAGTTTCAGCATTAAGTCTGGTACTTTTACTTATTATTTTTTTCACTTTTATTCATATTTTATTACATTCATTTTAATTTACTAAATATTTGTTGGTTTCTATTTATATTCTAAACTAACCATCATTCAAAATAAGAGTTGTTAATTGAATTTTATTTTAGTTGATAACTTGTTGATATGATTTTTATTGCAATTCTATTGAACTTTATGCTTCAATCATTGGATTGATTTAGGGGAGAACAAGTTTATTTACGATTTCCTTCCATACTGTAAACATATTGCATAAACTCCATGCATGTCTGTGATCTGCAAAGCATGGATTTACAATCCTATTCCTTGCCCAAAGATTTTTGTATATATAATGTTATTTCTAATTTGACTATTATAAAATTGGAAGTGACACATTTTATTTCTTTTAGGTGAGAATTAAGGTTCATGCTTGTTCTATTAATTCTTCTGATTATCTTTTGACTCAAGGAGCTAATCCAGGCAATTTCCCTCTTCCCATTGTCCCCGGCTATGAAGTCAGTGGCACAGTTCTAGAAACACAAGGCTGTACCGATGTGGCCAAAGGTGACAAAGTCGTAGCACTAAGTAAAAGTACTCTTGGCGGTTTTGCTGAAGAATGTATCGTTGATGAAAAAGTAAGTCGAGTGACAAAAGTTTTGTGCTTACAATATCAATTCTGTAAATGTGTGATAGTTAATAATTTTGATATTCCTCAAAATTTAATTAGAAAAGGAATAGTATAATATATAGTTATACTATCTTAACCTTATTACAAAGTTTGGATATTTGTTTAATGAATTAAAAAACTTGTATATTTATAATAATGATTGTTGATAGGATACGTGGATTCTGTCCGGTGGACTTGATTTCAAAGTCGCAGCTGCACTTCCAGATTCCTTTGGTACTGCCATGTTAGGACTTGTACACAGAGGACATTTGTCTGAAAAACAAACTGTTCTTGTAACGATGGCTGCTGCTCACGGTTTTGCTGCTTTGGATCTTGCTGCTAATGTTTATAAAGCTAAAGTAATTCAATTTCATGTAGACTAGTAGTTGTAATACTAATAATTTATGACAGCCAAGACTCATTAGTCAATTAATATGCATTTTTGATTTAATTTAACTTGTACTTGACCATCATTTTTTATTTTATTTGACATATTAAAACTCAATTTCTTCCTTTGCCCCTTTCCTTCATAACTGGCTGGGAAGAGAGAAGGTATTATAGAGGTATAATGAAATGTGTTCTAACCAGAGTGGGTAGGTTGAGATTTATTCAGTGAGGTAAATTTCAACCCGCCCAGGCTTCAATCATACCAGTGCTGCTAGTCTTGGGTGTAATACTGTGGGCAACAGTTTAACACACTTAGCCACCGCAACCGTAATGAAAACAAAGAAACTGTCATAACATGGCTGTTATCATTAAAACTTTTATTTGATAAAATATCATTACCCAGAACTGTTACACTGCTTGGGTGGAAAATTATGTCATAATGATGATTTGGGAAATTATTGATTGCCAAGAGAAACAATTAGATATATAGAATATTTAATAGTTGACCGTTGCATTATAAAGGAAGGAAATGGTCTGGGGTGGCGGTCATAAATAGGCTAAATAGAACTGAGTTCTAAGTGAAACTCCTAGCTGAACACACCTTCCTGAAGAAGACCTGTAAAGTCGGGTCGAAACGTTGGCTTTTAATAAAATTGTTTTACCACTATTTAGCCTATTTATGGCCATCACCCCGGACCATCTCCTTCCTTTAATTAGATATATAGTTCTGTATGGTCTATTCTATTTCTTCAAAGCTGTATTAAACTTCCTGCAGTCACATCCAATCACCATAGTTGGCAGAAAAATTATGTATTTTCTTCCTAAATCTGCTTTGTCTCTTTGACTGTTGCATGTCTTAATATTTCTAAAATTTAAGTAAGTAATGATCTGAATAATTGTTTCAGACAAATACAACTGTTATATCATAATATATTTTCAAAGAACAATGTTTCGACAAAAATTCAATTTATTGAAAACCTTTCGTACTATGAGTATTAATAATAAATTCAATAAATAACAATTTATATTTAATTCAACGAACCACATGAGTGAGCCACACCACCAGTTTTTTTTAGCATTATAATTTTTAGGTATACAATCTCCTCCACGAAACATTTCTACTCTTACTTAATTTTTCTGTCAAGTATATATAATTTAATTTATTAATTTCTAATTTAATCTAAATTTAAATATAATTATTTATTACTAGTAGGCCCGTGCAAAAAATTCACTCAGCATATTGTTATCAAATGCCTAATTAATAAGAAAATGCAACTTATCAAAAGATTAAGACATCAAATGTTACTTTATCGATAAATATAATCCACAAAGCAAACAAAAATTAATTTAAATCTTCATTTTTGTTTGGAACCAACATGTATACAAATTTCAGTATACAAATTTTGTATATTTGCTACAAATTGTCCACCATCAATGAATAATATTAACTCCCCCTCTCTCGATCATAGAGACCTCTATTCTTCCACTGTATTCCAATTCATCCTAATTTTCTCAGCTGAGCCATCAGTAACTACCCTTTCCTGAGTAAGAAACTGCTACCTTAACAGGTTTAAAACCACATAACTGCTATAGTAAAAAGTACTGCTTCTATCACTTTTTTTTTATAAAGCGTCAATAAGTAGCCAGTAAAATTTGTAATCTTAATCTTCAACATTTGTAATCTTGATTGTTTTCAGGTTATTGCTGTATGCATGTCTAATGAAGAAACTGCAAACCTTAGAAAAAGAGGAGCCTGGATGGCTACTTCATTTAGTGAAAAAGAAATCCTCCATGATGTAAAAGAGCTGACTAAGGACGTAGGATTGAATGTAATTTATGATACCTTAGGAGGAGAAGCATTGCATACTTGTATGAAATGGTTAGTTTGATTTTTAACAAATGTTTATTTTGAAATGTTGATAATTTGATGATGTTTGTGTAATATTTTTCTTCTGTTTGTTAGTGGATGAAATTATTCATATAATTTGGCTTTAATATCATAAATTTGACTTTTATGAGGAAAACAAAATCAATACATCCAAAGTTTTTATATGCCCTTAAAGTTTTACATGTTCTCATTCTATAATATGGCTTAAGGTGTTTTATTCATAAGGATAATTTATATTGCCTTGTCCATTGAAGAATATAATTTTAATAATATGGCCACGGAAAATAACTCTGAGCAAGTCAATCACACTACACATAACCTTTACCCACAGAAACACTGTTCTACTTATCAAGTTACTCCCTGTGACCATAGAATTGCTCCAAGTGGTCCAACAATGGAACACCTCTTTTAACATGGCTTGTGAATTGCAGCTATTTCTAGAAAATGAAATCTGTCTGCCCCTTGTGAAAAGTCAATTGAATACTGAAAGACTGAAAGATGGATAAGAATAGATGCCACTTTGTTCTGCACACAGTTAAGAAAATAGTACAGGACGACCTTGATAATCCAAACAAGTAGATTGCATGGCCTCTTTATATTATCATGTTCGGATAATCAAAGGTTAAATTTAAAATGATGGAAAAAATTCACAATGTAAGGAAACTATATGTATTATCAGTTAAATATTAACACATTGTAAACAAAAAAAGGAATTCTGAAAATGATGTATTTTGAGTCTCTGATTTGATTTTGATTTGATACTAGGCTTCGGTAATCGATGTTTCCATTCGCTCATGCTTGGCAAGTGTTAAATGTCATTATAGTGTTTCTATGACTTATATATAATGAAAAATAAAATGGGTAAAAAACAAAATTTTCCAATGAAATAAAAATTAAAATACTTCTTTTTATTTTTTATATAAATTAGGCCATTATTCACCAACATTTTATTTATTAATTATGTTATTGCGACAATGTTTCGACCATCACTAGGGCCATTTTCAAGTCTGGAAAAATTTTAATTTATTTTAATATACTATTTTAGCATTTTAAAAATCAAATTGGTGTTTATTGTATGTCGTGTATCGTGAAAGGCCGGTTGATGTGATTGATTTATACTTACAATTTTGTTCACATGTTGTTAATGTCCTTTCACAACACGCAACATACAATAAACACCAATTTGATTTTAAAATGCTAAAATAATATAAAAGGAAAATAGTAACAACAAAAGAAAAATGATAGAGTCAATATACATCACTAAACATTTTAAGAGTTCCGTTAACAACCATACAGGTGTGGACAATATAAATACCTTTTATGCAAATGTAATAAATAATATTCACATATAATATAATAATTAATTTATAAGCAATATACAAATCTTAAATTAGATAAAATAATACACCAGCGTAAAACAATAGAAGAAAAGCCCCTCTCCCTCTGACTATCCCCATCAGGACGATATAAGTCAGGTCCTCCACAGATGACGTAGGGGAAACTCTAAAATATCAGGACAGCTTAATTTTCTCTGAAAAATTAACGCGACACTGAATAATGGAAATTTAATGGAGAACTCATTAAGGTAACAATCACTTGTATATGAGTAAAGTTACATACATGAGATTTTTAAAAAAGTACACAAATCTATGTATAATGAAATTGTATGGCATGGATCATTAGATTAGTTAATTATATGAAATAAAATTTTTGTAAATGTAAACTAACAATGACATTAAAAATTTTCCAGGCTTGAAAATGGCCCTAGTGATGGTCCAAACGTTGTAATAGAATAATTAATTAATAAAATATTGGTGAATAATGGCCTAATTTATATAAAAAATAAAACCTCAAGACACCAGTTCTAGAAATAATGAATAGAACAAGTAAAATACTTTTTTTTAAATTATTAAGCCTACGTTTACTGGAATTAAAATCCCCATCGTCACCCTTCTTTAAAAAATGATTAAAGAAAAACTTTGAGCTAATATATCACTGGAAATTGGACATCCTTGTAAATCTCTGCTGCAAAAACCATGTATAAAGAGATTCCTGAATCAGGTGATCGCCTAGTTTCAACATTTTCCTTTTAGAGATGCCACTATACAATTTCAACACTACCACACGAAGCATTTACAGTAATATGTATGGAGATACAGAGCCATTTCTATTCCTACTCTCATCAGTCAACTAACTGTTTTTTTTTATTCTTGTGTCTATTCCTTGGAGTTTTGGATTAATATGGGTTTGGATTATCAAGACGCTATATTAAGTATATTAAGAAAATACTATATTCATCTGCAATAAACTTAAATATGACATTTTGACACTTCTTGTGACTATCATTTATTTTAATCCCTGCATGATTACTTGAAAGGATAGCACTTAGAGAATGGATAGGCCATCATGAACCACTTTTAACAGTTATTTGAGAATAAAACCCTTATGTTTTATGAAGGATAATGTAACAAATAGATAGATATATGGAAAAAAATCATATAAAATAAAACAAAATACTATTTTGTGGATTAAAATAAATGTGGTTTGGGTAAAGTATGTAATGCAATTTATCTTACCCTGGAAAACTAAAAGGACTTAGCTCCCAATGATATAGATCACTAATTCAATTTCGCCTGATATGTTGAAATTTATTTCGTGGGTCTGCCATCATATCAACCTTCACCACTCTAAGATTTTTATTTTAATAGAATTAGTTTTTTTTTTTGTTTTTTTTGAACCTGGGTGAATTGATATTTATTGGTGAATTTCACATTCATCGATGACAGACTTGCGGAATGAATCTCAACCTTACTGGTTAGAATCAAGTGGTTATCGGTAAGGTTAGTTTTTCTTCCTGCTCTATAAGGCATACATAAGGATGTCAAATGCAAGTAAGCAAGCAAACTAATTTGAACATTTCAAAACTAATTCAAGTTGAATCTAACTTAAAATGGTTTTAGGTTTGTTTAATATGATATAGTTAAATTTAAGTTCAATAATTTATTTAATGTTAGTGTTAACTGACTAAAATCGAGACTTAGAAGATCATGGATCAAAGTAACACAACATTCAGAGAAGTAATTGGCTTGAAAAGTATCATAGCTCTTAACCTTAATTGTTTTATTTATTTAATTTTTTTTTTGCTATTTAACCATAATTTTTCTTTACCAACAAGCGATAATTTTTTATTGCTCAAAGGCAATATGTTTCAATTCAATGATAATGTTTCAATAATGTTCATGTTAGCTTATTCATGAAAATTATTAAATGGTTGACCAATGAACAATTGGTTTGTAATTTTTTTCCTATTCTAATTTAATCACTTTTATTTTCAGCATTAGCCATGAAGGTCATATAATAATTGCTGGTTACACCCTTTCTGAGTTACCTCGTGTAAGGATTTCTGAGCTCCTCACATTACCGTGCTTCAGTTTGTCTGGCGTTTCTCTCACAAGTTATAGAAAGCATGATTTTTCTGTCTATAGGTAAACAAATATCTTTATTTTTCACATTCATCGAATAAGTTCCAAAAAAAAAATTCAAGGGTTGTTTAAATTTTAATATGATGTGAATTAATATAAATTGATGTTGCGAACATAGCTTGAAACTTAGTATTCAATGGAGTTACATTACTTTTATTGGATTTCCTTGTTTTCCTGATATTTTAATATTTCTTCTTGTTTAAATTCTGGTTTATTTATTATTAAAAATGTTCTATAAAATTAAGATCAATGGAAGATTTTTTATATGATTTTACACATCATTAAAATAAAACAGTTCTATTTTAAAAGACTAATGTTAATGGCAAACTATGTATAAAAAATTATTTTAAATCAATTTTAACATTTCTTTCAAAATTCTGTAGTGTGTTTTAGCCTGTATCCTTAGTACCTTCATTTCTAACTATTCATTCTAATGAAGATGAATATTATAAGAAAGATGTACAGTGGCCAAAAAAGTATTCGTACACCACATTTCTTAGTAAAAAATCTTTTTATTTATGTTTTCAACATGAAGCAACTATAAATATCAATTAAAAATTTCGTTTTGCATTAATTGTACAAAAAAGTAAAATTTTATAACTCATATTGTATGAAAAATATCGAAATATTCAAATATGAAGCTCAAAAAAAATATTCTTACATTTAACTAACCCAAAGAAAATATAATTAATATCAGTCTCAATTGATTTTAGCATTTCGTAGGGTACCGTTTCGCAATTATCACAGCATGAGTCTTTTAGGCATCGATTCCACTAACCTCTTGGTCTCCTCTGGTCCAATTTCTTCCCAAGCTTTCTTAAGATTGTTTATTAAGTCATTCCGAGAGCAACAAGAATATTTTTGTATTTTTGATTCCAGCAGCGCCCATAAATTTTCAATTGGATTAAGTTACAGTAATTGTGTAGGTGTTTTAAGCGATTTGCAAAATTATATAGCAGCCATTCTTTTGTTTTATTGTCATGTTTAACATATATGTGCCCTCCATTCCTAACTTTTGCTCACTTTTATTTAAATTGCATCGCAACCTTAATCCCTTCAATAAAATCTAGTTGACCAACTCCTTTGGCACTCATACAGCCCCAAATCATGACACTGCCACCTTCGTGCTTCGCTGTGGGTTGTAGATTTTGGGGTTCAAATGCCTTTCCGTTTTTCCTTCAAACATATTTTTTCCCATCAGATCCAAATATATTATACTTACTTTCATCTGAAAACATCACATTTTCTCAAAACGTGTAGGGTTTATTTAGATGTACTGGGGCAAACTGCAATTTTTTTTTTCTGTTTTTTTCCGTTTATAAATGGTTTTTTTCTTACCGTTCTACGTCTATAGCTAGCTTCATGTAGCCGATTCCTCATGGTTTGAGGTGTTAAAGATTTCCCATAAGCTGACGTGATCTGAGCCGAAACATCTCAAGCACTTAACTTGGGATTTTTTGCCACTATACGTACAATTTTATGAAGTTCTCGTGCTGTCAACAAGCGTTTCCTCTCTGATTTATTGTCCACTGATCCGTTTTTTTTGCAAAATTCCGCAAACTTAAATCCTGTTGAAAATGTTTTACAATGTCATCTTTAAGATGAGAATTCAATTCTTTGGACCTACGACCCATTGCCAAGAAATATTCTTTAGTACGGAACTGAACAAGCAATTTCTTGTGGTTTTATCGTTTAGTTCTCTGAAGTAAAGGATTATTAATAGAACGTTAAAACACTGTCTTTATAACAAAAATTATTGTATTATCAATACTTACTCTTGTGTATTAATACTTTTTTTGTGTACAAATTATTGAAATATTTACGTTATAAAAGTTGTTTGAGATTTTAAATTTTGGCACTACATAAAATGAGCACAAAATGAAGTTTGTAATTGATATCTGCCATTATTTCAAGTTTGAAAAAGTATAGTGAACCATTTCTGCCAAAAAACGGGGTGTATGAATACTTTTTTTGCCCATTGTATATTTCACTTTGTATCAGAGCATCTGTTTTGGCTTGTCACATTTACAAATTAAGTTCTTTATCTTCATTGATTTACCAATAGATTTTATTTTTTATTGTTTAGCAAGGTATCTAGAAATATACAAATTTTGGTTATCGTTCTTAGATGTAGTAGAATTTTATACATTTTGATAATATTTCTGATTATGGCCGAATAATCATCTTTAGAAATTCTGAAATTCGATGAGGTTTCCGGTTCCCATTCTTAGTCGATTTCTTCCAGACAAGTTGATTCCATTAACGTTGAATAAGATCTGTACTAATCATTCTAGTTTTATTTGATTCAGGACTATATTTATTTTAGTTTTTAATAATATGTGGGTATGTTATCTCTGCCAGCAGGTATGATATCTATGGTATCTATTTTCCTTGTCGATAAGATTCTTGTTTTAACTTTCCATATGTGACGTCAACTTGATATAAATGTCTAAATATTCAGGATGATTGACTAGATATTTGTATCAAGAATTAATTAGATCATAAAAATCCAAGTCAAGTTGTAAGAACTTAAGAATTTACTACGATTATAAAATTTATTTTACCAATACAAACTAGGCAGTTGCAGATTTAGTTGGGACTAATGTTTATTTCATTATTGAGTCGATTAAATTATTGAAACATTAAGTTTTATATTGGAAGTATAATAAATATTATTTGTATTCAGGAAAGCTGTTGACGATGCTCTAGATATGAAAGAACAAGGTCTCATATCTCCTGTAATAAGTGCAACGTTCCCTCTCCAAGAAGTTAATAAAGCTATGGAATTGATCAAAGAGAAGCAACCACTCGGGAAGATTGTCCTAGAAATTGCATAATTACAGGTATTTTCATGTCTATAAATTTTAAACTTTAATTGATTACCTGCTTAAATTAATATTATTAATTCATAGTATTTAAAATTTTTACTGTAACTGGTATTATATCCTGCTACCTCTTAAACTTTAGCTTATTGATTCTTATCTAGATCAAATTTATCATGAAAACTACCTTTTGATTATCTCACTTATGAGAAACTAATGAACGTTAGTTTGGCATTCGCTACCTTCATCCATGTTCTCTTCTCCTTCTACTCAGGGCTACCGTACTTATATCAATAAAACAGTAAGAAAGTGATTATTGTGTTCCGTACTTGTTAAAATGTAATGTGTTGATGACGTTAGTTTGACATAGAATAACATATTTTCTATAAAATTTATATAGTTTGTATATGTACCATTTGATGTGTACATTTTAATAAAGACATTATAATTCTTTTGATGCGATTTTCTAAAGGAAGAGATACAAAAATTTTTCAAGAGAATACAAGAACTTATTGGCAGATTCAAAGGGATGGTAGTGCTTCTATTGAAGGTTGTGTAATATTTTTTTTAGTTATAATTGGCGTCTATCAATAAGAAGTGTTATAAACTAGTGCTCTAGCCTAACTTTTGTAACATGGGCTATTGTTTCAATCAACCCATTAGTGGTTATTAGTAATATAAATACACTCCTCATTTAAATTAACTCTTCAAATAGATTTCAAAACTTCGAAAGATATCAAAAGCAAAAAAAAACGAAACTATCTTCTGTGTTTTAGATCACACAATAGAAGTGAAAACAGTAGGCGAGATTAATAATATGAAATATAAATAATGAATAACAGCCCATTATAAAGAGGGTCAAATGCTGAACATTTCCCTCGCTTACAGTATGAAGGTCCGATTTTTAGTTTCTGAGATATTTTAATCCATATCTTCCATATAACCCTTTAATTTGGTTATGCGGTTCTATTGTATCCCAGTATTTTTCAATTATTTTTATTACCTATTTCCAGTTGATATTGGTAAATAAATTTTTTACATGAAAACAGACCAAACAATATTTATCTATTGTCTATTTTATTTATTCTTTCAAGCATTTGATCCACCTCCATTGAGTCTTTTACATTGTTACTATCTGATTTTAGGTTATTGAGTGTGGAATTGAGATATTTAGAAAAAAATTTCAGTTTCCCCATTGATATTACTGATGATAGGAATAAGTGGACTTTTATGTAACTACTATTCCATGTATTCTAGGTGTATTGTAGTTAGGGTTAATTTCATTTAATAAGAAATTTTTAAAGTTAAAAACAAAGTTCTATTGCTTAAAATATAGACATCAAAGCAAAGTCAATCTAAAAATGTCCTTAATGATTTATAATTTACTTATTTAAATTAATGATATTTACTAGTTTATGTTGTATCCAACGACCGTATAATATTTATGTGGAAATCTCCAGTTGGAAGGTTATGTAATGTTATATTATTATATATTTTCCATCATGCCTAAGAATTTCTGCTATTATTATTTATATTATTTCTCTTCTTATTTCTACTATTTTTTATATATTTTTAATAATGTTGTCAAAATAAAATTTCATTGTTGTAGTAATATTAGCATCTGTACTATATATTAGCTTAAACTCTTTATCATTTGGTTTTGGACACTATCTTTTTCCCTTTCCTATTCTCTAACACGGTGTTGGGTTAAGATAAAATTTTGAATAATAGTTTATTACAAAGAAGACAAAATGCTGAACATTTACTTCTCTAACAGTATACAGATCCGATTTTTAGTATCTGAAATATTTTAATTCATATATTCAACTATCCTCATTATCATTTGATTTTCAACAGTACTTTTCTCCTTTTCTCCTCTCTAACATGGCATCGCGTAAAGCTACAATTTTGAATTATAGCTTTTAATAGAAAGGATGAAATGCTGAATAATTTCCTCCCATACCGATTTACAGATCTCAATGAGTGATGGAAAACCCTCCTTCATCATGACCCATATGAATATTTTGTAAGAATCCCTATATTCCTCTTAAGATTCTGTATAAATAATTTTATTCTTATGAAGTGCATTAATTCTTTGGTATTTGATCTTGTAATGTCTGCTGAATTAAGTATTGCCTATTAACTGCAATTAAAGGAAAGTATGGGCTTCGCATTCAAACTCAATGCGTCAGCCTTTTCTTAATCCTTGTAGGCCAATACAAAAGATAGAATATTTCACTAATTCCATCTTCTTGAGATAATACTGTTAATACAATGGTCTGTTTGGAGGTTCGTTATTGTTCTTTACTCATTTTTTGTCAGGTTAAAGTAGAATTTAGCATTTGCATTTGTCAAATTGATTAAAAAAAGTTTAAATATTTCCACATCAAATTTTGAAACCCAGTCCATTATATTTTCTCCTTCTTTATTACCGGGATTCAATTTCTTTTCTTCTTGAAATAGTTAATATGTAGTATGGTCCTGGACCAATTACATCTTGTTACCTATCATTTCTTTGTCAACATTAATGTAAGTATATACCCACTAGCCTATTGTTTTAGAATTTTAGTTTTCTACCACCAATATGTAGAGTGCTGGTGTTCTGTGAACTCCTTTCAGGTGTTCTGTGAAGTAAGTGATTAAGAAATTAAAGTTTCAAGTAATCTAAAATTTTGATAAAGCAAATTTTTATTTAAACAAGCAAATTTTTATTTTAATGCAACCTGGTTGTCTGATGTTATATATATATTATTTTTCATTTAGACTGTTCTCACAATTTTCTTGAGCAACTAGTATCATTAGACAAACTTAAATTAAATCAGTAAAAATCAAGTTTGCCATATCGGTATTGCAGTAATTATATGTATTTATGATTTCTTTAATAACTAATTAGCTTCTTAAAAATGAAAATAGTATTTTTTAAGTTATTACATTTTTCTTTTTGTAATTGTTTTTAGGTTCTTCAGTAGTTACATCTTCTAGCTGCAATCTTGTTCATTCAATTCATTCACTTATAAAAATTGTTAAGTAGGCCATGGCATCTATGTATGTATATTGATTTATATAATATACATACATACATACATCTTTTTGTTATTTGGCTAAGAGGAAAAAGGTATTGCATTTCCTATAATTGAACAAAAATATAAATTTTGTATATAGCTATTTATTATATTATATAATCTTTGTAATAGAATTTATGATCTGTTACTTTGTACTAATATTATTTTATTGAATAAAGTATTAAATAAATTGCCAAATGCTGATTATTTAGTAAAATTATTTATTTTATTAAAATAAAATGTTTGCTTATTATATTTTTTTCCTATCCTTATTCTTATATTTCCTAATTATATTGATTCTCATCAAGGGAATGCATCAATCCAGTAGTGCTAAATGTGTCACTCTTAGATTATCTGATTTTCTTTTTATTTATTTAATTTAATAAAAAGGAACTAACATTATTTTAATTAGTTATAAATTTTTAATAGACTTCAATACAGAAAAAAATGAATAGAACCTTAAATTTAAGACACATAATAAAAAAAATTAAAAATATGCAAAAATGGATTAGAATATTCAATGTGAGTTCTTCATATTCTTTTCATTATGACGTAATATTAAATATCTACAATATGAAAATATTTACAAGAAAATTGTTATTATTTTTCTATTTATCAATAAATTTCACTAGTATAGATTAAGTTGATTTTGTCATTTTTTGAAAATATTTAGTTTCCTAAATGATCGTTAATCTATATCACTTTGTAAGTTTAATAACAAAACTATGTAATAAGATATCATTTTGTTTGTAAAATTTGGCTTTAGAAATATTATTTACTTTGAGATTTAAAATCCTGAAATATATACTAGAAAAAAATGAATGATTTTGAAAAGAAAAGGAATTTCTAATGCTTTCGGAAATCATTAAAACTAATATTTTTTTTATATTCACTTTGTTTTAAGTAATATCTTACTTTTATCTATAAATTATAAAGATAATGTTTTACTTGCTGTTGGATTTAAATAAATTGATTTTAATTTCTCTGAAAACTCTATTTGTACAAATTTGTTAGTTTGGACCTTTTCAACCAAGACCACGTAATGTTTAAAAATACATTAAAAAAATTAAAAGTATTAATACTAAACTAATGAATTACATTCATCTAGATGAATTAATTAAATGAATTACATTCTTTGGTGTTGTATTTTTTATTTATAATGGGTAATTTAGTTATTTGGTATATTATCAAGTTTTATTGCTGAGTAATACCTTTGAAAATTTCATCATTTTTCACACTATTAACAAATAAATATTGTATAGCAGATCTCTAGGATATAACATTAGTTGGGTACTTTCATACTTGTTGGCATCCTTATGTTTTGCTTTCTTACTAAATTTATGAATAGAGCGACTGGTTTGCTAATTAGTTATCAAGTAAAGTTTAGTTGTCTTATTTTAGTTGCTAATATAGTAATCTTAGAGAAAAATTTCTCTTAGTTGTTTTTCAACTATTATTTATATGCTATGCTTACTTAACAGCATAAACTAATGACAGCTATTAAATAGAAGCTGTGGCTGTAAGGTTCTCAGAGTGTCCTTTTAAACCGGTGTGAGTTTGATTCCCACATGTTTGAATACTTAAAATTTTACTTGTGGTGCTAGTTTCCCTTAAATTGGTATAATCCAATATAAAGCTCAGCTATTTTTAGTTTAATTCTTTTAATTTTTCATATTAACTGTCTTAAATATTTCTTTACGATAAATTTATGCTGATACATGAAAGATGCATGTTTAATGTTTTTTTTTGTAGAAGTAAGCTAATGTTATCAAACTGTTGATTTTTTTCAAATTAATTATATATAAAATAAAAAATATTCAGAATAATGAATAGATTAACTATTAAGAAAAAGAAGAATTATAATTTTTATAAAATATTCAAATAAAAAATTTAGAGGAATGCACAATACATAATTGCCTGAATCTATAACTGTTTATATAATTGATTTGATGGCATTACTGAATCAGAAATGTAAAGTTATTTGACTCGATATCAAAGGAATTATGAAGAGAATATTAGTTTAGTGTTTACATGACTGTATGAGATCATCGAAATCTGAGAGAGGTCGACTGAATTTCGTAGATGAGAATATTTTTAGGTCTGACCATGATTAGGATTTTATAGGTTAGTCTTATGACCATCAAATATCCTATTTATTTTAATATATTTTTAACATTATAATAATTAATAAAATAACACTGATTAATATTTTACCTTATCCGGATTTGTTAGATATTGAAAGTCAGTGTAAAATGATTGATAATGACGAGTAATTTATCATTTAGAAAATTAATTTCAAAATAATTAATATTGTTCTTGTCTAGGCATCCAAGATTACCCACATGTTTAGGTATGGTAACATTTATAAATATTATCGTGACTGAAATTCCTGACAATTTTGTTTCATCCTCATAATTGATAAGCTGTATATTTATCCTTCTCTAAAAAATGTATTGATTTAAGAATTTTATTTTGTATTTATTTGGAATAAATTAGAAACCTATGTTAAGCGAATATTTTTTTTTATTGAAAGTTAAATGCTGCTCACATTGACATTCTACTATTGTTGAGCAATTAAGTCAAATCCCAACTTTTTAGTAGAGGCAAAAAACGTTCATAAAACAAAATTTTATTCAAATTGAAATTTTTAAAAGTTTAATGCTAGTATACTACTAGCGGATATATATCATCCGTTAATTCCAAAAAGTCATTATGTTGCATTTCATAGTCTCAAATTATTAAGGAGCATTGATAAATTTTCCCTTTGTGAAATCAGAAAGTTGTGCACTTAGTGCAGCCCTATATGGTAAATAAAAGGATGTTTGTTATTTTCATGCACTTGTGGTATTTTTTAAATAGATAAAAAGATGGAAAATCACAAAAATATATTTGAAAGTTAACCTATATCAGAAATGTATTTGGTGACTTTCAACAATATATTGTATATATATCAATACTCAATTGTGTATAAACATGCCAACATTTTAAGTCACAAAAATTAGTTATTGTTGTAATAATAAAACTAATTTGTGTGATTAAAATTTAGGCAACAATAAAATAAATTTATAAATACAAAAGTTTTGCAATCACAGGTTTCCACATTGAGTGTGAGGAATTGATATTTTTATTTGATTTATAACAAAGCATAGGTTTATAATTGTAAATGTAAGCCCCTGTTGTGGCAAAGCACTAGTGGAATTCAGGATTTAATTTTGGGGGAAGACTTCAGCCCAAAAGCTTTTTCTTTTTCATATAAATACAAAAGACAATTAATTTGAAAAAAAAATAACTACCAATATGAAATGGTGTTTAAGTGGTTCTTGAAGTCGTATTAAATATAATTACACGAACTAGAATACTTTAAGAGATAGTTTTTGATATTTTTTTTGTGTAAAATATAGTTATATTCTACCATTTGGGAGGCTTCAGCCCAAAGCCCCCTATGGATCCACCTGTGTTGCAAAAGCAATTCTTGAGAATGGAGGCCACACCAAAACGACTACGAAGTTATCTTGAACCAGATGACTCATTGTTAAAATCTTTTTATATTATTTATATAAATATTAGCAACGGTATTCTATATTTTTTTAAAACCGTGGTGGACGACAAAATTACCCGGATGAAACTGGGTGTGATTTGCTTCAGATTCAGATTTCATCCGTTGACAGAAACTTAATGTTCTCGGCATTATCGTGATTTTCCGTCGTACAATAAAAAATTGTCTAGACTTCCTCAACTTTTTGTGAGTCCCGTTTTCGTCTCTTTATTTTAAATAATTAAAAAAAAAAGTTAAAGCCGTTATTAAATAAATGCCGCTTTGACTTGAATGAATCGGTCACTTCAGAAACATGGCATTTTTACAGATTTTGAGATGAGATTATTCAATGTGAACGTTTCTAGTACATTGTTCATAGATGAAACTGTTAGATAAAAAATATATTGCATAAATAATATGCGCATTGATTTTTTACAACAGGGTATATTTTTGTTTTAGAATTTAGTTTTTTTTTAATCTGGAGATCGGCAAACTTTGTCTATTTATTTAAGTAGTGAAAATTCATGAATACCCGTTTGCTTACCATATAGAATCATAAGATAATGTAATAAAAAAAAAAAAGTATTCAGGTGTTTCTATTACCTAATTAAATAGACGAAGTTTAAGGATCTCCAGATTGAAAACGCCCCAATAAAATATCTGTAGGTTACGATGAGATGACGCTATTTACAAAGTGTCAGGCGGATGTTATTAATTTGAGAAAAATGAATCTGCACCACGGTCTATTCTATTGTGAAATAAAAACACTATATACTGCTGTTAAAGCTGTGTTTGAAATATAAAAAGTTTGTCAATTTGGTACACTTACTTTTTTTTTTTTTTTAAATAAGATGATAATTCACAAAAAAAACATTCTTAATGTCCAGCTATATCAAAAATGTACTTAGTGATGTTTGGCCATAAACCGACAATATGAAAAAAAATACAATTGAACATACAAAAGTATTGTTTTGATTATTACTGGCGAAGGCGAAAAATTTAGGTTGAAACGTTGGCACACAGTACACATCATTATACTTTAATATGTTTTTCATTCCTGGCAACATCCGAATCATCTCCTTTAATTGAATGGAATAGTTTTGGATAATAAAAAATATTCCTTAAAATTGACGCCTAGGCCCTAAACGGATTTTAACAAATTTATAAAAGTGATCTCAGACATAAATGATACTATGCTTCTTATTGGTTTTCTAATGTTCCTGTTTCAATATTCGTTCAAATTATTTCGATTAAAAAAGAAATATAAATGATTTTCAGTCTTATATTAAAAAAACATTAAAAATAATCACACGTTTTATATTATTTTGCTTTATTGCAATTCACATTTTAGTGCTTAAATATTGTAATGTAGTATTACCGAAAGGACAGTTTTCTTTAGGTATTTTCAAAAATTTATTTATTAAAATATAAAACTTTAATTACTCAAAAATTTGCAATGTTAGTAAACTATAGTTTAATATCATTACATCCCATAGCTTACTGGGGGAATTGTTCTAGTGTAACCTCAAACCTATCCTAGACTGAGTAGGAATGTCAAAATTCATTCCGTCCAGTGATCTGTGCCATATTTTTTCCTCCTTGTTCGTTGGTTTAAAAGTTCCTCCGAATGAAGTCCAGTCAAAATATGACATCCCTTAAAATTTCAAAACCTCATAAAAATCTGGCTTACTCTAAATTTTTGATGGCGCAATTTTCGTCATGCTATTTTCATATGCTACCTCGACGAAGAGAATCGCAAACATTATGGATTTTTAGAATTTTTTTTGGTGGTTTTTAGTGTTCGTCCGTTAGACTTCAAAATTTTATTTTATAACATGTCGATACCTATAGTTACTGTTAGCGAAAAATATCGTATGTACTAACTTTCCATATTTATAATGAGCAAGAGACCAATGTGGTTATAACATCGTATTTTCATTAGTTTGTTCATTATAGCTAAATTATATATATATATATATATTTTGTTTTAATGAAACTTACAACTGTATTATATTACAAGTAAATGTGACATTGGTAACATGGCATATACAACATGAAGATAAACTAAAATCCAGAAAAGAGGATTGGTAGAACTCAGATTAATGTACTATATTAGGAGATCCCGAGGCCATCTTCTTTTCAGACGCCTCGGAGGGTTATCACGAATAGAATAGGAAGTAAGGTTAGAAACTAGAGGGTTCGGGAAGATTCAGCAGTTTATTATCGAAAGATAGGTATCTGGATTGAGCTAAATCGGAAACATTTGGTATATTAAGGTCGTTATGGATTATTTTCTCTGTTACAAAGTAAGGAGTATTGAGGGTTTACGAAGGATTTTGGATTGTAAGGATTGAATACAAGAGGAATTCGATGGTTTAGTAGAGAGCCAAAGCACGAATCCGTAAGTCCAAATGGGCCTTATCACAGTCATATATAGGTTTTGAAAATTCTATAAATAAATTAATAAGAGTATTTTGTAAGGAATAATAAGTTTAGAGCATTTGCCTAGTAAGTGCTCGAGTAGTAAATTTTATATAAATATGCATAGCAAACAAACAAGAATTATTCATCTAAATAATATCTTTTTTCATCATTGTGGACCATAGAAACATCACTGCATGTTTGCAGGCAGTGATGTAGTAGTAATTATTAATTCTGGATTTCCACGTATCAAGCAGAAGCTCTTGATTTAGAGGTGGAGAAAAATTCTCATCTTGAGGATTTTAAAATGTCAAAGGAATAGGATAATGCTGGAAACGCCTTTGTAATTAAAACTTGTATAGTATTTTTTCTCGAAAAATATGTTTTAAAGATGATCTTTATCCGGCTCTTGAATTTATCCTCAAAAAACATTTTAGAGCTCCATACATGTTCGAGATTAACAGATACGCACCTTTAGGTTCAAATTGACCAAAAGTGTACTTAGTGACTTTTTGCAATAAATCGACGATACTATCTAATTTCATTCCATCAAACGAGCCGTTATTTGGAAATAATTGTCTCAAGTGACGATTTTAACAGATAATCTAAGGAATTTGAGATCTTAGTACTAAAGCATGGAATAGGACCAATAAAGAACTGCTTGCAGTAACCGGTACATATCGACAGTATGCCGGAAAAATCCATCAAGTAGCCTTGACACAATAATGACCAAGAGACCAATGAGGTTTTAACATCTTATTTTCATTGGTTTGTCTCTAGCTGAATTTTATATAAATCTGTATAAATAATAAATAAGAACTATCAATACAAATAGTATCTTTTTTCATAATTGTGGGCGATAGAAACTTTTTTTTTTCAGGCAGCGATGTAGCAGTAATTATAAATTCTGAATGTATCATTAAAGTAATAAAAAATGAATTTTAATGTAACATTGATTAATACGTTATTACAGGAATCTTTCTTAACTTAAATGTATTTAAGAGTGATTTAAAAGTGTTAACTGTTTCAATAATTTAAACTGTAACATTCCAAGCAATTTAATATAAAAAATATTGAATCTGACTCATAATCTACAAAGCGCTTTTAAATTTCATTGAAAACAGATTAGCGCAGCTAAATGGATACAATTTCTAATAATGTATTTCTACATCATATTTACTTTAATTGGTCTCTAACTACATTTTATATAGCTACTATTACTGTAACGATTTTACACACTTATTCTATTTGTGGTATAGCTGACATTTTGTAGTGTGCAAACTGCAATAAGTAGTCTCCTACTATATATTGCAGTTTGCACACTAGTAGTCTCCTACTATAGAAAATAGCACTGGGATATAAAATATGAAATTATGCTTATAACCCGTACATAATTCCGATTTACAAAAACTGCGTACGATAATTGGGGTTGAGGTGATAGCATAGGGATTAAATGTATAGTTGTGGGTCTTTGTAAGAAACCACGTACAAAAAGGGTTATTAAGAGCTTAAGGGGCACTCACACGGTCATGGAATATATATTGTAACAATTATATTGATATTTTTCTAAAAGTACCACGTCAAAGAATATTGCTTCAATATTAGTGATCCAATAATACTGACCATGTAAAAGGGGACTTAAGAGGTTACTCCCGGAGAGAGAGAGCGGGAAGGGAAAGGTTTGTGTTGCCAGATATCGCTGGGTTTTGACGAACGTCATGATTTAAATCAAAGTTAACCTTCCAATTATAACAATGAACACAATGACGGTCTACCGAGCCATAAGGTTCAAATGCCGATACAGACAATAATCTTCAACGTACTTCTCTCTAATGACGTTCGTCAAAGCTCAGCGATATCTGGCAACACAAACATTTCCCTCCACTCCATCACTACGGGAGTACTCTCCTAAGTTCCCTTTTACACGGTCAGTGTTATTGGATCAATAATATTGAAGCAATATTCTTTAATTTGGTATACTTACAATAAAAATCAATATAATAGTTACAATATATTCCTTGACAGTGTGAAAGCCCCTTAACCTCTAATAACCTCTTTGCTACTGGGTTTCTTACAAAGACCCACAACTATACATTTAATCCGTATGGTATAACAGTTCCTGCCAATCGGAATTATGTAGCAGTTAAATCGACCTCTCGTCCAAATATTCAAACCAAAACTTAATTTTAAAATACTTTGAATTTCCTTAAATTTATTTGTTTTTTCCATAATGTAATCGGCCGACTTTTTCACCAGTAAAAAAGAAATGAATTATAACATTAATTAGTAATAATTACAGACGTATATTATTGTTGATAAATTTTATCTTTAATAACTTTTTTAGTAGTTACTTTTTTAATTAGTTTAAGTTTATAATCAATTTGCAGAATTTTAATTAAAAATTGCTTATAAAGTCTACTGGGCTTTGTCTTTATTATTTATATTCAATTAAAATCATTTTGCTTAAATGTTTCTGAACATGGTAAATCTATTCAGTAAATAAGTAAATCAATTAGTCAACAATATCAGTAGTTCAAATAAAACTTTCATAATGTAAGATGAAGTTTTTACTAGTTCAAAAAGCTTACTTGGCTAAATAAACTACAATATAATTTTGAAGTTTAAGGAGTGTTGATGAACTAGAAATTTTAGGCTCTATGATATAACAACGGCGTATAGTATTTAACCAAAATAATGATAAATTAAAAAAAAATTCAAATTTCACATTTTGTTTTAGCATCTGGTATTTTTCCCTTTATATTAATTGGGTTAGGGTTATAAATAATTGGAATGATTACTTCAGGCAAATTTTAATTAACAATGTGCATGAACAAGTATAACCTCTTTTTTTTTTAAATTACTTTTTGTATATTCTTAAAATAATGTTGAAGCTGATAAGGAGCTGAATGCGAGACCCTCTTTGCTGACAATAAAGAAAAATAATAATTTAATGGAATATTATAATGCTGCTAAGTAATTTGTTTATAAACGAAAAGATGGTATGTCTAGTTACTAAAAAAAAAAATATGTAATTGAACTAATTTTTTTTTCATTGGTAAATATTTGTTATGCAAGTGATCTATGCTAAATAATGTTTAGCTGTTATAATTCTGCTTTATAATACTAAATATGGTTATATATTAATATTATATATATATATATAATAATAAATATTTAATATATACAAAAATATGGTTTATGATTCTGATTTTAAATTATAATGCATATACTACGATTAATGTGTGTGTGTTAAGAAAGGATATATTTGATTTTTTTTTTTTCCTTTAATGATCTCTTTAATATCATTTCATATAGTTAGTTTTTTTTTTCTTTTTCTTCTGGAACAATACCGGTATAAAAAATGAAAGAAAAAAAAAACAAGGGCATTACTCCAAAATTAAGTCTTGGACCCGCTATTGCCAGAACTATTATTTCAATAGTAGAGAGCTGTACTGTGATCGATTGTAATATTGACCATATGCAGACTGCTCGACTTCGGTTCGCATTAAAACCAGGAGCTTGGTATTTCACAATAATGAAAGTTAAAAGGTTTACTCGAGGGGCGTGGGTGCCTGTAACTGGGGCAGGGCTTGGCTTCACTTGTCCCGCCCAGTTGTCGCTGTCACAGCTGGTTACCGTTTCTTGTTAAGTGAAATACGATAAGTAACCGGTTCCATATCAAGTTACCGCAACAATGGAAACAGGTACCATTTCCATTTATGAAGTTTCCCCTTCTACGACCTTCTGGAAAGAATAGGAAAACAAAATAACTGTACTGGCAATTGAGTCGGAACTTTTATGACCTTATTAACCTACGCTATTATATCTATCTCTCTTGCGTTTTTATTTATATTCCAACAAACAGATGCGTCAAGCTAAGTAGGGGTCCTAAGTGGTAAAAATTTCGGAGACTCTTAAAAAAAAAGTTTTGTCATAGAGAACATAAATGTAACATCACTAAGATTTTTGCTGATGTGAAAAATGTGAATAACTTAAAAAGTATGAAAAGTTTTCCGCAATAAAAACCGTGTTTCTGGAATATAACACAACTCTACTCCCATTGAAATACTTTTCTCTTTTTGATACGATTTTGAATTGAGGGTTGTATTAAAAGAAAATGTCAAATTGTTTGAGAAACTTTTCTAAATTTATTTTTTAACATTTTTTTTTTTTTTTATGTCCTATCCAACATCGTATACCCAACATCGAAAATATGAAAATTTATATTGAAAAGAGCTTTGTAATTTTTTTTAAAATAAAACTTGTATTCAGATTAATTTTTCTTCCCTTTTTTAATTATATGTGTATATTCATTTTAATGGTACAGAATATTTTTTTTTACTTGCATATACATATGAGTATTATTTGAAATATAGAATAGTCAATGGCCTGTCAGGATGAAAATCCCAAATTATAGCAAATTAAAAGATTGGAACTTATTCCAAGAGGATTACCATACAAACGTCAGACCGTTAAGATTTAGAAATCTAGTATATTTATGAAATAAAGGACGTTTCAATGAAAAAAAATAAAATGAAGGATAGTAAGTCGACTGTTCTACATATCAGGAGTGAAAAATATTCAGTTATAAAATTTTTGTTGGTGCCGACGTTTCAACCCAAACATGTGGGTTATCATCAGGGCTTGTTTCGAGCACTGAAGGTATCTACCGCAGTACTTGAATACATTCAGTGCTCGAAACACGGCTTGATGATGACCCACATGTTTGGGTTAAAACTTCGACATCAATAAAAACTTTATAATGACAGCGTCCTGAATATTTATCAGCCAGAAAAAAAGTTTACACAACCCTAACAGGATCGATCACATTGTTAGTCATTATTTTAAGTTTAGTGTTAAATTTTAAAACTTTTTTTCATGACAATACGATTTAATTTAAGATGATAAAAAAAAGTAAATCCGTGAGTGGTTTGGCAGCAGTATTGGAAAGCGTTTACATTTATATGTATGGATAATGACAACTTCAAACATATATTTATTCGGTTTTATTTGAATAATTATTTATTCGACAAAATTTTATTCGAATAAATTTTTTTATCCGATCGAAATTTAAGTCGCAAATAAAAGATTGATTTTTTTTCGGATTTTTATTCTTATAGAATTTTAATCGTTTTTATCATATGTTTATTCGTGATTAAAAATTAAGTCGGTTTTTTAGCCGAAAAACACCCACTCACGTCAGGTGTAGTGGAATATGTGATACTGCCCGTTACAAACGTTTTTCTTCTTAGAAAATATAAATAAATTTATCCTTATCTTCCCTCCCTCTATTTTTATTCCATTTCTATATTTTACTTCCCCTCCCCTCTAGAACATTATTTTAACTCTCTCCAAAACAGAGCCTATAATTCAGAAAAATCGTCTTATCGAAGAATTTTCACATTACGTATAAAACAATTGTTTGATAGAGAATCAAGGTCATAATTTCACGCCTAATATTTCATTTCTGTAGATTTTTTTTTTCATTTATACGTTTCATCCCTCGCAAACTTAGTGACCACATCACATCGGTTTCATTGGTTACTTATGCCTCTAGCCGTGTGGATGTTAGAAAAATAATGATATATCGATATTTTATTCAAAGTCTTGATGTCGAAATATATCATTTGAAAACCAATATGTTTCCAAAAAAAAAAATTGAAGAAACAAAAAAAAACTCTACAAGCAAAACTACCTTACTTCTGAGGAGGTAAAATGAGATTATTTTAAACAAAATAACTAAAATATATTATTTTAATTACTTTTTTTCAATAGTAAAAAACATAACTTATTTTTGTAAATTTCAGTCATCATTAATTCAACTTTGTAATATTGTATTTGTTTTTTGTTTAATTCGTAAAAATTCAATTTGTTTGTTGTTCAATTTGTTAGTTCTTATATAAATAAGACTTTTAAATGCTAAATGTTAACATTTGCATTGGTTTTTGTAACTCATTTAATATTGTATTCCGTGGTACTGAGCATTTTTTATCAAATGATTAATATCCTTCTGAAACTTCGTAAATAGCTTCATCTCATCGTAACCTACAAATATTATATTTACGAAAAATCTCAGAATTGGGATGTTTTCAATATGGATGTCGGCAAACTTTCTCTACTTAATTAGGTATTAAAAACTCGTAAATGCCCATTTACTTTCTACTTAAATCATAAGATAATTTGAGCACAAAGTCGAAGAAAAAGATGACCTTCAAAAATATTGTTTGGCGTGACCTACACCCACTAATTGTCAACAGATGGCCTAATATTTTTGTAGGCCAATTTTTTTTATAATCGATTTTGTGATCAAATTATCTTACGATCCAAGTGGAAAGCCAATGAGTATTTACGAGTTTTTAGTACATAATTAAATAGACAATCTTTGCCGACTTCCATATTGAAAACGCCAGAATTCCGAGAATTATCGTAAATAAAATATTTGTGAAAATTGCACACTAGCCATTGCACCATGATAGCGTGAGGAGACCCTGGGATAGGGAGACCCTCCTGGGGCACAGCCAGCCTCTATAAAGTGGGTACCGTTAATTAAATATTTGATTAAGGGAGAAAACCTGGCGGTTGAGCGTGATTCTGGCCCGATTCCCTATCTGCACAACCGCTGGCCTTGAAACAGTACTTTCCCTAAATAGTACTGAACACAAGACTCTTTATGGGTTATGTATATATATATATATATAAAGATAAAGAATACCGCAATATGAGTTACTTTTTCGATTTTTTATGAAAACGAAGGTTGATTTTAATTTTGTAAAATTTAATATTGTAACAAAATATCCATTCTTTCTTCAGTTCATGATATTCAATGCGAGAAATTCTGATAATCATACTCACTAAATCTTTATAATATGACTATATATAATTATCAAAGGTTATTACTGATTATGATTAAAATGATAAGACTGATTTATAATTTTACTTAATAAATAATTTTATTTTTCTTGAAACGACAATTACTTACACTTTTCGTCCTTGAGTTCAACCTTGCCCTACTTAATAAGTGCATAACGTCTGTTATCGCCCTTTCAAAAAGTCATGTTAAGCTCTATCAAGATTGAAATCGCTCCATTGTATACGTGTTATATTAAAATCATGGAATCAGATTTAAAGCCGGCATTTTTATTGTTTACGTATTCAATTATTCACTATAGAAATCTATGACCCGGAGGAAAAGGAACACCATTTTTTCATTAAATAATTTAGTAACTAAGTAATAAATTTTAATAGCTCGTAGATATGGAAAATTAGCAGCCAGAACAAGTACTAAAATGTGACATGGTGTCGTTTACCTGCGCGTTACAGATTTAGTAACTATTAACAAATATTAGTAGCTCAAATTTACATAACATGGGCTCCTCTTAACAAATATAAAAACTAACATGGTGTTTTATACCTTCGAGGTACAGAATAAAATTTATTTACATTTCTACCACTAGGGCCATTTAAACTATATGTTCAAGGTTTGCTACATTTTGTCATAGACATTTGTAGTAATTGAAAACAGTACAAGACTTGCCATAAAACCTATACAATATTTTTATATTTTTTCAGCCACATTTTAATTCCTCAGATAAATTAATTATAGGACAATTAATTTTTAAAAAGCGAAATAATATGTTTTTAACTTACTCAATTAGCAAAGAGAGGAGAGGAAATATATTTTTAACATATATACCATAAGAATCGTATCATATACATATAAAAGAGCAAGATCGTGATGGACAAAACCAACTTAAAAAGTTCAATAGAAAAATAAGATTACGACTTTAATACTTCAAAAAATATAAATTTCTGCCAAAATAAGCTTTTGTCTAAAAGGGTTTCATCCAGAGGGTTTTCTGGGTCAAATTGGATTTTACTAATAAAGTAAAAAAAATCCGTTTGTATCAAAAGAATTAAACCAACTGTCAATCATAAAATATTTCAAAATTAAAACTGATCTGTACTGGGTGACAAATGTGTTAAAAATGATTACTCTGTGTAATGCAACAGACAAACCAGTTCAGTATTCGACTAGGGGACTTGAACTTCTAAGGAGCAAGGAAAATTCCAACTTCGCAAATGAAGATCTTAATAACCAAAAGACATTCGTGAAATTTTTAATAAATATATTTTAGTAATGTAAAAAATAATGAATTTAAAACTAATCTTTAAAGTTGCTTTTATTCACTTTTCATTTTTTTTTTATTCGAGTCCTGAAGATTTCTTTTTTTTACTCTTGATCATACATAGCTGTAATATTTATTATCACATATGTTCAAACTTTCCATTTCTTATATCTTTGACCCAATCTATCTACTTTTAACGCACACACACACATATATATATACAGCCGACATTTTCATCATCATTGTATTTAAATACTTTATTATATTACATAATTATGGACTAGCCAATCTTGTCGAAACCAGCTTTTTAAGAATTTTTTTACATAATCGTAGAGTCGAAGGTTAATTTAAATTATATAAGGGTGAAAAATCAACCTGGTTAAAATCTTAATATACCTCAAACTTCTCAAAATATAATAATGCGTAATTTATTCAATGTTTTATATCCACATCATTTCCTCCTTTGATTTGTTATTACTGATAATGATTGTTAGAGGCAAAATTCGTATAATTTCCGTCTCTGTTATGTAAAATACATTTAATACCCTTTCACTCCATTATAATATGGATATAATTATAATATATGTATCTATATATTATAATGTATATCCTTTTTTTTATAAATATATTTCAATAAGATATTGGTAATATAAATGTGTATATACCCGAAGCCTTTCCATGGAATAAGATTTAAATTATCTCTTCACAGCTCATTAAATATTTCACTTCTCCTCCGTTGTATGTGTTTTTATAAAATAAAACATTTCATATAACATCTGAGGAAGTCAGAGCGTTTTTGTCCCACATCATCTGTTTCTCAGCAATTCTATTATGATTTCATAGACACGGATTCGAGTTACGCAAGATCTGCTTTCTACATGTTCCCTTCAATATACTGTCAGTAACGAACATATTTGTGCAGTTAAATTTTCTCTTTATTAATTAAAATGAATTAAAAACTGTTTACACGTTCTTTATATTTTTTCATGATAGTCGGGGTAAAAAATCATTAAAAAAATATATAAATTAATCCGAAAATCAACTGAATGATTCTGGGAATCTTTCATGATGAAATATTTTAGTTTGTTTTATTTTCTTCAATTAAAAACTGTTTTTTCCCAAGTACTCTTTTATTTTATTGCATTTCACTCTTTTATCTTGAAGGCAATCTGAGGTTCACTTATCTAAATTAATGAATTCCCTATTACAAAAGTCATACGAAATTCTAAATCGTACCATTACCTCTTATGTACTTCAATTTCGTCCTACCTCTATTTTTCGGATGGTTAATATTCTTTTTCGATTAAAGCGATTATTTGCTGAACTTCAAAAGATTTCAATCCACCATAATCGTAATAAATTCTATTAATTGCTAGGAAAAAAATACAAGTGTTGAAATACTTTTTATTTGTCCCAGTGTCAGTTAAATATCAGCGCCATTTTTATTTATTGTTTTTATTTCATAAACTAAACTTTTTCTCTTAAAATATCAATGCATCATTCCCAATTAAAACAAAAATATGTAATTTTGTTTTTTACTTAATCAATGATTTTCAAATTAATCTGCAAAGGCAGTAAGAACAAGCTTAACTATGTCATTCATCCAACCCCCTTTTTCCAATTAATTCCAATTCCAAAGTCAACATTTCTATAAAATTATTTTAGGCAATATATTTTGAAATAAATATCATCTCATTTCATTAACTCATCTGTAACATTGCAAAACTTGTCCTTTAAAATCAAACTAAAACTACCAGCTAATGATTAGGGGGAAAAATGGTTAAATTATAGTTACTTGTTAGATGATAAATTTTAATGCTTGATTGTGGCAACTCAAACGTATATAAATAGGTGATGAGAAGGATTTAGCAGACGTTTTCCTAAATTGATTGTAAAACAAAAACAAAATAGCCACATTGATCATACGTTGTCTAGTGATGTCTACTGATGCAATGTAATTCTATAATTAACAACAGCTGATTAATAAAAGAAGATCGACGCTCCGTTGCTAAGCAACGTCGGAAACCAAATAAAACAATAACTGAAAATAGCTCACGGCCAAATGTAACCAATAAATGTCTTACAAAAATCAATATACGTTTAAGGAAAAAGAAGTAAATTAATGAGACAACATTTATTTACTTTAAAAACTAAAATTGTTCACTATGTATAAACAATTAAATTATTATAATCGAGTTTTAACACAATTATTTTAATAGGAACACACTGTTTTTACTCATTAGAAATATTAAATTTCTTTTTGATTTATAAGATTTTTTCTTTATTACGAATTTTTATTTCATTGCTCGTTCTATATTTAATATTTATTTAATTTTAATTTTTAGGAAATTCTCGTACAGATTTTCAGTGAAAAATCCTTCAGAGTATAGAATAAATATCAAATATCTAGGATTTGAA
Organism: Nezara viridula; assembly: GCA_928085145.1. Taxonomy (NCBI): domain Eukaryota; kingdom Metazoa; phylum Arthropoda; class Insecta; order Hemiptera; family Pentatomidae; genus Nezara; species Nezara viridula. Next base: position 61,528,588 of record OV725079.1, on the reverse strand, counting down.
AGAGATGAACTGTTTAAAATGGTAGTCGGGTGCAGTAACCTTTATTAGGCTTCTGGGAGTTTATAGTTAATAAATAATTAATTATTTTATTATTGAGTTATGTAATAAATATTTCAATTAATGTAATTTACTACTTATTGATTAGGATGGTGACAAAAAAAAAAACAAAAAAAAAACACGCTCAAATTAAATTTTAATCAAAATGTTTATGACAAATAAACGAGAACTGTTAATCTAAGATAATATACATTTTTATAATTATGGACCATAGAAATTTATTTTCTGTTAGAGAATTCATTCCGAATAAATCATTAAAATAAAAAGAAATTTATTCTTATCGAGAATTAGTTAATATGTTATTATAGGAATATATTTTTTAATATCAATAACGAATATATACTTTTAGTATTTTGCTGTTTAATTCATTTATATTTATTGTACACAGCTCTTCTCTATAGGTTTATTCACCTGAGAAGATTATACAACTACTCCCTTTTTGGGAAAGCCTATGCGGACGTGAAGTACAAAAATGCATATATTGCTAATAACAAAATTGTATAGAGCATAATAAAAATCTGTTATTATTAACTTTAAATAAGGAAAATTTCTTATTTCTTTGAATTCACCAGTAAAAGCACACAAAACGAAGCCAGGTAAGGCTAGTATATTTATATATATTCTGTAATATTCATGAAATTTCTAACAATGCTCTCAGTTCCGAGTAGCACCGCTTTCTGAATTTGTTCTAAGCATTTAATTGAGAGGCTCAAGGTCTTCATGGAGTTCACTGTTGTGTCCGGGATCAAACCGTAAGCAGAAATTGCCAATGTCAAAACCCACACTTTATCAAGTCAATTTTCAGTTCCTTGCCAAGAGATACTTGCAATACTTACTGATACATGCGAATTGCTACCACCTTATGAAGATTATCATCCTATGCTTTTCTTGTTTTGAAATAAATAAAATATCTGGCCTGTTGTGCGGAATAGTGTGGTCCATTATAATGGCTTGGTCCAAGTAAAGCTTGACTTGCCGTCTATCGATAACTCGTGCTGGGCTATACATGTAATAAGAACAAGTGTTTTCTGGAATTCCAAAGTTCTTGGTTTATTTCTGGTGTATGATCTTAGCCATGCTGTTGTATCTAAGTAGATATTCGTTTCCAGCAAGCACTTGACATCCTGAAGTGATATGCTGAATCGATTCTGTTGCTGCTTTACTTTACTCAGTCGACACAGTTCAGCTACAGCTTCTCCACAAATAGGGCACTTATAGGTCTTTGTAGCGATGACCTGGTCCTGTATGGCTATAACGAATCCTTCAATTTCAGAGAACAATGTACCCCTACGTATCCATTTCTGAGAGGCATCCTTATCTACTCCTGCTGCCGATAAGCTATGATAAAATCTTCCATGTAGCTCTTTGGATTTCCACGTATCAAGCAGAAGCTCTTGATTTACAGGTGGAGGAAAATTTTCATCGTGAAGATTCTGTGTAACCTGTGTCCAGCGTCGCAACAGCTGAGATGACACCAGGTGAACCATTAGCTCTGCAACAGTTTTAAAGTTCAGCTTCTTCCTCCCGGCATGCTTTCAATAAACTTGAAAGCCCTCGTCTTCCCACTGTTCTCGATAGATTGATTCTTACAACGGACGATTTTGGATGACGTTTCCGCGAGTTCGTCATTTGCACTCTTATATAAGATTCTACTGTATCGAGATCTGGTCCATTTTAAAATGTCAAAGGAATAGGATAATGCTGGAAACGCCTTTGTAATTAAAACTTGTATAGTATTTTTTCTCGAAAAATATGTTTGGAAGATGATTTTTACCCGGCTCTTGAATTTATCCTCAAAAAGCATTTTAGAGCTCCACATATGTTGGAGATTAACAGCTACGTACCTTTAGGTTCAAATCGACCAAAAGTGACTTAGTGACTTTTTGAAATAAATCGACGATATGATTTCTGATTTGTCAAATCATTATTAGTTTCAACATCCAGATTTGGAAATAATTGTCTCAAGTGACAATTTTAACAGATAATCTAAGGAATTTGAGATCTTAGTACTAAAGCATGGAATAGCAAGACCAATAAAGAACTGCTTACATTAACCGGTGCATATCGACAGTATGCCGAGGACATATCGCTCGGAGAAATCCATCAAGTAGCCTTGACACAATAATGACCAAGAGACCAATGGGGTTTTAACATCTTATTTTCATTGGTTTGTCTCTAGCTAAATTTTATATAAATCTGTATACAAAAATAAATAAGAATTATCAACATAAATAGTATCTTTTTTCATAATTGTGGGCGATAGAAACATTTTTTTCAGGCAGCGATGTAGCAGTAATTATAAATTGTGAATGTATCATTAAAGTAAAAACAACTGAATCTTGATGAAAAATTAATTAATACGTTATCACAGGAATATTTCTTAACCTAAATTTATTTAAGAGTGATTTAAAAGTGTTAAATTGTTTCAACTATTTCCAGTTCAGGACACAATAGTTTAAACTTCTTGGAATTGGTAGGAAATAATTAAATACATAAGCTTTTAATTTTTTATTTATTTACTATACATTCCAAATAAAGCTATTTATCATGTAATAAATTGATTACCATAACCAACAAAACACACTTAAATTATTATTATCTTTTTAATAAGCACGACACATAAGTAAAATGTATTTATTGTGATTTTGCCATCGTATTTCCATTGATTAGTCTCTTAATAAATTTTTATTTTTTTTAATTGGTCTGCTAAATTTTATGCAGCTACTGTTGGTGCAACAATTTTATATATTTATTCTATTTGTGTTAAACTTGTGTTTATTTGTGTCTGCAACTGCAATAAATAGTCTGCCACTATGGAAACTAGCAAAGAGAAATAAAATATGAAATTATAGTAATAAATCATATAGAAATAATAATTTTTATGCTCATCTGTAAAAAAAAAATCATTTTTTACATACGAACATTTGTACTAATAGTAGCGATATCAATTTTATGACATGTGAATTAGGATCTATACTACCTAAAATAGTATAGATTTTTATAATTATGGCCCATAGAAATATTAATTTCTGGTGGTTACGTAACATTATTTATTCATTCATTTAGTTCGTGATACAGACCTCTTTCTAGCAAATTCTTAACATCCGGCTAAAACTTCATATATGGCTTCCTCTCATCGTGACCTACAAATATATTTTTTTTTTTAATTCTCGAAATAGGGGCGTTTTCAATCTGGAGGTCGCCAAAGTTTGTCTATTTAATTAAGTACTAAAATTTCGTAAATACTCATATGCTTTCCAATTGTATCCTAGGATAATCAAAAAAAAGGTGGTCTACAAAAATATTGGGACGTTTGGCCTATATAACCTCGTTATTTTGACAATTCGGGAGTTCATTTCACGCCGGATGGCTCTATATTTCTGAAAGCCACCTTTTTTATCGATTTTATGAACAAATCATCTTACGAACCAAGTGGGAAGCAAATGGTTATTTATGAGTTTTCAGTGCCTAATTAAATATAGACAAAGTTTGTCAACCTCCAGATTGAAAACACCCCGATTCTGAGAATTTTCTTGAATAAAATATTTTTAGGTTACGATGAGATGAAGCTATTTACGAAGTTTCAGCCGGATGTTAATAATTTGCTAAAAATGGGTCTGTACCACGGATTAATTCTGAATGAATCATTAAAATAAAAATAGATGTATTCTAACCAAAAATTAGTTTGTGTTATTACAGGATTATTTTATATAATTGTTATAGACTAAGAAATAATTAATCTGAAACGCACGACATTTTCATGTTATTTAAAATTAAATATTATATTCTTGTTTACTGTGATGTGGTTGCGTATAGAACATTACGATATCTACATTTATATTTTAAAATATTTATAACGCATAAATGAAAGAGTTTGATTATTAAAAAAAGAAGGAGTATTTTCCTTAATTAGAAATATTCATTCTGGACTCCCGTCCACGTGTCGCGGCTGATAAAGAAGTGCTGGGATCTCAAAGAGTCTTGCTTTGTCCTCTACATGTGGAGGTATGAATGTGTTTTTATGAATTTTATATTCTATTTGATGTTTCAAGTTTTATTTTTTTATACCAGTTTTTTTTTTATGTTATGTTATTTTTGGTTTTGTTACTGTAACATTAATGAGTCTCGCATAGCTGTAATACTTAATGTCGTCTGTAAGTGTGGCAAAATGTATAATTTCTTGATAAAATTTAAAAAAAAGAAACACTGATATATAATATATAAATATATAGTTCTAGAAAGTAATGGAGGGTGCTCAAAAAATTACAATTCATGATTTCTAAAAACTAATATAATTAAACCGAAACTAAATGGAAACTTTATTATTTTAAATATCGGCAAACCAAAAATATGTAATGCATCCAATTTTCATTCCGTAATTGTCTCAAAACTAGTTTATCCAACTTCCGTAAGAAAAGAAGAAGTTTGTACTCAATTTTAGAACTAGGAAAGATCATCAACATACTGCTCCTATCCTTCTATGTATTTCGAAAACGTGAACAAATAAATACATATTTTATATACAATATGAAACATTAACAATTACATTTTTATGTTAAACAGCACAAATGTTGCTTCACTGAATCTCGTTATTATTCCTTATATTATCAGACTAATTCAGATTTTCTTTTTTTTTTTTTATTAATATTAAATGTTAACGATCAATTATTATCTTAGAGATCATCCGAGGGAATTTCCTTATGACTCATATAATATTGCGGGAATTATAAATTATTCACATTATAAATGGGAATTATATAGTTTCGGGACTTATGAATTAATAAGGAGCACAGTAACATGAGTATTCTGATGGTTGCATGAATCAATTCATCGTGTTTTCTAGGACACGAGAATGCATATCGTACATCAAGCGGTTGTGGTCTCTTAACCTGTTTCATTTTATACAGGTTTTTTTTTTTGTTTTTCCATCAGAAAACCCTATAAATTTTTTTTATCACTCGAACGGCGCCTAACTTTACACGAGATAACATTTACGGATTTACATTAACATAGTCGACGAAATGACAACTGGGGCATTAGGGCGTGGAATAGGCGACCTCAAACTCTCTAAGGTCGAGGATCAAACGCCGGCCAAGGTTGCCTGAGAATTTATGTGCGACTCAAACAAAAGATAAAGAAAATCAATTTCACCTTGTGACTCTCAAAGCCGATTTCTGAAAGCTGACAAGATCGTTATTTGAGCTGAACTTTGGTTTGCCTCCCGGAAATAACCTTAGAAAATAATACTAATCGTTATTATTAATTATAATAATGAAAAGGCTTAGCGAACCCTCGAATGGTCGATACCATTAATTGTTGTGTGCGCTTACACATTTATTTTTATTGCAAGAAGTCACTACGCACATTTTTGTTGGAGCTGAAAACCGTTTTTTTTTTTTTTTTTTTTTTTTTTTTTTTTTTTTTTTTTTTTTTTTTTACTTTCTCTTACCTATTTATGAAATATGTACTAAAGGAATGTATTGCGACCGTAAAAATTTTCGAATCTCAGTTTTCAACGGAAATACACGTTTTGAGGTTCCCCTCGACCAAATAACCAAGTCCTACAAAATGGTTTGTGTGTGTGTTTTAACAGTCTAGCTCATAAACGAAAATTCCTATGAAAGGTAAATTGCATATTTAACGTTTGCATAGGGCTGGACGTTATACAAACTTTTTCGTCAAAATTGGTTAACGAGACGTAGCACTTTATATCAACGATTTAACAATTTTTTACGATTTTGTGGAAATGGCTCTAAAAAATTAAATTCAGTATATCAATGTAAAATTAACCAATTTTTAATATAATGTAATTTTTATCCTCATTGATGTTCTCTAACAGAACTTAAATGGATAATTTTCAATATTTATTCCTCTAAAATACCATTATTATTATTATATTTTTTTTATTTGAAGTAATTATATTTTTCACATTGAACGGTAATGGCAACGGCCATCTTTATCAGTGACACTCTTGTCAGATTAAAACTATTTCGTGGCAGTTAATTATTTATTATATTCAAATAAATAATTGAAATATACTGCCGTAAATGATAGTGGCTTGTGTCAAACAAAATAAATATAATACATTAGACGGCCATGAAAAACATGAGGTAATTAATTGTTTTAAAGAATATTTAGTATGCTCTATAATTTTTCCTTTCACTTCGCTTTGCCTGGAAGTACAAAGTACTAATTATTTCTGCTAAAAAGACGGTGGTAAGTGAAAGTTGTATGATGCGCACACCGCACTATATTTTTTAACTTCCACTGTATTTATTAAAAAAACACAGTAATTGGACATAAATCCTTTAATACATGAAATATAATTACAAGAATCGTACAATTTTCTGATTTCACAAAGGGAAAAATCATTAAAGTTCTTAGTGACTTTAAAGTTATGAAATATTAATGACTTCTTGCAATCAACCGACGATGGATCGTTGTAACACCAAATAGTATGTACAAAAACTTTATTCTCGATGAAATTATGGATATTGATTAAATCCTTCAATCAAAGTATTAGATCGAGTAATTAGAAAACAATAGCACAATAGTAATGTAATGCATAATATGATATATTGTACGTTCCAAAAATTGAATCTCTAAAGGGTTTGATTATTTATTTGATAAACAATTATAATCATTGTGTTTCCACTGGTTGAATATATATATATATATATTCATTCATAAATAGAACAGGAATTTTATAATTAGCTTCATCTCGTAGTAAACTAGAAATATTTTATTGAAGAAAATTTTCGAAATTGGGACGTTTTCAATCTGGAATTAGCAAACTTTGTCTATTTAATTAGGTACTAAAAACTCAAGAATAATCATTTGCTTTCCACTAAAATAATAAGATAATATGATCATAAAGTCGAAAAAAAAGGCGGGCCCACTAAAATATAGATCCGTTTGATCTCTACCTCGAAAAAGTTAAAATAACGAGGTTATACAGACCAAACGCCTAATATTTTTGTAGGCCACCTTTTTTTTTCGACGAACATATTATCTTACGATTCTGGTGGAAAGCAAATGGTTATTCATAAGTTTATAGTACCTAATTAAATAGGCAAAGTTTTATGACATAGTTTTTAAAAATGTCCCAATTCTGATAATTTTCGTATATAAAATATTTGTAGGTTACGATTAGATGAAGCTATTTACGAAGTTTCAGGTGGATGTTAATAATTTGATAAAAAGAGTCTGTACCACAGCCTATTATTAAGGAAGATAATACGGTAAAATTACTTTTGCACTTATCGCAATGAAGAATGCATCAGCTATTGATAGGTGAAAATGCAACAATTTAAGAACCTTCAGCAAAATTGAAATAACAGTTCTATGTGGCGGGTAGTGTACTATTAACAATGTCATCATATGTATAAGTCAAATTAAAAAAAAAAATGTTGATATAAAGTGGCACTTCCGTTAGTCGTTATTAGCGAAAAAGTTGCTGTAACATTTCATGGACATCAATATCTTAAATACGAAATTTCAGTTTCATACGACTTTTCATTTTTGAGCTAGACTGTTTCACTCACACACACACTCTCGCACAGAGACCATTTTGGGATATTTGGTTATTTGGACTCAGAGGAGCTCAAAATGTGTATTTCCACAGTATGTGTATTTCCGAAAATTTTTACAATCGTTTTCTCTAATACTTTCCCTTATTATAAATTTAATATTATGAAACAACATACCGATATATTATATGTGGTAAATTAAAAAATAAAAATTAAATCCTACATTTTTTTTTCAAGATTCATCCAATACTGTGGCATATTATATTCCGAAGAGGGGGAAAAACATCTCTGTAGCGTCCAAACTGAAATAATAACATCGAAAATTTAAAGGATATGTTTTATTAAATTTGACCTATAGGAAAAATAGAAGAAAATAAAACTTGCGCAGTTCATTTAGACCTCATTTTACCTCCCTTCCTCCCTTCAATGATTTCTAATACTACATGATTGGTCACTATTATTTTATTTATATTTTTTAATATTTTTCATTCAATAAATATTCATATTTTAAGCGATAAATATTGAACCTACCTCAATTAACAGTTATGACGAATGTGAAATCGCTTGCCATTATTATGCGTGCCAGGAAGTGTTACGATAAATTGGGATAGAAAATTATGGCGTTGACAAATTTGAGCCTTTGTGCAGTCAATTGAATTTGATAAAATAAATCAGGGAAATGTCTAATCATTTGATATTTGTCATTGACAAGGTTGTCAGCGTTACTTATGTTAGTCATGCAATGAAATTAAGAGGGAGTTCTAGAGATGTGGGAGTCAAAGGATATAATAAGTTCTCTCTTTTGTAATTAAAATTAATTAACTTTATTTAATTTTAATCAATTTTCAAAAGATATTTACTGACAAATTATAGTTGTTAAATAATTTGTTTCATAATGCACAAGTGATTATGATGGAACTTATTGTAATATAAAATGAAGAAGAGGTCGATAGATTTAGACTTTGACAGAAGGATTGAGCAGCAATCGATGAAAAGCTTAAAAAAATGATAATATAATTCACTAAATAGTACCTTTTACCTTTATCTGGGATATGGGTTTATACAAAGTGGTGCAACATGGTGAAGTATTCCTTTAGAAAGAACTAGTAATAATTATAAAAACCTAATTTCAAAAAAATCTATTAATAACGCCAAAGCGGTATTTCATATTTCAAAATTTTAAAAGCAATTAATTACGCAATAAAGAATCATTTCCCCTCAACTAAATTAATTTTGAAAAAGAACCTGTACCACTACAAGCCACGAATGGTCTTTGGTTCAGTACTATTTGAATCGGAGAAAAAACGTCAAATTTTCAAATATTTGAACTTTTTTTTTTCGCTGGTATAACATGGATTTATGTTGCTGTCATGCAAAAATTACCTAATTTGACATAAATTAGGCTCTGGAAAATTTAAAATTTGATACGGACTTATGCTGTTTCTGCACTTAACTATTTTTTACAGACAGCTGATAACTTGGAAAAAGGTAAACATTCATTAAAGGTTTATAATTTTTAATTAACAATTTATTTTACAACAATTTATATTAATTTTAATTTTTTTACAATTTGATTTATTTATATTAATTTTAATTTAATTTATTTTACAACAATATTAAAAATTTATATTTTTTCATATTATTTCAAAAAATGAAGCTGCAGTATTACAAAGTCATCATCAAACGGGAATATAACGGAGTGAAACGCTCTTAAAGATCATTCTCGACGATTGTATCATTGTCACGTGCTGTTGTTGGCCGGGTAAGTAGTTCATCATAAACAACATTGATGAACTTTTCATTTATATTTATATTCATAAGTATCATAAATATAAATGGTATTCGTAATTATATTTTTGAATATACGTTTACCCAACTCTGCTGTTCATGCGACCCATCGGTGGGTGCAGAAACCACGTCAGTCACTGAGTCATGTTATTTCTGCGCTTAACGATCGAAAAAGACGTCATGTATTTACGGAACTACTCAACAGACTAACACGATTCTTGCACTCAATACGCATCTTGCCTTTCTAAGGTTCTTTTCATCGAAAACGATTTTTCGCATTTTTTTTTTTTTTAATGAAGTGGTTACTGCACTCCCCGATTCATTTAGGGAAAGTACTGTTTCAAGGCCAACGGTTGTGCAGGAAGGGGATCGGGCCAGGATCACTCTCAACCACCAGGTTTTCCCCTTTAATCAATAATTTAATTAAGGGTACCCTCTTTGTAGAGGCTGGGTGTGCCCCAGGAGGGTCTTCCTACCCCAAAGTCGTCCCAAGGCTAATTAAACAATAAACAATTTTTCTGCCGTGGGCCGTGATTCGAATCTGAAACCTTCAGCATTGGAAGCTTAGTGCTCTACCACTAAGGTGTCCCGCTCCCCAAATTAAATTAATTGCTCCATTTTAAATAGTTGAGTCCCTTCTGGTGAGTTTTAAATGATTACTATGCCTTTGATTTGAGATAAATCAGATGGTTGGGACAAATGATGACTTCGCTGTCCTCCATATTTATTTTTATCAACACAGATATAATAAGAGGCATATAAAAAGTAAAAACGTTAGCAAGGAGCAGAGTTGAATGGCACTAAGCGAACATTCAAACATTTTTGGAATTGGATTTGAAGGAACATTCGAAGCAGGAAATGATGGAACAGTGGAAAACAAGGAACAGAAATATCAAGCACAAGGTATACCATATATAACATCTCCAAATCTGAGTTAGGTTACACTGTTTTTAAGCAAAGGAGAGCGATGATTTTTTTTTTTTTTGTGGTAGTTCGCCATTGGGTAGTTCCCCTGGGGATATGAACGCTCCTGTGAGTCAAGGAACCATTAAAGAAAAGACAGAGAGGATGGACAGAATCGGAGCTGACCTAAGAAAGACGATTGGCTCTATATTGGCTACTCAAACTTATAAGAATTGTATATTGTACAATTATATTACTTAATGTATTCATTCTCTTTCTTATTATGGCTTAATTCATACCATATACCAATTATACCAGGAAAGATACTTTCTCCTTTTCCTGTTCCGTCTCAATCTAAAATTCTCTAAGTCTAATGATCCAATACAACTCCATGTCTACATTACAAGTCTCAGTACGAAATGTTATAGATGATTTCTTAATATTAATAAATATATTTTATATTTATCTATGGCCTGTTAATAGGAAAGATGAATTCAATACTTTCGCTTTAGAAACACTCTGGAAGTCGATAAAACCGTTCGTATCTTAAATTCAATACTGATTTTATCATGAATCCTGAAAGAGCTGATTTTATATTATTATGTAATATTATCATTATTGTTAATAATTAATAATAACATTATCACATGATATTATCATAAGACACATTTGTTCAATATAGATTTAGTCCTGGAGCCCATTCAGAAATATGTTAATTATTTTAAACAATCTTTCACCTATTTAAAATAATTATTTTCTTGAATGAATTAAAAAATATACGACCGGCGGCATGAATCCATCGAAATAAAAAACGGCTGCCAATAAACATTTTGTTTTCAGTTATTGATTCATAATTCCAGAAAGGTGCTTCGTAGCGGAAATATATATATTACAAGGATTAAATAACATAAAATTCTGTCTCGAATGAGAAAATACTATTTTGAAAGTGGTAAGAGATCATATTCAAATAGATCTTTGAAAATCGAATATAAGTACCAATTATGCTTTGATCACTAAACGATTTGGGTAAAATATTTTTTTTTTAATTTGGCTCAAAGTTTTATTTACTTAAACTAGAATATTATAGAATAAACAAAAATGCACGTTTGTTAAATGCCAATCGACGCATCTAATCTAATCAGCAGGCGTTGTTAAAATACGCGGTTTTGGAGCTCAGAAATATATTATAATACGCACAACTACAAGCGGAGTTACGGGGCCTTCGGGCTGAAGGCCCTCCCCAAAATGGTAAAACACCATTTCATATAAGTATTTAGTTTCTTTCTTTTTCTTCTAAATAAATTATCATTATATATATATATATATAATTTAATTTTTCTGGAGGGCTTAGGCCCCGAAGTTTATATATATATAAACTTCGGGGCCTAAGCCCTTCCCAAAAATTAAATTCTGGATCCGTTAGTGCACATAATAAAAGTTGTATGGTTTAAAACAGTGTAAAACAATCAACCGTCCGGTTTGTACGAAAGAAGCTGACGTAGAACATAATAGATAAGGGGGTCAGCTACAGTAAATAATAAAATGAAATTTTCGGAATCTGATCGGACATTGATTTATAACACTACAACGATGCTTTCACGCGAACAACTGTATATGTCACGAAATGAGAAACAAAAGTAATTTGTTTAATGAGAAGTGTTGCCCATAATCGGCCTTGGTCTTGTACTTTTTAAGACCAATACCGCCTAACTGTTGCAAGACCAAGACCAAGATTGGTAAAAAAAATCGTTTGTCTGATTAAAAATTAAGGCAGAATAATTACTAATACTTGACAAATTTAGTTACTATATGTAAAGAACTGGTATAACCAATATACTTTCGCAGTTATCTCTTCCAATTTTTCATTTGGGCTTAATTAGATTTTTCCTAACAGAAAAATTACAGTAATATCTCTATTGTAATAAGCTAATAGGTAAATACAAGACTGATGCGAGACTCATGCGCAAGACCAAGACTGAGTACAAAAGACCATGACTCGTTTACTAACACTACTAATGAGTAACAAACATTACAAATTCATTCCAGAATATAGACAAAATCTACTTCTAAATATTATACTATACAATACTTTGTTAAAGTTTCGTAAAGACGTTAAGTGTCTGTGAAAAATGACATTTCCCTCTGCTTTTTCTTGAGTATTCCACTGGAAATCGGCGAAACTTTATATTAATTGATTCATTCGTTTTCTGCATTTTCTGGCTCCCAGACTAATTAAAATGAAGTTTAGGTTCCTAATTTTATTTATTTTTTATTTACTTCGCTTCAAAGTAACGTAGTGGTTAACAAATGCAATGAGAATCTTCAGTATGAAGTTGTTGCAACGAAAATCTGCGGTAACCTTGCAATGAAGTGCAAGAAAGCAAACCAGTTACTGACCATGTTCTAGAATTCAACCTCTTTTTTTTTCTTCTTTTTTTTTTCAAATACAAATACTCACTTTACATATCAATGTTTTAAGGGCTGTAATAAATATCCATTACAGTTTATTTTAAAAGTAAAAAAAAAACGATTCTCACAGCGACACAGAAATAGGAGACATGAAGACCAATCAAAACTAACGTTGGATCGTTGGATAGTTCAACTCTTCTTGTAGTTTTTTTTTACTAGCTACAAACTACAAAATTACTAGCTAAGTTTCACTTTTCTCTCTAAATATGCTTATTAACATGCTCGATTAAATGTAAATGATTAATATATTGAATGATGTTGTAAGTGTTTTGAAATATGCGAATTGATGACAACTAGAATAGATTACTAGATTACTAGAATAGATACATATAACAAGTTAGTACTAAACTAAAGTTTAATTTTTATAAAATGTTATTTTATTGCTAATGAATCATGACATATTTGGCCTACTACTGTCAAACACCCATCTAGATATACAGACGAGATTTATTTTCAATAACTTTTCAGTAGAATAAATTAAAAGCATTCAGTTAAGATTACCAACTGAACAATTATCCAGATATGGCGTTATTGTTTATAACGAAAAATATGGTCATTATTCTTCCTTTAGTAATAATTTATTAATATTTTGTATGCAATTTCTCATAAATGCCAATACAAAATATATTAAGTATCTAATGGTTGACCGTTGCATTATAAAGGAGGAAGATGGTCCGAGGTGGCGGTCATAAACGTTAGCTTTTAATAAAATAGTTTTGCCACTATTTAGCCTCTAAATCTTTTTGTATCTTGTCCGTTCTAGCCCTGCAAGTCGGATCGAAACGTTGGCTTTTAATAAAATAGCTTTGCCACTATTTAGCCTTTTTATGACCGCCACCCCGGACCATCTTCTTCCTTTACAAAATATATTAGTTTGACCGAAACCAATGAAGAGTTATAAGAGAATATAGCAAACAAATCCTGATACAAGTCTCTGAAAGACTCCAAGGTTCGAACTGGTTCCCGGTAGGGATACGGACTCTCTTCGATGCAACATAGCACTGGAAAAGGCGATAACAATAACATCACATGAAAATGAGAGAGTGGAAGTATGAATCATAAAATCTTAGAACATGCTGATGATATAGCTGAGCTTGGAAGCAACCAAGACATCCATCACATGAAAATGAGAGAGTGGAAGTATGAATCATAAAATCTTAGAACATGCTGATGATATAGCTGAGCTTGGAAGCAACCAAGAGGACGTTTAGAGACCCGCTAAGACTCTGAAAAGAGCAGGAGAGCCAATCGGGCAACAAGTAAATGAAGATATAACATAATAGACGATAGGAGAAGTTGGTTGAAAGTTGCATTCAAAGTGTAATATACAAAAATAATTTTGTGTATTTAATTTTTACTGCAACCAACACCGACTTCTACTAAATGCAAAGATTTCTCCACCAAAATATATGAGTCTTTCAGTTGACAGAATGACTAACTCCAATTTCAACATTTTTGGGTAAGTCAATTTAGTGATATTTCTAGTTGGAAAATTGATAATATCTGTACAGATGGTGAGTAAGTTGATTGCAGTGTTGAAATATAGAAATGTGAAAAATGGTATAAATTTTCTCACTAGAAATATTACTAAAATTAATAATAAAAAAGCCTATATTATACATTATATTATTCACTTATTACCGTCAACTGAATGGCTCATACGATGGTAAGTATACAAGGAAGGAGCAGGTTAAGAACCGCTTTTAGAAACTGGTCAATCAATACATCATGATAAGAAGAGAAAAGGATAAGCTGGCTGGAAAACGTTGCTCGAAGCAATCCACCACGAAGACGACTTCATACCATGAATGCCTCAATAGTTAGCATGACAGAATTTTGCTAATCATGAGGCCAATAACCAAATGGAAGTATAGAGCGACGTGGAAAAGACTGATTCAGGTGATTCCACAAATTTACTGACGTATATTATTTGTAAAGCAAAAAAAAAAAAAAAAAATCTGGGTCTGTGGCACAACTTTCACTTACCACTCTATATTGAGGAAGAATAATTTTCTAGTGAAATTGGGCTATACAATAAGGTAAATTTTTAATGCCGCTAAACAATAAAAATACTTTCGATGTAAAATCTCACTAAGACCATACTCTTATTTTTGATGAAAATAAATCAAACCGTATTTATTTTGTCGACAGTAGGTAATGAAAACTTTAAGGAAGGAATACCGTTCTATAAAGTAAACGGTATCATATACCTCGGTTCAACAACTTTCTCAATTAATAATCAACTAGAAAAGCAAACAGAGTTTTTTCATTCTTTCAAATGATTTTGAAATTCCGAAGATTCTCGTATTAAGGATGTAAAATGCTATAGTAAAACCGGATATAATATACGGCTGCTTAACTTAGAGACTAACTTGTACCCATGAAAGAACTATTGAAAAATTCTCCGCACAATGACCGGAATTGGTTACCGATCAGAGTAACGCATGGAGAAGGTCCAATTAAGAAACGTTTTTAGAAACTGGCCAATCATCTCTTCATATCATGAGGTAGAAACTGGTCAATCAATACCTCATGATATGAAGAGAAGAGGGTAAGATGGCTGGAAAAGGTTGCTCGAAGCAATCCACCAATCGAAGACTTCATACCATGAATGCCCCAATAGTTAGCATGATAGGATTTTACCAAGCAGGAGGCCAATAATCAGATGGATATATAGATTTACGTGGAAAAGACTGATATTGGCGGTTTCCCAAATTTTTTTTTTTATTAAAATAATTTACAACTGTATTAAATAATAAATACAACAAGTCAATATGAACAAGTAAATTGACATGTACAACATGAAGAGAAACTACCCATTGGTAGCACTCCAATTATATTTCTATATTAGAAGGTCCCGAGGCCATCTTCCACAAATTTAAACACGTATATTGTTTGTAAAGCGAAAAAAAAATAAAATAAAAAAATATGGTGCTGTGTCACAACTTTTACTTGTCACTCTATATTGAGGAAAAATAATTTTCTAGTTAAATTGGGCTATACAATATTTGGGCTAGACATTTTTAATGCCACTAAACCCTAAAAAATACTTTCGTGGATTTCTATCATATTTATCGATGTAAAATCTTAATAAGACCAAGCTCTAAAGTTTGATGAAAATAACTCAAA
This sequence comes from Nezara viridula, assembly GCA_928085145.1. Taxonomy (NCBI): domain Eukaryota; kingdom Metazoa; phylum Arthropoda; class Insecta; order Hemiptera; family Pentatomidae; genus Nezara; species Nezara viridula. The sequence goes on along the minus strand of OV725079.1, from coordinate 61,512,713 downwards.
CCATATTTATTTTATCGACAATAGGCAATGATAACTTCAAGCTCCATCAGTCAGTTTAAACCGCATATATATATATATATATATACAGTCTATGAGCGATTTATACACAGAGTGATATGAAAATACATACATATATCTTATCTATAAAAATAAGGATCGTTCTACATAGTAAAAATCATGGTTATTAAATTTGTATAAATTTTAAACTATTATTTTTCACATTACCAAAATAGAGTTACAAAGTTTTCATTGCCTACAATCGATAGGTCAAAAGTAATAACAAAATTAATCTAAGATTCTTATGAAGTAGAATACATATTAAAAAAATATATTGAGTAAAGAGAATATTTTAAGTGTAATACTTAATCGGTTGATGATTAAATTTAATTATTTAATCATAATAACTGTTTATGATGTTTAGTTTGCTCCTCATTATGCTAGACAATGTCAAATATAAAGTTACAAATACAAATTTAAATTAGTTTGTCGTATGCAGTGTTATTTGTCAGATACCTCAACTGTCTCGAGAAAATAAACTAAAAGATAATATGAATCACGGTATAATTAAGTTTTATGAAAATCCCAAAATACGTTATTTTTCTATAAAACAAATAGATATAGATTTTGGTGAAACTTGTAGAAACTTTTATTTTTGTAATCGAAATTGAGGAAAATTCTTAAAAGTGATTTTTAAAGAAAGAGGAATGTCAAAATTAATTATTGTAAGACTTTTTGTTACACAAAGGCTTGATATAAAACATTACTTTATTTTCATTTTAAATTTTTAAAAAAATGCATACCTCAGTAGTTTGAGTTTCGTAATAAATATGAAGTCTAAAAAAAAAAAAAAAAAATACAACAAAATAAAAACTAAAATTATAGAAAAATTAATCAACACAATTTTAAGGTTAAATAAAAATATATAGGAATGGGGTTGCCTTGATATTAACTAAATAAATTAGCAAGATAGTTATAAATATTATAAAATTCAATTTTTTTTTTTAAATTCATTTTTATCATTAAATTTAAAAGCGGTTTTGAAATTTGTTGAATATCTATGGTTAGTTATGAAGATTAAATTTAATTGACAACAACATTCCTTCTTGGCGAGAAATTAAAAAAAAAATACGGAAACTGGAGATCAAATTCTTATCATTAATTACAATTTTTAGGTCCAAAACTATTAATTCTTTACAACTTGATAATTAAAAAATAACTTAATATGTAAAAGATTGTTTGGTTTAATGTAGTGTAATATTGTATTTTTCTAAATGTTTGATAGTATTGTTTTAAAAACTAAGTATATTTTGTGATATAATCTAAAATAATTTAAGATGCATACAATTTTAAATAATGATACTATCCTGACTTAATATGGTAACCAGAAAACAGTTTAATTTTAAATTTTATTTTATTGATTTAAAATGATCTGGAAATCATGCTTCAGGCATCATCTCTTGTATATTAAAAACTCAAGCAGGATATAATTCGGCTGAATTGTTTAAAAACCTTGAATATGCAACTTCACTTTCTTACGACTTTTCGTTTTTGTGGGACTTGGTTATTTGGACCCAGAGGACTTCAAAACATGAATTTCCGCTGAAAACCGAGAATCGAAAATGTTCACTATCGCAAACATTTACTATACATTTCATATATAGGTAACTGAAATTAAAAACAATGAAACTTGAATAGGACCACGTATGGAAAGAATTAAACTTCAGAGCGTTTTTGACAAAAAAAAATTTTTTGATTGAGGTTTGGTTTGGAATGATAAAATGGTGTATCATTCTCGAGGAGAAAAAGTTATAAAAATTGCATTTCAAATAAATAACTTTAATGTAATAATGGTACAACCAAATAAGTTTTGTTATTATTTATTATAATGATAAGGCGAAAAAAACATTTAATTTATTTTTTTTTTAGTAATATTTAATAAATTCAGGTTTCGGTACATAACTAGAAAAAGAATAGGCTGGCTTTCGAAATAAACTTATTTGCAAACAACCTTTGTTTAATATTTAGGTTTATTTTCGAAAAAAATATATATATTCCAACAATTTCACTGAGTGTTAATACATATATGTTAATCTGTACTTGACTCCATTTGATTAACAATTGACTAATGTTGACTTTGTAAATGAGAGATTCATTTGGAATGACCCTTAAAAATAATAATTTAAATATAATATAAATTCGAATATTCATCCATAAATTCGAGTTGTATTGAGATAAACTGTTCCTCCTTTCACTGATTTTAAAAGCATCACATCTTCAGATTACCGAAGCACTTAACGTTCGTTATTTTGCATAATTTGAAATTGTATGCTTTCCTTAGGCTGTAATAAAGTCTCAAAGTGATTTATGATATTACCTAAACCATTCTCGTGCATAATGTGGATACGAAACTGGTAATAAATGGTTCCAACGACGTGGGAATACAAGAACGATGATGGTACGTAATCCTAGCTGAGAGCTGTGCTCGAGAAAAAAAAAATTCGTGACTTGTCGATCCTTGTTTAAGAATCGCGAAACTAGACGTTGCTGTCACTAAAGGTGTTCTTAACAATAAATTATTCGTTGGGAAATATCTTTATTTATTTAAGCTGGATCTTGTCTTGTCAACGATGCACGCGATCCCTTTATACAACACTACCGATGAGGTACTTAATAATAAAATAAGATTATCTATATAAGATCTATTTTAGGGTCATTTGGGAATTTAAAATAGAGTCCATTACCTCTCTACATATTTTATATAACAGATAATGATAATATAGTGATAGTGTTTGTTAACAAGGACGGTCTACAGTTCACGTATCCGATCTAGTCTAAATGACAAACTGGGCTAAGTAGGTATATACTGGTATAATAAATTTCGAGGGATTGACTTTAAATATGTCTCTTCTTGAATAAATTAATAGATTAATAAATTATAACGAAAAGTTATCCGCATTATTATTCCATGTTCCAGAGGTAAAGGACACCATGTCCATTTAAAAAAAAAAAAATTAGTAACTAAGAAACACATTTTAGTAGCTCAAAGTTATGAAATGTTGGCTCCTCTGAACAAATAAAAAATGGACAAGGCGTTCATTACCTCCAGGATACAAGATTGCATTAAAATATTTTACATAAGAATATTCAACAATCATATTCAAATATGTGTATTGTTAGTGTTCTAAAGATGGTAAATGCTGTCCCGAAACGTAAACGATGGATTATGAATAATAAAATACATGAAGCTGTGATGGGTGTTATTTATAATTTCCAAATGACCCTAGATATTATAGACATGGCTTTTTAATAAATTTGAATATACATTATATGCATATTTATATTTATATTATATTAAATTTATATGTACATTTATATGTTAAAATACGTTATTATGTTAATAATTAATGAAGAAGAAAGAAAAGTAGGGTGAATGCACCAGTTATGGACAGGGGGCCGAGTGATGACAGGTTGGACTTCAAATGTAAATAACAAGCTTCATTGTTAATTTTATGAACTCTATGATAACTGTATGAATAAGTTTCCAAGAAAAAATTTTAAAATGCCTATCATTGTTGTTTCTACAATGTTCTTGAGAACAGTATACTTTCCTACTAACAGTTTTACTAAAATTAAGTTCACCATTTATGTTGTCTTATTTTTATTGTTATCTTTATAGTTAAATAAGGATTTTACAATTTTTTGAGGTATATCCATCGTCCTCCTGTCCATTACTAGAACAATTGAATTTCGGGGTGTTCATCACTATTGCAAAAAGGTGTTTTTTTAAATGGAGATTATACCTGCATAACTGGATATTTTTTTTTCAATTTTAAAGTTTTAAATAGAAAATGGAGAACCTAGAGATGTTAAACGACCAACGGAGTAGTTTATAACTTTAATAATTACGACGGTATAAACCAAAAAAGAGAAAAAAATCCTTAGCTTTGTCCATCGCTGGTGCACTTACCCTGATGATATTCAATTTTATTTATATTTTTTCCTTAATCCCAATCGCTTTCTCTTATTTGTATTACCTCTTCTCCCTTTGTTCTTTTTTATCTCTTACTTTTCATTTGATGATAAACTTAGTATTTTTTGCTTTTTGCTTCTTCACATCTTTTATTCCTTTTTTGTTCCCTAAATCCTTCCCTAGTAATAGGTATAATGTTTTTTACTATTTAAAAAAACATATTCTATCTTTTGTCATCTAACTGCTACTACTGTTGTCTAGCTTGTATTTTTATTTATACTTTTTTTTATTAGTTACTATTAGTCCAAAGGAAAATACAAGAATATGTAAAAAGATGTAAAAATCTCTTCTTTTTCCAGGATTGAATTAGTGTTTGTGCTAAATTTCTCAAAGGGAAAACCTTAAATATAGAAAACGAACATTCAAACATGAACATTATTTCGGTCACTAAATTATTGCATATCCTTTAATTTTTAAAAAATAACGAAATAATCAAACCTTGCTCTCTTAAATTTTGCAATTTAATTGATAATGTCTCTTTGGACCCTGACGATTCGATATGAAAATAGATTCAGTAAACTTTTTTTTTGTTTTTAGGAATGATATTTAGAGACGATTTTCGCAATAAAGTGTTAAAATTGTATACACAGAATAAATGTGTTTCAATAATGTTTTCAGTCTCATCACATATGAACATAATAGGAATTATTATTTGATATTTTCGACCAATTCATACGGTAAACGTATGTTATAAGAAGGAGATGGTCCGGATTGGCGGTCATAAATAGACTAAAATAGTGGCAAAACTTTCATTTCAAGCCAACGTTTCGACCCGACTTTGCAGGTTTTCTTCTGGGAGATGTTTTCAGCAACAAGTTTTAGTCAAAATTCAGTTTTAACTAAAATTCCTTCAGGGGGATTTGTTTAGCAAGGTGTTTTAGTTAACACACTTCCCTGAAGAAGACCTTCAAAATCGAGTCGAAACGTTTATAAATTTTCCAACTAGAAATATCACGAAATTGACTTACCCAAAAATGTTGAAATTGGAGTTAGTCATTCTGTCAACTGAAAGACTCATATATTTTGGTGGAGAAATTGTTAGATTTAGTAGAAGTTGTTTGGATGCAATAAAAATGAAATATAGAAAATTATTTTTGTATATTATACTTTGACTGCAACTTTCAAAAAACTTCTCTTATCGTATATAATGTTATATCTTCATTTACTTGTTGCCCGATTGGCACTCCTGCTCTTTTCAGGGTCTTAGCGAGTCTCTAAACGTCCTCTTGATTGCTACCAAGCTCAGCTATATCATCAGCATGTTTTAAGATTTTATGATTCATTCGTACTTGCACTCTCACCTTCTTCAGTGCTATGTTGCATCGAAGAGAGTCCATATGCCTACCGGGAACCAGTTCGAACCTCGGAGGCTTCAGAGACTTATATCAGGATTTGTGTACTATATTCTCTTATAACTCTTCATTGGTTTTGGTAAAACTAATATAATTTGTTAAGGAAGGAGATGGTCTGGGGAGGCGGTCATAAAAAGGTCATAAGTGGCTAAGCTATTTTATTAAAAGCCAACGTTTCGATCCGGCTTTGGAGGTCTTCTTCAGTGCTAGAACGGACAAGATACAAACATATTTAGAGGCTAAATAGTGGCAAAACTATTTTATTAAAAGTGAACTTTTATGACCGCCACCCCGGACTATCTCCTTCCTCTAAAATACAACGGCCAACTATTAAGTAATCAATATGACTCGAAAAACCACGGAGCCAACGACAATATACAGACTCAGAACCTCTTCGCCGCAGTTCCAGACTCCAAGGTAACAGATCCGCACTTCAGGTTTTACCTCAGTTTTAACGTAAACTCGTAGCTGAACACATCTTCCTGAAGAAGACCTGCAATTTCGGGTCGAAACCTTGACTTGAAATAAAATAGTTTTGCCACTATTTTAGTATATTTATGACCGCCACCCCGGACTATCTCATCCTTTAAAATACATCTGTTTTTATATATTTTTTCCTACGTGTGTAGGTAGTTTAGAGAGAGTAAAAGTAATTGGAAAAAGGTACCTAGCCTTCAGAAGTTGTGAGTTCGATTCTCAAAATCTCGGTACTCCAACTTTGAACTTTATGGTAAATTTTTATGAATGTATTTTGAAAAAGTCCTCTGGGTTTGTCCTAAAGGAAAATTTCCTCTACACCACACACACCTTATATAGTTATGAAAACATTACTACGAATACGGCTTGTTTTATCTTATTTCATATCGAACTTTTGTTAAATTTGTCTTGAAGGAATTTACTTTGGAACTAAGAGTACAGATAAAGATATAAAACAAACATAGACATTTGAAAAAAAAAATCTTTTTTTTTCTAATTTTTACTGTCGAACAAAATCAACTAAACATTATTTAAATCATCGGAATACAAAAATAATTCCGATTTATTAATTGTTGAATTACACTATGGCTGACAGACAATTTGACTAAGCTTAATTAAAACAATTGATTCTACATTATAGTGAGTTTACAAGTATAATTACAACACGTACATCAAACAACGTAGAATACGCCTAAATTCTTTCGAAAAAAAACAACTGAAAATTCAAAGTTTCCTTTGTTTATGATTATTCTTTTTGCAATGTATGCAATGTCTAAAATAAGTATCCTCTGTATTAGGGAAGTTGGATTTAGATTACATTTTATGATACATATGCGTAACACTCAATTTCAGTTAAATAAAGTTTTGAAATAGTCTTTTAAATTGTCAAATTGACAGTTTAAATGGTCAAATATAAATTGAGAAGTACAAATAATACTCTTTCTTCATAAGTTAAAGAAGTAACAAAGATATTTTGAAAGAAGGAAAATATGAAAAAAAAAATCTGTACTGACTAATCATCTATCTGAATGAAAATATAAATCTTCGTTTCTTCAAAACCGCTAATCTCTGAAACTTTTTCACCGATTGCTTTGAAATTTTGACGTAACGTTTCTATAGGATTCAGTAGTGTTTTATATACATTTAATTACCAGCCAGCCTTTCGGAAAGTCAGCTGAAAAAGCAGTGTCGCTATAGACTATAGCTAGTGTTGCCCAAAATCGGTCTTAGTCTTGCACTCTTCAAAATTACATCTGATCTGATATTGCCTATCTGAAAAATTACAGTAATATATAGTAATAAACTAATAGATAAATGCAAGATTGTTGAGAGGCTCTTTAACATGACCAAGACCGAGTACGCAAGACCAAAACTCGCCTAAACGGCTGCAACATTTTTTATAAAACATGGATAAAGTCTATTCCTTCAAGTCCTTTTAATTTATGAATATAACATACTTCTCCAAATCGTCTGATACTTACTTAGTACTTTTTCTTCGGAAATTTAGTGACGTATTGCTTCACACGTCGCCAGTTATACGTAGTTGGAAAACCAGATAAACTCTATATTTATCCAAGGAATGGAACAACAAAAATTGTTTATATCCACAAGTATTGTAAATTTAATATATTAGAAACATCTGCTTTCTTTCTTATTTATTTGTGTTATTATTATTCAACCAGAATTAGCCACAGCTACGCGTGGCTGGCTACAGCTAGTTATAGAATATATATTACATGTTTAATATTTTTCTGGATTTAACAATTAATAAATTTTGTTTCATGTTTATATTTATTAGTAAATAATTGGTGGCATCTACAAGTAGAATAAAAATGTAATATACAATTCTAAATATTTCCGACACAAAATTTAAACGTCTAATAATTTATTTTTTAACATTTAAAGGATCGAAATTCAATACTCGTGAGTATAAACGATTGTGAAACCTTAACTTTAATTTAATTGTATCTCTATATTATATCTCAACTGTAACAATTTTTGATCACCCTTTTTAATTGTATTTGTTAACTGTAGTTTTGTTTATTTATGCATAAGCAGTAATTGATTCAATCAATTGCAAAAAAATAATTACATTTGAGATACATTATAGAGGTAGAATTAATTTGTACTCCACATATATATTATATATATATATGGTCTCTTCCACTTGCTCTCTCACTCTCTCTCTCTCTCTCTCTCTCTCTCTCTCTCTCTCTCTCTCTCTCTCTCTCTCTCTCTCTCTCTCTCTCTCTCTCTCTCTCTCTCTCTCTCTCTCTCTCTCTCTCTCTCTCTCTCTCTCTCTCTCTCTCTCTCTCTCTCTCTCTCTCTCTCTCTCTCTCTCCCTCCCTCTATATATATATATATATATATATATATATATATATATACGTTTATGCGTGTAACGGGTTGGGAGTCAGTCAGAAAAAAAACATTTGATTTTGAAACAAGAATTTCGTAGTGCAGTCTTCTTTTTTATATATAAAAATTCAAAAATATATTTCATATATAAAAATTTAACTTCATTATAAAATATATATATTTATATTTTATAATGAAGTTAAATTATATAGAACGATTAGGCAAAGAGTTTTTTGCCTATTTTGCCGGTCTGATGACAAACAAAACTATAATAATTAGTAATAAACATTAATAAAATTGTGTTTTTATAAACTTTTGTATATATTTAGTTGATAACTAATTTAGTATATTCCAAACCACCTGTCTGCCCCTCTCTCTTTGCCTAAATAATTGGTTAACTAAATCATCAATTGTGGCATATAAACATAAGATGAATTTAAAACAGATATAGAAAACATATCTACAGGTATAGAAAACATATATAAAAAAATCATTGTCGTTCAGAGTTGTAATTCTTATGTATCTACAGCTATATAAGAATTACAACTATCAAATATAAGAATTACAAGCTAAAACAATATTTTAGTAGATACTAAAATTAGATTATTTAAGGACACCCAGACAGAAATATTTCAAAATAAACTAGTAATTATGAGAGTCTTGTCTGTCAACAGAAAGACAGTAGAATCCAGCATTTGTTAAGGGTGATTATAATGTTCATCGACTGTAACTGCTCCTTAACTTTTATATAATGTTACCGTTTACAGAAATTATCAGCTCCTTGTTAGTCTTGTTTACGACATTTTAAGAGAATTTCACGTTTCAATGAATATATTTACCGAAGTCACATCAAGTAATAGTTATAAACAACTGTTACATTACGGACACGTTATTCATAAAAAGAAACATGATTTTCGTTCTTTTTCAAATCTTTATTATTAAATTCATAATTTATTAATATGAATAATAACGATAAACCCAAAATATTAATGTGTCTAAACTACAATTGGCTTAATCTTTGCTAACGATGATATGTGTGGAATAGTGTTTTAAGTGCAATAATCATAACAATGGAAAAATATAATTAAAAGTTTGTTTTAATGTTTTAATGTTCACAGGTGCAGTTCAATTTTCGAGTTTCAACACATTACTCACCAAAAAATGCTCTTCTTTGTGACAACAATTACTACCTCAATAAAAGTTGTTTGATTCACCGCACCATTATATTAAATACTATTTAATAAAATAGTACAACTAAAATAAAATAATAGGGAACCGTCCACAGGAGACTCCTACGTAAAATGTTTGAAAACACATGCTCGAAAATATTATTTTTCCCATTTTGGCACACGAATGGCATGGACAAGCGGATGAAATTAACTCCTATTATTCTCTCTAAGTCAATAAATGTCGAATAAGAATTTTATTAACATAGAAAAAATATGTATTAATGTTAGAATTAATTATGAGAGTCCAAAAATAAAATCTGTTCCAAATAACCTCAATAATGAGGTCCATGATTAAGTTTACGGAGACAGTAAAATAATATCGATTTTATCCTTGTGTATGTCTATTCTTATATTGAAGGAGGCGTATTTTTTTAAAAATCATATATATTTTATTATAGGTAGTATGGTTGGGAAGTTGGATCGTTCATTATATAATCGCTAACATAAAAGTAAAAAAAAAAATTAACGTTTATAATAATTATGATAAATATTATAAAATAAATATAATTCATTTATACACTTATTATGCTTTTTTACTTTGCTTAATTAGAAAATATATGTATATCATTATTGTATAGTACGGTGAAAAAGGCTATATGTATAAATAATAAATAGAAACCATTAAAAAAAAAAATTATTTTAGAATTCATAAGAATTATGAATGATGAGATGAGCCGGATATAAAGACACGCTTCTCAAAATCCCTACCACTTCTTAAAACTCTACCGCCTAAAACTTGGTAGAGTTCGCGGGCACCACTCCCGTGACATCACAAAAGCAAACTTGTGCTTGTGTCCACCTATTTATAATAGAACCTTTATCGGCCATCGCTTTGGCTACAGTTTTACTGTTTTAACAAGAGCTTATATATAAAAAATTCAAAAATAATATTTATAATAATAATTCAAGATATAGCCTATAAATGCGCCCGCTGTTGAAAAAATATTGAGAATCTTTGCAATCAGAAGTAATTTGTAGATACGTACATATCTAATTATGCTTTACAATGAATTATTTAGTTAAATATTAAGAAATGGTAATAAATTTTACATGATTTTTCTCACAAATATTTATTAAACAAGTTTAGATCCTATAGTTTATAAAATATTTATATCGAAATACTTTTAATAATATAATTAAAAGCCACATAAAATTTCAAAATAATTATATAGTAGGCTTTGAGAAGCAAGGTACGAAGTTCTGTGGAACTTTCCACTGTCAAATTGGGGATCTTTTAATTTAGCTTCAGTCACTGCTACCTATATCATACGATTCAAACTTACATAATTTTTAATTGCAATATTTCAAACTCATTGAAATCCCATAGCTAAAATTGAAAAAATCGGAAAAAAATAGACACACCTAAAATACTTAATATACATAAAATATAATATTTGAAAAGAAGTTTCATTAAAAAGCATATATTAAAAAATGATTCATTGAAAATAAGTAGAAATCAATAAAAAATGAGCAGGTTATAAAATATTCATCCTAGAATAACAATAAAAAAAAATTAATTTCCCATATTCCTTTTTGAAAAATTAAAACGATATTAAAGCTCTAAATGATATTAAAAATAAGACCATGGGAACAAAGAACCTATATTAACATATGTTAAATTATTTATATTAGCAATAATTTAAAAAGTAGGTAAATAAGAGTAATATACATTTATATTGTGTTTTATGAAATGTTTAAATAAATTTCATTTTTTGTGGATAAGTAAAAGAACTGAATAATTTTCATGCAGTATTTAAAAATCATTACTCACAGTTCAAAGTTCCAATATGGCCTTTTTCTTTAAGCTCACTATCTGGTTAATTATATAAAACAAGCGGATTTCGAAAAGAAAAGAAAGGAAACAATACAAAATCACCGAAGCAACTTAAATAAATCACCATTTTAACACTTTTTACACATGTGAAATGAAGTTTACAACTTAATAACAGCCGTACCGCACTAGAGTGAATCTAATTCCAAATAGAGAAACAGTTCTGGGAAGCTAATTTGACTTCATAGTAGTATACTGGCATCTGATTGGCTTAGAGCAGAGTTGTTACCGCCATGTCTAAAACATTAAAAAAACCGTTAATATTCAGTATTATTTCATACTTAATGCAGCAACCATCTGGTTCTGTTCCACAGGTATAATATTAACAATTATTCTATTTATTGTGGTTAGTAACGAATACAACCGTGTAACAAGATGTACTTCGATACTTAAGATTGTTATAATAAACATTGTTTTATATATCTCTAAATAAATATTATTTAACCACATTATTCGTAATATGCTGACATAAGCTTATCTTCATACTAAAATTATCCCTTTAGGAATTGAAGAAATGCCTACTATTAAATTTAAATGAAATGTGTATTTATTAACTTATTTAATGAAAATAAATTTGATCTTTTAAGATTAACATATGCATGCTAAAGAATGAAATAAACAAAAGTAATTTAAGTTCAATGAAAATCACTATAACAAAAGATTTATTTTTTGTTAAATATTTAACTTTTGTATGCACTTACTTTAAATTTGAATGATTTATATATATTTTAATTTAACTTAGAAACTTAGCTCTGTAGAAGACATATCAATTTTTTAAACTAAAACTAACACTGTTGATATAGATTTAAATAATGACGGACCGGAATGAAGTGAACCGCACAAAGACCAGCACCCAACTAGATGATATTAAAACAGAAAGACTTCAGTCAGCCATACTGCAGAAGGTAAATAGTCCATAATTTAATTAGGATCTGGCGTGGCAGAGGATATTGGTATTGAAAACATTATTAGATCTGTCTTCATTTTGGGAATCATTTGTACAATAATTGGAACCCTTATTTTATCTAATGCCTGGCTTTGTTTAAATTATGATTAGTAGGAATTTATCTAAAAGGAATTCTTCTTAATTTAATTCAATTGAATTAAAGTGATTAAATTTAGAATTTAAGTTTTTTTCAGCAATAACTTGTGTATAAATATATATATATATTTATTTGAATAAAATATCATTGTTATTGTCTTATTCGAAATATTTCTTTGAAAGCAAGAAAAAAAAAAAAAACAATGAAATGTTGGTAACACTAGGTTCAACTTATTTTATACATAATTATAAACCTTATCGCTTATAATTTTTAATTCTAATTTTAAAATTAACGAATCTGACATAAGAAAACTATATAAAATTAATAACAATTATTAAGCTGCACGTTTTCATCTTTTCTATAGAAATATGTGTTATTAATCATAGAAATAATAACGGTGTCTGTAACGGACGGATGTTAGACGGGGGAGGGGGATCTTTGGGGCTGAAGCTCCCTCCCCCCAAATGGTAAAATATAACTGTTTTATGGAAAAAAAATTATCTCTTATTAATAAGTATACAATAAGTATTATTGTTCGTGTAATTACATTTAAAAGGAATATGTAATCACTTAAACACCATTTCATATAAGGTAGTTAGTTTCTTTCTTTTTTTCGAAAGTAATTATCGTTATTTTCATGGAAAAAAAAAAAGCTTTCGGGCTGAAGCTCCCTCTCTCCCCCTAAATTAAATCCTGGATCCGCTAGTGGTATCTGTTACTATACCTACGTATCTCTTTATACCGATAACTTCATCACGTTATTTATGTAAATATTATAAATAGTGAGCTGCAATCCATATTGAATAAAAAAAAGAATAAAGTAAACAAATCTGGTGTATTCACTCACACGACTTTCCTAGCTATTTCAGAAAACTTTTTATATCTTTACATAGTCCATAAAGAGACAAAAAAAAAATTGAACTCGATTTATTTTCCTGAAAATTGATCGAAGAAAAGATTTGGGTACGATTTATTTGATAAACTAAAGCAATGTATAGCGGCTTAAGGTAGATCAGTGTAAAAACTTCAATACCCTTTAATATTACTGATCAAAAACTTTTTTTCATAGCCTAATTTTGTCAAACAATAATTTCTGTTAAAAGTAGAAAAAATAGTGAAGCTTGTTTGATGTGGGAAACAGATTTTCTTAATTTCACTTGGTTATCTTTTTTCTCTCATTCACCCCTTTCTGACACCAGGATATGAACCGACAAACCCATAATGTAACTTCGTTAATATTTGTCCGAAATGAACGATTTGTGTACAGATTTTCATCACCTTAAAAAAAAATAATAATAATAAAAATAAATAAATAAAACACCGGCTAAACGGTTTTTGGGACCTTTAGGCCCCAATACACTTTTCTTTTCTTTATAACTTTTTTTCATGATTTTTTTTCGGGAATTTAGTCCATATACGAAAATTGAAAGGACAATCATCAGAACATTACAGGAAAGTTTCACCAAATCGCTCGAGCCGTTTTCGCGCTACAGCCTATAGCAAAACATGTTTTTCAATTTATTTCGCAACAGATATTGCGCATGGTGCATCCAATATAAAAAAAGAAGGAACAAAGTCGGTTCTCTAGTTCCCGAAAAATTTGTCACAGAGCGACAGACAGACAAATGGCTAAAAATGTGTTTTTAGCACTCAGGAGGCTCTGAAACGTATAGATCTGCCGAAAACCTCATATCGCAAATTTGACCCGATCGCAATACTTTTCTTACCTAGTATAGATAGGAAAGTAAAAACACGATGGCCACCATCTGATACATAACTTATAAATGTGTCCTCATGAGAAAAAAAGATTGGGGACCCCTGTTCTACGGTATATTATTTATAAATCATATATAATCATAATTTTATTCACGAAGATCAGATTTCGGTTTCACTTAGTACAAATACAGATCTATTCAACATCGTTCATTATAAAATCTCTAATATACAAATAAAAGACAACTAACGATTATAATAATTATGATAGTTAGTTATAATAAAATAAATATAACTTACTTAATCTATTCTGCCTTCTATGAAAAATATACGTATATCTATATACAATGAAAATACAAATACTGCATTATATAATCCTTAACACAAAAGTAAAAAAGAACTAACGATTATAGTAATTATGATAAAAATTCGAAATAAATATAAATTATTTTTAAATTTATTATACTTTATTTATTTCCCCTAATATAAATATATATTTTCCATTGGCTCTACAGACGTTGTAGATCTTTAGTCGCCTTAACCAGCCTTCTCCACCTCTATGCCTATCTTGGGCTACAGCTTTCCAGTTTGCGGCATGAAGCTGAGCCGTATCTTTGTTTATCCTATCTATCCATCTGGTTTGTGGCCTCTCACGTGGTCTCTTGCCTACTACTCTGGCATTCATTGTCGTGTAAAGGCGTCCTGATGGATTGCTACGATGTAGCAGTCCTGCCCAACTTAACCTCCTTGCCTTTATATCATGAGATATTGACTGACCCGTTTCTTTCAGCAGTTCTTCATTGTTCCTTCTCCTCCATGTATCAAGTATGTATGTTCCATGTATGTTCTGGTCCCATATAGGTCCTGTTTTCCTACGTAAAACTTTTCTTTTGAATCTCTCAATTCTGGCTTCTAGTGTGCCGGTTAGAGCCCAGGTTTCGCAACCGTACCGCGCAACTGACTTAATCACGGCGTTGTACACCCTTATTTTGAGATTTCTGAAGATTTTTCTGGGTTTTAGTACCTTTGAAAGATAGAAGAAAGATCTGTTCGCACTTGTTATTCGCTGGTCTATCTCTGTTAGTTGATAATTTATTGAGGTTATTGTGGAGCCGAGATATTTGAATCTGTCTACTTTCGTGAATGACTTAGAATCCACGCAGATCATGTTATTAGAGTGGATGTTTCAACTAACTATCATGTATTTTGTTATATCATTATCATACAATCCAAACAACGAGGATGTTTTTTCACTCTAATATGTGGTTTTATGAATGTTTGAAGATCTTGTATTCGCTCTTTAAAAATATTTAATTACAATTACAATCGCTAGAGTACAAGATTGAAAATGTTGCATATATGCATATTCCATATTTAGAATTCGTATGGATGTAATTGTAATTAAATATTTTTAAAGAGCGAATACAAGATCTTCAAACATTCATAAAACCACATATTAGAGTGAAAAAACATCCTTGTTGTTTGGATTGTATGATAATGATATAACAAAATACATGATAGTTAGTTGAAACATCCACTCTAATAACATGATCTGCGTGGATTCTAAGTCATTCACGAAAGTAGACAGATTCAAATATCTCGGCTCCACAATAACCTCAATAAATTATCAACTAACAGAGATAGACCAGCGAATAACAAGTGCGAACAGATCTTTCCTCTCTCTTCCAAAGGTACTAAAATCCAGAAAAATCTTCAGAAATCTCAAAATAAGGGTGTACAACGGCGTTTCATCGACAATCATTTGTATCGACGATATTTAGTGATAAAAATAATTTTAAATGATATCTTCACTAACAGACGTTTCTGAAATCTCCTCAATCATCTGGGTTCCATTCTATAATAATAATTATTATTATTATTATTTTTTGCAAGAAATAAAATCCATATAACAATATTTAGTCATAATAAAGAAATATATTTATTTATTTATATATGTCCTATTACGTGATAATCAAATTTATTTATAATGACTGAGTATTTTTTTCCGGGAGAAATTAAAATAACAATCTGCCATTTACTCAATAAGTGATTACTTTATCCAACTGGAAAATATCCCTCCAGTCTTATAGTTAACCATTAAAAACACAATTATTCCTGAACTTACGCTAAACCGTTATTTTACTCACTCAATACCTATTTGATTGCTGTAGAAGAATCTTGGTTACTTACTAAGAATAAGAAATAGTAGTATATATTTATTAAAGATATAAGTTGCTTTTATATTATCCGAAGTTCTCAAGAGATCATAGAGCTATTCTTCGCTATTGACATCGAAAAAACAAGAATTAAGGCGTAAGATGCGACAAGGAAACCTGAGCACATCTCTCCATTTTGTGCTGATGTTTTTTTGTTTTGTTTTTTAACGTTTTCAGCTCACTAGCAAAAATTAAGAAACTTTCGAAGTCAAAAATCGGTTCACATCTTAAAATAAAAAAAAACTAATATAATAAACTTTTCAAATGTGTTCTAATCAAAACATATTACTTTTGTAACATTTATGCACCTATTACCTCAATTATAATACAACGAACTATCTCATAAATATTTAAACACTTTTTCCGAATATTTTTAACTATTTTACTGCAGAAAATTTCAGTATCGATTATTGACTAATTAATCACTATTCCACGATAGTTCAAATGAATAATTAAATTCAGTATTCTTAAATCAGAATAATTTCTAGTGAATAATGAAACATCATTAGAAATTAATACATAGATGTTGCATCATTGATAGAGGTTGCACGTGTTTCATTAAATAAAAGATTTAACGAATGGAATCTTTTCTGAACGAATGGGAAATGTATTGGATATGAAATTATCAAAGTGAAACATCGAAAGTGATTAAACTATCGTTAAATTAAACTATCAGCATATACACCAAATTTAGACATAATTATACCACAGTGAAAGTTTAATGAAATTTCAGAATGGGAAAACTTTCCATTCAATTCGTAGCTAGGAAATATTGTATTTAATACACCTCTTGGTAAAAAAAAAGATGACATCTTTAAACAATTTGATAAAACTGTATTCAATTCATTAATCAAAGGCATATTAAGTTTAATGATTTAATAACTATTAAACGAATCATCTTAAAAACATTTATACCATCTCCAGAAGAGGTGAAATAATACCAATAGGTGTAAGGAAATATTCGATTAAATGTGGATGCCACAATGAATAGTAAATTCACAGTAATCATAGTTATTTTAGATAATTATGATAAATTGATTTTTTGAAATGATGCAAACCACCTCCTAATAGGAATAAATAGTATTAATTAGAATAATTAGTACTGATAACATGATATTATTAGTTAGTTTAAGAACTTAGAATAAGGAAATACCCCATCAAATGCTGAGCCAGTCAATAAATCTATCAATGGCGTGCGTGGATGTTCAATATAAAATAATCTTTTTTTTTTGTCTTTATATTTCCATCCACACCTTTCATGAGCTTGACAATAAGCAGATGTGCTGTAAATAATAAGAAAAATTGACATTTTAGAGGAAAGAAATAGAATCAACAGCACTTCTTCCTGGTTTTATTATTTCCTTAATTCAGGAAAGGAGATATCTCATCCAGCTCATTAGTCGTCACCTGATAGGCATGTCAGATTTGGCCATGTCGTTAATAAGTCCGTTGTGATGTCGGTATAGTTTAAGATGAAATCTGGAGTAGAGATCACGTATGTGTTGGTCGATAGTTGGTTATCGTAAGTCGTTATGTAAAGTTTTGTAGTTTACGTACCATTTTGACATGCGGGTCCCAGGTCATCCTTTTGTCAAATATTAATCCGAGATAACGCTCAGTGTCCGTCTGGGGACTTTGGTTGTTGCCGACATAAACTGGTGGTCATGTGTCACGTTGAAGTGTAAATGTTATATGTTGTGATTTGTCATCTAATTTAATTGATTGAATAAATAATTGAAATCTAATTTTCCAAAGTTAAGACCAATTTTAAAAATATAAAAAAAATCTACTGCAAAGATTAATCGAAATACATTACATTTTCACATTGAAGAAATAACTAACCGCCAATTTATATCGAAAACAATCAAATTCCTTAGGCGGACACCTTAAACTACCTTGGACTTACCTTTGACAGAAGGATGACATGGGGCCCACTTGTTGAAATGAAAGGGAAGACGACTCAAACTTCTTTACTCACTTTTTTTTCTAAATATTGAAATCTAGAATTGGGACAGAAACCAAATACATATATACTTAAACCGATATGAACATACTCCTCACAGATATACGATATAGCTAAAAAGACTACTCCCAGCAGCCAACAGATAAGGATTCTATACAAACGATCTCATACTAATTTATACGGACACACTGGCATACTAATAAGAGATATAGCTTTAGCTTACATGATCATCAATACGAGAAAGCGCCTAAAATGCGCTGGTTGAAAGACCTCCTTCCTTGACAATTTCCTTCCGAGAACCAAAAACCGACCTGATCGCAGGTAAAGGTTTGAATGTAAATTATGAATGTGTGTGTTATTATAAGTAAAATTTACCTCGTCTGCCATACCAGAGCCGCTGCTTTAAAAAATGGAGCCTGATTTAAAGAATATTAGGCCAGTAAGTTGAGAATCGAAAAGAAAAATATATATCAAAACATGTGGAAAAAGTTGTTATTTTTTAATTTGTGTATATGGGTTTAACCATGGTAAAATCCAACATTTTTAACTAGAGCAGTCAAGAGAAAACTTTTAATAGCCAAAAAAGCCGTATTTATTCGATTTTTTTTGTTTTTGTATTTTCATCTACAACTCCTAAACGATGCGAAAAATTTACACTTTAAAAAATAAAGAACGTTAAATTTTGCGTCGAACGAGCACCTAAACTTAGTAATTTGGTTAACTGGTATGGTAGAAAACCACGGTCGCTAATTTTTACCAAAATTACCAAAACACATCGAAAACAAATTTTTTTTTTGGCTGTGAAAAGTTTCCCCTTGGTTACTCGTGTTAGAATTTTAGGGGTTTATATGTTAAAACTCATATACACAAGTTAAAAAAATAACATTTTTCGTAATATATTCCCCGTGTCGATCCTCAAGTTACTGGCCTAATATTCTTTAAATCAGCCGCCATTTTTGAAAGCAGCGGTTTTGGAATGGCAGAAGAGGTCAATTTTATTTAGAATAACACACAATTTGTTAATTTACATTCAAAACTTCGCCTGCGATTAGGTTGATTTTTGGCCACTGTCTTCAGGGATAAAACCATGGTAATTGATTCAACCCAGGATTAATTGTCAGATTGGTCAACAGTCGATTGATGCAGATGAATATGTAAAGTTTTAAAAATAAAAATCATGTTTTATTACCTTAAATTACAACACAACTATACCTACAACTGCTAATTGAACAGGTTTTAAATACACTTATGATATAACAGAACAAATAACTATTTATTGTAAATGACAAATTAATTCATTCAAAGACATAAAACATTTACAACAATCTATTCACATTTACAACTGAGAACTAAACATTATTGCTACGAGATGTTCTGCTAAGAGCTGAAGAACATATAGTATGTAGAAAAAATGTTTCTTCCGAGAAAGATCGGAAGTCAAATAGGATCTATCATTTAAAGATATAAACGATATAAAATAAATAAACGAATTAACGAATAATTGCCGATTGAACTTAAAATAGTCGCTTCTCTGAATATATTAAAAGCTAAACTCAAAGTCGGACCTAATACAATCAGCCAAATGGAAATTTTTATTTTATTTATCCATTTTTATTAAAGCAGCCCCCATACCAGACTGAAACGACTAGAAACCGCCTGACGTTTTCGGACTACTGAAGCACTTACCAGACAAACGCTCTACAAAACATCCAACTATTTACAAGAGACTCGTATATATTGCTAATAAGGCCTATTTGGGCTTACAGATTCGAGCTTTGGGGCTCTACTAAACCATCAAATTCCTCTCGTATCCAATCCTTACTATCCAAAATCCCTGGTAAAATCCTCAATGCTCCCTACTTTGTCACAAAAGTAATCATCTATAATGACCTTAATGTACCATATATTTCCGATTTAACTCAATCCAGATACCTGTCCTTCCATAATAAACTTCTGAACCATCTGAACCCTGTTGTTTCCAACCTTGCTTTCTCTTCTATTCCTGATAACCCTCCTAGGCGTCTGAAAAGAAATTGGCTTCGGGGCCTTCTCATATAGAAATATAATTGGAGTGCTACCAATGGGTAGTTTCTCTTCATTTTGTACATGTCCATGTCACTTATTCATATTTACTTGTTGTATTTATCATTATATACAGTTGTAAATGTCAGTAATAATATAATAATAATAATAATAAAAGTTATTAAAATCATTTTTGTCGTTCGTTAGATAAGTGAACATATCATTTGTAATGAGCCTACAGGTTTGAAGTAAACCGGAGTTTAACATAATGGAAATAAGAGAAAAAATACAATCATAATAAAGTAAAGATTGTTTTAGGCATGACCTTGAATGTACAATTTTAATCAAGGGAAGCATACAGAAAAATTGTACTAGTACAAACCTTACGATTTGTTAGTTCTTGTTTTTATAATTATTTTCTGTTGTTTAGGTAAAGTTTACTAATTTAAAATACCCATTTATCTAACATAGTATAAGGTTCGTTTATTGGCGTTTGATTTTCACTATATAATTATAACGAAACTTCATATTTAAGGGGCGATTACGACTTAGTTAAATATTAATTTTGTTTTTACGTTAGATGTAGCATAAGCTATTCTAGGACTTTATACTAGGACCTAACGGTAGGGTTAGCTCAAGAATAAAACTAAGAAAGTTTATAAATAAAGAAATTTCTTTCGAATAAAATCTCTGATTTGTTAGTTTTATTTTTGATTTAATTCCATCCAGAAATCAATTTAATTCGAGATTAGTGACTAAATGTTAGGGTAGATCAGATACATATTTTATATTGATTGTGCAATTTTCATGGGACAAACCTCGAGTGAAAAAGAGAGTGTAGTATTTTCAGTCGTTGGTTTAAACTTCTTCTCTTCATTTTTAAGTGTGGGCTGATTTGCTAAACTATTTTTTTTTAATATTACACACGCCTCATAGACTTTAAAACACCATCTAACAAAACGGAATGATTAGTGGAAACTTTGAAAAATTCAACTCTACCAAGATAAATCATTACTTTCACACTTTTACATGAAATATATCCTCTTATTTATCTTTACAATATCCAAATCCATCAGAAATATAAGGTGCTTATCTTGGACAGTAGAATGCCATGCGGCTCCCATATCAACAAAGAAAGAAAAACGTTAAACCTCAGATTACGATTATTATACTCAAATTTTCATAACATTCAAAATTAAAACAAAATAGAAACTGAACACTTACATTTACCTACTTAAGACTTTTTGGACCTACGTTTCACGGTTATACAAGACAGGTGAAATGATCCACATATGCAAACTCCAAATATTCCAGTCAAAAACTTTAGAGCACTATAACTAAAGCTCCATGGTACGTCACAAACATTACTTAACATAAACACTTTTGAGGACCACATACGAACACACTACAACAGATTTTTCGATTATTTGTAATGATATACTAATACACTCATACAAGATATAACGATAGTAATCATGTCCTATATCAGGATTATGAGGCTCAAAAGAAGATGAATGAGGAATCTTCTTGCTAAAGCATCCATACTAAAATAGAGATGGAAAGGGATGCTAGGAACTCCTCTCCTACAATCCGATGACATCTACTTGTATTATTCTTTCCGATAGCCGACCCACTGATGGTCAATGTTTTGGTATCAATTGGCAACATCTGGCGTGGGTATATAAATTAAATTTTAAAAACTAAAAATAAAATCCTTCGTAACATCCTCAATGCTCCTTACTTTGTCACAAATAAAATAATCCGTAAAGACCTCAATGTTCCATATGTTTCCGATTTGGCCAAATCCGGATACCTATCCTTCCATAATAAACTTCATAGAATCCTCTTGTTTCTAACCTTGCTTCCTCTTCGATTCCTGATAATCCTCCGAGGCGTCTGAAAAGAAGATTACATCGTGATCTCCTCATGTAGACAAATTATTAGAGTGCTACCAATGGGTAGTTTCTCAAAAAGCGTGTTTCATGTGATTAAATTCCTCTGTACACATTTACTCGATGTATTCATACTAATACAGTTGTAAATATCATAATAAAAGTTTAAAAAAATAAAAATACAATTTAGTTTAAATAATTTTAAAATGACTATCGTTTCACCGAAGAAACTACCACTACTCCTATTCTAGAGGGTATAAATTATGTCAACCGAAGGTAAAGTACAACACATGTAACATTATTCAAAAGATCATTTTTTATTAAATAATATAGTAACTAAGATATAAATTTGAAAAGTCAAATTATTGGAAAATTGGCTCCCCGGACAAATACATAAATGTGACAACTTGTCCTTTAGCTCCGTAGTACAGATTTAGTAACTTTTTTTTGTCTCCTCTTCCTTGTTTTTAGGCTACATGTTTTTTTTTGGTTTTTTTTTTCCTGGCCGAGGGTGATGGTGGGGAAATTATGCCGAGTTAAAAGTCCCACTGGACAACGGCGTTTGAACTCAATTTAATTATTTTCTATTACAAACTTCGGATTATCAGGTACCGGGCAACGCACGTTGCTACACGCGTCAGTCAGCTCGGCCACCCCCCCCCCCCCCATACGGGTTTAGTAATTAAAAAACACATTTTAATAATTCAAAGTTATGAAATATTGACTCCCCTGAAAAAAATGCACATGGTGTTCTTTATTCCTGAGAACAGAATTAAAGTAACTCTAGATGTTGACGACTACCTGCATTACGCAAAATCTGTTTTGCGTGGTTTGGCCGAGTTCGCTATCATCGGCGAACTCCAAAAAACACTTTCGACGCCTGCGCAACCCAGACAGCTGATGAGCCGGGACGAACGGTACCCGGGACTACCCGATGGAACGGTTCGCTGCGGAAGTTCTTCATAACGGGACGGGTATCCCTCCTCCACAGAACCCTCTCCACCGAGCTCCAGCCAGTCGACTTTCACTTCAGTGTAGTGTAAAAAGCCGTCGTGTATGTTATGGAGTGATGCAGTTATACAAGTATGTACCATATATATTACATTATTACACTTGTAAGTAATGTTTGTTTTGTTCTGTCTTATCTTTACAAGCATCCAGAACCATTTCTATGTTTCATTTTACACTGCTAACAGTGTATACAAACAAAATCTTGTTTTCTTAATTTGACATTTACAGATAATTCTCTTTTTGGGTACTTCGTGGGTTATTATAACATGATAATATAAAGGAATGACATTCAATTTAAAATAATAAAAATTCAGTGAAGTGTAATATTAAAGTACAGAATGAGACATCCCTGCCTTATTTCAAAAGTAAACAAAACTTTATTTCGTCTATACAAAAAAGATGAATTACTAATTTGAATTTTGAACGATAATTTCATTACAAATTCTCGGAATAAAAACATGAAACGAAAAATTGACCTTCTCTACTTTATTATTTATACAAAAAAATGTGAAAAATTAACAAATAAAAAAAATCGATAATCAATAAAAAAATAGGGAAAATATATAAACAATCCTCTAATGATTTATCAATGGATATTGATCGTTTCCATATTTACTATCGCATATTATAATTACATATTATGTTATTTTTAATTTAGTTATTTGTTATATTAATATTAAAATTTTATTTTATTTTATTACAGTTTATAATAGGTAACATCAGTTTATTGCAAAAGGACATCAAGTGACATTTCATAACCTTAAACCACTAAGAACATTAATGAATCTTCACTTTTTAAATTCAGAAAATTTTACAGTTTTGACTATATTTGATATGTTGGAGAGTTTGATACTGTGTCAAAAGTACGGCTGCATCAAAAATGTACTTTGCGACTTTTTGCAATAAACCGACGATGTACCGGAAGAATTCATTAACACAAATTTTTTTTACTTTAATCATAAAAAGCTAAACCAATCTATTTAAAAATTCTCAACACAAATTCGGCTGGGTATTCACAACAAAACACATTTTCAAAATAAAAATTCTAACCTATTGGTAAGAACATACTCGTAAATTGATATTTTGGGATTAACTTTTCGATGACGTTGTGAAAATTTTAAAGTTTTAAATATGAGAGTCGTAACTCTTCTGATACAAATATTAAAGCGTATATTCTAATTAAGTCACTAGATGCGTAGTTTCGTATTTTTAGATTCAAAATTGAAGAATCAATTGCGGGAATTTTTATAGGATCAAATTTTAAATTTTTCTGGAGTATCCGATGTGAAAATAAACAAGTTCGATCAATTTTAAATCATTCGTAAAATGATATAAAAATATTCAATTATGATCATAAATAGAACTTCTCCTCCTTGCGTTCTATATTCCTGAAGAAATTCAAGTTGCATCATGTCGTTGTATAAAACATAGTGTAACACTACTAACATGTAACATGCCCTGTAAAAATAAACAAGTTCACGATGTAGTCGACGCATAATAATATTCTATCGATCTTCCACATTTAGGGTAGAACGATTTATTAGAAAATGTTATTCTGATAATAGATTTTAAATTGCAGTTATTCCCTGTGTAATTGCTAAGTAGCTCGGAGAGCGAAGGAGATGTATTTATGACACTTTCAGTTTCTCTGTAACGAAGTCTATTTGCTTGTAAATTCCAACCATGACTAGAAAGCTTTAAAGATTAATAATAATAACGGCATCTTTTTTTTTATCTTTTGTATGGTGTCGAATGGTTAAGAATAATTAGGGGTAATTAAATATTTAAAATACTAAACGAAGTATGCCAATAATTAATTAAACGACTTTTGTAAAGAATAGGTTTCGAAATTGCATATTTTTATACAATCAACTTAAATGTGTGTGTGTTTATGTATAACGCAAAGGAATGAGGGAGAGAGCCAGTGATTTTATATCACCTTAGCTTATCTCTATTTTGTTTATTCTAAATAAAAATAGATCTTAAAATATAACTGATTATATTTAATTAAATTCATAAACTCATTAATCATTGGACAAATAATCAATCAAACAATCGATCAGTGTATATTTCAAAAGATCTATTTGAATCTTCTTAAGCCCATTAAATCAAACTACATTGTATAAAAGTCAATTTTTGCTCGTTAAAGCCATCTTGAGGACTAAAACGTAATATTAATAATTTATATTTTTTTTCAAAAAAATAATTAATTAAATTTCCCATTGCTTTAATGAAAGGATACGAATGCATCATGAACTTATTAAATATTTTAAAGGGTTCACACTTCACCTCACATCATAAACCTATTTGCTCTCCACTTCAATCGTAAGATCGTTCAATCACAAACTCAAGAAAAATTTGGCCTACAAAAATATCGTACCGATCGGCCTATGGAACCTCGTCAATTTGAAATGGTGAAAGTCACATCAAAGGGCCCAATATTTTTGTCGTGCACCTTTTTTCTCGATTTTGTGATCGAATTATCTTACGATTCAATTGTAAAGAAAGTGGGTGTTAATGCTTTTTTTGTACAACAATAAATAGATAAAGTTTAGCGATTTTCAGATTGAATTGTCGATAATTTAAAAAAAATAAAATTAACGATTAATGATGTTTTAGACGGATGTTAATAATTTCATAAATGGTAATATAACATTCAGTCAATGGACAATGGTTGTAGTGAAATAAGACTACATAGACACATATACAGAAAGTATAAAATAAACAGAAGTAAAATAAAAAAAATCCTGTACCTCTACAATTCTTGAAGGGTCTGTGGGTTCAGTACTATTTAGAGAAAGCACTGTTTCTTGGTCAACGGTATGCAAGGAGGTGATTTGACCGAGATCACGCTCAGCCGCCAGGTTTTTCCTCTTAATTAATTATTTAATTTTGGGTATCCACTTTAAAGAGGCTGGGTGTGCCCTAGGAGGGTCTCTTGATCCCAAGGTTTCCCTACAGCAGATGAAACAATATAAATATTTTTTCTGCCTTGAGGCGGGATTCGAATCTGGGACCTTCAGCGTTGGGACCTCTGCGCTCTACCACTGAGCTATCCCACCTCCTCCTATATGCAAAGAAATGACTAAATATTAATCCAAGAGTATATATCTTAAACTAAAATAAAATAACTTGAAGGTAGGAAAATTTTTAAAAAATATATTAATAAGCAGACATACCTATACACACATTTACAATCAGACGAGGGAACTTCAAGCTGTTCTTTCTTACTACAGAGAGAAACGCACGGCTCCAGGAGATCCCTGCCCTACTCCCTCAACACGTCACTGATCTTTGTATCAGGTTATGTTATTGTCGATATTTTGAAATACGAGACAAATTAATTGCATTATGTTTTTGTTAATTAATGTGGATAGACAGCTAATTTAAAATTCGTGAATTACCGAATCATTAATTAAAAACGACGAGCAGTAACCGTTTCCCAATTAATATGTTATCGTATTGACAACAAAAATCACGACGTTTCGGGAACATTTTACCATATTTTCCACATTATATAAAAAAACAAAACACGATATCTAATTAAATGTTTAAACAATTATCTTGTATTGCTTCTATAATTTCACAAACCATCAACAGATTTTAAATTATTATTGCTTTACACTTTTTAAAATAACAGTAGAATGATGTAGGCATTATTTCATTATTTTGAACTTCAAAAAATATTGTGCTAAGGA
Source organism: Nezara viridula (assembly GCA_928085145.1). NCBI lineage: Eukaryota > Metazoa > Arthropoda > Insecta > Hemiptera > Pentatomidae > Nezara > Nezara viridula. Next base: position 61,485,878 of record OV725079.1, on the reverse strand, counting down.
AAGACTTGAGTTGCTTATATTTTTGGTTTATGTCAGAATATTAGTCAATTTTAATAGGAGAGATTAATTGGTTTATAATAGGCTATTTTGAGAACCTTATTGTTACTGAATTTGTTAATCTATACTTATAAGTAATTTGATAACAATTCGGAAAGACTGGCGGTGAATTTCTGTACGTAAAATTTGTACAAAAATAAAATACCTTAAACCTAAACAATTAAGAGTTTGATATTTGAGTTATCAGTATTTAATTCTGTACCCCGGAGGTAAACATTTTTGCATTTGTTCAAGGGAGCCAATGTTACATCGCTTAGCGCTAATAAAATTTATTTATTTGTTAATAAATCTGTACTACGGTGGTAAAGGACACTATGTGGTATTCTTGTATTTTTTCAGCGACTCAATTTTCCATAACTTTGAGCCTATCAAATTTGTTTCTTTTGTTACAAAATTATTCAATGAAAAAATCGTGTCGTTTAACTCCGGGAAACAGAATTATTAACATAACAATGCTTCACTTCTAAAGCCTTATAAATCTAACTTAAATACTTTATAAGTATGTAAATACCAAATTGGAATGTCAAATAATTTTAAATTGGTGATATATCTTTTCTATTAATAAAAGTTATTTTAATAAAAAGTATGAAAATAATGAATAGTAAACTGAAGAATATTACTAGTAAATAGGTTAGCTCTTTTTTTTTCGATCTAAAGTGGTCCCTCTTATATCTCGAAAGTTCTTTCGCCAGATTCTTTTCTAAATTTCTCTTTAGGTTACTTTTTCTTAATGTTTATTTTCGGTCTATGCCTTCGAAGTATTCTGCATATTTGTTAATAATAATATTTAGAAATCATATAAAAAAACTGTGCAAATTTGAAATTTGAATTAAAGTTACAATACCAATGTCATATTTTTGGGAGGCATATTTTTTCTAATATATTTTTCAAATAATTTATCATGTCTTTACTGATCAAAGAAATTTCAGAAGATATTGGATTATTGAAAAATGGTCCGCCTCTAACTTAAATTAGACTTATATTTATCAACTATTTTCTAAAATATTATAAATGTGCCAACATTGTTATATTTTTAAGTATACCGATTCTTATAGATTTACTTCTTAACTTCTTTATTACTATAAAATATTTTATTGTTACAATTGTGTACTTATTTTTAAAATGGATTCTGTTTTATAGTTGCTATTAGAAATGAATTTCAGATTCTCAGTTAATCCACCTTAAAATGACGATATGTTTTCTTTATTTATTCTTTATTCTTTCAAAGAATTTCTCGCAGACAAGAACCTTATTCTCTAAAATATTTTGGCTTCCTGCAAAGAAATAAAAATACAATATTATCTTATGATAACAATATATTTTTTTTTTAGGAACAGAAAATATTATATTAAATAAACAATTGAAATTCTCAATAGAAAACTTTCTTATTTATACGCAGGCAATCTGTAAGAATTTGAGTATTAGGCATTGGTATAAAGAACTATGAACATTCTTGAACTTCTTATGTTTTATTCTTTGTAGAAATGTAACAAAAAAAGAAATAAAATAAAACATTTTGTAAACTATAAATTTTAATAGTTTTATTCTCCACTACCTTGTCATAATTCGTATTAAAAAAATTATTTTGTAACAGGTATTTTTAATTATATTTTTCCGAGGTTACTTTTCACTTCTTCAGCATTTATTATGCTTCCGTATAGGGCGAATCTGACTAAAAATCATTTTGTTTTATTTTTTTCATTAATGAACCATTCGACCAAAAAATTCAAAAACTTAACTTCCCTCGAAATGTTTACGTTTCAGGATATGTAGGACTTAAAAACTAATAAAAACAATCGTAGAGCAGAAATAAAACATAACATATAGTGTGTAGAATTTCAATGAATGACCCACATACAAACGTTAAACACAATAGGAGCCTATGAACACTAAAAAACGAATCATAAGATGTAGCGAAATAAGTAGGATAAAGTTTTTTTCGATAAATATTGTTAAATATTATAAGGTATAGTATAGATTTTTATATTTTGGATTTTAGCTACGATTTAACTTTCTGCAGAAAGTCGCGGTCCACTTTCTCCCCATTTACAGATATAAAAAAAATTAGCTAATTATCGTAAAGATGGTTAATAAAACCAACATTTTCTTGACATTCATTTTTCTTACGCTATAAGTTCATAACCTTTTATTGTTGTTGGTCAACAATAAATATAAGGGCATATACCAAAGCTTTATTTGTTTCAAATACTATTAAATAACAATGGAATTATTATAAAGAAAAAACTGCTAGGTCTAATAGATGCAAGCCGAATATAGTACATATATTATATACAGTACTATACTATACTATATATGTAGTATATTTAGTGATACAGACCCCTTTTTATCGAATTATTAACATCCGCCTGAAACTTCGTAATTAATTTCATCTCATCGTAACCTACAACTATTTTATTTACCAAAACTCTTGGAATTGGGGCTTTTTCAAAATGGAGAAGGGTATACTTTGTCTATTTAATTAAGTACTAAAAACTTGTATATACCCATTGGCTTTCAACTTGGATCGTAAGATAATTTGATCACAAAATCGATGAAAAAGGTGGCCTACAAAAATATTGGTCTGTTTGTCCTATATAAGCTCATTATTTTAAAATTTGGTGGTGTGGGTCACGCTTTTTCTCAATGTTTTGATCAAATTATCTTACGATCCAAGTAGAAAGCAAATGGGTATTTACGAATTTTTAGTAATTAATTAAATAGAAAAAGTTTGCCCCCCTCCATATTGAAAACGCCCCAATTCCAAGAGTTTTTGTAAATGTAATAGTTGTATGTTACGGTGAGATGAAACTATTTACGAAGTTTCAGGCGGATTTTAATAATTTGATAAATAGGGGCTGTAACACGGACTATATATTAATATAGTAACCGCGGTTAATTAACCGCGATTACTTGGTAGCCTGAGTGTGAACATCATGTACCAAGTGTTACTGAATATTTTGTAAATTCCGAGATTTGGGATAAAAATAAAATGTCTTAAACGTTGAGCCATAAGTACACCCTCGGACTATCAACAGACTATATGATGAAATGTCTTGGATAGATAAGTTATTTAGTTTTTTTTTTTTTTAATTTCCATTTAGAAATTGTTTTTAGCCTGTTATTGTAGTATATTTTTATAAGAGCGGTATTTCCATGATCTAATTTTTTTTATTCATTAATTAAATAATTAGGTACTATTAATTTGGAAAACATTGACTGGATACTTTTTTTTTTTTCTTTTTTTTTGTCTATAAAATATGTATTTGCGCCTGTCAGCAATAAGTTGACAATCAGCAAATGTGATGGCGATAATGATATAATGACATGACAGGCATGGGGAAGGAAAGTACTCAGCAGTACCTCTTCCCTAACTTGTTCCAATTACTTAGGTTGTCTAAGGAAGGAGATCCCTCATCCAACGCCTTTTTAGTCTCCTCCTCATGTTCTGAGGTATGTCAGCTGTGGCCATGTCTCTTATAAGTCTGTTATTATGTCCATTTAAATTTGTGTAAAATCGTTGATATAGGGTCGTTATATGTTGGTCAACTGTTGGAAAGTGGAGGTCAGTATGTAGAGTTTTTTTAGTCACGTACCAAGGTGCTTTTGTTATGAGTCGCAATAATTTTGATTGGAACGTTTGAAGTTTTTGTAGGTGGGTCTTTTTAGCGATGCCGTATATACATATAGACCATTTTTGATGCATATAGACCATACATATAGACACTTACTGACCATTTTTGAGAGGCGTAACATTGTTTTTTCTATTGTTAATTAATAAATATCTTTTAAAGCGGTGAACGTCTTTTTTTTTTTTTTTCATTTATAGTACTTTCGCCAGTTTAACCAGCCTTCTACGTCTCTGCTTATCTTGGACTACTTCTTTCCAGTTATCTCAATGCATCATTTTTGCACATTCATTGATCCGATATATCCATCTGATTTTTGGCCTTCCATGTGGTCTTTTGCCTGCGATATTAAGGCATTCATTGTCGTGTAAAGACTTCCTGATGGATTCATCCGAGCTACATGCCCCACCAATCTTAACCTCCCTGCCTCAATATCTTATTGATTGACCAGTTTCTGTAAAAAGCTCTTTATTGGTCTGTCTCCCCCGCGTGTTACCAGACTGATACCAAATCGCTCCGGTTATGGTGCGAAGGATTTTTCTCTCAAATGTTTCAATTTGTTTTTTTGTAGAGTGCTGTTCTCACATCCATATATCAGCTTATAACAGGCTTTGTCATAGCATTGTAAACACTTAATTTGAGGTTTAATGCGATACACAAAGAAGTTATTTTATGTGATATTTACAAGCATAAAATTTGGTGATTATTGTTAGTTGTTTAGTCAAAATAGGGACATATTCCGTCTTCATTATCACAGAAATTCGAAAACCTACTTAGTTACAAGAAAGAATTCCAGACAACGGCTCGTAATCGTAAAACGTGAAAAAAGTGTTAAGCATTCTTATTTGAATATCCCAGTAAGTCATCCGAAGATAAGTGCCGAAAATTTACACATACATGACATTACTTATTTGCAAATCTTCGTGTCACGCCAGCAGGATTCTTACACTGTTGCTCAATTTAGATTACATATCATCTTATCCGTACGTCTTAGGTAGTAAATATTTTATTCTGTGTAACAACAACGAATACTACACATTAAAGACATTTGAAAGGGAAAATAAATTAATCCTGCTTGGAGAACCGTCACCCAGAAACCTTTAAAGTAACTCCTCAAGAACACTTCCTGGTGCCAGACTTGTAAAAAAGTATTGATGGACCAGTTTGGGAAGGTAAGACAAGGATTGGAATGTATGAATAAGGGATGATCAATATCTTATCGCTTAAATTATATTGTATTTACGGTGAGTAATAAATTGTTAGGAAATAATGAGTGTTAGCTGAATGAACTAATTCATTAAATTGATTCTGTTCGATATATCACTCACTTTTATCAAAATCTCTTCACCTGTTTCAAGATCAACATTGATTTTTTTTTGTGGTTGATTGAATCATAAAAATTCTGGTAGTTTACCACCGATGTTCGACTATAGGCGAATAGAGTAATGTTTAATAGTTGAATCGTACAACATTTTAGCCAGATAATGTTTTTGATGCTATTTAATAAATATTTTATTCAAGAAGACTTACTAAACCATTCTAAGAGAAAGTGAGGTAGTTCTTTCTATTAAAGATATTGACCATTTTCCCAGAGAGTCAATGCATGTTTTTTTTTTTATCTTAAAGTTGTAAATTGTAAAAAAATTATCAAAAAGAAAAGGATAATTATCTTTTGATATTTTCTATTAAATTCTGGTTGTTTGTCGAACACGCATATGTTTATTTAATGTAATAAAAAATTAATTTAATGTTTTAAATTTAATTTAATGTAATAAATAAAAAGAAATACGTTTGGATGCTAAGTGGCGTATGCCATTTATTAAGACGTATATCAAAATAGATGATGATTATTTATAGTTTCATAATTGTGGGTTGATGGTTGACTGTAGTGATTAATGAACAGAAGGATGGTTGGGGTGATCAGTCAAAATAAAAATGATAAAAATAAATAATAAAAATAAAAATTATTCAATTATTCACCCCACCGATCCTTCTCTTCGTTATTCATAGTTTCGAATGGCCACTATAAAAACCGATATTTAACGTTTTTATTTTGAAACTATTATTAACTGATTTTCAAGAATGAATGATGATCGACATATCAAAATGGATCAAAGTGATAATGCAGTAATTCATATACCATGGGCTTTCGAGCATAAGTCAAATTCCAAAAATGTAAAAAATATTATCATTTACATACAGCTCATAGTAAAATAAAATTTCTATCATTCGATGGATAAAATTCATTTTTCTTTGTTTTTCCTAATTCACTAACTGGACTTGGTGACTATTGCTCGAACGATATTCGAACAAATAAATATATTTATTCTAGTATTCAATTAATTTCTATTATTGTCTACCCACACGCCTTTATTAAGGTCTTAACGAAACAGATAATATCATACCATATCCAAAGCCTTATTATGAAAATTATTTGTATGTTTCACGTATTAATTTATACTGCCCTAAACTTTAAGAAAATTTGGCAGTTCAGAATTTGGCTGATTAAAAACGAATAATTATCTAGATAAAAAACTGAATCATGTCGTTTTCATCTTTCTTTAAAATAACTAGGAGAGCTTACAATCCAACGCTTACTTATTAATTGTTTCGTACAAAATAAATATCATATTGTTTTAAATTAAGATCTAATTAAAACCTATCAAAATTTAAGTCATTTATAGCACATTAATGAAAAATATATTGGTGAACTAAATGTGATCAAGTTTATCCACATATTTTGGGATATATATATATATACATATACAATATCTATCTATGTCCCGTATTTGACTAAATATATGAATCACTGTAAGATTATGATTGAAAAATCCAACTAAACAGCCTTGTATATCTAAAATGCAAATAAAATCTTAAGGAGTATGTGTTAGAAGGTAATGCGATTTTTTTTTTGTCCTGATGATTCGTGAATCGGTGAAACATCGATGGATTATTTTGTTTTGTTATATGCATTTTAAAGATACAAAGCTGTTTAATTGAATTATTCAATTATAAACCAATATCTACTACCTGTAGTTTGAGTTTTATACACGCTAATATGTAAACTATAGATTGTTTCGGATTGCTTTACTTTTCAAGCGATTCAACCTCAACTTTGTCTTATGTAGGCTTTCACAACTTTTCTGTTTAGTGAAAAAGTTTTCTGAAAGTGCATTTTCATTTTGGAACCTTACGTTTCCAACACGCAGAGTGGGAGAATGGATTTTCCATTTTAAATTGAATCCTCACATTTAATAAGCTGCTTAGCCTCGATCAGTATATTGATCCCTGATACCCCGTTTACGATGTTCCTGAGATTGAAGAACATGTTATCACTACCTGCACTCCAATTGAGACATTAAAGAAGGACAAGTTCGTTACATGAGTTGTAGGCGACAGGGAAGAAATAGTATCAGGCGCTCTCTTTAGCCAAATTTTCATTAATATAATAATATTTTTCGAGTTTTACCAGGATAAACCATTGCACTTCTACCAGTGCTCAGTTGGTTGGCTACGCGATCTAGCTGGAAAGTCGGTGCAAAGGAATTAATTGTTTTGAAAAAGGAAAAGGAGATTTAATTTCGGAAAACCTCTTTATGATAGAATGTTGTAATATTCAATGAATAAAAAGTTTTAAAAATCAGAAATGCTTTTTTCATTCAATTAAGAGATAAATTTCTCAAGATATTTTTAATAATATATATAATGTCTGTTTAAGTTATGTTTAAAGTTTCGTATTGATTTGTAAATGATTTTTATTAAAAGTATAAAATTTGATTATACTCCGACGAATTAAGAGAAACGTTTGTACCTTTAAATACAATTGATAGTTTTGTGTCAAAATCGCCTGTCCTTAGTCCTGAAGGATCTGAGGGCGCATAGGAGAACAGCAAGAACCAACCATCCTCCTAGACCCCCACCTCTCCCTCCATCACCAAGTTTCGAAGAATTTCCGACTCTTCAGCAGCCCTTGCGAAAAGAGCAGCCAATACAAAAAAATGCTTCGCAGAAAGCTACGCCAGCTCAGCTGCAGGAACCATCAAGAAACCAGATGACAAGAAGAGAAAATGCTACTACATCTGCTCACATCAAACCATCATGTGCAGGTATGAGGCGGGAAACTACTCAGCAGCCACCTTCAGCTGAAAATAATGCCACACCTCAATTGCTCCAATTACTCAATGGTTTAAACTCCCTCATACAGCCCCTGTTTAGTATCCTCCAACAGCTTGCACAGGTGACTCAAGCCATGTATCCACAAAATGGCCGCTAATCAGCTGACTGCAGGCTCTTTGTCCATCCTTCTGTGGAGACATGGCCACAGCTGACATACCTCAGAACATGAGCAGGAGACTAAAAAGGCGTTGGATGAGGGATCTCCTTCCTTAGACAACCTAAATAATTGGAACAAGTTAGGGAAGAGGTACTGCTGAGTACTTTCCTTCCCCATGCCTGTCATGTCATTATATCATTATCGTCATCACATTTGCTGATTGTCAACTTATTGTTGACAGGCGCAAATATATATTTTATAGACAAAAAAAAAAAAAAATCGCTTACTCGAAATCCGAATTATATGTCGTGTAATTGTTTAGTTTAAATCTATTTGTTTCTTATTAACATACAATTGTTTAATTATTTGAACTGTGAATCTTATTTTTTATGATTAAGTAATAAATTTCCAAAAGTGGAAAAAAATCATTAGATAAAGTTCGTAAACATTTTTATTAAATTTATTTTCGCTCAGGCTATGTTCTACTTTTGATTTTTCCCTTTAATGTATCATTTATGAATGTGTAAGTAATTTTTCTCTCTTTTCTGTTCTTTTATTTTTTACAGTGTATTTTCTTTTTCCTTTTTACAAGTATTTTTCTATTTCTTTCAATGTATATATTTTTACTTATGTTTTATTCTTAATTTATTTTCTTTTTAGCTTGTATTTTAATTTGTATATAATAATGAATGTAAGCATAGAGCCACAATACCATATTCCCTAGTGGCAGATTGTATTGTTACTAGTCAAATAGATATATCTATTTGTGCCAAGATATCATTTATCCGCTAAAATTAGCATATTGGATTATTTTCATTTACACTCTGATTTTAAAGTATATTTATACTATCAAATAAAGTGTATCACAACTAACCCACTTCTTGAAAGTATAGATAAAGATTGATAGTGAAATGGATAATAAGCTTATACAAGCTGCAGTTTGTTATAATTCATCTCAGAAACACGATAATATAAATCATTATTTTTCTTTTCATATTCCCAGCACGCCTCCATACTTTCCCTTCGCCTAACTAGCAAATATGATACCAATACAACATCCTTGTCGTGAATTAAAAATGTGATATTTTTCTTCCAATTTATTTTTTATATCCGACATTATTATTCCAGACCAAAAATTTTGAATTTGTTACTGAATATGCTTTCTAAAAATTCAAAATGAAAAGTTCATGTGATTTAAGATTTGCAATTTTAACGGTAAAAAAAAACATCGTATCAATTAAAATTTTACACGAATTTTAGTTTTAAATAGATTTTAGTTCTTTTGAAATATATAATGAAATAGAGACCAAAAATTTAAGAAAAAAAAAACTGTTTAGACAATATAGAAATATTTATAATTTTATTTTATAAAACTTTCTAGAAAACTATGTCCTTTTAGATTATATTATTATTTTCTTTTTATATTATCTTTTATTAATAATATTTTTCACATTCTTAACTTCAAATTTAATATATTTTATTTAGGAAGTTATTTAATATTGATATCAGAAGCGGCTACTTATGTCGAGTGTTAATAAGAGTTCGTGGAAGACTCAAGTTTTTTTCTATATGGATAGGAAGGCTTAAATAGTTCGAAAATTATTTGTATTAATTTATTTACTGCAAATATATTAAAACAAATATATTGAGTAAGTCTGATGTAATGACATAAAACATGGAAATAAAATCTAATCATTAATAGCATTACAATGAATATTTTAATTTTGAAGATTGTTCGTTTGAATGAAATTTTTGATTTTGAGCATTCATGTGTTAGCTTTGTATTGCTTTAAGTACCCAACAAAATTAAACCAGCCACGAACCAGAATTTAAGGAGTACTTATCAATTCAGATTTCTATCTTACGTAATTATATACTGCGAACAATTATAAGGAAGATTTGTTCTTAAGTTCATATACTTACAAAAAAAATAGATAACTGTTTTAGAATATCTTTTGTTATTTACAATAACATTAAAGCGATTGTAATACAATCCAATAGAAACTATAGTTCCGTTATAGACGGGGAATGTAATGAAAAAATAACCTGTTTTATGTGACGTTTGCTATTACAGCCGTTCGATTCTTATATTGTTTTAATATGGAAAAAGAATTGTCTAATCTGTTTGGTAAATATTCTATAGCTACATGAAATATTTTATGTGCAATTAATTTATTTCTAGAAAACTCATACACAATAAACATAATGCAAAACAATTTCATACTATTATGTTAAATAGTATATTGTTAATCAAACAAATTAAATTGACGCTTTTAAAATCTAGTCAAAACATGGCTTCAATGGCTAGTTGAGCCATCCTTCTAAGAATACTTATTACATCATCATATTTCAGAGGTAATAAATGGTATGAATTTAAAATGAATATATAAAAATATCTAGAAAAAATATCATAATATGATATATCCCGTTAGAAGTATAATAATTCTTTTTAAATACCTTATAAGAGTCAGCGATCCCGCTACACGCGGGTTTTTTTTTCGAATCTTTAAAAAAAAAAGTAGTACAAAAGATTGAAAACTTTAGATTTTTTTTCATCCATTATCTTTCTCGATTAATCAATTCTAGATTAATGCTTTTGAAATTTAATTTCAGTTGATATTTATTTTTTATTAATATTTTCTTGCTGTTACCTACGAATTGATAGTGAATACATATTTTTTTTATGGTGAAGGTATTCGTAACTAGTGAGAGTGAGGAAGGTCACAGACAGGTTTGTTCTGGTTTGGTCCACGTTGTCATGTAATATGTCACCATTTCTCTATCTAGAATATTACAACCAACGAGGAGAGCAACTCTTTGAAATTTATGCTATTAACTTATAACATCAGCGTAAATTAATTGCGATAATGCCTTATAATAAAAGATAATTTGATTTAGAAATAATTTTTTTAAATTTCCAAATCCATCGAAAATTCTATTAGTGTAAAAAATCATATGTTGTATTAGTCTGCACTAGACGACTAATTGGTTTGAAGATTATTAATATACAGCAAATTCTTAATAGTGAATTAAACAATGTTGGAAGGTTACAATTTTTGAACGATTTAAAATGATCGAAATAGTGTTTAAAGGCTACAATTTTTGAACGATATAAACTGAATGAAACAGTGTTTAATAGCTAGAGTTTTTGCTATCTACTACTTCTTTAAAGTCAAAAGTGAAATATTTTCTATTTTAATTCATTGAAAAAAACAAAAAAAAATTATAAAAGGAATGAAACTAATAATTGTATAAAGAATACTTTAAATCTCCAAGCATGTATAGCTATTCCTATTGATTTATTATAAGCCTGTTGTTTTGTGTAACTTATTAATTAGTAGATTTGAGATTATTTATGTTGATTAAAATACAATGATTAACTTTTAGGTGGTCTTGTCTGTCATTCACAAATTAAAGCAATTTATTTTTTTTAAAAACAGGAGTCTCTCGCTTGCCAGATATAAAATCGTTGATTAGACCTTTGCTCTTTGAAATAGTGCTTAGTTATATCCTTAGACTTATAAGCTTAGCTACTTCCTGCATCCTTTTGTGTTTGAATGGTTCTGTTCATCAAGTTCTTTAGATGGAAAAGAGCATCTTTTAATCCCATAGAAGCTTTCAAGCGTTCCTTATATGCTATCAGATTTTCAGCTCAGTTTGCTAAATCATATATTACAGTTCAGATATTTTTCGCTCTGCTCACTTCGGTCAACATTAGGTGTTTTTTTTGTTGTTTTTTTTTTCGAGTGGATATCTTGTTCACAGAAAATTCTTCATTGACAATATCCTCATGTCATTAAACCAATCCCGAATGTTGATGGAGGTTCAACTGCTTGAGCTTCTGGTTTGAGGGATAGAATTCGAAAACCAGCCTACTCAATTTTCAATTTTATTTTTTAATTAAGAGTTGCAATACTATCTTATCATGAGATAAAATGGTTTATTTAAAAAATATTTAAATCAATGTGAGTTAACTATTTTGGATTAAAATTGTTTTATACTATAATCTATAACGAAACTGTTTATCCCACAATGGCTTCGTAACAAACACTTTAAGGCTGATAATATTCACAAAGCTGCTTGACCACCTATTCCCAAGGAATGCAAAATTTAGGTAACATTCCCATTATGAAATCATTATATTGTAATTACATTACAAATTTATTTTAAATAAATATGGTTAACAATCCAAAAGTATATTTTAAACAGGTTTCTTTTATTTATCTGGTTTGTTTAATCATCTTCCATTGTTTATTTATTTATCCAAATAAAAAAAATTATGTATGCAGAATAATTATAGGAATATGTTTATAATGAAGTTCAGTTTCTTTACGAATTGCTATATCCAATTTAGCTTCAATAGCGAGATGGTAAAGCTCAATCGCAAGAATTTCTCCTAACTCATTGAAGAATCAGGCACCGAATTATTAGAGGCTGAGAGAGCCACAAACATGTCTTCTGACCCCAGAGTCAATCCAAGGAAGATGTGGATTGATAAACTCTTCGTCAGTCAGTCCGTAAAAGCCTCCGCTCAAGCCATTCTTGAAATTCGAAGCTGAGATTTAAAATTGCTATTTGAATCCAAAAATAATAATATTTTTATGATATTTTCACGATAAAGATTGTTTCTTTATCTTCAAGTTTCATTATTTTTCTAATTTCTAATAGGGAAATAATAATAGTTAGCATGGATTATATGAATAATAAAATCTTTCAGTTTGGTATATTATAACTTAGGTATTCACGACCTGAATTGACATACTTAAATATTTCATGAGAAAAAGGTTATATATATAAATTTCAATATCAATTTCTAGAAGAAAAAAATGTCAGAATCGAGTAAAAAAACCTGAATAGATATTAATTTTTTATTCTGAATTCATTTTATCAATTTTATATAATTATTTAGCTATCCATTTAAGCAACTATATACATATATACATATATATATATATATATATATATATATATATATATATATATATATATATATATATATATATATATACATATATATTTCAAATGGATTATTTAATTTATTTATAACAATGGTGGATCTTTCAGTTTGGTCTATTATAACTTACATATTCACGACCAAAATTGTCATACTTAAATATTTTACGAAAAAAAGGCTATATAAATATAAATTTCAATATCAATTTCTAGAAAAACGGTATTTTTAATACAATACATGAAATTAATCAATAGATTTGAAAATACAAAATATTTAAAACATTCAAATTTCCAAGTATATATGAATCAATCTTCCGTTAAAGATCAGCACTTTCTATATTTTCACATGTAAATTTCACAAGGCCCTAGTCTATCTTTTAATTAAAAATTGTGGAACAAACAAACACTTTTATTGTTTTAACCACTTATAATATAACTTAGGTTCACAGCTTTTTGAAAACTGTCTTAGTCAAGGTTACAACTTATATTTTTTAATAACCTTAAGATTTCTAAATAGGTATTATTTCAGGATTGATTATTCAATATAACTTTGAAATGAATTCAATACATCGTTTTTATATACTGTGAAGTCAATTTGATATTATGGTACTTTAAATAAATTCCATTTAACTTCACAAATTTAATATCTCATGTAGAATTAGGAAAATAAATTATTTAATACATTTTATATTATTTATGCAATATCTAATGTTTATGGATAGCATATTAATTTCAATATTTTAAAATATTGCTTAGCAATTTAATTTGTGATTATATACGTAAGTATTCGTACATATATAATCACACTTAATTTTCAATGATGAAGATATAGCTATGAATCTATAAATCAAAGGGTCCCATTTTTTTAAAAAATTGACTATTTTGAACAGTCATACCTTTTTTTAAATGCTGTTAAATTAATTTATAGCTGTTAAGGAAAAAATACAAAATATTTCGAAAGGTGTTATTTTTTTATTATAATTGTATTTGTTTTTTTCTGGCCGATGCATTATTTTTTTTTTAATTATATTTCAACAGACGAGGAGAAAATGACGTCAATCGGTTTCATTGCAAGGTTTTTCTAAATTGTTATAAAATAAAATTTTTTAAACGGAAATCTCGAGCTTTGAAATTTTAAAATGTCATATTTGCAAAGTTATATCTTTTATAATAGGACCGGTTATTTTTTTTATCTCTTATAAGCTCTCGAAGACAAAAGGTGATGCATTCACCCTAAAAATCGGATACCGGATTCACAACTGACCTTTTACTTTCAAGGTCTGATAACACTCTGTAAGAAAGCTGTTTACCTTAATGCTTCAACGCTATTTCTCCGACTTGGTGCCTTAAGTATTACATTGTGGGTTAATATTTAAATTCAGTGCAATACTAAATAGTTATTTTATTTATTTATATTATTTTGTTAAAGAAATTGTACCTCAACCATATGCATCAAAGATTATGAACTAACTAGAATATTTTATTGGTAAATGCTGTAACTCACAGGTTCTTGTGCTCTGAGAAACGATCTATCGGATTCAAGAGACAATTTTGACAGTACCATTAAATCATCCAAGCTTTCATCTTTATTTGAATAAATTATTTAATAAAAACAGTACAAGTTCAATTTTTTTATTTGTTTATTATTACTTAGTGAGTTATTGACTAAGCGAAGACCTTGGATTGGGATGAGATCCGCAAAGAAAGTTTTCAAGATGGGTTTCTTGAAATACGTAAGTTTAAGAACTACAGGATTAATTAATTACACGAAGAACGTGCTAAGTCAATAACTAAAAATCATCTATGGACTTTACACATCCATTGTGTATCAACAGCAAGCTTATTTTACTCCCATAGCAATGTACTTATGTATTGTCTTGACAGACCTTGTAACAATTTGTAGAAGAGTTAAACCAGTTGAAAATATCAAATCCAAGTTAGTGTATACCAAGTACACGAAGTGAATATCAAATAGTTTTTATATACCGTAAGATGGAGCTTTGGGACTGGGTGGGTAACTTAGAGACAGCGGGTAAAATTTACTTTGTGGTGATTCCGTTGTAAATACACTGTGTTGGTTCAGTCTCCAAAAACGTGCTTTGTGCAGGCATTGTACCGCGGCTACTATCTTGCTGCAGTTTGAGGACCTTAATTCACTACACTCGTTATGTAGTTAGGCTTTATTTATTTCCATTGCTTTTTTTCTCTTCAAAATTCTTTTTTTCGTGTCGTAAGTAAGAGTATCGACGGTATTAAGTATCGAAAGGTAATTGACCAAACACAGTGTATCATCCACCACAGAATCACAAAAAAATTAAATTTTATCCGATGTCCCAAAGTTACCCTATATTACGGCATTTCAATATAAATATTTAAATAAACCAGTATATAAAAAAATAAAATAAAATATTTTTAAATTCAGACAAATAGGATGGCTTCAAATCTTAAATATATTTTTCTTACGATTTTTTCAAAGAGTTCCATTTAAATTTGTGATGTCAGCCATCTATGTGTATTTTTCGAAAATCGGAAGGTGACGAGATGGTTAATTTATCATTGATACAAATGCCTTAATTGGCGAAACGTTGACGCGTTTTTATATGCCTGCATTTTGGAAACATAAGGCTATGTGGTTTTCCAATAATAACTTAAAAAATACTATATTTATTAAGTCACGTACGAATCAACTTTATATCTGTGCTAGAATCGGAAGGTATGGGATACGTAGATTACAAACGAGAACTCCCAGATAATTTTGGAGTTGCGTATTCGAAAAATTAGTTTCGACGTTTATGCTTCCGTGGACCAGCTGCATCGTTACGTCTTTTCCATCTTCCATCTTAGTCAAGGAAATAGTTATCTTCATTCAGGAGGGTACGTTACGAATTATGATGGACGAGGCATTTCGTGGAATTGAAAAAAGAAACTTTCACACGAAAGTCATGCGTTGCTTTAAATCAGAAAAAATGTTTTTTTTTTTTTACAATACACTTTCTCAAGACAATTAATGGTTTTCGTTGAATGGTTTTCAATCATTGCTGATTATTGCCTATGATTTTGGATTATTCCAAAAAATATCTACCCAGTTAACGTTTAGCCAATTCAGGCATTATGGTTGAAGCAATATGTGATGAGAATCTTACGAGAATAGTTTCAAGTTAATGGGTCCTTTTTGTACTGTTGGTGGAAGATTTAAAATGTTTGTTTTGAATTTATGTGATCTTGTTCTGTCGCCATGTTTTTGAATTGGCAAAACATTGACTGATTAATTATTAAATAGTATTCGGAAAACGTATTGGTTTTGGAAATTGCCAAAATTATAAAAGATAGTAAGGATTTCCTTCATTATTTTATTTATATTTCCAATAATAATTATTTAGTTAAATAAAAAAAATCACAACTTTTGAACAAATATTTTGATTTGATTTTAATAAATTTTTAACTTCTCCTTTGGACTATTAAAAGACTTCGTTTATACAATACTTGTAAATAATTCCACCGATCTTGCTCTGTATGTAATAGATCAAGAAGTTCAATCCAATTAACTAACAATTGTTTAACGACCAGAAATATCAGTCAATTTTTTTAACATTTAATTCACTTAAGATTTCTCAAAGACCATAAAAAAATATAATTGTCATCCCTACTTAATATTGATGCCTCGTCGTTAACCGTTTCTTAAGATTTGTTTTCTTTTTTTAAGTTTTTGGTTAATTTTAAAACCCTATTACTGCAGCAACGCTACATTTGAATGATACTATGAGTCAATGATATCATTAAATGGTAGATTATATTCATAACTTCTTTAGTGAATTGGCACACATTATCATTTTGCTTTAAGTATGATTTGAGGTTATATGGGATTCACGAAGACCGTCAAATGTTCCTAAAAAGAAAATATTTTTGGGTGAAGACATAGAGCGTTTAATGTATAATCCAGTGCCGGTCTTCATTAAGGCATTCAGTGCCTCCCGGGCAATGACGCCATCTCTACCGACTTAAAAAAAATTAATTGTATTTCTCAAGCTATTTTAAACTATGTATTTCTCTAATTCATCTACTTTATTGATAGGCTAAAATTAATTATTTTAATACGTTTTGTATTTTTTATTAATTTCTAACAATTGGCAGGCGCTGAAGATCTTCCCGATTACCCCGCCCCTAAGGCCGGCACTTGTATAATCTATTGTATGATGACCACATAGTTTAATCAATAATAACTAACTTCTTTTATGAGAAGGAATCTTTTGTCTCGGAAGAAAGAATTTTTAAGAATATCTGAAACCATATCTCTCTTTCTTTCTTTTTCTTATTATTCTTTTTCTTTTTTATTATTAGGATTTTTGTTCATCCATAACTAGTCTATATAACTAAATAAAAATACATATAAACTTTTAATTAACGGCGTTGATAACAGGTTTGACTCCATAACAACTAGCCAAAAATAAAATTTTATATCCATAAAAATATCGGGATATCGAAAAATTAATTTAAATACATACAATACTGAAAACTGTACTGCCATAGTCTCCGCAAGAAGTTAGACCATTACCTCCTTTATTATAGGAGGCTTAGAAGTTTAATGATACTTGTTAGAACAGATAAGTAAAAATAAAAATATTGTTAATCAGCCGAAGTTTATCATATCAAGCTGATATTTTTTTATTATTTTAAATTTGCTATTATAACATTATTTTACGAGTGGAAAAATACCTATAAAGTATATATCACTACTGTTAGTCCAAATGTCATAATTATGGAAAACTTTTACATAATTTTTATGTAAAAGTTTTCCATTTGTATTCTATTTTTGACATAATATAGTCTGCAATTGATGTAAGTAATCTACTACTATGAAAAATAGCGGAGGGCAATAAAATATAAAATTATACTAATAAATCATAAAGAAATAATTAATTTTTATGCTCTCCTGTAAAACACTCTATTTTTACATAGGTCGTTCTTCAATTCCTGCGTTCTATAAACAGTCCTTTATTGTCCCTTTTCCTCCAAGCATTGAAACTCTAATACTAGACAGGTCTATTTATCGTGCTGAGTATTTTTCTCTGAAATCTTTCAAATCTCCTTTCTAGGATGCCTGTTCTGATTTTTTTGTTATATACCTGAGTTTATCACCATAGTATTGCCCTTAATTCGGGATTTCTAAAGATTTTTCGAGATTAGGAGTCGAATCACTCCATAAGACAGCATTACCAGGAATAGAAAATGTTTTATATTTCTTTTGTTTTTCAGGTAATGAGTGGTGAAACTTTTATTTCTGGCATAAGAAGGTATTTTCTATGTGTTTTCTTCGTCCATATAGTTACATAAAACTCATACAGTCGAAAACCACTTTTTGTAATCTGGTCTATGCCTTACATAAGTGAACTTTCGAGGAGAGTCAGACTGAGAAAAGGTCGCTCTTTTGAACATGAAGCATTACAGAAAAAAAAAAAAAAAAAATGGAAACATAAGAATTGTGCTGTAATGATTTACTCGAGTTCAAAAATTTACTATTCCGGACTTTTGAGAAATTGTTGTTGTTGTCAATGATAAATTAACCGTCTCGTCGCCTTCCGATATTCGAAAATACATACAGATGGCTGACATCACAAATTTAAATGGAACTGTTTGAAAAAATCGTAAGGAAAAATTTATTTAAGATTTGAAACCATCCTATTAGTCTGTATTTAATAATATTTTATTTTATATTTTATATACTGGTTTATTTAAATACTTATATTCAAATGCCGTAATATAGGGTAACTTTGGGACTGGGTAGGTAACTTTGGGATAAATCGGATAAAATTTAGTTTGTTGTGATTCTGTGGTCGATGATACATTGTGTTTGGTCAATTTTCATCAGGACAGAAACCAGTTAAGAGAACATCACTCCATGAAATTCAAATGAATACTCCAACATTTGTATTTCACGGAGTGATGTTATGAATGGAAAATAATGACTTAAGGAAAGACAATACTCAGTTACAGTTATTATAAATTTAATTCCGTTAACCTTCGTTACAGAAGATCTCCCATCCAGCAGCTTTTTAGTCTTCTTCCGGTAATGTTAACCGTTATTTTTTCCTTATCTACTCTATTAATAATGCAGTAATCAGTAGTGAAATTGTTGGTGCAGTCATTTCGTGTCTTGTGCAACTGTAGTCAGTATTTGTTATTACAGTATTTAATTATATAAAGAGTATGACGATCAGAAAAAAAATATTTCCAATGATCCACGGAAAGAAAAAAAAATATCGTATAAACTAAATTGTTTAAACTATTAATCTAGTGAAAAATTAGTTATGAAATAGGTAACATGAATAAAACTTTGTTATCTCAATATGGAAAATTCTTAAAGTAATTGTATGATATTACAATGAATTTTAAACCAAATTCCAGATAATAAATGTCACTATAAAATCATTGGGAAAAATAATTATTAATTATATATTTCATTATCAAAGATACGATACACGAATATATTGAATTGCTGCTTATTCAGCATGTTAGATATCTTGTTACTTAATATGTTTAAACATATATTAAAATTATAGTAAGATATCAATATATTTTCTCAAAACAACAGTTTTTTTAAATTTTTTTTTATTATTTTTTTATTTATTTTTATTTTTATATATATTTTTTTTTATAAAAAGAACAACCCTGTTATTGAATTATACTAGATATCATAATAGCTATTAATTAATATTAGTATATTCACATATACTAAAACTAATCCAATAACCTTTAAATAAATACGTATTATTATAATTAGAATTATAATAATATATTATATTATTTACGTATATAAACGATAAAAAAATTATCCTGAAATGAAAATATTTATTTAAAATTATCTTTTTAGTAATATTTGAATGTACCTAACTTCACAAGCTTCTTAAAGACTTAAAATCTATACATAACCACCATAAATTATAAATAGATATGTTAACAAATGAATACCAAAATAATGATAAAATATCTCTCAGTTATTTACTGAATGTAAACATCGAAAAACCTCTCAACAATCAGCATGAATCATATATAACATTTATTATTCATCTAAAAAGGTTTATAAAACACTCAGTGTTCATTTCT
Organism: Nezara viridula; assembly: GCA_928085145.1. NCBI lineage: Eukaryota > Metazoa > Arthropoda > Insecta > Hemiptera > Pentatomidae > Nezara > Nezara viridula. The sequence continues at coordinate 61,465,868 of OV725079.1, read as the reverse complement.
AAACAAAACGTTTTAAAGAAAAAAGAAAGAATTAATTTTTTTTTTTATTGTTTCATATCATTTTTTTTATATATACAGAGATCAGAAACAGTTAAATATGTAAGATAGAAAGTCTATATTTTACTGCCCCTTAAAAATAATGTTTTTTTTTTCTAATCATTAAGTATGAAAGATTAAAATATTATACGGAAATGGTAATAAAATATATCTCACAGACAATGAAAATAAAACCAAATACTTTGAATTAAATTGAATGCAGCAGCACGTATAAAATTCGTCAGTGATTTTATTTTATTTTTTTAAGAAAAATTGTTTTTATCGAAACTTGCGTTTGGCACAAAATCATGGACATGGACTGAGAGTTTTGAAATGGATTATCAATATAAGAAGAATTTTCGGAGAAGTTAGTGGAATTTTATTCATGTATTACGAAATAAGATTACTACTAACTGTATCAAAGGCAAGTGGAGTAAGATAGACTACACATGTGATCGGAATCGAGGCTGGAAGGCTACAGAGAAAAATATTCAATCACTACGTCAGTTAACCGGTTGACATCGACTGAAGTAGTAATTAAATTCTTTCGTGCTCAAAAAAGGTCAGTATTTATGTAAAATACATGGTGCTCAGTATTCATAGTAACATTTGCCTAACTCCGTCGCCAGATAGTTTAGAAAAGAAAATTGGAATGGATAAGAGGAAAGAAGATTAAGGTGGGTGTGGCATCCGTCAGACTGTCCATCCGCTTCAGCACAACCAAGAATGCCAATGGAGTTGGCAACATACCACATGGGAGTTCTCAAAACCCATGGCTAAGAACCCAGAATGAACAAATATAATATGGAAGTATACAGGCAAATATATAAAATCAATTTTCCTGCTGTACCAAATTTCTAAGCGAATATACCTTGGGTGGCAGGTTAGAAGTAACCCAGAAGAAAATAAATCTTCACCAACTACATGAAACCTGATTATCAATCATTTTTTCTATATATTGATTTAGTTATTGGGGTTTGTATTTCATGATACAATTTGAATTATTTATAGAATTTCATTTGTCAGTTTAAATTATTTATATTTTTTTATAATTTCTTCGTAAGTTTAGCCATCGGTCAATCATTTTAATCTCACATATATTATAAACAATTTATAAACAGTGTTTAATAAGAAGTATACAATTGGAGTTTTTATTTTTTAAGTTAAATGTGTAACAAAATACATATATACTGTGGAACAATGACGCAACTGCAAATTTTTTTATTCATATATTAAATTGCCAGAAAGGAACGTTTAATTGAACCGATCTCATAATATAATTTAAGCAAAAGAATTTTTCACTTGCACAATCAATTTTTCCTATAAAATTGTATGATTTACAGTTGCATCATGGTTCTACCGTATGAGCAATGAACATTAATATAAGCCTTTCTTTATTTAAGAAATATTTCTTAGAGTAGAGAAGCGTTACTGGATCTAGATATTTATATATTTTTTCTGTCAACCACAATGATAAATTACCTGTTACTCCAGTTCAAATTTGCTTCATGGATAATTTCCTTCTAGATATATTAATAAAATGTATATTTTTAGGTTTATTTTATGTTTGTACTGTTGATTTCAAATACAATTTGTTCGTTTATCAGGAAAGAGAGTGGATGAGCGTGTGAGATAGAGAGAGAAAATACATTTTATTAATATAAATATAAACATCTATTAACCATAATAAATTTTAACAATACAATAAGTGATCTACAAGCTACATATGCTAAAGGAAACACCCTGAGGAAAATTTAAGTAGAATCTTTTATATATATATATATATATATATATATATATATATATAAGGTATATATATATATATATATATATATATATATATATATATATATATATATATATATATATATATATATATATATATATATAAGGTAATATACTTATCCTGGAACAAAGACGCATCTGCAAAATTTTTAATCATATTAAATTGTCAGAAAGAAATGTTTAATGGTACCGACCTCATAATATAATCTAAGTAAAATTATAAAGATGAATTTATACTTGCACAAACAAATTTTAAAATTATGTTATTTAAATAATAATAATTATAATTATTTTCGCTCTTCAATATATATCTTTATTTACAGTTAGCCGTTGTTCTACCGGATAAGCCACCAAAATTAATCTTAATTTAAGGAATATTTCTTATTGTGGAGAACCTTTCTGGATCTAGATATTTATAAATGTTTTCTTTTAACGACAATTATAAATTACCTGCTCAAATTTGCTCTACAGATAAATTTTCTTCTGATTATATTAATAAAATGTATGTTTTTAAGTTTATTTCATGGTTTTAGCGTTGGCCTCAAGTACAATTTGTTCATTTATCAGTAAAGGGATTGTGTGAGATAGAGGGAGAAAATACATTTTATAAATATAAATATAAACATCTATTATTTTTTGTAATACATTTTTAAAATACAATAAATTATCTACAGGAAACATTTGTGGTTCTTTTATTTTCTGTGTGCAATATATTTTATAAATATATTTTCCTCAACATATAAAAATAAACGTTTGTGCTTTTAATCGTCCAGAAACATATATTAATTTATCGTATTACAATGATCCTAAGGGAGTCTAAAAGATAGTGTGTAGAAATTATATTCAAGGTGAACGGATCTTTATATCCTTAAAATATTTCAAACTGGTCCAAAGTATAAAAAAAAAAAATTATTACCACGACATTTGGCCGATTTGACCTTCAGGTGCATAGCATCTTCAGAAAAGCAAAAAGAAAGAAGCAGAAAGGAGGACCATGGAGGCCAGAGACATAAATATAAGCCAAGTAAATGTTAGCATAAAAAATCGGAGACTCTTGCTTAACCGGTTTGGAGGAAAATTCCGGATGATGAAAAGAAAATGGGTGTTGAGACCTCATAAGTTCGCTATAATCAGGAACAGCAATAATGATTTAAATAATTCAATTTCACGTGAAATTCAGTTGTGTATTACTACGTGATTTTATACTTTGTTCGACTAGGTCTTGATAAATTTGTACTTAAATGTTTCTTCGCTATTGAGGTAGAATTGCATACATTTAAAAGAGAATTATAAATTAAAAAATATTAATAATGTTGATTGTAACTCTTTTTTTAATTTATACCTTATAAATTTGTTAATTACTCTGATTAATCGAATTTCGATTAAAAAACATTTTATTCTTTTACTTGTGGATGAAAACTAAAATTGTTTACCGGTATGTATTAATACCTTATTACAACGTACAGAAGCTTGAATGATATCTTGTTATAACTTAACAAAAGGTCTTATAAGATCCTCGGAATTGATTTGGACAATCGGGTACGTTCCTTAATCCATCGCTGAACTCAACGATTAGAGACGGATCCGGTGCCATCAATGAGCTCAGCATTGAGTTTAGGAACATTATCTTAATTAAATAGTGGTTCTCCTTCTTGATCAATGGCATGCACATTAACAAGGAAAAGTTCAGTACAAATGGAACAAACCTCAAAATTAAAAATTTTCGTTCCAAAATAAAATTTTATTTTATTTATCTCTCTAGAATATCGTATGGAGAAGATATATTCAATAAATTATAAATAACCATGTGTATTTTGCGCGATTCGACTTTAAATCAATCGATGAAAAGTAAATGTTTAATATTCTTTAGTGTTGCCCAAACGCGAGAACTAGACCAATCTTGGTCTTGCAAACTCAGTCTTGGTCATGGTCTTTGTCTTGCGCAAGAGCCTCGGAACAGTCTTGCAGTTACTTATTAGCTTATCAATATAGAAATATTAGTGTAATTTTTTAGATAGAAGAAACCTAACTTAGTCCGAATGAAAAATTAGAGAAGTTACATGCAAAAGTATATTGGTTATACCATAGATATCCATAGATTTATCAAGTATTGGTTACTATTTTGCCGTACTTTCTATTCAAAAAATCGATTTTTTTGACAAGTTCTGGTTTTTGACCAGTTCTGCAAAGTGCGAGACCTAGACCGATTTTGGGCATCACTAATCTTCTTGTCTCACAATTCAATTTTTATTCTATTGTACCGACTGAATACATTACGTATATTTTTTTTTTCTAGATTAGTAGTCCGTGGTACAGACCATACGTAAATATTTACGTATATATTATATATTATATCTCAAAGGTGTTTTTTTTTTTTTTTGTCGTTGCTTCATGAATTCTTTATCAAATCTAACAATTGAGCCCTCATTTTAAAGATCTTCATATCCTTCCTGATAAAAATATTCACACCCTCTCGAAATTTAAGTAGGAAAAAATATAAACGAAAATAAACTGTATTAGCGAATAACTCAAAAAGTATGCATTTTTTCTTGTATTAATTATTATTGGAAAGCTTACTAAATTAAATAAAAATAAAAAAAGTAAAAACCGGACCATTACTAATAAAAATACAGTCTATTTGATTTGATATACATAAAACTTTCTTCCTCTTCGAAGATACTGCTTCTACTATATGATGACCGTTTTTTTTTTTTTTTTTTTGGCCGATATATTCTGCATTATTAAATGCATTTTTTTTTTGTTGGCACATATTATATTTTATATTAATATAGAAAATCCTATTATTGAGGCCTTATTTTGGATATGTTCGACAATATTTCGCGTTTAGAAATAGACTATTGAAAAGTAATTTATACAAATATTTTTGTCTATTATTTAAAATGATGAAATATTGTACTCGAGCTATTTCAGAAAACTTTTTATATCTTTACATAGTCCATAAAGAGACAAAAAAAAAATTGAACTCGATTTATTTTCCTGAAAATTGATCGAAGAAAAGATTTGGGTACGATTTATTTGATAAACTAAAGCAATGTATAGCGGCTTAAGGTAGATCAGTGTAAAAACTTCAATACCCTTTAATATTACTGATCAAAAACTTTTTTTCATAGCCTAATTTTGTCAAACAATAATTTCTGTTAAAAGTAGAAAAAATAGTGAAGCTTGTTTGATGTGGGAAACAGATTTTCTTAATTTCACTTGGTTATCTTTTTTCTCTCATTCACCCCTTTCTGACACCAGGATATGAACCGACAAACCCATAATGTAACTTCGTTAATATTTGTCCGAAATGAACGATTTGTGTACAGATTTTCATCACCTTAAAAAAAAATAATAATAATAAAAATAAATAAATAAAACACCGGCTAAACGGTTTTTGGGACCTTTAGGCCCCAATACACTTTTCTTTTCTTTATAACTTTTTTTCATGATTTTTTTTCGGGAATTTAGTCCATATACGAAAATTGAAAGGACAATCATCAGAACATTACAGGAAAGTTTCACCAAATCGCTCGAGCCGTTTTCGCGCTACAGCCTATAGCAAAACATGTTTTTCAATTTATTTCGCAACAGATATTGCGCATGGTGCATCCAATATAAAAAAAGAAGGAACAAAGTCGGTTCTCTAGTTCCCGAAAAATTTGTCACAGAGCGACAGACAGACAAATGGCTAAAAATGTGTTTTTAGCACTCAGGAGGCTCTGAAACGTATAGATCTGCCGAAAACCTCATATCGCAAATTTGACCCGATCGCAATACTTTTCTTACCTAGTATAGATAGGAAAGTAAAAACACGATGGCCACCATCTGATACATAACTTATAAATGTGTCCTCATGAGAAAAAAAGATTGGGGACCCCTGTTCTACGGTATATTATTTATAAATCATATATAATCATAATTTTATTCACGAAGATCAGATTTCGGTTTCACTTAGTACAAATACAGATCTATTCAACATCGTTCATTATAAAATCTCTAATATACAAATAAAAGACAACTAACGATTATAATAATTATGATAGTTAGTTATAATAAAATAAATATAACTTACTTAATCTATTCTGCCTTCTATGAAAAATATACGTATATCTATATACAATGAAAATACAAATACTGCATTATATAATCCTTAACACAAAAGTAAAAAAGAACTAACGATTATAGTAATTATGATAAAAATTCGAAATAAATATAAATTATTTTTAAATTTATTATACTTTATTTATTTCCCCTAATATAAATATATATTTTCCATTGGCTCTACAGACGTTGTAGATCTTTAGTCGCCTTAACCAGCCTTCTCCACCTCTATGCCTATCTTGGGCTACAGCTTTCCAGTTTGCGGCATGAAGCTGAGCCGTATCTTTGTTTATCCTATCTATCCATCTGGTTTGTGGCCTCTCACGTGGTCTCTTGCCTACTACTCTGGCATTCATTGTCGTGTAAAGGCGTCCTGATGGATTGCTACGATGTAGCAGTCCTGCCCAACTTAACCTCCTTGCCTTTATATCATGAGATATTGACTGACCCGTTTCTTTCAGCAGTTCTTCATTGTTCCTTCTCCTCCATGTATCAAGTATGTATGTTCCATGTATGTTCTGGTCCCATATAGGTCCTGTTTTCCTACGTAAAACTTTTCTTTTGAATCTCTCAATTCTGGCTTCTAGTGTGCCGGTTAGAGCCCAGGTTTCGCAACCGTACCGCGCAACTGACTTAATCACGGCGTTGTACACCCTTATTTTGAGATTTCTGAAGATTTTTCTGGGTTTTAGTACCTTTGAAAGATAGAAGAAAGATCTGTTCGCACTTGTTATTCGCTGGTCTATCTCTGTTAGTTGATAATTTATTGAGGTTATTGTGGAGCCGAGATATTTGAATCTGTCTACTTTCGTGAATGACTTAGAATCCACGCAGATCATGTTATTAGAGTGGATGTTTCAACTAACTATCATGTATTTTGTTATATCATTATCATACAATCCAAACAACGAGGATGTTTTTTCACTCTAATATGTGGTTTTATGAATGTTTGAAGATCTTGTATTCGCTCTTTAAAAATATTTAATTACAATTACAATCGCTAGAGTACAAGATTGAAAATGTTGCATATATGCATATTCCATATTTAGAATTCGTATGGATGTAATTGTAATTAAATATTTTTAAAGAGCGAATACAAGATCTTCAAACATTCATAAAACCACATATTAGAGTGAAAAAACATCCTTGTTGTTTGGATTGTATGATAATGATATAACAAAATACATGATAGTTAGTTGAAACATCCACTCTAATAACATGATCTGCGTGGATTCTAAGTCATTCACGAAAGTAGACAGATTCAAATATCTCGGCTCCACAATAACCTCAATAAATTATCAACTAACAGAGATAGACCAGCGAATAACAAGTGCGAACAGATCTTTCCTCTCTCTTCCAAAGGTACTAAAATCCAGAAAAATCTTCAGAAATCTCAAAATAAGGGTGTACAACGGCGTTTCATCGACAATCATTTGTATCGACGATATTTAGTGATAAAAATAATTTTAAATGATATCTTCACTAACAGACGTTTCTGAAATCTCCTCAATCATCTGGGTTCCATTCTATAATAATAATTATTATTATTATTATTTTTTGCAAGAAATAAAATCCATATAACAATATTTAGTCATAATAAAGAAATATATTTATTTATTTATATATGTCCTATTACGTGATAATCAAATTTATTTATAATGACTGAGTATTTTTTTCCGGGAGAAATTAAAATAACAATCTGCCATTTACTCAATAAGTGATTACTTTATCCAACTGGAAAATATCCCTCCAGTCTTATAGTTAACCATTAAAAACACAATTATTCCTGAACTTACGCTAAACCGTTATTTTACTCACTCAATACCTATTTGATTGCTGTAGAAGAATCTTGGTTACTTACTAAGAATAAGAAATAGTAGTATATATTTATTAAAGATATAAGTTGCTTTTATATTATCCGAAGTTCTCAAGAGATCATAGAGCTATTCTTCGCTATTGACATCGAAAAAACAAGAATTAAGGCGTAAGATGCGACAAGGAAACCTGAGCACATCTCTCCATTTTGTGCTGATGTTTTTTTGTTTTGTTTTTTAACGTTTTCAGCTCACTAGCAAAAATTAAGAAACTTTCGAAGTCAAAAATCGGTTCACATCTTAAAATAAAAAAAAACTAATATAATAAACTTTTCAAATGTGTTCTAATCAAAACATATTACTTTTGTAACATTTATGCACCTATTACCTCAATTATAATACAACGAACTATCTCATAAATATTTAAACACTTTTTCCGAATATTTTTAACTATTTTACTGCAGAAAATTTCAGTATCGATTATTGACTAATTAATCACTATTCCACGATAGTTCAAATGAATAATTAAATTCAGTATTCTTAAATCAGAATAATTTCTAGTGAATAATGAAACATCATTAGAAATTAATACATAGATGTTGCATCATTGATAGAGGTTGCACGTGTTTCATTAAATAAAAGATTTAACGAATGGAATCTTTTCTGAACGAATGGGAAATGTATTGGATATGAAATTATCAAAGTGAAACATCGAAAGTGATTAAACTATCGTTAAATTAAACTATCAGCATATACACCAAATTTAGACATAATTATACCACAGTGAAAGTTTAATGAAATTTCAGAATGGGAAAACTTTCCATTCAATTCGTAGCTAGGAAATATTGTATTTAATACACCTCTTGGTAAAAAAAAAGATGACATCTTTAAACAATTTGATAAAACTGTATTCAATTCATTAATCAAAGGCATATTAAGTTTAATGATTTAATAACTATTAAACGAATCATCTTAAAAACATTTATACCATCTCCAGAAGAGGTGAAATAATACCAATAGGTGTAAGGAAATATTCGATTAAATGTGGATGCCACAATGAATAGTAAATTCACAGTAATCATAGTTATTTTAGATAATTATGATAAATTGATTTTTTGAAATGATGCAAACCACCTCCTAATAGGAATAAATAGTATTAATTAGAATAATTAGTACTGATAACATGATATTATTAGTTAGTTTAAGAACTTAGAATAAGGAAATACCCCATCAAATGCTGAGCCAGTCAATAAATCTATCAATGGCGTGCGTGGATGTTCAATATAAAATAATCTTTTTTTTTTGTCTTTATATTTCCATCCACACCTTTCATGAGCTTGACAATAAGCAGATGTGCTGTAAATAATAAGAAAAATTGACATTTTAGAGGAAAGAAATAGAATCAACAGCACTTCTTCCTGGTTTTATTATTTCCTTAATTCAGGAAAGGAGATATCTCATCCAGCTCATTAGTCGTCACCTGATAGGCATGTCAGATTTGGCCATGTCGTTAATAAGTCCGTTGTGATGTCGGTATAGTTTAAGATGAAATCTGGAGTAGAGATCACGTATGTGTTGGTCGATAGTTGGTTATCGTAAGTCGTTATGTAAAGTTTTGTAGTTTACGTACCATTTTGACATGCGGGTCCCAGGTCATCCTTTTGTCAAATATTAATCCGAGATAACGCTCAGTGTCCGTCTGGGGACTTTGGTTGTTGCCGACATAAACTGGTGGTCATGTGTCACGTTGAAGTGTAAATGTTATATGTTGTGATTTGTCATCTAATTTAATTGATTGAATAAATAATTGAAATCTAATTTTCCAAAGTTAAGACCAATTTTAAAAATATAAAAAAAATCTACTGCAAAGATTAATCGAAATACATTACATTTTCACATTGAAGAAATAACTAACCGCCAATTTATATCGAAAACAATCAAATTCCTTAGGCGGACACCTTAAACTACCTTGGACTTACCTTTGACAGAAGGATGACATGGGGCCCACTTGTTGAAATGAAAGGGAAGACGACTCAAACTTCTTTACTCACTTTTTTTTCTAAATATTGAAATCTAGAATTGGGACAGAAACCAAATACATATATACTTAAACCGATATGAACATACTCCTCACAGATATACGATATAGCTAAAAAGACTACTCCCAGCAGCCAACAGATAAGGATTCTATACAAACGATCTCATACTAATTTATACGGACACACTGGCATACTAATAAGAGATATAGCTTTAGCTTACATGATCATCAATACGAGAAAGCGCCTAAAATGCGCTGGTTGAAAGACCTCCTTCCTTGACAATTTCCTTCCGAGAACCAAAAACCGACCTGATCGCAGGTAAAGGTTTGAATGTAAATTATGAATGTGTGTGTTATTATAAGTAAAATTTACCTCGTCTGCCATACCAGAGCCGCTGCTTTAAAAAATGGAGCCTGATTTAAAGAATATTAGGCCAGTAAGTTGAGAATCGAAAAGAAAAATATATATCAAAACATGTGGAAAAAGTTGTTATTTTTTAATTTGTGTATATGGGTTTAACCATGGTAAAATCCAACATTTTTAACTAGAGCAGTCAAGAGAAAACTTTTAATAGCCAAAAAAGCCGTATTTATTCGATTTTTTTTGTTTTTGTATTTTCATCTACAACTCCTAAACGATGCGAAAAATTTACACTTTAAAAAATAAAGAACGTTAAATTTTGCGTCGAACGAGCACCTAAACTTAGTAATTTGGTTAACTGGTATGGTAGAAAACCACGGTCGCTAATTTTTACCAAAATTACCAAAACACATCGAAAACAAATTTTTTTTTTGGCTGTGAAAAGTTTCCCCTTGGTTACTCGTGTTAGAATTTTAGGGGTTTATATGTTAAAACTCATATACACAAGTTAAAAAAATAACATTTTTCGTAATATATTTCCCGTGTCGATCCTCAAGTTACTGGCCTAATATTCTTTAAATCAGCCGCCATTTTTGAAAGCAGCGGTTTTGGAATGGCAGAAGAGGTCAATTTTATTTAGAATAACACACAATTTGTTAATTTACATTCAAAACTTCGCCTGCGATTAGGTTGATTTTTGGCCACTGTCTTCAGGGATAAAACCATGGTAATTGATTCAACCCAGGATTAATTGTCAGATTGGTCAACAGTCGATTGATGCAGATGAATATGTAAAGTTTTAAAAATAAAAATCATGTTTTATTACCTTAAATTACAACACAACTATACCTACAACTGCTAATTGAACAGGTTTTAAATACACTTATGATATAACAGAACAAATAACTATTTATTGTAAATGACAAATTAATTCATTCAAAGACATAAAACATTTACAACAATCTATTCACATTTACAACTGAGAACTAAACATTATTGCTACGAGATGTTCTGCTAAGAGCTGAAGAACATATAGTATGTAGAAAAAATGTTTCTTCCGAGAAAGATCGGAAGTCAAATAGGATCTATCATTTAAAGATATAAACGATATAAAATAAATAAACGAATTAACGAATAATTGCCGATTGAACTTAAAATAGTCGCTTCTCTGAATATATTAAAAGCTAAACTCAAAGTCGGACCTAATACAATCAGCCAAATGGAAATTTTTATTTTATTTATCCATTTTTATTAAAGCAGCCCCCATACCAGACTGAAACGACTAGAAACCGCCTGACGTTTTCGGACTACTGAAGCACTTACCAGACAAACGCTCTACAAAACATCCAACTATTTACAAGAGACTCGTATATATTGCTAATAAGGCCTATTTGGGCTTACAGATTCGAGCTTTGGGGCTCTACTAAACCATCAAATTCCTCTCGTATCCAATCCTTACTATCCAAAATCCCTGGTAAAATCCTCAATGCTCCCTACTTTGTCACAAAAGTAATCATCTATAATGACCTTAATGTACCATATATTTCCGATTTAACTCAATCCAGATACCTGTCCTTCCATAATAAACTTCTGAACCATCTGAACCCTGTTGTTTCCAACCTTGCTTTCTCTTCTATTCCTGATAACCCTCCTAGGCGTCTGAAAAGAAATTGGCTTCGGGGCCTTCTCATATAGAAATATATAATTGGAGTGCTACCAATGGGTAGTTTCTCTTCATTTTGTACATGTCCATGTCACTTATTCATATTTACTTGTTGTATTTATCATTATATACAGTTGTAAATGTCAGTAATAATATAATAATAATAATAATAAAAGTTATTAAAATCATTTTTGTCGTTCGTTAGATAAGTGAACATATCATTTGTAATGAGCCTACAGGTTTGAAGTAAACCGGAGTTTAACATAATGGAAATAAGAGAAAAAATACAATCATAATAAAGTAAAGATTGTTTTAGGCATGACCTTGAATGTACAATTTTAATCAAGGGAAGCATACAGAAAAATTGTACTAGTACAAACCTTACGATTTGTTAGTTCTTGTTTTTATAATTATTTTCTGTTGTTTAGGTAAAGTTTACTAATTTAAAATACCCATTTATCTAACATAGTATAAGGTTCGTTTATTGGCGTTTGATTTTCACTATATAATTATAACGAAACTTCATATTTAAGGGGCGATTACGACTTAGTTAAATATTAATTTTGTTTTTACGTTAGATGTAGCATAAGCTATTCTAGGACTTTATACTAGGACCTAACGGTAGGGTTAGCTCAAGAATAAAACTAAGAAAGTTTATAAATAAAGAAATTTCTTTCGAATAAAATCTCTGATTTGTTAGTTTTATTTTTGATTTAATTCCATCCAGAAATCAATTTAATTCGAGATTAGTGACTAAATGTTAGGGTAGATCAGATACATATTTTATATTGATTGTGCAATTTTCATGGGACAAACCTCGAGTGAAAAAGAGAGTGTAGTATTTTCAGTCGTTGGTTTAAACTTCTTCTCTTCATTTTTAAGTGTGGGCTGATTTGCTAAACTATTTTTTTTTAATATTACACACGCCTCATAGACTTTAAAACACCATCTAACAAAACGGAATGATTAGTGGAAACTTTGAAAAATTCAACTCTACCAAGATAAATCATTACTTTCACACTTTTACATGAAATATATCCTCTTATTTATCTTTACAATATCCAAATCCATCAGAAATATAAGGTGCTTATCTTGGACAGTAGAATGCCATGCGGCTCCCATATCAACAAAGAAAGAAAAACGTTAAACCTCAGATTACGATTATTATACTCAAATTTTCATAACATTCAAAATTAAAACAAAATAGAAACTGAACACTTACATTTACCTACTTAAGACTTTTTGGACCTACGTTTCACGGTTATACAAGACAGGTGAAATGATCCACATATGCAAACTCCAAATATTCCAGTCAAAAACTTTAGAGCACTATAACTAAAGCTCCATGGTACGTCACAAACATTACTTAACATAAACACTTTTGAGGACCACATACGAACACACTACAACAGATTTTTCGATTATTTGTAATGATATACTAATACACTCATACAAGATATAACGATAGTAATCATGTCCTATATCAGGATTATGAGGCTCAAAAGAAGATGAATGAGGAATCTTCTTGCTAAAGCATCCATACTAAAATAGAGATGGAAAGGGATGCTAGGAACTCCTCTCCTACAATCCGATGACATCTACTTGTATTATTCTTTCCGATAGCCGACCCACTGATGGTCAATGTTTTGGTATCAATTGGCAACATCTGGCGTGGGTATATAAATTAAATTTTAAAAACTAAAAATAAAATCCTTCGTAACATCCTCAATGCTCCTTACTTTGTCACAAATAAAATAATCCGTAAAGACCTCAATGTTCCATATGTTTCCGATTTGGCCAAATCCGGATACCTATCCTTCCATAATAAACTTCATAGAATCCTCTTGTTTCTAACCTTGCTTCCTCTTCGATTCCTGATAATCCTCCGAGGCGTCTGAAAAGAAGATTACATCGTGATCTCCTCATGTAGACAAATTATTAGAGTGCTACCAATGGGTAGTTTCTCAAAAAGCGTGTTTCATGTGATTAAATTCCTCTGTACACATTTACTCGATGTATTCATACTAATACAGTTGTAAATATCATAATAAAAGTTTAAAAAAATAAAAATACAATTTAGTTTAAATAATTTTAAAATGACTATCGTTTCACCGAAGAAACTACCACTACTCCTATTCTAGAGGGTATAAATTATGTCAACCGAAGGTAAAGTACAACACATGTAACATTATTCAAAAGATCATTTTTTATTAAATAATATAGTAACTAAGATATAAATTTGAAAAGTCAAATTATTGGAAAATTGGCTCCCCGGACAAATACATAAATGTGACAACTTGTCCTTTAGCTCCGTAGTACAGATTTAGTAACTTTTTTTTGTCTCCTCTTCCTTGTTTTTAGGCTACATGTTTTTTTTTGGTTTTTTTTTTCCTGGCCGAGGGTGATGGTGGGGAAATTATGCCGAGTTAAAAGTCCCACTGGACAACGGCGTTTGAACTCAATTTAATTATTTTCTATTACAAACTTCGGATTATCAGGTACCGGGCAACGCACGTTGCTACACGCGTCAGTCAGCTCGGCCACCCCCCCCCCCCCCATACGGGTTTAGTAATTAAAAAACACATTTTAATAATTCAAAGTTATGAAATATTGACTCCCCTGAAAAAAATGCACATGGTGTTCTTTATTCCTGAGAACAGAATTAAAGTAACTCTAGATGTTGACGACTACCTGCATTACGCAAAATCTGTTTTGCGTGGTTTGGCCGAGTTCGCTATCATCGGCGAACTCCAAAAAACACTTTCGACGCCTGCGCAACCCAGACAGCTGATGAGCCGGGACGAACGGTACCCGGGACTACCCGATGGAACGGTTCGCTGCGGAAGTTCTTCATAACGGGACGGGTATCCCTCCTCCACAGAACCCTCTCCACCGAGCTCCAGCCAGTCGACTTTCACTTCAGTGTAGTGTAAAAAGCCGTCGTGTATGTTATGGAGTGATGCAGTTATACAAGTATGTACCATATATATTACATTATTACACTTGTAAGTAATGTTTGTTTTGTTCTGTCTTATCTTTACAAGCATCCAGAACCATTTCTATGTTTCATTTTACACTGCTAACAGTGTATACAAACAAAATCTTGTTTTCTTAATTTGACATTTACAGATAATTCTCTTTTTGGGTACTTCGTGGGTTATTATAACATGATAATATAAAGGAATGACATTCAATTTAAAATAATAAAAATTCAGTGAAGTGTAATATTAAAGTACAGAATGAGACATCCCTGCCTTATTTCAAAAGTAAACAAAACTTTATTTCGTCTATACAAAAAAGATGAATTACTAATTTGAATTTTGAACGATAATTTCATTACAAATTCTCGGAATAAAAACATGAAACGAAAAATTGACCTTCTCTACTTTATTATTTATACAAAAAAATGTGAAAAATTAACAAATAAAAAAAATCGATAATCAATAAAAAAATAGGGAAAATATATAAACAATCCTCTAATGATTTATCAATGGATATTGATCGTTTCCATATTTACTATCGCATATTATAATTACATATTATGTTATTTTTAATTTAGTTATTTGTTATATTAATATTAAAATTTTATTTTATTTTATTACAGTTTATAATAGGTAACATCAGTTTATTGCAAAAGGACATCAAGTGACATTTCATAACCTTAAACCACTAAGAACATTAATGAATCTTCACTTTTTAAATTCAGAAAATTTTACAGTTTTGACTATATTTGATATGTTGGAGAGTTTGATACTGTGTCAAAAGTACGGCTGCATCAAAAATGTACTTTGCGACTTTTTGCAATAAACCGACGATGTACCGGAAGAATTCATTAACACAAATTTTTTTTACTTTAATCATAAAAAGCTAAACCAATCTATTTAAAAATTCTCAACACAAATTCGGCTGGGTATTCACAACAAAACACATTTTCAAAATAAAAATTCTAACCTATTGGTAAGAACATACTCGTAAATTGATATTTTGGGATTAACTTTTCGATGACGTTGTGAAAATTTTAAAGTTTTAAATATGAGAGTCGTAACTCTTCTGATACAAATATTAAAGCGTATATTCTAATTAAGTCACTAGATGCGTAGTTTCGTATTTTTAGATTCAAAATTGAAGAATCAATTGCGGGAATTTTTATAGGATCAAATTTTAAATTTTTCTGGAGTATCCGATGTGAAAATAAACAAGTTCGATCAATTTTAAATCATTCGTAAAATGATATAAAAATATTCAATTATGATCATAAATAGAACTTCTCCTCCTTGCGTTCTATATTCCTGAAGAAATTCAAGTTGCATCATGTCGTTGTATAAAACATAGTGTAACACTACTAACATGTAACATGCCCTGTAAAAATAAACAAGTTCACGATGTAGTCGACGCATAATAATATTCTATCGATCTTCCACATTTAGGGTAGAACGATTTATTAGAAAATGTTATTCTGATAATAGATTTTAAATTGCAGTTATTCCCTGTGTAATTGCTAAGTAGCTCGGAGAGCGAAGGAGATGTATTTATGACACTTTCAGTTTCTCTGTAACGAAGTCTATTTGCTTGTAAATTCCAACCATGACTAGAAAGCTTTAAAGATTAATAATAATAACGGCATCTTTTTTTTTATCTTTTGTATGGTGTCGAATGGTTAAGAATAATTAGGGGTAATTAAATATTTAAAATACTAAACGAAGTATGCCAATAATTAATTAAACGACTTTTGTAAAGAATAGGTTTCGAAATTGCATATTTTTATACAATCAACTTAAATGTGTGTGTGTTTATGTATAACGCAAAGGAATGAGGGAGAGAGCCAGTGATTTTATATCACCTTAGCTTATCTCTATTTTGTTTATTCTAAATAAAAATAGATCTTAAAATATAACTGATTATATTTAATTAAATTCATAAACTCATTAATCATTGGACAAATAATCAATCAAACAATCGATCAGTGTATATTTCAAAAGATCTATTTGAATCTTCTTAAGCCCATTAAATCAAACTACATTGTATAAAAGTCAATTTTTGCTCGTTAAAGCCATCTTGAGGACTAAAACGTAATATTAATAATTTATATTTTTTTTCAAAAAAATAATTAATTAAATTTCCCATTGCTTTAATGAAAGGATACGAATGCATCATGAACTTATTAAATATTTTAAAGGGTTCACACTTCACCTCACATCATAAACCTATTTGCTCTCCACTTCAATCGTAAGATCGTTCAATCACAAACTCAAGAAAAATTTGGCCTACAAAAATATCGTACCGATCGGCCTATGGAACCTCGTCAATTTGAAATGGTGAAAGTCACATCAAAGGGTCCAATATTTTTGTCGTGCACCTTTTTTCTCGATTTTGTGATCGAATTATCTTACGATTCAATTGTAAAGAAAGTGGGTGTTAATGCTTTTTTTGTACAACAATAAAAAGATAAAGTTTGGCGATCTTCAGATTGAACTGTCGATAATTTAAAAACAAAAATTAACGATTAATGATGTTTTAGACGGATGTTAATAATTTCATAAATGGTAATATAACATTCAGTCAATGGACAATGGTTGTAGTGAAATAAGACTTCATAGACACATATACAGAAAGTATAAAATAAACAGAAGCAAAATAAAAAAAATCCTGTACCTCTACAACTCTTGAAGGGTCTGTGGGTTCAGTACTATTTAGAGAAAGCACTGTTTCTTGGTCAACGGTATGCAAGGAGGTGATTTGACCGAGATCACGCTCAGCCGCCAGGTTTTTCTTCTTAATTAATTATTTAATTTTGGGTACCCACTTTAAAGAGGCTGGGTGTGCCCTAGGAGGGTCTCTTGATCCCAAGGTTGCCCCACAGCAGATGAAACAATATAAATAATTTTTCTGCCTCGAGGCGGGATTCGAACCTGGGACCTTCAGCGTTGGGACCTCTGCGTTCTACCACTGAGCTACCCCACCTCCTCCTATAAGCAAAGAAATGACTAAATATTAATCCAAGAGTATATATCTTAAACTAAAATAAAATAACTTGAAGGTAGGAAAATTTTTAAAAAATATATTAATAAGCAGACATACCTATACACACATTTACAATCAGACGAGGGAACTTCAAGCTATTCTTTCTTACTACAGAGAGAAACGCACGGCTCCAGGAGATCCCTGCCCTACTCCCTCAACACGTCACTGATCTCTGTATTAGGTTATGTCATTGTCAATATTTTGAAATACGAGACAAATTAATTGCATTATGTTTTTGTTAATTAATGTGGATAGACAGCTAATTTAAAATGCGTGAATTACCGAATCATTAATTAAAAACGACGAGCAGTAACCGTTTCCCTATTAATATTTTATCGTATTGGTAACAAAAATCACGACGTTTTGGGGACGTTTTACAATAATATTTTCCACATTATATAAAAAAAGACTATATCTATTTAAATGTTTAAACAATTGCCTCTATAATTCAACAAACCATCAACAGATTTTAAATTAATACTGCTTTACACTTATAAAAATAACAATAGAATGACGTAGTCATTATTTCATTATTTTGAACTTCAAAAAATATTGTGCTAAGGAAAGTCTTAAGTTGCTTATACTTTTGATTTATGTTATTATATGTTAATATTTATGTCAGAATATTAATAAATGTTAATGGGAGAGATTGATTAGTTTATAATAGGCTAATTTTAGAACATTATTGTCACTTAAGCTGTTAATCTATACTTATAAGTAATTTGATAACAATTCGGAAAGACTGGCGGTGAATTTCTGTACGTAAAATTTGTACAAAAATAAAATACCTTAAACCTAAACAATTAAGAGTTTGATATTTGAGTTATCAGTATTTAATTCTGTACCCCGGAGGTAAACATTTTTGCATTTGTTCAAGGGAGCCAATGTTACATCGCTTAGCGCTAATAAAATTTATTTATATGTTAATAAATCTGTACTACGGTGGTAAAGGACACTATGTGGTATTCTTGTATTTTTTCAGCGACTCAATTTTCTATAACTTTGAGCCAATCAAATTTGTTTCTTTTGTTACAAAATTATTCAATGAAAAAATCGTGTCGTTTAACTTCGGGAAACAGAATTACTAACATAACAATGCTTCACTTCTAAAGCCTTATAAATCTAACTTAAATACCCTATAAGTATGTAAATACCAAATTGGAATGTCAAATAATTTTAAATTGGTGATATATCTTTTCTATTAATAAAAGTTATTTTAATAAAAAGTATGAAAATAATGAATAGTAAACTGAAGAATATTACTTGTAAATAGGTTAGCTCTTTTTTTTTCGATCTAAAGTGGTCCCTCTTATATCTCGAAAGTTCTTTTGCCAGATTCTTTTCTAAATTTCTCTTTAGGTTACTTTTTCTTAATGTTTATTTTCGGTCTATGCCTTCGAAGTATTCTGCATATTTGTTAATAATAATATTTAGAAGTCATATAAAAAAACTGTGCAAATTTGAAATTTGAATTAAAGTTACAATACCAATGTCATATTTTTGGGAGGCATATTTTTTCTAATATATTTTGCAAATAATTTATCATGTCTTTACTGATCAAAGAAATTTCAGAAGATATTGGATTATTGAAAAATAGTCCGCCTCTTAACTTAAATTAGACTTATATTTATCAACTATTTTCTAAAATATTATAAATGTGCCAACATTGTTATATTTTTAAGTATAGCGATGCTTATAGATTTACTTCTTAACTTCTTTATTACTATAAAATATTTTATTGTTACAATTGTGTACTTATTTTTAAAATGGATTCTGTTTTATAGTTGCTATTAGAAATGAATTTCAGATTCTCAGTTAATCCACCTTAAAATGACGATATGTTTTCTTTATTCTTTCAAAGAATTTCTCGCAGACAAGAACTTTATTCTCTAAAATATTTTGGCTTCATGCAAAGAAATAAAAATACAATATTATCTTATGATAACAATATATTTTTTTTAATGGAACAGAAAATATTATATTAAATAAACAATTGAAATTCTCAATAGAAAACTTTCTTATGTATACGCAGGCAATCTGTAAGAATTTGAGTATTAGGCGTTGCTATAAAGAACTATGAAGAAACTTGAGCTTCCTATGTTTTATTCTTTGTAGAAATGTAACAAAAAAAGAAATAAAATAAAATATTTTGTAAACTATAAATTTTAATTGTTTTATTCTTTACTACCTTGTCATAATTCGTATTAAAAAAAAATATTTTGTAGCAGGTATTTTTAATTATATTTTTCCGAGATTACTTTTCACTTCTTCAGCATTTAATATGCCTCCGTATAGGGCGAATCTGACTAAAAATCATTTTGTTTTATTTTTTTCATTAATGAACCATTCGACCAAAAAATTCAAAAACTTAACTTCCCTCGAAATGTTTACGTTTCAGGATACGTAGGACTTGAAAACTAATAAAAACAATCGTAGATCAGAAATAAAACATAACATATAGTGTGTAGAATTTCAATGAATGACCCACATATAAACGTTAAACACAATAGGAGCCTATGAACACTAAAAAACGAATCATAAGATGTAGCGAAATAAGTAGGATAAAGTTTTTTTCGATAAATATTGTTAAATATTATAAGGTATAGTATAGATTTTTATATTTTGGATTTTAGCTACGATTTAACTTTCTGCAGAAAGTCGCGGTCCACTTTCTCCCCATTTACAGATATAAAAAAAAAATTAGCTAATTATCGTAAAGATGGTTAATAAAACCAACATTTTCTTGACATTTATTTTTCTTACGCTATAAGTTCATAACCTTTTATTGTTGTTGGTCAACAATAAATATAAGGGCATATACCAAAGCTTTATTTGTTTCAAATACTATTAAATAACAATGAAATTATTATAAAGAAAAAACTGCTAAGTCTAATAGATGCAAGCCGAATATAGTACATATATTATATACAGTACTATACTATACTATATATGTAGTATATTTAGTGATACAGACCCCTTTTTATCGAATTATTAACATCCGTCTGAAACTTCGTAAATAATTTCATCTCATCGTAACCTACAACTATTTTATTTACCAAAACTCTTGGAATTGGGGATTTTTCAAAATGGAGGAGGGTATACTTTGTCTATTTAATTAAGTACTAAAAACTTGTATATGCCCATTGGCTTTCAACTTGGATCGTAAGATAATTTGATCACAAAATCGATGAAAAAGGTGGCCTACAAAAATATTGGTCTGTTTGTCCTATATAACCTCATTATTTTAAAATTTGGTGGTGTGGGTCACGCCAAATATTTTTTAAGGCCACCCTTTTTCTCAATGTTTTGATCAAATTATCTTACGATCCAAGTAGAAAGCAAATGGGTATTTACGAATTTTTAGTAATTAATTAAATAGAAAAAGTTTGCCCCCCTCCATATTGAAAACGTCCCAATTCCAAGGGTTTTGTAAATGCAATAGCTGTATGTTACGATGAGATGAAACTATTTACGAAGTTTCAGGCGGATTTTAATAATTTGATAAATAGGGGCTGTAACACGGACTATATATTTATATAGTAACCGCGGTTAATTAACCGCGATTACTTGGTAGCCTGAGTGTGAACATCATGTACCAAGTGTTACTGAATATTTTGTAAATTCCGAGATTTGGAATAAAAATAAAATGTCTTAAACGTTGAGCCATAAGAAAACCCTCGGACTATCAACAGACCATAGATTATATGATGAAATGTCTTGGATAGATAAGTTATTTAGTTTTTTTTTTTTTAATTTCCATTTAGAAATTGTTTTTAGCCTGTTATTGTAGTATATTTTTATAAGAGCGGCATTTCCATGATCTAATTTTTTTTTATTTATTAATTAAATAATTAGGTACTATTAATTTGGAAAACATTGACTGCATACTTTTTTTTTCTTTTTTTTTTTGTCTATAAAATATGTATTTGCGCCTGTCAACAATAAGTTGACAATCAGCAAATGTGATGGCGATAATGATATAATGACATGACAGGCATGGGGAAGGAAAGTACTCAGCAGTACCTCTTCCCTAACTTGTTCCAATTACTTAGGTTGTCTAAGGAAGGAGATCCCTCATCCAACGCCTTTTTAGTCTCCTCCTCATGTTCTGAGGTATGTCAGCTGTGGCCATGTCTCTTATAAGTCTGTTATTATGTCCATTTAAATTTGTGTAAAATCGTTGATATAGGGTCTTTATATGTTGGTCAACTGTTGGAAAGTGGAGGTCAGTACGTAGAGTCTTTTTAGTCACGTACCAAGGTGCTTTTGTTATGAGTCGCAATAATTTTGATTGGAACGTTTGAAGTTTTTGTAGGTGGGTCTTTTTAGCGATGCCGTATATACTTATAGACTGGATACTTACTTACCATTTTTGAGAGGCGTAACATTTTTTTTTCTATTGTTTATTAATAAATATCTTTTAAAGCGGTGAACGTCTTTTTTTTTTCATTTATAGTACTTTCTCCAGTTTAACCAGCCTTCTACGTCTCTGCTTATCTTGGACTACTTCTTTCCAGTTATCTCAATGATTTTTGCACATTCATTGATCCGATATATCCATCTGATTTTTGGCCTTCCATGTGGTCTTTTGCCTGCGATATTGAGGTATTCATTTGCGTGTAAAGGCTTCCTGATGGATTCATCCGAGATACATGCCCTACCAATCTTAACCTTTCTGCCTCAATATCTTATAGATTGACCAGTTTCTGTAAAAAGCTTTTTATTGGTCTGTCTCCCCCGCGTGTTACCGGACTAATATCAAATCGATCCGATTATGGTGGAGAGGACTTTTCTCTCAAATGTTTCAATTAATTTTTTTGTAGGGTGCTGCTTAGGATCCAGGTCTCACATCCATATATCAGCTTATAATAGGCTTTGTCATAACATTACAAACTCTTAATTTGAGTTTTAATGCGTGACACAAAGAAGTTATTTTATGTGATCTTTACAAGCATAAAATTTGATGATTATTGTTAGTTGTTTAATCAAAATAGGGACATATTCCGTCTTCATTATCAGAGAAATTCGAAAACCTACTTAGTTACAAGAAAGAATTCCAGACAACGGCTCGTAATCGTAAAACGTGAAAAAAGTGTTAAGCATTCTTATTTGAATATCCCAGTAAGTCATCCGAAGATAAGTGCCGAAAATTTACACATACATGACATTACTTATTTGCAAATCTTCGTGTCACGCCAGCAGGATTCTTACACTGTTGCTCAATTTAGATTACATATCATCTTATCCGTACATCTTAGGCAGTAAATATTTTATTCTGTGTAACAACAACGAATACTACACATTAAAGACATTTGAAAGGGAAAATAAATTAATCCTGCTTGGAGTACCGTCACCCAGAAACCTTTAAAGTAACTCCTCAAGAACACTTCCTGGTACCAGACTTGTAACAAAATACTAACGGACCAGTTTGGGAAGATACGGCCAGCAACGGATGGATAAGGGATGACCAATATGCTCTGGAAATGATACAAAGAGTTATTAAATTATATTGTATTTACAGCGAGTAATACATTATTTGGAAAAAAATGAGCCATAGCTGAGTGAACTAATTCATTAAATTGATTCTGTTCGATATATCACTCACTTTTATCAAAATCTCTTCACCTGTTTCATGATCAACATTGATTTTTTTTGTGGTTGATTGAATCATAAAAATTCTCGTAGTTTACCATCGATGTTCGACTATAGGCGAATAGAGTAATGTTTAATAGTTGAATTGTACAACATTTTAGCCAGATCATGTTTTTTATGCTATTTAATAAATATTTTATTCAAGAAGACTTACTAAACTATTTTAAGAGAAAGCGAGTTAGTTCTTTCTATTAAAGATATTGACCATTTTTCCAGAGAGTCAATGCGTGTTTTTTTTTTTTATCTTACAGTTGTAAATTGTAAAAAAATTATCAAAAAGAAAAGGCTAATTACCTTTTGATATTTTCAATTAAATTTTGGTTGTCTTTCGAACACGCATATGTTTATTTAATGAAATAAAAAATAATTAGGAATACACGTGGATGATAAGTCGCGTATGTCATTTATTCAGACGTCTATCAAAATAAATTATGTTTATTTATAGTTTCATAATTGTGGGTTGATGGTTGACTGTAGTGAGTAACGAACAGAAGGATGGTTGGGGTGATCAGTCAAAATAAAAATGATAAAAATAAATAATAATAATAATAATTATTTAATTATTCACCCCAACGATCCTTCTCTTCATTATTCATAGTTTCGAATGGCCACTACAAAAACCGATATATAACGTTTTTATTTTGAAAATATTATTAACTGATTTTCTAGAATGAACGATAATCGACATATCAAAAAGGATCAAAGTGATAATGCAGTAATTCATATACCATGGGCTTTCGAACATAAGTCAAATTCCAAAAATGTAAAAAATGTTATCATTTACATACAGCTCATAGTAAAATAAAATTTCTATCATTCGATGGATAAACTTCATTTTTCTTTGTTTTTCCTAATTCACTAACTGGACTTGGTGACTTTTGCTCGAACGATATTCGAACAAATTAATATATTTATTCTAGTATTCAATTAATTTTAATTATTGTCTATCCGCAAGCGTTTATTAAGGTCTTAACGAAACAGATAATTTCATGCCATATCCAAAGCCTTATTATGAAGTAAATTATTTGTATGTTTCACGTATTAATTTATACTGCCCTAAACTTTAAGAAAATTTGGCAGTTCAGAATTTGACTTATTAAAAACGAATAATCATTAGATCAAAAACTGAATCATGTCGTTTTCATCTTTCTTTAAAATAACTAGGCGAGCCTACAATCCTTCGCTTACTTAATAATTGTTTCGTACAAAATAAATATCATATTGTTTTAAATTAAGATCTAATTAAAACCTATCAAAATTTAAGTCATTTATAGCACAATAATGAAAAATATATTGGTGAATCGAATGAACTAAATGTGATCAAGTTTATCCACATATTTTGGGATATATATATATATATATATATATATATATATATATATATATATATATTATATATATATATATATATATATATATATATATATATATATATATATATATATAAAATAGAAAAATAACTTTATTCTGGGACACAGTCCCTTGAGAATAACAAAATAGAACAAAATTAAAATATTACATCTGGCCAAAATAAAATAAATCCAAAAAAAAGAAATAATGTAAAAAAAATATAAGGTAAAAATTCTATATACAAAACAAACTAAACTATATACAAAACCATTAATACTATGACAAGAAACTTAAAGCTATTTGCTCTTATAGACCAGTATACACTTTTTCCGAAAAAAATAAAGAATTAAAAAATAAAAATGTATCAAATTCTCTATTGAAATCCGCTCGGATGGTTAGCAAGTATCTGACTGTTTTTGTGATAGGAATTGGAATAGGAGGAATTTGAATGTGGATATGGAGGGGGAATGTCGAATTTTGATAGGGAGGGAATTCCAGAAATTCCCTATATATATATATATATTTATATATATATATATATATATATATATATATATATATATATATATATATATATATATATATATATATATATACATATACAATATCTATCTATGTCCCGTATTTGACTAAATATATGAATCACTGTAAGATTATGATTGAAAAATCCAGCTAAACAGCCTTGTATATCTAAAATGCAAATAAAATCTTAAGTATGTGTTAGAAGGTAATGTGATTTTTTTTTTTTGTCCTGATGATTCGTGAATCGGTGAAACATTAATGGATTAGTTTTTTTGTTACATGCATTTTAAAGACACAAAGCTGTTTAATTGAATTTTTCAATTATAAACCAATATCTACTTCTTGTAGTTTGAGTTTTATTCACGCTAATATGTAAACTATAGATTGTTTCGGATTGCTTTACTTTTCAAGCGATTCAACCTCAACTTTGTTTTATGTAGGCTTTCACAACTTTTCTGTTTAGTGAAAAAGTTTTCTGAAAGTGCATTTTCATTTTGAAACCTTACGTTTCCACCACGCAGAGTGGGAGAATGTTTTTTCCATTTAAAATTGAATCCTCACATGTAATAAGCTGCTTAGCCTCGATCAGTATATTGATCCCTGATACCCTGTTCACGATGTTCCTGAGATTGAAGAACATGTGATCACTACCTGCACTCCATTTGAGACATTAAAGAAGGACAAGTTCGTTACATGAGTTGTAGGCGGCAGGGAAGAAATAGTATCAGGCGCTCTCTTTAGCCAAATTTTCATTAATATAATAATATTTTTCGAGTTTTACCATATACCACCTGGATAAACCATTGCACTTCTACCAGTGCTCAGTTGGTTGGCTACGCGATCTAGCTGGAAAGTCGGTGCAAAGGAATTAATTGTTTTGCAAAAGGAAAAGGAGATTTAATTTCGGAAAACCTCTTTATGATAGAATGTTGTAATATTCAATGAATAAAAAGTTTTAAAAAATCAGAAATGCTTTTTTCATTCAATTAAGAGATAAATTTCTCAAGATATTTTTAATTACAATAAAAAAAAGTAAAAAAATAAGATAATTAATATATAAATAAAAAAAATAGATTGAATCTGAGTAAAATTAAAATAAACAAAACACACTCATATATATATATATATATATATATATATATATATATATATATATTATATATATATATATATATATATATATATATATATATATATATATATATATATATATATAATATCTGTTTAAGTCATGTTTAAAGTTTCGTATTGATTTGTAAATGATTTTTATTAAAAGTATAAAATTTGATTATACTCCGACGAATTGAGAGAAACGTTTGTACCTTTAAATACAATTGATAGTTTTGTGTCAAAATGACTTACTCGAAACCCGAATTATATGTCGTGTAATTGTTTAGTTTAAATCTATTTGTTTGTTATTAACATACAATTGTTTAATTATTTGAACTGTGAATCTTATTTTTTATGATTAAGTAATAAATTTCCAAAAGTGGAAAAAAAAATCATTAGATAAAGTTCGTAAATATTTTTATTAAATTTATTTTCGCTCAGGCTATGTTCTACTTTTGATTTTTCCCTTAATGTATCATTTATGAATGTGTAACAAGTAATTTTTCTCTCTTTTCTGTTCTTTTATTTTTTACAGTGTATTTTCTTTTTCCTTTTTACAAGTATTTTTCTATTTCTTTCAATGTATATATTTTTACTTATGTTTTATTCTTAATTTATTTTCTTTTTAGCTTGTATTTTAATTTGTATATAATAATGAATGTAAGCATAGAGCCACAATACCATATTCCCTAGTGGCAGATTGTATTGTTACTAGTCAAATAGATATATCTATTTGTGCCAAGATATCATTTATCCGCTAAAATTAGCATATTGGATTATTTTCATTTACACTCTGATTTTAAAGTATATTTATACTATCAAATAAAGTGTATCACAACTAACCCACTTCTTGAAAGTATAGATAAAGATTGATAGTGAAATGGATAATAAGCTTATACAAGCTGCAGTTTGTTATAATTCATCTCAGAAACACGATAATATAAATCATTATTTTTCTTTTCATATTCCCAGCACGCCTCCATACTTTCCCTTCGCCTAACTAGCAAATATGATACCAATACAACATCCTTGTCGTGAATTAAAAATGTGATATTTTTCTTCCAATTTATTTTTTATATCCGACATTATTATTCCAGACCAAAAATTTTGAATTTGTTACTGAATATGCTTTCTAAAAATTCAAAATGAAAAGTTCATGTGATTTAAGATTTGCAATTTTAACGGTAAAAAAAAACATCGTATCAATTAAAATTTTACACGAATTTTAGTTTTAAATAGATTTTAGTTCTTTTGAAATATATAATGAAATAGAGACCAAAAATTTAAGAAAAAAAAAACTGTTTAGACAATATAGAAATATTTATAATTTTATTTTATAAAACTTTCTAGAAAACTATGTCCTTTTAGATTATATTATTATTTTCTTTTTATATTATCTTTTATTAATAATATTTTTCACATTCTAAACTTCAAATTTAATATATTTTATTTAGGAAGTTATTTAATATTGATATAAGAAGCGGCTACTTATGTCGAGTGTTAATACGAGTTCGTGGAAGACTCAAGTTTTTTTTTTTTTTATATGGATAGGAAGGCTTGAAATAGTTCGAAAATTATTTGTATTAATTTATTTACTGCAATTTACAACTATATTAAAACAAATATATTGAGTAAGTCTGATGTAATGACATAAAACATGGAAATAAAATCTAATCATTAATAGCATTACAATGAATATTTTAATTTTGAAGATTGTTCGTTTGAATGAAATTTTTGATTTTGAGCATTCATGTGTTAGCTTTGTATTGCTTTAAGTACCCAACAAAATTAAACCAGCCACGAACCAGAATTTAAGGAGTACTTATCAATTCAGATTTCTATCTTACGTAATTATATACTGCGAACAATTATAAGGAAGATTTGTTCTTAAGTTCATATACTTACAAAAAAAAATAGATAACTGTTTTAGAATATCTTTTGTTATTTACAATAACATTAAAGCGATTGTAATACAATCCAATAGAAACTATAGTTCCGTTATAGACGGGGAATGTAATGAAAAAATAACCTGTTTTATGTGACGTTTGCTATTACAGCCGTTCGATTCTTATATTGTTTTAATATGGAAAAAGAATTGTCTAATCTGTTTGGTAAATATTCTATAGCTACATGAAATATTTTATGTGCAATTAATTTATTTCTAGAAAACTCATACACAATAAACATAATGCAAAACAATTTCATACTATTATGTTAAATAGTATATTGTTAATCAAACAAATTAAATTGACGCTTTTAAAATCTAGTCAAAACATGGCTTCAATGGCTAGTTGAGCCATCCTTCTAAGAATACTTATTACATCATCATATTTCAGAGGTAATAAATGGTATGAATTTAAAATGAATATATAAAAATATCTAGAAAAAATATCATAATATGATATATCCCGTTAGAAGTATAATAATTCTTTTTAAATACCTTATAAGAGTCAGCGATCCCGCTACACGCGGGGTTTTTTTTCGAATCTTTAAAAAAAAAAGTAGTACAAAAGATTGAAAACTTTAGATATTTTTTCATCCATTATCTTTCTCGATTAATCAATTCTAGATTAATGCTTTTGAAATTTAATTTCAGTTGATATTTATTTTTTATTAATATTTTCTTGCTGTTACCTACGGATTGATAGTGAATACATATATTTTTTTTATGGTGAAGGTATTCGTAACTCTTTCGTTTTCCTTCTCTAGTGAGAGTGAGGAAGGTCACAGACAGGTTTGTTCTGGTTTGGTCCACGTTGTCATGTAATATGTCACCATTTCTCTATCTAGAATATTACAACCAACGATGAGAGCAACTCTTTGAAATTTGTGCTATTAACTTATAACATCAGCGTAAATTAATTGCGATAATGCCTTATAATTAAAGATAATTTGATTTAGAAATAATTTTTTTAAATTTCCAAATCCATCGAAAATTCTATTAGTGTAAAAAATCATATGTTGTATTAGTCTGCACTAGACGACTAATTGGTTTGAAGATTATTAATATACAGCAAATTCTTAATAGTGAATTAAACAATGTTGGAAGGTTACAATTTTTGAACGATTTAAAATGATCGAAATAGTGTTTAAAGGCTACAATTTTTGAACGATATAAACTGAATGAAACAGTGTTTAATAGCTAGAGTTTTTGCTATCTACTACTTCTTTAAAGTCAAAAGTGAAATATTTTCTATTTTAATTCATTGAAAAAAAACAAAAAATAATTATAAAAGGAATGAAACTAACAATTTTACAAAGAATACTTTAAATCTCCAAGCATGTACAGCTATTTCTATTGATTTATTATAAGCCTGTTGTTTTGTATAACTTATTAATTACTAGATTTTAGATTATTTATGTTGATTAAAATACAATGATTAACTTTTAGATGGTCTTGTCTGTCATTCACAAATTAAAGCAATTTATTTTTTAAAAAACTGGAGTCTCTCATTTGCCAGATATTAAATCATTGCTTAGACCTTTGCTCTTTGAAATAGTGCTTAGTTATATCCTTAGACTTATAAGCTTAGCTACTTCCTGTATCCTTTTGTGTTTGAATCGTTCTGTTCATCAAGTTCTTTAGATGTTAAAGAGCATCCTTTAATCCCATAGAAGCTTTCAAGCGTTCCTTATATGCTATCATATTTTCAGCTTAGTTTGCTAAATCATATATTACAGTTCAGATATTTTTCGCTCTGCTCACTTCGGTCAACATTAGGTGTTTTTTTTTGTTGTTTTTTTTTTCGAGTGAATATCCTGTTCACAGAAAATTCTTCATTGACAATATCCTCATGTCATTAAACCAATCCCGAATGTTGATGGAGGTTCAACTGCTTGAGCTTCTGGTTTGAGGGATAGAATTCGAAAACCAGCCTACTCAATTTTCAATTTTATTTTTTAATTAAGAGTTGCAATACTATCTTATCATGAGATAAAATGGTTTATTTAAAAAATATTTAAATCAATGTGAGTTAACTATTTTGGATTAAAATTGTTTTATACTATAATCTATAACGAAACTGTTTATCCCACAATGGCTTCGTAACAAACACTTTAAGGCTGATAATATTCACAAAGCTGCTTGACCACCTATTCCCAAGGAATGCAAAATTTAGGTAACATTCCCATTATGAAATCATTATATTGTAATTACATTACAAATTTATTTTAAATAAATATGGTTAACAATCCAAAAGTATATTTTAAACAGGTTTCTTTTATTTATCTGGTTTGTTTAATCATCTTCCATTGTTTATTTATTTATCCAAATAAAAAAAATTATGTATGCAGAATAATTATAGGAATATGTTTATAATGAAGTTCAGTTTCTTTACGAATTGCTATATCCAATTTAGCTTCAATAGCAAGATGGTAAAGCTCAATCGCAAGAATTTCTCCTAACTCATTGAAGAATCAGGCACCGAATTATTAGAGGCTGAGAGAGCCACAAACATGTCTTCTGACCCCAGAGTCAATCCAAGGAAGATGTGGATTGATAAACTCTTCGTCAGTCAGTCCGTAAAAGCCTCCGCTGAAGCCATTCTTGAAATTCGAAGCTGAGATTTAAAATTGCTATTTGAATCCAAAAATAATAATATTTTTATGATATTTTCACGATAAAGATTGTTTCTTTATCTTCAAGTTTCATTATTTTTCTAATTTCTAATAGGGAAATAAGAACAGTTAGCATGGATTATATGAATAATAAAATCTTTCAGTTTGGTATATTATAACTTAGGTATTCACGACCTGAATTGACATACTTAAATATTTCACGAGAAAAAGGTTATATATATATATAAATTTCAATATCAATTTCTAGAAGAAAAAAATGTCAGAATCGAGTAAAAAAACCTGAATAGATATTAATTTTTTATTCTGAATTCATTTTATCAATTTTATATAATTATTTAGCTATCCATTTAAGCAACTATATACATATATACATATATATATATATATATATATATATATATATATATATATATATATATATATATATATATATATATATATATATATATTTCAAATGGATTATTTAATTTATTTATAACAATGGTGGATCTTTCAGTTTGGTCTATTATAACTTACATATTCACGACCAAAATTGTCATACTTAAATATTTTACGAAAAAAAGGCTATATAAATATAAATTTCAATATCAATTTCTAGAAAAACGGTATTTTTAATACAATACATGAAATTAATCAATAGATTTGAAAATACAAAATATTTAAAACATTCAAATTTCCAAGTATATATGAATCAATCTTCCGTTAAAGATCAGCACTTTCTATATTTTCACATGTAAATTTCACAAGGCCCTAGTCTATCTTTTAATTAAAAATTGTGGAACAAACAAACACTTTTATTGTTTTAACCACTTATAATATAACTTAGGTTCACAGCTTTTTGAAAACTGTCTTAGTCAAGGTTACAACTTATATTTTTTAATAACCTTAAGATTTCTAAATAGGTATTATTTCAGGATTGATTATTCAATATAACTTTGAAATGAATTCAATACATCGTTTTTATATACTGTGAAGTCAATTTGATATTATGGTACTTTAAATAAATTCCATTTAACTTCACAAATTTAATATCTCATGTAGAATTAGGAAAATAAATTATTTAATACATTTTATATTATTTATGCAATATCTAATGTTTATGGATAGCATATTAATTTCAATATTTTAAAATATTGCTTAGCAATTTAATTTGTGATTATATACGTAAGTATTCGTACATATATAATCACACTTAATTTTCAATGATGAAGATATAGCTATGAATCTATAAATCAAAGGGTCCCATTTTTTTAAAAAATTGACTATTTTGAACAGTCATACCTTTTTTTAAATGCTGTTAAATTAATTTATAGCTGTTAAGGAAAAAATACAAAATATTTCGAAAGGTGTTATTTTTTTATTATAATTGTATTTGTTTTTTTCTGGCCGATGCATTATTTTTTTTTTAATTATATTTCAACAGACGAGGAGAAAATGACGTCAATCGGTTTCATTGCAAGGTTTTTCTAAATTGTTATAAAATAAAATTTTTTAAACGGAAATCTCGAGCTTTGAAATTTTAAAATGTCATATTTGCAAAGTTATATCTTTTATAATAGGACCGGTTATTTTTTTTATCTCTTATAAGCTCTCGAAGACAAAAGGTGATGCATTCACCCTAAAAATCGGATACCGGATTCACAACTGACCTTTTACTTTCAAGGTCTGATAACACTCTGTAAGAAAGCTGTTTACCTTAATGCTTCAACGCTATTTCTCCGACTTGGTGCCTTAAGTATTACATTGTGGGTTAATATTTAAATTCAGTGCAATACTAAATAGTTATTTTATTTATTTATATTATTTTGTTAAAGAAATTGTACCTCAACCATATGCATCAAAGATTATGAACTAACTAGAATATTTTATTGGTAAATGCTGTAACTCACAGGTTCTTGTGCTCTGAGAAACGATCTATCGGATTCAAGAGACAATTTTGACAGTACCATTAAATCATCCAAGCTTTCATCTTTATTTGAATAAATTATTTAATAAAAACAGTACAAGTTCAATTTTTTTATTTGTTTATTATTACTTAGTGAGTTATTGACTAAGCGAAGACCTTGGATTGGGATGAGATCCGCAAAGAAAGTTTTCAAGATGGGTTTCTTGAAATACGTAAGTTTAAGAACTACAGGATTAATTAATTACACGAAGAACGTGCTAAGTCAATAACTAAACTTCATCTATGGACTTTACACATCCATTGTGTATCAACAGCAAGCTTATTTTACTCCCATAGCAATGTACTTATGTATTGTCTTCACAGACCTTGTAACAATTTGTAGAAGAGTTAAATCAGTTGAAAATATCAAATCCAAGTATACTTAGTGTATACCAAGTACTCGAAGTGAATATGAAATAGTATTTATACACCGTAAGATGGAGCTTTGAGCCTGGGAGGATAACTTTGAGACAGCGGGTAAAATTTCGTTTGTGGTGATTCCGTTGTAAATACACTGTGTTGGTTCAGTCTCCAAAAACGTGCTTTGTGCAGGCATTGTACCGCGGCTACTATCTTGCTGCAGTTTGAGGACCTTAATTCACTACACTCGTTATGTAGTTAGGCTTTATTTATTTCCATTGCTTTTTTTCTCTTCAAAATTCTTTTTTTCGTGTCGTAAGTAAGAGTATCGACGGTATTAAGTATCGAAAGGTAATTGACCAAACACAGTGTATCATCCACCACAGAATCACAAAAAAATTAAATTTTATCCGATGTCCCAAAGTTACCCTATATTACGGCATTTCAATATAAATATTTAAATAAACCAGTATATAAAAAAATAAAATAAAATATTTTTAAATTCAGACAAATAGGATGGCTTCAAATCTTAAATATATTTTTCTTACGATTTTTTCAAAGAGTTCCATTTAAATTTGTGATGTCAGCCATCTATGTGTATTTTTCGAAAATCGGAAGGCGACGAGATGGTTAATTTATCATTGATACAAATGCCTTAATTGGCAAAACGTTGACGCGTTTTTATATGCCTGCATTTTGGAAACATAAGGCTGTGTGCTTTTCCAATAATAACTTAAAAAATACTATATTTATTAACTCACGTACGAATCAACATGATATCTGTGCTAGAATCGGAAGGTATGGGATACGTAGATTACAAACGAGAACTCCCAGATAATTTTGGAGTTGCGTATTCGAAAAATTAGTTTCGACGTTTATGCTTCCGTGGACCAGCTGCATCGTTACGTCTTTTCCATCTTCCATCTTAGTCAAGGAAATAGTTATCTTCATTCAGGAGGGTACGTTACGAATTATGATGGACGAGGCATTTCGTGGAATTGAAAAAAGAAACTTTCACACGAAAGTCATGCGTTGCTTTAAATCAGAAAAAATGTTTTTTTTTTTTTACAATACACTTTCTCAAGACAATTAATGGTTTTCGTTGAATGGTTTTCAATCATTGCTGATTATTGCCTATGATTTTGGATTATTCCAAAAAATATCTACCCAGTTAACGTTTAGCCAATTCAGGCATTATGGTTGAAGCAATATGTGATGAGAATCTTACGAGAATAGTTTCAAGTTAATGGGTCCTTTTTGTACTGTTGGTGGAAGATTTAAAATGTTTGTTTTGAATTTATGTGATCTTGTTCTGTCGCCATGTTTTTGAATTGGCAAAACATTGACTGATTAATTATTAAATAGTATTCGGAAAACGTATTGGTTTTGGAAATTGCCAAAATTATAAAAGATAGTAAGGATTTCCTTCATTATTTTATTTATATTTCCAATAATAATTATTTAGTTAAATAAAAAAAATCACAACTTTTGAACAAATATTTTGATTTGATTTTAATAAATTTTTAACTTCTCCTTTGGACTATTAAAAGACTTCGTTTATACAATACTTGTAAATAATTCCACCGATCTTGCTCTGTATGTAATAGATCAAGAAGTTCAATCCAATTAACTAACAATTGTTTAACGACCAGAAATATCAGTCAATTTTTTTAACATTTAATTCACTTAAGATTTCTCAAAGACCATAAAAAAATATAATTGTCATCCCTACTTAATATTGATGCCTCGTCGTTAACCGTTTCTTAAGATTTGTTTTCTTTTTTTAAGTTTTTGGTTAATTTTAAAACCCTATTACTGCAGCAACGCTACATTTGAATGATACTATGAGTCAATGATATCATTAAATGGTAGATTATATTCATAACTTCTTTAGTGAATTGGCACACATTATCATTTTGCTTTAAGTATGATTTGAGGTTATATGGGATTCACGAAGACCGTCAAATGTTCCTAAAAAGAAAATATTTTTGGGTGAAGACATAGAGCGTTTAATGTATAATCCAGTGCCGGTCTTCATTAAGGCATTCAGTGCCTCCCGGGCAATGACGCCATCTCTACCGACTTAAAAAAAATTAATTGTATTTCTCAAGCTATTTTAAACTATGTATTTCTCTAATTCATCTACTTTATTGATAGGCTAAAATTAATTATTTTAATACGTTTTGTATTTTTTATTAATTTCTAACAATTGGCAGGCGCTGAAGATCTTCCCGATTACCCCGCCCCTAAGGCCGGCACTTGTATAATCTATTGTATGATGACCACATAGTTTAATCAATAATAACTAACTTCTTTTATGAGAAGGAATCTTTTGTCTCGGAAGAAAGAATTTTTAAGAATATCTGAAACCATATCTCTCTTTCTTTCTTTTTCTTATTATTCTTTTTCTTTTTTATTATTAGGATTTTTGTTCATCCATAACTAGTCTATATAACTAAATAAAAATACATATAAACTTTTAATTAACGGCGTTGATAACAGGTTTGACTCCATAACAACTAGCCAAAAATAAAATTTTATATCCATAAAAATATCGGGATATCGAAAAATTAATTTAAATACATACAATACTGAAAACTGTACTGCCATAGTCTCCGCAAGAAGTTAGACCATTACCTCCTTTATTATAGGAGGCTTAGAAGTTTAATGATACTTGTTAGAACAGATAAGTAAAAATAAAAATATTGTTAATCAGCCGAAGTTTATCATATCAAGCTGATATTTTTTTATTATTTTAAATTTGCTATTATAACATTATTTTACGAATGGAAACATACCTATAAAGTATATATCACTACTGTTAGTCCAAATGTCATAATTATGGAAAACTTTTACATAATTTTTATGTAAAAGTTTTCCATTTGTATTCTATTTTTGACATAATATAGTCTGCAATTGATGTAAGTAATCTACTACTATGAAAAATAGCGGAGGGCAATAAAATATAAAATTATACTAATAAATCATAAAGAAATAATTAATTTTTATGCTCTCCTGTAAAACACTCTATTTTTACATAGGTCGTTCTTCAATTCCTGCGTTCTATAAACAGTCCTTTATTGTCCCTTTTCCTCCAAGCATTGAAACTCTAATACTAGACAGGTCTATTTATCGTGCTGAGTATTTTTCTCTGAAATCTTTCAAATCTCCTTTCTAGGATGCTGGTTACTGTTCTGATTTTTTTGTTATATACCTGAGTTTATCACCATAGTATTGCCCTTAATTCGGGATTTCTAAAGATTTTTCGAGATTAGGAGTCGAATCACTCCATAAGACAGCATTACCAGGAATAGAAAATGTTTTATATTTCTTTTGTTTTTCAGGTAATGAGTGGTGAAACTTTTATTTCTGGCATAAGAAGGTATTTTCTATGTGTTTTCTTCGTCCATATAGTTACATAAAACTCATACAGTCGAAAACCACTTTTTGTAATCTGGTCTATGCCTTACATAAGTGAACTTTCGAGGAGAGTCAGACTGAGAAAAGGTCGCTCTTTTGAACATGAAGCATTACAGAAAAAAAAAAAAAAAAAATGGAAACATAAGAATTGTGCTGTAATGATTTACTCGAGTTCAAAAATTTACTATTCCGGACTTTTGAGAAATTGTTGTTGTTGTCAATGATAAATTAACCGTCTCGTCGCCTTCCGATATTCGAAAATACATACAGATGGCTGACATCACAAATTTAAATGGAACTGTTTGAAAAAATCGTAAGGGAAAATTTATTTAAGATTTGAAACCATCCTATTAGTCTGTATTTAATAATATTTTATTTTATATTTTATATACTGGTTTATTTAAATACTTATATTCAAATGCCGTAATATAGGGTAACTTTGGGACTGGGTAGGTAACTTTGGGATAAATCGGATAAAATTTAGTTTGTTGTGATTCTGTGGTCGATGATACATTGTGCTTGGTCAATTTTCATCAGGACAGAAACCAGTTAAGAGAACATCACTCCATGAAATTCAAATGAATACTCCAACATTTGTATTTCACGGAGTGATGTTATGAATGGAAAATAATGACTTAAGGAAAGACAATACTCAGTTACAGTTATTATAAATTTAATTCCGTTAACCTTCGTTACAGAAGATCTCCCATCCAGCAGCTTTTTAGTCTTCTTCCGGTAATGTTAACCGTTATTTTTTCCTTATCTACTCTATTAATAATGCAGTAATCAGTAGTGAAATTGTTGGTGCAGTCATTTCGTGTCTTGTGCAACTGTAGTCAGTATTTGTTATTACAGTATTTAATTATATAAAGAGTATGACGATCAGAAAAAAAATATTTCCAATGATCCATGGAAAGAAAAAAAAATATCGTATAAACTAAATTGTTTAAACTATTAATCTAGTGAAAAATTAGTTATGAAATAGGTAACATGAATAAAACTTTGTTATCTCAATATGGAAAATTCTGAAAGTAATTGTATGATATTACAATGAATTTTAAACCAAATTCCAGATAATAAATGTCACTATAAAATCATTGGGAAAAATAATTATTAATTATATATTTCATTATCAAAGATACGATACACGAATATATTGAATTGCTGCTTATTCAGCATGTTAGATATCTTGTTACTTAATATGTTTAAACATATATTAAAATTATAGTAAGATATCAATATATTTTCTCAAAACAACAGTTTTTTTTAAGTTTTTTTTATTATTTTTTTATTTATTTTTATTTTTTATATATATTTTTTTTTATAAAAAGAACAACCCTGTTATTGAATTATACTAGATATCATAATAGCTATTAATTAATATTAGTATATTCACATATACTAAAACTAATCCAATAACCTTTAAATAAATACGTATTATTATAATTAGAATTATAATAATATATTATATTATTTACGTATATAAACGATAAAAAAATTATCCTGAAATGAAAATATTTATTTAAAATTATCTTTTTAGTAATATTTGAATGTACCTAACTTCACAAGCTTCTTAAAGACTTAAAATCTATACATAACCACCATAAATTATAAATAGATATGTTAACAAATGAATACCAAAATAATGATAAAATATCTCTCAGTTATTTACTGAATTTAAACATCGAAAAACCTCTTAACAATCAGCATGAATCATATATAGCATTTATTATTCATCTAAAAAGGTTTATAAAACACTCAGTGTTCATTTCTAAACAAAACGTTTTAAAGAAAAAAAGAAAGAATTAATTTTTTTTTTATTGTTTCATATCATTTTTTTATATATACAGAGATCAGAAACAGTTAAATATGTAAGATAGAAAGTCTATATTTTACTGCCTCTTAAAAATAATGGGTTTTTTTCTAATCATTAAGAATGAAAGATTAAAATATTATACGGAAATGGTAATAAAATATATCTCACAGACAATGAAAATAATACCAAATACTTTGAATTAAATTGAATGCAGCAGCACGTATAAAATTCGTCAGTGATTTTATTTTATTTTTTTAAGAAAAATTGTTTTTATCGAAACTTGCGTTTGGCACAAAATCATGGACATGGACTGAGAGTTTTGAAATGGATTATCAATATAAGAAGAATTTTCGGAGAAGTTAGTGGAATTTTATTCATGTATTACGAAATAAGAATACTACCAACTGTATCAAAGGCAAGTGGAGTAAGATAGACTAGACATGTGGATCGGAATCGAGGCTGGAAGGCTACAGAGAAAAATATTCAATCACTACGTCAGTTAACCGGTTGACATCGACTGAAGTAGTAATTAAATTCTTTCGTGCTCAAAAAAGGTCAGTATTTAAGTAAAATACACGGTGCTCAGTATTCATAGTAACATTTGCCTAACTCCGTCGCCAGATAGTTTAGAAAAGAAAATTGGAATGGATAAGAGGAAAGAAGATTAAGGTGGGTGTGGCATCCGTCAGACTGTCCATCCGCTTCAGCACAACCAAGAATGCCAATGGAGTTGGCAACATACCACATGGGAGTTCTCAAAACCCATGGCTAAGAACCCAGAATGAACAAATATAATATGGAAGTCTACAGGCAAATATATAAAATCAATTTTCCAGCTGGACAAAATTTCTAAGCGAATATACCTTGGGTGGCAGGTTAGAAGTAACCCAGAAGAAAATAAATCTTCACCAACTACATGAAACCTGATTATCAATCATTTTTTCTATATATTGATTTAGTTATTGGGGTATGTATTTCATGATACAATTTGAATTATTTATAGAATTTCATTTGTCAGTTTAAATTATTTATATTTTTTTAAATTTCTTCGTAAGTTTAGCCATCGGTCAATCATTTTAATCTCACATATATTATAAACAATTTATAAACAGTGTTTAATAAGAAGTATACAATTGGAGTTTTTATTTTTTTTTAAGTTAAATCTGTAACAAAAAAGATATATACTGTGAAACAATGACGCAACTACAAAAATTTTTATTCATACATTAAATTGCCATAAAGAAACGTTTAATCGAACCGATCTCATAATATAATTTAAGCAAAAGAATTTTTCACTTGCACAATAAATTTTTCCTATAAAATTGTATGATTTACAGTTGCATCATTGTTCTACCGTATGAGCAATGAACATTAATATAAGCCTTTCTTTATTTAAGAAATATTTCTTAGAGTAGAGAACCTTGCTGGATCTAGATATTTATATAGGTTTTATTTCAACGACAATGATAAATTACCTGTTATTCCAGTTCAAATTTGCTTCATGGATAATTTTCTTCTACATATATTAATAAAATGTATATTTTTAGGTTTATTTTATGTTTGTACTGTTGATTTCAAGTACAATTTGTTCGTTTATCAGGAAAGAGAGTGGATGAGTGTGTGAGATAGAGAGAGAAAATACATTTTATTAATATAAATATAAATATCTATTAACCATAATAAATTTTAACAATACAATAAATGATCTACAAGCTACATATGCTAAAGGAAACACCCTGAGGAAAATTTAAGTAGAATCTTTTATATATATATATATATATATATATATATATATATATATAAGGTATATATATATATATATATATATATATATATATATATATATATATATATATATATATATATATATATATATATATATAAGGTAATATACTTATCCTGGAACAAAGACGCATCTGCAAAATTTTTAATCATATTAAATTGTCAGAAAGAAATGTTTAATGGTACCGACCTCATAATATAATCTAAGTAAAATTATAAAGATGAATTTATACTTGCACAAACAAATTTTAAAATTATGTTATTTAAATAATAATAATTATAATTATTTTCGCTCTTATATATATATATATATATATATATATATATATATATATATATATATATATATATATATATATATATATATATATATATATATATATATACATATATATCTTTATATATATATAAAGAAACATATATATACATATATATATAAATATATATATACATATATATATATATACATATATATCTTTATTTACAGTTAGCCGTTGTTCTACCGGATAAGCCATCAAAATTAATCTTAATTTAAGGAATATTTCTTATTGTGGAGAACCTTTCTGGATCTAGATATTTATAAATATGTTCTTTTAACGACAATTATAATTTACATGCTCAAATTTGCTCTACAGATAAGTTTCTTCTGATTATATTAATAAAATGTATGTTTTTAAGTTTATTTCATGGTTTTAGTGTTGGCCACAAGTACAATTTGTTCATTTATCAGTAAAGGGATTGTGTTAGATAGAGGGAGAAAATACATTTTATAAATATAAATATAAACATCTATTATTTTGTGTAATACATTTTTAAAATACAATAAATTATCTACAGGAAACATTTGTGGTTCTTTTATTTTCTGTGTGCAATATATTTTATAAATATATTTTCCTCAACATATAAAAATAAACGTTTGTGCTTTTAATCGTCCAGAAACATATATTAATTGATCGTATTACAATGATCCTAAGGGAGTCTAAAAGATAGTGAATACGTCCATGTGTGTAGAAATTATATTCAAGGTGAACGGATCTTCCTATCCTTAAAATATTTCAAACTGGTCCAAAAGTATAAAAAAAAAAAAATTATTACCACGACATTTGGCCGATTTGACCTTCAGATGCATAGCATCTTCAGAAAAGCAAAAAGAAAGAAGTAGAAAGGAGGACCATGGAGGCCAGAGACATAAATATAAGCCAAGTAAATGTTAGCATAAAAAATCGGAGGCTCTTGCTTAACCGGTTTGGAGGAAAATTCCGGATGATTTGTGGTCCCTGAAAAGAAAATGGGTGTTGAGACCTCATAAGTTCGCTATAATCAGGAACAGCAATAATGATTTAAATAATTCAATTTCACGTGAAATTCAGTTGTGTATTACTACGTGAT
This sequence comes from Nezara viridula, assembly GCA_928085145.1. Taxonomy (NCBI): domain Eukaryota; kingdom Metazoa; phylum Arthropoda; class Insecta; order Hemiptera; family Pentatomidae; genus Nezara; species Nezara viridula. The sequence goes on along the minus strand of OV725079.1, from coordinate 61,424,122 downwards.
TTTATACTTTGTTCGAATAGGTCTTGATGAATTTGTACTTAAATGTTTCTTCGGTATTGAGGTAGAATTGCATACATTTAAAACAGAATTATAAATTAAAAAATATTAATAATGTTGATTTTAACTCTTTTTTTAATTTATACCTTATAAATTTGTTAATTACTCTGATTAATCGAATTTCGATTAAAAAACATTTTATTCTTTTACTTGTGGATGAAAACTAAAATTGTTTACCGGTATGTATTAATACCTTATTAAGCTTGAATGATATCTTGTTATAACTTAACAAACGGTCTTATAAGATTCTCGGAATTGATTTGGACAATCGGGTAGGTTCCTTAATCCATCGCTGAACTCAACGATTAGAGACGGATCCGGTGCCATCGTTGAGCTCAGCATTGAGTTTAGGAACATTATCTTAGTTAAATAGTGGTTCTCCTTCTTGATCAATGGCATGCACATTAACAAGAAAAAGTTCGGTACAAATGGAACAAACCTCAAAATTAAAAATTTTCGTTCCAAAATAAAATTTTATTTTATTTATCTCTCTAGAATATCGTATGAAGGAGATATATTCAATAAATTACAAATAACCATGTGTATTTTGCTCGATTCGACATTAAATCAATCGATGAAAAGTAAATGTTTAATCTTCTTTAGTGTTGCCCAAATGCGAGAACTAGATCAATCTTGGTCTTTCAAACTAAGTCTTGGTCATGGTATTTGTCTTCCGTAAGAGCCTCGGAACAGCCTTGCAGTTACTTATCAGCTTATTAATATAGCAATATTAGTGTAATTTTTTAGATAGGAGAAACCTAACTAAGTCCGAATGAAAAATTAGAGAAGTTACATGCAAAAGTATATTGGTTATACCATAGATATCCATAGATTATCAAGTATTGGTTACTATTTTGCCGTACTTTCTATTCAAAAAATCGATTTTTTTGACAAGTTCTGGTTTTTGACCAGTTCTGCAAAGTGCGAGACCTAGACCGATTTTGGGCATCACTAATCTTCTTGTCTCACAATTCAATTTTTATTCTATTGTACCGACTGAATACATTACGTATCTTTTTTTTTATTTTTTTTTTCTAGAGTAGTAGTCCGTGGTACAGACCATACGTAAATATTTTCTGTTATTATATATTATATATTATATCTCAAAGATGTTTTTTTTTTGTCGTTGCTTCATGAATTCTTTATCAAATCTAACAATTAGAGCCCTCATTTTAAAGATATTCATATCCTTCCTGATAAAAATATTCACACCCTCTCGAAATTTAAGTAGGAAAAAATATAAACGAAAATAAACTGTATTAGCGAATAACTCAAAAAGTATGCATTTTTTCTTGTATTAATTATTATTGGAAAGCTTACTAAATTAAATAAAAATAAAAAAAGTAAAAACCGGACCATTACTAATAAAAATACAGTCTATTTGATTTGATATACATAAAACTTTCTTCCTCTTCGAAGATACTGCTTCTACTATATGATGACCGTTTTTTTTTTTTTTTTTTTGGCCGATATATTCTGCATTATTAAATGCATTTTTTTTTTGTTGGCACATATTATATTTTATATTAATATAGAAAATCCTATTATTGAGGCCTTATTTTGGATATGTTCGACAATATTTCGCGTTTAGAAATAGACTATTGAAAAGTAATTTATACAAATATTTTTGTCTATTATTTAAAATGATGAAATATTGTACTCGACCAAGGAAAACAAAAGTAATTCCATGCTCGCATAGTATATAAGGTCTAATTATTTGCATATTATTTTGCTATATATGAATAAGCGATATACTTTGAGAATTATTAGTACGACCCAAGTGGTAAAATTAAATTTAGAAAACAAGTAAATTAAATCTGTTAAAATATGGGTTTAAGGTAAAATAAATATTAAATTCGTCGAGAAATGTAAAATTATTCGGCTCTTTTCTACTTTAAGCACAAAAGTGAATTGTTTTTGCATTAAAATATCTCAGAAACTAACATTCGGACCTGCATAATGTCAGTAAGGAAATGTCTAGAACTTCATCTTCTTTATAATGAGCTATTACTCAAAATTTTATCTTAACGTTACGCCCTGTTAGGGTCACAAATAGGGAAAAAGGAAACGAATTTGGTTTAAAATATGGATTAAAACATCTCAGAAATTAGAAATCGGACCTGCACACAGTCAGCGAGGTAAATGTTCATCATTTCATCCTTTTTGTAATGAGCTATTATTCAAAATTGTATCTCAACCCGACACCGTGTTAGAGATGCGAAAATGGAAAAAGATAGAGTCACTGGTGTGCTTGAAGTAGAAAAGAGCCAATAATTCTTTCAGTCTCACATAGTAGCATTCGGGTGCGTTTGTTGTATCAGCTCCCATTTGGCTTCTAGCGGCCTTGTCGAACCCTCTTGATTACTAGTTACGTAGGTGGGTTCACCAATGTGAAAGGTACTTTACAATGTGTTCCTGGTACGTGTTTTCCTCTACTCTCTGATAGATCCGCCGTTATGTTGAAGTGGAACTCTTCAGACTAATTGCGGAATGTAGAGGTTGCGAAAGATCGGAAATTGTAACTCCCAGCTATCCTCATAATGATGACCCTGGGAGATCAGATGTTCAAACGATTTCCAAAGTGTATCTGATCACTACAGAGCCTTTGTAATTAAGCGATTGATTATTTTAATTTTATAAATTAAACAGTAAAGAAACTGACCATCGTCCAGTGCCAAGTATTAGGGGCGTATGTTTCGCTTATCTGACCGCCATTGAAAGGCTTAACTCCTCGAAATTTACTTAGTGCCATCTTTTGGCTTCTATGAACTAAAATAGGCATGTTTGAAAATAATTTCGCTCATTAATTTAACAGGTATTTTGGTCAAACATGGAGGGTTGATATCACCCATTGTTCTTGACTATTATTATTTGAATCTCCTCAAAATCCAAACCTGGTTGTTCAGACTTTGTTTGACATTAGTTTGCCCTTCAGTGGGGGCAGGATGGCCGAGAGGCCTAACGTGTACGCACAGCACGGCACGTTGCCTAGTAACCCGGATTGAATATAATTTGATAAAATAATACCGAGTTCGCGTTCCGATGACAAGAGGGGCTTTTAATTAACTCTGGCATTAATCCTTAGCCCACACTCCCCACCGGGAAATACTCGTATAGCCTAAAAGGCGAGGAAAGGAAGACAAAAAAAAGTTTGCCCTTCAGAGGTTAAATCAAAATTAGTTGGATGTTTGTTCGTTCTTGTTTAGTGCCGTGCACAGGCGGATTTACGGGAGGGCGGAGGGCTTTCAGGCTGAAGCCCCCCCCCCGAAATAGTAAAATGTAACTATGTTTTATGGTAAAAAATTATGTCTTAAAGTACTATTACTATTAATTACATATAATAGGACTTCAAGAATCACTTAAACACCATTTCATATAGGTAGTTGGTATCTTTCTGTATTTCCAAAGTAATTATCGTTATATACATGAAAAAAAAACTTCCGGGCTGAAGCCCCCCAAAATTAAATCCTGGATCCGCTAGTGGTGCCGTGAGCCTTCAGTGGTCATCAACGTCTCTTTTTTCTGTTTTAATAGTTTTTCAATCTATTTTTTCATATATATTTAAATATTTACACAAATTTATACATAAATTATGTCCGTTTTCTTCCTTTTGTTTTCGCTCTCGTAATCTAGTGTAGGTTGTTTCATATTTCGGATATCATGTAATTTAAATTAAAAAAATTAAAGATCAATTTTACTGTTGTATTATCATTAGTTGGAGGTTTCCGATTTGTTGAGGAAAAAAACAAACAAAACAAACTAACACGTATTTTGCAATTTTAGTCAATAGGTAAGATATCTTATCAGCTAACCCAGCACTAGTTGATTCCCGCTGGCTTTCAATGCCAGTGAAATGGTTGAGGAAGAAGCGCAGGATCTCCTGAAGCCTTGCTTTCCCTCCAGTGTGGGGGATAAGTATTTGGTTTCTATGATGATTAGATTGTATAAAATAGTAATGCTGCGTCTAAGATGTTTATTTTCATTACTTTTTTTTTTTTCTCTCTCACTATGATATTTTATTTTGTTCTTTTGTAGCTTTATATTATTTGAAGTTAGCTTATTTTTTTTAATTTGTAAATATGGTGTGAATGTGCTATCAGAACTCTATTAATGTCCTTCAATATTTAATATAAACAATAAATGTCCTTTATTGAGACAGGTTATAATATTTATCAATAAACAAAAAAAAAAAAAAGTTGATTCCAGAACGGAAGGATTTATACTGAAGCCCCAACATAGATTTGTTTTCTCCCATTGTTCCATATTTGTTTCTATGATTGATTAGATTCATAAACAATATAAAATTTTCTATATTTTAAACAATAACAGGTGTTTTTCAGCTACTTACTGTAATCATACGTAAATATATATATATATAAATATTGTGACCCTAAAAGCATAACAGTTTCTGTAATTGCCATTATTACAACAAAAAACTACTGCTTATCAGATACAATATATCGTCAAGATCTACATCATTGCTGTTCTACATTTCGATCCCATTCAGGAATTCCTCTTTTCTTGAATGGCATCCTACGTAAGATAGCGTATAGTAGGAAAAGAACTAAAAACTTCATGATATCCTGAACTTGCATAATTTCTTAACGACTTTCTTTTGCATTCCCCTTTACACCTCTTGATAATAGTGTCACAGATACCTCAATTATGAGAAAAAAATTGATTAAAAATTTACTATTTTAATTAAATAACTAAACAATTGGTTTATTACTATTTCTTTCTTTTGTAATTCATCAAGCTAACTACTATTCCAAAAAAAAAAGAGAAATACACAGACATGTAATAAGAAATGTTTGTGAGAAATTAGAAAATGGAATACCTACTGGGGTTTTCAATTATAGACTGAATATAAATAAGTAATTTAAATAATTTGCAATACACAAAAGGAACAAGTAAAATTAAAGAATTATGTAGCCAAATATTTTTATATTTTCCATGTCGTGCATCTATACTATTATAGTAATATCTTCTGGCTACAAACACTAGTCAATGTACCAAACGGTAAAACGATAATAATTGAGTTTTTAATCATAGGTTTTATTTTAACTGCAACGCTTAAATGTTTTTACTATTTTTAAATTCATTTGTCTATTATATACATAATCTCATAAAGGGAATGAAATAAATTTTCCATTTATTTAATTCCATTAGAATGGAATATAATATTATTCATATATATTTCTCATAAAATTAAGAAATATATTCAGGGTATTTCAGTTAATGATCAAACACTGAGAGGAGATTTTAGACAAAATTTTCACCAAAAAAAATTTATTTGATGGATGGGCCGATTTTGAACAGAAAAGGAGTTGAATACAAAATTGTGATTTCTTATAGTAGTCACGTTTTCTCATTCATAGAAAGAAATTATTTAATTTAGGCAATTGATAGTTACCTTATAGTAAACTAGATAAAATTTTCTTTATACAAGTAGAGTTAGTCTTCATGAATACCATTTAAAGGAGAAATTGAAGATGCTTAAAGTACGTTAAGTTGTGTTTTTCATTAAATCATTAATTATTCCTGATATATTTTTATCATCCCACAACAGGACTATAGATACCTCACTTTTAAAAACTTCTTTATTTAATAAGTTTTAATTCTTTATTAGTTTATTTAAGTATGCTAAATAGAGTTGAGATTCATTTCTGTGTGAGAAATTATGTGATTTGGTACTTAGTCACTCCAGTAATTTCAGCAAAAATAACAATCGTAAAATTATTTTAAAGTTTTGATTCCTTACATGTCTTGTGGCCTGACATCTATGTTTGTAAACTAATTGTGGAAATACAATAATATAGAAAATAGAATATCAAATCACATAATTTTGGGTATCTGTAATCCAGTTGTAGGAAGATAAAAAAAGATATATCGGGAATAATTCACGATGGTGTAGTCTAGTCGTTCAAAATTCTCATTTAAATGATTTTGATGAAAATAAAAAACTCCATTTTTATTCAAAGAAAATTTTGCCGGGTTTACAAAAACCGACTGCTAAATTAAATATTTGCTGTGAAATTGCTTTTTAAACGTATTGGAGACGACTAAAGTGAAAATATGCTTAACCTTATCTAAATCGCGAAAAAACCGCAATATATTATATAAAACCAAATGGAGATAAGACACTGAAAAATATCATACGCTGAAAGAATATTCGTTTATATGTTTTCTATATTTTTTCTTAGATAGAACATTATTAATTGGCTTTAATTTAATTTAACTAATTAAGAAATTTTAATTTAATTTATTGAGTTATTTAATTAAAAACCAAGAAATTTTCTTGTTTCGGAACAAAGTTTTTTTTCTGTGTCACTAAAAACTGAAGTACCTTAAGATGGTCTAACTTTGAGGACTATTCGGGTAACTTTGCTACAGCGGGTAAAATTTAGTTTGCTTTAAGCTTGGTTTAGTTCAGCCGTTCAAAATTCTCATTTAAATAATTTTGATTAAAAAAAAAACTGCATTCTTATTTACAGAAAATTTTGCCTAATTAACTAAAAAGCGACTCCTAACTACCTAAATTAAATATTTGTTGTTTAATTGCTTTCTATAAAAGCGAAAAACTTGACCACCTCAAGAGAATACAAAATAAGACTTAACTCCTTTTATGTTTTTATGAACTTTTTTATTGGTAAATTAGTCTGGAATTACCCTCCAGATTTCGGTCATTAAGAAGTGAGAAACCCCGTGTGTATGTAATATATGTCAACAAGTAAAATATTGTGAAATAAAAAATATATTAAAAATAATATTATATTTAGAAATTAGCGATTTTTTCAAACAATAAAATAAATAAATCTTACATGATTTATAAAAGTTTTTCTATGTATTTCTAATCATGCCTAATTAAAATGTTAATTGATAGGAATCGAAATTTACTTATATCTTATACAATTTCTCTAATAATAAAATAGAATTTATAATTTTGTTGCTATGAGATCGAAAACTGAAGCGAACCAATCGTGCGGGGGAGAATCTTTTGAAAGTAAGACTTTTAAATGTCAAAAACCCGGTTTAGTATCCTTGACATCTTGGGAGCGATTCAATTACAAACCGCATCTTCTTGTTGAGATTCTTCAGTCTTCACCGTTATAATATACATATATACATACATACATATATATAGGATTTATATATATACTATATGTGAAACGTATATATATAAAATAAGTTTTACGTAAAATTTACATCATTATTATAATAAAATCCCTATACAGGAATTATTCGTTATATAAACCATTCATTGAAGTTGGCTCTGTAACACCATGGATTGAAACAGTAATCATATACGTCAATCAATCTGGAAAAACTGTAAGTAATTACACTGCCACAGTACTGAAGTATTTAGCATCTCGTAATTACAATTGCAGTCACTGTAATCGGAGTGACAAATTTTTAAACGTATTGGAGACGACTTAAGTGAAAATATGCTTAGCCTTATCTAAATCATGAAAAACCGCAATATATTTTATCAAACCAAATGGAGATAGACACGAACAAATAATATTCACTGAAGGAGGTACTATATGTTTTCTATAAATGTTCCTATATTTTTCTTAGATCGAATATTATTAGTTTGTTATTTAATTAATTATGATTTAATTTAGTGATTTATTTAATTTACGACCAAGAAATATCCTTGCGGTACTTAATTTTATGAATCAACTTATTTTTATATTTTAAAAACTGCCTATAATGTACATATCTTTAAAATTTATATAAATTTCTCCACTTTATGTTCAAAATATGTTCTATTAGTTTATATCTTTTTTTGAGGATAGGAGAGAGGAAAAAGAGCTATTTTAGACTTTTGTTTGTTTTTATGGTATCTCTTTTTATTTTTTTAATTATTTCACGTATACACGATTCAAAATTAATAATATTAGAAATGTAAATATGACATTTTTTTTTTTTTTGTTTCTCCCTTTATCGCCTTTTAGGCTAGTGGAGGTTTTTCGGACTAGAGAATGAAGGCGGGGGATTAATGCCAGAGTTAAAAGCTCCTTAGGCTCAGAGATGCGAACTCGTAGTTATTTTATCTAATTATCTTTAATCCGTGTTGCTGGGCAACACGCAGTGCAGTGCACACGCGTTGTCCCTGTTCGGCCATTCCAACCTTACAGTTGGAATTTTTGGAACTTTAAAAAAAAAAAAGTTTCAACAAATTTTAGGTTCTTTCGGGTTTAAAATTTGATAACTCCCTTTCGCCTGTCCTATTTAATTTAGTACTAGAACATGTTTAAATGTTAGAAATACGGGAGGAAAAATATCTGTTCTCAGGTCTGTTGGTGCTGTTAAATGAAGACATGGAAACATCAAAAATTAAATACTAGATGCTATAGAACTGTGCTAGAAGAAGCTGCTAAAAGGGAGACATATTCAGTGTTATAGATATATGGAAATATTTACATTTTTATTTCATCATCATTGGATCAGGCACTGCGGTCCACAAAATATAGATTTAGCATTAAAAAATGAAGAAAAATAGTAATTTATATTGGTTAGACTATAAGTATTTGAAGTAGATTGTTTACTGCAAAATGAATTGCATCCATGTTTTTGTCAGGAACAAAAATAATCAAAAATGGGAATGAAATTGAAAAAAAATATTTTGCCTCGTCGCTCCTTCCTCAATGTGGAGAAGAAGAAATATGGTATATGAAAAATTAATTGAAATAGAATAATAATATACACATAATGATGATAATGCAATGATATGTTTGTTCAAACAACTACTATCAGCATTGTAAAGGACATCAGGATTCTGAAAAGTTATGTCTGTGAGACCCTAATCTGTTTTACCAGATTTAAATTCGGAAGAAATTATAGCTGGGTTTTCGTTCTTTCTCATGCCTGATATAACTACATATTCATGCATGATTTCGGCAAAGAATTCTCCCATATCGTTTTTTTTTTGTTTTGTTTTTTACCTTTTGTTTATTCGATACCTTGGACTCCACTTAGACAAACGTCTAACTTGGAATCCTCATACCAGACTGAAACGACAAGAAACAGCTCGACGTTTCCGACTACTCCAGCACTTACTAGACAAACGCTCTAAGCTCCCAGTCAATTACAAAAGACTCATATACATGACTACAATAAGACCTATTGGACTTACGGAATTGAGCTCTGGGGCTCCACTAAGCCATCGAATTCCTCTCGTATCCAATCCTTACAATCCAAAATCCTTCGTAAAATCCTCACAGCTCCTTCGTCTTCGAAGAAAAATCATCCATAACGATCTTAATGTTCCGTATGTTTCTGACCTGGCCCAATCCAGATACCTTTCCTTCCATAACAAACTTCACAACCATCCTAACCCTCTCGTTTCTAACCTTGCTTCCTTTTCGATCCCGGACAACCCTCCGAGGCGTCTGAAAAGAAGATGGCCTCGAGATCTCCTTTTGTAAATACATTTTTAGAGTGCTACCAGTGGGTAGTTTCTCAACAAATGATTTCATGATTCTTTTGTTCACATTTACTAAATGTATTTTTACTTGTAATACAGTTGTAAATATCATCAATAAATAAAAAAAAAACCTTTTATTTACAGATAAAGTTGAAAAAATATATTAAATGGCTCCGAAAATATTTATATGAACAGTATAAATCAAATTCTTGATAACCTTCACCTTTCGTTGATGAAAGATGTGCAAGGCGATTGCAATCGTAACTACACCTTCAAAACTTCCTTTGCCAGGTGGGCATGTTACGTTGTGCGCCTGATCAAAATAATTATCCCTTTCGTAATTATATTGTGCTAAAAATAGATTTATATGCTGGGGCCTCAAGATAGCGAAAGTGGATCTGAGGCTGCTGTCCTTGCCCAGTCGTGACTGACTTGCTCCCAACATAATTTAACCTCTCGCCTGATTATACAGCCCTCTCTGCTCCTGTTATTCCATTGGAGAGATCTTGACCGTAGCCGATGTCGATTTTATCCAATCAATATTGAATGTAATTATTGGAGAGTTAGGTACTCGTTAAAACATTGTAGAGGGAGCAGGGTTAGGCAGGAAACTGCTTAAGGTACATAGGCAAATGATAGATATGATATTGTCAATTACTTCTGTCGATATTGTCAATTATTTCTGTGCCTGTTTGCCAATAGCAGAGAAATTCATAGCCGCCGGCATCGGTAGAAGACACATTCTGCATCGCCCTCATATTTTATTAAGAGGGAAACAACCTTCCATTAATTCGCGATCATTTACATTTTTTTTTTTAACTCACAAAAAGTTAGATAAACCACTATATACTTGTTTTTAATACCCTCTATTTCCGTGGGTCAACCACGATTAATGTTGCCCGAAATCGGTCTTGGTCTTGCACTTATATTTGCCACTCGAGGTTTTCAATCAAATGCAATAATAAGTCCATTTATAAGGTTTTATCAGCATTTCATCATACATTGATTTATATTGATCGATGAAATATTATTCGTTCATTTCTGATGTGGCTTTTTGTACGCATCGTTTTTTTTTTTTTTAACGTGAAACAAATATTTTCTACCAGAATAAACATAACAACTATTGGATAATATAAAACAATTTTATCGTTATCCTAAATGAAAAAAAATCCAAATTCACATAACATGAAATTGTCTGCATTTGCAAAAGGGTCACTTATTTCTATTTAAACAAAATATTGTTTTCAATTGTTTTTATTTAAAGATATTTCCTATTAAGCAAATTAATTTTATATCTATAAAAATGTATTTAACAATTCTCGTAGAGCATTGTCGAATATAAAATTTAAATCTTCTTTAAAAAGTTTTGACTTCCGGAACCCCAGAGCGTCCCAGGTTCAAATCCGGCTGATAATTTGTCATCATCCGTGGATCGACCCAAGTGCCAGCAGAACCTCCTGACTAAAACATATCAAAATTTAAGTATGCTAATAAATTAAAGAGAATTTTAGAAATTAAAATGGTCAGCTATTGTTAAAATATAAAATCTAGGATAACTAAGAATTAGTAGGTTGCGTTCAAAATCTTTTGACCATCTATATATAATCATAAATATACAGAAGTATATCGCATTTGCTGGAAACAAAGAAATTATCCAAAATTAATTATTTTATATAATTAAGAAAACAAAATAAATTCTGCACAGATTTAAAGTTTTTTTTTATAATGAGTTGTTACAAGTACTATACCTGTAGGTCTCCCCTAATTAAGAGGCTAATGGTCTAATTATTTTGATGATAACAGTCATGTCGATACGTTTTATTAAAACTTTAACAGTAAATTATAGTAAAAAATAGTAAATTATTTTTTAAGGTTGAAGTAACAAGATTATTTATTTATTTATTCCTCCAACAATATTTTACAGAGAAATACAAATATACCTAAATCCAAACGATATTAAATAAATTTAAGAATCCAACAAATTTTAACGTTGATTGAAAAATCGATTTGTATTTTTTAATGAATGTGATGATTTACTGATTACTATTGATAAAACGATAAAACATCGTCTGCTGTGTTTTAATTACAAATATATGATATTTATTACTAATCAATTATTACTACTTACAATTACTATTACTTTTCAAAGTAATAATCAATTATATCTAATAACAGATGGACTATTGTTGTTAGCACGGCGTTTCCCGCCTTTTGTTCATTTTCGGTTGTTCCTCAATTTTCGGTTATTCATCTAGACAATGGCAAACAATGTCCAAAAAGGGATTTGATGATGAGCATCTCATCGAAATATTGATATTCCTTCTGCTTACGAACATTTTCTCATATTCTTTTTCCTCCTCAAATAAAAAAGCGGTAGTCAGGAATGTTCATTATTATAGGATTATAGGATGTTCATTACTATTATTACAGGATGTCCATTTTTTTTATCTTCGAAGCTAAAGCGAAATGTTCGAAGGTTATAGGCAGGTTATAACAACCGCAGTGAGCAGTTTCAGCGAAATAGCTACGCAACAGCGGTTGGCAGCGTGGAATTGCGGTCGCTGTCGTGGGCCCCGCCAGCGAAATAGTACCTTAACCACTCTGCTATGCCAGCCCTTAGATTTAAACTAAGAAATTACAAATTTCAGAAAAATAAATCAAAATTTCAAACATATCTCTTAAAGAAAAGTGATAAGAAAACCTCCCTGAAACAAACACCAAGCCTTGCTCCGTTGGGAAAATCAACTACCAACCCGCTATTGTGACATGATATCACTTGAGGTTCAGCTATCAATCTCTCAAGTGTTTAAACTTCAAATCTACTTTATGCGTATAAAGTTTATTATCCACTAATGAGTTTAAAACTATCACTTACTAATACAGTGTCCATTACTGTTACATTTGCAGTTACAAGAACTGAAAAAATAAGTAAACATTGATAATAATAACGTAAATCGTGAGATATTTGTCAATGATTTCTATCTTGGGACAAACACAACCAACCAACCGACACGTTTATGCATCTTTGTAGCCTGCTTAATGAGATGGAGTAAAAGTAAAAGTGGCTTGGATTCCGATCGTGCAGGATGTGTAGGAGTCGAACATCCGGTGAGGTGCTTTCTTCCATGAACCTCTTCCAATTATTCCTTCATCGCATGAAAGCGCCAATTAGCATTTTTAACTGATTGATTAACATGCTATTTGTGCTTATGTAACGCCCAACTTTACAATTATAAGCAATTGTATCACGAATCCTGGTTTCATTGATTCAGCAATTGGAGTCCTTAGGTAATCGAACTGCCAGAATTAAAAGTTGTGTAGGTGTACGATTATACACGTAACAGTCTTATAGATTGCGAGTATAAATTATAGTTATTTATATACACGCATACAAAATCAACGGTGTATGCTTAAGACCACACGATATAAGTGAAGACATCAATAAGATAGGACCTAATAATATAGAATATAAATATTTTCTGTTCCATTTTCAAAAAGTAATAACATTTAAAATATATAATCCTAGGACTCCACCTGGAGAAATGTCTACCTTGGAATCCTTTTCCAGACTGAAAAGACAAGAAACAGCTCGACGTTTAAGACTCCTTCAACACTTACAAGACAAACGCTCTAACCTTCCAATTAATTACAAAAGACTCATTTACATGACTATAATAAGGCCTGTTTGGATTTACGGAGTTGAGCTATGATGCTCCATCAAACCTTCCAATTCCTCTCGTATCCAATCCTTACAATCCAAAATTTTGTTGCAAATAAAATAATCCACAATGACCTTAATGTTCCTTATGTATCAGATTTGGCCCAATCCAGATATCTATCCTTCCATAATAAACTTCATAACCATCCCAACCCTCTTGTTTCTAACCTTGGTTCCTATTCAATTCCTGATAAACCTCCGAGGCGTCTGAAAAGAAGATGGCCACGGGATCTCCTAATATAGCCATATTATTAGAGTGCTACCAATGGGTAGTTTCTCAACATGTGTTTCATGTCATTATATCCATGTGCGAATTGACTAGATGTATATTTTTTTATACAGTTGTAAATATCATATAAATAAAAAAAAAATAAAAAAATATATATATATCAAATTATAATTTTGTTTAAATTACTCGAGTAAACATTGCTCTCAGTGACCGTACTAATTCATTACCATACTCTAAAAATGAAACAATAAGTTTAAGATTACTAAAATATGTGATGATCGTATATTCTCATTATTTTAGTATGGTTTGTCATATTTAATATGACATATTTATTGTGGAATTCGGTATGATTTTGTTCTTCACTAATTTTTTTTTCCTTTTTGCCTCTCTAATACGGAGTCACGTCTTTATATAATTTGAATAATAGCTGATTACGAAGAGGACGCAATGCAGAACATTTCCCTCGTTTACAGTTTGCAGGTCCGATTTTTAGTTTCTGAGGTATTTTAATCCATATGCAAAAACATTTCAATTAGTCGACCAGTCGACTTTACCCGAGCGTTGGACATCGGAAATCTGACGGCTTAATCTGATTTATTCTTCACTAAAAAGTGAAAAAACGCGTCTTAAGATGTTTTTTTTTTCCAAATTGTTAACATCTTTCTAAAACCTCATGAATGGCTTCATCTTTTTGTAATCTATAAATATTTTATCTACGAAAATTCGCAAAAATGGTACGTTTTCCCATTAAATTATTTTATTTAATGAGGTACTAAAAACTCATGATTACCTTTTTCTTTTCAATCACAAATGTGGCCTACAAAAATATTAGGCCGTTTAGCCAATATAACCAGGTTACTTTGACATGTTGGGATTGGAGGTCACAATAAACGGCACATAATAATTAAAGTTTACCTTTGGGTGTTCATGAGATTTTAGTACCTAATTAATTTGACAAATCCAGAATTTTCGTAAACAAAAAAGTTGCATCTAACGGTGAAACTTTTCACGATATTTTAGGCAGGTGTTAGTAATTCGATACAAAGACGTTTGTACCACGGACTATTTACTAGAGTTTTGAACACATCTATTGGTGGTGGACATCTATTTTGAAAATTTCAAATTGAAAAATAAAAATCATGAACTAATTAAACATGGAAATGAATTCGAAATAGTATTAAAAATCTGGTGCGGTGATCACACAACTTACACTAACTATTCTATTTGATGTAGAAATTTTTTTCTTTATATAAAGTTAATAAACATTAAAAATATTACATTAAATGCAAACGTGCGCCAATTAATATGAATTATGTCGATTCTGGACGCTACGTATTTTTGATTTGTTATGGTTTCTTTTTAAATTTTATTTTTTTAGTAAATTAAAGTTATTATCTTTTATTCACTTTCCATTACGTTCTACGATTTTATATGCCCATTTTATATCATTTTTTTAAAAAATATATATATCTTTCGAACGGCATACGAGTATTTTATCGTATTATACATCTATATTAGTACTTTTATTTTTGAATTTTTTTTTCTGCCTACTATAATATTTCTCCTATTTTATCCATTAGTTCATAATATATATATTTTTTTATAGTTCGTATTTATGCATTTTAATTTAGTAGCAAAAATTATTTATGATAAACAACATTAAAAGTATTTCAGAGGAAGAAAGTTTGGATGCGGAATATAAGCCCTGTTAGACTATTTTGATGAGAATAATATTTACTCTATATCCGAGAATTTTCATAAATAAAATAATTGCAGGTTGTGATAAGATGTAGCCGCTCACGAAGTTTTAGAGGAATTTTAATAATTTGATAAAAAAAAAAAAGGTCTGTACAGCAAACTATAAGTTAAATACTTAATTTCAGTGCTGTATGTCTTCGTTCATTAACGCCCATTTTTAATTTATTTATTTATTTTTTGCGGACTTTGATTCGAAACATGTACCTTGGAAAATCGGGATTTAAATGTTTTCACTACCAAGTAAAAACCTTCAATATTGGTAATAAAAGGTCATATAATTAAGAAAGAAATTTCAAATCGTCTCTTATCCGTTATAAAAACACTGGTCTACACATAGATTCTTTTGGCGAATTTCATATTCTGTTTTAAATGAAACTTTAGCGACATATTTAGACTTGAACGCAAAAGAAACCGAAAAAAAATCCATTTTTAATTTCAAAAAGCATCGTAAACATTAAAGTGGAGGCAAAAAAATGTCTACGAGACGTGAAGTTCCGGTACATATATATATATATAAAATTTAAAAATAAATTTTCCTTTATAAACATTGAACACTCGGGATTTTATTTATGAATATAAATGTTTCTACCGACCAACACCAACACCAACCCACATCCACCATTCGAGGTTCGTTTCTATAACGTCGTGGGTAAGTAGATCAATTTGAGAAAAAATATACATGATTTAATAAAATTGACGCGATATATGAGATGAAAACTGATTAAAAATCGGAAGCTGCAAAGCAATACAAAAACGTTTCGTATAGTTTAAATTATGTACTCAATAAATGGCTTATCACCGTCTATAGAGATCATATCTCAAGACTCATTATAATTGATTAATTTATACATCCTTATATTATCGTTTCAAAATCACTATACGAAGGGCTAATATGATAAACTGTAATTGAAAAGTATCGATACTGAGACTTATATTAACGTTTTTTTCATATTTACAGAAGATAAAGATCTTTTAAAATTGAAAATAAATATGAGTCACTGAAAAAAAAAAATATAAATATCGCCCTTTCTCTTTCTCTCTCACTCTCTCTCTCTCTCTCTCTCTCTCTCTCTCTCTCTATATATATATATATATATATATATATATATATATATATATATATATATATATATATATAATTTCCAAGAATATTGATTTATAAATTTATTAACATTATAATTATCCTAACACCCACAGGCGGATCTACGAGGGAGGGGGAAAGGGGCTTTCGGGCTGAAGCTAAGCTAAAGTGGTAAAATATAACCATGTTTTATAAAAAAAAAAAAAAAATATTAAAAAAGTAACTCTTACAGTATTATTGTTCGTGTAATTACATTTAAAAGAGCTTTAGGAATCACGTAAACACCATTTCATATAAATTGTTAGTTACTTTATTTTTTTCCAAAGTAATTATCGTTATTATAATGAAAAATGACTTTCGGGTTGAAGTCCCCCCCTAAAATTAAAGCCTGGAACCGCAAGTGCTAATACCTGTACGATTGTGATGTGGGTAATATGGATGTGTTTCCATTTAAGGATGTATTAATTTGGGATCATAATATAGAGGATAGAATAAGGATGGTTTATTATTTAATATTTAATTTAAGATAAATTTATTAAAAATAAAAGGCTATGTGAACTAGTTGATGTCAATCGATTGCACATATTATGATTAGGGGTTTAAAATTATATTTTTTATTTTTTACTATCAAACCTTTTTCTTTTTCTATTTAACAAATAAAGATCTTTATCTTTATTTTTAAATTTTATTGACTAATATTTAAAATACTACACTGAACAATTTATTGATATTTAAAGCAGCCCAATTAATTTATATTTATATATATATATAATATATATATATATATATATATATATATATATATATATTGCATATATATATCCAACAGGGATTTGTATGCATGAAACTATACTATATCATTTGCAGGAGTTTTATATTTACATTTTAATGATTTGATATTTTATAAATATGTATATGTATGTTTTGTTTTTTTAATTACTAAATAACGAATAAGTTTTGAATTTTATGTATTATGTATTTTATGCATTATTTATTTTGTTTTATGTATTATGTATTTGCTTAAGTAATTCCTTCCTGTCGTGAACTCAGCAGTTTTGGATATCGATCGCACAAAGGTTACATATAGATACTTTTAAATATCAAACAAGACATAATCCTTGGATATTTTAATATTAATTACTAAAAGTTAAATAAAAAAATATAAAATACAGGCACACGACAAATAGTATACGATGATGTAGACGCTGCCTAGTGGATAAACTGTAAATTATTCTACCCCAAACCTTGACTCGTACATTTTTTATTATTCTTTATATTTGTATCCTTTATATTATACCCAATTTTTTCTCTACAATAAATATATCATTGGCAATATATAATTGATCAATATATACTTCTCAGTTTATTGACTAGGCACATCGCCAAGAATTAGTGAAGAATGAAATTCTTAAAATCCTGTACATAATTCTTATTCGTACAATTATTGAAAAAATGAAGTAAAGAACCTATAAAGGGGACTTGGAAATGATAAATTATAATATGAGGCAAGTACAACTTTAAGAAATTAAATTTTAATCAATTGATTTATTGATTTGGTGTCTCGTTATAACTATGTCATATTTGTATTAAGAGGAGACCTAGGTAACTATTACCGTTGGCATACAATATGCGGTGTATTAAAAATTAAGGCGGGAGAACAATATTAATGATTAGGTTCTTATAGATTAATTAATAACCAGAACTGGATTAAGTTAAAATCAAAAAAATAGGAAGCATTTATTTTTTTTTTTGTCACTGGAGTCTGTTTTATGACAAACCAAATAAGTAAAATTCCTTAAGAATAAACCTTACTATTCATATTAATATTTGTTTATATAATTTACTATGATTCATTAATTAGAAGATGTTCAATTCGAGTTAATTAGAAAAATTACTACAATTAATGAATGAGATAAAAATGAGCAGTTTATTTAAATTTACAAGCGGTAATTTTGAATTCTCGCTATACGAATAAAGATTATCATATGTATACCTATTTCCAATATGTTTATGTATTTGAATGTCGAGTTCATCAATTTTGTTTTTACATATCTAAGTTCTGATGTAATATTTTCCAGTAAGGTGTTAATTTTTCCTACCGTTTCTTTAATACTTTTAGTTTCAGCGTTGTTGTTGCGGATTTCCATTATTATTGTATGCAATGTCACAGTTTATTAATTTATTGGAGTCATAATATTATTTATATTACCATTAATTTTTTAATTTCAGTATTGGTGAATTACGATCAGGGAAATATATATATATATATATATATAGGTCAAATAGGTCAAGGACCTATTTGGTCAAGGACCTATATATATATAGGTCTTGGTCTTGCACAAGAGTCTTTTAACGGTATTGCTGTCACCTATAAGCTTAGTACTATAGAGATATTACTGTATTTTTTTAGATAGGTGAAACCTAACTAAGCCCGAATGAAAAATAAAAATAGTTAAATGCAAAAGTATATTGGTTATAACAATTGGTTATAACAAGCAGGCAAGCTACCTCATACGAAAGTTATCTACACACACACACACACACACACACACACATATATATATATATATATGTGTGTGTGTGTGTGTGTGTGTGTGTGTGTGTGTGTAGATAACTTTCGCATGACGTAGCTTGCCTGCTTGCGCTGGTACCTTTTCTGTTTCAAGCCAAAAGCAACTAAATGTACTGATAATTTGAAAAGGATTACTTATTATTCACAATATTCTTTGTTTCTAATAAAAGGCAGTTTTAACACAGTAAGATACACCATTATACCGAATGTATTGATCCAACGATCAGTTTAAAACTAGTGTTGCCCAAAATCGGTCTTGATCTTGCAATTTGCAAGACTAAAACTAAGACCGCCTCATCGATGCAAGTGCAAGACCAAGACTGGTAAAAAAAAAAATCGATTTTTTGAATAAAACTTGAGGCAAAATAGTTACTAATGCTTGACAATTTTAGTTACTATATGCAAACAATTGTTATAACCAATATACTTTTGCATTTAACTGTTTTAATTTTTCATTCGGACTTAGTTAGGTTTCACCTATCTAAAAAAATACAGTAATATCTCTATAGTACTAAGCTTATAGGTAACAGCAATACCGTTAAAAGACTCTTGTGCCAGACCAAGACCTAAACCCAAACTGAGTTTGCAAGACCAAGTCGTATGGGTCTCGCATTTGTGCAACACTACTTTAAACCACTCAGATTAAATAAAAACACACAGACGATTAGCACTCTATCGTAGCTATCGATAGAATCAAAATCGAACAAAAAAAAAAAAAAAAAGTTTAAGAGTAAGAATTTACCAGGGTATGGGTAATCTTAATAGAACGGAAATATTTGAGCCAACAACTATAGAAGATATGAGAAGATTATATTTTTTCATATCTAATATATCAAATTATAGAGAATTTTTGGGGTAATCAGGAATATTATTTGTTCACGCGAGTAATCTTTTAATTGAATTTTAAAACATAGTTTATTACTTATATTTAAAAAATAAAATAAATTTATTGTTTTTATTGATATTGTGTTTGTGTTTTGATGGAAATATATATCTTATATAATTGTTAATAATTGGCGTTGTGTTGACTATCTAGATTTTTAGTAAATATGCTTTATAAGGCATTCTTGTAGTAATATTTGTAATGTTATATATAAATGAAAAAATGAAAAGATATTTTTAATGACATAACAGTAATAAAGTTTGTTATACAAAGATGGACTCTATTTGTATGGGGTTCTTCCCTGGCAACAAATAAAGATTAAAATAAATATCAGCACAAATGTTAAAAAAGTTTGATCTCTTTGATCTATTGAACCTACTAGGATTTCTGGAAGATCAAATTTATGTTATCACTAATAGTTTTTATTATTTAATTATATTTGTAAAAAAAATTACTACGTTATGTACTTGTCGATTTTCACAATATATTACAGTTTATCAATAGGAAATAATAATAAAAAAATATATTATAGTTTTATATTTTTATTTTATATGAAGGTATAATACGTAGTCTTTTTTTTAATGTTTTTATTATTTTAGACGATCTGAATCACATGTATTCTGCAATTAAAAGTAAATATAATTTTTCTAGTTCATATTTTTATTTTCAAGTATTGTGCATTGTTCACATGGCATGCATATTCAATTATAAATAAGAGATAATAAAATCAAAGTAAAACTGTTAATTCAATAATTTCTTTGAAATAGTCATAAAATAATAATTTAAAAAAATCTCTTTTCAATATTACGATGCGTATGAGTTTATTTGATACGTATTGTATTTATAATATGTATGTATAAATATATACAAAGTATAAGAGAAACCTTTCCTAAAGTGGGCTAAATGATGTCATCGATGTGGTAGTGCTGAGTTTAGGAACTCGTCGCATTCATCTTTTAAGTATTTAGAACCATAATTCTTTCGTTAATCACCTAGCCCTACGTTCGTCTTTGCTACCTTTCAATAAAGAAACACAACACACCGAATTGTACATAGCTTCTATTCCATTTCTTCTACATTTAGAAAATTCTATATTACGCCAACTCCTTTTAGTGTGTATTATCCATTTATGTCCATCTTTATTATCCACATTGCGTTAGTAAATCGCTCCTGTTAGAAAATAAAGGTCATATTTAAAATGTTTCCATTTTTATTCTATTTGTGTTGTAACTGCTATAAGTAGACTACTACTATGGAAAATAGCAGAGGGAAATAAAATTTGAAATTATATTAAAAATCATGAAGAAATAGTCAGTTTTTAATTCTCTCTTGTAAAACACTCGATTTTTACACACGACGTTTAGTACTAACAAAAGCGGTAGCATATTTATCTTGCAGGAAAAAAAAGTGGACTCAAAAAGTTTTTTAATTTTATTAATTTAGAAATATAATAACCTGTCACGTGGGTAATAATTGTAGTGAGATATGAACACATTCACATCATATATACAGGAAAACATAAAATTAACAAAAGTAAAACTACGCAGATACAGTAAAAGCTACCCAGAATCAGTAAAAAGCACTAAAAATTCATTTAGTTTATACTTTCTTAACAACTCCTTAAAAAAAATTTTTTCATACATTAAATTTAAACCGCATAAATATAATGTTTATGCGATTTAAAAGATTGTGTTGATAATATATATATATATATATATATATATTTTTAAAATCTTGTTTAATGCTAACTGTTATAAACCTTAAACTTCTTGTGACGCTACAAAATGAAATCTTTATTAATGGCAATTTCAGATTAAATAATACATTAGATCTTGAAACTATTAATACCTATAAAAAAGAAGAAAGTCAGTTTTTACAGTCTTTAGTACAATGAAACACGTATAATATGGTTACTAAATTAACTGATTATCTTTAAGGGGTTCAAATTTTACGAAGGAGTCATTGTAGAAATTTCAGACAGAGGAGGCAGCTTATTAGCTACTGTTTATTATAATTTTTTTTCTGAACAATGGAATATTTATTATACGATATATTATTGTCTTGTTCAATTTCGTAACGTATTGTACAACATTTTTTTTTTATTACTTACTTGAATATTGATACATCTTCACTATACAATCAGCAATAATTATTATAATGAAACATGATGATCAATCAATATTATTTAAACAATTTTATAATTTTTTTAAATATATATATTTTTTTTATTTTTATATTATTATATATTATATTGTATTTTATTTATATATATATATTTAAAAATAATTTTATTCAGTGTTTCTTTACAAATATACTATAATTAAGTATATACAGCTCTCTCCTAATTTGTTCACTGTTTCTAAAATTCAGCCTTGGCGTAATAAAATTACTCGAATTCCAAGAACAGTTACGCTGTGATAAATATGTTAATTATAATCAGTCGAATGTACGTAACACTCGGGACAGATACCTCGGAGAATTCCTGAATGTATATGGACCAAAAGAGATTCGGAGGCCCGCAATGGTTACGGGGAAGGAATTGCGTTGCGTAAGGGCGCCTCGCCAGACAAATCGGAACCGAATCGAAGTAGGCACGCATCGGTTTCGTATTTTTCCTTTTTCGATATTACACAATATTGAAAAGCCGAAGTTGAAGGAAAACTGTTGGGACAGTATTACTTTTCTGAAAGATACGCTACCATTGTCACTTATTCTTTCAGAATAATAGATGGGAGTCTTTCCGCAAACTCGTATCACTTCTCACATTCAACCCTCGGTCAATGAGACAAAACTTTAAGGCACAGTTAACAAGGTGGGTTTTATCTGATCCAACTCTTTTTGTGGCAAATCAAATTTTAATTCTTGGGGAAAAAGTTGTGAAATAATATTTTATATTTGAATAATAACAAAAAAAATATTTGGCTTAAATTCTTTTCTTTATCACAAACAAGGCCGACATACTTATAACATTTTGTCGTTTCATTTTCGTGCGTGGAACACGATTATTTTTCTGGATGGTACAGATTTTATTTATCCATGAAAAAATTTCCGGTTCCATTTGAATGTTCTTTTTTTATTTCTTCAAAACGATTATTTCTTTTGATCTTATTATTTTTTTCCCGCTGATATAGCCCGAGCCAGATACCTATCATTTCATGATAAACTCCAGTCCCATCCGAATCCACTTGTTTCCAGCCCTGCTTCTTCCTCGATACCTGATAATCCCCCTAGGCGTCTGAAAAGAAGATGGCCTCGTGATCTTCTCACCTAGAATTAAATAGTGAGTGCTACAACTGGGCGGTATATCTTCAAGTCTGTTCATGTCATGATTTCTAATGTATGCATTTTTACTAGTTGTATTGTTTATACAGTTGTAAATTTCATTAAATAAATAAAATTAAAAAAAATGTATTTTTAACTTATGTTACGTTATAAAATTTAAATAGAAACGTAGACATATAGTGGCTTTCTTTAATAAACTTAAGTCATTACATTAATAACGTAGAGAGAAAAAAATATGATAAAATTCCTTGTCACCGATAAGGTCTAGAGAGAGAAAGTTGTTTTTGTTATTGTTGTTTTTTAAGTATTTGTTATTATTTAATGTATTGGACTAATAAAAAAACGTTAGAAAGCACAATAAATATAATTTAATTTATAAATCGACTAATTAAAAACAAAAGATTCAACAATCGTTTAATTTTTTTTCACTCTTCTTAATGAGTAGTTGTGAAATCATTTTATGGAGAGCAAGACAATCACTATAATGAGTTAAATTAAAAATTTGTAACAATATGTTATATAAAACAATAAGTTTTATAAATATGTTAATGCGTAGAATAGAATTATATAATATTATATAGAAAATAAAAATGAGTGAGGTTTTAGAGTAACAGATGTTAAACGTGATATCCGTCGAGAAACATAACTGCAACTTTTTCCATGTATTCCAAAAAGTTTCGTGTTTTTATTTTTTTATTAATTCTATTCGTAATATTACTTGGCAAGTAATTAACTATTTTAAGGAGTAAAAATCAACTAGTTCAATTATGTGAATAAACATTTAAACGACTGTAAATTTATTTGATATGTTTATGTAATTTATAACATATTTGTCTTCACAAATAAGTTGAAATTTCACATTATGTACTTTAGTATTTAACACGTGCATTGAATTACTACTCCCTTCTTGTAAATATATCTTCATTAGCGATGTTTTTTTTTCAACGTTTTAATTTATTCATAAATAAGATTTTATTTATTTATTTTAAATATTATTACATGGCTTCTATTTACAATATCATTGTAGTATAAGGAATAGTTTGTGCGTATCTTAAATATATTATTCACATAATTAAAATTCAAACGTTTACGAAGGAGTCATTGTAGAAATTTCAGACAGAGGAGGCAGCTTATTTAACTACTGTTTATTATAATTTTTTTTCTGAACATAGGAATATTTATTATACGATATATTATTGTCTTGTTCAATTTCGTAACGTATTGTACAAAATTATTTTTTTGTTGAATATTACTTAGTTGAATATTGAATGATACATCTTCACTATACAATCAGCAATAATTATTATAATGAAACGTGATGATCACTCAATATTATTTAAATAATTTTATAATTTTTCGTGGTAAAATTATATTTAATATTAAAAAAACCGTTTTCATTATGGTTCACAGTTATTGAATACATTTAATTTATTTACATAAAAGTATGATGCGAAATAATTTATTTGTAATGTATCATACAAATTATATAAATATTTAATCATTTTTCTTAATAGTGAATTATTTTAATTTTTTTTTAAATAGTATTAATTTTTGTATTGCATGCTGAGTTCATTAAAGGAATTTTTGGAAGACATGAATTTTTTTTTTCCTGTGCCTAAGTCGTTGGTAATTGATAACACCAAGCATCCTCAGCCACACCTATCTTATGGAGATGACTATGCAGATACTCGTGAACAGTGGACAGTCAGAAGTATGCTACTGCATCTCTTATTGGTAGGTCAGCTAAGATCGGCTTTTCCATCAAAATTCTATATAACGTCTCCCTTCCACCTTGTCTCTGAGAAAATTAAAAAATGTTTCACCTGAAGTATGATTTATTTAACTATTTCTTTTCTTTTTTTTTAGATTCTAAGAATTATAATGAATAATTATTCTATAGTGCTGTCTATAATTGAAATAAACTTTATAATCTTTTATAGTTATTCACATATAAGTATTTGAAACTGCAAAAATATGCGGATTAATTATTTAAATAATAATATAATATTTTTAAAATAGGATTTCATTTACCTTTCTGTGGCTAAATAGTAATGATAAATAACATATATTGAACTAAAATAAAATATGAGGTTACGACATTGTATACATAAAACGAAAATGAATATTTTTTTTATTATCCTGGGACTGTTGACTGTTGTCCCTGTAGGGCAAAATACAATTACAGAATAAATGCCTGTGTGGCCATACATAAAATTAATTGTTTACAATTCTTATTAAGATTAAGATTTTGGAAAAAAAGTAGAACTATTACACTAAAACATATTGATATGTATAATACAAACGTGGCAAATAGCATAACTAAAGAAAATCATTTCTGGGGGAACTTTAAAAGTTCTCTTATATACATTTTATGATCAATCGGGTTGGGAAAGGAATAGGTGGTTAAAAAGGAGAGATTTAAATGA
The DNA here is from genome assembly GCA_928085145.1 of Nezara viridula. Lineage (NCBI taxonomy): Eukaryota > Metazoa > Arthropoda > Insecta > Hemiptera > Pentatomidae > Nezara > Nezara viridula. Next base: position 61,398,686 of record OV725079.1, on the reverse strand, counting down.
GGGAACTGATTGTACATGTCGGATATCGGGAGGGATGGTATTCCAGAAGGAGACGGTTTGAATTATAAGGATTTGTCAAACGCTGGAAGAGGTCGGAGGTACGAGATCTAGTGAGACGGGATTGAATGGAATATTTGAAATGTAGGCTGCGAAAAATATAGGCCGCTGAGTTCTGATGGCTTGGCATAGAAAGGTAGCAAGGAAGTACAGACGGCGGTTTGATGGATAGAGGCACTTCAACTTGTTGTAATGCTGGGTTATATGTGTATCTCTTGAGATTCTGAAAACAAAACGTATTGCGCAGTTCAACTATAATTATTGTCCGTGTGACAGATTATTCTGTTTCTGAATAAATAAATTAATAAATACCGCCTGTAATACCATGGAAGAAAAACTTTTCTATTATTTATAACTGGAACCATTACAACCCTTCCTTTGAAAAAAATAATATATCACTTGTTAAAAAGATTTTTATCATATAAATGTTATGAAAAATTATATGTTGATATATTTTGATAAATTGTATCATGCATATTTATGCACATTATTATTGAACATTTTTGATTTGCATTCATCACTTGTTGCTACGATGTTTATTGTAGGTTTTAAAAAAATCCACATTTATTAATTAAAGGTTAATTAAACGATATAGGGATATCACAAAGTATTACCTATAGCATTGAAAAACGACAGTAATATCATAGATCCAACAAAGTAATTTCATTTCTGACTTACATATATTTAATAGTCATTCTAATAATTTTTAGGTATTTATCATTTCTATAATTCACTTTTCTTTATATAATTTTTTTTTTTTTTCGGGTTGGTAATTTCTTAATGATCCAACTCCAGGAGATGGCTCTAGTCAAAATTTCAAACAAAAAATTGTATTTGATCTGTAGGTGAGGTCCAACTTTGTGTGTTGTGTTTGAAAAAAACACAAGCTTGGACTAATTTTTCGTTTGAAATCGCTTATACATAAAAAAAAAATTGTTTGTTGTAAATTTTTTCTATAACCACTTCCCGAAGTTTGGCCATTAAGAACTGAATCACCCTGTGTAAAAAGTAATTAAAAATACTTATATAAATAAAAGAAATTATATTTTCAATGGTAATAGAAATGATTTTTCTGACGTTAGCTGAATAGGTGAAACGTTGAATACTCATAGTTAGTTATTTTAAAGATTTTTAGTCTGCTTTTTTTTTCATTAATACGTAATTAATTAAAGGACTAATCAATGAATTGAGATTGGGTTTCTTAATTTCTTTCGTCGTTTGAATAGAATTAATGATGATTGGACACAGTGGTTTTTATTTGCTCCCATCAGTGTGAGCCGGTGAGCCTACGAAACCTCGATTTCATGCTCACCTACCGTCACTCCTACAACCTTGTACCATTACGGCAATGATTACATTCTTCAACAATACCATTAAGGAAATACTCGAATTGTGCTACCATCCAGAAAACATTTATTCATAATGCTTGTCATGGTATTAGCAGTCCATTGTGGTCTGTTTTGGAACCATAGAAAAATTCCCACATAATTTATAAGGCATATTGCAGCAAAAAAAAAAACAACAAAAACACGATAATCGATTGGGGACAAAAAAAAGTATATATTTTTTAAAAATATTTTGCCTGAGGACAATTTAGTTCGAAGCTGTTCGCATCATCTATCGTATCGTATACAATTTGTGTAACGAAAAACTGTCACAGACCAGGACTGTTCTTAACTGTTATTTTATGAAAATGAAATTGCGAACCAGGAATAAAAAAAATTAAAATGCACGATAGCAAAAGTTATAAAAAAATTAAGGTGATACTGAGAATAATATAAACACTCCAAAGTGAAAAAATACATAAAAAAGTGAAAGGATTTGGTGAGCTTTTTTTTATATTTTAAATAGAATTTCAAAGAAAATACAAGTCTTGGCTAGTTAACTATTTAAAAAAATAATAAAACATTCCGGCAATAGCAATAGTGAGCCAAAAAGTAAGGTGATACTAAGAATGATATAAACAATGAGTAAATTAACTTAACAAACCACTTGAAGATGAGTAAATTAAAAACATACATTCATACTTATATATAACACACACACACATATATATACACAATCAGAAGGTATAAAGTTCAAATTAGATTCCCTAGAGAATGCGATAATGGAATACATCCATCTTAGGAAGAAATGTGTTTTAATTTAAACTTATTTATTAAACAAAGGACAAATGTTTTAACAATCATTGTAAAACAAAGGTGATGGATGAGATACCAAATATCAGGTAAATTAAACATTTGATAACAGTGTGCAATTAAATAAATTTAGTGTTGATAATATAATTTAAATTATTGTTATGTTGTCTCTATCAGATTAAATTGTCTTTGATAAAGGATGAGTAACCCTTAACGTTAGACTGAAAGAATAATAAAGAATTAATATGGAAGAGAAGCTTTTGAATCATATATATATATATATATATATATATATATATATATATATATATATATATATATATACCTTTTTATTTAAGTGATATTGTTTTGTATCCATTTCATTATTTTAATTGGCTAAATAAATAAATCAAAATTTTACTTAAACCATTGATAACACACAAACAGCAATGTATGAAAATTATATGTATTATTGTATTAAATATATTTTATTAATAAAGACATTTTCTAAGAAGCGAATATTTTATCATTCAACTGTTATTTGAAGCTAGAATTATAATATTATAAAATATTGAACCGAAACTTAGACGGGTGAATGTGATGAATGAAGTTGTGTGAATGTGAATGAAGTTTCCGTTCAACGTTGAAAAAAAGGCATTTTCGTTAATAAATAAAACAAATGAATATGTAATTTTAACATTTCTTGGTATATTTTTTTCCCATTAAGAAAATAATTGATTTGTATTATTCAACTCATAACTAACTTGTGCCATGCCAGGGCAAGTTTTCAATGTGAAAATATAAGATATTTCATAAAATATAAATACATATTTTAAAAGTCAAATTAAAAAGAAGAAAGGCATATGGAGAAGTTGTACTCTAATATCATATAAATTTATTAATAAAGATATTTTCTAAGAAGCGAATATTTTATCATTCAACTGTTATTTGAAGCTGGAATTATAAAATTATAAAATATTGAACCGAAACTTAGACGGGTAAATGTGGAAGTTTCCGTTCAACGTTGAAAAAAGGGCATTTTCGTTAATAATTAAAACAAATAAATATGTAATTTTAACATTTCTTGGTATATTTTTTTTCCCATTAAGAAAATAATTGATTTGTATTATTCAACTCATAACTAACTTGTGCCATGCCAGGTCAAGTTTTCAATGTGAAAATATAAGATATTTCATAAAATATAAATATATATTTTAAAAATCAAATTAAAAAGAAGAAAGGCATATGGAGAAGTTGTACTCTAATATCATTTAAATTTCTTACTATCCTTTTATAAATTTAGCTTTAACTTCGAAGCATACTTTGATAAAATGCTCTATATGTATAATAATGTACAATTTCAATAAGAAATTATTTAATATTGTTTATATTCATGTGTATCATTGTTGGTTAATATTATTTAAATATTAATTTGAATATTTTTTTAATATAAAATTTTTGTATTCAGCATTTTTTATATTTCTGGTGTTAAATATTTAATGACGATAAAGAGATCTTAATTTTTTTTTAGTATGTCCAGTCCAATTGTATAATAATACAAGTGGTGCTTTATTAAACACCACAACTGATCCAGAAATTATGAACACATTTTTTCATCTACTACTAATAATATGTTTTTACTTCAGTTATTCAGTTATCAATGTTTATTATAAATAATTTTAGTAAATAGGGATGATTTATTTTTTTTTACGAAAATAAATTCAAATTGCGCTTTTATTTTATACATTTTCTAATAGTTCCATAAATTATTTGAAAAAATACATTAACATAAAATAAGAATAAATATCACTATGCTTTTTAAAGTTTAATGAAATATTTAAAAATTTCTAATTAACTTGAAGGAGGAGTAGGTAACTAGTACAATTGTTTAATGTAAAATGAATTTCCAGATAGTAAATAGATTTCAAGAAATCTCTTAATATCTAAACAATCTGGTGCGCGCATCACACAACTTCTACTTACCGTCCTGCTTTGAGTAGAAATTGGTATTTTTACTTTCACTTACCAATATATGAAATATATATTAAAAGAAAGTATTGTGATCGTGAAAATTTTCGAATCTCAGTTTTCAACGGAAATACGCGTTCATTATATTATTTATAATAAACATGTATTTTAGTTTTTGGATATTAATAAATATATATCTAAGTGTAATGAATGACTGCAAATCTGACAATGACTGTTAATGGTTATACTCTTGGAATTGGCTTAGGTGATATTATTTAACTAATTGATATGAAATATAAAAAACAAAACAGCTTTCTTAGATTGTAATTTTACTGATTATTATATATGTTATATTTTCTAAATTCACACAGAAAAATGTTTGGATATAGACTATAAAATTGGAAGACTTTTGTTTTACATTAAATTTAATGAAATACCCATAACCTCATAGTTTCCCCTTTAATATCAGCTAGATTTTTCCTATTACAATATCTGCAGTTAAAGATAACTCTAAGATAAATTTTTTTTTTTTAATCTTTTGAAAAATTCTCTTACTGACGAAACTTTTCAGGAACCTGGACTTCTTTTCAAATGTATAATAGTTTTTTTTTTATTATTTAAAAACAGACGCTTGAGCGACGTTCCTGAAAATGAAGTAAACTAGATTAATAAGACTTTTCTTTTTGATTTTTTTTTCGCGGCAAAATTTTAAAAATGGTATATTTTTAAAATGTATTTGTTATTATTATATCATTATTGTATGGTAAGGACATTAAATTTGTGTTACTTATCTTTTGAAATTAAAACATTAATTGTTTTTATTATAACTGACACTGAAAAACATCATTTATTAATAATAATATGGTATAGATACATCTAAATAAAGGCAAGAATTCTTTGCGAATAGGGTGCAAATACAAGAAAAAAAATTTAGTTCATAAAATACTAAGTTCAGATTAAAACCTTAAGTTCTATAATTAGGAGGGTCAAACTGCCTTAAATACATCAAGGCACGAGTTGTATAAAAAAATAATTATTAGCAGTTCATTAATTCATTCTGCATGAAAAAAAAAGTTTTGCTAAACAACTTTGAAAAGGATGAAAGGTGATACTGTAAAAATAAAGTTTGCTAAACAGATTTCGAAAGTATGAATGAATAGCGCAAAAATATCATAGGTGTTGTTTCCTTTATTTTATACAGAATTCGAAATAGGAATTTACGAATGCTAGTTACTATAATCTTACATTTTAAAAACGAACATGTAGAACATGTCTGTTCTTGTCTTTTGTATCTGAAAACTGTTTATACACGATGCACGAGTAAACTTTTATAACCTAAAGCGAGTAGGACGCAGGCATTTGTATGAGAGCATTGAACCGCCTATAATGTTATATAACAAACATTGATCAAGCTTTTTTTTTTTTTACAAAAAAAATATTTTTAAATCGTAGCCATATTCATTTATAAATTTGAAAGCCTATTACTTTTTTCTATTATGAGAAACTGTTTCAGTAGAAAATATTGCGATTATCTCAATCAAATTATTTATAATTGTTATAACATGAGGATATGCATTGAGCATTAGATATTAATAAATTTGATAAAATTTAATATGGTTGCTACGTTAAATTACCAATTTAAAAGAGTATTATTATACTTCTTGCTATAGAGAAAACGATTTTAATAACTGCTAATAAAAGTTATCCGATTTTAGTAATTTATAACGGCAATAAAATTCACTACTGGTATTAATATTATTCATATTAGTAATAATATGAAGGTTTAATAACTAATATATTTACTAATGCAGATATACTTTGTCTTAAAAAATGAAATTTAGTTTTCTATCAATTTATTATAGTGATATATTCTTCTTCTATGGATGTAACAAGAGTCATTGTTTATAAGATTTTTAATCAATAACATTTATTTACATTCTAAATTAATTAATATATTTCATATGTGAATTGATTTTTAAAATATTATCAATATGTTATATGTCTTCAAGGGTGCCCATACTCCTCCCCCCGCCCCCTCCCCACATCAAGGCCGATGGCGCGAAAAGCTCCCCCAACTCTCCCAAGATATTTTATTCCTCTTTTCTTCTTAAAAACATTGCAAGCGAAAGTAGAATTTAAATATTCGTAGATTATATTCAGTTACACATACTGCGTTCTGTCCTATACTTCCGTTTCTATTTTAATTTGAAACTTTTCATTTAAAAAATTCATAAACCCATCGCAATGTGCCCCACCTTAAAAATTGAAAACCCTGTCAAAAAGTGCTCCCCTCATAAATTTTTATGGCGCAAAACCATCAAACTCCTTTCTAGGCACCTCTGAATGTCTTTACATTCTCATTGCAGTTGAAATTGTGATTTGGTTTAGCATACAGGAAGAATACAGATATTTTTGCAATTTTAATTGAAGTAAAAATATATATTTCGTATTACATCAATATTATAACACTTACATTTTAAATTGAGGTAATTTTCAATGATCTGCTACTTATTCAATTTTTGTTGTTTAACATACATTTTTTAATTTATTTATTTTCCCATGAATTATACGTAGAAATGTATATTTCAAATACTACGGTATACACAGACTTGAATAATTATTATTGAAAATATTCAAATAAGAGAATTAAATTAGTGTCGATTTAAGCAAGTAAATTAGACTCCTGTTAGGCTAAAAAAATGTATACATTTTTTGTGGAAAGGTCTGCCTGAATGTAATATATATCTCATTATTGTATTTAATTAATTTTAACCGATCAACGTGAGCATATTCTATTTCCACGCTAGAGCCTGAAACATTTTTTCATACTAAATAAAAACAAACTGTTAAATAAGTCGTAACATGCTCCAGGCGTTAATTATGTATTTACTTATTATGCACGTATGTGTTTACTTGTGTTATTCATCTTTGAATCAAGTCTTTAATCTAATACTTCAATTTTCGAATGTATCATTATCCCCATAACGTATGCACGCTATTAATACATATAGTTAAAATAAATAATTTTGTTTCACAAACGATTATTCACGAGCTCTTAAACATTTAAACAATTGATGTAATAGCTAGTGCAAAGAAGCATTACAAAACCTTATGTTCTTTTTCTTTTATTTATTTACGGTTTTTATTATGGAACAGTTTCCATGATAAAGAAAAAATGTTGGGATTTGATGTCGTAGATATCCATTTTTCAGCATTTTGATAAATAAATAAATCATTGAGGCCCTACTATTATGAAGTTGTTAACAAGCCTTGCACTGATTTTAAACCTCGAAATTTTAAAAGTATGCAGTGCGATCTTATTTCTTTTTACTTTTCTTTTTTGTATAGTTACTTTGTAAAAAATGCAATGAAATCTTCTTCTTCTTTCTGTGTTGGCATTCGTCCAGCAAACAGCTTCCTCTTCCTCACACCTTCTATACAGTCATTGTCCTCATCAACAGCCCATATTTCATTAGGATCTACCTAAGACAGACTTGAATGTAGTACGAAGGAAACCTCATCTTAGAAGAGGTGTATTTCAGATTTAAATGAAACATTATATATAAGTATTATCAAATTACGGTGTACGTAAAAAAAAGAAATAAGTGCCATAAGGTTATTATCAATTAGGTAATAGCTTTATTTTCTTATTAACAGATATTATGTTTGGACGTTATACATTTTTAGTTAAGCTTTATGAATATGTACGGTAAAAATTACAGTTAAGTAATTCAATTATTAATTTTCTACAAAAACATTAAGACTTTTAGTGAAAAGAAAACGTCGTATGCAACAATTTTACATGTTTTTTTTTTTTTTGTACTAAAGGGGACATTTTGTAGTCTGCAACTGCTATAAGTTGTCTGCTAAATAGGAAAATAACAGAGGGAAATAAAATATGAAATTGTGCTTAATAAATAATAAAAAAAGAAATATTAGGTTTTTAAAATCTTCTCTAAAACAGCGCAATTTACAGAAGAGTCATCATTACAGATGACCTAGAGCGCAGATGGGGAACCTGCGGCCACGAGGCTGCATGTGTCCTTTCTGTGCTTGCTACGACTTCACTACTAGTTCTTGCGTGGTCTTTATTAATATAGTTCTAGAATTAATTATATTTAATTATTTAGGAAACGGAAACTTAAAATGTGATTTGAATATACGTGTGTGATTTACATCAATATATAAATAAAATTAGTAACCTTTTATTTATTCTCTCTTCCTTGCCTTTGGGCAAAATTGGTGTCGGCAACTTTGCGGGGTAGGCAAATGTTACCGATTAACATTTAGCGATTAAGCATAGGCATCATCAGTTCGTCTCTAAGTGGCCTCCATCTTCTTCTTCTTTGCCACCTCTATCCATCGAATGGTCCTCTTTCTGGAAAATTGAAAAGAGCTTGGCCAACTGAGGTTTTCCACCCGTAAATAATGATCCAGAAGAACGGGTAGTTTTCTTCTTTACTTCTCTTCGGTCACCAACTGAGGGAAATCATTCTCAGAGAAGAACGTATAGTCCAGTCCAAAATCTCTCAGAAGATAAAATCAGTAACCGTAAAATATAATAAAATTCAAGGCCTCCAATATCAATGTCTTACCTTACTGCGGCCTCTGAGATGATAAATAGGTTCCTTCTCCATCTAGAGCACGGGTCGCCAAATTTTTTGACCCTCGGGCTACATTGAGACTTACACTGAAGTCTCGTGGGGCATGGCTGGTGATGAAAAAAAAATAATCTATTTTTATAAATATCTCTTCAACAGTGAAATGAGATTTCTAAGGGGAAAAATATGCAACAAATGCTGTAGTTAGTAACCTCGTGAGTGAGTAATTTGCTTTAATTTAAATTTCATATTTTTAAATAGTTTTTTTTTTTTCTAATTTTACAATATTATCAGAGAAAATTTCATGGGCCGTATTGAAGGTGCTTGCTGCATGCTTGGGGCAGATGTTTGGAATCTCCTGATCCAGAGCATAAATAAAATTAAAGCCTAAATAATTACCTTAGTTGCCGCTTGTATTTTTCTAGATTTGACACACTTGGGTATTAGGTCCTATATAAAAGGTATGAAATAATTGCTTCGTTTATCGTTGTTCATGATTTAATTATTTTATTCTATATGAAATTCCTATCCAATTTTTTTTTTTTTTTGATTAAGCCCAATTATTTTTGATAATTTTATTATTTATAAATCATTGAGGGTATTAGTTGTATTCTCGTAAGTCATATACAACTAGTACCTAGATAGTCATACCGTACCTAATGATAAATATATGACTAAATCGACAATATATATCACACTACTTAAAACGAATTAGATTTTTTTATCTCGACGATGGATGAGGTGTTGTAAAATGAAACACGTTTTTCCTTTTTCTTCAGTTGCTTCAACATGATCAGTTGTTGTTTTTTTTTCTCCTTAAATTCTGCCATTTGCTGTTTCTTTAATAATGTTATCAGGGGTGCCTCTCTTCCCCAAAGTCGATGGCGCAAGAACCTACCCCCCCTCTTCTCCCAAGATAGTTTATTAACCCCCTCTTTTTAAAAACAGTGCAAGCGAAAGTGGAATTATAAAAATCATAGATCGCATACAATTACACTTGCTGCGGTCTGTCCCATGTTTTCCTCTTGTTCCTTAGTCCGAAAATACATGATCCCGTCGAAATGTCCCTCTCCCCCTCAAAAATTCAAAAACCTGTCAAAATGTACCCTCTCAAAAATGTACCCAGCAAACAAACGGGCATCCCTGAATGTTATAGCTGAATATAAATACATTATATGTAGTTATCATTATTTTTATAGTAAATATTAACATCCGTTGTATGGGGAAAATTAATAATGCTGAAAATTCAGACTCGTGACTAATTTTAATAAATTATTAACAAAAAAAAAAAAGAAACAAAACTTAGTCCGAAATATAATTCACTAGTTAAATTTCATTGATTAATCTTCTTTTAGTAAGTAAAGGAGAAATGAAAAAAATGGGAATAAGTTGTGAATAATAAGAAAAAGTAACTTTTTATACACAGATAATTTTTTTTTTTTTGTTCTGTTATTGAAAGCTTATGAGCAATAATTACGATTTAGCTGTATAATATGGTAGCCATTAAAAGATAAACACTTCATTTTACCGTTTAAACAATAGAACAGAAACTAAGAGCGAAAAAAAAGAGATAGACGCAAGTAAACCGTTGTACAAGCTGTCATGAAACAGTTAGTGAGTGCATTGCCAATAAAAAAAATACACCGTTAGATCCGATCTGCATATTATGCAATACTAGGCGTGTATCCACCTTGTTTAATATTATAATATATATATACAAGTTGAGTAATTTAGATGAACGGAGAAATGTTTCTAGGCAATTCGTAATTTTTTTGACTTCCGTAAATATTTGCCACTGAAGGTTCATATCTACCAGATATGCATATATAGTTTTATCTTTTAAATTTCTAATCAAAAGAATATAAGTAATTATGGATGTAATATGATATACGGATGCATCCAAAGAAGGAGAAAACGTAGGATGTGCTTTAGCGAGTAAAGAGAACAATTTACTGTTTAAATTACCTGGAGAATGTTCAGTATTCACAGGAGAGGCCACTGCCATCATGAATGCCTTATATCTTATAAGCGAATCTGAAAAGAACTACTGGGTAGTTGTGACGGACTCATACAGTGTTTTAACTGCCATTGAAAACCCATATCCTAGAAACTCCATAATTAGGGAAATTCTCAACACCTGGTGGGAAGTAAAAAATAAAGGAGTAACAGTTGTCTTGGTATGGGTACCAGCTCATTGCGGAATTTTAGGGAATGAAAAAGCTGACAATGCAGCCCATTTAGCAAGAAGTGGAGCAGAAGAAGAGGAAGTGACTAGAGTGAAATATATCACTTTAGAAGACTGGGTACACGAAATAAAGAAAAAACAACTGGCAGAGTGGGAAAAAGAGTGGAGGATCAAAGAGTGTAAGCTGAAAGAAGTGAAACCCAATTGCGATAAATGGCTCACTAGCAACAGAAAGTCCAGGCGTGAAGAAATTATACTGTGCCGCCTAAGGATTGGGCACTGCCAGTTCACTCATAGCTACCTTTTAAGAGGCCTAGAAGCTCCTACTTGCGAAAAATGTAACAATACACCGCAAACTGTGAAACACCTTCTAGTAGAATGTTCCCAATTCGAAAGGCTCAGAGAGAAAATAAAACTAGAAAAAACACTAAACGAAATACTAAAAGACAATGAAGAGAGAGTCTCTATCCTGTTTAAATTTTTAAGGATTATCAACTATTATAACAGAGTTTAAATTATATAGAAAACGCCAATGACCCTTTAGGGTAGAGGCGAGAAAAAGAGAAAAAAAACAAAAAAAATTATGGATGTTATAAGAGGACTGAGATATTCTGCAAATGTTGTTGAAAAAAGACACATCCTGTGCAACATTTAGGAAATGATTTTTCAATTTAATATTTTTTTCTGTCTTTTAATGATGATGATCATTGTTTCCCTATTCAATAGTAAGGAATTCAATGTTATTTATATAACTCTGTTTAAATAAAAACAGCTTTGAGTTATTAATTATTTTTATAAAGATTACAATTTTTATTAATTTTAGGAACGTTTCAATATTTCTTTTGATGAATAAATTATTGATAAGCATGCACTTCATAGTGATAAGATTTAAAAAAAAAACTGTTTCATATCTTTGTACTTGGTAAAAATTATTTTCCAATGAAAGAATAGAGAATTAATGTAAAATAATCAATTGATTTGATCTTATAAATATTAAAATTGATTTAACATTATAATATATATATATATATATATGTGTGTATATATATTTCATTTTTACTTAATTCTGAATATCGATTAAACACTCTTCTTTCAAATTTTCAACATTTCTTAATAAGATACCTTTATTGTGTAAATTTGTCCAATATTGAAACGAAATAGATAATAGATGAATGATTTTTATGCAAGAAAAATGAAAAGATAGAAAAAAAAAACGGCTTGTCCACTGACACAACTATCCTACCAACTTTAGACAAATTTATATAACTTTAAATACATCATCTGAAATAAAGGAAAAAAATTAATTAGATTAATTTTCCTGGAAACCGATTAGAGTACGATTTTTTCGATAAACTAAAACAATATAAACGGGCAGGTGAATCATAATTAAAATCAGAGTATACAAATTCAGTGTACTATAAATTTGTGAAAACTAATTTGATTTAGACTTTTTTTTTTTAGTTTTGAATTTGGATTTGGAGTTCCAATTTGGATTTGGAAATTTCATACCCTTTCAAAAATAGTAGCTGTAGGAAAGAAATAAAACATGTAGAAAATAGAATGCGCTGTATCATTTCTAATACATATAATTTTTTCTTTCATTAATAACTTTTTCCTGAAATTTCTCGGGAATCCATTACATGTACAAAATTTGAAAGAACTTTAAGAATAGATTATAGAAAAGTTTTATCTAAATCGTTAGAGCCGTTATGCCGTTTTTGCACTACAGTGTATGGAAAAACGTGTTTTCTCTTAATTTTCGTTCCATAGGCTTCGGTAATCAATAAAGGAAAAGGAGCAACAAAATATGCCGGCTTGTTTAAAAGATAATATTTATACAGCCAGACCGACTGGGGGCCCTGAAACTTAAAGATTTAATCATTACCATTTATTTTTTTATCGTTTTTACCAAAAAAAAAAAAAAGCTCCCAATTTCTTTAACTATGATAACATTTGCAAGTCATGAGCGCTTTAATCGTAAATGGACAATGCGTCGTTTTTATAAATGATTCTAAAGAATGTTCCTTACTAACTCCTTGACAAAGGATTCCTTCAAATGCATACCTATAAAGTAATTTAAGGAGAAAAAATAAAAATCATTAATACATTATAAAAAGTATAAGGAATAGATAAAAACTATGTGTGCTTAACCACACCATACGAGAGAAAACATTAACAGGGCGCAAATAATAATATGAAAAATACAAAGTACAATATATACAATTATGGTTTTGTTCACTAGCGGATCCAGGATTAATTTTTGGGGGGGGGGGCTTCAGCCCGAAAGTTTTTTTTTTCATAAAAATAACGATAATTACTTTGGAAAAAAAGAACGAAACTAACTACCTGTATGAAATGGTGTTTAAGTTATTCCTAAAGCCCTTTTAAATGTAATCACACGCATAATAATACTTTAAGAAATACTTTTTAAATATTTTTTTCGATAAAACATGGTTATATTTTACCATTTTGGGGGGCGGGGCTTCAGTCCGAAAGCCCCCCCCCCGCCCGTGGTTTTGTTTAAATATGTATACATTCGTATACAATGTAACGCCAATTAATATCAGACCATTATGCATGATTGTTACTTTTTAAAAAATAAAACTTCAATAAGTTGGTCAGTAATATGTCGAAACAATATCGAGTGCAACATAAAAACGAATAAAAAACTAATTTTTTTTTTATTTTATGGCTAATTTACTGCAAATTGGTTTTTAATTTATTCCTGGTATTTAAAATTTTGAGATATTTTAGTGCAAATTTTCAGAATAATGGTAATTATTTGTTATGTTTTTTCCCTTTCTGACTCTCTAACTGGTCATAACGTCATATTAAAATTTTGAATGATAGCTCATTACAAAGTAAATGAATTGCTGACAATTTATTTCACTTGCAGTATCCAGTTCCAATTTTTATGTTTCGAGATATTTTAATCGAAATGTTTGAAAATACTCGTTATCATTTGACACTATGTTTTTCCCTTTTTGCCTCTGTGAATCGGTGTCGCGTAAAGAAAATATTTTGAATAATAGCTCATTACAGAGAGGATGAAATGCTGAACATTTCTTTAGTACACAGTATGCAGGTCCGATTTTTAGTTTCTGAAATATTTTAATCCAAATGGGAAATTTAGTCGACTCGAGCTGATTTATCGATTATCGACAAAATAAAGTATCAAGCGCGTTTCATTATAAAAATAAACCTATGAAAAACATTCTATAACTCCTCATTACTAGATTTGTAATACAAGGCCAACAATCACTTGCATGTTAGGAAATGAGAAAGGCACGGCTCAGGTTTCCAATGCACTAATTCTTTTAAATCAGACAATCAGGAATGACTCATTACGAAATAACTTTAATGAGCAAGGTGCTAGTATCGAATATGAAACACCCAGTTAGATTACATCGAGGAGGGGAAATAGAATGGAATAAATTAAGAAGAAAAGTAATAGTGTTATGTAAATGCATAGGAGCTGGTTGAAAATTTACTTTCTACACACGCCTCCATCGGAGATATTGCTTGCTACACTCCGCTGCCTATCTGGTATACCGCACTTACGAAATGGATAGCTGTTTTTATTTTTAGAAACATTTTTCGATTTCGATTGAATAGGCATTGCATAGCACTTAATATAAAAACAAATTAAAAACCGCTTGATATGTCATTTCTGTAATGTTTGATGACTCCAACAAAGGAAGGGGAGTGAGAATGATAAAAACATATTAATTAATTAATTAAATTATTAATTAATGCTCAGTATTTCATCCTATTCGTAATGAGCTATTATTTATAATAGTATCAGATAGGGAAAAATATAGTGTCAAATGATAACGAGTATTTTCGAACATTTGAATTAAAATATCTCGAAAACTAAAATTTGGACCTGCATACTATAATTCAAAATTTTAATTTGACGTTACGACCAGTTAGAGCATCAGGAAGGGAAAAACATAACAAATAATAACCACAGTTTTGAAAATTAGAACTAAAATATCTCAAAATTTTAAATACCAGGGGATAAATCAAAAAACAATTTGCTGTAAAATAAGAAATTGAGTTTTTTATTCGTTTTTATGTTGTACTCGATAGTGTTTCGAAATTAATTAATTAATTATATGCTTTGTTGGCTCTCATGAATGATGAGGTATTATATGAAAAAAAAATTTCACGAAGAAGAGAAGATTCCCAATTTCGATCCTTAAATTCTGAAACGACAAGAAATCACTCGCCGTTTCTGGTTACTTCAGCACTTACAAGGCAAACACCACTCTAAGCTAATCACTAAAGACTCATTTAAGTGACTATTTGAGGCCTCTATGAATTGAGCTTTGGGTTCAACTAAACCACGAGATTCTTCTCGTTTACAAAATCCTTCGTAAAATCCTCAACGCTTCATATTTATACAAAATCATTCATATCCACTTTAATGTACCATATATTTCCGATCTGGACCAATTTAGTTACCTATACATTTGAATCGTAAATATTTTGAAATGTCAACTTTGTTATACTATACTGAAGCGGTCTAATTTACTTAATTTTTCTACCAAAAAGACTTTAACTTCCCCACAGTTAGATGGCTCCCCGAAGGAAAAGCAACTTTTAGAACGCTAAGTTGCAACTAACTTTTTTTTTTCTTCTTTCCTTTATACGAAGATATCATCTACTAATATATAAATATATTTGTAAATAAAATTAGGGACTAAGAAAAATAAAGCAACGTTAGATTCAATTTATAATTAGTGCCGCCTGAGTTCGTCCTCTGGCTATTGTGGGAGAGATTCAGACTTCCTTTTAATTATTAATGAGCTATTAAAATATTCAAGGATTAATTAATCAGGAGAATAATCCCACTTTCAGGATTCAATTCGTTTACTACACATTAGAAAGTGTTTCGAATTTCTCTATACATTTGATGTCAAAATATATTTAATTATATAATATAATTTGACCCATACCTTTTCAACAATTACTAAATAGTTATTTTATTTTATTTATTGTATATACTTTTTTATTATTATTTAGTTATTTTTCCTTCTGTTTATTTTATTTGTTTGTATCTATTATGTGAATGTTATCTTACCTCCCTATGAGTATTAATGTCCACGTGACAGATTGTTATATAATTCAATAAATAAATAAAAAATATTGAGTAACGAAACATTCTGTCAATTTGACAATACTTATATAGAGGTAAAGACCACATTCACTCTATATATACATAAAAATATAAAATCAACAGATTCACATAACCAAAAAATAATGTACACCAAGAAAAAAAATCATTCTTAGCAATTAAATGATCAAATTTATTTAAATAATTTATTTTATTTTTAAACTTAAAATGGTGAAGACATTTTTTATTGAAAACATTTTTTTTTTTTGCTGACTTCTCGACCTGTGTTGCGGTCATTCACCAGGGCTTTTAATAGGTTTTTCAATTGAGTACTGATTACTGTATGAGTATTGACTCAATTCAAACACCCATTAAATGTAGTAGCCCTGATGAATGCGTGAAACTAACGGCACAAATAAAATAAAATTCTTTCATTTTTATGTTCTCTCTGACTGCACAATCCCTAATCAACTTTTCAACTTTTATAATTTTAAATTTGGTGAATATAGTTTAGTGAGTCATTATTATGAAATTAAACAAATTAATATATTATTATAAAAAAAAAACTAAAACATATATATTAAAGATTATATTTTTCTACCTGACCTTGTCGCGTTTTTAAAATTTATTTAATCTGTGAATCATCGTTTAACTAAATTATACCATATAACTTTTATTTTATCAATATCGTATTTATTATATGAAATAATCACTAACCCTAATTTAACATTTTTGGGTAAAGCCATTTTAGTTGGAAAATTTATAAGAATAGACAGCGAGTAAGTTCATTCCAGAGTAGGTGATCGCAGTGTTGATATATAGAACTGGAAACAAATGTACAAATTTTCCCTCAAGAAATATCACTAAAACTAATAATCGGAATATTGAAATTGGTCATGGACGGTCAGTAAAAAAAAAAATTATTATCCATGTAGCAGACAGCGATTGGTTGTTCATTTATCATGCCTTTAGATTCCTCAATTCACCATTATCAATGTGTCCTAAGATACAATGATTAAACCATCACCTTGAAAATAAATTATATTTTTACTTAATATAATTATTAGAGGTAAAGATAAGTGTGTAAATACTGAAGAATTAATTCAAACTAAGGTTTGAAGTACATATTACGGGGTTAAAATAAAATATATTATTTTATTTACAAAATACCAACGGCATTTTATTGAATTATACGTATTCTTAAGAAGTATTTATTATTAATATATACACCTCAAATAATTTAGTTTTGTTCCGACTTCCCTAAGGGATTTATAAAACGTAAGGTTTGCAATAAATCTTTAAACACTTGGCTAGTTGCCCACGATATCCGAATCATAGTCCAAAAATTTTTCTCATTACTTTTTTTTTTTTAACAATAGCAGAAAGTATTCAATGCAATAAAGATAGATTTACCTAACGTAGTTAAACGATGGCAATGATCAGTAGTTAACCGCAATTGCTGAAATAATATATTATAAACTAAAGTCAATAAGAAATTTGTTTAGTACCAACGGCATTTTATTGAATTATACGTATTGTTAAGAAGTATTTATTATTAATACATACACCTCAAATAATTTAGTTTTGTTCCAAGTTTCCATGAAATACACGTAACACTGTTATGAACACGTAAGGTTTGCAATAAATCTCTAAACACTTGGCTAGTTGCCCACGATCTTCGAATTATAATCCAATTATTGTTTTGTTTAATTTTTTTTTTAACATTAGCAGAATATATTTAATGAAATAAGCATAAGCTTTGCCTATCGTAGTTAAATGATGGCAATAATCAATAATAAATTTGAGTAATTTAAAAAATTACTTAGCGCTGTTATTTATTTAGATTCTTATAGACAAATAATATAAAATACTAAGGTAAAATAAAACCATTAAGTTATTCCGCCAGTTGTACAATTGGAGTTCTTGTCAAGTTCAAGCTTGAATTACACTTAACCATCAAAATCATGAATGGTTGACTGTAGTTTAAGATTAAACTTGACTAGAACTCCAATTGCACAACTGGCCCTAAATCTAAGTATGAAATGTCATTTAGTGACTTTTTGAATAAACCAACGATATTTTACATTATATATATATAATGTATATATATATATAAGCAATGCTATTTTAATGTCATTTTACCTTTTAATTTATTTATGAAATATCTTCAGCCGATATTATTCGAATGATTAAGAACATACACACACATGTATTAGAAAATAAAAATATAGGAAAAGTTAAACTAACAATAAAATTATAATAGGGTGTATAAAAAATGAATGTTTTCTCAAATTCAAGATTTCAAAGGACTGTGAATATTTTAATCCTATTCAATACTTACCAATATTTAATGATCCCTTTAGAGCATTCTCTAAGCTTGTTTAATCCCATTCGACTTTTTCGAAAAAAGGCCTCAGTTTAGTTATTTGTTTCGAACAACAAACATGATAGTTTCCTACGAAATTCTCGTAATTTTAACTCGTAAGCAACTCGTGAAATTATTAAATATGATGGGGAAAGTGTCCTTGGCCAGCACACTGCGCGGCGTTGGATTGAAAAATTTAGGAGTGGAGATACGACGTTGAAAGGAAGAAGGGCTCCAGCCGACTATTAATGAATATTGATGAGGTTCTGCAGGAAGTTGTTGAGTCAAATCAGTCCACAAGTACTCGCGAACTTGCCAGGGAGTGTTGTGTGTCGAAAGATACAGTTAGTCGCCCCAAAGCTGTAGACTGGTCCCTCACTAACTTACTCCTCAGCAATCAGTTAAGAGGTTATAAATTTGTGAAAATGTATTGAAAAACTCTTCTTATGTGAAACTCTTGCCTCATCCGTCATATAGCCCAGACCTTGCATCATTGGATTACTATTTATTTAGATCCCTTGCCCATTTTATTCAAGAGAAAAAATTGATAATTTTGCGAAAGTTTAAATTGCGGTCCAAGAGTTCTTTGATAGCCATCCTATCCTAAAGGAAGGTATCAGCGTGGGATCGAGCAATTGGCTAGCGGATGTTTAATTACGGTAGATAACAATGGGCTATACTTTGAGTATTAATTGCGTTTTATATCAAAGAAATAATAGCATATTTGGTTGAAAAACTTTCATTTTTTTTATACACCCTATCATTTAAAATTGCTTCTTACTTATTTGTTGATTATCTGAGTTCCTCAGAAGTAGCTGAGGCTTACGTTTAAAATATCGTACCAATGATATTAAAAACCAAAATTGATTTAATTAATTTATTTCTAAGAAATGTTTCCTACAATTATTAAGGTACCAATCAGAGACATACGGCTCTGTATAACCTCTAAATAACACGGTTTATTAATTCTAATATATATTAGTTTACTATTTATTGTAATGTCATCTATTGGAAAGTTATTGGAACCTGCGGTTTCGTCAAAATCATTCGCCATGCTTACGCCTAATAAAACTGCGTCACGCAGGCTTGCTTGCATGGTGTTGGCCAACTTGGATGGTTGCATCAATCACCAAATGGCATAAGAGCCGATGGATCACAAATACCCTTGGGCCTTTCCTGTCGATATTTCTTGAGACATTCAACATCCCTACTACTAGTTAATTCGAAAGGTAGCCTTTTCCAAGTCGGGGGACGTTTACGAAACTTCATACATTATTATTTCGACAATACTTCCATAAATGGAAACCATTATATTTTTCAAAATGAAAGGGTCGACCAATTAAAAATGTGAATGTTTCCACTCTTATTTTGACGTTCAATTTTTTTTTTCTGTTTCTATTCGATCAAATATCGGAAAAAATGTAGGTACTTTGTAAAAACTTCTAGTCATACTTCGTTATAATGTCCATCATAAGGATTCAATCTTTATCGGGCTTCCAGTTCAAAACGGGGACGTTTAAAAATGGCGCCCATTGAAAAAGTGACACAAATCCGTTATTCACATTATTGGTGTATGATTTGTTTCAAGCAAGAATCAAATTGTACATCCCTGGGTAGAGAATGACCCATGATCATTTGTCGAGCGGGCTAAAGTTTGTGCCCTTCTTATTATTGGATAAAATATAATCACGAGTTCGCATCATCATATAAGTTATTTAAATATTTATACAATAAAGTTATCTATTTATTGTCAATGAGAGTACATCACACAGACATTATTCGGCTGCCCAATCAATTTTTATTCCAGTAATTTAAAAGATGATCTTTTGTTTCATTTATTTAAGTATTAATCATATGTTTTGTTATGTATTACTGAATGAGAAGATGCGTAAAATAAAAAAAAAGTTTGAATTTATTGATATTTTATTATTAATATTTTGGTTCTATGTATCTGAATGCTTTAGTATACTTTGTCAGTTCTTATTTTTTTTTTTTTTAAGTAATTGGTATTCATCATTCATTTTCGATCCTTTAAATATTTTGATATCCTAATTTAAAATATTTTGAAATTATTTAATTGACCTTTATTTTCACAATTCGTATTTATTCTCTTAACATGAAATGAACATTTATTTTTTTATTCAAATAATCTATTTTTAAAGTAATATTCTATAGATTTTAGGGGATATGGCAATTGAAATTAAGATTTAAGTATCCCATTCCGGTGTTCTAAGTGTCTAAACATCTACTTTTTTTTTTTTTTAATCTTATTTATTGAAAAATATTACAATCTGTCTCAAGGACATTTATAATAGTGTTCACAGATCACATTCACACTCTATGTACAGTAAATGAAATAAATTATACAGAAAAATAGCATATATTACAATAAATAAGAATAAAATAACCTAAAATAATTGAATAAAAAGAACACATACATATCTAATACAATATTTACAGATTGGTGAGAAAACTCGAACCAGACTTAAGTCCCATCCAAGTGTTGAGGGAAAGCTAAAACATCTACTAAAAAAGATAATTCTATTCTGGTAAAAAATAAACGATTTAGGAATGAAATCTGGAAATAAAGAAAGAATTTCTCATGAATTTCACAATATTATTTATCAAAAGGACATATTGATTTTAAAACTTATTTACTTTATAATTATTTTCTTGACTTATAATCGGTATGTTATTGCTAGATGATGGAAGACCAATTATATAAAAAAAGAAATGTAGTAAAATGAGTACTGTTATAGAATAGTATAAATGAATTAAATTTTATTGTATATAAATTTAATTGGCAATTAGATTTGTATTTTGGACTTAAGAAAAAAAGATGATCGAAACGTCCTTGGATGATTTTGTCAATGGATATTAAGTATATGAATGTCTTTGAAATAGTTTCTCCTAAAAGTAAATAAGTTTTAAACATAACTATCAGTGTTTAGTCTATGACTTTTAATTATTTTCCCACATAGATTCAGAAAACACTAATTATCGAAAATGACGCAACTAAATTGCACCCCTTTGTAAATTATTTAATATTAAAATCATATTCACTAAATAAAACAATCATAAACCTTACAAAATATATATATTTTTAATTTAATAACTAATGTATGGCCGAAAAATCATTCCACTTGCAAAGCACCTTCCTGGCTTTTGGCGACGCAAACATATCGATGATGTTTTTGAAATCAGATTTATACCTCCCTTCTCATTATACACTGAGCAAGTATATGTTGCATTAACTTTCTTGACCCAGTGTAACTCACAAATACGAACGTATTAACTTTGACTTACTGAAAGATCGCTCACAACTTAAGTTACATCATATATACTGGAAGTGTATCGCAATTTGCTATTACATCTTTCGCTCATTTGCAAAACGTAGATCTATATTCAGATTGCCATAAATGTAAAAACATAACGTTCTAACAAAAATATCATTTTTGTCATAAAGCAATATTAAAATGTTGATCTTTTTTTTTTTTTTTTTTTTTTTGTTGCTTTTATGATCTCCTTTTTCAACAAAAATACTTCATTAGGATATCATATTGTATTAGTTTTACTGGTATGAAGCCTTTCGGATTTCCTTACGTTCGTTCACAGCTTGCCAGGCAGGACATAGGAATGGCGAGATGTGGTTTGGGTTACAGGTTTAGTTCGATTTTTAAATTTAATAGTTTGTGAATTTTGTGCCCCCCCTTTTGAAATGCGCACAGGACACGTGCCCTTCTTGCACCACCCTAAATAATGACTCATATTAGTACAGTATGGTACAACTGGAGTTCTTAGCGACCATCGTAACGCCTAGAGTTATTTTCAAAAGCGTTTCTGACGAATTCCACCGACTGTGCCTTTTGTCCCTGTTTCGAAGCTTTAATTTCTTAGCCGACGTTATCTAACACACACCTGAAGAACTTCTTGTCCCATATCTCTCCCCTCCCCCGCTTTCCATCTCTCCAAGAAAAAAATATATTTATTAAGGCACGCCTCACTGAAATGTGACAGACATATTTTTTCATTACTGAAACAGGCGTGGCAAGCAAGGATTCCCGAGCATGGTCAGATATGAAACAATATCCCAGTGACAAACGCCTCCACGGTTGATCTGAGTCTCATGCCACGGCTCTTATTCTCCTTTATGCTCCTTGGAGGGCCTCTTTGTCCCACTAATGAGCCATCACACATCTGGTAATGGCTTTTTTTTTTGTCTATCTCCACCTCCTAAGATATCCCGTCAGATCGTAACGAATAAAATTGGCTCCGAGTTGGTCTGTGGATAATTAAGGGGAAGCGAATGATGAAACTTTTGGATAGGCCGTGTTGAAAAAAAAAGGCTTCGGATTACGATTGTGAACGGGTTCGAGTACCTGCGAATAATTGAATTTCTGATTATGATTATAAATACATACATGGATTACAATTAATATTGGTGCTTATGAGCCATTTATTAATTTATATACCATGCCAAAAGACGTAACAAATCCAAAATCCATAACTTACGTATTTACAACGTTAATTTTGTTGTTTAATTAAAAATGAAGAACCTATCTCTATGATCAAAGATGAGCATAAGTTAATTAACAATGTATTCCTCTAAAAATATTGTAATTTTTTTTAACATTTCACATTTTATGAAATTTGCACCTGCGCTGCAGCGCATCTAGCCGAATTGGCTTAATTATTTTTTTATTTTTCCTTTTTGTTTGTTTGCCATTTTCTTTTTATTCTGCGTCTATGAGGTAACAAGGGGCAGGAGATAGAAAGGACTAACTGTATTTGTTGTGGATGTAGGATTTTACTGTTGGGATGTTTAAGTCGTGTATAGTGTTAATCGAAATGTACCAACGTGCGTTAACAATTAGAATTTTTTATTGTGTTGTTATCTATTTTATTTATGTGTGTTTGTTTGTTGCCGAACTCCAAAGTTCTCCGTAAGTCCGTATTGGTCTAAGTATAGTGTTGTAGATCAATAGCTTGTTTTCTAAGTTAAGTGACTATCTGTAGTCCAGAAGATGTGAGAGTTGGTTATATCGTCTAATCAGTTCTTGTATTTTAATTTACTATGTATGTTCCAGGTAAGTCTTTTGTCTAAGTAGAGTCCGAGGTACCGTACATAGTTTTTTGAAGGCACTGGGTTATTGTCAATGATTATGGGTGGACATGAGGCTTCCTAAGTGAGAAAGTCTTATTGTAGTCGCGATAACTAATTAACATGGCTTATGACTAATTGTTTAATCATGATAATTTTTTTACTAAAAATTTATTCGATAATCATTGATCGGATAGTTTTTTCCTACATTCGCCAGTGATTATGGTGAAGTTATTAATGAAATACAACCGGCTTTATTTTAATTTCCATAAATCTTATAATTCTTTTGACTACAAAATCTGTACAATAATTTGATTGAACAGAAAATTCCAAACGATCGTAAGCTTCGTAAATTTGTGTTTGTCTGAAGCCTTTACCACTAGCGGTCCCAGGATATATTTCCGGGGGGCTTCACCCCAACAGTTTGTTTTTCATAAAAATAACGGTGGTTTCTTTGGAAAAAAATAAAGAAACTAACCACCTATATTAAATGGTGTGATTTCTAATTGGTGTAAGTGATTTCTAAAGTTCTTTTAAATGTGATTACACGAACAATAATACTTTAAGAGGTAATTTTTTTTCCCATAAAGCATGGTTATATTTTATCATTTGGGGGAGGAGTTTCAGCCCCATAGCTCTCTCCCTCCACCCGTAGATCCGCCTGTGGCCTTTATAAAAGTTGGCATATATAATTATTATTCCTAGATATTCCAGACTGGTTCAGATTTCACACAGAGCTATTCATTGTTGTTCACTTTTGTTTGATTTAATATTGGGATTCATACCCTTCAAGATTTTTCTTTAACGTAAAATGATTAGAACTCAGAACGACCACTTGTCTTGATCCACCATTCCGCAAAGTAGCAGACAGCGATTGGTTGTTCCGTTATCGTGTCTTTAGAATCGTTAATTCGTCATTATCAATGTGTTCTAAGATGCAATGATTAAACCACCGCATTGGAAATAAATAATATTTTTACTAAATATAATTACTAGAGGTAAAGATAAGTGTCTAAATACTGAAGAATTAATTCAAAATAAGTATGAAGTACATATTACGGTATTAAAATAAAAGATATTATTTTATTTACAAAATACCAACGACATTTTAGTGAATTATACGTATTGTTAAGAAATATTTATTATTAATATATACACCTCAAATAATTTAGTTTTGTTCCGACTTCCCTAGGGGATTTAGAAAACGTAAGGTTTGCAATAAATCTTTAAACACTTGGCTAGTTGCCCACGATCTCCGAATCACAGTCCAAATTTTTCTCATTATTTTTTTTTTTTAACATTAGCAGAAAGTATTCAATGCAATAAAGATAGATTTACCTAACGTAGTTAAACGATGGCAATAATCAGTAGTTAACCGCAATTGCTGAAATAATATATTATAAACTGAAGTCAATAAGAAATTTGTTTAATTAAAAAAGATACTTAGCACTGTTATTTATTTATTTAACATTATGATCCATAAACCACTACATTAGTATAGAGGCGCCATTCCCTTTGTAACGTTTACAAACCACTATATTATAATAATGAGGTCTTTTTTCTTACTTACAAATTCTTATTCTTGTTAATTTGGCGTAAAATATATATATATTTTTATACTAATCCGTTGAAAAATAATATAAAATACTAAAGTAAAATAAAACCATTAAGTTATTCAGCTAAGGGTCAGTTGTACTATTGGAGTTCTTGTCAAGTTCAAGCTTGAATTACAGTTAACCATGAAAATCATGAATGGTTGACTGTAGTCCAAGCTTAAACTTGACTAGAACTCCAATTGTACAACTGTCCCTAAATCTAAGTATAATTAACAATCTTTTGAACCATCCAATAAATCATGGATACAGTAACTTTCATTTAAGAATGCAGAATAACGTCAGTTTATTCAAAAAGTCACTAAGTGACATTTCATAACTTTAAATCACTTGTGAAATCATAACATTTCGCACTCGTTTGTTTGTTTGTTTTGATGTCAAGGCGCAAAACATCCGGGCGATTGGTACAAAAAAAAGATAAAAAAATAACTAATAGTATAAAATTAATAAATAATGATATATATAATAAGAATAGATAAACAAATAAACTGAAAAAAATCAATAAATGAATTGAAATTAATAAATCAATGAATTTTTTTAAAATTAAAAAGTAATAAATGAATCTGCAAAGGGTTATTAGTTATAAATTTGTCGTATATGTTTTATAATTTTTTCATTGTCTAGGAACTTCAAAACTTTGGTAAGGATTTCTTCTTGATTTCCCAGAGATGCTGATATATTCTGGGGTATTCCGATATATTTTAACCTTGCGGTGTGAAAAGGACACTCTTCCAAAATATTTTTTATGGTTAATGACTGCTCACACTTTTGAAATCTGGGGATAAGATCTGTTGTCATGAGGTGGAGGTGTGTCAGTCTAGTATGTCCGATCCTCAGCCCCGTGAGGACGACCTCTTCTCTACGACTGCTGCGTTTGGAGCTGCTCTACGGTTGCACCTCTTTCTTTATTGTCTTTAATTGTCTTTATTGTGCACTTGTGATAAGGAGCTATATTTGATATCTAAAATAGATTGCGAAATTTTAATGCTCCTAACGTCTTTTTTGTTTTTATCGGCAAATAAGGTCAAAATTCACACAAACGTTCGCGAAAGTTCCGCTTCATTGAAAATTAATTTAATGAGTTTTCACAATAAACCGACGATGTACCTCTTTGGACCAAGAGCGAATCACTCAATATTTTTTTTTTTTTATCAATGCAAGATATTTTATTTTTATTTATTTTATGAGATTAACTTAAATATTCATACAACATCACAGTTACATGTGAATTAAGTACATAAAGGATAATATTTCATTGTAAAGGGACTACTCATTAGTAACATATAAATTGACTTTAATAAATAAATAACTTCATATTAATATTCTGAAAATTCGTTTTCAGCTGTGAGGTTATTTCAGCAAATGAGAGATATGTTTTGATTACTAATATATGCGTAATACATTTATAATAATACGTAGGATTATATATTTATAATATATATACAATATATTTATATACATTAAAGCCTTGATAAAAATAATATTTTCTTTTTAAGATTTTTATTATTTAATTTATTAACTGTGTTTGAAGCATTCTAAAAACAAAATTGATTTTAATGAACTTCGTAACAAAACAAAAACTTTAGATAAAAGATTAAGAGATCCAAAAGTTAACTCATATTGCTATATATCTGTAATATATTTATATTAATTTTTATATTACTATACATTGATAATATTTCGGATTTTATTAATAATAAAAATATATATTTTATATTAAAATACTATATATATTTATAGTAGGCCTATAATTTTCTCGCTTTAAGATATAGAGAGATATTAAAGAAATTTTAATTTCATGTTCAACTTTTATGATTTGTGTACCTTATTTTATTATTATTATTTTTATTCACTAAAAAAAAATATTTAGAATAATTTCGTACAAAAAAAAAAAAAAATTGTTTTTGATGATTGAGCCAAATAATACAAATATTTGTTTCTCATAAAATATTACTATTAAAATTGTTTGAAAACTTGATCAAATATTTGTATTATTTTTTTATAAGCTGCTCCTGACGTGAACCACGCTTACTCAATGGCAGTGGTTGAATACTAGCCTCATCCCTCCATTTTTTAAAAAATATAATACAACTATATTATTATCATAATTAAAATTCACATTAAACATATTTGATCAAAATTAAAAACTTCACATTACCATTTCGTCATTATATTTATTAATTGGACGGATTTTAGTAGCAACTAGAGTCTTTTTTTTTTTTTTGTATTGACAATTCATTGCGATGACAACGAAATAAATATGAATAACATTATTTTTATATTATTATTGAGTAAATCAGCAATTAGAGAACAACTTCAATTTTTATAATTAAAGTCATAATCATCATTTTACTTATTTAAGTAAGCGGCTGGTCCTCTTGAGGAAGTAATACTCGTCTGTTGTGGGAAACCATACAAAAGAAATGTGTGAATGTACAGGACTTTCTCATATCCTTTCTGAAAAAAAAGAAAAAAGAAAAAGAAAAAGAAATGGAAGTCTCCACAAGATATAGGAAATATTTTGCTTCCTTAATCGCAGTTCTTAGATTTATTTGTCATTCTAGCGACTTAATAAAAAGTGTTTGAAAAAGGTCATATGTATAAGAAGGACCAAGAAGATGAAAGTGATAAATAATATTTTTTTAGTTCTCTGAAAACCGAAATCAAATCACTTTTACTCACTATAAGGAAGGAGTTTCAGCCAAACTTAACACCATCATCAGCGCTCAATTATAAATCAAATACTGATATTTTATGAATGAAAGAGAAATATAGGAAATATATTGCACCTTTATTTTTCTATAAATGTTTCAATTTACCTTAATGTAGTTCACTCTTCATATTTCACATTCACACTCTATACATACCCACACATTCATAAATACATACTTAAACTCCTTAGTATATTGTTAGGGTAATTGTCATTTCCAATTATTTTAAATTTTATTGTAGTAAAATTTTTGTCACCTATCACAATACACAAGGACTCTTGGTAAGTCGGTTTCGTCCCATACTTTTTTTTTGTTTTCCGTCCATCATCATCTTTTTTTAAGACTATATGGAGTTTTCTCGTACCAGAGAAGAGAGCGGGGAATCAATGACGGAGTTAAAAACCTCTGGAACCGGGAAGCGAATTTGTAATTGTTTTATTTGTTGTGTTTTGCACACGCGTTAGACCGCTCAGTCACCCCGCCCCCAATTTTGTCGCCTGTATCGGTGCATGTCTTGAGCTTCGTTCAGAGGTAGAACGCAACAGAATACTATGCCATGTTCAAACTTTTATAGATGTCAATCTCCCTAATAATCTTTCTAGGTGAATATATATGAGAAATCCCGAAAAGTCATCAGATTTTAAAATGATTTAATATTCATTAAAGTAATTTCAAATATCCCACGATATAGTAAATTTATATTGACTCTTGATGCACCCTTTGAAATATAATGTTAGGAATTTTAGGTAAAGATATTTTTTATTTTATATTACAAATATAAAGGATACAAGGAAAATATGTCTGCGCGCACATAAAACAAATTATTGAATAAATCTGTCAAGCATAATTTTTTTAATCAACTTTCCTAAATCTTAGTGCTATTGAAGCAAGTTAGTAGATTGTTCAACTTATAATGAGACCCTGATAATACCATATCATTTTTTTTTTCACATGCTCAATTATCAGTTAAACATGCGTATTCTTCAAAGACAGATCGTTAGATTAGGCACTAAGTTTTAGTTTAGATAGCCAGGTCAAAGTCGGTTTTTAAGATTTTTATTTCCAACGTTTCAACTAATGCTTGTGGGTCATCATCAGAGGTGCACAATTTATAACATCTATTATATCAGATTATATCTTTGATGTTATATTTTTTTTCAGTCGTGATGATGATCCATAAGCTTGGTTTGAAACGTTCGCAATAAAAATCTTAAAAATTGATTTCGTCTTAGTCAGCTAGGTAAATGATATCTCGTGTATTTGACAGGAAACTGGATACTGATAGAAAATCCCGAAAACAAATTTGTTTCTTAGTCTTTAAAACGTGAAATGCAAGTATAAATTATTGACTATAAGGACAAAATATTTTTCTAATCTCAAACACGAATACTCAGAATTCTTAACTTCGGTTGTTTGGAATCAATAATATTTTTTTTTTTTTCATCGCTCAATAAAGATAACTATTTCATATATTAAACAACAGGCGTTTTTGTCCAAAATTATGAAGAAGTCATCCGAATATATTTTATTCCATTATTCACTGTTATTTTTGATAACGGTAGTGCAAGAACTTTTAAATGTTCCGATCGTGTATAATAAATGAAATGTGCATAACATCATGAATTTATTTCTTGAAAACTTACAGTCTATAATTTGAATTCTTTATGAACGTCACATTTTTATTAACGTTTTCAATTATTTATAAACAAGACTTGACATTCTGTGAATAAAGACACACTTCTATTTGGGAAGAATGCAAAAGTCGAATACTACTTCTTAATTCAAAAACTAATTCTGTAGAACATTGCCCATCTATAAAGAATCACGTGTGAGGGAATGTACTGAGAAAAATATTGTATCATATTTTACATCAATGCGTTAAAAAAATAAATTTACTATGTGGATAAACATTAATTACAAATAAAGATAATAAAGTATATTTAATCTTGTTGGAAAATAAAACAACATTGTTTGGTACATTTTGGTAAAATTATTTCTTAATTTACATACTTTTTTCGTTACTAATAAATGTTACAATGTTTTCGTCGGTTAGATTTTATCTGCACAGCGTCCGAAACTTTACACACGAACCCAAATGATTTGTTTTGTCCCACGGTCCAGTTAACGACGGAATATATGAAACGGTTCCCACGACATTGTCGTAATGTGAGAACATAATGAGTGAACTATTGAGGCGTTTTCCTCAAGACCATTATGGGAAAAATATTGCGGATGTCGCTTTCACTGGACCTAGCCGTCATTCATCCTATGTCGAATTGATAACTGAACTTCAATGTAGTTTAGAACACTCTTTTTTTTTTTTTTTTGGTTCGACGCCGCAAAAGATTTCCTTCTATAAGAAGAATTATTCTCATTGTTATAGAACCGAAATCTAGATTATTGCTTGCGGACGAAGAGATTTTGCATCCTTGAAAATAAAGTAGATAAAATTATGTTGGTATTGGTCTAGGAGTGATCTTAAACCAGAATATATTCATAGTTACTAACGAAATTTTTCTTTGGGCTTATTTGGTCTGAACCAAATTTCTGTTATTTCATTGTTTAATGGACGAGTGGACTGCTCTTTGGAAAGAATTTTTTTTATAATGGTGTAGTGATGGTTGACCGTGATATAATATGAGAAGGAGTTGGTCGGGTGTAGGTCTCCATCATGGCTACAAAAGATACACAATATAAAAGGTACTTTGTGAAAATAATATAAATGAATTATAAGTAGGTATTAAATAAGAAGCAGTTTTCTGATAAAGAATAAGATAACCTGAGAGATATAGTGGGTGACGGTGTAGTTAAGATATCAAGTATTACATACACAGAACATACAAACAAATAGAAAATAAAAGTGAATTAAATAGAAAACAATAGGTGAATACAACATGTAAGTTAAAAGTAAAAAGATTGTGATAAAAGATAAGAAATTAAATGGTAACAGTTACGTTTGATAACTGTAGGTTAACAGATAAAGAAATGCGGGATGACGAATAAACAAATTAAAAAATGAATAAGTAATGATATACTTAATTTAAATTTCTTTATTCTGTATCTGTTAACCTACAGTTATCAAATATAACTCTTACCAGTTTGTTATCCACTAATTTCTTATAGTTTATCACAATCTGTTTACTTTTAACTTACACATTTACACGATATATTCACCTTTTGTTTTCTGTTTATATTCACACTTATTTTCTATTTTTGTTTGTGTCTTCTATATATGTAATACTTGATATTTTAACAACACTGTCACCTACTATATCTCTGATGTCATCTTATTATTTTTTTTATCAGACAACTGTTTCTTATTTAATACCTACTTATAATTCATTTATTTTATTTTCACCATGCACCTTTTATATTTTGTATCTTTTGTAGCCCAGATGGAGACCTATAAAGTGGGTCGAACCTTCGGGTTAATGATTAAAATACTATTTTAAAAATTTAGTACTTATTTGACCACACCTCCCAACCAACTCCTTCTCGAACACATTGATTATCATACATTAATTTCTGTTTAATTATTAAGATTACAAAAATTTGTAAATTATTAGAGTTAACCGGAATATATGTGTGTAATTTGTATTTAATTATAAACAAAGGTTAGGGTAGGGTAGGGGTTTCAGGGCGATAATTATAAATAAAAATAGCAACAGTGTAATAAAAAATATCATTGCGGCCTCCATAATCATTTCTAACCTTACTGCGGCCTATAATGACAAGTTTCTTCACCTATGGTATATATCATTACGAACAGAATAAATAAATTATATACTTACTTTAATTCTTTGATTTTATTATAGTATTTATCATTACAAAAATTAGTGACGGTTAGTTACAAGAAATTATTTTATTTGAGTTTTGTGAAGATGAGGTGTCTCCTTCCAGAAACGAGGGATGTTTTTATAACGACGTGACCAGTTTTCTCGTTCCAGTTCACGGGCGGATCTACGGGGAGCGTTTTGGCTGAAGTCCCTTCCTCCTTCCCCTCCCTAAAAAATGATAGACTGTAACCATGTTTTATAAAAAAAAAATATTAAAAAATCATCTCTTAAAATCTTATTGTTCGTATTTAAAATTACTTTAAACAATTTAAATTGAAACACCATTTCATATAAGTAATTAGTTTCTTTCTTTTTTTCCAAAGTAATTATCGTCATTTTTATGAAAAAAAAAAAAAGCTTTCGGGCTGAAGCCCCCCGACATTAAATCCTGGATCCGCTAGAGTTCCAGTTTGAAGAGTGAACCACGTGTCACTGATCCTCATAGTTCTATGAATGGAAAGTAAAAACCTACTGAATATAATGTGGCCATTTATTGAAAAGAAAGACACAAATCTGAGAATATCAGATACTGCTATTTAAAGGATATCCTCAATTCTGTAGTCCCTCTTTAGCTATTCCTTAGAGTTCTGAGTGTTAAGAAGATCTCAGAGCTCTACTATCAAAAGTTTTGAGGAAATTTTCATAGAAAAGTGTAGTATTGCAAAAAAACATTGGAAGACTATTTGGGTAGTTTCTTGGCAGAATTCTGAGGTGATTAACAAGTCGATACTTATAAATGTCTGTATATTTAAAATAAGGAGATACATAAAACTGGCAAAAGTGCAACGAGGAATTTTAAACACTATGTTATCAAATGTGCCTTAAACGTGACAAAAATATTCATCCTTCAAGCAGCAAACTGATTTCTTCTTTGCAATATTGTAAGAAGACATCGATTCTTACAATATTGCTATCAAGAAGAAATATCAAACACCAACTTGCCCTCAGACGTTCAACTCCAGTTTTTAATTCGTTAAGTTAACCGAAATGTTGGTATTGAAGTTGAACATCTCTATTACGATTAAAGTCAATTTTTAGTATATAATTTTGCGATTTTCTCTTTTATATATTTTTATATTTTATACTCTATAATATAAATCAACTGTTGCGTATTTTAAGCTTGATCGGTAGATTAACATAAGATAATCTATAGATTAACATAGGCGTTAGGAATCAATTCTCGACAAATTCGGCATTTTATATTTTTAAATTTCAACGTTAACAAAGAATTCATAATTTTTTTAATGCGGTGGCTATTTATCCAATTTTTGAAGGTTGTGTTTTAAAAATGTTCGATAGATTTCTACCGAGGTCCCGTAATATCATCATAATGAAGTTTAGAAACCACTATTACGATGTGATATTCATTCCATGACCGTCCTGGTTATAATATATATATATATATTTATATAAGAAACTCTTAGCAAAGCATTATCACTCAAACACCCCTTTTGGCTTCACGAGACTACTAAATAAAATAACGTGGAATATACTGAACTACATAAATTATTTTAAAAAATCACCAAATTATTTATTATTTAATGATTTTTTTTTTAAATATTATTATAGCTATCTATTTATTTATTTATAATTATTATTGTTATTTTTTAGTGCTCCAGCCACTATGAAGATTGGAATACTGCCAAGTAATGCCAAGGCCAATTAGGAAAAAAATTAAAGGTAGGTATATTTTTCTAAAACCTAAAAAAATATTTTTTTTTAATTTTGTACTTATAGAGATTTATCTCTCTAATATTATTCCAATATTAAAATCATATCGCTCAGGTCTAGTTGGCTCACCATGGTACCAATAATATCAATACCAACAAAAATATCGTTAATAATATACAGAAATACTTCATTAATAAATACTTTATTTTCTGCATAACTCCAGTTTTATATATAGTTTTGTTTCTTATGTATACTGTAAGATATTCCTTGTACTGTATCTTACATATATTTTAACGTCTTGTTGAGCCTTCCTTAGTTCTGATTATGTTTATGTCATGACGTTTAATCGGGGTGCTGGGGCTCACCTCTGTCTTAATAATTCTTTTCTTAGACTAACAAATCTTCCTTACATCTATATTAATAAATAATTTTATTTAAATAATAATAATAATAATAAGGCCTAGCGAACCCGAAGGTTCGATGCCGACACCACCAATCGCTTGTTACACACCTCCCTCCACCGTTCGCCGTCCAAACCCAGTCCCTTCAGATCGGCTTTAATGCAATCTTCCCACCTTCGCTTCGGTCTACCCCTCGGACGCTTACCATTCGGCACAGCAAATATTAACCTTTTAGGAATTCTCTCGTTACTAAGCCCAACAACTTTACAAGCCCATTTGATTCGCCGCGATGAAATTACCTCAATTATATTACCCGGATACAGCTCACGCAATTCGGCGTTGTGTAACAGTCTGAACTCTCCGGTTAACTCATCCTTCTTCGGTCCGAATATTCTACGCAATACTTTATTTTCAAAAACCTTAAGACGCTGCTCCTCCCTTAATGTAAGCGGCCAAGTTTCGCATCCATAAAGAACTGTAGCCAAGATAATTGTTTTATAGATTAAATTTTATTTAAATATATATACACACACATATATATATATATATATATATATATATATATATATATATATATATATATATATATATATTGTAAAATAATTATTCTTTTCAAGTATTACGTTAATTAATCTGAAGGAAGTCCGATTCTGTGAATAAGAAAGTAAGGAATCGAAACTTAATGAAATAAAGATTATAAACTCCAAAATTTATGTAGTTTATTAAATTTTAAATTAAATGAGCTAATAATGGAAAAGAATAATTATTTCACAATATAATATTTAAGTAATATATACATAATACCGATTAAAAAAGAACAGCGAGCTTTATGAACATATTGGAATCATACAATCATTTAGATGAGGAAAAGGAGATTAAAGTTCTTCGGGCATATGAAGAAAATGGATCGAAATAGATTAAACAAATTAATATTCAATAAAGAGATGGGACTGAACATCATGAAAGAATATCCAGAACAAACAAAAGTAGAAGTAGGAAAAATGGGTATCTAAGACGATAAGAAAAAATACTACAAAGATAAAGAAAAATAGTATAAAACATAAAGGTTCTTGTAGAGGAGAAGAAGAAGGAAGAAAGTAAGAAACTGTCAGAGGAAAAAAGCAGGGCGATGGGAGAAAAAATGAGAAGAAAATAAAAAGAACTACAAAAATATAAATAGCGGAGCTCAGTGGGTGAGCACTGACTTCCTCCAGAGCTCAAGGTGCCAGGTTCGAATCCGGCTGATGAACAGTAATTTTTCATCAGCCGTGGGTCGACCCTGGGCCCGGGAGACCCTCCTGGGGCAAACACAGCCCTATAAAGTGGCCACTTTTAATTAAATAATTAATTAAGGTTGGAAACATGGCGGTTGAGCGTGATATTGGCCCGTCACCTCTCTGTACAACCGTTGGCCTTGAAACAGTACATTGTACTGGGTTTCTCACATTGTACTGAACCCATAACCCTTCATGGGTTGTTAGTGGTACAGAAAATATATACGCGTAAGTCTATCGTTGGCCAGTATAACGATAAAGAATAATAATATCTGACAAAGAATAAGAATGTAAAAAAAAAGAGGTAATATGTAGAATTAGCGGAAGAATTGAATCAATATTATAATTTCAATGAAAGCCAGATTCCACCCTTGGTAATTTCATGCAATGGACTAATACTAGAGCAGTCTTCATTACGAAAACTAGAGTTACTGTTTATAACTATGGATACAAATGCAATTGGTTGTACTGTTGGGAACTGCGAGTATAGTTCTGACACTTACTAATATAAAATAATTTTGAAAATATATTAATATACTGATTTTGGTTGACCGAATTTGGTCTCCAGTTATCACAAGTTAACATAAAATATGTGAAACAAAAAAAGGATTAATAATAATAAAATATATATACATATATATTAATTAATTGATATATCATACAATTTTTAACAATTCTTAGAAATTATTTTTATTTACGTTACCTTGATAAGAAAATTAAATAAAATTCAGTGGCGGATTTACGCACTGTCAGATCAAGAATTTATTTGCCTAAATATTAGGAGTTAACTTCTAATAATTCCAATTTCATTCACACAAACAAGTGTACATAGTATCATTAATATTAAAATCCTCAAATCATTTCTTATAATGAAAGATAAAGTCTTTAAAATATTACTAACTATCAAAACTCATTTCCTATTTCCTATATCACCAGGCTCTTTTATTGCCGAGAAATTGTTAACAGGTGCCTATTTATATTTGAAGGGAAGAACAACTAATAGTAATAAAATAATATCAGGGCAAATTCTTCTATAACAACATAGACAAATCTTATTTTTGTCAATAAAAAAATCGAACAATGAACTAAAAAAAAAATTAAATCTTATTTATTTTATCCTTACAAAGCCTACTGATTGTAGTTTATGTTACATATTCTAAAATAAAACTTAATGACTACTTTAAGATTTAGGTTGGAAAGTTATCGTTCGTTCTAAAAGGGATTGTACCATTTTTTCACTAAAAATTCCTCTTAATTAAGAAAAACTCTTCTGAGCATTATATGAATGTTACCTAACCACTTCATGTCACATAAAGTTCATTTTATCAACAGCAAAAGTCCAAGACCACATATTTTGGTACTAGAAACTTTCTTAAATACAAATCAAATGAGATCTGTCTTCTTCTTTTTTTTTAACGATTACCATACGTCCTTTGGCCTTATTAGGTAATGTAAGTAGAAAAAATATTACTAGGACTAGCAATTGTAATCTTAATAATTGACAGAAAGTATTTCACTACAAGCGGAACATCCTCTCCACAAAATATAATTCATTTCTTCATTGGACCATATTTGTTTTTATGTGTAACCTGAGCCAAATATTCAAAATAACTCTATGTTATCTTTTTAAATTATTTAATATTTATTTCAGCTAATAAATGTAAACAGATTTTTTTTGTTTTTTGTTCACTCATACCTTGCCTTTTAGACTTACATGACCATTTAAGAGGATTTTCCAGGGCTGGGGAGAGGACGGGCAATTAATGCCAGAATTAAAAGGCCCACTGGCGCCGGAACGCGAACTCTTAATTATTTCATAACTTAAAAACTTCGAAGGAAGTTAGTCGACATATCATGGGTGATAAATATTCAGGACGCAATCATTATAAAGTTTTTATTAGTACTGAGTACTTGAATACCTTCAGTGCTCGAAACGCGCCCTGATGATGACCCACATGTTTGGGTTGAAACGTCGGCACTAATAACAACTTTATAATGACTGCGTCCTGAATATTTATCATCCATTAAAAACTTGGCTACCCTTCTCCCCCTAAATTCAGTACGTATAAAGAAATACATAACAACTGTAGGCATGGAAGAATTATTATTCCTTTATACAAATAAAAATAGTAATTTAAAATATAACTCTCCCTTCAACAAAAAAATTAAATCCTTAAATCACAAAATTGGCTTAAAGCAGAATCGGAAAGTCAATTGCATATTTAGATGCATTACAAAGTTATTGCAGATGTATAAAATGCATGATATATTAGAATAAATTTACTTTAAAAAGAAATAGTGAGGATGATGTACCTGAAAGAAATTGCCACGGGGGGCGATCTGGAAGGTCACTCTCTACTAGTTAGGAACAAAAAAAGTTACAAAGAGTATGAGAAAAATTAATTTATGTCTATTGATAAAATAATTGAATTAAAGGGTGTGGACGGGGGTGGCCGAATGGGCTAAAGCGTGTGCACTGAACCGCCGATGCCCGGCAACCTGACATATGAATCAAAGATATAAAAATAATCACGAGTTCGCGTCCCGGTGCCATAGGAGTCTTTTAAATCCCCCGCCCATACTCCCTGGCCCGGGAAAATCCAGCCTAGCCTTAACGGCGAGGAAGGGAAGGACCCCAAAAAAAAAAAATAAATAAATAAAATAAAATAAAATAAAATAAAAAATAATTGAATTAGAGACATATTGAATGTGTTAAAATTTAATATAAAACAATTTAAGAAATAGATTAATTTTTTTGGGTGGATGACGTTATGTCTAAGGCCGGCATTGAAGAATATAAATCTGCGCCCCGGAGGTAAACAAATCCATCACAATTTTTGTATTTATTCAAGAGAGCCAATGTTCCACAACTTTCAGCTATCAAAATTTGTTTAATTGTTACTAAACCTTTATTCCGGAGGTAAATGACACCATGTTACATTTTGTATTTGTTCAGGGAGCCAATATTTCATCATACCTTTGAGCTATCAGAATTACTTTCTTCATTACTAAACTATTTAATTAAAAAAATGGACTTTTGTTCTTTACCTCCGTGGCTCAGAAATATAAAAATATAGGAACCTATGTATCTCGAATGTGATTCGGGTATATCGTAGCAGAAAAGTTCGATTAAATAGCTTTAAACTCGTTTGCTTGTCGTAAGTCTTTCATTCCTAGTATTGTTTTTTTAAACTATATAATGTTTTTAAAAATAATTCATATGACTTTAGGGTTGTACATCAGGACTTGGGTTGGGTTTAGGTGAAATATGAAAGTCTCTTCTCCACAAAAAAAAAAAAAAAAAAAATATATATATATATATATATATATATATATATATATATATATATATATATATATATATATATATATATATATGTATATATATTATTTCAACAACTCGAAATGTCGAAAAGCAAATCTCCATTAGTCAAACTATTTTTAATTCAAAACACTAATTAGTTATGGATATGTATAATTATAAATAGTGATTTTTGGATTAAAGGGTAAGTTAAATCTATAGCTTATAGTCTGAGGTACACAGACACCTTTTTACCAAAATATTAACATCCACCTGAAACTTCATGAATAACTTCATCTCATCGTAACCTACATCTATTTTATTTACAAAAACTCTTGGAATTGGGATATTGTCAATCTTGAGATCGGCAAACTTGTGGGCTATAAAAGTATTGGGTCGTATGGGGTATATAATGTCATTATTTTGAAATGCTGGGGGTGTAGGTCACACACAAGTGTGACAGTTTTGAATTTAGGATTAACCGGTATTTTTTGTTTTTTATACATAATTATGAACTAACTAATAATTATTGATAATTTTCATTTTCTTAAAAATTAACATGAAGTTACGGATGGTTCCCAAAATTCTGTAATTTAGTTTGTTTTTTCAACCATCCTTTTAATCTGAACTTTTATTATTTTATTAGAGCTGATCAAAAACTGATAATCTTCAAAAGATCCGAATCATGTAGTTTTTCTCGACTGACGCAGGTATATAAAATATGACACTTCAACGAATATCGCATTTGGGAAGAAAAAAAATTCATCATAATATTTTATATTTTTACTTTATTACTGTCATTTTTCTTTATTTTTATGATTTTTTTTTATTATTCTAAAAACAAGTTAAAAATAAGGTGTTAAGTAAATTTTAGATCTGCCATCATTAACTGACTATCTGAGTAATGAATATTTGTCTGTATTAAAAATAATTTTAATATTTATCACCTTTAATTAAGATGCCTATTATTACATTATATATTTCGCTCTCAATTTCTTTTTGAATATGCTTAATATTGCACAGAAAATAGACTACAATATTTTAATAATAAGATTTATTTCACCATATATGAAAACAAAAGTTAATAAAAATTTAATTAGCTTTGCTCATCCTAATTCCATATATTTTAATTAAAAAACATTTTAAAATTTAATTATATTTTTAATTCAATATTTAATCGATTTTAAATTAATTAAAAATGTATTTATTTTATGGTTTCACTACTTATAATATCTGAATCGCATAGAGTTGACAAAATAAATGAATCTAATTAAACTAATCAGATATTACACGAAGAAATAATTACTGCTAAAATTTGTATTAATACATGTTCAAAATTAATGATACACTATAAATAAAAATAATATGTGAAGATATGTTAAATCCTTTATCTTAAAAAAATATCTTTTTTAATATTTTACAGACCTAATATTCCATACAATATGTAACAATTTACAATAATTGTTTTTAATTATTAGAAACTATCAACAGTAGTAAACTACGGTTTAAAAGAAAAATAGAAATTTATATATATATATATATATATATATATATATATATATATATATATATATATATATATATATATATATACAAACTTAAGATATGAATTATAGTCGGATAATAGGTCATGAAATACGCTTATGTGACTTTAAATAACTTCTGTTTACTGATTCCTTTTATTCAAAAACATTTCGATTCCTTTTTTTTAACATAAATAATGGCATCCTTTTCAGTTTTTTTTTTAATTGAGCATCGATATCAGTACCGTCACAAGAACATCAAGCTACCAAAAGATGGCACCACTGTTGCAATTCGTAAACCAGATTATGTAAACCAAATGAATGAAATGATAAATAATAAACTGTATTATAAGAATATATCAGATGCTACCCAAAATCTCATAAAGAAAAACAATTCAATAGCAAAACTTTTACTTAATCTAGGTTTTTATCAATACAACAGAATATATACTAATAATGCCCTAGCGCCTAAAATTTATGGACTTCCTAAAATACACAAAGGCACTATTCCTTTACGACCGATAGTCTATTTTATGAATTCGGCAACTTCTAGCTTAGCGAAATTCATAGCTGGTATCTTAAATAAAGGAAAAAAAGAAAACGAATTGAATATCAAAACTTCATTCCAGCTCAAAGATTTTATTGAAAAGCATAATATACCACTTGATAACACACTAATATCACTAAATGTGGTATCCCTCTTTACAAATGTTAAAAAATTTTATGTAAAATCAGTTTTAAAAAGGTGGAAAATAATCACCAAAAACAAAAAAAAATGTATTTCGTGACCTATTATCCGACTATAATTCATATCTTAAGTTATTATATATGAAGGTCGAATTATAAAAAAAACAACTTAAAATTATATATATATATATATATATATATATATATATATATATATATATATATATATATTAGAAAATTTAAGGATCTATCTATATTACGTATGCGTAGTTTTTATTGTTTAAAAATAAATTAGTAATACAAAATCCTCTTAAAATGGGACTTGGGTGCTTTGGTATTATGATTTCACCTATTTTTAAAGGCTAATTTATTAAAATAAAATTTCATTCTTTAATATTTTTTAACATATACACTCGGAATACGCCATTATCTGAAATCGGCTATAGTCAAATGTTTTCGTGTCATTGAAATCTTAAGCCCTTCTATATTGCGTTAAAGAATTAAAAATTCGTTAGTGAATTGAGTTGACATTAGAGAAATGCCTTAAGAATTTTAGCTCTCTCATACTGTTTATGTATATCAACGTTACCTATAAAGTTCTTCAAGTTCTGGTCCCTTCTTAGCTACCTACTAATGTCTTTCCATTTCCAAGAGTCTTCGTCAATTCTCTGGTGTATCTGCTGATCCTTTTTTAGTTAATATTTATTCCAAAACATATTCTATTAGGAGGAGTTCGAAAGCTATCCCTCATGCTGAATCAGTATCACTTCGTGGAACTTGACCGGATACTACTTTGTGACCAGTAAGTAGTGCAGATTATCGGGGTGTTAAAACGGTGTAAGAGCTTTTAGTATGAAACGAGAGACTCGTTCCTTAGAGGACACCTTCTATATGATAATTACACCTTTATATATGATCAATGTAGCTAAGTATCCCCTCCCCCTAAACATCTCCCCTTGGAGTTACCAAGATCGCAGGGAGATCCAAGAGCTCATATCAGAGTTCAACACTTAGCCACCTTACTTTTTTATTCCGATTGGATGTATTCTTATTTCGTCAATGCTGGAAGTTATAGGATGTGTTAAGCTCCCTCTTAGTGTAAATCAACTTCGAATGAAGCCTAACTATTATTCAAATTAAGTCTATTGTAATTTGAAAGAAATTGGACCGTATTTTGAAATATTTACACCTACTAATAATGAAAACATAAAAAATAAAATGAAATCAATTTTCCACTGGTATCGATAGATAAAATAAAATAATAACTTCTAAAATGAAAATAACGATAAGCTGTATACAATGTTAATAATAATTATGAAATATCTAATAAAATAGTTCGATGTTTGATTATGTAAAAATTAACAAATATATATTAACCCTAATGTAGGAATTATACAAAACTAAACGAAAACAAAGCAATAAAAATTTAACAACTTTACGCGGTCGCAAGCAGGCGACGGTCGTAGATATGGACGAACCGCTGGCACTCCAATCCTTCTTCAGCGACTGAACGTAGGTTCAATATGAGCGCTCATATAATTAAAACTGCAAATGGGCAGCGGCGAGCACGACGAGAGAAGTACGTCTCTTCAGAGTAGAACTGCAGTGGGCAGTGTAGAAGTTGGCAGTACTCAGCTCAGTGACGGGCGGAGTCAGACTGTCTATTGTCAATTCTACCGCCTTATGACTTGAACCTAGCACTTGTTTATAGCTAGTGCTACAATCGATAACAATTTAAATATAAACTATTGACCTATTGATTATAAACAAAATAAGCTATGGGCCTAAGAATATATGTATATAATTATTAATTGTTTTAATTTTATGAGACAAACTAAAATAACAATTAACCAAATATTGTAGAAAATTAAAAATAAAATAAATTAACGCTATGGCGTTAACAGGGTGTATTCGATTCATCTTACGATTGTTTTGCTGTTTTTTTTTTTTTTGCAACAGCCATTCTTAAACTATCTCTCGCATATAATAGGCAAGTTTCTGAACCCAGCTTACTGGTGAGCATCGGGAATCCATCAAGCCATTCCTAAACTCATCAATAGATCCACAAATGACATTCAACGCGTTCCTTTATTCATGGGTTAAATTACCGATAGCTCAGCTGGTTCATCAACTTTTGAGGTCGATAGACTCGCTGCACCTCAATGTTTTTAATTCTCAATTTACTTTACTCATTCGTATTCAGTTTACATTCTATCTATTTTAATTTCGTGTTTGTTTTCTTGCTCATGATTTTGCGTTTTAATGGCAATATCAGTCATTTACTTTCAAATTAAAAAGGGTTTATCATTTATATCGTTAATTCAATTACTACAGTGTTAAGTTCACACTGGTTCCTCCACACTGCGGAATTGTCGGAAATGAACAGGCAGAAAAAGCAGCAAATATGGCGAGAAGGCTAGATAGAAATCCAACAGTTATAATCAAAGAAATCCCGATAGAAGATTTCATACATCATATAAAAAAAAATTGCGGGTAATGTGGCAGAACGTATGGCAACAAATAGAAACCAAATTAAAAGGAATAAAAGGCTACTGTTCCAAATGGAAAACTAGCAACCGACTCTCTAGAAAAGAAGAGACAGTCCTCTGCCGCTTACGAATTGGGCATTGTGAATTTTCACATGCCTACTTACTAAGAGGACTAGACCCACCGACTTGCCAGAGCTGTAAGGTGGAAAGAACTGTCCAACACATCATTCAAGACTGCCCAGTATTTGAGAATGTAAGGAAAAATCTCGATATGGCTCAGAGCCTAAAAGAAAACCTCAGCGACAACGAAAACGCCGTGGAAAAAACCTTACAGTTTTTTTAAAAAAATAAAGTTCTACAATAGAATATAAATAGGAAGTGTTGCCAATGACCCTGCAGGGTAGAGGCAACAATAAAAAACAAATAAATAAATACATTGTTAAGTCATGATATTTCATGATTAGAAAAATATACAGAGGATATACGCATTATATTTATTACAG
The DNA here is from genome assembly GCA_928085145.1 of Nezara viridula. NCBI lineage: Eukaryota > Metazoa > Arthropoda > Insecta > Hemiptera > Pentatomidae > Nezara > Nezara viridula. The sequence goes on along the minus strand of OV725079.1, from coordinate 61,355,164 downwards.
AAATATTTATTATTATGAGTAAAAGTGCCTTTAGTATTTAAAAGAACGAGGCAGAAAATATAGGGATTTCCCAGGTAGTAGTCGATATTGTCATGGCCAATGGAGGGTGAAATAATCAACTTGTTAACTGCTTATCATTGAAAATTACTTCATGCCTTTTTACTTCTAATCACCCCTGGAAATGAGAAAATTAGCGAAAGGCAAATGTATTGTTATTTCCATTTAGTTTATTTAGGCTAATTACACTTTATGTTGAGTATTAATTGCTGTCTTAATTAATTTAGTTTTTCTTGAATTTAAAACAATATAACTTCAGATTTCAATTATGTGATTTACGGGAAAAAAAAATGTACATTCAATAATCTAAACTTTTTTTAAAAGACAAAATTAAATAATTTTTCAAATATCTATAAACTATTGATTATGATTTAATATGAAATGATATTGCGAGTTTCTTATTTCCAAAGCTAATCCTAATAGATTTTTATGGAAATTATCGTAAGTTTTATGGAAATCACTGATTCTCAGGTAAAAATACCCAATGAATCCGCTATTAAAATTATTTGACTTTCAAAAACGAACCTAAAAATTATAAAAAGTGAAGTGAAAATAATCCAAAATAATTTTTTTTTTTAAGATCTATAATGACACTTGTAACTTAAATTTGATAAAATAAGCATTTAGGTTCATGTAGGATTTCAAAATTGATACTCTTTCAAAGTATGATTTGGACGAATTTGTCAGGTGCCTTTATTCTACGTGTCTTAAGTGTATTCTTTTTAACCAGTGACTCGGCTGGGAGAGAAGCACTGAGATCTCCTGGAGTCCTGCTTTGCCTTCCACATTTGGGAGACGAAGCATGACGCCGAGTCCCCTGGACGAATGTAAATATAGTATATAGGTTTGAATTTTTTTTATATATTTTAATTTCATTTAGTTTCTATCTATTATTTCATCTTTTTTTTTTTTTGCACGTATATATTTTAATTTTTTCATTTTATTTTCTACAATTCTTTTTCTTTTTATCTATATTTTAGTTATCATTTGTATTTATATATTGTGTGAATATTCAATATAGCCTTAATATTTTTGCCATCCAATGGGACAGAATATATTAATTTTCAACAAATAAAAAAGGATTCTTTTAAAAAAAAATGTGACCAAAAATTGTTTTAACCGTTTTGCTCCAATGAAAATTAACAATAAATTTATTTTATTGGTACAATATTGTAAGCAAAACGTTAACTTTTTATAATAAAACTATTTTATAATAGAGTGATTTCAAAAAAGATGTGATACGAAAAAAAATAATTCTTAAAAATATGTTTTTCTTTTAAATATTGATTTTTCTATTACCATTGAAATAGAAAATATATATTTTCGTGTTTTATGAAAAATTGTTAATAATGATTAGGATATATTTTGGAAATAAACGACTCATTCAAACCATTTCCTTAAAACTATAATATGTATTTCCTGTACGCTTTTACCAAAACCTGGTTGTCGCATTCATTTTCGCTCAATATGTTTTCTGGTGGACTAGAGACTAAAATGAAGCGTGAAGAATCGTTTGCTTCAATTTATTTTCAGAATTAATATAGAAACCTACATTTCACAATACTTTACTCGTTCTTATATATGATTGCCGTAAACACTTCCCTCACTTTCTTCATAGCACTCCCATATTATCGAATTCTTGTTTTATTTCGAATTTTAAAAAACCAAAAAGGAACTTAAAATAGTTTTTAAAATTCAATAATAATTTTTTTTTTAATGTTTTTTACTTTATATTTTTAATGTTTTATACCCTTTTTTTCATACAGGGAGGAGATTAAATTGACTAGTGTTTTCTTATTCTTTGTAATTGTTTTTTAAATGAAACGATAAATTAACCCAATTTTTAATAATTTGCGAAGTAGTGCATGTAATCCAAGATTATTCTGTTAGTTTATACGTAAGCTATTTCTATATAAATGATCAAACTTATTAAAAACTATAATTGTAATGCACTGTTAGTAATCTGACATGAAAATGAATCAATGAATGAATTCACTAAATAACCAAAATAAAAATATCATAATGCTAAAATTGTATTGAATTAATGAAAGATATAAAAAACATTTTTTACAGACTTATTAATAGACTTTTATATTTTTTAAACCAATCTCCTCTGAATCGTTTTTTAAATATTTACATCTCTTATTTAATTTTTAAACACAATTTTTTTATTTTATTTCATAAGGAATGAGACTTATATCGTCTCGACTTCTTACAACATTGTAGAAGTGAACGTTAGCATCATTATTATTTTTCTGTGTTCATATCACAACCAAGGGACTAAGCAAACACAATAGGAAAAAAAAACTAAGCAAAAGTGCGTTTATAAATCAAATTGTTTAGAGATATTGTTTCAGAAATAACAAAAAATATGGTTTACCAGGTCATGAAAAAAAATAAAAAAATTCATTCTATTGTCTATTTTTCTAGATAATTTTCTGAAAAACGATAGATAACGAAGAACAATCACATAAATGGCACAATAGCCATAAGGCATTAATCTATATATGTTTTTGGTCTATCTAACACTATCACCTCCATCCAATCCAAAACAGTACTAATCGGTTTATTTCAAATAATTGTATTACAATAAACAGCTAAGACGATATTTTATTACACCCTCCAGAAGTTATTAATTGTTAATAATAATTTTTAAAACTGCTATTATAATTTACTTATGAACGCTCTGAAAAGAATATTTTTTCCTCAGGAGGCAGTTAAAATCAATTCCAATTATTTAAGATGGTTACTTATTATATTATTGTAGGTGTAAATGATTTGTGTTTACACTTGATTGTAAATAATAGACTTATAATGAAAAAGTAAAATGATCAGTAATGAAAAAGTGTTGAAATTCAAAAATATTAATGAGTTTCGGATGATTCAAATGATATCATCTGACAAATGAAAAAGAAGTGGATGAGAGCCACTTCTGTATATGTCAATATCACAATATTGGCATGAATCGATCATTCTTACTTACATGTATCAAGATTGGATTCATAGTTCAACTGCGTCCAATTTGATTCGGAACGGGTTCCAATTAGCTCTGTAATGATTGCAAAGTAACTAGATGAATTAAGAAGTCCCGGTGTAAACTATGAAAGCGAAACCAAGGTAAAGAGGAAACATGGATGGTGAATCACTAAACACCGTACGTCAGGAAACTGTCGCTTTTAATAGGTGTTCAAAAGGAGTCAATCTTATTGAACTAATAATTATACATATTTATTTTAGGTAGTTATTTTTCCAAGTCGTAATCCTTTTTTAATTTTCAGTAGCAGATTACTTAGTTTGGATTATGCAAAAATTATCTCTCTCCGTTTTTACCCATTGCTATACTTCGAACTGGTTGGAAAAAAAGTTTGTTTTATAGAATCCTTTTTTTTGTTTTGTGTTTTTATTAGCGTCATAAATAAAGTTTACTTGCATGATTAAAATGTAAATCCGTTTGCAAGGTTTGAATAAATGTGAAGCCAGAGATGAAAGTGTTCTTGGCAGACAAATCCAAGGAGCAGTCAAAAATCCCTGTTTACGAGACTACCTTAGGAATGCAAGTGGCGGCCTTGGTTAGTCCAGATCGGTCAGCGGAACCGAATTATATCGCTAGGTTATGCAAAGCCAACGGTCTTTCGTTGCGGCAGTGATATAACCACTTTCCAAAGGCCTTCCGCAGACGTGGCGGCTGACGAGCATCACCATTTAGTCATGGGAGTCTTCCATGGGTGCCAATTTTCGATTCCGTTCGCACCCTGTCAAGATCATGAGCCACCGTCGATGGAATGTCTTCCGTAGATGGTATATGTCCCATCGTCTTTTATGAAGAGAAAGAGGGAACAAACTGGCTATGCAAGGGACCACCAAAGGATCAGTTTTTCATGGGTGACCAATATCCTTGAGCGATGAAGCGCGTAATGGTTTATTTATTTCCTGCAATACTGGAAATAAGTATCATATTAATTTAAGCGTATAAATATGATTTATTCATTTTACTATAAATTTACTAGAGTGGTAAAGCGCACCTAGTTAGTGTTGCCCAAATGCGAGACCTAGACGAGTCTTGGTCTTGCAAACTCAGTCTTGGCCATGGTCTTGGTCTTCTGCAAGAGTCTCGCAACAGTCTTGCAGTTACTTATTAGTTTATTACTATAGAGATATTACTGTAATTTTTTAGATAGGATAAACCTAGCTAAGCCCGAATGAAAAATTAGAGGAGTTAACTGCAAAAGTATATTGGTTATACCAATTATTAACATATAGTAACTAAGATTGTCGAGTATTAGTAACTATTTTCCCTTAATTTTTATTTTTAAAAATCGATTATTTTACCAGTCCTGGTCTTGGTCTTGCAACAGTTAGGCGGCATTGGTCTTGGTCTTGCAAAATGCAAAATACAAGACCAAGACCGATTTTGGACAACAATCCACCTAGTGAATCTAATAATATTTTATTCTACACTGATGACTTGTAAAATAGATTAATGTGGTATAATGCATTAAAAACTTTTTAATACCAAAAAAATGTAAATAAACATGACAAAAATCAATTAATTACGAAATCTCACAGACTTTTGGAACCATGGGCACACTTTTCATTTTGATTGGGGGAGGTAGGGGATAGCGAAGGACCAAAAAAAAAAACATGGCTGTATTTCTTATTAGGTGTAAAAATTCAACATAATTTTTGCAATACAAGCAAATATATATATATGTATATATAAATATATATATATATATATATATATATATATATATATATATATACACACACAATATTACTCAATTCTGCTTCGGTGCATACTATTTATTTTCAAGTTAATTTATTATTAGCCATATTTACACCAATTTAAAAAAAAAATTTTTTACATAATAAATTTTTTTTAAAATTTTAGGTACATAATAAGTATCTTTATAATTTGAAATATGTCAAAGTTAATATATGATTGTAAATGAAAAATTTTTTTAGACTTGAAAATGGCTCGACGAGCCGAAACGTCGTCATTTTGATGAGTAGTCATTAAGTGACAAATTTTTTTTTAAAATTGGTATAAATATGGCTAATAATAAATTAACTTGAAAATATATATATATATACTTGGAAATATGTGAACAAAACAATTGGATTTATTATTTGCATCGATTAAACATGCCTTGTGCCATAACATGCGTTTATAACGTAGATAAATTTCTATAACTTTTCCATTTAAAAATGAATAGTGTTAAAAAACCGAAAAATATTTTTGATTGCTTGGTTCACACAACCTTAAAATAAAAATATAATGTTTTTAAAGTGTAACTAGTTATGTAAAAAGGTCTATAAAAATATTGTATATAAAATATACTTATACTTATTAAATATATTTTTCCAAAATTATCGTAGATCATTCACAGGAAAATCAAATGGAAATGATGGTGTGCACAGGGGAGGAGAATGGATCATAAAATCCTAGGAAATGTTTCTATATAAATGAAAATTTAAATAATAGGAATATTTCGATCGTGATAAAATAGTGACATACCGACTTACAGACCTTAGCCTAGCTAGTCGAATTTTCTTAATCTATTTTAGTTTACATATTTTATTCATTTTTGTATCTTTTTCTTCAAATTTTATTTTTTATTTTTTTTACTTCATATTATTTGGGGGGAAGAAACGATAACCTCGCCCCCTCAACATTTTTGTTGGGAGAGGCGACCGCACCTCCCCCTCGCCTTCATTAGTTTGCGTCTATGTTTGGAACCATCGGAACTTTAGATCTTGAATTTTCAGAAAGCAGGAAGAAAGAGATGTTCACTGAAATTATGTAGGATTGAGGAATGAAAATAGTTGTATTTAATCTAAATGATGTCTTGAACGAACGTATGTTTAATTTGAAATGTGCCATTTTTTATGGATACATTAATGTTTAAATTAAATATTAATAAATAAATTAAATTATAGCAATATAATTCATAAAAATAAGAAAAGAAATTCAAAAAGTAAACAAATAAACGTCTTGTATCCAGGCATACTATGCACTATTCACCATCAGCCGGGAAACTCTTAACCAGTCTTGTCCCTTCCCACTTGTGGAGGGAAAAGTGAGGTTCCAAGAGATTCCTGAGCTTCCTCCTCAACCGCGTCATCGGTAATAATGTAATATTAATATTTTAATCTTATTTTTTGTGATTTACATGTCCTTATAAATTCTTAGCGATGGGACTCACCACATGATTGATTATGGCTTGGATTGATCTTACATTATAACACTAATACCTAAAATTAATCTTGAGTTGCTAACGGACGAAGAAGTCTTCTAACGTTAAGCTGTTGAAAAGTGGGTTGTCCAACTGTCGGAATGTATCAAAGAATAGTTTCTACTGCTATAAAGAAAATTCGGTGATTAGTTGTAAATTTAAAATTTCTTGTATTTCTGCCGTCTTCATGATTTGCATACTGCCGCGGTCATAGAAATTGCATCACTAATTTCTTTTAATTCTTATGTTTATATCATTGATTCCATTTAATATTCCCTAGTTCAGTTTAAACTATTGCTAGTTATAAAATCTGTAATTATGACCTGTTTCAAAAACTTTCCTCGTCAGAAAATAATAAAATTGTGACGTTACATGAAGTAAAGGAATTTTCACGGAAAATAGTAAATAAGACAGAATACCATAAATCAACAGTAGTCGTATTTTTGAAAAAAAAAAAGAAAAAAAACACCATTGAACGAAAGAAAGAAACTTGGAGTAGAAAAAACAAACTAACAAGTTGACCGATTAATAGTGCGATTGTTTTTAGAGCATCTTTTCAAAACACAGAAATACCTGCAGATCTTGCAGATAGCAATCTGGTTAATAAAATGAAATTTAATAAACTTTTTACTGGGTGATGCAATATCTTTTTTGGCTTATGCCGCCGTAATTATTATAGTTATAAAATTCTTCGTTGGACATTTAGAATCTCTAGGGTCTCCTTTTTCTATTTAACACTTTAAAATTTAAAATATATTCAGTTCAGCAATTATGATCTCCATTTTAAAAAATACACCTTTTTGCACTAGTGAAAGACACCCTGAAATTCAATTGCTCTAGTGATTGACAGGGGGTCAATACCTGTTTCAGACATACCTCAGAAAAATTCTAAAATCTTTATTTAACTATAAAGATAACGATAAATATAAGATAACATAAATGGTCAACTTAATTTTGGCAAAACTGGAGCGCTATAAAAACAAAAAAGATAGGTATTTTAAAATCTTCTTTTGGGATCTTTATTGTCAGTAGAAATTATTGTTCTTTAATCTAGAAAAACTAGAACCTTTAAATCAAAAAGGAAGCTTATTATTTACATTTAAACTCTAACCCTTCCATCACTGGCATGGAACTGTCCATAACTGGTGCGTTTACTGATATGTATACTGATATTTTTTGTGGTTGATAGTTAAGTAAACCTCGGCTGTCAGTAGTAAACAATTTTTTTTAAATTGTAGTAGTTAATATATAGCATGAGGTCAAATCAAAGCACGTAACGACTGAGAATGTTGGGGCGGGAATCCCAGAGTGCCCAGTTTGTTGTGGATTCTATTCCCACCTGGGACAGTTTTATTCTTCGGATATCCGGATAATATATATTACACATATATCATTAAACAACATTCACATTAATTTTCTTTACCAAAACCAAAATATGCTTATTTTACAAACCCACTCAATAAATTGTTTTTTACGCCAAACTAGTATTAGGCATCTTTAATATTCCATGGAAGATGCTTTAATAGGTCAGGAAATCAAGCATATTTAGAAATATTGGTTGCAACCACGATAAATCAATATTTTCAAATAAACATTATTAGGAACGCAAGACGCTCTGAATTGTGTAAATTAAATTTATTTTTTTTAACCTACATTATCCTTTAACAAAACCTCACTTATTCCTGTTGAAAAAATGCATTACCTGGGACGTCACGTGACTTGAAATCTTCATGCCAGACTGAAAAGACAAGAAACCGCTCGACGTTTCTGACTACTTCAACTCTTACTAGACAAACGCTCTAACCTTTTAATTAATTACAAATGACTCATATACATGACTATAATAAGGCCTAGTTAGAATTCAGGAATTGAGCTACGGGGCTGCACTGAATCATCAAATTACTCTCGTATCCAATCCTTACAGTCCTAAATCCTTCTTAAAATCTTCAATGCTCCTTTATTTGTTAAAAATAAAATCATCCATTATGACCTTAATGTTCCTTGTGTTTCATATTTTTCCCAATCGAGATACCTATCCTTCCACAATAAACTTCAGAACCATCCCAACCCTCTCGTTTCTAATCTTGCATCCTCTTCAATTCCTGATAACCCTCCGAGGCGTCTGAAAAGAAGATGGCTCCGTGATCTCCTGATGTAGACATATTATTAGGGACCTACCATGGAGGTAGTTTTCAACAAGTATTTTTATGTTATTATATATATTTGTACAAATTTACTAAACGTATTTTTTTTTTAATACAGTTGTAAACATCATGAATAAATAATAATAAAAAAAATATTATTATTCTTTCTATATGTTTTCAAAAAAATACGGGTAGTTGTGAAAAAAATATGGGTTTCGAGGATTCCATTCTCTTACTCAGGCCCGTTTCTCATCCTGGGAATTCGTAAATGTGAAAATCAATAGAACAGCCTGTTCCACATTGTTAAAGGGAATGCAGTACTTTCATTGCACGCATAGTATTGGCATTATGAAAAGCAGTTCTGTGAAAAATAGAAAGCATGGAAAAGAAGAACTGAAGCCAAAAATAAAAAGATAATAATGAATAAAAGATGCGCGGATCATTATGCAAAGTAAATTTTTTTTTAATCAAATCCAGAACGAAGGCCGTATACTGAAGCCGGTTTAGGAGCTTTAAAGATGATATCATTCTGATATGGTATCAATACTTTTTATTTTATTCATGAATAATTTTTTATTTTATTATCCAAAACTATGATGTCTCATTATGTAAATAATACTATAAATCTTTATTTATCGTATTTTATTGTAACACATTTTTATATTAAAATACTTTTAATATTATTAAAAGGTAAAATATATTGATTATTAAAAGGTATTCGAATCGTTAAATAATATTTTTTTCTTTATAACTTTTAACCCTCAGTACGTGGCTTATAAGGTAAATGAATCAGAAATAAACACATTAAGAGAAATTTTTAATGTTGGGTTATAATTGGAAAATTTCCAATCAATTTCGTCTCCAAAATGTAGGTAAAGAATATGTCCGTCAACGTTTCGCTAATTCACCCATTCTCAGGTCAGAAAAGAAACAGAAATTGAAGATTAGATTACTCCGTGACATCCATTCGCATATTTCATGATGGATATTTGTAAATGGGTTCAATTGACAGAAAATTTCGTCATTTATCTAATTTTGATTACTATATATATATATATATATATATATATATATATATATATATATATATATATATATATATATATAATATTCATTTTAATGGAAGGAAAATACCTAAAAATGATACTATACAATGTTAATAGTTATTCATTATGTCCTTGGAAATCCGACAGATTTTTCTATATGAGCCTTTCAGTGGAAAAAACTATAATTTCAAACTTTTTTTAGTAATGTCATTTTAGTGATATTTCTAGTTGGAAAAACTTCTAATTTCTGTACAGACAGTAAGTTGATTCCGGAGTAGGTGATTGCAATAATATCCCAATAGAAATTTCACTAAAATTAATAATAAAAAAAATTATTATAAGTGGACTTAGTCATTCTGTCAACTGAAAGTTTCATATGTTCTTATACTAGAATATTAATAGGCGACTAAGATCACGATGACCTAGTGCCCCAAATTACTCCAGAATTACAATTTAACTTTTTTTCATTTATTTATTTACTTTATTTTTTTAGAGGAACAATAATGTGACATTATAATAGGTAACATTTAGTGGATATGAATACATGAATTATAACATAAAAAGAACAGCAATATAAATCAATATAATATATATAAACAATATGAAATAATATGTAAGCAATATGAAATATATATTTTTCCATTTAAGGAGGGAAGGGAGGCTTTAGTCCAAAAGCTATCCGCCAGTGCATTTACTATAATTAAATAAAACATGCAAAGATAGAATTTTAAAAAAATTTCCAACAATCAAAAGCCTAGATCAATGGAAAATAGAAATAATGAAACAAATTAGTACTACACATGGTTGTCTGTTACTTATTTATTAGCTTAAATGTAGTTCGACTAACGGATACCCAGGTTTTCCAGTCAACAGATTTGATAATTAGGCACTCCAAAAATAAATACTGCATAGTTTTGAAACAAAGAAAAAGAAAACTGCTGTATAATGAATTAAAGTGATGGAAAATAATGAATAAAATACCGAAAATAAATAAATATAAGTAGTGAGGCGACCTCCATGAAAAAAAACACGCAGCCTTATTCCATTACAAAATCAACTCCCAATCGCCTATTTTGGCATTATATAATTTGATGTCCAGACATTCTCCTACTAAGTTTTCTAGCTTCTGCATATAATGCTTATGAAATTTTTTTTTTTCATTCTGTTTTTTCGTTTACTTTCAGAACTAGAACCAAACTTATTCTAAACCGAATTAAAAAGCGAGCAATATATTAACACGCTTGACCTCATTACATATTTTTCGAAAAGTTTTTCCATTTTTTCATTACCTTCAACTTTTGTAAAAATCATGTCCCTCCACAGTGAAGTTTGATGTAATTTTATTGATGCTGTAAATCATACACCGAAACGCTCCTCCAGCAGTTTTTGGAAACTGTAAATATTTTGATGAAAAATACCTACTTCAAGTTTATCATGTCAAATAACAAACTCCATATCAATCGAATAATACCAAACAGTTGAACACCTTTTCCGAGAGCAAGCCAATGCAAATACTCGTACACACGATAATGACTTGTAATACACATGTACGTCGACACGACTCAGAGCTGTCCTAGGACATGTTTTCCTTCTACGGAAGTCGTGAAACTTTCGCCAGAGAAAATTCAAATGTCGCAGGTTTGCCGATGGGAATTGGTCATTAGATCAAATTTATTACAACACAGAGGTTAGACACAGCTGTCTGAGCCATAAAATAAGTATTGGTATTTCAGGAATAGTTAAAAGTTTTCTTTCAAGAAGGTTAATGCCTCCCGAAAATGGTTTCCTCCTTCAATAACGTTAGTATGTAATTGGATATTAGGCACTGGCAGAATGGCACATCAGAAATTATTCATTTTCTATTTACATTATTAATTTAAATCCATTTTTTTTTTTGGACTGAATAGCCCATTTTCGTGTAATCCTCTATCTAAAAAATTTCCTTTATATGTTGCACTCGTTTTCACTAAGGATTTTTCTCAAAGTATGCATCCTCTTACCACTTTCTTAAATATCGCATTTATGTTAATTTTTTCAAACCTTATAAGGACATTTTTTTAATAAAAGAGTTATAAACATTAATTACTTATCATTATTTGATCTCTGCCTCAATAATATATAAGATTACTTTTTCTATTATTTCTTTTTCATGCGATATGGCAACACTCATTTTAAATATTTTTCGTCTTGGTGTATCTAAAATACTCAAAAGAAAAATCTGTTTTTTTTTTACCTACGAAATTTGAATAGCTAGAATAGATAGTCTTCCCAACCTTTTGGTTTTTATTTTCTGAATTTTCAAATTCCACTCTTTTTCAATTCCTGTCCAAAACTCAGACATGGCTGCACCGCGTAGACTTACTTAAATATGTTTGCTAAGTAAATTTTATTTATTTTAATACCATTCGCACTTGCTCGTTAGGGCATCATTATTAAGTATATTAAAAATATAAATTTTATCTATAATAATCAGATATATTATTATGTTCATATTGATATAAAACATAAATAAAGCTAATAAAAATCATGAGCCATCTTTCTTTAATGAATCGTTTAAACTGTGTAGACATACATACCACGACTTCACATACTTCCAAAGTGATACTCGAAACGAATTATTTTTAACTCCAAAGATTCATATCAAGATGGTAAAAGATTCGTCTCCAGCAATAATGTCAGTGCATTACTATTGAATATTTACAGCAACCATTTACCAGAAATATTATATTAATTATACCAGAAATATTAAAAATCGGTGGAGCTCATCCTTAAAAAAAAAGAATTAAAACGCATAACATTATAAATTCATTCAGACGTAAGAAAACCATTTCCTAAAATATATTTACTATAAAAAAATTAAACATAATAATCCATATTGCCAAATGGGAGCGCCAACAATATCAAAATCAGTTTAGTCGGGTGCTTATGAAAAGGACTAAATAATTTAGAGGTTTAAAAATTCATTGCTGAAATCAGCCGAGCATAAGAAGAATTACTTAAATATTTTTGTAGCTTAAAATAAATTATAAATTTTAAGATGAATTGTTTAACTAACATTGAATAAACTATAAGCAACAACGTGCATTAATACCTAATACGTCTATACTACAACTCTATACCCACAGTTAGATGACAGCCCAGTGTTGATTTTTTTTCACACATACTTACATTTTATTAACGAAGTATTCACAAATCTGTACATATTTACAATCCAGGGGCAAAGAAAAAAAAAACGTTACCTTTAATTTTGTACCGTATTAGTTTGCGCTCATTGATTATAAGAAAATTCTACTCATAATATTTATATAATTGAATAATAATAAAGTATTATTACAATAGAATTAAAATATATATATCGATATAAATTATTGTAAACTACACAGACTGCACCAGATATATATATATATATATATATATATATATATATATATATATATATATATATATATATATATTGAGTGTGTGAGTGTTCTGAGTGTGTTGGAAACAGTTTCGTGTAATGAACATCAGTTTCATGTAAAATAAATATATAATCAATGATATAAAAGAAAAAGCAGATAGATAGGTCAATCAACAAAGATGCAATTGAGCCGCATGTATATAACTGCCCTTAGGCTATCCTATAGGATAGGCCCTTAAGTCCTAAGGCTATATAAATCTTAATAGACAGAGATGGAGAAGACTGCTTAAGGTGGCAAAAAATTTACAAGGTTTGTAATACCTAGAGAAAAAAAACTATTTATACATTAATTATAGTTGTAATATAGTTTTGGCTTAGTTCGTCTTAAGATTATAAAAAATGTATATATTACTTTTCTTCGAATTATACAGTTCACTATATACAATAGATTGAACGAACTTGTAATATTTCATAGAAAGTGAAGAAAACCATGCGAGTTTCAGTTTTCAGTTTCAATCAACAAATCTTATTCTATCCAGGTTGTAACCATAACTAGAAAGCATCTCTTAAAAGACCAAGTCTAAACAAATACATACCACAAACCACACAGCAATACTAGGATTTACTGATCACCACAAACCACATACTAAAACAAATATTAGCCGAGCATGAAGTGGGTAAATCATGCATGGATTCAACATGTAAACTGTTCTCTTAGCTCAGAGGAATATGTTTACAACAATTGAAATTCAATAATTACTTAGTTCAATAATATCCTAAGGTTTCCTAAATGCAATAAAATCATATGATTTTTAGGAAAACCACAAATTTGTTGCACTCAATTTCTATTGTAATTAGAAGTTTCCGTGATCATCTTTTCAGACACTTTAGATAGTCATCGAAAAGAGACTGGGATTAAAGATTACCAACTAAGGAGATTTTCGGATCCGATCTGCGACATAATAAGAAGCTTCAGGTATTCTACAAATGAATTCGGGATGTAAGGATGTAAGGATTAGATAAGGCGGTTTTTTTGAGCTCCAAAGCTCAACCTCGTATATCCAAACGAGCTTAAAAATTGAGGATTCGAGCCATTGTACTTAGTTTAAAAACTATCACATTTCTTTTTCTTTTAGTTCAGCCCAACTTGAGGACACTCTTACAATTGACTTAATATTCTTTATAAGTTTTTAAATGATATAAATAACTAGAAGTAGGAAGACATCAATGGGCAACTTCAGAGAAGTGTAATCATTTAAGTTTTTATTTATTTAGTTTCAATTTAAGGTGCCATGTACAACAAGAAATGTTTGAGACGCCATGTTCCTTTTACATAATTTAAATTAGTTTATAGAGTTTGTTATTCTTAAAAAAATGTAGTAAGTTCTTCTGATTTTCCGGTTCCAAAGCTTGACGGTAGCTCCGAAGTCTTAGAGAAATTCTTGAAGAACATAAGCACTGACAATTTTCTATTATATGCTCGATGGTCTAGGGTTAGTTACAACTGTTGCATCTTGGAAAAGGATTGTCTTCAAGGAGGTGGCTAAGAGTCAGTCTAGATTGACCCATTCTGAGTTTAGAAATTATAGTTTGCTCCGAAAGTTGAAATTAAATGCAAAATAATTTTATTCTGGGACTGAAGTCCCCTTAGAATAATAGTAGAGTTAAAAAAATATGAACATTAGTCTGGCGTGTAGATATCATACAAATATATACAAAAAAATAGTTAGGAATAAAATAATAAGAATACAATAAAATAAAATACAAAGGAAAATAAAAATACTAAGTAAAAACACAGATATATACAATAAATACTGAGATATAAAAAAGTATATAAACAAAAAGAAAAGGACTTCTATCAATTAAATGATGGTGACCAACGTAATTATAAAGCCCAGAAATTTCTACAAGGTTGCGGAAGTTTGATTTTGTAGTAAGTGGTGGAATAGGAGTTGTTTAAAGGAATTTATGGACGTGGTTAGACGTATGGAAATGGGTAAGGAGTTCCAGAAGGAGGTAGCACGAATGACGAAGGATTTACTGAAGGAAATGGTTTTATGGGAGGGAATATATAAATCTATAGGTTGAGATCTGGTGTTGAGAGAGTGGATAGAGGAGCGTAGAGTTCTAAGATGTAGGGAGGATTTTTGGTTCTGAGGACTTGAAAAATAAAAACACCAAGAAGGAATTGCCGTCGGGAAGTAGGATAAAGCTATTTCAATTCGGCGTACCAACAAGAAATATGAGAATGCTTGGGGTTATCGGTTAGTTCCCTACTATCTGAGGCAGTGGTCCTGTGTCTTCATAAATTTTCTTCATTTTTCTATCTTTGAATTTTTGAACCAACAGTAGCGCCATACTTTATTGTAATGATTTAATTCGGCTTTATTGAAATATTAAAGTACCGTGTTGTGTCTAGATTTTGGAAATATGGTTCATGCTTTTTTGTCACCAGTTCGTTACCAAGTATACTAAAATGAACGAGAAGCGAGAGAATTTGAAATTGGGAGACTTGAAAATTTGATATTTCCTTGAGGACCGAGTATGAGTCACTGCTAATTAGTATGAGAGTGTTGTTTATTTCATTAATGGGACTTAATGAAGGGAGGATAGTTAAATGGCATACAGCTCGGATGAGAAGCCGGAATAAATGGAAGGATGGTTTGGACGAATGGTTTAACTATAGTTTAAAAACCTTGGCAAATGTCAAATCTATGTCTTTAGAAATGTTTCATATGAAGATCAAATGCATACTTATATCCGATACTATGAGAATTAATAAAGAAGTAATTACAGAAACAGTCTAATCTTCAATATCTGTTTGGTTGAACGTGGATTTATTGATTTTTCATCTTTTATTAACTGATATGTAAAATTATACAATAAGCAATGTACGTCACATTTCCATCTTTCGAATTGGGATATGTAGAAAGAATTTATAATACATATTTACTATTAATATATTTTACTAAAGGATATTCATTTCTATGATAGTCCCTCATTACATGAATGTAATATACATTAAAAAAAAACATGATTACAAAAAAATTGTTAAAATTATGAAAAATTTGTGACATTGTGATGGTAATATTTAGAATTCTTGTTAACGATGAGTAATTATTATTAAAAACAATTATTTTATGGAAAATATTAACAATCATCATTTTTCGTTATAATTTTAATGTGAAAAAATATTAGATAAAAACTGATATGACTAGTATCGTTAATTGTAACTAATATTGTGTTTGTGTTCCTACATGCTTGCCTTCATATTATGTCATTTATATTTATTGTAAAAAGTCAGTAGATAATATTTCGTAAAATTAGACAACTTATCACTTCGGTGAGTTTTCTCTTTGTGAAATCAGAAACTATTTTTGATATTCTATACAGGGGGTTTCAGGGTTAAGTGGCCAAACTGCAAAAATGAACTAATATATATATATATATATATATATATATATATATATATATATATATATATATAAGGTTATTAAGATATATATATATATATATATATATATATATATATATATATATATATATATATATATATATATATATATATATATATCTTAATAACCTTGTGAATATCTCTTAAACAAAGCGTTTGCGGACATACTTTCAGAAGAAATTTGTTTCTTGTTTTGAGCTCCATAGTTCATTTTTGCAGTTTGGCCACTTAACCATGAAACATCCTGAATAAACGAATTTGTATTATTTGGATGTACTTTCAGGGTTTTTCCATCCATAAATAAGGTCACCATTGAAAACGATGGTAGGTTATAATTAAAAAAAATCCAACTATACATTCTCATGTCTCCAAAATACAGGTAAAAAATAAAAAACTCATCAGCGTTTCGCCAATGACTCTATGACGTCTAATCGAAGACATGGCGAAAGATTTGGCTTTTTTATTCTTAATCATTTATTATATCTTTAGCATCAGCATTTAGGAGACATGAGTCCGTGTCGATGAAATGTTTCCATTTTTGCCTTTTGGTGAATTTTTTTACTGATTTATACTCAAAAAAAGTGTATTTAAAAGTCCAGCTTCATCAAAAAATGTACTGACTTTTTGCAACAAACCGAGGACATGGACTGACTACTTTATGTAAAAGTTGCTCCTATCCGATATCGCTACGGAGTATTATTTCCTATAACATAGGCGCCAAGTTTCAAGTTTGATTGGGAAAGCGATGAACCAAAAAACAAAACAAAAAACACGGGATTTTTTATTATACGTAAAAATTCAACATAATTATTGTGAAACGAACTAATATAGTACTGAATATTTTAAATTAATTTGTTTATATATTTGTATAGTTTCTTAATTTTTGTTTTACCTATTAGATATACTAGTCCACATGTCAAACTGAAACGATAGGCTTTGAAAAAGCAACTGAAAATATTATACTCACTTTTTTCTAAATCAAAATTGAAAATCAGACAAAAACTAAATACATACACTTACCTACTCAAACCCATATGGATATACGCCTCATAAATTAATGGTTCTTCAAAAAAGATGCACTTACAAAAACTACAGACATTTCAATCCAAAATTTTACGACTTATAACAGGAGCTCCCTGGTACGTAAACAACAAAACTTTCCATAACGACTTACAACAACTAATTATCGGTCAACTCATACGTGATCTCTACTCTCGATCTATAACTACACGGACATCAACTGACTTATTAGCGAAATGGTCAAAACTGACATGTATATCAGGAGACGACTAAAGAGGAGCTGGATGAGAGATCTCCTTTCCTAAATTAAGGAAGTAAACCAAAATCAGGAAGAGGTGATACTGGGTACTATTTTTTCCTTATGTCGAAAATGCCAATTTTCTTATTAGTTACAGCACATCTGTTTGTTGTCAAGCTTACGAGAGGTGTAGATGGAAATATGAAGAGGAAAAAAAAAATTTTTTTTTCTGAAACGAGGTTTCATTTAAAGGCTATCTTGTTGTTGAGTTTTCATTTAGTCTTAAATTGTGAGTATTTTAAAAGGCGTAATTTTGTGTTACGGTATAGTAACACAAAAAATCACAATTAAATATATAACGTATTTGGTTAGATTAAACGAAATCTGGTGGGTAGACATACCAACGTTTCATTTATATAAATTTTTAGCTAAAAATGAATAATGTAAACATTAAAAAATATCTTTTATTTTCATTGTGTGGAACCTCGAATTAAAAAAATACAACGTTTACCACAGTCCAATTAGTTTGTCGCGGAAAATGTGATAAGAATATCACGTGAAACTTGAGGGATGTTTGAATGATAAAATCCTACGATATGTTGATATATATTATTACCTTTGAATATTTAAATGACAATTTAAATAAAAGTAACATTCAGGTATCAATAAAATAGTTATTGTACATATCTACTATTAGGCCCTAGACTAACCAGCTCGTCGTAATCGCTTTTAGTTTACATATTTTATTCATTCGTATAGCTTATTAATTATTCATTTTAATTTTTTTGTCTTGAAATTATTGTGGGTGGGGGAGGTGCGAAATGATAATCTCGCCCCCTCAACATTTTTAAAGATTTGAGAGCATAGGCGCAGATCGACCGAAACCTGCGCCTATGCTCTCAAATCTTTAAATTTTCTTCTTTATAATCTCTCGGCCTTAAGCAAGACCTGTTTCTTTTTTTCACATGATTGTACACTCATGATTTGATATTTCTAGATTTTTGTTTCTATTTATTGTTGTTACGTTTACGTTGGTCTACCTCTGATAACTATCCATTTATTAAAGTTATTGTGAAGCGTAAGTATTTGAACTATTATTGAAATGAATGGTCTACTAATTCACAATAGCTTGCAATGTTAAAGGTCTCAAGTTCGAATACCGGCTAATAGCAGAAAAATTATTTATTCTGATTCATTGGCCGTGAGGTGACTCTGGGGAGATAGACCCTCCTGGGGCACACCTAGCCTCTATAAAATAGGTATCATTAATTAAAATAATTGATTAAGGGGGGAAACCTGGCGGTTGAGCGTGATCTCGGTGGAATCAGCTCCTTGCACAACCGGAGACCAAGAAACAGTGCTTTCACTAAATAATACTGAACGCAAGACCCTTCATGGATTGAAGTGGTACATGTTTATGTATGTATATATATGTATATATATACATATATATGTGTGTAAGATTGTCAAACATTATAACAAAAAAACATATTTTGATAACTTATTTTGTTGTTAAATACATTCTTTTTTTTATTTTAAAAGTAATCATGTTTCTACTTATTTTGCTTTTTATTTAATTTATTATTTATATTCCGCTCTATTATTTTTAGCACCTTCGTTGACATTAATCCTGGTCCTGATATAATATTTTAATATATTAATATTTAATTTATGATTTTGTTTTGCCACTCAACCTGTTCCTATTAAATTTTAACTGAAAATATGGTTGGATTGTTAATTTTATTTGAATTTTCATAACATCTTGGTAAATGGAAATGCACCTTTAAAGCTTCAGCTAAAATTTAACTAAAACATCTGAGTAAATTTAATTTAAATTAAAAAATAGATAATTATTTCATATAATAAATTAACTTTTTACTCTAGGGGAAAGCGGTACGTGGACCGATACTGAAGGATATTTAAATATAACGATTTTCGATACATTCCCAAAGAAGGTTAAAAAAATACACTTTCTCTACTAAAGCTAGAAACACTTTCTCTATACGTTGTGACTTGCATTGGATTTTTTTCCCTACTATTTCTATATTGTTATAAATAAATATGAGTCTTCTGATGCTTGGTTTTGGGTCGGTTTTCAGAAAAATATTCTTGAATATATTCATTAATATGGGTGTTGCTTACAAAATATATAATATAATTATAAAAACTTGATAAGTAAATATTTTTAAAATTCTCTTTAAATCGCGATAGTTATAGTTCCGTATATTGTTGGAATGCCACATCAAAAGGCTTTTAGGGTTTATCAACCGATTCTAATCACATTCTCATTACACTACAATTAACTCACACTTTGACTAATATGGGATTCGTTTATTACATTAATTGAGCCATAGAATTAAAAAAAAAATATCCAACTACATTTTCAATTTAATTAAAAAATTATGGTGTGTGCTTTAGACCACACGATAGAAGTGAAAACATCGACAAGACGAGTTAATAATATGAAATATAAATTATAAATAATAGTTCATTATAATGATGATGAAATGTAGAAAATTTCCCTCGCTTACATAATGCAGGTCCGATTTTTAGATTCTGAGATATTTTAATCCATAGTTTCAATAAAACTCGTTATCATTTGGTTTTAGACACTATTTTTTTTCCATTGTCGCCTCTCCAACACGACCTCCCGTTAAGATAAAATTTTTAATAATAGCTAATTACATAAGAGGCTGAAATGATAAACATTTGCAAACAATATGCAGATCCGATTTGTAGTTTTTGAGATATTTTAATTCATTTGCAAAAACACTTCTATTAACATACTTTACCCGAGCGTTACACATCAGAGATCTGACGGTTCAGTCTAATTCACTCTCCACAAAAAAAAAAGTGGAAAACTCGCCTAAAAATGTTTTCAATTCAGAAAAATAATTAAAAACTGAGTTGACTGGTTTTGGAATTTTACGTCTCCGTTGCTACAATACTTTTTTATGTAGTTTTCTTGGCTACGCTCTAGGAAACTAGAATAAAGGTATCCATATAATCTCAAAAATGAGACCATATGGTAGTACTTAATTCATTGCTTCAACATAATTAGAGGATTACACGTAATAGAAACTTCTCCAATCTATTCCTTACAAAAGAGGGTGATTACCGAACAAGGTGTCTGTGGTATTTGTAAATCTGATATGACCATATGAGTGAGAAGTTCAAGATGTCATTATCATTAGCAATAAGATGATTCCTTTAATTATAAGGCTCGATAAATTCAATGCAACAAGTCATCGTTATTTACAACGTTAAACGTTTTTGATCGGTTGCCTGTAGTAGACGCCATTTGTAAAACTTTTTACGTTTATAAGTTGAATCACTATTGGATAATACTTATATTAACAAATAAAAAAATATAATACTTATATTAAAATATATAATTTAGTTTTTAAGTATTATTTAATATAATACTTTAATAATATATTATTATTAAATTTAAATATAAATATATTTATATATTATAAATAATATAATTATATATATATATATATATATATATATATATATATATATATATATATATATATATACATACATATATATATATTTACAACTTATCCTTAATCGACCTTTGAGTATTAGATTTAAACTTAACTATTTATTGGGAATAAGGTCATTTAATTATTATTTAATAAACTATTGAATGTTCATTTCTTCTGTTTATTGACGTTTCGATCCGTGTATTTTCCTTTCATTAGTCAACCATGGGATCCTCTTCAAAGCTAGGGATCCGCTTCAATAGTTTATTAAATAATAATTAAATGACCTTATTCCCAATAAATAGTTAAGTTTAAATATATATATATATATATATATATATATATATATATATATATATATATATATTAAATATATATTAAATTTAAATTTAAATATGTTTATATTTATTAAATATTATTAAATATAAACATAAATAATATAAATAATTTAAGTATTATTTAATATAATACTCGAATTATAAAATAAAAAAAATCAATTTTTCATAATTACATACGAATCTTTATGAATTTAACCACGCCATTAATTTTCTTTTATCTTGAAGAATTTATAAAAGCCGAACGCAATTTAATGATATTCACACATTAGGCAACTCGCTAAGATTCTGCACACTAATATTGTTAGTGCATAAGGTCTTATGTAACAATTTTACATGTTTATGTTTTTTGCCTTTAAGGTTTCATTTTGTAGTCTGCAACTGCTATTAGTAGTCTGCTAAATAGGAAAATAGCAGAGGAAAATAAAAAATGAAATTGTACTAATCAATCATAAAGAAATAATCGGAAAAAAAATCGAATGTTTACAAACGATCTTTTGCATTAACAGTAGTGATAGATCAAGAAATATGTAATTGAGAAATCGAAAATGAAAAAAATATTTTCAGTCAGATATTAATCAATACCTATTTTGTAAATCAGTAAATAACAAGAAGTACCAACAATATATTGAAATGTTAATTAAGAACTTTCCGAATTCCTATGGACCAATAATAAAATCCTCATTACGCATGGTGAGGACTGGCCAGAAAGAAGAGGACATATTCAAAGTATATTGAAAGAAATTATTTATATTTATTACATTAATTGTATTCTCATAAATAAAGAATAAATAAAATTTAGAGGGGAGACGTTTTAATGATTTTATCTGAAAAATGTTTAGTAATTTTGAAATTCAATAGATGAGTATAAATTTCTTATATATAAACAAATCTAATATCTCAAGAAATTTAAGAATTAAAAATAAATTAGGTTTTACGGTTTAAATATTCATAAATATCAATACGTTTATCATCTTTTATATTTGAACGCAAATAAAATTCACTATTTCATATTAATAAAACAAAATTTAAAAAAAGCAAATTTTAGATCTTTTACTGTGCAAGAAATTATATTTTATTTTAAAAAATACTATAAAATTTTATTTTTAAAACCAATACCTAATATAATATAAAATATAAATTTCGAAAATTCATGTAAGTAAAAATTTATGTATATTTTAAATTATTAAATCGATTATCTTTGGTTTTTTTAATTCTATAACAATATTTTAGAAATAACTTTAAGTACATAAGTAAATAATATTTATGTACTATACAATAAATACAGATCATTACTAATATTTACTTATTACTGATTTTTTTATATACTACAACTAAATAATACTAATTTGTAAACTACTTTGGAATCATTACACTGAGCTAATACTTATTTATTCACGTCGAGAAAAACTTAGAATGACAAAATGACATGTTGAAAAAAAAATGTGACAATGACATTTTCTTATTATTATGAGTTTTTTTTTCCGAAATACGCAGTTTTCATATGTAATACTTATGCCCTTTGTTTTGTGTTTTGTGTCGCAATTTCTAGTTCGAAATCACTATTATTTTTCAACCCAAAAAATAAACATAAGAGAAATATCAAAAATCAATATCAGAGAAAAATTTATATTATACTATTGCTGTGCCCACATTAAATTTAATAAATTGATATAGTTTAAGTTAATGATTTTAATATTAATATATGTTAAGAATATATTGGATATCGTGATAATTACCCTTTATTTTGTTACAGGTAAGGGGTGTATGAAGCACATGATACATGAAAATCATCAATAGAAGTAAGAATTTCAGTAGAGAAAAAAAAACTCATATAAAAACAATGTTATGTCTTTTAGACTTTTCTTATGAATATTTGTAAACAATTTTCCTGATAAAACGACTCATGCACTAATATTTTAATTCTTTTTTATTATAATTCAAGAAGGTCTTTTTAATATGCCGTTAGATTATTTCTGACTTCGGAGTGAATATTATACCTTAAAATGAACTTGTATTAAACCAAACAAATTTTTTTTTCTTCGCAGCTGCATGTTGAAAAAAATGAACAATTGAAATTCTTTGATTTCTCTAGCTTTTATTATTTTGAATACTGGCAATTTTTTCGACATTGAGATTTGTAGATATTAAATATTGTAAATACTACTGATGTCGAAGATGTTTCTGGAGTCTATATCCAAAGAATTTTAAAAACGAATCGAAAGAATTGTTTTTACTGGTCAGAAACGCTTTCAGTAGCCTGGTTTTATAATTGGAGCACCTAAATAATAAGCAAATTAATTTAATAGATCTTTGAACATTAATGTTTAATGTTTCTGTTCAAATATTTAAAGCAAACATTTTTTTCGCTTGATTGATATTTTTATTACTCTGAAACTATATTTATAATATGCCATTTAATGTTAATTTTATATATACGCTTTGATTAAGTATATTCCATAACAATCTTCTCATAGAACAGTAAATAAATATTTGATTTTATTTATATCATTACATGGCCATATCTAGTGTTAACCAAATGCGAGACCAAGACGAGTCTGTATTGGCCATGGTCTTAGTCTTGCGCAAGAGTCTCGCAACAGTCTTGCAGTTACTTATTAGCTTATTACTGTAGAGATATTACTGTATTTTTTTAGATAGGGGAAAGCTAACTAAGCCCGAATGAAAAATTATAGGAGTTAAATGCAAAAGTATATTGGTTATACTAATTATTTACATATAGTAACTAAAATTGTCAAGTATTAGAAACTATTTTGCCTTAATTTTTATTCAAAAAATCGATTTTTTTAACCAGTCCTGGTCTTGGTCTTGCAACGGTTAGGCGGCTTGGTCTCGGTCTTGCGAAGTGCAAGACCGAGACCAATTTTGGGCAAGACTAGCCGGATCCCTTATCTATTCTTGATATAATCAAAAATAATAAAAGTTGTATATTTTATATATATATATATATATATGTGTATATATATATATATATATATATAAAATATATAAATATATATATATATATATATATATATAATATATATATATATATATATATAATTTTTTTTATGGCTTATATGATATTAAATCTGAATTTTTCATCAGTCTAGATTGGTTTGGAAGGTTCTTTTTTATTGTTAATAACATAATATCATTAATTCGTAATAGGGGAGAGAAACAAGCACATCATTTGGTTTGGAATAAGAATTTCCCAAGGTTTGAGGATGATTGAACGTTTTCACTTGACAGTTTTCCCTTCAATCCCAGAAATGTTTCTTACTTCCTGGGTCAGAGATCTCCTAGGCTAGAGACTCCCTTATAATTTTCTCAATTGATGTTCAGAGGACACCGTTTGTAATAGAAAAACAAAAATTTTAATTATAATAAATGCTTAATACTTTTTGTTATTCGGTTATACTTAATTTTCTCTAGATTGATCAATCATCACAGAAGAATTATTCCAATACAACATTTCTTACAAGAATATAATAATAATAATAAAAATGTGTCGTATGCATTAGCTTAATGTACATAGCTTTTAATATGGAAGATGTAAGGTTAAGTGCAGATAAAATAATATTTCATAGGATAAAAAATCGTGTGAATATTGAGACACGGTTAATGACTAATAAATACGAACCTAAATACTATAGAAACCAGCAACCTGCAAGGGTAGTGAAGACAATATCTGTGAATGATAAGAAGCAAAAAATATTTTAGCTGGTGAAATCTTATATATATGCTCAGATTAGTTTTTATATTATATATTCAATCAATATTATTAAACTAATTTTCTAGATAAAAAAAATGGTCTAAATATTATATAATTACATGCATCTAGAGCAAATAATCATATGTATATATATATATATATATATATATATATATATATATATATATATATATATATATATAAAACATTTCTCACAAGAATATAATAATAATAAAAATGTGTCGGATGCATTACCTTAATGTACATAGCTTTTAATATGGAAGATGTAAGGTTAAGTGCAGATAAAATAATATTTAATAGGATAAAAAATCGTCTGAATATTGAGAAACGGTTAATGACTAATAAATACGAACCTAAATACTATAGAAACCAGCAACCTACAAAGGCCGTGAAATTTTATATATTTTCAGATTAATTTTTATATTATATGTTCAATCAATATTATTAAACTATTTTTCTAGATTAAAAAAATGGTTTAAATATTATATAATTACTAACATCCAGAGTAAATAATCATGCCTATATATATATATATATATATATATATATATATATATATTATATATACAATTTTCTTCAACCGGTAGGTCTTTAGGTTGTCCTTTAACTCCTAGGCTACTACTACTCTGAAGAAATTTCCCCACTGTTACCTCTTTTTAACACTTAAATATCTGATGTTAAGGTTTTTTCTCGGTAATGACATCAAACTTGTGGGAAAATGTTCACAAACACGTAAACATACTTCACTGTTAACAAAAGTAAAAAAAAAAATATATAATTCAAAATGCCTTAAATATTCTTTAGGAGTAGAAATAAATTTCACTGTCGTTTAACACAGGTTTCTTAAGAAAAAAAAAAAATACAAGAAAACAGAGTGGGACAATACGTGGTAATGACATTTTCGTAGCTTAAGTAATTATAAAATTACATTATTCTTTAATATTTTAATTATGAATATTTCATTATGAAGAAATACTTCTTTACCGTATAGCAGTGGGAAAAAATAATCAAGTTAGACTTAACTAATCACATAAAAGTTGTAATGGACTAAAACTTGCTCGTAAAATGAGAATCATCCATATATCGGCTGTTTATTGCAAAATATCACTAAGTACATTTTTTCTGAAGCTGAACCTTTAAGAACGTTTTTGTAAGTTTCCATCTTATTTATCGATAAAAAAAAGAATTGTAAGTGCACCAAAACTGTAAAGGACACAAATCCTTTTGTTCATCAAATATAGTTGCATCAAGTGCACAATGTTTTAATTTAACAAAGTGAAAATTCTTCATAGTTGTAAATGATTAAAGTTAATGAAATGTCACTTGAAATAAACAGACGACATAAGGTAGAAAAAAAATATATCTTCCAATATACAACACCTGTGCCCCGGAGGTAAAGAACAACATTTTGTATTTGTTCAGGGAAACCAATATTCCATTTCGGTATTTTTTCTGTTTTCAAAAAAAAAATTACACTATTTGCCTTTGCTTTGCCTGAATTTCTAAGTGATTATTAGTTTAAACCTAAACTCCGTTAACAAATAACCAAAGATATAAAAAAATTAATATGATTTCTTAATTTCTACATTATTAATTAATATAATTTAAACATTATTAATATGGGATGGTAGTGCAGTAATTCAACTTTTCAACGGTTGTATTGATGTTCAAAAAAATCCTGAGGAGCTATGAATGCTTTAGTTTACGGCTAGAAAAAAGATTCACATTTAAAAGAAAAAAGAATGTATGATACATTATTACTCGTTTAATACTATGGGCAATATTTCTTATTGTTTGTTATTTTGATTGTTATTGTACAAAAAACAAAAAATTGGTATAAAATAATTTACAAATCCAGACAAAGCAAAAGCAAAAAGTGTAAAAATATAATTTTCTTTCGGCTTCTATTGTCTTATTTTTTTTTCGATCTATAACAAAAAAAAAAAAAACACGCACGCAGGAGGTAAAAAAAAACAGATAGATAGGATAAACCAAGATACGGCGGTACTACATGCCGCAAACTGGAAAGCAGTAACCCAAGATATAAATTGATGGAGAAGGCTGGTTCAGGCAGCCAAAGATCTAGAAGGTATGTAGAGCCAACTGAAATATACATATTAGTTTCTTGAAATCGTCAGATTATCGATGCAATCCATCCATCGAGCTCTAGAATCTATTTCAGATTGGGCGTTATCCTAAATTCATATTAATCAAGGAAAATATTAATACTCGAATCGCAAAGAAATATTTTGGAAATTATCTACTTTCGCTCAATTAAAAAACATGCTTGGTACATCAATTTAGATTGAATTATTAGTAATATTATAATAATAACTTCGATTTTAATACCATTGATAGTCTTTATTTTTTATCGATTTGTATAGTTTAGTATTTCAATAATAAAAAAGAATTCTTACAAACGCTACGAAATTTGGAGAATTTAGTATCTGATGTAATACTTTCATAACAGGAAATAAATTATTTCAATAGGCTTGTTTCTTCCATTTATGAATGCCCGGTAAAACGTTTATTAGGTAATACATTCTGATATAACATTCAAAGTTTCAATTTTAACAACTATTGGATAGAAATAGGATAAACTGTTTTATTTTTCATTTTCATTTGTTATGCTGGGTATAGAGATTTTTATTTTTCAATTAATACTAATATAATTGGTTCTATCCATCCTCTGTTGGAACTATGTTTCAGACTCTAAAAGACAATATTTATTTCTTATATTTGTTATTCTATGTTAAAGTAAATAAAATCTCACATTCAAAAATTTTGTAATCGATTTTCGCACAAAAATAAGTAATGCCTAATATTGCAAATTCATCCATATCGATCAATGTGTGGTAGTTAATTAATCAATAATAAAATGTAACATACCATTGTATTATTTCTTACAATATAATACAACACCATTTAAAAATAAATAGAGATTTATTAAAAGTACGATCACTTGATATTTTCGTCTGTTTTTTCTTTTCTGCGCAAACGAAAGGTATTCAAAGATATTCTGATAAGAATTAGCATTATAATTTTATTATCAACTTGAATCTCTCATAAAGTATACCATTATCAATTCCAATGTTGTGTGCAAAAGGTTACAAAATTTAATGTAACGCCTAGATAAACGTATCTATCTTATAAGTTGGTATGCGAAGCACTATTATGCAATCCTCTGGACGGTTTATTTCCTTCAACTGCGACTTGCAGCCCTTCTCCCATTCGCCATTCATAATTCCTATATATAATTTACAAAACAAAAAAAAAAAAAAACATTATTTAAATATCATAGTTAGTTAAATTACTGTTATTTTGAAGATTGTGACGTTCAAGAATATCGTAACCTTAGCCAAACCTCGACGGTTCAATCCAGCCTGGGCGGATTAAAATTTATTTTGTGACGGACCCATGTAATGAATCTCGATCCCCTCCCGATCCCACCCCTCTGGGTAGGAAAGCGTAATATAATTCCCCTTCGGATTGAAGGATTAACAAGATACGGGTAAAATAAAAATATTATTTTAAGTGAATAGTAGTATTTTAATTACTATCTGAAATTAGGTTTTGACTATCTATACATCGGTGGATCTTTGATTTAGTAGTGCATCTACTTTTCTTTAAAGTAAATATTTTACAAGTTTCACCGCTTAGGTGATAAATGTTGACAGATATTAGAAAATATTGATTCGATCTCATGGCCACTGATTGGAACGTAATTTTCTGCTATTTGCGAACTAAGTGCTGCAGACATCGTTACGGACTCCTGACATTTTCAGTACTGATATAACCAAAGTTTGTTTAGTCACAATTACGGATTGATATTATCGTAATAAATTATCTGTACCGAAATAGAAATCTATATACTATACGCAACTGATCCTTATTACCTTTCCAGTATCTTGCCATAATAGCGGTGTGGCGTGGCCATAATTCATGTAGAAGTTGTTTGTCCAGTGGCCTATACGGGTTTAGGTACCCCACCTACATCTTTCCAGGTCAAACCAAATAAGCGTCCTTACGTAAAGGCCCTAAATTAGACAGGAATAAATTCTGGGCTGATACGGTTGCTTAATTTTGCCAGGATAATGTTATGTTGCCTTCTGTAGCAACATAGTATTACATCCAATGTTGTAGACATCTTAAACTTAGGTGACAACAATTATTATAATGGTAATATATACATAATCCTCAATTGATTAAAATTATTTTCAGCGTTTATTTATTTGATTCGGCTTGATTTATTTTTTTATTCAGTTTACTAAGAAAAGTTTATACATTATAAAGAATGGTTTACACGGTTGTTTCTTGTTTTCGGTGGATCGCTACACACTATAGATGGATCTTTTAATATGTTTTTTTTCTTGAAAAAGTTGGATGAATACATAGTATTTAATATATTTTTATGTTAGTTATTGTAAGAAAACAGGGGTGGCCATCCCTTCCAAGGTTGATGGTGCAAGAATCTACTAGTGTTGCCCAAAATCGGTCTTGGTCTTGCACTTTGCAAGACCAAGACCAGGACTGGTAAAAAAAAATCGATTTTCTAAATAAAATTTAAGGCCTAATAGTGACTAATACTTGACAATCTTAGTTACTATACGTTAATAATTGGTATAACCAATATACTTTTGCATTTAACTCCTCTAATTTTTCATTCGGGCTTAGTTAAGTTTCACCTATCTAAAAAAATACGGTAATATCTCTATAGGAATAAGCTAATAAGTAACTGCAAGACTGTTGCGAGACTCTTGTGCAAGACCAAGACCATGACCAAGACTGAGTTTGCGAGACCAAGACTTGTCTCGGTTCCGCATTTGGGAACACTAGAATCTACTCCCAGCCCTCTCTTCCCAAGATATGTATTGCTCATCATTTCTTAAAAACATAGCTAGCTGAGGTAGAATTAAAAAAATCGGACATCATAAACAATTACACCACATCGAAATTTGACAAAAATTAAAAAATCTGTCAAAATATGCCCCCCTCAAACCATCAAACCCCTTTTGGGGACTCCTGTAAGAAAGCAATCTCATTTTGTAACTTTACGATATATGGCTATTAAATAATAAAACTGTATACTTTAAACATTTTTTTTTTTATTTCATACATATTTATTCATTATCGCTTTATATCTACACTTTTACTGACAGAAGAAGAATTTCAGGCACTGTTCCAGGCAATGGAGCGTTGTTGGAAAATTTAATGTGATAATAAATAAATATGTATGAAATCGAAGTGAAATGTAATCACAGTGATTTTACTACTCTGACTTACTGTAGTATTTCTAAATCCACTCAGAATATTGATAACTCAGATTTTGACCACATCTCAAAACATTTTAAACTATTCTTCGAATAATTAATAGCACTTATGGTATTTTACAAGCCACTAATGAATTCATAATGGTAAAAAATAACCACTAACTTATCGGATTTCTTCAATATTGAGGTTCATTATTAGGTCCTCAAAAGACCTTTTTACGCGTTTACGCACGACCTTTATATTGACAATACATTTAAAACCTACGCTTCTGTTGAACGTGAACAATGAACGTGAGTATCGAAAAATTCCAGTGTGTTAAAATAAATCGAAATGTGACTGCACGATCTCAAAATTTGTAATATTTCAAAAACTAGGTGAATTATAATTGCAAAGGAAAAAAATTAAAAAAGCTATGGACGTAACAGTTGCATTAAAAAAATTTTATGTTATAATCAATAAAGTAACGCTACCCAGTTCTGATTTGATCTGACTAAACAAAACCTGCTTACAGAGTTAAGTTTCTTAACCATTGAATTTATCCAATGAACTTAACCGTGTAAACGGAGCTTAATTTCATAATGGTGTGACAAATCGATAAAATGTGTGCATATTTATTTCTTGTTTTTTTTTTAAAGAAATAAAAATCAAAGAAAAGATTGCACGTTAGAGATTCGTTGACATGTTTTACATCAGCGTATTTTAAAAATATCATTATTTAGTGATTATTTTTTTAAAAATTATAACCACTTGATTAGGATCTTCGGGCTTTAGAATTCTAAATGAATTATTCGGAAAACAAAAAGAGGGCAGGAACATGCTAGACAGGACTTTTGTGTCTCCAGCATTTTGTTTTTATTCATTTATTTATTTTTTACATTTGTAATATTTCTACGTGCAACACTGATGTACATATCATTCTAAAAATATCCTAGAATATAATTTCATTTCGAATTTTAAAAATCCAAAGCCACCTGTAAAGACAAAGCTAAAATTAAACCCAATAGTAACCAAACTGACATTAAAGAACTTGGAAGAACTTTTTAACACTACATTTTGATGCACAATTAAAAATTATATATCAAAAGTCATATTTGAGCAAATATATTGAAATAGTGCAATAGGCAATTAAACACGTACAGAATTCAGTTAATATTTTTTCTGAATATCTCACACTTGTAATGGAATAGCTGAAATATCCGTAAAGTGAGTGAAATAGTTAAATGAAATATAACATCCTTTTGGAATTCCTCGCATATATCCATACGTCAAACCACGTCCACAAATTCCTTCAAACAACTCTTATTCCATTGCCTACTTCACATTCAAACTTCTGTAACCATGTAAGAATTAAAGCCAATAGTAATCAAACTGGACTTGAAAGAACTTTTTGTCATCTGATAGACCCAAAGATTAAATGTCACTATATAAACTTTCTAATTCTTTATTCTCTGTCTCTCTCTCTCTCTCTCTCTCTCTCTCTCTCTCTCTCTCTCTCTCTCTCTCTCTCTCTCTCTCTCGCTCTCTCTCTCTCGCTCTCTCTCTCTCTCTCTCTCTCTCTCTCTCTCTCTCTCTCTCTCTCTCTCTCTATCTATATATCTATATATCTATATATATCTATATATATATCTCTATATCATCTATATGTAAAGAACACTCTCTCAGTCTCAATTGGTGAAATAATGAATGTTTTTCAGTTTGTCACTATTAAAGAAGTGCACTCGACTCCTTGAATTGTCAGCTCTTTTTGTTAGTCCCGTTTGTATATATATATATATATATATACAAAAGTTATAAAACTTCATCGAAAAGATATCATAATACAAAAATTCAAGTTCAATAAAAATTTCATGTAAGACAAAAAAAAAATTATAAGCTTAACTTCGACTTTTTATAAAATAAAGGTAACT
The DNA here is from genome assembly GCA_928085145.1 of Nezara viridula. NCBI lineage: Eukaryota > Metazoa > Arthropoda > Insecta > Hemiptera > Pentatomidae > Nezara > Nezara viridula. The sequence goes on along the minus strand of OV725079.1, from coordinate 61,322,826 downwards.
CGTATTTTCGATCCCTGGTTTAACATTTATTTTTACGGATAGACGTTTTATTTGTTTTCAAACATGCTTTATGAAAATTTTCGAAATTTGTTCAATCAGTATAAAGCAAGGGTCGAGTTGAACGCTTTATTTACTAATTTACAAATTAAATGCAAAAGTATATTGGTTCTAACAATTCTTTACGTGATATAGTATAATTAACTATTTAGTCTTAATTTGTATTCACAATTACGAATTTTTTTTTAAGTGAAAACTTCTTTAGGCGCGTTTACCACTTTTTTGTGAGGGATGAATTGGTCTGATTTCGTTCGGCAATAACGCTCGGGTTAAGTCGGCTATAGTCGACTAATTAAAATATTTTCACGTATAGATTAAAATATCTCCGGAACTATAAATCGGGCCTGCGTACTGTAAGCGAGGAAATCGTTCAGCATTTCATCCTCTCTGTAATAGGATATAATTCAAAATTGTATCTTAACGCGACGCCGTGTTAGAGAGGCGAAAAGGAAGAAATAGTGTTGAAGAACAACGGATAAGGTTAGTTAGACATACGGATTAAAATATTTCAGATACTAAAAATCGGATCTGTATACTGTAAGCGAAGGAAATGTACAGCATTTCATCTTCTTTGTAATGAGCTATTATTTATAATATATATGTCATATAATTGTAACATATATATATATATATATATATATATATATATATATATATATATATATATATATATATATATATATATATATATATATATATATATATATATATATATATATATATATATATATATTTACAACTTTTCTTTCATCGACCTTTGAGTATTAAATTCAAACTTCACTATTTTATTGGGAATAAGGTCACTTAATTGTTATTTAATAAACTAATTAATGTTCATTTCTTCTGTTTATTGACGTTTCGATCCCGGTATTTTCTTTTTATTAGTCAACCATGGGATCCTCTTCAAAGCTAGAATTTAAAAAAATAGAGCTTCGATCAGGCCAGGGACACACCGACAGCCTCAGCACCGTCCACTAGCACATATATTAAGCTACTGGTATACTACAGTAGCTTAATATATGTGCTAGTGGACGGTGCTGAGGCTGTCGGTGTGTCCCTGGCCTGATCGAAGCTCTATTTTTTTAAATTCTAGCTTTGAAGAGGATCCCATGGTTGACTAATAAAAAGAAAATACCGGGATCGAAACGTCAATAAACAGAAGAAATGAACATTAATTAGTTTATTAAATAACAATTAAGTGACCTTATTCCCAATAAAATAGTGAGGTTTGAAGTATATATATATATATATATATATATATATATATATATATATATATATATATATATATATATATATATATATATATATATATATATATATATATATATTTATTTTTTATGATACATTTGTAATGTGTATTGTAATTTACGTATATATTTGTAAAATATGATATCGTCTATTGCTTTCAAATCCCCGGAGGAGGAATTCGGTTGCAGAAAAATCAAATTGATATAAAATGAAATAAGATATTTATGTGATCTAAAATCTCATCAAGAATTTGTTGATGAAATGAAATTGATAAAGAACAAAAACGAGACGTTTACCTTATGTGAAAATTTAGATGAAAAACAAAACAAAAAGGAGAATCAAGTCGGAATTCGATTTTTTAAAAATATTTTTTGAATGATAAAAAGTTAATCATCGTTTATAACAAAAATTATCTTAAAGATTTGCTTCATGAAAAAAAACAAAAAAAAAAACATCAAGATTAAATAAAAAATAGGAGTTATACGTATCAAATGTTTTAAAAAATACAACTATCAATCGTTTGATAAAAATTTAACAACAATTTAACAAACCGTCAATACGTTAAATGAATCAATCGGTTGATTTAATGAAATCACTATATATCAATACCGGAGATTAAATTTTATCATAATGTTATGTTGGTATTAGGTACATATTAAAACCAAGGGTCGAAAGAGTCATACATCTTTAAAATAAGTTTGATTTTAAAAGCATGTAGCAAACTTATTAAGAAAATGTTCGCGGAATAAAAGTTATTTTATACCTTATACCTTTATGATAAAAATATTTCTTCAAATAGTTCAAGGTTTACCCAAACTTTAAGAACAACTAAAATTAAAGTTTGAGTTTAACAACGTTTTTGCTCTTCGATACGATTTTTTTTTTTTTTTTGTTCAATAGAAATTTATATTTATTTAAGCTTCACAGCCGTATTTTTTTTTTTTTTTTTTTTTTTTTGAATTTTCGAAGTATATTATATCCTTTTGGTCTTGCTCGTTTATTATATTAAGAATATTGAGTGGGGACCCCTCGAAACATGGGTGCTGATCCATCCCTTCCATAAGGCCGATGGCGAAGGAACCTTCCTCCCTCTCCCCTCCAAGATATTTTATTGCTCATATTTTCTTAAAAGTGGAAGTAGAATTAAATCGCAGATCATACACAATTATACTCGCTGCTACCGGTCACATTTTTCTTCTTGCCACTTATTCTGAAAATTTTAATTCCGAAATTTCATAAACCCGTTAAAATGTGCCTCCCCTCTCAAAAATTTAAAAATCCGTTAAAATATTTCCCCTCAAAAATTTTGATGGCGCAACTTGATCCATAAAACCCTCTTCTGGGCAGCCCTGCCTGGGCTCATATTTTTGGATGGCATTATAAAAGTTATTTTTAATATGATATGGCTGGTTGAATGTAAATCTACATACTGGTGTTTATTCTGACGATAGAATTATTCATAGGGATATTCTCCATGTTCTGTCATTCCATTCCTCTAAAATCAAAATTATTTCATTTATCACCTATTTTCAAAATGCTTTTAGTTTTAGTTATTCCTTGTGAGTGAACGGTTCATTGTGAATTACGATGGTGCGTAAAAAAACAAAACAATGTTTACAAAATATTAAATGTTAAAAATTGTAAAATACAACAATGAATTTTCAATTTTTGCATTTCTGAAATTACTTTTTTTTGTATAATTTTACAAAATATATAAAACTATATTTCTTGAAATCACTTATAATTATAATTAATCACTAATAAGTATAATTAACTATTTAGCCTTAATTTCTATTCACAATTACGATTTTTTTTTAAGTGAAAACTTCTTTAGGCGCGTTTAGCACTTTTTTGTGAGGAATGAATTGGTCTCATTTCGTTCGGCAATAACGCTCGGGTTAAGTCGGCTAGAGTCGACTAATTAAAGTATTTTCGCATATAGATTAAAATATATCGGGAACTATAAATCGGGCCTGCGTACTGTAAGCGAGGAAATTGTTCAGCATTTCATCCTCTCTGTAATAGGATATAATTCAAAATTATATCTTAACGCGACGCCGTGTGAGGGAGGCGAAAAGGAAGAAATAGTGTTGGAAAACAACGGATAAGGTTAGTTAGACATACGGATTAAAATATTTCAGATACTAAAAATCGGATCTGTATACTGTAAGCGAAAGAAATGTTCAGCATTTCATCTTCTTTGTAATGAGCTATTATTTATAATATATATGTCATATAATTGTAACATATATATATATATATATATATATATATATATATATATATATATATATATATATATATTTATTTATTTATTTTTTATGATACATTTGTAATGTGTATTGTAATTTACGTACATATTTGTAAAATATGATATCGTCTATTGCTTTCAAATCCCCGGAGGAGGAATTCGGTAGCAGAAAAATCAAATTGATATAAAATTAAATAAGATATTTATGTGATCTAAAATCTCATCAAGAATTTGTTGATGAAATGAAATTGATAAAGAAAAAAAACGAGACGTTTACCTTATGTGGAAATTTGGAGGAAAACAAAACAAACAGGAGAATATAGTCGGAATTAGATTTTTAAAAAATATTTTTTGAATGACAAAAAGTTAATCATCATTTATAACAAAAATTATCTTAAAGATTTGCTTCATGAAAGAAAAAAACATCAAGATTAAATAAAAAATAGGAGTTATACGTATCAAATATTTCAAAAAATCAATCGTGTGATAAAAATTTAACGGCAATTTAACAAATTGTTCAGCATTTCATCCTCTCTGTAATATAATTCAAAATTGTATCTTAACGCGACGCCGTGTTAGAGAGACGAAATGGAAGAAATAGTGTTGAAGAACAACGGATAAGGTTAGTTAGACATACGGAATAAAATATTTCAGATACTAAAAATCGGATCTATATACTGTAAGCGAAAGAAATGATCAGCATTTCATCTTCTTTGTAATATATTTCATATTATTAATCTCTCCTTGTTTTCACTTATATCATGTGGTCTATAGCACAAACCTTAGTATTTTTTTTTTTTACCAAAATTGGTCTTACTATTACAACAATTTTACAACTATTTTAACAAAGATTCACGTAAAGTGAAAGACGGCCTTTTCACTTTATGTGAATCTTTGTCAAAATAAGGTCTTCTACAACTTCATTTTCATTCGTTTCCTTCATGATTATTACTGCCTCAGACTGTTTAGGAAGTAACATAATTGATTACAGCTAATACGCTCGGAGTAATTACTATACTTACAAAGGATAATAAACATAAGGCAGTAGAGTAGAAGCTTAGACGTAAGTGAGAGGATAATTCTTAACTTCTCACGAGAGAAGGGAAAGAAAGAGACAAATGTAACACGGAAGGATGTCGAGATCCGGAGTTGAGTTGGCACGAGCTCTGGGTTTGCTTTTCCCTTTCCTTTCACGCCCCATGGGTTCCCAGTATTCTTCCGCCGATCTTGAGAGTGATAATAACAATTTATGTTAACGATAAATTTATTATACACCGATGTTCCCTTTTCAAACTTTTTTGGACATATCTTATCTTTAAATCATTGATATCGAATTTTTTTTAATAATTAGTATTGATTAGATATCAAAACAAAACAATGAATATTATTTTCTTTTTTTTAAATATTATTATATATAATATTATTCCTCATTATACGATATCTTCACCATTTTGTTTTTAATTATGATCAGTGAATTCTAGATAATCCAGAATTTGAGATTCAGTTGTTATTAACATAAACCTATTAGTCCGTGGTACAGACCCCTCTTTATCAAATTATTAAAACCCACCCGAAACTTCGTACATAGCTTCATGTCATCGTAACCTACAACTATTATATTTACGAAAAATCTCGGCATTGGAGCGTTTTCAATCTGGAGCAAACTTTGTCTATTTAATTACTAATAACACGTAAATGCCCGTTTGCTTTCCACTCTTATCATAAGATAATTTGATCACTAGATTGGTTAAAAAAGCGGCATACAAAAAGATTGGACCTTTTGGCCTTATAACATCGTTATTCTGACAATTTGGGAGTGTTGGTCACGCAAAACGGCTAAATTCTTTTGAAGGCCACCTTTTTTCTCGATTATAGGATCAAATTATCTTAAGGATCCAAGTGGAAAGCAAATGGATATTTATGAGTTATTAGTAACTGATTAAATAGACAAAGTTTGCCGAACTCCAGATTGAAAACGTCCCAATTCCTCGAGTTTCCGAGAGTTTTTTCCAGTTTTGAGAGAGAAAAAGTAGTTGTAGGTTACGATGAGATGGAGCAATTACGAAGTTTCAGGCAGATGTTAAAATTTGATAAATATGGGTCTTTACCAAGACTATATATTTTGGTGTCGTTTCGAGACTCTATTATATGCTTCAAAATGAAAACAATTAGGTTTATAGACAATGGGGCTTTTCAAAACTAATTCCAAAACCAACTTCAACTTCGTTTTAATTTATTTTTTAAATTAACAGTTTTGCAATCAAATTATCATAAAGTGAAGTAATTTCCTTCAAAATAATTTTGTTGTATTAGTTTAAGTATATATGTCTCAAATAAGGTTCATAACGATATTATGCATTTCCTAAATTTCTTAGTATAGTAAAATAAAATTTAAAATAACGTAAGAAATACCGCTCATTAAACAGTTTCTTAAACGTTTTGTATATTTAGTGCAGTTGGAGAGAATCCGAAATACCGAAAACCTGTAGTGAAATTTCAATAATTTGAAGATTCTATTCTGTATGGGGATCCCTTACGCCTATGGGGATTTGTAACTAATTTTATATCATCATTAATAAATTTAATATAAAAATATTTGCACAATTCTTGGTTATATTATTTATTTTATACAAATGTTATATTCTAATGTGGTTAACATAAAACTATATGTATAATCCTTAGTTATTTTATTTAATATAATTGTTATTTAATGCAATTGTTATATTCAATTGGGCGGAATAAAATCTCTTTATTTTGAGCAATATCTATTTTTTATAATCAGGTCGTAGTTAGTCTGCGATAGATCGTGCGGGATGGTATATCTTTTGCGCCTACCGCAAACAAGTATAATTTTACAAAAATATGTAAAAAGATTTTCTTGTTAATTTTAAATGTTTAATATATGAGCATTTCAGTTGACAAAATGACTAACTCCAACTTCAATTATTTTCAATTCGATTGAATTAATACAGATGTTTCGTTAAATGATAGAGAAATAAAGATCAACAAAAAATTATTATTATTATTGGATCAAAAATGTCGTTCTTTTTACAATGAAAGTAATTTTTATTCTTTATGTCATATATGATGAGCCTTTCAGTTGACAAAATGACTAACTCAAATTTCAACATTTGTTATTATTAATTTTTATGATATTTCTTGTTGAAAAATTTGTTGTTTGTTCAGAGTTCTATATTTCAACACTGCTATCACCTGCTCTGGAATCAACTTACTGTCTGCACTGATATTAGAAATTTTCCAACTAGAAATATCATTGAAATGAATTTACTCAAAAATGTTTAAATTAGAATTAGTCATTCTGTCAAACGAACGGCTTATATAGCAGTGTCACAAAATCGCATGATCACACTTTTCTTTGAATTTCGAAGCTACTTGTTTTTCGACAGGTTATGTATGGTTACATTTCATGCACAAAAAACTAAACAAATTAGGCTAAATAAATTAGCTTCTAGGTATAACAAGAATTTAATTAATTCAAAATTAAATGTTAAAAAAAGACAGATTATTCATAAAGATATGATTAAATCATCTGGTATCTGTTTTTGGTGGTTAGGTACACACGGACGCAAAAGATTAAAATATCATTTGATATTGTTAATGGAGTATACTCTTTAATAATACGTTTGTCAAATAAAAACTAATTTTAATGACGAGTTAATAGAGATAAAATATCTTTGGATTTCGGTAACAATTATTATATTAGTTAAACGCATACATATGACACATACAAATATATGTGTGCACTTCACTGCTTTACACAAGTGAATGTAAATTTAGATTTTGTTTATTATTTTGTGTAATATTTATCATCTGTACATAATTAAGTTGGTCCTCAGGTATTGTTATACCAGTACCAACTTATTAAGTTTATGTTATACTACATATTTGTTCACAGTACTGCGCATGCGTTAGCCCTAGTTAAACATACGTCAGGTCGTCTCTTAAAAAATTTCAATTATCAGTGGCAGTATACAAGCTTAATGTGAACAATTAGTGTTATCAGTTACATTAACAATTACGTTTGATACTGGACAAAAAAATAAGGTGAGTAATCACTTATTTACAACACAAGAGTGAACAGTGTAAATAGACCTTAGGTTAGTTAGATAACGGCCAGCCATAATACACATCGTTAATCTGACTAGTGGGCTGGAGCCCTTCGTCGGAAGCAGACCTGCGTTCTCCAAGCGCGCGTCTATATTTTCGTCTTCAATAAAAATTTATTTTTTTCATCGCCTCACTTTTATCAATTTTTCTTTTAAAAAATTAATATGAAATGCGATATTATCACATGCTAATGTCGAGTAAGGGCAAAAACACTAGGTCCAGGAGCCTCGATACTACAATTAGTTCTCCCATTAAAAAAAAGACAAGGCATTCAAAAAGAAACACTCCACCAGCCACACCAGGGAGCTCCATAGAAGAAGTTGAATCCCAACCTGGCTCCTCACAACAACCTAACAATTGTGAGACAACTCAAGCTATGGGCGAAGAATCGCCGTTTTTCACTTCGAATCCATTTGAAGTGCTTTCAAATATAAATAACGAACAAATGAAAGCAGCATCAACCCCCAGAGAACCTAAACCCCCACCAATATTTGTTAGAAATATTAAAAACTTTCAATTGATGTGTCATCAATTGAATAATCTAGTAGGTTCAGGAAAATATTTATGCCAAAGCCGCACCAATGACACTAAATTAATGCCCGACACTCCAGAAACTTACAGAAAAATGATAAAATATTTATCTGACACCAAGGCTGATTACCACACGTATCAACTGCGTCAAGAGAGGGCGCTCAGGGTCGTTATCAGAAGACTGCACCCATCTACACCAACAGATGCTATAAAAGAAGAGCTCATGGGTATGGGATTCCATGTTCGCCAGATAGTGAACATATTCAAGGAGGATAAAGAACAGCCTGGAATAAAAAATAAAATACCTCTTCCACTATTCTTCGTTGACCTTGACCGAACACCCGATGTCGAAAACATCTACAAGGTCACACGCCTTTATTATACAAGCGTTGTTGTAGAAAAGCCCTACAGCAAGCGCGACATCGTTTAATGCCATAACTGCCAGGCTTATGGCCATACGAAACGGTATTGTCATCACATTCCTAGATGTGTGAGGTGTGGTGAGCAACACAAAACAGAGGACTGTAGGAAGTCAAGAACTTCACCTGCAGTATGCGCTTTATGCCACCAAGGACACCCAGCCAACTACAAGGGTTGTCAAACATACAAAAATTTAAAAACACGAATGTACGCGCAACGCCTAGAGAAGAAGGGACATCCAGGCCACCAAGACAACCCTCTAGAATAGTGAACGGAAGAGTGTCCTATGCTCAGATGTTCAAAGGAGACACTGTAAACTCTCAATCTCAGGCCCTGCCACAAGAACCTAAACCTCAAGAATTCACACATCAACCTCAAGACCCATATCCCTCCATCCCCGAACGCAGGTTAAATACTCATACATTCATTCCTCCTCCTTCCAATTCCACTGACCTCACAAGCCTACTGACATCTTTCCTTTCCGAATTTAGATCTCTCATTACCCCTCTTATTTCGCTACTTACCAATGTTATATCCAACCTCATTCCACTGCCAAGAAATCCATAAATGTCATCAACCAAATTCCTCTCCATTCTCCTTTGGAATGCGAATGGTATTCGGAACCACACCAACGAACTGACAATCTTATTACATGACAAAAACATCGACATAGCACTAATAACTGAAACTCGACTAACCAACAAACGACAAATCAACGTTCCCGGCTACAATATTTATCGAACCGACCATCCTGATGGAACAGCACATGGTGGCACTGCCATAATTATCCATAGATCCGTTTCCCATCATCTATTCCCTTTGTCAACCCATAATTTCCTACAATCCACTGCCGTGATAATCCAAACTTCCCTTTACCCAATAACAGTAGTCGCAGCATACTCCCCGCCTAAAATACCCATCTCAGAATCCCAATTAACTTCCTTCCTTAACTCCTTAGGACACCACTTCCTTCTAGGTGCAGATTTAAATGCTAAACACCAGCAATGGGGAGCCAGAACCACAAATTCCCGAGGACGAACATTGCTAGCTGCACTTAATTCCCATCACAGCAACATCTTCTCACCAAATTCTCCCACATACTGGCCAACAGATCCTAACCGCAATCCCGATCTCCTAGATTTTTTCATCCACAAAGGTCTAGGGTCCCTTAATTATTGCATCTCAAGACTTGATGATCTCTCCTCAGACCGTAGTCCCCTAATCCTAACGGTTTCCACATCACCAATTCCCAAACCACCTCCACCTTCATTTATCAGGGGGCCAGTTAATTGGAACCTCTTCCGTCAATTGCTGGATGATAATATTGACCTCAGAGTTTCCTTAAAAACACCTACAGACCTAGATGAAGCAGTACATTCCATGACTACGTTGATCCAACAAGCAGTTTGGACTGCATCTTCACCTGATCCTTCTAAAAAATACCGCAAAACAAATCCTCTACCCCAAGACCTACTGGACCTTATTAATAGAAAACGATGCTCTAGGGCTATCTGGCAAAGAACCAGGCATCCTGATGATCGGAAATCATATAACTATTATTCCAAGCAAGTAAAACAAAACCTGGCCACGTTTAGATCCCAATCCTATAATTCCTATCTTTCCACACTATCTGCAAGTGATAACTCCATCTGGAATGTAACTAAAAAAATCCTTAAATTCCAATCCATTTCCCACCCCCTCCGCCGTGATGATGGTTCCTGGGCTTCGTCAGATGAGAATAGAGCAGAAGAGTTTGCTAAACATCTATCGTACACATTCACTCCTCATCCTGAACTCCATCCCTCCCATACTGCTGAAGTTAAAGAGTTCCTCTCTTCACCGATTCCTCTCTCCTTACCTCCTACAGCCGTCAACCCCTCTGAGGTCAAATTCCTTTTAAAGAACCTAAAACCTCGCAAATCTCCAGGACACGATCTCCTTACTTCCCAGATCCTCAGACAACTTCCCAAAAAAGCAATTATATTCCTTACATACCTATTCAACTGTATCCTCCGCACAACCCACTTTCCTCTGGTGTGGAAACACTCCATAATTATCCTCTTTCCTAAACCAGGTAAACCTGTTAATTATACATCATCCTATAGACCGATAAGCCTACTTCCGATCCTTTCCAAAATCTTTGAGAAAATCCTTCTCAAACGCATCCTACCCATACTCGAATCCCACAATATCCCTCCCCATCAGTTTGGATTCCGCTCAAGACACTCCACTGTCCAACAAGGCCTTCGCGTTGTCGACCACATATCCTCTGCACTTGAAAACAAGCAATATTGCACTGGTGCCTTTCTGGACGTAGCTCAAGCTTTCGACCGGGTGTGGCACGATGGCTTGCTTTTCAAACTCAAAACCCATTTACCTCAACCCTTGTACCTAGTCCTCAAATCCTACCTTTCAAATCGCTCCTTTCAAGTCCGCTGCGGCACTGAACTCTCCAAACATTATCCAATTGAGGCTGGTGTTCCACAAGGCAGTGTCTTGGGCCCAGTTCTCTACATCCTTTTCACCGCTGACATCCCTTCAAGTCCTGATACCTTCCTAGCAACATTTGCTGATGATACTGCCATCCTATCCTCTCACTCGGATCCTCTAATAGCGTCTCAGAACCTGCAAAGACACCTTTCCTTCATTGAGCAGTGGTGCAACAACTGGCGCATCAAAATTAATGAATCAAAATGCAAGCATGTAACTTTCACTCTTCGACGCAGATCCTGTCCACCAATCCTTTTTAATTCAATTCCTCTTCCCTACTCAGACACAGTCCGATACCTTGGCTTCCTTTTGGACAAAAGACTGACTTGGAACCCACATACCAGACTTAAAAGACAAGAGCTTAACCGACGATTTGGTCAGCTATATAGACTACTAAACAGAACATCTCATCTCTCAACAGAAAACAAATTATTAATCTACAAGACCATACTGAAACCTATCTGGACCTACGGACTTGAACTGTGGGGGACAACTAAATCATCGAATATCAAACGCATCCAATCCTTCCAGTCCAAAGTCCTTCGAACAATAGTCAATGCTCCATATTATGTCACGAACAAGACCCTACACCATGACCTTAACATCCCATATGTCCATGACATCATCCCATCCAGATTCTCCAACTTTCACCAGAACCTCATTCATCATCCCAATCCTCTAGCGCAATCCCTATCCAGCTCCGAACATCCATACCATCCCCCTCGAAGGTTGAAACGGCAGTGGCCTCGAGATCTTTTGTAAATATGCCTTTGGAGTCCTGGCAATGGCCAGCTTCTCCACTCATGTCCTGAGCGTCTGTGGCTGTAGTGCCCTCTTTCAGTCTCCATTGGCTTCTAATACTAGTGATGCGGCTGGAAAAGTGGCGCTGGGATCTCCCGGAGTCTTGCTTCGCCTTCCACGTATGGGGGAAAAAGCCTGGCTCGGAGATTCTTGGGCGAATGTATATATTGTATATAGGTATGATTGTGTTTAGAAATTTTTATTTTATTTTATTTTTATTTAACTTCTTCACCAGTATTATTTATTTACTTATTATATTTATATTTATTTCTTTATTATTTGTATATATTGTATGAATGAGAACTTGTAGCCCTAATGCTTATAGCCCTCCAGCAGTGGCTGATTGTATTATTATTCAATAAACAGATTAAAAAAAAAAAAAAAAATATTTGTTAGTGTTATCAATTTAGTTGCTATTATTTCAATTAAATGCCTAGCTTCATAATTATTTTTATTCGAAGTTATTCTGATTTACAATCAAATTACGATTTTTGATAGAAACGCAAAAATATAAGATTTGGTTTTTTTTTTTTGGTTTTTTTGGTTTCATAAAAGTCGAAGATTATTTTGGGTCAGGTGGCGAAAGCGACAACAATATTTAATTCAGACGATTGTGTTTCATACTGAAGGACAAATATTAAATTATTCAATAAACTTTAGTTCCATATTAATTAAGTTGAGATTTGTTACAGAACAAAGAACAGAAATTAAGATTCACGTCTAGCTATATAAAAATAATTATGTGAGTCTGTCATAGGAGGGGGATTTTAACAAAGATGATTAAAATAAATTATTGCAAACCTTCAAATTTTTACCACGACCTGGAATGTACTTTAACAAACATAATTACAAAAATAAACTTTTTACTAATAAAAAAATGTGCTAAATTTGTAAATTAAAAAATGAGCACAAAACTTCATAATTTTCTTTTAAAAAATCGGACAATAGTTTATATGATTTTTCTTGTACCTCTCGATATATACTTTGACCTCTTTAAATATTTTTCTTAACCTATGGGACACTCAGTATATTTTGTATTTAATAAAAATTCTTCGACCATGTCCCCAATAGACCATAATATATTGAACGCTTGTAAAATTGCGGGTGACAAATTACTCAATAACATCCCAGTAACTGTTCCATATAAGATCCCGTTATAGGCTGCTAAAAGAATGGTAGATATACATCGGACCAACTGTGCAACACAAATGATATTAAGATGTTCGTGGATAATGTCTTTCGTAGCCTTTCTTATTTTACGAACATCTGTTGCATACTTTTTACAAGGAAAAATGTACATGTTATTAATCATTTAAATCACATAAGGCTGATTTACGTTCACATTTATGACATTTTTTTTAAATTGCGATATTTTTTTTTTTTTAAATGAGTATTTTCAAATACTAAAAATTTTTGATATAACACAATTACCAACAATAAACTATTTCAATTAATTTATACATTTTAATGTCAAATTTGAAAAAAAAAAATCTTCAACTCATGTGCAAGGATCTTTCTTTTTCCTAACTTAGTGTAACGTTATCGACGAAAATGTAGGGGTACGTTAACATCAAGGACTTCATTCAGCACGTCGATTCACGTCTAATATGTCTATTTGATCGAAGTTTAGGGTTCCCTGTACAAGGAAGACTTGATTCGATGGTCTCACGTCCTAGATGTAAAGCGTACCCTAAAGATATCTAGTCAATTAATTTCACTTTTAATTGATTTCTCAGTAGTTTTACAAGTGGAAAATGCTTTAGATTTAAATGTAATATAAGAAGTTTTTTTTTGTATGCCTGTGGAGTCAGAAATCGTTTTAAAACATCAATTTCATTCTTATATTTATGAAACTATCACACTGAATCAGAAGATATTAGTTGTCAATTTTTACAAAAAAAAAAGTATGGAAATCAAAGAAAGTTTTTAGAATAAACATTTATGAAAAAAATTACTATTTTAAGCTTCCAATGATAACTATAGAATGTTTTGAACTGAATTAATTAATATACTGAATATCGATTATATTTTAAAATATATATTATCTGTCAACGTTATATATTATATTATCGTAACCTATCAAATGATAATTTGAGTAAAGTTTATTGAGAATCCAGTTGTGTAATTTGAAAAAAAAATAAGGTGGTTGCATTTTTTTTTTAATCAGTTTATTTTAACTTGAACTTTTATTAGCAATTAGGAAAACCAAAAAACGTATTGCAGATAAAATATCCCAATGCAATTTATGAACTATTCTTGCTTTACAGGAATGCCTCAATAAACATTTTTTAGGATCAATTATCAGTATATATATATATGTAGGTTTATATTTTTGTACTGTAACATTTTCCACAGGTTTGTATAATATAGGAGACATTAGGAGTTTTGTACTTATAGTTCCGGAAATCAGTAATATATACATATGTCGTCATGAGAAAATATTATAATTAATTTTAAGTAGTATTCTTGCTTAACAGGAATGCCCCAGTAAACTCATTTTAGGGTCAATTATCACTATATATATATATATATATATATATATATATGTGTGTGTGTGTGTGTGTGTGTGTGTGTGTGTGTGTGTGTGTGTGTGTGTGTGTGTGTGTGTGTGTGTGTGTGTGTGTGTGTGTGTGTGTGTGTGTGTGTGTGTGTGTGTGTGTGTGTGTGTAGGTTTATATTTTTGTACTGTAACATTATCCACAGGTTTGTATAATATAGGAGACATTAGGAGTTTTGTACTTATAGTTCCGGAAATCAGTAATATATACATATGTCGTCATGAGAAAATATTATAATTAATTTTAAGTAGTATTCTTGCTTAACAGGAATGCCCCAGTAAACTCATTTTAGGGTCAATTATCAGTTTATATATATACAGATTTATATTTTTGTAATGTAAAATTATCCACAGGTTTGTATGATATAGGAGACATTAGGAGTTTTGTAATACTTATAGTTCCGAAAATCAGTGATACATACATATGTCATCATGAGAAAATATTATAATTAATTTTAAGTAGCATTCTTGCTTAACAGGAATGCCCCAGTAAACTCATTTTAGGGTCAATTATCAGTTTATTTATATACAGGTTTATATATTTGTAATGTAAAATTATCCACAGGTTTGTATGATATAGAAGACATTAGGAGTTTCGTAATACTTATAGTTCCGGAAATCAGTGATACATACATATGTCGTCATGAGAAAATATTATATACACTATTGCCTCTGCTTTTTCAGTAGACGCAAAGAAAACAGTTTAGACTAGCAATAATTATAAATATTTACAATAATTATATGATTATTTTTGTTAGTTTCTGAGTAGTAAATATGATCGAGTTGGTTGCCAATAATTCTTATTTCAAATTAATTTAAATCCTAAAAAATTAAACACATTAAATAGATAATATTTTGTTTTGATATTGTTCGCCAAGGTTTATTTTGAATTTCATGGTGGATATTTTCTTTATTTTACTTTTATATCTAATTTAAGCCCGTTTTCTTTATTATTTTACTACTTAGTATTTTGAATTATTACGGATTTTTCGTTAAATGATATAGAAATAAAGATCAACAAAAAATTATTATTATTGGATAAAAATATCGACCTTTTTACATAATTTTTTTTATTGTTGATCTCATATATGATGAGCCTTTCAGTTGACAAAATGACTAACTCTAATTTCAACATGTGTTATCATTAATTTTAGTGATATTTCTGGCTGAAAGATTTATCGTTTATTCGCAGTTCTATATTTCAACACTGCTATCATCTACTCTGGAATCAACTTACTGTATGTACTGATATTATAAATTTTCTAACTAGGAATATCACTAAAATGACTTTACTCAAAAATGTTGAAATTGGAGTTAGCCATTCTGTCAACTGAAAGGCTTATATAGCAGTGCCACGTTAGTTTGCCGGGTGCAAGATCACATGATCACACCTTTCTTTGAATTTCGAAGCTACCTATTTTTCGACAGGTTATGTATGGTTACATTTCATGCACAGAAAACTAAACAAATTAGGCTAAATAAATTTGCTTCCAAGTACAACAAGAATTTGTTTAATGCAATAATTAAATGTTAAAAAAATACAAATGCATACATAAAGATATGATTAAGTCATCAGTTATCTGTTTATGGTGGTTAGGTAAAAACGGACACAAAAGAGTAAAATATCATTTGATATTGTTAAGGGAGTATATATAAAATATTCTTTAATAATATTGGGGGGTCCCGGTACATGCTGTTTATGTGTGTATATATATATATATATATATATATATATATATATATATATATATATATATATATATATATATATATATATATACACAAAAAATGAAAATGTTCGATAGAGGAATACTTGTGAATGACGTCACCAATTGTATGTTAATAATCTTTTTATTTTTGTTTTCTAAGCAATGTGAAGAGGCAAACTGTTTTATTGGGTAATTAATCTTACAATTCTGACATCTGTTATTCTCTCGTTAGCCGCTGGCTGTCTTCCTTTAAGTCGACTGAGTAAATACGCCCGTAAGCCCTGTGAGGTTCCGTACTTCGTACTACGTTATTTCGTTAAATAAAAACTAATTTTAATAACGAGTTAATAGAGACAAGATATATTCGGATTTCGGTGACAATTATTACATTGGTTAAACGCATGCATATGGCACATAAATATACATAAAAATATATATAACACATGTGTGTACTTCACTGTTTTTCACAAGTGATTGTAAATTTGTGGAATGTTTGGATTTTGTTGGTTATTTTTGTGTAATATCTATCATTTTTACATAATTAAGTTCGTCCTCAGGTACTGTTTTAAATTTTCGTTAGTGTTATCAATTTAGTTACTATTATTTCGATTGAATTCCATGCTTCATAATTGTTTTTATTCCTCATTGTGATTTACAATCGAAGTACAAGAAGTCTTGATTGATTCGTCGGTTGAAAATATAAAAATTTTATTCATTTCGATATTCGACATGTAATATAACCTAAAAAAAAGTTAATATTTCCATATAGTGCAGGGAGTCGTTGCTCATGAGGAAGCCGGAAACATAAACATTTGGTTATTTCGATATAAAGCGTCTAACGTACACAATTAAAGTTAAAATTGTACAAACACTTTCAAAGTTCTTAAATCATACTACATGCATTACCATCCAGTTCACGTTGTTCTTGAATGGAGAATCAAATAAAAGAAGAAATCGGAAAAATATTTTTTTCATTAAGCATAAACGTAACAGGTAAAGTAGGATAAACAGTATTAAAATCTAACATTAGAGTTGTGGAGATAAAAAATGAGAAAAAAATAAGTTTTTATCTGAATTTGAATAGGCATTACTTCATCAAACATCAATCTTCATGACATCTTATTTGGTTTCATAAAATTTAAATCTGTTTCTAAAATCATCATACCTAAAAGTTGTGCCCCTGAATTTCTTCACGTAATATATTAATATTACTAGAATCTGTTTCAAAATTGATGCCTATATTTTAATTTTCTATAATAGTATTTACATAATGATGGTAAATAATTTTTTATATATTTATTTTCTACTATGCACAATATTTTAAAAATCTTGTAAGCAAAGCAAAATTCGTATCTGAAATCAGCATGGTGTTGATTCAATCCAAAGCCGTTATTTTTATATTCAGGATTATCCTTTTTATATTTTATGTATTGGACGATTTCGTCGTATTTTATTTATTTCTGTTTAATATTTCATATATTTACGTAATAGTTTGTAGAATAATTATGTAAAAGATTTTTATTATATGTTTATTACTATATTGCGGCCTTGTTAAATTAAAATAATTTAAACCTATTTTGGAAACTTTTATTTATTAGTTCTGTTTACCCATTAAAAAAACAAGAAAAAACTGATATTTTTTCCCCGTAACTGTACTCATTAAGCAGCATAAATAATTAAATTCATAACGCATTTAATGTCCTTAATAAAAGAAATTTTATATTTCATATCGCATTAAATCAGTTTTCGATACGTCTCATTTACACTTCTTTACTTTTTGTTACTTTCGATCTGTCATGCAGAAATCGGAAGTCTAAATCTGAAATGAATAAAACTTGTTATCATTTCGCGAAGTGATTATTGCCGTCCTTATATTTTAATGTCAGACCCGACATAAATAAATATGAATGTTGATAACATAGTATAAAACAATAAACAAGTACCTTTCCTTCCACAATGCACTCATCAATCCATACTCACACAAAACATTGGGGTCGTAACCTCGCTTCTCCTCCGCGTAATTATGCTCATAGGTTCCTGAAATGAAAATGGTTGCATGACCTTGTTAGGAGAATCATTACGAACGCCATTAATGAACGGTTTCTCTATTATATCTTTTATCACTAGCGCTATCGCAGTTCTTTGCAGTATGGTTTGCAATTTCGAATAACGAGAAAATCATTAAAAAAAACAGAATTGTTTTCACACGTTAAATTATGAGCATGAAGATGTTTATTGATTATGCTTGGGATAAGGATTGTTGACTGGACTTTTCTATTTCATGAAAAGATTAACAGAACAAAAGATTTAAACATTTCATCTTGGCTATGGATTTATTTCTTAGAATCTTTAAAAAGATAACTTCTTCAGATAGAGTTATGTAGTGTTGCCCAAAATCGGTCTTGATCTTGCACTTTGCAAGACCCAGACCAAGACCGCCTAACTGTTGCAAGACCAAGACCAGAACTGGTAAACAAAAATCAATTTTTTGAATAAAAATTAAGGCTATTACTTGACAATCTTAGTTACTATATGTAAATAATCGGTATAACCAATATACTTTGGCGTTTAACTCCTCTAATTTTTCATTCGGGCTTAGCTAGGTTTCTTCTATTTAAAAAACTACAGTAATATCTCTATAGTAATAAGCTAATAAGTAACTTCAAGACTGTTGCGAGACTCTTGCGCAAGACCAAGACCATGGACCAAGACTGAATATGCAAGACCAAGAGTCGTCTTGGTCTCGCATTTGGGCAACACTAGAGTTATACGTAATCAACATCAAACATACAACAATATCCCATCAATATTATAACCTTTATTTTAGAACATAGACGCTGACTTTCCATTCTGGTTTGGTGGAGGCGATAGACATCCCTTTCCTCCCCCCAAAAAAAAGTTTTAGGAGTTTTTACTGTGTCTAAAAGTATGAGTAATAATTAATAAACAATTATTAATTATCATATAATTTTTATTTTATAATATATAAAATAAATTTATATAAATTATTATGCAGGGTTAAGAATGATCTCAGTTTTTAATGAACAAACTCTGGGTGGTGATTCTAAAAAATTTTTCCAGCCTAAAAATTTATTTGATGCAAGTGGCGATTTTGAACTGAAAAGGAGTTGAGTCCAATTGTGTATTTTCTTTAGTCAGGTTTTTTATACAAACAAATTACTCAAAAAATATTAAATTTATGTAATTAGCAGTTGCTTTATAGTAAACTAAACAAAATTTCCTTTAAATACAAAAAGAGCTTGTATTCTTCAAAAACCATTTAAGTAAGGCTTTTAAGTGGTTCAGCCACACTAACTTTTACTTTTCATTAAATCATGAATTATTCGAGAGTTTTTTTTATCTTCCTACAACTCGACTATAGATTCATAAAATTATATGATTTGATATTCTATTTCATACATAAGTGTATTTACAAATAAATAACAAGAAAAAGATGAACCAAAACCTTATAATAATTTCACGGTTATTTTTTTCTGAAAATACAGATACACAGAAGCTTTAAATAGTTTTGATGAAGACATATTCTACTATGTTCATCAAATGAACTTTTTTGTTGGAATTTCTGTCCTCTCAGAGTTTTTCCATTAAGAGACAACCTGTAAAATAGTTTTTCTTTTCTTTTTTTTTTTTGAAGTACAAAATTGGCAAAATGTTACCAAACAATTTGAAAATGTTAAGTACATATTTTTATTTAAGGATTTGAGATACTGAAATGAACTTTCAATTCTCTTTACTTCAAATTTTCAAGCGGGAAAGGTATATTAATAAGAACATATGAATGAATCATAAAATCATAGAATATGTTGTTACATATAATCATCTTTGAATATAAACTAAAATTGCAATAATATGAACACAGTGCGGAGTAAAATACTTGCGTGCCTACTTCATTGATTTTAGTTTAAATATTTTATTAATTCATGCATATTAACCATTATTAATTTTTATTTTATTTTTGTTCTCCGAAATATTGGGGGGGAGGGCGAAAAAATATTCTTCCTCCCCTCAATTTTTTTATTACGTTATCAATTTAGAAGAGAATAAAATATCTCCAGGACCTGGCAATTATGTATATGATAAATTATAATAGGGAGGCTTAATTAATATTAAAATAACAATTATTTCACCTGATTTAATATTTACAATTAACAGTATTCAGAACCAAAAATAACCGGAAACATTATTTCTCTGTATCGTTTGAAGATTTTTATCCCCATAAGAAAACAATAAACTAGGGATTGAAAATTTTATGGATCTTCTCTAAAAAGTTCCATTTTAACAGTTTCATGGAACCTTTTAAGAAAAAGTTCCATTTTAACAGCTCGTGTGATATTATTCAAGACAAAAAGTCTTTAAAATGAAAGTCCCAAAGAACTTTTTGTTATATAGTTCCAGGGTTTATGGTAAAATTGTAGCTCGTAATTTATTCAAGTTCTTGAAAAAGTTCCGTTAAATGAAAAATTAACATTAATTGAGTTTAGATCAGAGTTAAAATTTGTCTTAAATAAATTACAGATGATCCTAATGGGTCGTTTGTTTTAGAAACATTTGTGTTTTTATCAGCATATGATTGTGCTTATGAATTTGGAAGTGGATAGAATATCCCCAGGACCTGGCAATTATGTATATGACAAATTATAATAGAGAGACTTAATGAATATGAAAATAATATTTATTCCGCCTGATTTAATATTTACAATAAGCAGTATTTAGAACAAAGAATAACCGAAAACATTATTTCCCCCGAAAAGATTTTTGTCTCCAGAAGAAAAAAAAAAGATTAAAACTTTTATGAAACTTTTTTGAAAAGTTCCATTTCAACAGTTTCATAAAACTTTTTAGGGAAAAAATTTTCCATTTTAAAAGTTAACGTGAAACTATTCTGGAAAAAAGTCTTTAAAATAAAGACTTGAGAGTTTGAGTAAAAGTCATTTTTTAGATCAACATTTTAACGAAATCGACAGAACGTTTTAATAAAAGTTTTTAAAAATTAAATCACTGTTAAACCTTTACTTTAAAAATTGGAAAGGAAAAAATTCTAGTTCCAAAATAAATGAAAAACTATCGACAGTAAAAATACGGGTGATACCGAAAATCTTTTAAAATAAAAGTATTTTTTCTTTTCCAATTCTGGAATGAAACATTTATTAATATCCAAAGAAGACACTTTCTTTAAATTGGGATGTTGGGGGGGAAAAATTTTCGAACGATGTATTTTTTTTTTTTAATTTGTATTTGTTTTTCTGTTATAGTGATTTGTTTCTAGTAGATATTGAAAGAGAATGATGGAATCTTCCTCCTTGTATCCCAAAATATCTTTCAATGTCGTTGAAAACTTTAATTTTTGTCTATTTTTTTCAAATTGGAGGCAGTCTAGTAATAGAAATTATAATAAGAAATAAATGAAATAAGAAATAATAAGAAGAAACATTTAAAAACTGCAAAGTGGAGGTACGATGTGCCCCTGAGTCATGAACTCATGTCACTTATCGTCTTATACAGACAGCCAACACATTCTATCTGGATTATCAATTTGAATCCATTTCCCAGCTCGCTGGTATTCCTCAAGGTAGTATCCTAGGTCCTATCCTCTATACAGCTAACATTCCTACCTGTCCCAACTCTGTCATCACCACATATGCCGATGACACATGTATCCTATCAGTAAACAATGACCCAGCAATTGCATCCCAAATGCTTCTATCACACATCATAAATCTAGAAGAATGGTGTCAAAACTGGAGAATTAAAATAAACTCCAATAAATCCCACCAAATTACATTTATCCTTCGTCGTAAACCAACGACTTCCTGTCCTACAGTTTCCTTTAACAATACTCCACTTATCCCTGTTGAGCAAATCCGATACCTAGGACTCCACCTGAACATACGACTAACTTGGAATCCTCATACTAGACTGAAACGACAAGAAACCGCTCGACGTTTCCGATTACTTCAGCACTTACTAGACAAACGCTCTAAACTTCCCATTAATTACAAAAGACTCATATACTTGACTATAATAAGACCTATTTGGACTTACGGAGTTGAGCCATGGGGCTCCACTAAACCATCGAATTCCTCTCGCATCCAATCCTTACAATCCAAAATCCTCAATGCTCCTTACTTTGTCACTAATAAAATTATCCATAAAGATCTTAATGTCCCTTATGTTTCATATCTGGCCCAATCCAGATACCTATCCTTCCATAATAAACTTCAGAATCATCCCAACCCTCTCGTTTCTAACCTTGCTTCCTCTTCAATTCCTGATAACCCTCCGAGGCGTCTGAAAATAAGATGGCCCCGTGATCTCCTAATGTAGTCATATCATTAGAGTGCTACCATTGGGTAGTTACTCAGCAAGTGTATTCATGTCATTATAACAATTATGTCCAAATTTACTTGATGTATTTATGTAGTACAGTTGTAAATGTCATAAAGAAAAAAAAACTGCAAGGAAAGGCACCTCACTTGTTATCACATAAATACGAGTGAATTTTAAAGTATAATTTTTGATATTTAATAATTTTTAATTTCTTAATATTTTAATATTAAGATCTTTTCATTTTCGGTTTCAGTCATCATTAACTCAAATTTGAATTTGATAGCGTCTTTGATTATCTGTTTCAATAATTGAAATGCATTATGAAATAGTTATTAATATAATTATTTTTAAAAAGTAATTTCAGATAATTGAAAGTTGGTCGAGTATGGGAACTTGTCAAGTCGTAGAAATCGGACCTTGTGTTCAGTCGAAAGTAAGGGATTATCAAAGGCTAGAAGATAATAACATAGCGCATTTTGAGCCAAGGGTGTAGATAATTTCTTTTGATATCGATCGTAATCCCTGTATTATGAAACCGCTCATCAAGGATTGTTTTAATATGTTTAGGTGATTAGCTTCGTTGTGAAACGGGTGATGGCCATGACGCTTCCTTGTAGGAATCCACTAAATTTCACTTTAATCTTTCAACAAAAAAGAGTGAGGAGAAAAAAAGGTTTACTTTAAATTCATGAATTCGAGTTAAATTTATAAGGAATTGCTTTTCTGTATATATCTATTATATTTTACTTGCATTTCTATCCTACTATACAGAGTGTTCTGTAAATAGAGGGAATTTTTTATAAGAGAGATAGCAGATATCAATAGCTAAAAAAAAGTTTATTTAAACAATTGGCCAATTTCCAGTAAAAAATATAAATTTTATGTTTTTTTAAGCGTCATGTTTTTTGTTGAATATGAAGCGATGACTAAATAAATATTTAATTTGAGTAATTTAAAATTGCTTCATTACAAAATAAATCAAATTTGATTTAAATGAAATCAGAGTTTTTTATGTTTAAAATCATTTAAAGGGATTTTTGAGAGGCTAAAATAAGCTGAATTCTGTTTGTGAAAAAAAAAAATTATTTCCGATTTTTTTTTTTATTATCATCCAACTACACTACAGATACCCCTCTTTTAGAAAAATGTCCACGTTTAATATGCTTTAAATCCAAATTAATTAAGTTGAGGTTTACTAAGAAAATTCTTAAGATTCACCTGAGGTAGTGCAAAAAAAAAAAGTTTAATGAAATGTTTTTATCCTGTCACCGAAAAATATCCCTATTTTCAACTAAAATGCCAACAGTCAACTGTCGCAAAGCTTTTATTTCTTGTTTTTTCATGATCAGCGATGAATTATAATAAACATAATTAATTGCCTAGATACACTTTATTTAATACGAAAAAAATAATGATGCCCATACGTCAAAAAGAAACGACAGACTTCAAATAAGCGACTGAAGATATTGTCCACACTTTTTTCTAAATCGAAATTAAAAGTTCGAAAAAAAACTAAATATATACACTTACTTACTCAAACCCATCTGGACATACGCCTCTCAGATTTACGTTAGTAATCTAACATTATTAAGGAGGAATACAATCAGAGGATTAAATTCATAATTTCTATTGAAATCAAGCTCACTTATTTACGTTTCATACCTAATTCTATTTGGTGTTGAACGGGAAGGATAAGGAATCTATTTCGAATGATTAGACAATTAGCTGAACCAACTACATCCAACCAACCAACGTTGTAAATATAAATATTTTTTAAAATTACATGTTATATTAATCCCGTTTTGTTAATGTTTTCACTTTTATCGTGTGATCTTAAGCACACAGGATTGTTGTTTTTTTAAAAATCTTAATGTGAATTTTGAAATTTGAGTGAGATATTTTTTATAGGAGCATTTCAGAAAACATTTTAAGGAAGTCAGCCAATTGGGCCCAAAACCTGCGATATAAATATTTCATTCTAATTTTAGTTTCATAAAAATTTAATTTACAATTCTTTAAAACTTAGCAAGATAGAAGTTCAAATTCAACAAAGCTTAAAAATCAAAGAGTTCGCAACTTAAAGATATATAGCAAATTTAAACAAAGCGAGATCATAATACTCTTGCAAGATACGCAACGATACGCAATTGATAAGATTCGACGTTCCCGGAACCTGCGGAATAACTTCAAACGGACCTATGCCAATGATCGAAACGTTAATTAGAGGATTACATTCATAATTTCTATCGGAATAAAGTTCACTTTTTTACATTTCAAACCTAATTTTATTTTGTATTGAACGAAAAGGAAAAAGTATCTATTTGCAATGATTAAACAATTAGGTAAACCAACTGTATTTTTATATTGTATTATATAATATAAATGTAATTGTATGTATAGTAAATATTATTTATTACTTTTTAAATATAGAAAAAAAAATTATATAATTAATCCCGTTTTGTTAATTTTTTCACTTTTATCGTGTGATCTTTAGCACATAGGTTATTATATATATATATATATATATATATATATATATATATATATATATATATATATATATATATATATTCATTAATGTAGATCAGATCCTTTGAAATTTGAGTAAGATATTTTTTTTAAGAGCATTTCAGAAAATATTTTAAGGAAGTAAGGAAATTGGATCCAACACCAGCGACATAAATATTTCATTCTAGTTTTAGTTTCATACAAATTAAATTTACAATTCTTTAAAACTTAGTAAGATATAAGTTCAAATTCAACAAAGCTTAAAAATCAAAGAGTTCGCAACTTAAAGATATATAGCAAATTTAAACAAAGCGAGATCATAATACTCTTGCAAGATACGCAATGATACGCAATTGAAAAGATTCGACGTTCCCGGAAACTGCGGAATAACTTCAAACGGATCTATGCCCATGATCGAAGCGTTAATTAACAAGTACGTCCTTAGAATACCGATTGTCTAACGCACCTTCTGTCTTCCTGCCTCTATGCAAATATTGCCAATCATAAATAATTTGCTCGCCTATTTGCTTGATGTCCCTGCTTTGTATTGACTACAAATTTACGGCCGTTTATAGTCAGCGATTAAAATAGCTAATATTATTAATGAGTTGTTGAGTAACATCCACCACGCTTGTCAGCATGTTGTAAAATTATCCTATAAATTCCGATATTTGTGTCACTTTCCATATGATATGAAAGAACCTTCTCACAATCGGAATCGATACAGAATTATGGAATAAATAAATTTTAAAAAATTCTAATAATAATCTATTAATTATCTAAATTAATAATTAGATTCTAAATTAGTTGTAAGAATCATCCCTTACAACATATATAAACCCTGCGATTTACCTTAATAAATTGATTTTTATTTTTTATATTTGGGAGAAAATATTCAAGAAAATTTATGTTATTAATTTATTTATAGCAGCTAACTATATTTTCAGTTTATTTATTTTTAGTTTTAATAAATAGTTTTAATGCTATATTATCATAGAATTTCACCAAACCACAGTTATATCAGCAAAGATTAAATCTTTTTGGAGCAAATTCCTTTAACTCACGATGATATAGTACCAAAACACATTATTAAAAACATTTTAAATTGTTAATAGTGTTAGCTGTTTTTTTAATTCAATTTCTATGGCACAATTATTAATATGCTAGTAACTAAAATAAAATAAAAGATAATTAACCTGTACAAATCCTGTGTCAATACCCTGTGGAAGAACATAATAAATAATTATCAAATATACTTATTATAACAACAGCAACGTTTAAAATAAAACCCATAAAATATTTTATAAAGTTTTTTTTTTTTAGAAATTTTAAGAGTTTTTACATAAAAATCAGGTTCTGAATAAGGACATAACAGGTTATTTTTAAACTGCTAAGTACCTATATTACAAATAATATTATGAAAAAACATTCAGAAAAAAATACAAATAAATAAAATTAAAACGTCTTCTCTCAAATAATTTTTAATGTTTAAAAAAAAATACCTATTTATTTATACTCATAATAGCTTAAATTAACATCATAAATGCACGTTATTCATTGTAGCAATATGAATGATGAATTCAATACGGAATATTATACATGTAATTACTATTATACATCAAAATATTCTGATATATAATAGCTCTAATCAAATGGAAACATTTTGGTAAATTAACAATTACAGCAATTTAGGATCTAGGAGGAATGGACAGTTAAAAATTTACCATACACTTAAAAAAAAAATTTAAGCCCTTCATTTCCTTGAAAGGGATTTCCGATAGAGAAAAACAAATATTTATTTCATGGAGTTTGTTATTTAGATAACATTTTTCTACAAATTTAATCTAATAGTACGTGGCACAGGCCCCTTTTTATCAATTTATTAACATCCGGCTGAAACTTCGTAAATAGTCTAATGTCTTCATGACCAACAATATTATATTTACGAAAATTCTCGAAATTGGGGCGAAGTTTCAGCCGGATGTTAATAATTCGATAGAAATGGGTCAGTACCACGGACTATAAATTCTCAGCACGGATTTAAAACATTAATATATAAGCCACCAATTTCATAACTACTAAGCGTTAGACTAAGTTTAATATTTTATTTGATACATATCTAGATAACAACATGGTTATTTTGATCCATGGATAGAAATAGGCTTCTTTTTTTTTATTATATATTTAAAACAAAATATTATTATCATGAATGAAGAGCATTAGATACGGAGCATTTCCACCTCAAGCAAAGCTTTCCTATTCATGAGAGAAGCCTAGGAGCCTGAAATAATGTATTATTAATTTAAAAAAAGGAATAAACATCGATAAGCATCTTGGTATGGTTTTATCAAAGACGAAATCTACTGAAGAAAATTTTGTCTAGTTTACTATACTGCAATGTATGCAATAAACTTGATACAAAAAGATAATTTAATTTTCTGCGATTCTGATAGATTTTATATGAGCTTGAATAAAAAAGTTCATATAAGAACAGCCGGAATCGCAAACAATTTAATAATTTTTAATACTTTAGTAAACTAGGCAAAATTTTCTTCAGTGGAATTCGTCTTTGATAAAATTTATAAATATATAAAGTTTATTTTATCAGACTAGACAAAAGATTATTCACTTTTAGAAAGCATTCTTGCTAAATCAATATTAAATCCATATTGATAATTTTGTGGTTTGCTCAGCTGAGATTCAAATGCAATTTTGTAAAAAAAAAAATACCACTTCTGACCACTTGTTTTTTATTTATTGAAATTTATATCTATATCAATAAATACATCTATTAAATATCAACAATGACATAAAGAACAATGACATAAAGAGACTTGTCGAAACACTGACCAATGGTAGTACTTCTTCAATAGTTCTAAGCCACAAAATCCCGAAGCCATCTTGTTTTCAGACGGCTAGGAGAATTATCAGGAATCGAGGAGGAAGCTAGGTTGAAAACAAGTCGGTTGGGATAAATCTGCAGTTTGCCATAAAAGGATAGGTATCTGATTCAGCAATTTAAAGGTTTAATCAGCAATATATATACATTGAGGTCTTAATGAATGATTGTATTAGTGATATAGAGCATTATGAATTTTTACGAAGGATTTTGGATTATAAGGATTGGAAACGATAGGTATTCGATGTTTTGGTGGAGTCCTAAAGCTCTATTCCATACATGCCTTATTACAGTCGTGTAAATGAGCCTTTTTTAATTAATTGAAAGCATGGAACGTTTGTCATATAAGTTGTAGCAGCCGGAAATTTCGAACAGTTTGTTGTCATTTCAGTCTGACATGTAGTTTCCGAGTAAGATATTTGTACAAATGGGTCCTAGGTAGCGGATTTGTTCCAAAGAGATTACTGGAACTTTATTGAACGATACTGAAGGGACAAGAAGTAGTGGGTTTATGATTGATACCAACTTAACTTTATCATTCACTTTTATTATTAACATTGCAGTTAGAATTTAAGAATCAAAATTAGGATCCTTCAATTCTCTATGAAATTCTTTTGCTTTTGACCCCATTTGTCAGACTTCATTATCCCAAAGAACCGGAAAAGATATCTATACTATTTTAATTATATATAATATGTGTGTGTGTGTGTGTGTGTTTAGTCATAAAAAATGTAAAAAAAAAAAGTGGAAATAAAATAAAAGTGAAAGTAATAAGAGGATAAATAAGTCACGACAGATAAATTCTATCGAACCACTAGTGGCATCAAATTAGCATCTTTACGATAGCCGAAGTATCCCACACTCCTTCCTTCAAAGAAATTAAGGGGTCAGTCTCAATTACTGAGGCGTAAGTTTTGAATAATGCATCAAGGAGTTCTGGGTAGCCTCCTTTATAATTTGAATAATTATAGCATTTAAATATATCAGGGGATTAGAATGATAGTGGTTTAAGTCAATTTCGCTTTTTGTCCAGAAAGTGAATGTTATGTAAATTTACGTTGATAACAATTTATAATAAACATTTATCTTCAAAGTGCATAATATATTCTTGAACACACATGGACAAAAAGTGTTTTAATGTTAATGTATTTTTTTTATTTCTTAATGATATTTACAACTGTATAAAAGTATATACATTTAGTAAATTTGAACATATATAACGTATGGATATAATGACGTGAAAACACTTGTTGAAAAACTACCTAATAGTAGCACTCTAATGATATGTCTATACTAGGAGATCACTGGGCCATATTCTTTTCAGATGCCTCGGAGGTTTATCAGGAATTGAAGAGGAAGCAAGGTTAGAAGCGAGGGTTGGGATGATTCTGTATGATGAAGTTTATTATGGAAGGATAGGTATCTGGATTGGGCCAGATCTGAAACATAAGAAACATTAAGGTCATTATGCATGGTTTTATTTGTAACAAAGTAGCGAGCATTGAGGATTTTACGAAGGATTTAGGATTGTAAGGATTGAATATGAGAGGAATTCGATGGTTTGGTGGAGCCCCATAGCTCAACTCCGTAATTCCAAATAGACCTTATTATAGTCTTGTATATGAGTCTTTTGTAATGCATTGGAAGTTTAGAGCGTTTGTCTAGTAAGTGCTGAAGTAATCGGAAATGTCGAGCGGCTTCTTGTCGTTTCAGTCTGGTATAAGTACGAAGTATTTTGTGTTTTTAAATATGGTGATTTTTAATTAGAATGTATTTAAATTGTTTTCAAACAATTATTTCGAGTATAAAACAGAACTCATGAAGTAGCTCTTTATAACTAATTCCTTAAAAAAATGGTTTTAAATTTTGCAAGATAAAGAGTCATAAAATCAGAAGACAGCGGGTATAATTTAAAAAAAAATAATTAGGAATAAATTACGTTTTCAAATTATTTTATTTCTGAACGATTTATAATAAAAGCGACATTTTGTCACATTATTTCATTTTTTATATTCTCAAAGGTATACATACATTGAATCCATCCTTTTCATTTTCTAAAAACGTTCTTGAAAATATTTTTAAAAATAAATAAATGGTCTGTTTTAATTTTACTTTTACTTCTTTATTTAATGTAAAATGTTGTTCTAATCTTTTCTATGATAAATAGTATACTTATGCACGATAGTAACCTTCAGGATAGTAACCAACAGTATCACTTTTGAGTAATGTTGCCCAAATGTGCGACCAAAAGTCTCCCAATAGTCTTACAATTACCTATTAGCCTATTACTATAGAGATATTGCTGGAATTTTTCAGATAGGAGAAACCCAACTAAACCTGAATGAAAAATTGGAAGAATTAAATGCGAAAGAATATTGGTTATACCAATTCTTTATATATATAGTAACTAAAATTGTCTTGTATTAGTAACTATTTCACCTTAATATTTATTCACAAAAACGATTTTTTTGACCAGTCTTGGTCTTGCAAAGTGTAGTTTGCAAGACCAAGACCGATTATGGGCAACACTAATGATGAAGTCTTTGGAGTCCTTAATGTTTTTATGTCTCTAATAAATTTGAAAGCCAAAGATAATGCTATTATAAATTAAACACAATCTATCTTTAAAAAAATGTCTTCGCTCGGTTTTCACGGAAGAGAATTCTCGTTTAAACGATCTGGGCTTACTACAATAATTCAGGTACATGCTCAGTTCGGTAATTTATTCAGTGCATTTTAAGAACAAAATAAAATATATTTCTGTATTTTAGAATCTTAGCCAATAATATAAATACAAATATTTTTTTGTATTTTATATTTTTAAAAATATATATATTTTATTATTTATTTATTTAGCGTTCCATCCAAACGAGTCATTAGAGGTATTTAATGGATTTACTTCTTAAAATGCAAAATAAAAAAATGTATTTGGTTTTGTAGTTTGAAACATTTCATTTGAAATACTGCCTAAGTCTGTTCTTAAATAATGTGTGGGTTGTCATCATATCTCATTAATGCAACATTAACGAACATTCACTTTCTGAACGAAAAGCAAAATTAACTAAAGTAATCCAACATGATTCTAATCTCGTCATATAATAAAATAAAATATATTTCTAACCAGTTCTTTCTGTTTTGCTTGTTTCCAGTCAACTTCATTAAGATCCAAACCCTTAAGAAACATGTTTCTAAGTCTTAGCACAATCCTCCTACATACGTTTCGGTAGTGCTTTAGGACGTTTAAGATTCGGCTCAGCGCTCTGATGGATTATGTTGAGGGATAGGAAACTCTTCCTCACCACGCACTATTTTTTTTTTTTTTTTTTTTTTTTTTTTTGTACAGCATTCTATTCACCCTGAGTTCCCATAGGAATGGAATGCTTCTTTTATAAGCTCATTAATTACTTAGATCTAGTCCAGTAATTTATTCGGGCTTATGATAACATTGCCTAGTGATTAGTTATTTATCTATTCCGATAAGTCAACCCGCCCAATTCTCTCAAATCACTTCCTATCTAAAGCCCTCTCTCCGAAGGAAAATTTTTTTTCATTAGCCCATAGTTGTATCTGTTAGTAATCTGAACTAAATACATGAACAATAAAAATATATCCTCTTTTTAAATCATAACTTATGTATTTCACCTACATAATTGTAAGAAAGTGTAAAAAAAAAAATATTATGCCTAAAAGCGTTATTGTTCGTGTAAACAGTTTTTTTTTTACTGGCCTTAAGGAGCACTTAAACATTATATCATTATATATATATTTTTTTTTCTTTCATAGTGGTAACCAATCCTAGAAAAATAAATTAAATAAAAACAATACTCTGTAAATTTGTTGTAGGGAAACATTTGGCGTTAAGCAGCCACCTGAAAATTATCTGGTTAACTTATCCTTCTTCTGCCCTATTAACAGCAATACTAGATTTTAAAAAAATAACAATAAGGTTAATAAAATAATAAATAATAAAAATATTAGTAAGCACAATAGTTTTTCATACAAAGATGCAATAAAGCTGCGTGCAAATAAATGGAAAGAAATATCTTAAGACAGGCAGAGACGGAGCAGGCTTGTTAAGGTGACAAAATATCTACACGATCTGTAATGAGAAAAAAAAAATTATAATATTTCAAAATAAAAATTTACATTCATGTTTCTGGGAAATCGGCACGATAAACGCAGCTTTTCGGTCTTTCACATCCTATATCAGATTACATCTTACTTAGCAAAAATAATAATAATCAAACCCAGGCAATAGTCAATTTTTAAAAAAAGTGACCTTAGATCTGTTATGACATTTCCAATACTATAAGAATGATAATAAATCGTTTCCTCTATCAATGGTCAAGTTAAATAATTGGATGAATAAAAATATATATCATTTTCAAACTAATTTTCTTTTAATCTGCCATTCAACGAATAAATCCTTTAAATGCTTATTGCTTATTTATAATTTATAAATAATTAAAAATATTATTTAAAAAAAATTAAGTGTAATATGTAAATTAAAAAAATATTGTAAATAACCAAGCTGGTTAATACTGTGGAAAAAAAAGATAATTAACACTGCAATTCTGACAATGTAAAATTTTATTTGTTGTAAACTGAACTCACCATTTCATCGAAACAATAAAAAAAAAATTGGGTTGTGCTTAAAAGAGATAATTATACAATTGAAATGGTCATTTATATTTTATCTTATGCTCAAAATTAAATGTAACGTGATGGCATACTTAATAAAAAAAAAATTATGTGCGTGAATGTTGAAATCAAATAAATATAATTATGGTTCCTGTTGCAATTTAAATAACATCCATAAAATAAACACTTCCTATTCGTGGAACGCTTTGAAGATGATTGTAACCATATTTTATAATCTTACTATAATGGGTCAATCTGTGGCAGCTAATTCAGAAGTAAAATTACTTCCTGTTGAAAATTCCTTGGGGTTATTCAGTTTGGAGGCGTAAAAATGCTACTAAAGGTAAGTTAGCTATGCGATGCCAAACCAGCTAAAAAAATTATAAGATAACTTTCTCTTATTTATTTATTTGTTACGTATTTTACATTCGACTTCAGGAAATTTCATTGAATTTAAAACCATCATGAAAGATAATTTTCCATTTATCTTTATTCATACAAAATGATAACAACATTGTGGAACAAAAAATGTTTGTTAACACTCAACTATTTCGAAATCAATTTTACTCCGAGCTTAATAAACTGACCTTTATTACCTCTACAAAAATTTCTTGTTACATAAAATCATTAATTAATAGATTGTAAAGTCTTTTTAGCGTTATTTTTGAAAATATCTTAATTTATGTTCCAGTATCTAGTACGCTACTTATGGTCTATAAATCTCTAAATAAAACCAGTAACCAAATCTCATTATTTAAGGTATTATCGAAGTACCCATGATTTATAATTTAAGTAAAATTTATTTTTAAAAAAAAATGTAGAAATTTTCTATTCACGGTTGGATTATAAAAATATTTCGAAAGTTTTTTTTTTAATTTCTTTATTAATATTACTTTATGTCACAATTAAGGAAAATTTCGAAAGTTAAAATTTGATAAATTTTCCAAAAAAGTAAGAGGTCCACTACATACAATGTTATTATATATCTCTTCGGTTATAAAACGAAACCGACAGAAAACTCCAATCAAACAATGGAAAGGATCGAATGAATGCCAATCTTAACCTCTGATCTTTCCTATCGAAAGACTCCACCCTCTATTGAAGGAAATGGTTCAAGGTATTTCGTTTCCTTTTGAGTCGATCTACATTTTAGAGGTCGATTGTCAATGCAAACTATGAGATATTGGCGGAAGTAATGTAACACATGAATTTACAAAAGAATTATAACTGTAGTAAACAGACTTCAACGCTAAGAATTTAGAAACCACCTAAATAAATTAGGTTTAAGTAAATAAAGATGATAATGAAAAAATTAAATATATATAAAAAAATCGGAATGTCAGCAAAGTAATATTGAAAAAAAAAATAGAACCACCGCTTTTTTTAACGTTTGTTTAAAATAATTTTTTTTTATATATAAAATTAATCTGCTCCGTCTAATTTTATAACTTTTATCACCTTTATTCACTGAGAGTGATTCGATGAAATAAGATATCATTTTAAAGCATCAATGAAGAATGGATTGAATACTATGAAATTAGTATAGAACAGTAACTAACAAGAAAAAGAACTCCCAACTCAAGCTGCTGCATTTAAGATATATGTATATAAAAAAATATTTTATACTAACTTAAGAGATAGTTTCTTATATGAAGACGTTTAATTTAAATGTCATTGTTTATTGAAACTGAATTAAATTATATCTGATAAATTAACAATTATTCTGAAATTTTCGATACATTTATTCCCACATATATTATTACAGGAAGGCTCGACAACGGTTTTGTACCAAATATAAGCTCCTGTCCTGTTGAAATACCATGAATGGGGTACCGTTGGATTCAGAATTTCACGGGGGGTTGGCAAATCGTATTCTCCACTTTTGTTTTTCTTTCTAAAACAAATATAAAGTTGATACAAACATTTTTCTAGGCTTCAATACTAGAACGATGGGAACTCTGTAGATAGAACGGGACAAATTGGGCTTTGAAGATTTTGATGCGGACAGCAATACCCGTCCTGCGTTTTTAAGCCCAAAACGTACTATTTTCGAGATAACGCAAGACATAGGATTCGCATCCACACAATCTTACGTTAATTTTAGTAATGCCATTGAATACATGTCTCATTTCGTCGACTTGAGGCCTCTATGATCGAGAGAGGAGCAGTTTATATTATTTATCGATGGTTTTTTTGATCGGCAAGCCATATCATCGTTATTTCTCCACCAAATCTCAAGATTGAGCCACCAATTTTAAAAGCTTCCTTCTCCTTCAGGCTGGCAAAATAGTCCAATCACTCCGAAAATTCAGCCAAACAAGTTATGAAAGAAAAGAAACTTTATTTGCGAATAACTAAAAAATCACACACTTTTTCCTGGGTTATACCCATGATTATATAAAAGATTACTAAATTCCCTACAAAATGAAAAAAAAAATCATCGAAATCGAACAATTTTTAGGAAAGATACAGCTTATTGAAATTTGTAAACATGGTGGTTCCAAACATTAATGAAGTTTAAAATTAATTTTTGTTTCCTTTGTCGATTATGTTTATCGATAAAGTAACAATTGATTTCTTTATCTTTTGATTCGTTGCATTATTTTATTTTCTACTTAATTTGGTATTTGATCACTTGACAATATGCTGCGCGAATTATTCGCACGGGCCCACTAGTATAAAATAATAATCTGATACTGTGTTGAAATATTTTAATGTACCATATTAACTAAGGGAGATTATATGAATTAGTATTTTGTTAGTAAATCATCTATGAAGAGCAGATAGGAAACCTATGCATCTTATAACAATTCAGGTAGTTCTTAACTTTATAATAACGTAAGTTGTTGTATTTAAGATATACATTAAAAATGTATACAATAGGAAAATATTGAAATTAATTCAGAAGTAAATATTTAATGAAACAAAGTGGTTTATTTCTATTTTACACCGATTAAAAAGTGAGTAAATAAATAGAAGTTCCGTTTATGTAAGCAACTTCTGAATTATCTATTATATTTAATGATCATGTTTTTTTTTTAACATCCTTTTAAACGTGTAATAATTTTGGAAAACATAGATGGATTCTGCAGGAAAAACAATTTAAAAAATCGTCTTAATGATTTTTCAAAAATATTATATCAATTTTTTTATTTTTTCTATTCGAACTGGAAATGAACTCTTTATTTTTAAATATATGATAGCGTTGGCTAACCAAACCTTTTACCTGTTTAAATATTTTCTTATTATAAGTGGAGTATTTTCGAAAGTACATCGAAATTTGGTATGACAACGAAGGAACATGCGGCGGTAAAATTTAATGGCTGGGTAATTCAGTGCGAAATTTTATTTTTAGATTAATTTAAAAACATTTGTTTCTGAATTTTTAATTCAGACAATAAAAAAAGTAAATAAAATGAGAACATATTATGGTAGGGTCGGGGTAGCTCAGTTAGTAAGGCACTAAGTTGCTATACTCAAGACAGATTCGAGTACGGCTGAGAGAGATAATTATTCCTTATGTTTCATCAGCCGTGGATCGAACCTGGGGTGGGAGGATCCTCTAGGGGCACACCCAGCTTTTATAAAGGAGATACTTCTAATTAATTTATTCATTATGGAGAAACATCACGCGACTGAGCGTCATTTCGGACACATCTATGCAAAACTTTTGGCCTAGCGAATACTTAGCA
Organism: Nezara viridula; assembly: GCA_928085145.1. Lineage (NCBI taxonomy): Eukaryota > Metazoa > Arthropoda > Insecta > Hemiptera > Pentatomidae > Nezara > Nezara viridula. Next base: position 61,286,543 of record OV725079.1, on the reverse strand, counting down.
AAATATCATTTTATGTTTTATTTTATTTTTTATGGCACAGTGATATTTATTTCGATATATGTTATCTAAAATCCTAGAACTTATACCTTTCAAGTCAAAAGGGAAAGAGAGGGTGGAAAAATAATGCTTGTCCCCTTCACAAAATTCTTAGTTTCAACACTGCGCCTTTATATGGTCTTAGTCCATATGTAGACGCAAAACATGTTATATTGATTTGTTTGCACATTTTAAAAATAAATTATCACTATTATTTTAATAAATCGATACGTTTATAAGATATTGACGACGTAGTGTAGCTGACATACTCTCATGAGAAAGATGATTTCCTTAGTTACATCTTGTGAATGAATCTTGTGAATATATATATATATATATATATATATATATATATATATATATATAGAGAGAGAGAGAGAGAGAGAGAGAGAGAGAGAGAGAGAGAGAGATCATCTTGAAATTTTGAATTATTTTCAAAATATTCCACTCCGGCAGGCGCCTCGGGTTTACCATCCAGTAGAACAAAACAAGAGATGCAGTTAATCAACTCTGGGCAGACCCATTCATAATAGCTTACCATTAATTATAGCTCTCAATAAATTAAAAAATTATTATAAACAATAAAGTACCATTTCCCTTATACGTTTAACTGGATTATACGAAAATTGTCTTCAACAATGATGAAATACATAAAATTTGGAACTTCGGCAATTAAAAACAGTTATTTAAACTGGAACTATCGGATTAAGAATCGTTTTTAATGGAATTTGACTGAAATTTAATATCTAATAAATTATAAAACAAATATAAAAAAATTCATTACCTTTCACATAATTCTATTGGAGTTTAAATTAAATACGTCATGTCTTAAATAGGTAAGTCACAAACATTACTCTACATTAAGATTTTCAAATGCAAACAATTAACGATCACATACGGACACTTTATATATCAAATAACAGTAAAAAATGCAAAATAAAGTTTACTATGAATAATTTAATATTTAAAATATTTATGTTTTCTTAACCGGTATACATTCTTTATCTTCTTAATGTTTCTATACAAATATTCATGTTATTAATAAAAATATTCCGTGGTGTAGGCCTATTCTTTTCAAATTATTAACATCCGCCTAAAACTGCTAGAATAGCTTCATCTCATCGTAACCTACAAATAGTTTAATAAAATAAAATTTGTTTCCACTTGAATCGTAAGATAATATGATCATAAAAAAAAGCGCCCTTCGAAAATATTGGGCCATATTGTGTATAATACCACGTTATTTTGACATTTTTGGAGTGGAAGTCACGCCATATGGCCAACTTTATTTTCTATTTTGTGACCATATTATCTTACGATTCGAGAGGAAAACAAATGGAAATCCAAGAGTTTTTAGTATCTAATTAAATATACCAAGTTTCCTGATCTCCAAATTGAAAACGCCCCAAATCCGATAATTTTCGTAAATAAGATATTTGTAGGTTACGATAAGATGGAGCTATTTACGAAATTTTAAGTGGATGTTAAAAATTTGATAAAAAATTGGTCTGTATCACGGACTATAATTATCTACACACATATTTGTAGTGTTAGTTATATTAATTATTTTAGTTTCAATGAAGCGACTAGATTAAATAAATTAGTCAATATATTTTGTCCAACATTCAATGAAAACATATAATTCTGTAGTAAATACTTTTTTCTTTATTATATTAAAATATTTATTACATCGTTACCTTTTTAAATTGTTGGTTTTTCGAACTTGCTTTTGTAACAACAAACCATACATTAAATGATTATAATTACATAACCATATTACGATCTGAGAGGTTTACCATTAGATAGGAATAACTCCAACACTTCGCAAAAAAAACTAAAAACTTTATTCTTTTTTCTGGGAAGTTGTCTAATATTCTTAAAACTAAAAACTTTATAAAGTTTATTAAATTAATAGAAAATATTTATTTAGCCATATAATAAACGTTTAGAAAAACAATGGAAATGTTATATATTATGCGATGGAATATTGTTGACTGATATTACTTATTTATTTCTACTTTTTTTCTGTTTCAATGAAGCGACTAGATTAAATAAATTAGTCAATATATTTTGTCCAACATACAATGAAAATATACAATTCTGAAGTAAATACTTTTTTTTTTATTATATAAAAATATTTATTAGATCGTTGCCTTTTTAAATTGTTGGTTTCTCGAACTTGCCTTTTTAACAACAAACCATGCAATATATGATTATAATTACATAACCATATTACGATCTGAGAGGTTTGCCATTAGAAAGGAATAACTCCAAAACTTCAACAAAAAAAACAGCTAAAAACTTTATAAAGTTTATTAAATTGATAGAAAATATTAATTTAGCCATATTATAAACTTTTAGAAAAACAATGGAAATGTTATATATTATGCGATGGAATATTGTTGACTGATTTTACTTATTTATTTCTACTTTTTTTCTGTTTCAATGATGTATATAAAATATACTACACTAAATTACATTATAGGGAAATTTAAAAATATATACGAAGAAGTTTAAAATAGCCTCTTAGTCACAAAATTAAATACTACTAAAAGCAAAGATAATTATTATTATAATAAAATAATAATTATATTAAATCGTTTTCCCTTAATACGTTAATATGTAATATTTAGTGCATACCACAGAAACTAGAGCTAAGAAAAATTTTTCAATGTCATATTCGTTTTTCTCAACACAAAATCAGTAAGAATTGACTCATGAAGTGCTGGAAACATTCAAAAATTTGTTTTTTGTTATTAAGAGATGGATTGTAAGAAATTGTTTTAGTTTCAATGAAGCGACTCGATTAAATAAATTATTCAATATATTTTGTCCAACATACAACGAAAACATACAATTCTACAGTAAATACTTTTTTCTATATTATATTATAATATATTACATCGTTACCTTTTTAAATTGTTGATTTCTCGAACTTGTCTTTGTAAAACAAACCATATATTATATGGTATAATTACATAACCATAATACGATCTGAGAGGTTTGCCATTAGAAAGGAATAACTCCAAAACTTTAAAAAAAAAACTAAAAACTTTATAAAGTTTATTAAATTAATAGAAAATATTTATTTAGCCATATAATAAACGTTTAGAAAAACAATGGAAATGTTATATATTACGCGATGGAATATTGTAGACTGATTTTACTTATTTATTTCTACTTTTTTTCTGTTTCAATGATGTATATAAAAAATACTACACTAAATTAAATTATCAGCAAAATTTAAAAATATAAATGAAAAGTTTTAAAATAACCTCTTGGTCACAAAATTATGTATTAAGCATCACTAAAAACAAAAATAACTATTATTATAATAAAATAATAATTATATTAAATCTTTGTATCCTTTAATACGTTAATATGAAATACTTAGTGTATATCACAGAAACTAGAGCTTAGAAAATTTTTTCAATGTCATATTCGTTTTTCTCAACACAAAATCAGTAAGAATTGACTCATGAAGTGCAGGAAACATTAAAAAATTTGTTTTTTTGTTATTAAGAGATGAATTGTAAGAAATTGTTTTAGTTTCAATGAAGCGACTAGATTAAATAAATTAATCAATATATTTTGTCCAACATACAATGAAAATATACAATTCTGAAGTAAATACTTTTTTCTTTATTATATAAAAATATTTATTAGATCGTTGCCTTTTTAAATTGTTGGTTTCTCGAACTTGCCTTTGTAACAACAAACCATACATTATATGATTATAATTACATAACCATATTACGATCTGAGAGGTTTGCCATTAGAAAGGAATAACTCCAAAACTTCGCATAAAAAACTAAAAACTTAAACATCTATGCCATTGATAGAATAAATTTTATTAAATTAATAGAAAATATTTATTTAGCCATATAATAAACGTTTAGAAAAACAATGGAAATGATATATATTATGCGATGGAATATTGTTGACTGATTTTATTTATTTATATCTACTTTTTTTCTGTTTCAATGATGTATATAAAACATACTACAGGAAATTACATTATAGGGAAATTTAAAAATATAAACGAAGAAGTTTAAAATAGCCTCTTGGTCACAAAATTAAATACTACTAAAAGCAAAGATAATTATTATTATTATAAAATAATAATTATATTAAATCGTTTTCCCTTAATCCGTTAATATGAAATATTTAGTGTATATCACAGAAACTAGAGCTAAGAAAAATTTTTCAATGTCATATTCGTTTTTCTCAACACAAAATCAGTAAGAATTGACTCATGAAGTGCAGGAAACATTCAAAAATTTGTTTTTTGTTATTAAGAGATGAATTGAAGGAAATTGTTTTAGTTTCAATGAAGAGAGTCGATTAAAGAAATTATTCAATATATTTTGTCCAACATACAATTCTACAGTAAATACTTTTTTCTATATTATATTATAATATATTACATCGTTACCTTTTTAAATTGTTGGTTTCTCGAACTCGTCTTTGTAACAACAAACCATATATTATATGGTTATAATTACATAACCATAATACGATCTGAGAGGTTTGCCATTAGAAAGGAATAACTCCAAAACTTCGCATAAAAAAACTAAAAACTTAAACATCTATGCCATTAATAGAATAAATTTTATTAAATTAATAGAAAATATTTATTTAGCCATATAATAAACGTTTAGAAAAACAATGGAAATGTTATATATTATGCGATGGAATATTGTTGACTGATTTTATTTATTTATATCTACTTTTTTTCTGTTTCAATGATGTATATAAAACATACTACAGGAAATTACATTATAGGGAAATTTAAAAATATAAACGAAGAAATTTAAAATAGCCTCTTGGTCACAAAATTAAATACTACTAAAAGCAAAGATAATTATTATTATTATAAAATAATAATTATATTAAATCGTTTTCCCTTAATCCGTTAATATGAAATATTTAGTGTATATCACAGAAACTAGAGCTAAGAAAAATTTTTCAATGTCATATTCGTTTTTCTCAACACAAAATCAGTAAGAATTGACTCATGAAGTGCAGGAAACATTCAAAAATTTGTTTTTTGTTATTAAGAGATGAATTGAAAGAAATTGTTTTAGTTTCAATGAAGAGACTCGATTAAAGAAATTATTCAATATATTTTTTTAAACAGCTAATTATAGCTAAGGGAAATATTTTAAATAAAATACAATTTATATATATATAATATAATATATATATATACAATATATATGTATATATATATATATATATATATATATATATATATATATATATATATATATAAATTGTATTTTATTTAAAATATTTCCCTTAGCTATAATTAGCTGTTTAAAAAAATGTAAATAAAGAAAAAAATTAAATTTTAAAAATGTTTCTTTAGATTCTAATCCTTCAATACTTCACAGGTCCGATGTTTGTGAAGAATAAATGTAAATAAAAAAAAAACAGTAAATACGGTTATGTACATCTGTCTGAATATGTGGGTCAATTTGTACAATATATATAATTTATTACAATATAGTTTAAATGTTTCTTCTATTTCATCATTAATATATTTTTAAAAATTGTTGGAACGTTATTGAAATCTGATGAAGAGAAGCAATGTTTCTCAATCACAAACTACATTTTAATGTTTATATAATAACATATTAAAACTAAAACATGGCATAAAAATTGCAACGATTTCATTTCTGTTCGGTTTGATTATACATATTTTTTTCAATTGGTTTATTTTTAATTAATCATTGTTTTCAAGTGTTTTTTTTTTCATTAACAATTACGTGAGGTACCAGCTTTTCATTTATACGTAAATACTGGGAATGTTTAGTTTTTTGCTTGAAACAAAGATGACTTATATATTTTATTTCTCTGAATTATAATATTCCTAAATTTTCATGGTTACTTTAAGTAAGTATAATACACCAGTGCCTACACAATATTTCAGTTAGCTATGTAGTAAAAAAATATTATTTTGCAATGCAATATATTAGAATAATTCAAAATAACAATTTTTGGATATATGGGATAATTTATTATGTTATCAGAAAAATTTCTGAAATGTTAATATAAATTAAAAATCACATTTGAAATAAAAATGTTGAATCTGGTTTCGAAAAAGATTAATTTTTCTTTGAAATAGTTGAATTTGACTTAAATACATAAATGCTAAATTTATGTACATATATATTAATATTAAATATGTTAACTAATATAAATTTAATTTATTTCACAAAAACAAATTAAGGAATTTATGTATTAATTAGAATGGTTACCATAGTCCATGTCCATAATAATTATTTTGACTGTCTCAATTTTTTTTTCCTGAGTTTTTACTGTGACCTGATATTAAAATTTCTATAAAAATAATTATAGAATACGTTATAATACTAAATAGGCAATAAATATTACGATTATTGCATCGCCTATTTCACAGTATCTTACATCAATCATAATATTATTATAGATATTCATAGTATTTATTATAATATATACGATTATGTCAGTAATAACAACTTAATGGGATAATCGATATATAGTAATGATAATATTTTTTGATGTATGAAAATTTCTTTTTAATAATGACATCTAATAAGCGATTGGTGGTGTCGGCATCGAACCTTCGGGTTCGCTAAGCCTTTTATTATTATTATTATTATTATTATTAATAATGACATCAGAAAAACAGATATGAATCGAGGTGGTATCTCCATTATCTCCAGAAAGCATAAATATGAGGTATCTATAATTTATCTTATCCTCCAGTAGTGTGTGGAAGGTTGAGAATTAGTATGATATATTTGTTTATTAGCTCCCATATCAATTGATCAATTGATAAAATGCTGGAGGTGCGAAATTATTATTTTGAAAAATATTACAATATGTGAGATATTTGGTTATAATCAAGGCGTTATTTGAGAAAATCGAAGTTTTCTCCGAAAATAAGATAATCTAAAAAGTATATGTTGTTCGGTAGTGATTTCAATGTCCTATTAATAGACGCTTTATTTCCAAAATTACAATTTTATTTAAAACATTCAAATGAATTCTTTCCAAATTCTGATATGTATAGTTTTTTCTTAAAATGCAGCTGTGGTTTTCTATGAACTAGTGTTGCCCAAAATCGGTCTTGGTCTTCCACTTTGCAAGACCAAGACCAAGGCTGCCTAACTGTTGCAAGACCAAGACCAGGACTGGTAAAAAAAAAAAACCGATTTTTTTATTAAAAATCAAGGCAAAATAGTTACTAATACTTGAAAATCTTAGTTACTATATGTAAATGATTGGTACAACCAATAAAATAAAATATTGAAGGAAGTTAGTCGACTGTTCTACATATCATGGGTGATAAATATTCAGGACGCAGTCGTTTTTTAAAAAAAATATTTTTAATTTTTTATTTATGCCAACGTTTCAACCCAAACATGTGGGTCATCTTCAGGGCTTGGTTTGAGCACTGAGGGTGTTCAGGTACTGAGGTTTACGTGAAGAAAACACCCTCAGAGCTCAAATCACGCCCTGAAGATGACCCACATGTTTGGGTTGAAACGTTGGCATAAATAAAAAAAAAATTAAAAAAAGTTTTTTTTAAAAAAGACTGCGTCCTGAATATTTATCACCCATAATAAAATAAAATATACTTTTGCATTTAACTCCTCTAACTTTTCATTCGGGGCTCAGTTAGGATTCTCAGATCTAAAAAAATACAGTAATATCTCTATATTAATAAGCTAATAAGTAACTGCAAGACTGTTGCGAGACACTTCCGCAAGACCAAGACTCGTCTTCGTCTCGTATTTGGGCAACATTACTATGAACAGTATCAACCCACTGCTGAAAATTCCCGCAATGCCATAGAGACTGAGTAAGGGTAGAATAAATAAATAAAAAAATGTATGAAGTATATGAGTTTGTAGTATATAATATTTTCGTTCAACAAGTAACATGGAATAAATAAGTCGTTCAACCATGAAATTAAAAAAAAAAAAATTTAGAAATAGCGAGGGTGCAAATTAAATTGCTTCCTAGCTACATATAAATTAATAACAAAATAAATAATGTTTTGGTACGAAAAAAAAACAATTACAAAAACAATATAACCAATTTCACGGTTTCTGTAACACAGCTAAAGTAAAAGATAATATGACCTTCAGAATTATGTACATAACAGTAGATATTAATCCTGCCATTCTCTTGGTCACCAAGGCTAACCATCAAGTCACCAAGTTTTGTCATGCTGTGAAGGTCCTTTAAATCTAAGTAAAATATTGTAAATATCTTTGGGATGTTAGTGGTGAGGGAGAGGGGAGGGGTGCAGTCACACTGAGTAACACAAATAAAAGTTAAAAAATATTTATATTTGCATTTCTCACTGTAACTGCATCCCTTCGCTACCTTACCAATCATATTATCAAAGATGGGACATGAATATGGATTCAAGAAAGACATCATATTTGATGCCTGTATAGATATCTATTATCCGACTCATATTGTTAAAAAATAATTTTAAAATCTTCAGCAAATATATCAGGATGAAGTACTTATACTTTCTCTTATCCTCCAATAAGCTCAACTTTACTCTACTTACTTTAAAAACAAGTCTGAGAATAAACGTGATCTCTAAATTATTAATAATCCTGCTATCTATTGCAAACAAGGCAGAATTGTGAATGTGTATGTTTGAAAAATATTACAATATGGGAGATATTTCGTTACATAAATAAGCATTATATAGAAAAATTGGAATTTTTAAAAGATAATCTTAAATAGTATATTTCGTTCGGCAGACATTTGAATATCCTAGTTATAAACACGTACATTTGTAACACAAAATAAATTAGACATCATTTCCGTCAGGTGGTTTTGTTCTCTTTGCAAACAGTTAGGCTCTAAGAAAACATTCGAGAAGGATGATTGCGTAAAAATATAACATACGAAAATACAATACCGCTAGTTCAAAAGGTCATATGTAATAATTGAGTGCGTTACAGGAGAACTGATTATTTCTTTCTGATTTGTTAGTATAATTACATTTTTTATCTCCCTCTGCTATTTTCAAAAGTAGCAGACTTCTTTTAGCAGTTGCAGACTACAAAATGTCACCTTTATAGCACAATCAGATTAAAAGTGGAAAATATTTTAGTACGATCTTTTGCACTAACCCTAGCGATATTAAACAATGGCACTGAACCACAAGAAAGCAATGATTAAGATTTGTGTGGATATGTAAACAAAAGAACATTTTATATTCATTATTTCTTGTAACGGTAATAAATGTTTGAATTTGTTTACTTTAACTTTATTTTTTCACTCAAACCTACCAGAAAAACTAAAAACTAGTGAGTAAGCTGTTAGGATGTATGTATATTATTGTCATGGATAAGCGTGAATAAGAGGAGAGCCCAGCGGCATCCCTTCTTCAAGCGAGGAGATCCCTCATCCAGCTTCTTTTGAGCCACCTACGGTCTTTATCGGGTGCCCATTCCCCCAAGTTTAATGGCGCAAGTACTTATCCTCCCCACACCAAAGATATTTTATTGCTCATCTTTTCTTAGCACCAGCGTAAGCGAAGGTAGAATAAGAAAATCCGTAGATCATGTAAATAACACTTCTTGCCGTATGTTCCATGTGTTCCCTTTGCTCCTTAATATGAAACTTCATTCTGAAAATTTATAAGCATGCCTCCCAAAAATTAAAAAATCCGCCAAAATATACCCCTCAAACATTTTGATGGCGCGATTGGTAGTGTATCCGTATGTAGTCATATTGACATAACTTATGAAAAAAATATATTATTTTTGCTGCTAATGGCTTTAATAGAATAATTATCCTCTTCTGATGAATTTTATTTTTCATTGATTTATAGGCAGATGTACATTTTTACTTACATATTTTTTTTTCTGAAAATTCTTTGTGCTCCTTCGGTTCCTAATTACACTGAAGTTTCATCGATAAAGGTCCATTAATTCGGAGCATAACAGGTTATCAAAGAATTTCGGACTCGAGACGGTGAAAAATGGTTTTCGACCTATTACCATAATTCCTCTACATTAAGTAAATATATACAGAACTATAACTGCAATGACAAATGTTATAATAATAATTAAAATAACACTATTTATTACTTAATAAATAGAATTAAAGAGGCGAAAATTAAAGAGGTGTAGTTATCATTAGGGTTTTATCTAGTATACCAATTTACCAATTCTACGAAAGGAAAACAAATGAATCAAAGTATTTATTTTATTATATGTGGGTCCATATTTAATTTTAGTTATGAGATAAAACTATATAATTTATATGTGGAATTTGAGTCTTATGCTATAATAGTTTTAAAATTATTTTTTATAACATATCAATAAGATAATGCTAAGTTGCAAAAGATATAAGAAATTCGAAATATGGTAACTATTTAAACTTGAGCTAACTAAAATTTGTGAATTGAATTAGCAAAGCAGCTAAAATAAGATGATAGAGAAAGGTTGTGAGTGACCCAACTATATGGAGAAATACATGTATGGCATAGAAAATATAATGGATATAATTAAATCCTAACTATTTGGAGAAAGGGGTATAAATGTTGTTAAAGGATTCTTTGTACCTATCATTACTATTTGTCATGTTTCTTATACAAAAACCATCAATATTAGCAGGACCTCGCTTAGCTATAAAATCGAGTAAATCCGATTGTAGCGGGAAAATAAAATTAAAAAAATTAATTAGTGTACAAAACGAACAAAAACAGATAAACTATAAAATAACAAAGATCCTTGATGTCAGGACCATTACAGAACTTATGCAGTTCATCACTCCATGAATTTAAGTGGCATGTTCCAGTGATAAGTAGAGAAATTTAAAAAAAGAAAAAAGGGGGGAAGGAAGAAAAAGGCAATGCTGATTGCAGAAACTTACAAGAAAGACTTTTGAAGCTTTTCTGAATACATTGGAAGAGATTTCAGTATATTGAATGTAATAAGACAATCTGCCAAAATTATATATATATATATCTTGGAACTAAAATAGTCAATGTCTTTCTATTCAAGAAAGGACTCCCAATATTCAGTAATTTTTTTTTTAAATAAATGATATTCATTTTTATTTTTAGATATGTGTAAATAGTCGACTGATCAATTATATGGATGAGACAAAATATTCCGGACTTTCAGTCAAGATATTTTTATTATTAGTTTAGCCAACGTTTTATTTATTACTTTTATTTTTTACGACGTTTTTCATCCAAAGTTTAACCCTCATGAAGGCCTGAACATAAAAAAAATATAAATAAATATCATTTATTTATTATTACTTTGTACTTTTGACTAAACACCCCAACCAACTTCTCCGAGTATTATTAAAATAGTTTATTGGTAATTTATTAGAATTAAATCATATTCTACTCATTGTATAATTCATTCAAATTTCAAAATGTTTAATAATGCCTTATCTGTTTCAAGGCAACGATATAGATATACATTCTGATTTTCTATATAAGGTTATTAACCATAAATTTGGAGCAATGGCTAATTTTTTTTTTTTTTGTTTTAATCTAGACCCTCTACATTTTCTGAGTAAAAAGAAAGGTTTGCTATATTAACGCAGGCTCCATAACTAACTTTATAAAGCAATATCAAATTTCTGATGGATTTATGTAAGACAAAAAAAAACAAAAAAAAATCACCTAACCTTGCAATACTCACGCATATAATACATATAAATTTAAAATAATAATGCATCTATGGAATTATGTGTAACATGAATCAATTGACTGGTTTTTATATATGTTAAGGCGGCAGACAGTTGGCATATATGTTATCATTTACAAATAATTTTTGGCAATATGTATTTATTTATACATGTTTGCTATGAATATCTAGGCAGAGTTATGTTTCTTAAGTGCGCAGTTATATATATATTTAAGTGTAAGCCAAGTACAGACTTACTAAGTCATAGAAAGACTTAGCAAAGGACAGTGGACTTACAAAAATAAGTTTAGAAATTAAGTTTTCTTATTATCCCTCATTGGGGTGTTGAACAAAGGTATAGCATAAAACAATTCTTTTTTTTTTTTTTTGATTTGCGAAAACAGTTTGAGAAACCTTGGCAAATATTAGTTTTAATCCATTTGGAGGTGATCTTACTTCATTCATTTCTGCCTCTCGTTTGTCGCCTTAACACAACTAGAAACCGGTCAATTAGGTCATGTTACAGAGAATTCCATAGTTGCGTTATGATTTTTGGTTCGATAATGGTCGCCAAAATGCCTCCACGTTCAAATCGGCCTAGCTATTATATGTTGAGGACTTTCACTTGTTGCTGGACCACTCTACTTTCGCTAAGGCTGCGTTATTTCTTCATAGTGCTAATACCCTTACCAGTCTTTGTCGGGCGACCACGGCTCGAGGACCTCAGTCCGTGTGAATGTCTCAGTGATCCAGGAGCGGCGCCTACCGAAAAGAAACAAATTGGAGGTTTTCACTTGTGATTGGGCCTTGTGAAATCACTTCTAGGATGTGCGCCGGAATCTACAAAGCGACAACGTGAAGATTCAATGGGCGGAACCTATGAGAAGATAATAGGGGAGGCATAATCACGGCTATGGTGAGTTTTCAGCTCATTTATAAATCGTCGATAAGCCATTACTAATTTAGAGTCGTGGGTCAATTTGTAATCGAGTGGTTATTTATTGTTTATTTTAAATATTATAGTACGTGTTTCCTCGAATACTCTTCAACAGCAATGTGATCTATTTTTTATTTTTTTTTTTATATAAACCCATATATTTTTTAACAAATATATCAGCTGCTTACAATGTTCAATTTTTTCCTTAAAAAGTTTTCATTTTAGTTTGCGATATTTATTTCTTCTCCCCATTGTAAATACATTATTTTTTTATGTTAACCTTTTTATAATTTGTTACATACTCAACCTTTCCTGGATCTGTCCCATCATGACAAAAATATATTTTTTTATTGTACCTAAATATGTCATATAAATATAAATTCATGATTTATTTCATCGCCATATTTTTTAAATATTGCTGAAATTGTTCTATTTTGAAAAATCATTAATTATGGATTTATATTTATATGACAAATTTTAGAACAATAAAAAGATAATTTCTGATGATTGAACAAATCTCTGAAACATTAACCAAATTATTTAAAAAATAAATAAAGCATTTATTCTGAAAGTTAGAAATAACTTTCGCAAACTAAAAAGAAACATTTATCGAAATATCATTTATTTTTTTAATATATTTATCATAATTTTTAGATTATCACTTAAAGATATTACAGAACACTTCTTTTTTTTAACTTAACATACTTTTTTAATAGTTGCTCGAATATCTTTAAGTATTAAATAAAAATCCCATAAGATGTAATTAAAAATTTAATGTATTTTTTTATATTAATACAAATATTTGTAATCAGCTATAAAAACTGATAAAATATTAAATGAGTGACATTACAAAGTTTTTAGAAAAATATGTTAAAATTATTTATTTTCAGAATACTTTTTATGAACTTGTGTTTTTATTATGACCACAATATATTCTTTGTTAAATAGCTATTAGGCATTTACTATATAATCTTCATGCTTTAAATAATATGCAAAATTTATACACCTTTATTCGAACCATATAATAATCATTTGGAAAACAAATCTTTACCTTTTGGAGACGATAAGAATTTATTAAAAAGAAAATTGACAATTTTAACAATTATTTAAATATTCATCATTCACTAACAAATCTTCTTAATTGGGATTAATATGAGACTTAGGCAACCGAAGACGGATTATTGATAAAACAAAAGAATTCTCAGAATTCATCAAAAAATAAAGTTAATAAATTATTTGTATTTTTTTTAATCTACAGTCCGGGAACCTAATATTAAGTGGAAGTCACCTTACTAGTAGACTAATTTTAAATAAATATTTAATTTATACCAAAATATTATGTATACTTATATTGGTATACCTCAATTTCTCTGACGATCTACCAAGATCTGTAAGTTTTCTCATTAAAAATGGGCAAATGAAAAATCCCGATAGAATCCCTTAGGATTATTTCCTTAGTCGAATTTTAAAAACATTAAAATATTTAATTGTATTTCAATGTCTAAAGGTTTTCAAGTATTGATAATTTATGTTCATTAAATACGTTTGTGAAATTACGAATGTTATGGTGTGAAACCAATTAATGTTTGAGAACCTTTAAACTATTTTTAAAAAGCCAATAAAAATTTTAATTTATAAAATGATAATTAATATTTGTCTTGAATGTAATAAATTTATTCGATATTAATTTCTTGTTTCATATTTAACCGTTTGAGCACGTCCCAGTTTAGTGCAAATGCAATGCATCATATGAAAATTAGTATTATGTGATATATTAACCTCTATATTTGTGCAAACATATATAATGCTTATTGTATGAGCTTGGTAAACATTATATCATTTTTTTTTTATCATAAGAACTTCTAAAAATATATAGAGGTTAATATATATATATATATTTTTTTTTTTTTTTTTTTGCTACCCTCCAGGAATTTCTTGAATAAATACAGTCTTTATATATACATTTATATACATACTGTATTTATTCAAGAAATTCCTGGGGGGTAGGAAAAAAAAAAAATATATATATATATATATATATTAACCTCTATATATTTTTAGAAGTTCTTATGATAAAAAAAAAAAATGATATAATGTTTACCAAGCTCATACAATAAGCATTATATATGTTTGCACAAATCATTATATACAATTTAAAAAATTATGGATAAAGAAAATAAATGATTTTACTACTGACTGAAGGTCTTATGGATAAATAAAAATTAATGGAAATATACACATTAATATTTATTTCATGTTTTGACCTAAATCTTGATCATTATTAAAAATATAATAACTTACATTATTTCTTCTTGCGATGATTTATTTAGTTATTATTGATTGCTAATATCAATGTTAGTAGAATGGCCACAAATATTTATTTAAAGACCTTGAGTCCTTAGGGCAACTATAAGAAAAGTTTGCTATAAAACAAAAAGGTTTATAAAATAAAAGAAATTTTTGAACCTTATTATAATCTAGTATTAAAACTGTTAATTATAAAATATTGATTGTATAATGAAATAAAAACAAATAAAAAAAATGGATGGGGGGATTTGGAATTTTACGCAATAAATTAAATAAAGATAAATATGGTTGTTACTATGATAAACTAATAAGAAAAAAAACGAACTTATAACGGTAGATATACATAACATAGACATCAGGTTTAAGTATATACCTTATAAGCTACTTTTTATGAGATCAATTTTTACTTTAAACTTTTCGATTGCGATAATTTTTTTTTATTGTTTATATTAATAATATTTTATTTTGTAAAAATACTTCTATATTTTAATAAAGATAAAAATTTATTGTTTCTCTTATACTGCAGGAAACTTTATTTTTCGTTTAAATTACCCAATACACAGATATATTTGATACAATATGACTTTGGAGCAAATTCAGTCTTAGCCACCAACCAAATTTATGCCATTTGTGGCTAAGACTGAATTGTTATAATACAAGTTTCATGTTGTTTCTATTAAATCGATTTTATTATATTCAAATTCAAAATTCGCCGAAAATGACTTTTTTAAAATTCATATTTTAAAAAGTACAAGGTTTTCAAGACTGAAATTTCATTAGCAAGTAAAAAATTAACAGATTCATTTTCATACACATTTTCTTAAAACATGTTTCAGTCGAAAAGCAAATTAAAAATGACCGAAGAGAAGAAACTGTAAGCTTTCATTTATTTATTTTTTTACTATGGTTTTTAACTATCAAATAAATATGAAATAAATGATAAAATAAAACACAAAAATCAAAAATGTCGAGCAACATGGTCTGAGTGATTTCAAATGGATTGATCAAATGGATTCAATAAATTCTTAAATTTTGAAAATCAAATCATTACTATTCTCATGGGGGCGAGGTAGTTCAGTGATTGAAGCATTCATCTGCTCTACATGATGTAAAATCACAAATATATTATTTCGAAATACAAATATAAATACAAAATAATTTATGATTCTCCCTCATAATGCTACAAATAATTCATAAATAATCACGTCATCCTTCTGTTATCTAATTTTCATAACATTCACCAGTCGACCTCGTCCTAAAATGTTAAATGACATTTTTTTTTAAATTGATTTATATCCACTAATTATGAATTTATTTTTTAGACACTAACATTACCTAGCTGATAACTATTTATTACAACCGGAATAAAATTAAAATAAAAAGTTTACAGAAAATTGTATGAATTTTTCTACAAACTTGTTAGATATTAGATTAAGAATTTTTTCAAATTATTAGAAAATTCCAAATAGAAAGATAATTAAAAATTAGATAAATTAAGGGTTTAACAATCTTTTGAAATAATTCACATAAATCTTTAATTATACGCTTTATATTTTCGAATTTCTTCAAATACAAAATCTGTTATTTTTTATGTTACATCTTGCTAATCATTAATTTTAATAATCATTATTAAATGATTTTAATAACATATTTCTGTGCATAGTGTATTAAGTGCAAAAATTATATTTTTTGAAAAACACAAAGAAAGAGAGAAAACTTTCTCATGGTAGCAATAAAAATTCACAAAATTGCACTTCACACACTATTCGCACTTGCCACAGATTTATACTCAACATATATCATCAATCTGCAACAAATCCATTCAAAGTTTATAACATATCGTTTCGAAAATAATTTCCACCTGAAGTTTTCTGAAATATGTAAATATTATAAAAGAATCTAACATACTAATAAATATATATGTATTTTATCTATATAAAGCTTGAATGTTTATTTTAATGCAGTTTCTTATTTTATATTTAACTTTTAATTTTATATATAAATATTTTCGCAGATACGAAAATTGGTATGTATTTTTTTTAAATACTTTTTTTGCTCTAAATAAAAATATTTAATAAGTTTACATTTGTGTTGTATACGTTCAAGACATTTTATTTTTATTTCAGTATTACATGAAATAAAAAATTGTTATATTTTAAGTAAAGTATATCTCGAATGTCGTTACTAATTGTAAGGGGCAGTGAAGTTTATTGTAGTTGGTGTCATTTCAACTTAATGAGCAATTTTTTAGGAAGCAGCCTTTTTCAAATATTAGCTTAATTTATAATAAAACTGAGCAAATTTCGAAGATTTATAGATTAAATATTCTGCACATTAGTAGTCAAATGTACTTAATGCACATTTGACTACTACTATTAATGTACTTGTTTTCAAATTAAAGAATATCCAACTGAAGCATAGATTTCAAAACCCTCCATATAAATTATAAAATCCATATATTTCATGGCACTAATTTATAAAAATTAAAATATACATCTACGATTTAAATATGGTTTGGAAAAAAACAAAACATTTATTTGTGTTTAAATTTTTAAAAAAGTATCTTAATACGAAATTCGATTTCTAAAATAGTTGTCAGGAGAAAATGTATATGCTAAAAAAAAAATCATTGATCTTTTCCGAATTGTAATGCCAATCTTTCTGAAAGCCTTGTTCGATTTAAAAAATATGGATATAGATAGCTGTTGGTAGAAGGTTTTAAATTCCAAGTGAATGTTATGAAAAAATTAATCTTTTATCAATCGAAATACAGAGTTAAATCCGAATAAAAAATTTCTTAAGGTACAGTTTAGTAATATATAACAATTTTCAATATATGAGGCTCTGGGAGCACATTTCACATTCGTACGGTTGTATTATGAACGGTGTCTAAAATATGAGAGTTGATTAAAAAAAAAAACGATATTAAGCTATGGTTTTATCGAGTTAAAATGCGATCATATGTATTAATTATTATATGCATAATGTAAAGTTCATCAAAACTTAAATGCAAATTTTATAAGTTTTTATTACTGTAGAGATAAAAATATTAAATTATTTATAATTGTAAACGCTTGTTATGTACCAACTAAAAAGAGATCCAGTTAATGAAGGCTACAGGGAATCTGAAGGAAATAAATAAATAATATATAATTATTTATATAATATTTAATAGTTGACCGTTGCATTATAAAGGAAGGAGATGGAAACTATTTTATTAAAAGCCCACTTTTAAATTCTTATTACACTTTTAAGGGCTTTTAATAAAATAGTTTTGCCACTACTCAGCCTATTTATGACCGCCACCCCGGACCATCTCCTTCCTTTATAATTATTTATTTACATTGTGTATATTTATGAGTGTGAAATATTATCTAATGATAGGTAATTAAGGATTAATTTAAGAGAAAAGTAATTATGTAAATTTAATAACGAAATATAAAAAGGATTAAAACTGGGAATTGAATAAGACTTATCTAAGTAGTTAGATACTAGTATTGCCCAAATGCGAGACCAAGACTAGTCTTGGTCTTGCGCACTCAGTATTGCTCTTGATCTTGCGCAACAGTCTTGCAGTTACCGATTAGCTCATTACTGTAATTTTTTAGATAGAAGAAATCTAGTCTGGTATATACGAAATATGTATTCGTAAATTCGATTTTTTTTATTAGTCTTGGTCTTGTTCTTGCAAAGTGCAAGAAATTAATTATAACATTGATTGTTATGTTAAACGATTTGATTGAATTAAATAGTTGCCATTTTATTGTATTATATATTTTATTAAATTAAAATTCTTTGAATGAAGGAAAATTCTGTAGCCAAATAATTGGTGATAAATCTGCTATTTATTTTTGTGCTAATTAGGCTTATGTTCCTGAATTCCTGTCATAAAGTTCTCATTAGAAATTAGTTCTGAATGAAATAGTAGCTATCAGGCAGAAAATGTGAGATAAGGAAATCATTAATTACGATATAATTTAAAAAAATCCAGTAAATGTATTCAGATGTCATTATTACGATTGTAAAAAGTCATTCATTTTTCTCGATTAAGCTTAGTTCTTTAATAAAGAAATTATTATATATTACGAAGTTTGTTAATGACCTAGTTGTAATAACCATTTATTTTATTCATTTATTTTTTGGGAAAGGAGATTAAAAAATAAGAACACTGCAAGATAAACTATCAAACTCCTTTGAAAAACAAATATCAGACAATGTATATATTATCCATGGTGGAGATGGTATATCGAAGTACCAATCGATTTTAATATTGGCCTGAAACTATCGATTCCATCAAAATAACGATAGTCGATATTTTTATCGATATGATATATTTTTTTTTTTAACCCGTAATTTTGAAAGATGAATATCAATATAAAATTGATTGTCTAGCTAGTACATTGGCACATTTACAAAAAATTCGTTTTCCTATTTAAATTATTTAATGGAAATATCAATTCTTCTACCCTCCTGAGTAAAATTAATTTTCTAATTCCTGTCCATCTTCGTCATTTACATAATTTTTTCAAAAAATTTCATTCAATCAATTTAGCCTTCCATTTACCCATAGATCGGATTCAGCGAAATGCTAATTTATTTGCATCCTACATAGATTCATTTGACAATTCGTGACCTTACTTGGAGAAGGTTCTAATTATCAAATTTGAGGAAATTAAGTTTATTGAGTGTGAAGGGCCGAGCTTTATTCAATTCTACTTACGCATAATGTCAATATTATTGAAATATCGATATTTTCCTCTACTATGCCCTACATTTTATATAAAACAGATAAAATGAGTATATATTTTTTTTTAACCATCAGATTCATATATAATTCCTAGGGCTTTCAAAAAACGTTAGTTTTAATTTATATTTCTATATTAAAATATCAAAGGAACCATATCGATAATCGATAATATCAATGTAGATACTATCAATGGTAAAATATCGATTATCGGAAGGAAAACATCGATATTTCGATAATATCGACTATCGATGGCCATTCCTAGTCCATGATTTCGAGATATCTTAAAATAATCAGAGATATATTCGTGTAAATAGAAAAAAATTACGAAATTATTCATTCATGCTAAATTACTGTACAACGTTCGTCATGATGGTCATACGATATCTAGGTATACATACTAATACAAATATACTTGAATAAATTTTTAGTCATGTAGAAGACGCATGACGTATTGATTCACAGTATAGATTTCGAGGATATTTTTATCTTAAATATTTAAATAAAAATTACGAATCAGGAAAAAGATTACATTCTTTCTGAGTTGACTATCGACAACTTAATGACCATTCTAATTTTTAATCCACTTTTTTCAAAAAGGTATTAAATTTTTTTGAAAATATCTTTGATTTTGTTTATAGTTCAAAAAATCGTTCGAAAATTGTCAATAAAACTATTAATAATAGTATTATATAGCTTATTTTATAGTTATTAAATTAATTAATCACTTTCTAATTTTTAACGTCGTCATAAACGTTTGAAATCGAAGAATATTTCTATTTATATAATAGACGCGATAAACACACTATTATAAAGAAATAAAAAAAAAGCTTTCACAATATTTTCTGATTTGCGGAAGAAAAAGTATATGCTGTATATAATAGGTATATTATAAATATTATAACTTAATAACATATATGATCGACATGATTGAAAATATATCCGGGGTAATTCGGTAAATAAATTTACAATGTCAGATTTCATCTAAACATTATCAAATGTTTACGATATCTTGTGATTTCACTCTTTAGGATCTTTATAAATCAATTAATGTTCAATTTAGCTAACGTTTAACATTATTTAATGTTGTGCACGTTTGTGAACGCAACCGCCGCCCTAGGATATATGCGTATGTATGTCCCCGTGCTTCTGCTGACTCTATTCAACAATAATCCATGGAACAATGGATCTAGACCGATTTGTGCTTGAACCCTTGTCAGTCGGTGTGTAAGATTGGCCTCAAAGAGGTCAATTCTGGAGCTGTTGGTATCATGTCACAGCATCTATGAATATCATGGTTCGCAGAAATGTAGCGATGAATAGCCCCACCAGGTGTGTTTTTCAGCAACTTATATCTGTAAGCAGAGAACCTCCAAATATCTTGCATAGACTTTTTAAAAAAGTGTTAAATTTTATATACATACTACACTACCATGGCCAATTTCCAATTCATACGGATGGTGTTACTTAAAAAAACTTGTAAGATAATAACATGTGAAAAGAGTTTGTTATATGATAAAGAAATTCGAAATTACCTTTGTAGAATCCAGATCTCCAAGCTTTTGCTCCTCAAGATGAAGGACAAAGGACACCAGAATATTTCAATGATCTATTCTCAGACATGTAACTGGTATTGGAAGTCAGTGAGGGTTGAGTGAGTGCACAGTTGCTGCAAGCACACACATATCGAGCTAAAAATTTATAATATAGCTTAGCATTTATAATATGCAAATAGTATGGTCGTTCTGCATTGCAATAAGCATTTCAAACACACATCTAAGTGCGAATTCTATGGAAAATATTCCATTGTGTGCAGTACCATCATCTGTTCCAGAAGAAGCTCCTCGACAGGTTATCACGTCCGATTCGTTCTGTCAGCAACCTCTTATTGAATACACTCCACTCTTGTTCTCTTATTGGCCTGAGACTCCTCTTCAGACCTTGTCGCATTGAAGGAGGCGAGGTCATCCTGCGATAGTGAGGCGGCTATTATGGATCAGTGACCAGTCATCTTGGACAGATCTATTTCAAGGTTTCTCTCCCATCTATCTTCTTTTATTTTATTTTCTCTTCTTCAAAAAGATGATGAGTTACCGATGGTTATACATCTTTGTATCATGTACCGCCTTCACCATCCCAAAATATTACTTTTCAATATTATCCAGAAAATGTTTTAAATTTTATTTGGAGCTTAACCCATTCCAATTACGTATCGCAACGTTGTGGAGAATAGCGGTTTAAATAAAAAACACTGGTTTGGGAAATGACTTTCAAATTGGATGAAACAAAACTGTCAGGAATTTCAATCAAGATATTTTTGTTGAGTTAGCCGAAGTTTCGATCCAACCATGTGGGCCATCCTCATGGCTTAATTATTGTATTTTCATTATCAGATAATGGTACAGAATGTAGTGAACCATCATCTAATAATGTAATGGAATTCTTTGCCACATAACATCCATCAAGCCTCTTCCCTGTCAACTTTCAAATACCTCCTTTTCCAATACCTCCTTACATCCCAAACAGAAGATTTACCACCATAAATTTCATTTTATGAACTGAATTTGCGTGAAGTAAATAGTGGTGCCTACTGTTTAAGTTTTAACATAAAACAGCAATGATCTTTGTCACCTAGTTTTACTATTATTTTTACTATTTATTTATTTTTCTCTTCCCCTCAGGTTGTGCTTTTTATTTTTTTTCGGGTACATATGTTCATATTTTATATCTTTGTTTTTATGTGTACCAATATGAGAATGTACGTATAAATAGTTCCTTTTAGTTATTTTTTTTTTCCATTACACTACAAGTATCGTAAGACTTTATTTTATCTTAGTGTCTGCATACTATTATATAAACCACTGTAGATACTATTCCATTTTGTATTAAGTTAGTTTTCTATTAGATAGCCTATTGTTTATAAATTGTGTACTTATGTATATATAAATATGTAATTTCTCTTCTTTTTTTTTTCATCACAATTAAGTAATTTTGAGAAGATTTTATGTTCATTTGTATACATATTTTATTTTTTATTGTTTACTGGTTACATACTTTTTAAATAATGTATATAATATTAAAATTTTTAGCAGTTAGTTTTTGGCCAGATTTGTACTTTACTTTGTATTAACTCACCATTGTTATTCTAAAGGGACATAGTAATAGAATAAAGTTTAATTTTCTAAAAAAAAAAAAAAAAAAAATGTACATTCAAGAACTGAGCCTTGAGGATGACCAACACCGTCGAAACGTCGGTAAACTCAAAAAAACTTTACTAAAATTCCTGACTATTGTTTCATTCCTATAGTTGATGAATCGACTACTTGCCCATATCTGACTTTTAAAATGTTTTATTCTTCCCTTTTATACTGTGAATGGATAAGGAAAGTTCCTCCTAGCATAAGATATTTATAAACAAAACTAAGCCAACTAGATTCAGCATAGTTTCTTCCTCAAGTCTATTTGTTAGTGCATTTTTCTTTACCAAAATTAGGATTTTTTTTTATTTATCTTTTACTGAAAGTTTTTGAATGGAATATTCCAATAATGAGTCCATTTTAAAATAAATAACTTCCTTTTTTAATCTACATGATTACTAGGTACAGTTAATATTATTTTAATATTACTAGTATTGCTCAACTTTACAATATCATCAGAAAAAAAATTGAACTATTGCATAATAAGATCGAAGAAAGTTGTGACTGATCAATAGTATTTATGAATATAGACTAGCAAACAAACATAATATACAGGAAAGTTATATTCGTTTGCACTATTAGAAAACACCGAAAAATGGCTTTGATTCGATATTATGGAATATCTCCGTTTTTAAAAGATATGATCTTGGAGAAAAGAAAATATTATCTAATACTCAATCATCGTTTTTGTGCAAAATATTAATTGGTGGAAAATAGAATAATGTTCCATCTCAGAAATCGAAAAACTTTTATATACTTTTGCTCTAAAAAAAATTAGTTAAGACAGATGGCACATTTAAAATCTTTGTTCATAATATCAAATGATAGTCATCCATATAATTCCGAATGACTCCAGTCAATTTCATGCATATCATCAAACTCTTCCTTTAAATGTTGTTTAGATAACAATATTCAAGGGATTAAATACAAATTAAATTAAGGCATTTAAAAAAATCAGATTTGCTAATTAGGGAACCAGGAGAAAAAACTTTAGACCACTAAAACTGGCTCCACAGTAAAACCCACAACCTGATTCCAAACTTGAAACAAGAATTTTTCATTTAAAAGAATGATTTCATGAACTGCAGTTACACAAGTTGATCTGGTCATAATAAAATGCGAATGATAGGGAATTCATTTAACCGCTGAGGATTCATATCTCCTGTATACAATGGTATACCTCAGAAATGTACTACTTCATTTTACCACTAATGTTCAAAAAGAATGGTTTTTTAAAAATATTTTTAAATATACAGTGAATTTATAAGTGAAAATCTTTTTATAAATTAGGAGATGAGATAAGCTTAGTCGGTAAAAAATATGAACTAAACAAGTCTTATATACACTTTCGCTAGTCATAAGTTTAGCGGTTTTTTTTATAGATTTGATTTGCGATATGAAGCACAGTTACAAATCCGCTTACGGCTGAGTAAGTACAAAATAGCGGGAGGATGAATCAGACGATTAGAATGCAGTTCACCACTGATTTTCAAGTTTTTTTCTTTAGAGTAACCATCAGGGATCCCTCCCCCCAAGGTCGATGGCGCAAGCCTACACTCCCCCTCCCCAACTCCTCTCTCTCGATCCAAAGATATTTTATTGCTCATCTTTTCTTAAAAACAGAGCAAGCTAAGATAGAATTAGAAAAATCTTACACAATTGCACTTGCTGCGGTCTGTCCCATGTTTTTCTTTTGTCCCTTCGTCCGAAAATTCATAACCTCCTAGAAATTTGTCTTCCTAAAAAATTCCAAAACCCGTCATGAATCCCCCTTGTGGGCAGCCCTGGTAACCATTAAAGGTTTTCTATTTACAAACAGATTAACTGTAATATGATGTGTCTGGTAATAATTTTTATGTAACGGAGGATTTATCATCTATTTACATAGCGAAAAGGTTGCTGTTTCTTGTTTTGTATCATTGTTTCATATTAGTTGGTGAAAAGTTGTACGTATCTCAGATCATTATCAAACGAAAAATAAGATCAGCCATTTAAAAGGAGAATTTTTTTATTCGAAGTTCGTCAAAGGGTTTCAATAGAAATTACGTCTGCTATTCAATCCACAGACGGACACCGTTCGTATACTGTCATTATAAGCTATTGCGGTATTACTCAACCGAAAAAGCCCGACCGTTAGCAATATCTGCTACTCAATAGTGGGTGGCGCGCCTGGGAGAGTGTTGGACGTAACAGGTATAGAAAGTGTTTGTCGAACACAAAAAAAAAAAAAAATGAGAGAGAGAGAGAGAAAGAGGAAAAACAAAACAGAAAATATCTTTTTGTTGACCCCGTGGAACAGAAAATATACAGAAACTAAACAGATCAGAAAATATATTTTAAAAAATTCGTTGCCATAAAAATGCTCTGGAAATAATCCTTATATCTGAAACTATTTTTCCTCTGTAGGTATTAATATATTATTAATCGAAAAAATCTGATAATTAATAAAAAAAAAAAGATTAAGAACTTGAAATTTGTCTCTTGTGAACTCATAAAAATTAGGGCGAAGGCACCAGTTATGGACAGGTTGGATTTTAAATTTAAATAATAATCTTCTTTGTTGATATAAAGGTTCCAGTTTTTTCTAGATTGAAGAACGATACCCTCTGTTGACGACTGTATGAACAAAGTTCACAAAAGAAAATTTTAAAATGCCTATCATTGTTGTTTCTATAGTGCTAAACAAAACAAAAAAAAAAAAAACAAAAAAAAAGTTAAATAAATATTTTAGAATTTTTCTGAGGTGTGTCCATTACTGGTACCGACTGTCAATTACTAAAACAATTGAATTTCGAGGTGTCCATCACTAGTGCAAAAAGGTGTTTTTTTTTTAAATGGAGATTATACCTGCATAACTGAATATTTTAATTTTACAGTGTTAAATAGAAAAAACGGACCCTAGAGATTCTAAATGCTTAAAGGAGTAGTTTATAACTAATGTATAATAATTACGACGGCAAAAGCCAAAAAAAAGACAAAACTTTCGATAGCTTTCAAAAAAAAAGTTTTAGATTGATTAAAAAATGTTTTAGATTAAAAAAAAGTTTAGGTGGTTTAAAAAAAAAAGTTGATTCATTTTTTTTTAATCAATAAAAATATATTTTTTTATTTAAGGAGATTAATTAAAATTTTCGAAAATATTTTCCGGATAAGATATGTTTATATGATGCTCTATAGTTTTTCTTGTCATTCATTAATTGCCTTAAATTTTTTTTCATCAGTTTTATTAATGGAGGCCACAGAATCATTATCTACTTTGCTTCAGTTATTGTTATAAATTCTCAAGTACCAATTTTTAAAGCAGATCCGATCACATTTCGATGTGATTTTTGATTCATTGTGAAGTAAAATTTTATTTATATTAATTTTAAAAATCTGAACATGATTATCATGTAGAACATTATTCTATTATTTCTTATTTCTTAATTAATATAAACCTGATATGTATTTTATTAATGTAAATAATTTATATAACAAATATAACAATGAATGTGGTGATACTTGTTAGGAGCAATGGGCGTTAGAAGCATACTTACTTGGTTTGGGTCTGTTCGATTGTGACGTCTATGGTGGTAAAATTGAAACTCGACTGTTTTTATTTAAATACCTCATGATCCATCATCGTGCAAGTCATTAAATGCAATTGTACTATTAAACAACACAAACAAAGCAACAATAATGCATAGCAAATATTTAAAGTTCATTTTTTTTTTAGAATGTCCTCTTGCAACGTTTTTCATTGAGCATGTCCTTCATTTAAAATTTAATACATTTTATACATAAAATTTTAAGAAGCCTCTTCATCATCATGAGAAATACAATTCATGCGTCATTGAATAGTCAACACTGGAGGAACGATACCTTAATAACAATTTGTATCAAATTTGTAGTTATACTTTAGAACACGAAGTTGCCAAGTAGTTAATATTATATTGTATATGTATATATGTATATATGTGTATATATATATATATATATATATATATATATATATATATATATATATATATATATATATATATATATATAGAATAGAATAGAATAGAATAGAAGAAAATGATTTTATTCCTGGACGAAGTGCCTTCAGAATAACAAAAAGTATAGAAATTAAAATTTTACATCTGGTCACATAAAAACAAACATAAAAAGTAAAGATAAAGATAAATCAGTAAAAAAAAACAAAAAAAAATATTAGTTCTACATAATATATACAAAATAAAATAAAATAATCTATATACAAAACTCTCGAAACCATACTAACATACTTAAAACTATGTACAATGGTAAAATATAAATAAACCCTTTTAGAAAAAATACAAAAAAAAAATAAATGTAAATTCTTCTTAACAGTAAAATATATAAATATGTATATTATATATATATATATATATATATATATATATATATATATATATATATATATATATATATATATATATTGCATCAATATTATATTATTTTTGGAAATAAAAATATTTCTTTCAAAACTGTTCTTATCGCAAGCATTTATAATTCTTTTTATTATAAAATTCTTCAACACTTTAACTGCATATCTGATTACCTTGATGGAGAGTTAACGTGTATTCTGAATCTTAATTCGTTTGTGTTCGTAGTTTTCATGTTTGCCTAGGGCGAAAAAGAACTTTTCACATTGTGTGAATAGGTGCCATATCTTCGTAGTTGTAATGAAATTCTTCCTACCTTCTTTACTATTACTATGGATAAAAATTAGAGGTTTTAATAACATAACATGATTTTTTGTTTAGAGACGGAGCAGATACAGTGTATTGAGTTTAGGAACAAGTCCATATTATAACTGGACGGTTTTCAAAATTCGTAGAACCGTATACAGGGTGTCTCAGTAATTAATGAGCAAACTGTGGAAAGTGATTCTAGACAAAATTTTCAAAAAAAAAATTCATATAATGAATGGACCAAAATGTTTATGAACAAAATCGTACAAGTGCAAGACCAAGACCAAGATCGCTAAACTAATGCAAGACCAAGGTTAAAGCAAGAACTTGACAATTTTTGTTAATATATGTAAAGAATTGGCATAACCACTTTTGCATTTAACTCTTCCAATTTTTCATTGAGGTTAAGTTAGGTTTCCCCTATCTAAAAAATTACAGTAATATCTCTATAATAATAAGCTGATAGGCAACTGCAAGACTATTGTGAGAATCTTGCGCATGACCAAGACCAAGACCAAGACTCGTCTTGGTGTCGCATTAGGGCAAAACTACATGGGCCGATTCCGAACGGAAAAAAAGTTAAGTCCTATTTTGAGTTTGTTTTTTCTAAGGTTTTCAAGGTTCTAATTGAAAGGGAAGGAATTTCTCAAAAACTGTTAAAGATAATTAAATTTTAAGTACACCATCGTAAAGTAGAATTTTTTTTTGGAGAAAACAATGTTTAAATTTACTAAGGTCAATGTTAAAAGGGACTTTCAGGAGATCTAATACGGCCACTGTACTGCTGCAGTTACAGTACCCATAAACGAGCAGCATATATCTGTACAGTGGCCGTATTCGATTTTTTGAAAAAGCCCTATTATCATTGACCTAAGTAAATTTAATCACTCTTTTCTCAAATATAAATTGTCTAAATCTAAATAATTTAATTATCTTGAGCAGCTTTTAAGAAATTCCTTCTTATTCAATAAAAACGTGAGCACCTTTCGAAAAACATAAAATTGGTCTTAACTTCTTTTTCTGTTCAGAATCGGCTCATGCATTAAATTAACTATTTTGTATAAAAACACTTTCCAGGATTTGGCTATTAAGAACTAAAACATTTGTACACTTGTATACATTTCAATATATTTCGCAATCGTAAAATTGTTATTCATGCGCTGTGAAATAATTTGAGCATAAGTTAGTACCAGAGAATCGAGGAAAAAGGTTCAATCTAATCATTAAGATCCGTAACGGTTACAAGATAGTAACAGATAACGAGGCTATAGATTACTTGTAACTGTGTTGATGTTTTAATAAACAGAATAGACAAAATTTAAGTGTTATACATGTAATTATGTACTTTAATACATCTAATATCTTTTCTGTGACTTTATATATATATATATATATATATATATATATATATATATATAAAAGAAATTTAAGTATAGTCTACTTACGGGCAAATAAAATGTATACGAAACCCTCACGATTTGAAGTAATACTGACATTCCTCGTAGAGATGGGACCAATTTTATAACTAGGTTAATTACTATAAAGACAATAATTGCTATTTATGATTATAAGTTTAGTGTCACGTAAGAGATTACATAAGAGAACAAGTTCTTGAAAGTTGTTGCTTTTAATTGCAGGTCATGGAACAGCCAGGAGGCCCCTATTGAGAAATGTACTGGACGCATTTGATATTCGGTATGTACGCATTTTTACCTTAATTATGCAACAAAAAAATATATTCATAAGAAGCAATTCATGACATAAACATAACATGAAAAAATAGCATTCTATATGAAAATGTGCTTATTTTTTCACGATTCTGATATGAATTTTTTTTTCATGGCATATATGGTTGAACTATTCGAAAGTGTAACTAAATACGTTCAGAAATACATGCCGTATAAAATGAAAAAATATTTATATAGTAGTACCGTTATTATAATAAATTATTATCAACCAACGTTTCGTAATTCTCATTCATCTGAGTTCCAGATTAACATCACAATACAATTCAACACAATTAATAAAATAAATAAACATAACAATCTACATCATTTTTAAATATAATCATTACCTTGAACAAGAATTGCACATGACAATTTTTTTCATAAATCATTCAGTACAGAAAGGATTTTTTAAAAATATGCGAAAAAATTAAATAAGTCAAATTTTTTATTACTCATGTTTTTCGCTTACACATTATATTTAAATATTTAGGAACAACAGAAAAAAGGTAATAATAACACCAATTTTAAAGTAATGATTTATTTAAAAGATTAAGATTGATTATTATAAGTGGATAGATGTGTTGTAATAATGATAATTGTATTGTAAAATATTCCTGAAGATGGGGCAGAGCCCAGAATAGTTAATTATTTAAGCGGAAAAAAATAAGCAATAAAAACTTTAGTCCGGGAGGAAGATTTAATTTTTTTTATATACCTTCGTTAGTTTCTCTATATTTTTTTTTTTTTTTTTTTTTTTTTACAGATGTATGTTAATTTTCTTATTTTACTTACTACAACTTTTTTTCATTTATCACTATTTTAGTTATCATTTATATGTATATATTGTGTGAATGTTTAATGAAGCCCTAAAATTAATGCCCTCCAATGTGGCAGAATGTATTAATTTTGAAATAATAATAAAATTAAAAAAAACACATTCAAGAATCATAGCTTTTTATTTTTCTTAGATCCTAAAATCCGAACCTAACTATTTTAGTTATTTTTAGCGGATTAAGTGCCCTACATTAAAACTGTTGGTACTCAATGAACGCGGAATTTGATGCTCTACAACTTTGATCCTATGAGTTTTATCTCTTAATGAATTCATTTCCAAGAGCGCCATTTGCAGTAATCTGTATCAGTTTGTGACTAATTTGGTAAAAATTATTGTTGGTTGACCGTGGTTTTCAACTATACCACTTAACCAAATTATCAAGTTTAGGCAGTTTTAGTATGTGACACTATTTATGAAAAAAAAAAAAAATCAACAGTGCCCTCCCTGTTCTTATTGCTTATCTAAGACACTACTAAGGAAGTATATATCAAATTAATTTTTGTAGTTAAGTTTTTTTACTATGATATATATCTGAGTGATTTTTTTTTAAAGCGAAAAATAGAACTCAATAGCGTAAAAAAAGACAAAAAAAATTAGTGGATTAACTTTAGGCTTGCGTAAATTTCAGATTTTCAAACTCGAATAAACACACAAATAAATATATATTCATACATATAAGTATATATATTGCTCGTATATGGTCTATTATTGATCATATCTTATTTAATGAAGACTAAGGATCGGAATAGTTCAAGTGTAAAGGATCAGTAATATGCTATTGATTAATGTTTAGAAATAATAATTAATTATATAAAATATATCATTTATTTGTCTTTTTAATGTTAAGTGGTATGCATATATAATTCCTCTTTCGTGGAACGTTTTAAAGTATTAGGTGAATTTGATTAAAAGTCAATTATTATTATATAGTATATAATTGATCAAAAACTCATTAAAAAATTATCATGGTACTGATTGCAAGAGTGAAAAGCTTAAAAAATTTTGATTTAGCACCATAAATTCATTGTACACGATAAAATTTTATGTGGATTTTATCCAAATGAATCGAATCAGGAAAACGTTATTGAAAGGTCGTTTTATATGAATTTTGTAACAACGTAATTAAGATTAAGGTCAAGGCTAGATATATCCATTTCTAACCATAGCTGATTATATTTCTATTTATAATTAAATTTGCAAAAAATGTATGAATATTCGTGACATGATAGAATTAGGATAAACCAGACTTGAATTGGCCGAAACGTTGTGATAAGTTCATGAATAAATTGTGAAATTGTAAAAACCCACCTTGATCAAATTACATTTATACATAATAACCAAATGCTCATCCGTCTTAATTGAGGATGTCGACACAATAAGGACCAATATGATGAGGCTTCGGTTTTTAATGAACTGGGGCCATAATTTTCTGTTATTTAACGTATAACGGGGTATTTACGGGGGTAGGGAGACTCTCTTCTCCAATGGTAAAATATATTCATGTTATATGAAAACAATTATCTCTAAAAGTATTATTGTTCGTCTAATTACATTTAATAGGACCTACAAGAATCACTTAAACACCATTTCATATATTGGTAATTAGTTTCTTTCTTTCTTCCGAAGTAATTATCGTAATATATATATTATAAATTCTTGAACTTACTTTGTTATTCCATCCACTTAAGTAGAAGACCACAATCTATTAATGTATTTAACCCACTTTATGAATAGTTTATCAAAAAGTATAAGGTAAATAGAATGGATGTTTAATCAACCGAAAATTATACCGCCAGCTCATTAAAAACCGAAGCCTCATCATATTTGTCCTTATTGTATCCACATCCTCAATTAAGATGGATGGGCATATATATATATATATATATATATATATATATATATATACATATATATATTAGGATAATTTTTATTATTACGATAATATTGCGATTTTTTAGTATATATATATATATACTAAAAAAATCTTTCGGACCGAAGCTCCCCCAAAAATTAAATCATGGATCCGTTAGGGCTCACCAGAGAGTTATTCATGAACTAAGAATACTTATTCAAAGAAGGGAGAAACAAAAGTGGATACGACAACCATGGCTGGAAGCTGTTTAGTAATTGATATCGATTATTCTAGATAACGGAATTTCTCTTCAAGTTTTCTAGAATTTTATAACTTCATAGGAATTTTGTTTAGGTATTGAAATGGGCATGATTGAGTTGATTCAATTAGTAAACAAAAACTCTGTCGAATCTATTCCGTATGTTTTTTGCAGGCATGTAAAATACTTTCAACAAGCACCTGAAATGTTTAGAAAGATGTTTGATAATTACGTTATTTCAACAAGTGACACGGACGTTGATGGTTTAAACTCTAAAAATAAAAAAATAAAATCGGTCCAATCCATTACCAACCGATGGCTGACAATGAATTATTTTTCTTTTGTACTCAGAGGGTGCTCTGAAAAATAAATTGCCCATCTGAAATTCCACCCGATTACAATACTTTCCTTACCTTGTGGCAGCAGGCTAGTAGGGAAAAAAAATTAATCTTTTGGTCAAGAGAAAAATATATTTCTGTAGGCTCACAGATTCATAAATAGGCCATGCCATTCAACTTTCACACCTAAGTGTTCGCCAGTAATTCATTTATTTTGGTCACGTTCGGAAACCAGTTCATTTTTTTCTTCCTAAAAATTTCTCTTTTACCCATATATTGCTCAATTGCGTAAGGTATTATTGTGTTTTTTCCAAATCGTGTCATTCAGGTGAGATCTTTGTTAGATTAGCAAAAGGTATAGGATAAAAGAGATGGTATAGCTGTTTAAAAAAAATGATTAAATCAGATTTTGGACCTGTAACCATCTATATACTTAGGGATTCAAAGAGGACTTTTTAGTCGCTAAACTAAGCTTTATTCTGTTTAAAAAAAATCATAAATTGTTTTCGATTTTTTATTATGACCTTTCAACTATATCACAGATACCTCACTATTAAAAAAATGTCTTCGTTTAATAAGCTTCAAGTCCATATTAATAAGATTCAGGTTTATTAAGGAAAAGTTGAGATTCACCTCAAATTGTATAAAAATAATAATACCCGTATTTTAAATAAAACCTGTGTTATAGCAAAAATGGCTGCAATAAATTATTACAAAGCTTTAATATCTTTAATTCCATGTCCTGGAAAAAAAATGTTAAAAATAATGATTTTACGTTTATTTTTTTATCTAATACGGTTATGAAACTGTGTTTATCAACCAGATTTATATTTTAGGAATTGATACGTTTTCATAAGTGTCGAATTAAATGTTCCTAATCTTAATATTTACGTTTTCATGAAAATAATTCAAACAATTAGCAGGTTTCTTTATTTTAAATCTAAATAATTATTAGTAATAGAAACATTTTACTGATCACCTTGATGAATTAAATTAAATATTTTTTTTAATTGTGAGTTGATGGTTGACTGTAAAGAATAATTGAAGAGGATGGTTGGGATGATCAGTCAAAATAAAAAATAAATAATTATATTTATTTTTGCCTTCGTTTCGGCCCGAAGTTCAGGCCTCCATCAGGGCTAAGAAAAGAACAATAGATAACAATAGGTATGAGAAACTATAAATATTGAAGAATAAAGAATTAAAATTAAAAAGGTGAAAGGTTTATACTAAAACATGTACATCTGCTCACTTTTTTAATTATTTATCTATTCAACGAGACAGCTACAGCAACGCGTGGCCGCCCAAAGCTAGTTGTAAATATTTTTTTATTATTATTAAGGTATTTTGCTAATGTTTATATTATATTTTTTTGTACATAATGTGCAAATGTGATCTTACCTCCCTATGACCAATGCCCAAATGACTGAATGTTATGTTATTCAAGAAATAATTTATATATATATATATATATATATATATATATATATAATGGATTCTATTCTCTTAAATTGAAAAAAGCTATTGGTTTTTATGAAATATTTTTGGGGCCATAGAGCTATCTAAAAACTAGTAGAAGGACTATTTACCTTTCCTAATAGTAATATAGATAAAATGTCCTGAAAAAAATGGTTGCCTAGTAGCTAAAGATAATATCATTCACAAATATAATAGAAAGAACATTTGTCTTGGAACAAACTCTGTTAGTAGAACGAGACCGAACGGCGAGTTCAACCAGTTTCCCGTGGTGGTTGACCACTCACTTTGGAGCAGATTTCATTGCATAACCTGTCCATTATACAACGTTTGAACCAAAAATGGTTGTTGCCGAATTTTATAAAAGTAATAATAATAATAGTATATATATATATATATATATTATATATAACCATTATATATATAATAAAAGACCTAGCGAACCCGAATGTTCGATGCCGACACTACCAATGGTTTTTTACACATCTGCCATCCAAACACAGCCCTGCTAGAAAACACAGCTCAGTCTAAACGCAATTCTCCCACCTTCCCTTCGATCTACCCCTCGGACATTTACCAGTCGGCACAGCGGATATTAACCTTTTAAGAATTCTTTCTTTATCAAGCCCAACAATTTTATACTCCCATTTTATTCAATTCGGCGTTGTGTAATCGTCTAAATTCTCCAGTTAGCTCACCCTTCTTGGGTCCGAATATTGTACGCATACTATATTTTCAAAAACGTTAAAGCGTTGTTCATCCTGTATAAAGTAAGCGGCCACGTGAGTTGCGGAAAAGGACGCGCTAGCTATGCAGTTTTGTCATAGAAAAATAACAAGTATTTCCCGCTTTTAGCTTGACCTTAGTTTCCTCTTCGATTTCGTTTTTTCTTCTTATTGTAGATTCTAGGTACCTAAGCCGTCATCGTTTCAACAGCTAACCATATATTTTATCTTATCCGTATTTATTTCGAGCCCCAGATCTTTATCGACTATCATGAGCGTTGTAACTAATTTTTTTTTTAAATATTTTTATTGAATATTACATTCTGTCATCTGGACTTTGATTATAGTAAGGTAAGATCACATTCACACAATACTTACAAAAACAAACAGGACCTAAATAAACAACTAAATAATAATTCAAAAGTATATCTAATACTATAGATAAAATATGGGTGGTAAATATTAAGTATACAGTCTTTTTTAAAAAAATTTAATTTTTTATTTGTGCCAACGTTTCAACCTAAACATGTGGGTCATCTTCAGGGAGTGGTTCGAGCACTGAAGGCTTTCAAGTACTGGAAAGCCTTCAAGTACTTCAGAGTACTTGAAAGCCTACAGTGATTGAACTACGCCCTGAAGACCCACATGTTTGGGTTGAAACGTTGGCACAAATAAAAATATTTTTTTTTTTAAAACACTGCGTCCTTGATATTGATCACCCATGATATGTAGAACAGTCGACTAGCTTCCTTCAATATAGATAAAATAAAATAATTAAAACATAATAAATTTAAAAAATTATTATTAAACAAATCAAAAGCAACAAACACATACATTTTCATATATACTATTTACAATAACAGGTGAGGGAACACCGAGGCAGTCTTGTCCCTCCAACTATGGAGGGAAAAGTAGGACTCCGTAACTAAATAATTTAAAAAAAAAAAAAAGAATTAAGGCAAAAACACATCTGAAACACAGGTATACTTATATACAATACTTATTACAATCAGCCAAGAGAATCAGAAAAAAAACTCCGAACGAGGTTTCTCTCTCCTTCCCCTTGTGGAAGCAGAATTCAAGGAGGATATCTCCGCCACTCTTTCACTTGTTCTAAAATCTAGTGAAAACTAAAACGCATTAGCTACATTCACACGTCTTGAGCGAAGAATCTGGCCAATGCCGGAACTCCAACACATACATATATATTTACAAAAGCTCGTAGACCCATTGTAGTTTTAACCTTCGAGGATTATTGCAAGGATGGGGAGAGCTAGATAGGTATTGTGCTAGAGGATTTTGATTATGTGTAAGATTTTGGTAAAATTTATGGAAATTTTCTTGGCTGAAGACTAAAACAAATAAGATATTTGTTCGCCTCGTTTCTTGTTAATTGTTTTTCGTTGATTAATCTACATTTGTCGTTGTAAAATGTAGCAAAAGATGTTCGTAAAATAAGAAAGGCAACGAAAGACATTACCCACGAACATCTTAATATCATTTGTGTTTCGTTGCCTTATTGGTACGGCTTTCTACTTTACGGGGTCTTTAATACCATGAAATAAGATTATATTGAAGAAGATAGATGTTCAATCGTGGAGTTTTATAACTTAAATGTAGTTTAAAATTATCTTCACAGCAACTGCTATAATCCAACAAACTCGTTTGGGGAAAAGCAATTAAAGAATTACTTAAATGGTAATCAATAAGACGCCTCGGAGGGTTGTCAAGAATTATACTGGATGAAAGGTTATGAACTTGATTGGGGTTGCTACCAATACATCCAAGAGATGGATGTACAATAGGGGTTGATGATTGGGGTGACCAAAGAGTTTGGAATTAAAAGAGGGATATCTAGTTCGGGACAAGTCTTCGTCAAGAGGAATGTTGAAGTCCTTATGGATAATTTTATTTGTGAAATAATGAGCATTTAGGATTTTATGGAGGATTTTGGATTTTAACGATTGGATACGGTAGATGATAATAAATAATAAAAAAATAAGTATTTAAATGACCTCACATTAAAGGGGGACATCTGTCATGAAGTTTGAAATTTAATTATAATTTGATCCTTATAGTATTTTTCTCGCTCTTTTAAATAATTCAGAAATCAGTTTACATTAGGGAAAATTGTATGAATGTTAAATTTAGGTCATAACTTAAACTACAAAAACCTGTTCGACGTTTCCGACTACTTCAGAACTTTCTAGACAAACGCTTTGAGCTTTCAATTAATTAAAAAAGACTTATACACATGACTATAATAGAGCCTATTTGGACTTTTGGAGTTGGTCTTTAGGCTCCACTAAACCATCGTATCCAATAATCCTTTACAATCCAAAATCCTTCGTAAAATCCTTAATGCTTCTTACTTTGTTACAAATAAAATAGGCAATAATGAGTTGAATGTTTCGTATGTTTCCGGCTTGGCCCAAGATACCTATCCTTTCATAATACACTTCAGAACCATCCTAAACCTCTCGTTTTTAACATTTCTTCCTCCTCAATCCCTCAGGCGCCTGGAAAGAAGATGGTTTCGTGATCTCATTGATGCTTTATTAGAGTGCTACCAATTGGTAGATTCTCTACAAGACTTGTCATGCCATGTATTTTTCTGTATCACATTTACTGGTTAGAGAGTGCTACCACTGGGTAGTAACTCTTCAAGCCTGTACATGCCATTATTTATATTTGCGCTTATTTACTTTTTGTATTCGTATACAGTTGTAAATTCCATTAAATAAACAAAAAAAAAAAAAAACATTTACTGAATGTATATTTTTTTGCATACAGTTATAAATAAATAATAAGAAATAAAAAAGTTTCAACTTAACAGTTCTTTTCAAAAACAGACACCTGGTGTGTATATTTGTTTTAAAAGTGTACATTTACCAAACTGCCAATGGAATAGGCGGTTTCAAATCATCTGATATAATATTTTGTATTTGTTGCTTGTTATTTCCTGAAGGGACACAACACCAAAAGACAGATATATTAAATCGAAATGGAAAGTGGATCCACTAAATTCTAGTTGAAGAAGGAAAGTTGTGGTAGTTGATAAATTTCAGAATGAATGATAGCTAATCAAAAGATGAACAAATAGAGATTTGTTGAAGAACTGATTAAAAAAAATTAACAGGAGAAGCCCAACTCCAGTTTAAGCTTTCCAAATGCACGCGGCTAATGTTTCGGAAAACTAAGTTGGGAAACGTAGTTGAGAATAGGCCTACAGCATTGATGCTGAAGCAGAGAGGCCAATCTTTAGGCCCAATTGCTACCCTCAACTGATCAACCTAAAGGAAATGTCTTAAAGCATTCCACTCAAAAAAAAAAGAAGCCTTCAAGACGTTGAAAAGTAATCAGTGAAATATTTTGGGAAAAAACTGGCATGAGAATACCCGATTAGAATGTTACAAAAACGTTATCAAAAATCCTGGTCTTTTAGAATCCAAGGATAGAGTTTTGTCCCAAATAATATTTCAGGGTGTGCTGGTATAGAAGGAGATTTGGGCAGAGATGTTACCAATGTGATTTTGTATGTTTATGATTTTTAATACTTTCATTGTATACGAATATTACACTTTTATCTTCCATTACCAGTTTTAAAAATATTAAGTCTGATTTCTGAGTTCATAAGCTTAGAGTTATGGCTTAGTTAGTTTTAGAGTTATTTAGTAAGAGGTGAGTTAGTTATATAGTAATCAGGAGTCATTTGTATTTACAACGGACAATTGTGAACATTCGTTTCAAAAACGGATATCTGTATTTTCAAAGGTGAATTTGACTATGTTTTCAAATCATATTGATATCGTATCCTTGACAGAATTCATAAAAAAATGTTCATGTTGAATTATGAAAACAAAATTAACATAATTCGTTTAAATTGAAGCCTCACTATGAAAATTATTTTTTTCTAAGAATGACAGATATCCACCATTGATATGAGGCCGTATGCAAAGATAAATACATAAAGAGGTGATATTAGACCATAAGAGCTGCAAAAAAGTTAAGATAAACCATAATACCAGTTTTTGTAGAAACGCAGGAAAGATAAGATTTGTATTTTTTTTTTTTTTTTTCATTTTGAAAGTGAATATTGATATGGGGCGATAACAACAACAATGCTTAATTTAGATATTTAACTATTGTTTCATACTAAATAACAAAAAGTAAATTATTCAATAAACTATAATTTCTCATTAATTAAATTGAAATTTCTTACAGAACAAAGAACAGAAATTAAGATTCACGTAATTTTGTATAAAAAAAATTATGCGAATCTGAGAGTGTTTTCAACAAAGATGATTAAAATAAATTATTGCAAAGCTTCAATTTTTCATCATGACTTGAAATGTACTTCAACAAACATAATTAAAAAAAAATACGCTTTTTACAGCATATATTAGTATATATATAACATATATTACTAATATACAACATAAAAATGTTAAATTCGTAAATAAAAAAAATTAACACAAAACTTCATACTTTTCTTAAGAAAATCGGACCATAGTTTATACGAACTTTTTTGTACCTCGTGATGTTTATTTTCACCTCTTTTAATATTTCTATTAGCTTATGGAACACTCAGTATATTTTGTGTTTTAATAAAAATTTCTCTACCATGTCCTCAATAGACCGTAATTTATTGAACACTTGTAAACTTGCGGGTGACAAATTACTCAATAACATCCCAGTAACTGTTCCATATAAGATCCCGTTATAAGCTGCTAAAAGAATGGTAGATATACATCGGACCAACTGTGCAACACAAATGATATTAAGATATTCGTGGATAATGTCTTTCGTAGCCTTTCTTATTTTACGAACATCTGTTGCTGGACCGATTTTTTCCAAAATTAGATTTAAAATTAGAGGTCCTCTCGAGGATGATCCTCCTTCATTGACATTTCTATCCGCCTTTTCCTTTCAAGATGGCGACCGAAAAACCTGTAAAGATCAACAAAAAATTATATTCAATATTTATTAATGCATTTTCAATAATGCTTTATTGGATAAAAATATATTCCTTTTTAAATAATACGATTTTTACTGTGGATCTCATATATGATGGGTCTTTCAGTTGACAAAAGGACTAACTCCTATTTCAACATTTGTTATTATTAATTTTAGTGATATTTCTTGTTGAAAAAATTATCGTTTATTCACAGTTCTCTATTTCAAAATTGCTCTCACCTGCTCTGGAATCAACTTACTTACTGTATGTACTGATATTTTAAATTTTCCAAATAGTAATATCACTAAAACGACTTTACTCAAAAATGTTGAAATAGGAGTTAGTCATTCTGCCAACTGAAAGGTTCATATCATATCCTTGATACTTTTTCTCTCTTGTCAATTAAAATACCATTACAGATAGGTATTTTCGTATAAAATACTATACTAAAATCCTATTATTTGCAAAATATTTTTGTCAAACTGAGAATAATTTAAAAAGTAGCAACATGTGTAATGATAATAGACTTGAAGATGGACAAGGCGAAGTTTCGCCCATTTACCTTTAAATAAATTAAAGGTACGAAGTATTAAGGGTGTTCTTTCTCCTTGAAATTTCATGATTCTACACAATGTAAATTATTTTTATAAAATTAAAAAAATAAATAAAATCTTAAATTTATTCATTTCTTCATTAATCCTAAGAGGTACTTATTTTCAAGGTATATAAGTAAGAATTTTTGTTACAGTGTTTATTCTCCCAAAAACATTTTTTCTCCATTCCGTCATGACGTTTCGGGATCTATTTTTATATCCCATCTATTTTATATTCAGACTAGAAATTATAATATTATCGTTATTAACAATTTTATACAATCAACACAGAATTTATATATATATAACTTTAAACAGCAATAACAAACTTTGTTTGCCAATCTTACCAGCATCCTCATCCTATACCATATTAATAATAGTATTAATAAAATAAATAAAAGAATTAAAATTATTGCATTTTAGGAATATGACAATAAAAAATATAATAAATAATATGACGAAATGTTATAGAGAATAAGATGATATAGGATGAGGATACTGGTAAGATGGGCTAAAAAATGTTGTTATTGTTATTTAAAGTTATATAAATAAATGCTGTATTGATTGTATAAAATTGTTAATAACGATAATATTATAATTTGTAGTCTGAAGATGGGATATAAAAGTAGATCATGATGTAATGGAGAAGAAATGTTTTTGGGAGAATAAACACTGTAACAAAATTCTTAATTATAGATCTTAAATTTTTTTTTTTTTTTTTAATGAATATTTGAAAATAATATCAATTAACATAGAACATCGCAAAATTGAGTGATGTCTCTCATTTTAGTTTTTTTTTTTTTAATTTCTGCAATTATATTTTCAATATGGAAACCTAAATTTAAATTATTAATTTATATATGCCTTATATAAGATATCAAAATTAAAATAGAACAACAAAACTACATAACAATATGCGATTTATTTAAATATTACATTTAAACTCGTATAGGTAGGAAAGTGAAAAGAATTGCCATTGAAAACTAAAAGGCGAGATATATGTAAATATGTTGTCTGATATTTAGTGAGCCATGGTGCTATTTTAGAATATGAGAAGGTTACAATATTTGTGTATTGGTTTAAAGTTGGGTTAATGATTGTAAAGTGCTAAAGGACCCTAAGATAAGGACTTTAATTCAATTCTTTTAGGTAATAATACTTTGTTTTGTATTTTCTTTTAGTTGTTTATATCACACTTATCATTTATAAATTAATTGTAAATAAATTAATTCTTTTAGTGAGTTAAAGAATCGTTTGAAGTCTGATAACCCTTACATCACAATCTTACATATATAATATTTAAGGTATAAACTGATAATAATTAAGTAAAAAGAAAAAAAAAATAGTGTTTTCGTGTTTTTACTCTTGAGGGATCGTAGATAGTCGAAGTATTTTATCAAGCCTAGAAAGATCAAGACCGGTCCATCAAACACTTAATTATTATTGTATGATGTTGCGACAATTGTTGCAAATTAATTGACAAAAGACAGAACAAAAAATTGGCTCTGAATTGAAGAAAAATCCAACTGACAAAATACAGAATTATTTTATGCCTTATGTATCAAATGTTACCCAATAAATTTCAAAATTCTCGATTAACCAGAGTGTGAGATACCTATTTGGTGAGCTGTAATATTCATAAACTAGTTAATAAGTAAATCTTAAAAAGCTCTCTTCCAAGACGATAAAATGGTTTTAGAAATACTCTCGGAAGAGTACCGTTTTAGATTAGAGTTTTAAGATAAAAACCGATTATTTCCTTGTGGTTTATTAGTGTAATTTCATATTTTATTTCCCTCTCCTATTTTCCAATTTTACAGACTACTTATGGCAGTTCCAGATTACAAAATCTAAGCAGTGAAGAGAATAGAATAAACTTGTAAAAATGTTACATACCCCCTTTTGCACTAACAATTGCGATATATAAATGGTCATTTAACTATGCTAGTATTTTTGTTTTTGATATTTTCCATCTGCTTTCGGTGTCAAAAGAAATCAAATGAATAGTTTGGTTTAGCAATAATATCGCTATTAGATAAGTTAGATATTTGCGTTTCCTATAGTTTGTGAAATGTCTTAACGCACCTATTGAGTTCGAGACATTTATAAGAATAGAAAAAAGAAACATACAAAATGACAATTGTATACTATAAAACAGGAGAACTTTACACATCTGGGTCTAATTCCAAAATGATAGTCACTTGTTTGTTACCAAGTTCCTAAAACA
Source organism: Nezara viridula (assembly GCA_928085145.1). NCBI lineage: Eukaryota > Metazoa > Arthropoda > Insecta > Hemiptera > Pentatomidae > Nezara > Nezara viridula. The sequence goes on along the minus strand of OV725079.1, from coordinate 61,243,970 downwards.
ACTTTCTGTTTCCTTTTGAGCTGACTTCTAGTTTTATTGAGAAACTGTTTTAAAGTTTTTCTTTATATTGCATAAAATATGTTCTAGTTGTGAAGAAACGGCAATGAGTAAAATTCTCCCATTTTATTGTAGTGGTGTTGTAAAATAAAATATTGTTAATCGTCTTCTATGAGTGTTTATCCAAAAGTTTATAAATTGTTTTTCTAATCGTATTTTAAAATTGTTTTTTCTTTATTTGTTTTGTCTGCTTATAGTAGTAATGTACTTGGGAGTGAAATCAACTCTAAATTCAATGAATTTTTACAATTAGATATTTAAAAAAATATATTTCATTTTTAGAAAATGCTTCAGGAGGGCTATTAATCATGGCCGCTGATAAAAAATAAATATTAATAAAAAATGATAAAAGTAAAGTAACGTGCTTGGGATTATATAAAGACTTTAATTTCCGTTGTAAGCTCACTTTGACATAAAATCTCCTTATTAAAGGATGAATCTGCTATGTTACAAGAATTTGCTTCATTTTAGTAAACGAATATTTGTCTACATAATAGCGGTAACATATTTGAGCACTCGTTTTTACTGTTGGAAAGGTTAAGACTTTTATTATCTTGAATTTTTTTTTAATTTATTCACATTTATAGTTTTTGAAAAGACACAGATTCAATTTGTACTAGGATGTTTTTCTTTTTTTTTTTCATTAATATATCCCAATAGATATATTGCTAGATCAGGGTATGGACATAACGCATTTTGAGTATTAAAATTAAAAAAAAAAAAAAAATCAGACGTTAATATTTTGGACATTCATTATTTACCAATGGCATATAAATTCACAATACGTTGAAGCCTGTAACATATAAAAATAACTTTTTTACTGTCTATAAAAATGTATTTGCACCTGTCAACTTATTATTGTCAATCAGCAAATGTGATGGCGATACAGAAAATAATGACATGATAGGCATGGGGAAGGAAAGTACTCAGCAGTACTTCTTCCATTACTTGTTCCAATTACTTAGGTTGTTTAAGGAAGGAGATCTCTCATCCAACGCCATTTTAGTCTCCTCCTCATTAGCGTTGCCCAAAATCGGTCTTGGTTTTGCAATTTGCAAGACCAAGGCCGTTTAACTGTTGCAAGACCAAGACCAGAACTGGTAAAAAAATCGATTTATTTTAATAAAAATTAAGGCAAAATAGTTACTAATACTTGACAATCTTAATTAGTATATGTTAATAATTGGTGTAACCAACATACTTTTGCATTTTACTCCTCTAATTTTTCATTCGGACTTAGTTAGGTTTCTCCTTTCTAAAAAATTACAGTAATATCTCTATAGTAATGAGCTAATAAGAAACTGCAAGACTATTGCGAGACTCTTGCGCAAGACCGAGACTGAGTTTGCAAGACCAAGACTCATCTCGGTCTCGCGTTTGGGCAACACTACTCTTCATGTTCTGAGATATGTCATCTATGGCCATGTCTCTTATTATTCTGTTATTATGTCCGTTTAAATTATTGTAAAATCGTTGATATAGGATCGTTATATGTTGGTCAAATGTTGGAAGGTGGAAGTCAGTATGTAGAGTTTTGTTAGTCACCTATCAAGGAGCTTTTGTTATGAGTCGCAATAATTTTGATTGGAAGGTTTGAAGTTTTTGTAGATGGGTCTTTTTAGTGATACCATATATTTGTGATGAGTACGTCCGTATGGGTTTAAGTAAGCATGTATATGTATTTAGGTTCTGTTTTAGTTTTGAAGATTTAGAAAAAAAGAGAGTAAAGTAGTTTGAGTCGTTTTTTAAGTGTCTTAGGTTTCATTTTAACATGCAGGGCCCATGTCATCCTTCTATCGGAAGTGAGTCCAAGGTAAAGTACCGTGTCCGTTTCTGGAATTTGATTGTTGCCAATATAAACTAGAGAGCAGGTGTTTTTTAGAAGAGTAAATGTTGTATGTTTGGATATGTCATGATTAAGTCGAATTTTCCATAGTGTGAGCCAATCTTGTAACTTAAGTAAGTGATGTTGTACAGTTAGTGAGGCCTGTGTAAGGTCTTGATGTTTTGTGAGAATTGTTGTATCGTTAACATAAGTAGCTGTCAAGATCTCATCGTTAAATATTATATATATATATATATATAAAACTATATATACTGACGGTATATATATATATATATATATATATACCGTCAGTATATATAACGTAAAGCATAGGGGCTAGTATTGAATCCTGGGGAACTCCTGCCAAGATCGGACGGACTGAAGACATTTCCGAGCCATGCCGAACTAAAAAAATCTGTCAAAGAGGAAAGATTGAAGGATTAATATAGTACGTGTATGGCAGTATACTCTTAAGTTTAAAGGGAAGGACCTAGTGCCAAACTCTATCAAAGGCCTGAGCAACATCCAAAAGTACTCCAGTTGCATATATTTGCATATAAAATAACTTTAAAGTCAAAATAAGCGAATTTGTCAAGTCTCATGAGAATGATCAATTCTACACACTTTTGTTTTTCTCCTTACTTGTCTTATATTTAATTGTTTTATAAACTGCCATGGACGTGAAAAGCATAACAGATGAATAGATTGAAATAGAGTTGTACACAGATAAGTGGAAAGGAATGGTCCAAGCAGGGGTGCCCAGAAGAAAGTTTCATGACGCAAGTTGCGCTATAAAAAATTTTATGATGGGCATTTTTTGAATTTTTGAGGGGGCAAATTTCGACGGGGTTATGAATTTTCGGACTAAGAGACAAGGGGAAAAACATGGAACATACCGCAGCAACTACCTTAGCTTGCTTTGTTTTTAAGAAAAGGTGAGCAATATAATATTTGGGAGGATGGGGGGTAGGTAGGTTCTTGCGCCACATTGGAGGGGATGGGTACCCCTAAGCCCAAGATAGACAGCGATGTAGAAGGCTTATGAAGGCGGCCAAAGATCCCATAAGGTCCAAAGATCAAAGTGACTTCAACATTTTTTGATAACGAGTCACTCACAATCAAATTCGAAGTAATCTATTAATTTCAATAGGTTCTTTAAAGTAATTTAAGTATGAAGTGATGCATTAGGATTATTATTCAATTCAATTTAATATTATTTTAAAATTCGAAAGTAAAGATACTTGCGCTTACTATCATTAAAAGAACAAGTAATTGTGCAGGTAGTGTGTTGGGACTTCTAGATAAGTTTCATTTCATGACTTCAAGAAAACAGCAGGTTGATACAGAAGCAATCCTTTAGTGCAGTAGAAAATCCATAGTTTTCAGGTAACTCCTCTTCAATTGGGAACAACACGATTTTTTTTTATACATCAGAAAAATAAATATTCTCACTCAGCATTGTTCTTGTTAACTGGCTCAATGGACAACGGTCACGCTTCTATTACGAATCGAATCGCTTTGTTATTGTTGGGATAGAATTATAAATGGTTCATTATATGAGTGATTAAACATCATCCATTAAATAACAAACGTCAATAGACACCGCTCGTGTTTTTTTTTTAAAAACATACTAATAATGAACACACGCCGTTTGTTCATTTGCATCGGATTGTAATAAGCAGTATGTTTTCCAACTAGAGGAGAAATAATGAGTTATTATAAATAACTTAAAGTTTAATATTCAAAAATACATGATTTGAACAATAAAAAATATTCTCGTTCATCTGCATAAAAGATGTTTATAAATTTTAATTACCTATGTATAATAGTATAGTCGGGCAAAGAAGAAACTTAACCCGTATTAATTTAAAAAAGAAATCAGTTCCATTCAAATCAGATGAGTCGCTCTTAATTGTGGATAAACTCCTATCTCTAAAATTATTAGTATTTACCTCTAAATAACTTTAAGTAAATTCTTAAGAAAAATGAGTGTCACGTTTCAAGTAGTGTCGTTCAAATGCGAGTCCAAGACAAATCTGGGTCTTGGTCTTGGTCAGTTACCTACTAGCCTATTACTGTAGAGATATTACTGTAATATTTTAGATAGGGAAAATCTAACTAAGCCCAAATGAAAAATTGGAAGAATTAAATGTGCAAAATGCAAGACCAAGACCGATTTTGGGCAATTCTAGTTTCAACCTTTTCAAAAGTAAAAAATATCCTAAAAATGTATTACGTTACGAAAAAAATCAAGGATTTGATTTCACAATAATAATAACGTGCCGTTTAAATACTTTTTCAAATTTGCCTAATATTTTTCCCAATTAGCTATCGTTTTACTCCAAATACTCGGGAGTTTTTGATACATAAAAGAGGGTGATTCGGTCATTTACCTCATCATTATCGATCAGGTTTCTTGTTGTAGAAAAAAAACATTTGTCCTTTTTAACAACCCTTCACAGTAATTAGAAAAAGCATAAAAACGGCAAAAACTTAAATTAAATTAAAAACGGAATATTTTATACAAATGAGTGATGAAAACAAAATGCACAATGGTAACCTGAAAACAATATCACATATGAGACACAAAATTGGTTTAAATTTCTGTTCTCTGTGTCTCTTCGCATTTATATATATATATATATATATATATATATATATAATATATATATATATATATATATATATATATATATATATATATATATACATATATATATATATATATTACTTTTCTTCCAGTAATTGTTATCAAACAGGATTAAATGATATTTGATATTAATTTATTTATATGTTGGTAGGATTTATATCTTGCCTGATTTTTTGAACAGCAGTCGACTGACTTTGCTGAATAACGACCAAAACTACTGTTGATATTCGTATTCATCATTAACATATGGTTGGTTTAGAGGACTTAAGCGTTGGCACAAGATACTTATCTTATGGAAATACAAAACTTTAGAATTTATTAAATAAAAACTTATTTACAAACTCAATTCAAGAAAACATGTATAAATATTTTTCAGTACTCAACAAAACAACTAATATATATTTTCTAATTTATAAAAAATTGTAAAATTAATCTGGTAGAAACACGCTTTTTATTTATACATTATTGAATATCTTAAAAACCAGTATTTTTATCCGTGCCTAAACTTTTAGAATAATCAGTCGACTATATCTCACATCAATAACATAGGAAATTCGAATTACCAGAACAGGTTGAAAAATATTGGCTTTTGCCGGTATTGGAACACTTTGCGCGATAATATAATTTTAATCTGAAAAGATAATTAATAAACTAACTAACGTTACATAAAACACAACTATACGTTTGGGCTATATTTTATTGCTCATTATGAACCAATGTTTTTAGTTTTCTGTTCAGCGCACATTCTGAAGCACTTCTTTTCAGATTCGGTGTATGATATTCCACTTTGTAGTGTATGTTACACCAGTAATAACCTTAATAGATACTTAGGGAGAACTCCCTAACGGCGGACCAACCCCCATTTTACAAATTATACAGTTGTTCATTTAATTGTACTACTCTTGCTCAAATTGTATAACTTTAATTTAGAGGTGGGCGGGGTGGCCGAATGGGCTAAAGGCTAGCCCGGCAATCTGACATATGAATCAAAGATATAAAAATAGTCACGAGTTCGCGTCCCGATGCCGGGGGAGTCTTTTAAATCTCCGCTCACACCCCCTGGCCCGGGAAAATCCCGTATAGCCTTAACGGCGAGGAAGGGAAGGACCGAAAAAAAAAAAAATTTAATTTAGATGTGGGTACTTGTCCGTTAGCCGGACGGACCGACTGCTATCTGCCAATGTTTATAACCTGAACACTGATAATTATATATATATATATATATATATATATACACACTCTTTTCCCCAGTTTATCGTTGTTAAATCATGGGACCACCCATAATTAAATTTTAAAGCCTTTAAAAACGAAATCCTCGACCTCTCTAACCATCTCCAAAGCATCTCCATTTCGCCTTCCTGTCTAACTTCATTTGATGACCTTCTTCACACAATTTCACGTTTTGCAAGTATCCCAACGTTTTGAAAATATTCAATAGCCTCTTCTTGTGAGGACGGTAATTCCCAGAATGTAATAAGATCCATAATTTGACGAAAATAACACAAACGATACAAAAATAAAGAATGTAATAAGTGGATAACTGAATGTAATAACTGAAAAATAAACAATGTAATAACTGAAAGCTTTGACGAGTTAAGAAGAGGGAGGTTATATGATGTAACATTAGACAACATAGATAACAAGGGAGGTTTCGTCTAGACCTACTATCGGACAAGTACCGTATTTCTGTAACAACATAAAACAAATTTTTTATCAACATAGAAATAACCATTTTTCGTACAATTATCATCTTATTAGTCTCCCAGTAAGCATTTTTTTTTTCCGTACAAAGTTTTAATCTAAAATCTTTATTTTGTAACAGGAAAGCAGGAGGTAACAGGAAATTAACCCATGTGTAATTAAATAAACACCTGTATAATTTCTGTGACTAATAAATTAACTATTTACAAAGTCTTCATTAAACTTCTTTGGACATATGGGATCGAACTATAGGGAACAGCAAAGAAATCAAATATAAAAATCGTTCGGTCATTCCAGTCAAAAGTCCTTCCGAAAATTTTAGACGCACTCTTTTATGTTTCAAACGTCACCTTACGCACTGACCCTAACACTCCTTTCATCACGGCAACTGCCACTGACCGCTTCAATAATTTTCATGACAGACTGACTCTAAATTCAAATCCACTTACTCAAGCTCTATCTACTGCCACAAATCCGGCAAGAAGACTACTGAGGCGCTGGACAAGAGACTTATTGCATTGAGCTACTTGCTGTATTATCTTTTTTGTGTGTGTCTTATTTTACGACTGTTTTTTTTTTTTTTTTTTTTTGTTTGTCTCTTTGTTTTGTTATTACTATTCTTTGTTTTATGCTATCATTTCTTCTTCTTGATATCATATATGTTGAATACCGAGCTAGATGGAAAATCTATTGTGAGCCAGGAATATCTATAACTAATAAATAAATAAATAATTTCTAAAATCGTCGCTCCTCTTATCTTCTACTATCCGTTAAATGACGTTTAACGTCATACTAAAATAAAATAAAATATCTAAGTCACCAAAAAACTTTTTTATATAATCGTGAGATAGTAATATACTTTAGACATTTAGAAATGCATAATAAAAATAATAGGACGCCGAAGCGGAACTATACGAACGGCATACATCAATCGATAATGAGTTGAATACCCTGTCAATCGTTGGATGCATCGCTCAACCTACATCTCATGGACTACTCCACTACTTGCCCTGCTCCATATATTTGCGGACAATCGCTCCTCATTAGTTTTCCCCAGTAAGGATCATCAGCGGCTAACAATGACAAAATTGGAGCAGTTTTCACTCGTCTCTCTCGAGAATAGCCTCCGAAACCCATTATAGCGTCATTTAACGGTGGCGTACTTTCCTCTATCAGCCAGTCTGCTCTCCTGACAGTGGCTTAATTGGGTCGTTCTTCCGGTATTCAGTCTAAGCAGTTACCGACAGCGATTTAAGTGGGCGCAATTCCTGATTAGTTGATCCTTGAAGAAAATTGGATCTCTTGTTCTTATCTTCGAGTTCGTGTTGAAATTATAGGGGTATAACAGAATATGATTATCATTCCTACTTTTTCTAACATTGCTATAACGTTTATCCTTCCGTGATAGGAATATTTGTTTCAAAGAGGCATCCGATCATACGGCAACACTTAATGCTTGTCAAAGTCGTGGCACCTTTATATCTTGATAGTAACCAGTAACAGATGTATGCTGTCATTTTCCAGGCAGAACCTGATAATACACCCACAACATAGCAAGCATATGCTTGTTCGCAAAAGAACAGTCGCCTCGACACTATAAAATTATCTACCTTCTAAGTAATCACTCCTAATTAACAATTAACAACTAATAACTAGGAAACTCATTCATTACTCTTTCTGTACTTATATTATAATAACAATTATTCAACAAAGATAGTTAATTTTGGCTAAAATAATTCAAAGCCCACGACTAAGTGAGAAATACATACTGGAAATGGGTTCATTACGATTTCAAAGTCTCTAGTCTGTCCACTGTAACAAATGACATCATTTTCTAATAAGGGTCACTCGCATTAATAATTATTATTATATTATATTTCAAAAATTGCATATTTCGGCGCTATATGCTCCTACTGTTCTTTGAGACAGATAAACAATAATATTTTCAATAAACAATAAAGAAAAAAAAAAGAAATGCTCCTATATTTGATTAGAGAATTTTCCTCCCCTGATAAATTGTAATTTTTCAAAGTTTTTTCTTTCTAATGCCCTATAAGATATGAATGAAAACTTATGTTCTTAACATTTAAAGTCACCATTTTTTAAACTTCATTCATAAATCATCTATATATCAAAAACTAATCAATGTCTTATAATAATCTATTAGCGACAATGGTTAAATCTGTTGAAGATATTTCTTCTGATAAGTTTCGTGTCATTTTTATATAACAACACTAAAGTCACCATTTTAATTACTGAAAAAAACAATTAGAAGCCAAATAGGTGTAGAAGCCTTAATAGACAAACTTTATTCAATATGGTACGGCCGATTTAAATGAGCAATAAGTTACCTTGCAGATTTAACTATAAATTCAAACAAAATTTTTCTCAATCCGACACATTTTCAGATCCTCTACTTCGGCGTTGGACTGCCAATCTATTTTTAAAGTATCTACATCGATTTTCTGTTTGTTTTATTTATTTATTGTACTACATCTGATCTGCGTGCCACCGTATTAAAAAACTTATTGAAAAGAATTAGGGTTTTTTTATTTAATTATTTTTACATTAGATTTTTTTTCTTCTTAATAAATATTAAAAGTTTTACGCATTAAATTTTAGTATGTCTCACGAGGTTATTTATTTTTACCCGTACCAATACAATTTATGAAAGGTCTTGGGTTCAGTATTATATGAGGAAGTAGGGTGAACGCACCAGTTATGGACAGGAGGCCCAGTGATGGACAGTGTGGACTTTAAATGAAAATGATAAACTTCCTTGTTGATTTAAAGTTTTTTCTAGATTGAACAAAAATATCCTCTATTGACAACTGTATGAACAAAGTTCCCAAAAGAAAATTTTAAAATGTCCATCATTGTTGTTTCTATAGTGCTCTTGAGATAGGTATGTTTCATACTAACAGTTTTGCTGAGAGTAAGTTGAACATTTATCTTATCATATCGTTCTAGTTAATTTTTTTATTTATTGAGTATTACAACAATCTGTCTCTTGGACATTAGTTATAGTGAGGTAGAATGACATTCACACTATATGTACAAAAAAAAAAAAAATAAATAGAAGAAAAATAATAATCAAAAGTATATACAATAGATAATAAAATAAAATAACCTAAAAGTAAGAAAATTAAAATTAAGCAAAAAAACACATGCATACCTATATACAATCAGGCGAGGGAACTCCAGGAGAACCCTGCGCTACTCTCTCAACCTCGTCACTGGTACTAAAGCCAGCGGAGATTAATCGAGAGCACTACTAACTAGTTAAATAAAGATTAAAATTTGTTTTTTCTAGTTAAATAAAGATTTAAAAAAATTTCTGAGGTATGTCTATTACTGGTACCCGACCCACTAATAGTTCTTATAATTCTGTCCATTACAAGAACAACTGAATTTCTGGATGTCCATCACTAGTGCAAAAAGGTGTTTTTTTTAAATAGAGATTATATCAGTTTAACTGAACATTTTTTAATTTTAAAGTGTTAAATATAAAAAGAACACCCTAGAGATTCTAAATGTCCAGCGGAGAAATTTATAACTGTAATAATTACGACGGCATAAGACAAAACTTTTCTTAGGTATGTCCATCACTGGTACGCTTACCCTACTGTTTCAACAGATTACCTAAAAACATACAATTTTACGTTTATACGATGCTTATATTATAAAAAAAAGGTATTACTTCTCATAAAAATGCTTTAAATTATAAATTTAAAAAGAAAAATGTTTTTAAATCAATAATTTATTTTATTTTTACGACGATGACGTATTATAAATAATTTTAATCTCCCTATTTATTAAATTTTATTTTATTATCTATTTTTACTTCCGATTTCTCTAAAATTGACATCTCTCTGTAGCGGACAAATTTTTATAGCCTGTAATTGTTCGCTACCTCAGAAGACTTCTCAAAGTTTTACTGTATTTTCATTAGCTAAATAGACAAATCAATGTACTGTATCATTTGTAAGTAAAAAATAAAGTAGCGAGAGCTAGGAGAAACCGGTTGGAGTTAATTAGGGCAGGTCGTGCACTCACTTGGCAAGGCCGTTTGCTTGACCATCGTTAGGCAAACGTCCTTTCGAAAAATGCACTCGAGATAAAAGCCCGAACGGGTTTTAAAGAACTTTTTCAAAACTAATATCACACCCCAAAGGCGTGTCTCCGATTTAGGGCGGCATGGAATGACCAAACCGTGTTTTCATGTTGTTGTTTTTTTTTCGAACGCTGGTTGAAGTTTCCTCGCCGTTCATTATATAACTGGGTCACTACTCTAACCTAAATGAAAGGAAAATCAGCTGTGCAACTGGGCACAGGTGAATTAGCCCTCAATGAGTGCCTTTCTATTAGCTGGATATCGAGGTCGTGTTGCCCCTCTGTCGACATATTTTACAGCTTTTAATTGCAACGGTGTGTGAACCTGCCACAGCTGATCATTTTACTCCAATAATCGACCGTTGTAACGGATAGATATATTTATACCTATTGAATAAGCTATTTTTGTTGTAGTACGCTCAGGTACGGTGCTGCTACAAGATTTTTTTTTGTTTATTTTTGGATAAAATATAAAATTTCTTGGGTGATAAATATTAAGAACGCAGCCATTATAAAGTTTTTAAGGGTGCCGACGTTTCAACCCAAACATGTGTCATCATCAGGGCTGAAAAGTTGTTTAATAAATGCTTCGAATCATTACTATTGATAATTGAAATAATCTTTAAATCTGTGTTTATATAAATTAATTTAGTCTTCGACTATAGTTTTATTACAAACTTCATACCACATCTTACTAAATTTATATACATCAACGTTTCACGTTTGATTTTTATCGTATTTTCTTGTGATAATTCGTAAGATAATAAGAAATTATGATCACTTAAAAATATCAGTTCAAAATTCATTTTTTTACAATAAAATACTTTTGAAATGGCGATGCTTCTGATTCCAATCTAAAAAGATAAAAGTAAGTGTATAAATAAAATAAAATAAAATTTTAAAAAAACCATTGACGCAATCTTAAACTGTTAAATAAAATCTGTTACTGAATAAAAAAAAAAATATGCATAGATAGTTGATCGTATGATAATTCAAGAAGAACATTTCCAGTAAAAAGGTACTTGAAATAATTACTTAAAATAATATTCGAGCTAGAAGTTTTGATAAACAATGTAAATCTTCATCAGGACCAAAATAGACAGATACAAAAAACGTAAAATTGTTTCAGGAGTAAAAAGGTTATTTATAATTACTGATATAAATAAAAATACATTAAATTGGGAAATTTAAATATTAAATATGATAAAACAATTGTATCCGATACGATAATCGTCGAAAGAAATAAGTATAGTAATATGATGAATCAATATACTGTGTCAGTAAAATCTGATAAGCATTATATTGTTTTTGTCTGTTGCTTATATTATTATATTGGTTGATGTGGCCTTTAAACTTTACAATTTTATATTCTCGTTGATAGTTCAATAGTACGGTTTTATATAAAAATAGTTTATCTTCTTTTCTTTCTTTTTTAACCCTAATGGAGACCTACAATGTGAATGGAAACATTAAAATTGAATAATGAGTAATTATTTATAAACGAAGCCGGCATATAAGAAAAAAAGAATTTCATAATATAGGATGGAATAGGAAAATGAAACATATACAAAGTTATATAAACTAAAAACAATGTATATAATGAATTGTAACACATTATATTTAGTTTTTATAACTTTTGTAAATACTTCATTTGCCTATTCTATTTATCATCAATCACAATTTTTGTTATCATTAACCATTATATGTCTTATAATAATATATCTCTGAATGTATTAAACAATTTTTCAGTCCTGATGATGACCCATATGTTTGAGTTGAAACGTCGGCACTAATAAAAACTTTATAATGACTTCGTCCTGAATATTTATCACCCATGATATGTAGAACAGTTCGATAAATTTTCTTCAATATATTACTTTAAATGTTTTTTTTCCTTTAAATATTTTTCAACGAAAAAATTAGATTGGTGCTGGCCGAGCGTTTCAAAGCGTTTCCAGCTCTATCATTCTCGTGGATAGCGGCACTCGGGGAACGAATCCCGACCTTCCTACTCTTGCTGAAGTTGGAAATACCTCTAGAACGACCTGACAGTATTTCAAACGAAATATTTTAAAATACAATTTTATTTACCTATACATCTATAGGTATATAGTATTGGTATATATATAGCAATGGTAAGTATTGCGATCGTAAAAATGTTCGAATCTGAGTTTTCAACGGAAATTCATGTTTTAAAATCTCCTGAGTTGAAATAACTGTGTCTGTATGAAAGTGAAATTGCCTATTCAAGCTTTGTATATACCTACGCTGTTTTGGTAGGTATATACAAACCTACCTTCGAACTTTTTCGCCAAAAACGGCTTTAAAGATTTTGATTAAACTTGGTTGTGTGTTGTGTGTTGAAAAACACTTTAGATATGAGTGTATTATTAAGAATTTTTTAATAAAATGTAGGTTTGATTCTTATTTAGATTCTCAAACAGGCTTAAAATGGCTAATTTTCAATATTAGCTTCCTCTAAAGTATCTTTATTTTTTTTAAATTGAAATTATTAACCATTTCACATTAATCTTTTATAAAAGATTATATATTTATAAATAAGAATTAGTTCAATATGAACTTCAAAAGAATTTGCTAATTAACTAAAGGAGAATAAGAGATCGTAACGGATAATAGTTAAAATGGAGGAACCAAAGGAATACGAGCACGCCCGAGCTCACCCGAAAGATTATAACAGGCTTTCATACGTAACATGAGCTTAATATAATACGGACTCTGGTGATATTCTGTAAATATACAAATGTGGTTCTAATAAATACTATTATTAGAATAAATGGTATTATTTAATATTTAATTGTAAGATTATAGCGATATAAAAATAAAAATTTGTATATATAAGGGTAATTAAACAAATAAAGATATACACAATGAAATGTAAATAAATATAGCGTGTATAATTTCTACTTTTCCTTCCCCTTTGTCTGAAAATACTTATTTCAGCTAAGAAGAGGGTGATGAGTGAAAGTCGTGTGGTGCGCACATCAGATTTTTTATATTTTGCATTTTACGAAATAAAATATGTTACATATGTATAATAAAATACCAATATTCTCAATCCCTTTCTTTGACATCCAATACACTGCAGTAGATTATTTTTTTTTAGAAAAATACGACTCAAGATTTGAAATGCTAATTTTAAAAGTATTAACATTATTCAGTCCTGACATTTTAACGGAATAATTAACTCATTTGCGAGAATTAAAAAATATGAGTTGTAGAGGTGAACCAATAAAAATTGCGAAATACATAGATAAAGCGTTAATTCTGATACAAATGTTTATAATCGATAAGGGAAGTTTAACAAAGAGAATTTAGAAAATAAAAGACGAACACGGATGTAAATTCATTCAGCAACTACTTTAGATATTATAATTTTCAAAATTAGTGTTCTGTATTGCACAATCAAAATTATAATATCCGTATGATGGTTGACTACAAATTTTACAAGTTAATAAAATATTTCTGACAAAGAATGTTCTCAGGTCCATCAAGATTACGTTATTCTTAGGGAAATTTAAAATAATGTCAGATATGGATTACATTAACTTTGAAACGAATTAAGACCTAATTGACAGAAGGAAAACGATTCTAGACTAACCGAAAATGAAAAATAAAATGAGACAAAAAAAATTAAAAATTACTATACTTAAAAAACTGTCAACTTTAATGAAGTGATAGAAATTGTATTACATATTCATTATGTATTACATACTTTAGTATGTACTTAGTTGACTAGATTTCTGTGACGATACGGCCATACATATGGCATAGATTTTCTTAAGTTTCCATAGTGGTCGAGTAGTGTGGCCTCTATTTGGTAAATGTTTATATGTGACCATATTATTATGAAGCATTTACACATACGCATTTATTCACACATATATTAACTTATAACAACGCTTATTTCAAATTACGTCTTCAGCCATATTAGGCATTCGTGAAATAAGAATTGACATGAGCACATGAAGTTCCCGATAACAAATAAGTACTTTCCCGATTTGCGAAATCACCTTTCAAATTTAAAACAACTTTCAACGATTTGAAAGCCTCTTGATGAAATAATAAAACCTCTTAGGCAATACTTAATTAACTGGAGGTCATTCCTTCAAATGTTAGATTGTTTTTTTCAATTATGTAACTATTAAAATTAGTCAATTTTCATCATTCATTTATTCATTTTATTTTCTTCTTCTCTTGCCTCTCGGCAATACTGATTTTTGATAAAAGTAGTTGATACTTTTACCACTTATATTCAGGTTCTTCAGTCTTCGTTAGTGGAGGTTGAAGTGATCATTCCCAACTACTTCCTTCCACCCGTACACGAATTACTGATAGTTACTATACCTACTTATATTTGAGGGAAATCTTCCTCCGTGATGATGTAGAGTCCGGTTTCTCTCAGTAGTTTGGCCCTTATTACTTCGAATCATTACTGTTGATCACTAGCGGATCCAAGATTTAATTTTTTGGGGGGCTTCAGCCCGAAAGATTTTTTTTTCATATATATAACGATAATTAATTTGAAAAAAAAAGGAAATGAACTATCTATATGAAATGGTGTATAAGTGATTCTTGAAGTCCTATTAAATATAATTACACCAACAATAATACTTTAAGAGATAGTTTTTAATATATTTTTCTATAAAACATGGTTATATTTTACCGTTTTGGGGGCTTCAGCCCGAAAGCCTCCCTCCCCCCCTCCGTAAATCCGCCTGTGCTGTTGATAAGTGAAATAATATTTAAATCTATGTTTATATAAATTAATTTAGTCCTCAACTATAGTTTCATTACAAACATCATACCACATCTTACTAAATTTATATACATCAACGTACGATTTTTTAACGTTTGATTTTTATGTGATAATTCGTAAGATGATAAGAAATTGTGATGACTTAAAAATATGATCAGTTCTAAATTCAATTTTTTACAATAAAAAAAAAATGGTTATGCCTCTGATTACAATCTGAAAAAATAAAAGTAAGTGTATAAATAAAATTAAAAAAAACATTAACGCAATCTTAAACAGTTAAATAAAATTTGTTACTGAATAAAAAAAAATATGTATAGATACGATAATTCAAGAAGAACATTTCCAGTAAAAGGATACTTAAAATAATCAATTAAAATAATATTCAATGCTGAAGTTTTGATAAACAGTGTAAATCTTCATCAGGACTAAAATAAACAGATACAAAAAACGTAAAATTGTTTCAGGAGTAAACAGGCTATTTAGAATTACTGATGTAAATAATAATGCACTAAATTAGGAAGTTTAAATATCAAATATAAAAAAAAAATTGTATTCAATATGATAATCGTCGAAAGAAATAAGTATAGTAATATGTTGAATCGATATACTGTGTCAGTAAAAACTGATAAGGATTATATTGTTTTTCTACCTGTGGCCTTTAAACTTTAAAAATAGTTTCTCTTTCTTTTTTAGCCCTAATGAAGACCAACAATGTGGATCGAAACGTCAGAATTGAAAAACTAGTAATTCTTTATAAACGAAGCCGACATGTAAGAAAACAATAAATTCATAAAATTAATGCATTTCCAATTTATCCATTTAATCCATTCCAAGAATTTAAATGCGATTTAAAAAAGAAGAAATAGCTGCCAAGAGAAAAAATAGGAAAATTATTTTTTTTTTAAATTATTTCTTAATGATATTTACAACTGTATTAAAGAAATAAGTTTAGTAAATTTGAACATATGGATATAGTGACGTGAAAACACATGCTGAGTAACTACCCAATAGTAGCAATCTAATGATATGTCTACATTAAGAGATCGCGGAGCCATCTTCTTTTTTCAGACGCCTCGGTGGGTTATCAGGAATTAAAGAGGAAGCAAGGTTAGAAACGAGAGGGTTGGGAAGATTCTGAAGTTTATTATGGAAGGATAGGTATCTGGATTGGGCCAGATCTGAAACACAAGAAACATTAAGGTCATTATGGATGGTTTTACGAAGGATTTTGGATTGTAAGGATTGGATACGAGAGGAATTTGATGGTTTAGTGGAGCCACACAGCTCAACTCCGTAAGTCCAAATAGGCCTTATTATAGTCATTTATATGAGTCTTGTCTAGTAAGTGCTGAAATAATCGGAAACGTCGAGCGATTTCTTGTCGTTTCAGTCTCGTATGAAAATTAAAATTAAAAAAAAAAAAGTAATATCCATATGGACAATGGCGAATGTCTCGCTCCTTTTTTTTTAATTATGGCGATTTAGTTATTTTTAAAACTAAAAAAAAAATGCACGATACTTTCTTTTTAACAATATATTACAACTTTTGAGAGAAAAAATCAAACAATTTGGTCCGCGAAGAAAGTTTCACTCGAATGGCTTCGTCTTTAAAGTATTAATAGCGTCTTTTGGTCGCAGGATTCTCAGAGAGGAAATCGTCCTTGCTCGGCTAAGGATCGGACACTCAAGATTGGTCCACCTCCACCTCATCACTAAAGCTGCCCCACCTAGATGCCGGTATTGGAATAGTGTCCTGTCCATAACTCACATTTTCCAACATTGTCCGTTTGATAGTCGTAAATTAAATTATTTAGAAATATCACAAAATATATCACTAGCCGTAGGAAACGACAGTGATAGAACTGACAAAATAATAACATCTCTAACAAAGGCAAATTTAATAATCAGTCAGAGCTATAATAATAATCACTATTTACTATTTATCTTTTTGTGGGTTGATGGCTGACTGTCGTGAATAATAAAGAGAAGGATGGTTGTAGTTACCAGTCAGAAATAAAAAGGCGAAAATAAATAATAATATTTATTTTAACATTTGCCGACGTTTCGACCTGAAGTTCAGGCCTTCATCAGGGCTGTTCGAAGAGATAGTTCGAATTGAGTGTTGAATTGAGTCGAATTGAGTGTTCACCGAATTAAGTGTTCACCTCCCTCAATTCGAACTATCTTTTCGAAAAACTCTAATGAACGCCTAAACTTCCAACAAATGTTAAAATAAATATTATTATTGAAGAGAAGAATAGTTGGGGTGCTCAGTCAAAAAAGGAAGGCAAAAAATAAATTATAATATTTATTTTTTACATATGCCGACGTTTCGACCTGAAGTTCAGGCCTTCATCAGGGCTTTCTCCTTAAGTGTCAAGAAGCATTCTCCCCTTGACACTTAAGGAGAAAGCCCTGATGAAGGCCTGAACTTCAGGTCGAAACGTCGGCATATGTAAAAAATAAATATTATAATTTTTTGCCTTCCTTTTTTGACTGAGCACCCCAACTATTCTTCTCTTCATTATCCACGACAGTCAACCAATTACCAATTATGAAAATATTATTATTTATGTTTGCCTTTTATTTCTGACTGATCACCCCAACCATCCTTCTCTTTATTTATCTTTTCTCTAATTTAATTTGTTTTCCTTTATATATATATTACTTATTTTCCCTTTACTTCATTTATTTATTTTTTATTTTTATTACTCTCTTATTAATTTTTTATTATTTTTTTTTTCTCATTAAACCTATCAGCTAAATATTTTATGGATAAGCCGCTAATGACCTAGGTTTTTTGTTCATATAACATCAAAAAAACCAACCAACGAGTGTCTTAAAACAGTGTTTCACTCAACTGTAAAGTTATCGTATCGCATATACCATTTATCTAGGCCAACGACATTCTGCGGTATTCATCTTTCACTCATAAAATCTTTGAAAACATTAAAGTAATCTAAAATATTGGCAGAACAAAAGGAATTGTTAGAAATAATCATGGATCATGAACTTTAAAGTAATACTATATTGCGAAATATCCTGAGAATCTAATGACCTGGGAAGGGAAATCTTGTAATAATAATTCACGGAAATATTTCACCGCGTCTAGAAACTCTACGAATGTCAAATATTGTCTGTATATATCGTATCGTGTATACCTTCACATGTTATTTAAAGAGTGAAAGAGTATGAATAGAGTTGAAAAGTGAGGAAATGGAGACAGATTTTACTTAAGAATAATTTTTTAACGGGCTTAATAAATACCGATCCACATAATTTTTAAAATGAAAAGTTACCATCTTGCCATTGTACCTATTTTATCTTTCGAAAACGATATATTTATGAAATGATGAAATTAATTTTATTATCCTGGACTGATGTCTCTTTAAAACAAATTATAAATACGGAATACATAAAACATGGCAGTGTAGTGTGGCCATACATTAAATTAAATATTTACAACATAATATTTGTTTACAAGCTTATTTAACACACACACACACACACACATATATATATATATATATATATATATATATATATATATATATATAACATAAAAAACAGAGAATAATTAAATTAACAAAATAGTTTCTTAGGGAGTATTTAGAGTGTTTGATACGAACATTTGGTTATCGATCATATTGTGAATGGAATAGGTGCTTAATTTATATCTATAAAACAATTTAAATGTATTCCTTATTTTTTCCTGCTTGGCCCAAAAATTCTATTGAAGTCTTATTCGGTGATATCAATTTGTGTTCAATAAACTCATCCATTATTTGTTATATAACTAAAGCAAGTATGCCAGAATAAATATAATATGCGCTTAATATAATTCTATGAAATACATGATGTATTAGATAAATACATGAAACAATCAGTAAGGTCGATAAAACGCAAATGCATGTGGTTTCTTAACAAGATCAGATAACAAATACAATCGGGTACAATAATAGTTAGTATAGGCTCATTAATATATATATTGCTCTAGATTATGCAATAAGGGCGACAAGGATATATCCTTGTGGCACAATTTATAACAAATTGACACAGCATCTGACTTATGCTGTTGTAATAACGACAAAAAATAAAACAGTATTAGCAGGAGCATTAGAAGAATTTGAACCGCAACTAAAGAACTAGGGCAACAAATAAATAAACAGAAAACTGTTTACATGCAAACGTCAAAAAACCAAGTGAAACAGTTAAACGCGCCATAATTGGTAACCACAGTCTAAAAGTGGTTACCAATTATGACGCGGGTGTTCTCCAAATGTGATCAATTATGAGACTTGGGTGATTTCCGAAGCTTCGGAAAAAAGGTTACTCCCATGGGAAAGAAGGGTTCTCCGCAGGATCTATGGTCCGGAGTGCGAACATGGACAATGGAGAATTCGCACTAATAAAGAGTTTTAAAGATCAGATCGTTGGGCAAATTGGCGTGTATGCCCCGAGACGCGATTCCCAAACGCTTGCTTGAGGATCGGCCTCTTGGAAAACGTGGAAGAGGAAAATCACACCTGAGATGGCTGGACCAGGTAAAGGAGGGCCTGAAAAGGATGAGGATTCGAAGATGAAGAATGCTCGCTCAGGATAGAGGAGATTGGCGAAGGATCATAAGAGAGACCCAGGTTCTAACAGAACTGTAGCGCCAAGAATAAATAAATAGGTTCAGATATAGCTGTGTTTTAATGCTTACTTATTAAACTAGAGGGATATTTCCCGGTAGGACATACTAATTACTTATTACTTTAACATTCGTGGTAAAACGCCTTAAAAGTATTGCCTTAAAAGTATGAAGCTTCGCCAATTGTGTGTGCTGAATATCTTGATACATTATGTTGTAGATACGAACAATCATTTTCGGCGATTTGGCTTACATGTTCAATGCATTAGGGAAGAAGGATAACACTATAATGTGGGAGTTCTTACTTGGGTTTACTGGTATTAAAATGTTAACACAGGTTGTCCTAAAATTAACACAAGATTTAAATTAAATATAAACCACACTGGTTTCTTCTTTTTTTTACTTTTTCTTTGTCAATTTAACAGATGATAGTTTGGGGTTGATAAAAATGGAGCGTTATTCGAGGGAACAATGTTTTTTCATTGTAGAAAAATATTTTTAAAATAACGAAACTCTTGCGATCACACAAAATATGGACGGAATAGTGATTTAACTTCATCAACTGTGAAGAGAGTGGTTAACAAAGTCAATCAGACTGGATCAATTAGTGATTTTAAACATACTGGCCATCCAAAACCAAGCCTCTTAATCTTAATAGTCAATATCGAAGCAAGTCAAGTGGCCGCAAGAGTTTCATTATTTTAAAAATATTGTTCAACATCATTGACTGTTTAACATCACCAATTGATGCAGTCTGCTTGACGTTCTCAACCACTCTCTTCACAGTTGACGAAGTTAAATCAATATTCCGAACATATTTTGTACGAAATTTTCGAACTGTGGCCGCAAGACTTTCATTATTTAAAAAATATTTTTCAACAATGAGAACACATTGTTCGCTCGTATAAGGCTCCATTTCCATTAGTCCTAAACTATTAGATGTTAAAAAAGAAACAAAAGTAGAAAGGCGTTAATTTTGAGACACCCTCCCTATATTATCTTATGTTAATGTGACAAATGATCTGTATGAACTTTATTATTTATAAATATAAATATGTATATTCCGTGAGCGGATTCTAAGCGATAGGGATGGCAAAGGGGATATACTTAAGGGAGTTGAATCTATAGCGTGCCCAAGCTGAAGCTAAATTACTTTTTAGGCTAAATAAAATACATTTGTTAATTTTTTTTAATTTTATTGTTTTGAACTGTATTCAGTCAGTAAAATGAGTTAATTTTATGAGATGACGATGTTTACTTCAAAATTAATCGTCGTTTTATTGTAAAAAAAAAACACTAAATACATTTTTGGTTAAGCTGTACTTTCAAGAACATTTTTGTGGATTA
Source organism: Nezara viridula (assembly GCA_928085145.1). Lineage (NCBI taxonomy): Eukaryota > Metazoa > Arthropoda > Insecta > Hemiptera > Pentatomidae > Nezara > Nezara viridula. Next base: position 61,222,867 of record OV725079.1, on the reverse strand, counting down.
AGACCTTATTTTTCGTTAATGAAAATACAATACAGTAAGTAAACCAAAATGAAACAAACTCCTTTATATATATCATGTAGCTAACAGCGTTTTGATTCCTCTAAGGGAAAATTCATTAAAGTTCTTAGTGATTGAAGGTTATGAAATATCACCAAATGATTTTTTTTGCAATAAGCCGATGATATTACCTAAAATATTGCTATAAAACTGTTCTCTTTTATTCAAAAGCATTGAAACAAACTTGCGAAAACAAGTTTGATCCCGTTGATAAAATAATAAATCAAAGTCAGTTATTATTTTGTAGAAATGTTTTTCCATCCTTCTTTGAAATATTTATAGTCGGTAAGCAGTTTAAGTTTTTCAATTATTATGGCAATTCATATCATATTTTAGATTTTGCCAATGACCCTGCAGGATAGAAGCAACAAAAAAGAAATATGTCATATTTTAACATTATTAGAAAATGGAAGGTGAAATAAGAAAAGAACAATAAACTAAAAGCGATCGAAATTCGTTTAATTTAATATAACATGGATTATAAAATCAAAGCACTTGATAATGAATTGTAAAATTTTACGGTATTTTTATGGCATCAAATATTATAGGTTATAAAAACCTGTACCACTACAACCCATGAAGGGTCTGGGGTTCAGTACTATTTAGGGAAAGCACTGTTTCTAGGTCAACGGTTGTGCAAGGAGGTGATTTGACCGAGATCACGCTCAACCGCCAGGTTTTCCCCCTTAATCAATTATTTAATTAAGGTACCCACTTTATAGAGGCTGGGTGTGCCCAGGAGGGACTTCTGACCCAAAGTCGCCCCACGGCCAATGAAACAGATAAATAAATTTTCTGCCATGAGCCGGGGTTCGAACTCGGGACCTTTGCATTGGAAGCTCAGTGCATTATAGGTTATAAAATTAAAAATAATTAATATTATAATTTCCTCGGTGTTAATTAGCCAAATATATATATATATTATTTTACGGGAGATTACTATACGGTATACAAGTTATTCTGACCCTAACAAAAATCCACCTACTTATTAGGAGCTACTGGTTTTATTATATTGTATTATTAGTTTTATTTCAATTTATCGGTATATTAAGAAAATAAACTGAACATATTTATTTTTCGTGTTTTGATTTCCTTTCATATTTCCAAAGAAGCATGGATAAATAACTTAAAAAAATGTATTATTATGTGCTTCAGTAAGCAGATGAACTTTTCAATAAAAAATGTGAATTATTTTTATTATTAAAATACCTCTTATACTCACTCGAGTGTGGAATGCGGTTTGTCAGAAAAAGAAAGGGATTTCAATCATAAAATTGCTCATTTGGATACAAAAACATGTTTAGGGAACACAGAGAAGTTCTAATTTGATTTAATTTAAATTAATTGAAGAGTCAAGCAACACAGCTGCTATTTCTACCAAGACTGACGATATAGCTTAGATGTTATGGATATTTCTCCATCATTAAAGAGTCGATGCTCACGAATTTATAACTATATTTTATAAGTTATAAGTTATGCTCACTAGGCTGGCCAACAAGAACATTATGATTTTTCCTGATTTCATAAACAAGGAGTATTGATCCACAGAGGATCGGCAAAGGGTCACGAAAGTAAGAGAAAGGGGCATAAAGACTGACACATAGACAGGAAAATCGACAGTATAATCCGCTACCCACTTAAACTTAGATATTATATAAAATCCAAAATTATTTTGAATAAAGCAATCAATTTTATCTTGCAATTTATTTATGGTTCACCAACCCCTTTAATTCTACAGTCCGTAGCAATAAAATAAGAATCAGCCCCGTAGCATAATTATTAGGTCAATATCGTTGACAGCCTTGTAAGGGATTGGCTTGATAAATTAAACATTTGGTCCTCCGAGCCGGATATCATAAAATTTTTAATGAATAAAATAAACATTTGGTCCTCCTTTAAGTTTACAGTCCACAGCAATAAAATAATAATCATCCATATAGCATAATTATTATTATGCTCGCTTAAAAAGTATTTTAAAATCAAGATAGGAAGGGATGCCGCTGGGCACTCCTCTCCCTCACTCCGACCAACGCCACTGCAGGTACCCTTCCCGACATTAGACCCACTAATTGTCATTACTTAATGTCTTATTATAATTTATTCAGTGTGGGTGAAGATATATAGTTAAAAAAAAGAGTATTATGAACTTTTTGACCTGGATACATTTTCTTTTAATTTATTAAGTGATATTGAGCTATTATTAATCAAGGATTTGATAATTGGGTGCTAAACTAATAATAAAAACTTATAAACTTAAAAACATATTTTTTTTTTATCTTTCAATATTAATCTGCACCTGTCGACAACTGTTGGCAATCAGCAAATGGTCTGATTAAAGTAACGAAACTGGCATGTCTGACATGGGGAAGGATAGCACCCAGGATAGTACATCTTCCATGTGTTGAATCAATTACCATGGTTTGTCAATGAAGGAATTCTCTCATCCAGCTTCTTTTTTGTCTCCTCCTCGTCTAGATGAGCATGGAAGCTGAAGGCATATCTCTGATTAGTATGCTAGTATGTCGGTGTAAATTATTGTGAAATCGTTTATAAACAGTTCTTATAGGCAGGATAATTTTAAATCATATTTTCATAAAAATATAATTACACTGTCTAAAAAACAATCCTTTTTTCTAGATAATAACAATACTAAAAAGGGAATATATTTAATGATTCTGTAATTCTTCTAAAACTTTAACAAGTATATCCATATCTATTAAAAAATTACTCATTACACAAATAAATATTATAAATCATAAATGGAGGAAATGATATGCTTATAATAGAGTTCGGGGTGTTAGGACGATAAAAAAAGATATAAAGACTTCACACTAATGCCAGACAAACATTCTACTTTATAAGACATGACAGGTAGACCACCGTAAGGAACAGCTTGGATTAAAATCGTTAAAGCAACAGGTTTAGGAATAGATTCGTGCTTCTAAAAACTCCTCCGATTTCACAATGAGGTGCAACAGAGATCCAAAGTCGTGTTGACTTGATCCAACAAGCCAAACAGGCTTCGGTTCTCTGGAATGCTGTTTTGTGGCAACTCGGCTGTTTTGAACACTTACGTTCGCCTTGTCACGTAACTATGCAAATTCTAAAAAAAAAAAAAAAAAAAATGGTAATTGACTGGCGCAATAGGCGGGATCTATAGCAAAATTCTTGTTTATCAGGCAAATTTCTCAAAATGAAATTCAGATATAGTTAAGCGATATGAATAACAAGAGTTATTGATATCTATAACAATAATATATAAGGTGCTCTCGACCAATCTCCGCTGGCTTTAGTACCAGTGACGCGGTTGGGAGAGTAGCGCAGGGTTCTCCTGGAGTTCCCTCGCCTGATTGTATATAGGTATGCATGTGTTTTTTTTTTCTTAGTTTTAATTTTCTTATTTTTTAGGTTATTTTATTTTATTGTCTATTGTATATACTTTTGATTATTATTTTGTTCTATTTGTTTTATTTTTTTGTACATATAGTGTGAATGTCATCCTACCTCACTATAACCAATGTCCAACAGACAGATTGTTATAATACTCAATAAAGAAATTAAAAAAAAAAAATATATATATATATATATATATAAGAAAAAAAATATTAGTAATAATATTGGAGAGAAATGGGTATAACTTCTGGAGTGGGTTACACACAGGAAACTCGTATGTTCTAATCCGAATTTACAAATAAAAAGACTCACAACACAGCATTATTATTTATAGGACTAGTTCAAAGATGAATTATTGAAAGTAAAAGTGGACACTCGGGATATCCCTAACTCAACGTATTAGAAATACTGCAAACGTCATTCAAGGAAGATATAAAACAATCGGGACAACTGTCCTCCTTCGAAAAACAAGTCGAAAATGTTTTGAAGGTAATGGTAGTAATTTCGAACATGAGAGAAATACAACAAAATTGCACGACTGTTCAAGTGTGTTAAGTTGCTAAATAACACAGCATGCTCATCAATCAATAGATAGTACAGTAAAAAAAATATATGAAAGAGTTAGGTCGGACCACTAGAATTAATAGGAGTTATGCCAAGAATGGTTTACAGAATCAAATAAGCGAAGGCATAGATCAATATATGTGGTGTTGGAGTATTCCCAACTAGACTAAAATAATAGTTTCTGACATGGTCTGCATCTGTAATCTTTCAGCACCGAGCCTCTACAAGAAATTACTTGTTGTAAGAGGGATGCTTTCCCTGCTTCCGAACCGTAGCACCTGAATCCATCTCTATAATTTTCCTTCAAGTAATTTATACATTTCGTATAAAGTTCCTCTTTCTCTGCCTGTAAGTTGAAGTCCTGATCGTTGGTTTCTAATCTTATAGTGGGATCCACTATGAGTGCCGTTTCCGTGAACAACCAAGTGTCAATGAGCCTTGTTAAGCCTTAAATAATACATAAATAACCCAAATCCTAATACATGTATGAAATAGGGTTTACTTGTAATTATATAATTAAATTTATAAAAACGAAAATGAGATAAGAACACGCGAGTGTTTTTATTGTTTCTGTATACAACCCATCCTGGAGTTTTACAGGGATGTGCCACTTACTACAAAGTAAGGACGTCTTCAGAATAAAGTATTGCTCAAAATATATGATACTGTCAAAAAAGAAATCAGTGTATAAATTACATATAAGGCTAAATAACGAAGAAATACGAAATGCGCACAATTTTAATATAGTTAATTAATTACATACAATTAATTACAATAGCCATAGAAGACAAAGCGAGTTAAATAAAATCAAATTAAAAGAAGGAAACAAAATGTGTTAAGAAAAAAGTTTTTTTTTTTTTCTGAAAAAGTCTGAATATAGCTTAATAACTAAAAAATCTAACAAACTGTTTAATTAAAAAAAATTTACTTGAAATAAAAATAGAGTTTGTCATTTCTAAAACTATTTTAAGAAGAGGACTTTCGAGCGGCTAAACTAAACTTGTTCTGCTCTTAAAAATATCATAAATTATTTACGATTTTTTTTATCATCATAAAACAATACTACAGATATCCCAATTTCAGTAAAATTTCCACGTTTATAATAAGCTTTAAGTCCATATTAGTTGAGTTGAGGTTTAGTAGGAAAAAACATTAGATTCACCTCAAGTTTCTAAAAGTTGGATATTTGTAGTATAGTTGGATTATGATAATACAAATCTTGAATAATTTATTAATTTAATTTTTAGTAATTTTTCAATGGTTTCAACTAGTGTTGCCCAAATGCGAGACCCAGACGAGTCTTGGTCTTGCAAACTCAGTTTGGTCATGGTCTTGGTCTTGCACAAGAGTCTCGCAACAGTCTTACAGCACTGTATTTTGTAGATAGAAGAAACCTAACTAAGCCTGAATGAGAAATTAGAGGAATTAAATGCAAAACTATATTGGTTATACCAATTATTTACATATAGTAACTAAGATTGTCGAGTATATTAGTAACTATTTTGCCTTAATTTTTTATTAAAAACGATTTTTTTTACCAATCCTGGTCTTGATCTTGCAACAGGTAGGCGTCCTTGGTCTTGCAAAGTGCAAGACCAAGACCGATTTTGGGCAACACTAGTTTCAACCAGGCAAAATCTATTTTCATTTCGTGATACCAAGCAAAGCACTCCTATATTTCAAAAAAAATAGTTTCAACTTACAATAAAGGAAAATATGTTAAATCCAATTTAAAAAGAAAAAAACAGTTGAGAAAATTTGGCAGTGCAATCATATTTTAATGATAAATGGATAAACTGACGGAATCAATATCTGTGAAAACGAGCCTTCTAAAAGTTTTACGTAACTAATGCTCTTGTCGTAACGATGTCGGTTGTTACGACAGATAATTTATCAGATTTATGCCAGTGATTATCCGACGAGCCATTATGCGGGTGTATCTAGCACTATCGACTCCGGCTTAGAGAAGGGCAATAGGTCAGAGCCAATAAGGAACCTCCTAGCCTGGACAAACGACCACGCTTTCCTCTCCACAGGGGTCCATGCATCATACCCGAAAATGAAAGAGTGCCATAAACCGGCCTTTATACCGAGTCAATTAGAAATCGAAGCAGGTCGAAAGAAAGAACAAGGAAAGCTGAGGACGTTCGACACTGGCAGTTCTTTAAGAGTGAAGGTAGTTTCCCACGCAGCGTTGCATAATGCGACCTATAACCTTACTAGCGGAAACGGTGAACGAGGTCAGGAGGCTTCTCTATCTCTGGAAACTGAAAGACATTGATCTGGGGCTCTGTTCCGGCCGAGATAGCGCCGCGTCACCTTCACATTCTTCGAGGAAGATGCCGGCTATGCGACCGTTGTTCGGGAAGCGGGAGTTCAATAGGTCACTGTGACCATAACCCCTTCCGAAGGTGAGATAGAACGTGTCTAATGAAAGGTGAGGTAGGTCATCTAAGCATAATGAGGTATCCCAGTCGAGGAGTTTTTAAATTAGAATGCGATCTTACGCAAGGAACGTAACCGTTGATCAGTCCGATCTCAACAAAAACCTTAACATAATTCATTGATTTATTTTTAAATGACCATATAAAATGGCTTTTCCATTAATATAATGGACAATCTTCGTTAACAAATTTATTTTGTATTCTTTAGCGTATTTAGAAAATTATGATGTAAGACCTTAAATTATGATGGTATTGGGAGGCAATAGGGGGGAGCAAATTTATTGATTACGATTGATTTAAGATGAACTTGATTGAAGAGTGGAATGTATATTTATCGAGAATGCAAGATTTTACTGTTGGACAGTTTAAGTCGTTTTGAATAGAATCATTAAAAATAAACTCATGGATTAACAATATATCGAATAATTAATTGTGTGTTTTTGTTGCAAAATGTTTAATTTTATTTGTTTATATCAAATTTTATTAAGTATATACTTTTTTCCTATTATTGTTTCTATTTACAATTCTATTTATAATTTTAAACATTTTAATACTAGTAGAATATAAGAGAGATGAAGAGAAAGGGAAATTAAATGTTTAAAAAAAATGAAAGGAGAAAAAAAATTTTATATATATATATATTATACTCATTTAACTATTTCTATATATTTATGTAGAAGTTTTATTGATTGTCTAAGAAATAACTATGCTGCGTATGCAGTCAACTCAATATAATAGGACAGCACGCATTAATATTAAAATAAAGTATTTCTCTCTAGTTTATATATGTTTGTTTTGCTGATGACTAAATTGGTATCGGTAGGTATAGTGTGTAGATTAGTCGCTCGAGGATGAGGTTCTGTCATCCCTAAGATTTATTTATATAGTCCTGTCAGTTCTTGTATTTTTGATTTCATATGAATCTTCCTAGTAAGTCTTGTCTTAGTGGATTCCAAGTAACTGTATCTAGTTTTTTGCTGGTAATGGGTTGTTGTCGATTGTTAAAGGTGGCCATGAAACCTTTCTGAAAAAAAAACACGACTTAGATTTAAAAGCGTTAATTTTTATTTTCCATCTATATAACTACTTTGGTCATGTAAATGGTGTCGTAGGACAATTGATGTATAAGCCGGATTGCTATGGTGCTCAGCTATATCAGGAGTGTAAAAGGAATATAGGATTAGGCCTTAGAGTCAACAAATTATAATAAAAAAAGTTTAAAAATGTAAGAATTTTCTAACCGTAAGAAATTCATAACAAATATTGCTTATAAGGCTGATTTAAATCAAAACAATCTCTAAATTATACTGATTCACATTTTCAAAGATACATGAGGTGGCTCGTCCGATATCCCTCCATTTATTTTTATTTCACATTTAATGACGACCGATCCACTTCCATCATTTACTGATGCTGATCAGGGGCTAAAAAAAATTAAAATAATTCCCAATTATTGGAAAACATAATAGGTACGTTAATAACTATCTAAAATTATTCCAAGAAAAACCGTAAAATTAAATTAATTTTTGTTAAAGGCGCAAACATTTTTAATGAATTAACACGCATTTATAATTATAAAGAAATAAAAAGATAGAACGGACGATAGCACATTTGCTTGATGCATTGCAATGTTAAGTTGCAAATATATCGTAAATAAAAAAAATAATATAAAACTATTTATTAGTGGTTATTCTTGATGAAAAACATAATACTTGACTTCAGCAATAACGGCTTTATTGTTTAGAAACGCAGATGATATAATTAACATACATTTTCCGTTTTGTTTTTTATATATGAAAAAAAAATGATGAAAAATATTTTAAATGAACTAAAATTATACTGGGCTTATCACAATAAGATATCAATTCTCAGCTTATCAGGCTTCTTATTTTATGATAATATTTTACTGGAATTATTATACTTTTTACTATATCATAGCACTTATGGAATTATTGGGTTTAGTAACATACGATAGCCTTGCTGAGATTATAAAGGGCTTCGTACTATATGCAATCAATAAGTTTAATTTGGCAATTGTGGGTACGTTTTGAAGAATCAAGTACAAAACTACAGGTCTAAAGCACGCGAATAGCTTTTATATAATACTGATCTTTTATATAATTGGAGGTTTGGTTATTATCAAAATACTATATTAAAAACAAATATTAAATGTGGGTATTATTCTTAGCAACTGTGATTAATATTTAATTAATTTATATTAATTAATTAATTTAATAATATTAATATCGGTGTAGAACTACAGGTCTAAACCATGTGAATAGCTTTTATATAATACTGAGCTTTTATATAACTGGAGATTTGGTTATTATCAAAATACTATATTAAAAACAAATATTAAATGTGGGTATTATTCTTAGCAACTATGATTAATATTTAATTAATTTATAATAATTATTTAATTAATTTAATAATATTAGTACCTGTATAGAACTTACGTTAAATTTTAAAAGGTAAGAAGTTCTCAAATTATTAAAAACTGAATCTTACAAATAGAAATTGGGAAGACATCAGCCCCTTAAATATCTAATGTATACCCAGCCTTGATTTCGTTCATGTAACACTTTCCAATTTCAAAGTTTATGCCATTGACTCTTTTTGTATTATTGGCTTTAAATACATATGTTATTATATTACATATAAGTCTCTTATTTCCAAAGTGAAATTTGTTCTTTTTTTTTTTTTTTTTTGGAAATCGAGATAAGAAATTTACGGTTCCATTGTAAAAGCACCCAATAAATCCGATGGTGCAATATTTTTTTTTTTTTCAATAAAATACCTATATAAATATTTAAAAAGTGGCGAGAAAATAAAGTTATTAAAACCGGCTTTTTTCTATCAAAGAATGTAATGAAACTTGCATTTATTAAATATTATAAAAAAAAAATCATCAAAAGCTTTTTTAATCGTTTTATACAAATCAAAATTGATAATAAATTAATTTTACTGTACCTTTATTGTAAACTATAGGTTAATTTCTTACAGTTTTATAAGTTATTCCACCAAATCAAACACCATTTTTTCTTTCTAAACTGTATCCCAATAAACTTTCTTTTTTTTTTTTTTCAAGAACGGGCATTGAAATTTGAGTTAGGCTAAGCCCCGAAGCCATTACATTACTATTTATCACATTTACTAGATGTATGTTTATACAGTTGTAAATTTCTTTTAAAAAACTTTAAAAAAAAAACCATTGAAATAATCAGCAATTTTCAGTAACATGTGCTACAAATAAATAATTTATTAATTTTTTTTTTATATTTCCTCTTTATGAGTTTTTTAGTAATAACGATACGTCTCAGTCTGGTGCTAATTCCAATTATCTTTCTTTGCTGTATTTTTTACATCTAAATAGCATGTGCCGTGGGTTCTCAGGCGCTCAAATAAAGTATATAATTATATATTCGTATCAATGGCCATTTAATCATCTGATGAAGTGATCTGTGATAGGTGAAGTATGACATGCTACTATAATTTATCACATTTGCTTATTCCCATCCTAATACCATCAAAGATGTGAAGTATTATTTATCTCATAACTTTGTTGCCTAAATTAATTAAAACTAACTAATTAAATCTAAATTAATAATTTAAAATTTCATATTTCATGAGTGATTTTAGTTACAGTTTTAGTTTAGTTACAGTTTCTGTCTAGTCATAAATATATTCCTTTAAACTATACACGTTATGATTATGTTCCTTTATATTTTTCTCAATTTTACTATTTTGTTACTTTCATTATTTACATACTTTTTAAAATTATTTTTTCCCATTTACCTCACTGCATCTTGTAACGTGTAGCTCTCCATGCTTAAATGAAGGCATTTAAAAAAAATTTTTACTATTTTGGTATTTTTCATTATCGACTTCATCACATTTCTCTTGATTAATGTAAATATGTATGTAAATATGATTGTACATACAAACAAAAATTATAATTCTATTTTTGTAAAATGCCACTCTTCCTTTGAATGTCAGCCTCTTAAATGTATTCCAGGAAATAACTGTGGCTGACATTTTGCCTTTCGAAACTGTTATATAATATTATCATACGTCATGAATCACGCTTAAAATTTTTAAGTATTTTCAAAAAATACATTCATATGCATTACGATGTTTGAATTCCGTTGTAAAGTATATGTTCGTATTTCAATATGAGAGATATTATTTTACTTTAATATTCGATTCTAATCATACAAACGTAAACTTAACCAGTTTCTAATAATTTAATAGTACTATTTCTATTTTTAATTTACTACAATTATACTTCCTTCTGTACATATATATATATATATATATATATATATATTATATATATATATATATATATATATATATATATATAAATTAAAAATAGAAATAGTATGAATTTCATATATTATTCAGCTAATCAAACTTATATATATATATATATATATATATATATATATATATATATATATAATATTATTATTAATATATATATTTTATAAATATATTATATATACATATTTATATATATTAAATATATTTGACGTATATTATATTAGATATATATTATATATATGTAAGTTTGACTAGCTGAAGAATATTTGAAATTCATGAGGAAAAACAAAAGAAACAATAAGTAAAGAAAACTTATTGATATACATATATTTCCTTTTCCACAATCTGATTTTCTCTTAAAGCAGGCAACAGGCAAGTTGAAAGTAGAAAAAACGTTTCGCTATTTAAGTCGACTCCAACCTATCCAAAAGTTTGTCTCTAACAGGCCCAAGGCCAGGATTTTACTTCAGAATGAGTCAATTATTTGTTTACATTGATATTTAAATTATTTTATCATAGTTAGAAAGTTCCAAAAATATAATCTTAAGTATTATAACGTTTCTTTAAATATTTTAAATTATACCATTTCCCTTAATACAAAAAAAAAAATAGTTAAAAAAAATAAGATGCTCTATCACTGAAAAGCACTAAAGAAACTTTCTGTCAAGCAATTTTTTTTTTTTTATTGACCTTTTCCTTCGATTTTTCACCATTAATTTCTGATGTTATTTGGTCTATGGCATTGACTTAGTCATTTATTTATCACAGGTATGAAAACATACAAGTATAAAATAAATTTAAGACGAGTAAATCCGCCTTAATTCAGTATTTTCTAACTATTAAAAATAATTGTACATTTATTAAAAAGTTTGAGCAGTAAACTTACCTCCCCGTATATTAATATTATACCTCCGTTCCTATAGGTCTTAGTTTGAATATAATAATAAGCCTGAAGCTTCCGTTAAACGCTCTACCTAAGGCCAAAAAAAATTTTAAAATCGAAATGGAATTAGTAATTAATAATAATGTATATATATCACTAGAAAAAAATCTACAATAATAATAAAATATGAAGAATAATAAGTACTAGATATTATGAAGTATCGTCATGAAATTAACAATTTAAAATCATTCTTTTCGACATTTTTATTTATTAATTTTTTACGGACTATTATTTATTTATTTTTTTAAATTATACTTAATTGCATGTTTCAGTTTTGTTGTATGGTGTTGTGACACACTGGGACCAGATAGCAGCATCAAAACCAGGAGTAAGTTTTTTATATATATATTTTTTTTTCTCTTGACATTTCTTCATTTCCGTATGTTTTATTATTATTAGTCTGATTATAAGTATAATGTTATATACACTCAGATAACACGTATATATACATATAAGTGTTATATGTATCAATAAATATTTATTATATGTGCATATTTACTCAAGTAACTTACACTATTACTCATTGATCTTACATTTAATAAACAAATGAGAGGCCTCCTTTCAAAAACAGACATCTATAATTTTTTTTTAAAAATCGAAAAAAAGGTAATTTTACTAACATAGTTTCAATTTAAATTATCAACATATGGTGCTTGCCAATTATAAAAGTTGAAATTGTTTTCGTCTATAAAAATTTTGGAAATAACTGCGGGATTAAGAGTTATTTTTACCTAAATAACTAGGCGAACTAAAACATTGAAGCTTAGATTCGAAGTACCTATGAGTGAGGCGGAATCAGCCGCTGTTACGAAGGAGGCCGAGGCAGCCCAAGCTGCGGCTCGTATGGACTGCTACGACAATGCTCCGTGCGCAGGCAACGAAAGAGGAGCATGGGAAATGGGAACAGGAAGAAAACGAAACATTACTGAAAACAGGGATCCGAGGAAACAGAAAAAACAGAAAGTAGTGGTAACTACTAGCAATAGTTTCCAGGTTCTTTCTAGTACTAATGACCAATGTCAAACTTCTTCTGCTAATCCACCATCTAATAATACTAAGAATCCACCCCCAATCTACATCACCGGTGTCGAAAACTACGCGGCTCTTGTGTCTTATTTACAATCCAATTCAGGACCAGATTCCTTTTTGCTAAAAACAACTTCTAAGGGAGTAACTATTTACCCCCAGACCCCAAACAATTACAGGCAAATAGTTAACTGCTTGAAAAACAGCGGAGCCGAATTTCATACTTATCAGCTTCCTGAGGATAGAAATCCTCGCGTGGTGATTAAAGACCTTCATCACAATACACCAATTGAAGAGATTAAAAAAGATCTTGAAATATACGGATACAAAACCTTAGTATTTGATACTCTAGACATACCATTACAGATGACACCTCCCCCTCTTCCTTTCACTCCTTCACAAGTCGCACAACAAATCAGACATCTCCCAAAAAGAAAAGCTCCAGGTTATGACTTAATAACTGCCGAGGGTCTCCAGCAAATGCCTAGGAAAGCTCTAGTGTTCCTTACGACAATATACAACTGTATTCTGAGGACAAATAACTTTCCATTACAATGGAAATACTCACATATCAAGATGATACACAAAAGGGACAAAGACATTTTCAATCCCTCATCCTACCGACCTATCAGTCTCCTTCCGATATGCTCCAAAGTTTTCGAAAAATTAATATACAAAAGACTGGTTGACATACTGACAGACCAACAAATAATACCTGACCATCAATTCGGTTTTCGTACATTTCATTCAACTACACACCAATTACACAGAGTTACTGACTACATTGCTGGAGCGCTAGAGCAAAAACAATATGCTACCGGCGTATTTCTGGATGTTGCCCAGGCATTTGATAAAGTCTGGCACCAGGGACTTCTCCTCAAACTCAAAACTATACTGCCTAATACATATTATCTCATTCTCCAATCTTTCCTTTTCGACAGATTCTTCTCTGTCCGACAGGGTTTAGAAATTTCCTCAATTCGACCAGTATCAGCAGGGGTACCTCAAGGATCAATATTGGCACCTTTACTCTACATTGTCTATACGCATGACATGCCTACCAACTCTGAAACATTGACTGCTACTTACGCTGACGATACAACAATTTTAACAAAACACCATGACCCCAGACTAGCCTCATTAAATTTACAAAATCATTTACTAAATTTACAAAATTGGTATTCACTCTGGAAAATTAGATTAAATCATAACAAATCACAACACATAACATTTACGCTTCGACGAGAAACATGCCCACCAGTTTATATCAGCAACAATCCAATTCCTCAGACGGACAGTATACGCTACCTCGGACTAATATTTGACAGAAGGATGACCTGGGGCCCACACATCAAAATGAAAAGAAAGAGTTTGAACAAGCGACTGAAAATATTGTACTCACTGTTTTCTAAATCAAAATTGAAAATTAGACAAAAACTAAATACATACACTTACCTGCTCAAACCCATTTGGACATACGCCTCACAGATTTAGTGTTCAGCAAAAAAGACTCACTTACAAAAACTACAATCCTTTCAATCTAAAATTTTAATACTAATAACTGCAGCTCCCTGGTACGTCAACAATAAGACTTTACATACCGACCTAAGACAACCAACCATTGACCAGCACATACGTATTCTTTACTCCCGATATCATCTAAAACTACACGGACATCACAATGGACTTATCAAAGAAATGGCCACGGCTGAAATGCTCATCAGGAGGCGACTGAAAAGGAGCTGGATGAGAGATCTCCTTTCCTGATTTTAGGATATAAACAGGCCAGGGAAGAGGTGCTGCTGGGCTCCATTCTTCGTCATGCCTATCATGTCATTTTCAATTTAAACAGCTAATCTGCTAATTGTCACTACCATGACAGGTGCGGATGAAGATATAGAGTCAAAAAAAAAAAAATATTGAATTAAACTTCAACATTCTTAAATAAAATCATCGTAAACAGTTTGAGTTGAACATATAAAACAAAAAAACTTTTTCTCCACTTTCTGAAGATTATAGATTTCTGTCTTTGATATGAAGCCACTAATATTTTCATAAATATAATATTCATCCATAGGGATTACTTTGAATTGTACGAAACGAAGAAAAATTTTACACACAACGCGTTTGGATGTTCCTGTTCGGTCATTGTCCGAAACGAATTATACACCACGCGTTGTAGGTAAACACAATTGTTGGACTGCCGATTTAAAAAACTGTTTTCAATCATAGAGCAAATATAAGATGTCTATAACGATATTTGGATAATCATGTTAGGTTTTAAGGAAATAATCGATAGTATATTGATTTTAACAAAAATATAAAATATATTTTATCGTAAAACAAAATATTTGGGGACCGGAAAGTAATGTCATTTCTATGCATGTCTCTATTTGGTTGTCATTTTTTAGTTCATTGTGTACATCTAAGTCGTGGAAAATACATTCTAAGATTGTAGTGATTTGTTTAGTTGTAAATAATTAATATAAAAATTTTGTTTTTCAATTGTTGATGAAATGGCCAGCCAAGTATCAGAAGAGGTACATATCCGACAAACATGCTTTTTTAGTAAGACAAGAGTAGTAACTCAACAGTTGCTATGAAAAACATTTGCGATGTTTGTCCAAATGCATTAGACGATCATAAATGACAACTATGCTTTCCCAAAATCAAATCCGGTAATTTTGATCCTTCCGATTTTTGTCGTTCAGGAAGACCATCAACTTCAGACAACGACATATTAAGGGCAGAAGTCAAAGCAAATCAGATTCAGACGAACGAGTCTTAACGAAAATTGGTCGATCATTCAAGAAACTTTGTAGATTGAGAAACCCCCACATAGAACGTACTGCTTCAACGGCACAATACAAAAGCGTTTTTTGATCGCTTGATCATCGAAAATGAACAATGGGTCGTCTATGATAATCCAAAACGCAAAAGGTAGGGTCTCTACCCAAACGAATCCCCACGAAGTACTGTTAAGCCATTTATACACCCCAAACAGACTTTTTGATGTGTTTCGTGGAGTATTCGCGGCGTTATTTGTTTTGAAGTGCTGAAACCTGGACAAATTGTGAATGCACACCTTTACTGTGAACAATTGGATCGTGTAAATCAATCATTAATTAAAAAGTGGCCCGCGATTGTCAACACGATAATCGCACTAAAGATCGCACTGCGAAAGACGAATCCTGTAAAAAATTAATTAATGGGGTAATGCTTCATCCACCATACTCGTCTGATGTTGCATCATCGGATTTCCATTTATTCCGATCGCTTCACCACTTCCTAAGTGACAATAAATTTTCAAATTCGGATAATGCCCAAAATTACTTCATTGTATATTTTGCTAAAAAACAAATGGATTTACATCGAGAAGAGGAGTAAAATTTGCACGTTAGATGGCAAAAGGTTGTTGATAATGAGGGTGATGTGATTACATCATTGATTAAAAATAAGCACTTGTTAAAAATCTATTTGTTTGAATTTAATGTAAGAAAACGATATTTCTTCCTCCTAATATTTATCTGATAAAGCATTTTAAGGTTCAGGCAAATATTAAAAAATAGGGATTATAATTCAATTTAACATTTATTATTTAGTTTATTGAAATTATATATTAGGAGTCACTCAATGCTAAGATAAGAGGTACCACAGTTGATTACTTGTTTTTCGTTTAATGATGCATCTATTTATTTTAATCTATTTATTTAATCTAGTCATTTATTTTAAAGTAAAATTGAGTAAATTTTGGTGAAATCTTAAGTTATGGGTACTAGAAAAATACCAAAAAAAATATGAGTCGGTATACAAATTGTAGATGTTATCACTCAACGTTAGCAAGCCAGCTAAATCCAAACTTTAAATCCATAAGAACTTGAAGTTCAGCGAACCCGAAACCACCAATCGCTGTTGACATATTTCCGTCAACCGACCGCGCAAAAACCCACAGAAAAAAATATTATTTTTACCAATCACATGGAACAGTTGTAGAATAATCTACCGAGTGAAAAACATCAATAACGATTGTTTTTTTGGTGATACAAAATAGTAATAATAAATCAATTAAGTTTATGCTTATGTCTTCACGCATACCGCCAAGGCGTGGAAGGTGAAGATATAAGCATAAGTATAAAGGCTATACGAGTTTTCCCGGGCCAGTGGATGAGGGCGAGAGATCAATGCCAGAGTTGAAAACACCCCTCGGCGCCAGGACGCGAACTCATGATTATTTTTTACCATTAACTTCAGTTTGTCGTGTGGTTACCAGTGCTGAGTTATCCCGCTCGGCTACCCCGTCTCCTATTTATGTTTAAACTGGAGTGTTTATTACTTATGCGAACCAATGCTTTTGCCAAACATAAACATAAACAAAAGATAAACACGATCAGACAATGAATGATTCGTTTCCTGGAATAATTACTGAAACATGTACAGACACTTCGACATAAATACGTAAATAGTAAATGATAATATTCAAAGAAATTGATTCCAAGCAATGATATCAGTTTCTTTTAGTTGCTAGAGGAAATATTTCTTCTTTTTTTCCCACAATTATACTGAATCCTTAGCTTCATCTAAGGAGAGATGCTATCAGGAACTAATCTTGATGTACTTTGTATTTCTCGTTGGCTAACGTTCCCCAGTGAGCTTCATTGACAAGATAAACCGAGTCCCTTTCTCAGCGGTTATCTAACTGTATACTTCTTATTCCTTCAGTTGGTAGATGGACTTTCGCGTTCCTCCATAGCGAATGCAGATGGCAGATAGAAAAATCCGTTTTTTTTTTTTTTATGCACTCACAAAGTTGTAAAAAGGCAATACATCTTTCATATCAACTAAAGAAAATGAGGAGGAGGAAAAGCACAACTGGCCAATCCGAAGAAACCTCTTTTTATAGAAATTCCAAAACGTCTTTCTCGAAGTGTCAAGAAAAAAAATCCTGACATAATTTTTCATTACTTATAAAGTTGAAATCATAAAGGATGCCTGCGATAGACCTCTCTCTCATTTTGTTTCACCACTAATTTAGTTTTTATCACAGTTATTTGGAACTGCTAAAAAGACTCACTTAAACAAACTTCAAATCTTTCAAACAAAAACATTCAGAACAATTACAAAAGCACCTTGGTACGTTAGCAACATAACCTTACATACTGACCTCCATATGCCGACTGTTAACGAACACATACGAACTCATTACAAACGATTTCATGACAACTTACAAGGACATCCTAATACACTTATAAGTGACATGGCCACCACGAATATACCAGGTAACGTCTGTAGGAGACTGAAGAGGAGCTGGATGAGGGACCTCCTCGCCTAATGTAGATATCACGTCGAGTGAGGTGCCGCTGGGCACTGATCCTTGTAATGCCTTTTATGACATTATTTTTTCCCATCGACCTCACTATGACATGTGTGAATAAAAAAATTAAACCAAAAAAAAACCTATTTTAGTTTTTTATTTTCAGCATGAAACATTTAAATGCCTTTAATAAATGTTTCATAAAAAATAATATTTAAAAAACCGTTTACGTAGATTACTCATATCGTAACTTCATTCGATCATTTAACTATTTTTTCCTACTGGGCGAGCCCACTAAAAGCTAGCTAATTAAAAAAAAAAAAAAATTATATACATACATCTATAGACGTGTGATTACGTGGACAGAAATTGGCTTTGGAAGAATATTACTGAGCCGACAAATTAGTAAAGTAGACGAAAGCGAAAGTACAGAAAATATTAAATTAAAACAGAGCACTGATTCAAAGAGAAGTATCTGAAGCCTTTGAATTTCTAACAGGTTTGAAGCAGTAAGACAAACTTCCGCCGATGCTGTTTAACTTACACCAAGAGAAGGTGATAATCATATAAAACATAAAATCTGTCTGAATTAAACATAAAATATTGTATACGCGTGGGATATAGCTGTTCTCGGAAACAATCAAGAGGATCAATTCGCTCGGACTCTGATGAGAGCAGCCGGACAGATCTTGTCATATGTATATGAAGAATTTACTTATGAAGAACTATGAGTTTGAGAATTATGGGAAGTAGATGAATTAAAAACTGAGATGAAGATATAATTTTTGATGGTCGAAAAATTCACTCTATTAGCAGAATCTACGTTGATTCTAAGTTATTCCCAAAATTAGACAGATTCTATTAATCTCGGGTCCACAATAACCTGATGATTATCCAACAGAAATAGATCAGTGTATAACAAACACAAACAGAACTTTCTTCTCTGCCTCTATGGCAGGTGTCTCTAAACTTATAGCTCGCTGGCTGCATTAAGATAAAAGTTCCAGGGCACAGTTTTTGATGAAAAGAAAAATCTTGCTCTATAAGTGACACTTCAGCTGTGCAATGAGCTTTCTAAGAGAAAAACCATACAATAAATGTTGCAGTAACCTCGTGTGTGAGTAAGTAATTCGCTAAATTTTATATTTTTTAAAATGTTACCATACAATCAAAGCAGAGATGGACAAATGCTACTTTGAGTACCGAGTACCAAGTATTTTACTCAAATTGAATCACAATTGGGAATCCAATCAATACTTCAGTTAAACGTTTGACATCGACTGAAATAGTAATTAAATTCTTTGGTAGTCAAAAATGATCAGTATTTGAGTAAAATATCTAATACTCAGTACTCAGAGTAGCATTTGTCCATCTCTGAATCGAAGAAACATTCGCGGGCCGTAGTTTGGAGACTCTAGGATGATGAAATCTAGGATATTGAAATCAAGAAACCTCATATTAAGGGGTAAAACTCCACGAAAAAGCCAGTTCTGCAGTCTCCTGTTAAACTAGGGTTCTAACCGGAACCTCCAGGGACTGAGTGGCCGGGCGGGCTAACGCGTGAGTACAGTACCGCGCGTTCCTCGGCAACTTGATAAGCCAAGTTATAGATAATATAATTGTAGTATATTAACCTTTTGTTAAAGGGTTGAATACTGAATCGATGTTATATCGATTTAGTATTCAATCTTTTTGGAATTAGTCATATGTTTTGTGAGGGTTAAGAGCACTAATGCAATGTGATGTAATGTGTTTAGGAACAATAAAGAGAAAATTGTTTGTATTTGATTTACAGAATTCATCGATACACTACAATCATAATTACGAGTTCGCATCCAGGTGCCGAGGAGGCTCTATTTTAACTGGCATTAAATCCTCGCCCTCACCTCTTAACTTGGTTACATGCCCAGTATAGCCTTAAAATACGAGGAAGGGAATTAAAAAAAAAATCGGCACCCTAGTCTAGAAAGCAAGATTGAGAGATTCGAAAGAAAAATCCACTACAAGGCAACCAGAACTACCTCGGTTCTGTACACAAGCAGATATATGGGGAGGGAGGGTGCTTTCGGGCTGAAGCCCTCTCCCACTTCCCCAAAATGGGCAAATATAACCATAGTAATGGTAAATAAAATTTCACAGAAAAAATATTATAAACTATCTCTTAAAGTATTCTAGTTCGTGTAATTGCATTTAGTAGGACTTCAAGAACCACTTAAACGCCATTTCATATAGGTAGTTAATTTCTTACTTTTTTTTCCCAATTAATTATTGTTATAAAGGAAGGAGATGGTCCGGGGTGGCGGTCATAAATAGGCTAAATAGTGGTAAAACTATTTTATTAAAAGCCAAGGTTTCGACCCGACTTTGCAGGTCTTCTTCAGGGAGGTGTGTTCAGCTAGGAGTTTTAAGTGAAACTCCTAGCTGAACACACCTCCCTGAAGAAGACCTGCAAAGTCGGGTCGAAACGTTGGCTTTTAATAAAATAGTTTTACCACTATTTAGACAACTTATGACCGCCACCCCGAACCATCTCTTTCCTTTAAAATGCAACAGTCAACTATTAAATATTCAAAATTATTGTTATACTTATATGAAAAAAAAAAGCTTTCGGGCTTAAGCCCCTTCCCCCAAAATAGAATCCTGGATCCGCTAGTGGGCCTGAACCATAACGCATGTAGGAGAATGAACAACGAAGAACTACTAAAAGAAGCTGGGTCAGTCAAAATTTCATGAAATGAAAGCAAGGGAGATGGAGTGAAGATGGTGAGGTACGAGGCAATCCATCAGAACGCCTCTACACAACAATATATGCAACGGTAGTGGGCAATTAACGTCTTTTAAATGTCTTCATGCATCCATCAACCGTAGAGGTACATGGGCCTCTGTTGTGTCTGTGATTTTAGCACAGACATGAGATTAAGATTTTAAACTTGTTTTAGGATTCAGATGCATTTTGTCATGGTTAAGGCCTAAAACGTAAGCAGAAACGTCGCAACTTAATAAAATGAGGTTTCTTATTAGTATGTTATTTTATCTATGATGGAATATTTAGATCCTTATTTGAGTTTTATCCTGATTTTTATGACAGATGATATACGGACTTTATCGATGAAATATAATATTTCTCTGCATAAATCCAGATCATATTAAGTTTCATGAAAATATTTTAACATTTTTTTCAATTAGTTTCACTATAGTCTTTTGTTTAACACCAAACATTAAAAAAAAAAAAAAAAATGTGTGTGATACACATAAAAGTTTAAGGAGTGATACATAAAAGATAAAACAATATTGTTAGTTAAGAAATTTAGAGTTGATATAAACATAAAAAGAATGCTATTTTAAAAATCTACTAAACTATACAGTAGTATTTTTGAATAAAGGAATGACAGCAGTTTTTGCTTAATTCGTTCCACTTTATGATCCTGATAATAAATTTCTATTAATCACATAACTCTTAAAAAAATATCGTATTTTGTAAATTCATGTAAATTGAAAATATACCTTGAAATTATATATGAATAAAACGGTAAATTTAAATGCTCCTGCCAATGTAATAAAGTATGGTTTAAAATAGTTGTTTGGCACCAAATTATTTTTAAAAGATTTCAGTTTTATTTATAGTGTTCATATTTATTTACAGGACTGTAAATGTTATCCTGAGATTCATTAATTTTTTCTCTTTTTTTTTTACAACGTTTTATTAACTTTATCTTGTGCTTAATTTTTTTCCAGTACCTCGATTTCGATAACCTTCCAGAAACGAACTTCTCATGCGACAAGAAGGTCATAGGTGGTTATTATGCAGACGTGGAAACAGGATGTCAGATGTTCCATGTTTGTACTATTGGCCAAAAAGGTAATTTATTTACTCCTAATATATACATTACCTGGTTACCTGTAAAACATGATGAACATGTAATTAATTCAATTTGTAGTCATCCAGAACCTAATTTCAATTTTCCTTGTTTAAATAAAGAAGTACATCTACCATATGTTTATCGTATGTATGTCATATACCACTAACAGAAAAAAAAAAGAAAATGCAATTGAACCAATCAATACCAAACTCAAACAAAAATCTTAAGAAAATATTGAATATATTAATATTTTTCACTCAACTCATTGGCTACTTAACAAGTCTGGATCAATTTAAATAAATATATTTTTAATTTAATTGTATTTGATTAATTACTCAGTACTCTTTTAACAATCATTTGACCAATCTGATTTATTCATGTAACTTCGTGAAGAAATCAGAATAGACGATTACTTAACAATTTTGTTCTTTACATTGATTTAATTGACATATTATATTATTTGTACTTGATTAATTGAACCGGTTATTTCAGAGAGGCCACGTTTTATTCATAGGTGTTTCGTTTAGTGCAAAATAAACAGATATTCCATAGTCTATTCATTTAAAAAATAGATTAAAGAATTCAGGTTTAGGCAGTTTATACCAAAACAACATGCGAATAACATGTGATATTTGTGCAGAAGACATATTGTCAAGGGAAATTATAGTTCGTAATTTTTACATTTGCGGCCTGAAGTTTAACAAGGTGAAGTGTCATTACAAGAGTTAAAAAACATTCTGAAGTAGTAAGGAGGTTTTTTTTTCCGATTATATTGACATATTGCCTCTTTCAGTGACTAAACTTCTGCTGGGACGATACTGTTGGATAAAACAAAATAGGACACACCTCTAATAAAATTATTCCTGTACTTTGGCATTATTTTCTTCCCTGCGAACGAGTCTTCGCCTAATCAGATATCAATCTAACGTTACGAATTCTGACTTGCCAGTATAGAAAAAGGAATTTATCTTCCTCTCAAGAAGCTCGGTTCCTACAAATCTTATTACAAAAAGATTCTCAATTTTGTTTCTTTTCTGTGTGTGTGCTAAATCAGTTAACTAAATTTTCCTTTATTTTCGAAATTTGTAAAAACACAAATGTTCTCTATTTCAGGAGCATTACAAATCAACTAATAATTAAAGTTTAACTAAATTTAACTTTCAGGTGAAATCACTGATATTAAATTCCTATGCCTCAATGGCACAGTTTTCGACCAGGAGACAAGAGTCTGTGAAAGGATTGATGAAGTTGACTGCTCGAAATCAGAAGACTTCTTCGGCCTGAACTTGGAACTGTATGGCAATAACGCCAACCTAGGGTAAATTTCAATTAGGCTCAATAATTTTGAGATATATACCTCATGGTACTTTCATTAGTTTATGCACTATGTCTAATAAATTATGTATGTCTATTACAGAATTCAACCTGAAAATGAATTCGAATGTGAAGATTGCAGTACAGATGAAGATTACGAAGAGAGCGAAGAAGCGACCACATTCGCCACATCCACGACAACCACTACAACGACAACTACAACCCCTAAGCCTACGACGACACCTACCACCACCACCACAACCACGCCTAGGCCAACTAAATATCAAACCTCCAGCCAGGATTCGATAGCAGCCCTCTTAGCACTCCACAATGCCTTTAATCAAGGTCTTCAAAATTCCAAGGTCAAGCCCGCTCCTCCAAGAGTGATAAACAACGCTTTTTCACCCACGAAATCGACTCCTAAACCATACACGGCGTATACTACTCAACGTACAAGCTCCAATTTCAAACCTCATACTTATAATTCTGACTCTCAAAGTTTTGGATCGTTAAATTTACAACAGCAGGAAAGACCATATTTCTTCACCCCTACTACGGAAAGATCAAACTACCATCATTTCCACAGTGGTGATACAAGCTTCGGCCATAGCTACGATTCAACAAGACCTTACAACTTTCAGTATTTCCATGCAAGAAAACTTCCCGAAGCCCAAGGAACCATTTCAGTTGTTACATCTACAAGCACGTCTACCAGTGTCAAAACTTCCAAAGGAAATACAACTGTTGAATACCCAACGGGATACGAAGATTATCAGGACGATATTCACGAAGTGCACGATTCGTTTTTCGCAGATGTTCCGAAAATAAGACAGAAAAGGACTTCTGAGAATGACACACAACTGCAAAAACCTGAAAGACAGTTCGACAAATATTATACAGTAGAAAATAAATTAGATGCGAGAGAAGAATTTCTTCAAAACTTATTAGGATCAATCGATATTGAAGATAGGGTCAAACAAAAAATGTCAAATTTATTTAAAAAAGAAGAAAGCGAAATGGAAAAATTAGAAAATTATGGAGGAGTATTAGCTAATATAGGAAACAGACTTGTGGAAAAGGTTAAAGATGAACGAGATGTTACTAAAACAGGAAGAATTCAAGAGGGCGTCAAAAAATTGAACGAATGGAAAAAACAATTCGATGATATGCGGAAAGATATAGATTTAAATTATACATTCGAAGCAAACGTAAAAGATGTTGAATCTAAAATTAGAAAAAAACGCCAAACATCTGGTACTGGTGAAATTAGAAGGGTAAGCACTCCTCCTCCACCGACGAGAAGGGCTCAGCAGAGAAGAACCCAACAGTCAACAAGTACCGAACCGCAGAGGTCTAACAGAAGAAAAGTAATTAGACAGAAGATCGACACGGAAAATTTCAATTTTGGTGGAAGCAGAAGAACCAGCGAAGGCGTCCATCCATCGAAGCCAGTTTCTGAAGCCATAGATAATGATTTTACGACGATAGAATACAGAAAAACATCAAGAAGAGGAAGAGAGCAACCCAGAGCAACGACTAGTTTGAGAAGGGCCTTTAAGTTTAATTACGAAACAACAACTGCTTTCACTGAAACGGAGAGGAAGCCTCCAGTAAGAACTTTGGTACAACCAAAACCTACAAAGACTTCTTGGAAGGTCCAAGAAGAAGATTATCATCTTGCTAGCTCCAGTCCATCTCCACCACCAGTGAGAAGATCCAGAAAACGTCCACCTACTGATTCAACAACTACCACTCAATCCACCCTAACTACCTCTGCATCACTCTCACCTGACCCAAATTTTGACTGTGAAGGAAAGGTCAAGGGTGGTTTTTATGCTGACATGCACAATGACTGCAGAGGGTTTTTCATATGCTCACAAGGAGAAATCAATGGACCGTAAGTATCATAACTTTCTTTTAGAAGGATTTTCTATGAAAATGCATGTTTGATTAGACTAATAGCGAAACCTAATAAAATTCTAATAGCGAAAACTAGAAAGCGACAAATTTTTAGAATGAATTCTGTTTTATTTGTTTATACTTAATGCATATAAATAATCTGAGAAACAGAAACTAAACTGATTTTCAGTTGTTTAATGAATGAATAGATTATTTTATCATAGAGAAATCATTTTAGTATAGGGTAAAAATCATTGGAGTATTTTAAAATAAACTTAGCCAAATTATTTTCATTTAAATGAGTTTTTGTTTTAAATTAGTTTCTACAGAGAAATATTTATTTAGTTAAATATATTTAATATTTCTGTTTATAATATTTTACAATTCTATATCTGTATTATGAAATAGTTTGACTCCATTATCTTAGCAGACAAAGATTAGCAAAATTCATAACACAGTGAATAATAATACAATTTAAATTCAAATAAGCAAATTTAATTTAATTTTTTTATTTATCTGACTGTGAATTTAATATATAATATATAATCAATTTATATTTAACATCTTTCAATTAATAAATGATTTGTTCAGGCTTCTAAAATCTCACTTCTGGTGTGGTGCCACCACTAAGTTCAACCAAAGAAGCAGAACTTGCCAAGCAGAAGACTTAGTCGAATGTTCTGTTTCTACCAGATATTTTCATCTGAATAATGATTTTCTTCCTCCAGGTAAGATCTTTTGGTAGTAAATTAAAATTAGAATTAAAACCATGGCTGAAAATAATAAGAATACGAAGGTTTTAAAATACCAGATATTTTCATCTGAATAATGATTTTCTTCCTCCAGGTAAGATATTTTGGTAGTAAATTGAAATTAGAATTAAAACCTTGGCTGAAAATAATAAGAATAGGAAGGTTTTAATAAGATTATCAATAAATTATGATTTTACAATGATGATAACATTTTACAAATTAGTTGTACAACCCACAAGCAACGATTCTAACTAAATCCTAATTTTGAGATAGTCATATAATTTGGAAAACATTGATGATTTATTTTGATATTTTATTATACATACTAAGGCCGGAAACCAACCTCAAGTAACTCATTAGTAAAAAAAACTAAGATATTTTTTTGCAAAAAATAAAATGTATTTTTTTTCATAATTTTTATCTAATAACATTAATTGGCATTGGAACATAACAAAGCATTGTCAAACCTCCTCTTAAAAAATGATTTTAAAATATGGGAAAAGTTCACTATTATAGACCCCAATATCATATTTATCTTTAGGGATAAATGTTTATTGAATAAGTATTTAAACTTGATTCTTAAATTAAGTATGTGATACAAAACAGTGGGGCAGAGTGAGATTAAGGTAGTCGATAATTGGATATGAATATGTCATAGGCAACCATTAATTTTTCATTTCAAGGAATAAATATTACTACAATTCGATAAAAGAAAATACAAAACTGGAAATAATTGTTAGTAAAAACTAATATGCTCTCAATAACTAGAAATAAACCAGTATTCAATTAAATTTTCATTTTAAGTAATAAATTCTCTATGAATAAAGGATATAAATAGTACTAATATATTATTGTGGTACAATACTAATCTAAAAGAAGTCAAATTTGTAAAAAAGTATCTAATAGAAACTAAACAATAGTTTTATTTAAAAAATCTAATTATATCTATATTGCAAAACCTAAATTGATTGATTTTTATTCCTGAGATGTATTATAAACTCTTTTTCTCTCTTGACTTTTTAGGATGACATTTCGAACCCTATTTCCATCTTCATGATGTTGGGTATTTGAAATTAACTCAAATAATACATCGTTAACTTTAGTATAAAATTGAGAGCTTTAAAGTTCTTAATTTTAAAATGGTTTAAAATAAATGGTTAACAAAATTTAAAATGGTTGCCTTTTAATGAGGTAGAGTTCTTAATTTGCAGTACTCTCCTTAATAACACCTCTAAGTCAAATATTAAGAAATGGATTTTACTCGATACTTGAATGGGAAGTTTCATTTGATTGATTACATGAGTACGAATTTCAAATCCCTAATGTTGAAGAATCATGGTATTCAGCAAACACTTTTTTTTTTTTTATATTTCTCTTGGATTTGTTTTATAAAAATCGGTTTCGTTCATTATTTTCAATTAAAAATTTGTAATTTGTTGTGAAAGAAATTATGTGATTTTTATCCGGTTACCCCTACCGTCTTCAGCAAAAATGACTACAATAATTTGTTGAAAGCTTTTATTTCTTATTTTACTATGATATGGGAAGTTTGATCCTCAAAAATTTCCATTTCCATTTCCCTACCATAAAGTGTTTTGTAATCATTATTCCAAAGATCAAAAAATTTAAATTATAAAAAAAATATTGATGGTCCATTTAGAAATAATGTATCATTAATAATAGTTTATTGTGTGCTAGTAATAGTTTGGGGTGTCTTTTGTCCAATATACAAATCTCTATCGAATCTGTTTGCTGACTGTCAATCAATAAAAATTTGTATTAAAACAGGAATATCAATAAAAAAAAAATCTGGTGTGGTGCGCACATTACACAACTTTCACTTTCCAACCTTATGGTAAATAGCTATTTTATTATAGGAAGTCTGAGTGAAAAAGACGGTATAACTTTACTTAAAACAATTAATTACCATGTTTTTACCGCCCATTGAATCAGTTAAATTTATTGATTTGCATCGCTTTCCATTTCCTTCTATTCCTTCCATTTTAATATCTAATGGTTGTGCGGAAAATGGATCTTTTATGGAGATTCTGAGTTTTAGCGGAAACACTCGTGGAAAAAATAACTTAACGTTAGTAAATATTGCATATTACTAAGTTTACATTACTATATCCTCAACATTTTGTGTGAAAACCTTTGGAAAAAATTATGAATAAGTCTCATAAAAGTTAAACTGACATTATGAATGCCCTGTATAGAGGGGTATCAAGTATCTGTAAAGGGAGAGGATCGGCAAAGGTCGGGTTCTCTTGGCTAAACAGCTAAGCTTCCTACATTTCTTATATCCTAGGCCTTCCTACACTTATTTCTCCTTTAGTTACCAATCAATTTTTCTTCATTCACTACATTTAACCACTTTTTATAGCAGGTTCAAATGTGAAATGGTTAATTATTTTAAATTAAAGGGGAAAGTTGGAAAATTAGGCACTTAAGCCATGTTTGGTTGTATCGATGAGGATGAAACTTCCTTTGAAAAAAAACACTTAATAATACACTGACCTAGTGAGTTTAATCAAAATCGTTAGAGCCGTTTTTGATAAAATCGTAAAAATGTGTTAAATCGATGATATAAAGTCTCACTTCTAGTATGTCCAATTTGACGAAAAAGTTGCTGTACCATCCCAGACATATAGAAACCTTAAATACACAATTTCGGTTTTGTATTAATTTTCGTTTTTGAGCTATGAATTTATGTTTTTTTTTTTTAAAGTTACAAAATAATAAAACATAACAAAAATTATTAAAGGATTATACCAAAAAATATTAAAAATGTCGAAGAGGCATACATCTAACCATAGATAGTACTTTGTTTTTTAGTTCTTTGATTAAAAAAAAAATCAAATTGCCATAGAATTATTACGACCAAATTTTATATTATTTTTAAATTCATACCTCAAAAATCGACAATCAGTAAATAAGATCCAACATAATGGCTCGTTGCCGTCACAATTTGCTTATTGCTTACTTAAATTGCCATGTACTTGCTAAAATATTTCATAGTGCATAACAACTGAATATTAACAGATAGATTATTTACTTTTATTTTTTTTCAGTATCAGAAGACGAGCTGAAAGGAGGCTTTGAGCCATTGAAAGTCAGCTAATAGAAACAAGAAGAATAGATAAACTATCAGCTGAATAAAACTCTAGTTCGAGGAAAGTGACTTTTTTTCTAAAATTTGTGACTTTTATAAAGTGAATCTATTAAATAAAAGTGAATATTAGTTTATAAATGTTGGATATTAAATCTCTTCAAAACGTTTTTTTCTATGATGTGTATATAATATGTAGTTATATAAATTACATTATTGTAATAATTGTATTAATTGCCATACATATTTAGAGTAATTGCAAATATATCTTGTAATATAATAATAAATTACAATTTGTTTCTAATTAATTAAACTTATGTCCTTTTCTAAAAAAAAAAAAGAAAACAGTCTGATTTGAAATAAAATTATAATAATGTAGTGGGTTAATAGTATATCTATTAAGTACTCCACAAACTTGTTCCATGCGATAGAAGTTTATAGTCATCCAATTACTTTATTAATCTTTTCTTTGTTTGCTATCTAATTTCTTGAACTCGACCAAGAAAGAAAAATATCAAAAATAATACCCCAAACCATATACAAATATACCTTTACACTTCCAGCAATGGATGATAATTTCAAATCACTAGCTAGTGATTGTTGTAGCTTCTTTAACAACTGGAATTGTGGTCAGAAATAATAATTTCTACTTGACTACTTGTCGTATATGAAGGTTTAAACAAAAATGGAAAGGAATTGAATGCATATAGAAATAGCACTGCATGCAATATTATGTTCTTTTTATTTTTATCGCTGATTTATGGCATTGCCTTCAACAAGGTATGACGATTTTTAGTTACTACTATTCTTAAAAATTTCATCACTAAAGTAACCAAAATGCTTTGTAAGAACTTTTTGTGCTTGTAACCAACACAATTATTTGCTTAAAATTAATGGCGAAATAAAATAATCATAAATCAGTATCAATTTTGGATGTCATAAGAAAGAATAATGTAACATATATAAATAACATTAAATTAATACTAAGTCGATTTTCTGAGATATGGTTTTAATTTAAATAATATAAACTATTAGTAATAACTGTTTATTTCGAAAGCAGTGTAATGTATTACATTATCACTACATTCAGAAATTAATACAGCTAGATGTAATAAAACATTTGTGCTTACAACTGATCGAAATTTTGCATTAAACCATCATCTACACTATATATTATATAAAGATATTACAGTGATATAAATTCCTTCTCTAGCTCTTAGGATTTTGGATTCTGTTAAATGGAGTATCGAATGAAAGAGAATTTCAAGGAGAATAGATAAATCATGATTTTTATCCTTAAATATCTTAAACTTTAATACAAGTCATTGAAAAAATTGGGAGGTTTCAAAGTCGAAAACAAAGCCATCAAAACCTGATATAGTTTTAGTAGAACTATGGATCTCAATATTTTAAAGTCCAAAAATGTCTCACTTTCGAAATAAATTGTAATTCATGCCTAATGCCTCTTGGGTGCTATTGGCTCCCATGAGATATTTATCATATGTTTAGGTTTGAAAAATTAAAATATATATATATATATATATATATATATATATATATATATATATATATATATATATGATAGTGTAGAAGGTAAATGGAGGGGGTCAGGTAAATAGCTCTATGATCCCTTGGACATTTCCTATGATAAAAAAAACTTTTTAATATTTCTAATAAACAAAAATAAACATCCAGGTATAAAAAAATAGTCTTGAGAGAATACAATAATGGATCAGTTTAAGTTCATTATTAAACTGGAGGAATATTTATCGGTGAGAGAAGACGATCACATATTAAATACACTTTTACTTTCACATTTGTGGTAAAGTATGCAGCTTTGCCAAATGTATGTTTAATAGACTATCTATTTTGATAATATTGTATTATATAACGAATAAACATGTTTTATTGATATTGCTTATATGTATATCAAATTAGCCCTTTAATGATGGTTCTGATATGAGTCGAGATGAAATCTGGCCCATGTGACAGTGGATTCATATATAATCGAGAGCGTGTAGGGTTCTTTTTCTTTAAATGTTGGTGCTGAGTGATGAATTCTATTTTCTATTCTCTAATATTTAAGATGGAACGTAACGTGAAAGAAACATAAAAGAGTTTTGTTTTTGATTTTTGCCTCATTAAATTGTATAAAAGATCAATAGTATAAAAAAATAATAATTGTCAAGGTCATGTAAAAATATATTTCAATTGTATAAAAGTTAGATAAAAAAACAAAATAAAATAGTTTGGAACGATGCCGTATTTTAGAATTGAAAGCAAGGACTGAAATACTTATTTACCATAAGCATATACATCTTTTTAAAAGTTGTTTTTAAAGGTGAAAAAATAATTATTTTTTTTGCTTCCTCACTACCAAAGCTCTGCTAAATTCATATGGGAGTTTAAATCAATTTTTTCCCTAAGGATCAACCATTTCAACTCAAGATTTACATTTTAAACATCAAGGAACCAATTTGGTCCCGTGTCTGTCTGTCAGTAGTCAAATCCATGATACGGGTTTATCATCTATCTCCATTAATCTGATTTGAATGAGATTTTCATTACCTATCATCACTTGCAGATGTGCATATTTTGTTTGTGATATGCTTATATTTTCTCAATGATTTATTCGATAAGATCAAATGTTGGAGGAATGGAATCAACTTCATCAAACTAACTATCTATATGAAATGGTGTTTAAGTGATTCCTAAAGTCCTTTTAAATGTGATTACACGAACAATAATACTTAGAGATAATTTTTTAATATTTTTTTTCCATAAAACATGATTATATTTAATCATTTTGGGGGGGAGAGGGGCTTCAGCCCCAAAGCTCCCCTCCTATCCTCCCACCCCTTTTCCCGTAGATCCGCCGGTGCATAGTATGTATTTTATAATCTATGTTTTGTTTTTTTTGTATTTTGAATAAAGATTTGCCAAAAATTGGTTCAAAATGGTTGTTTTTTTAATTTTCCTTGAAATTCAAGGAATGCTTCAGTTTAACTTTTTAAAAGAACTATTCCTCAAACTAATAAATTATAACACTTTTGTAATATAGTTTGAAAATAATAGTTTTATAAGAATATTGTGAAAGCACAAAAATAGAAATAAGTTATTTTAATATTAGACAAATAAAAAAAGTTACATATAAACATTTTCGTTGGAGTAGATTTTGTTTCAATTCCATAAATTATAATTACTTAATAAATCCATAAATAAACAATAAATAAGGTACTATTTCGCTGGTGCTGCCCATGGCAGTGACTGCTATTACTGCCATACTGCCAACCGCTAATGCTTGTCTATTTCGCTGAAACTGCTCACCGTCATGGCCAAATCAATTTAGTGTCCTACTTTGATATCATTTTAAATAAAAATATTAGCCTTAAATTTTATGGCTTTTGTTTGCATCAGAATTATAGCAATAGATTTGATGGCAGAGTTTCGATCTTATTTAATTAAAACATGAAATATTTTCTGGTAGTTAAAGTTGAATAACAAGGTTAGGTTATGTTTGTACTATGCAATGGTAACAATTATCCACATATTAATTCACAAATTCTACAAAATTATTGTTTATTATAATATTTTGAATATAAAATATAAGCATTCATGGTATCAATAAGCTGATAAAGCATTATTTTAAGAACTGAGGACTTATTTCAGATTTTAAATTTATTACTAATTATTAGTTTGATAAGTATCAGTAATTATTACATAATTGATTAGTAATTAATATCATATATTTGTAATGAAATCCGAGCAGGCAATATTTTACCGTATTATCAAAAGGTAAATCAGTACTTTAATTAAAAAAATACAAATTGATTTTGCAATGTGTGGATTTTAGTATTTGCCTGACATTAAAATTTGTTGGCTTATTTAATTTATTTAATATCATTTGGATTAAGGTATATTAGAATTTCTCTGTAAAATACTATTGGTGTTATCAATAAATAAATAATCTTGTTATTTCAACCTTAAAAAATGATTTACTATAAGTTTGTTTAAATTTTAAACAATATTACATTTAATTTCGATAGACTTGAAAAAAACAAAACAGAAAATGAAACGTAACGAGGTGACTGTTATCATCAAAACAATGCTCCGATATAACATAACCTATAAACACCATACTGCCAACAGCTTCACTGCTTCAGAAGTTGTCAGAAAAGAGCAGTATAGATATGACGTCATACCTAGACCACAAGCGGATCCAGCCGAGAGCGCGTGCCTACCCCTGGAAGATTGAAAAATTCCAAAAAAAGTTCCAAAAAGCAACTGTTTAAAGAAAAGAGAAATATAGGGCAAATTCATCCTCATAGACAAAGTTCCTAATGTAATATAAAAATAAATTATTATAGTGACCAGCACTAGCGAATCCTGCCAAGGGCACACCCTTCCTTGTATGATGGAAAAATAATTTCAAAAAAAAAGTTCCAAAGACAGCTATTTAAAGAAAAGAGAAATATAGGAAAAATTCATCTCCTATGACGATTTTTCTAATGTGATAAAATAAAAATTACTATCGTGACCAGTAATAGTGATTTCTGCAGGTAACTGCCATGGGCATTACCAGCGAAATAGTACCTTTAGTGGTTTAAATTAAAATTGATGAAGTTGAATATTTTTAAATTAAAAACAAAATTCAGTTTAACTTGTCTTACTAAATAATATCAAACAAATATGTTTGCAAGTTAAAAATATTAAGTTTTGAATAAATTTTACTCATTAGAACAGGGGTCTCAAAATATTTGACCTGCGAGCCACATTGAGACCTCCACCAAGTCCTGCAGGTCGTATTAAGATCTCCTTGTAAGACCCACAAAGCATGGCTTGCAATGAAAAAAAATATCTATTTCCATAAATGACACTTCAGGTGTAAAATGGGCTTTCTAAGAGAAACAAATCTTGCATAACAGAGTGTTTGAGTGATTTACTAAATTTCATATTTTTTAAATAGTTTTTAAAGTTTTACCATGTAATCATAGAAACATTCGCGGGCCGGACTGGAGGCAATTGCAGGCCGTAATTTGGAGACCCTTGCTGCATTAGAGTAATAGTAAGTATCATACATGAGACAAATTAATGGACAAGGAGTCATTTGATTTCATAGAAATTCCATTAACAAACATATTTTTATAATAAATAACTAGATGGTAAAAACTAAAATTAAAAGTAACTTCATATTTATACAGTCAGCATTTACAGATAAACTAAATATAATTTTAATAGCTAATTAATAAAATCATAATTAATAAAAATGTATCAAAAAGCTAATTAGAAGAATATGTTACATAACATTAAAGAATAAAATAGAGGTTTTGTAACGGAAGAATATTTTAAATACCATTTTCCAGATAGCATCGTATTCCATTTTCTAAACCTCAAATTGTGGTAGTTTTCTGTTGTAAAAAATTGAGTTTTTCAATTAAACATATAAATAAAAAATCACTAAATTAACTTTTGCTCTGATTCAAATGTTTTTAACCTAACATATGAGTAGCTTCATATCAAAGATGTACATCTGCCATTTTTAAAAAGTTGAGAAAAAGCCAATTTTCTATCATTTAAAACAATTCTAATGATTGTTTTTATTAATTCAACTTGAACATTCTTAAATAAACTCACCAGAAACGGTTTGAGTTGAATTTACAAAATAAAAACTGACTTTTTCTCAACTTTTTGAAAATGACAGATTTCCTTCTTTGATATGAAGCCACTCATATTTTTCCACTTACTTTTTCAACAATGCTTATCACTTTTTTCTATTTAACATAAAAAACTTTATTCTTTATTATTAAAAATATATAAAAGTGTAAAATGTACCACTTAATAAAATTATCACTTTGTTATAAAAACTAAATGGTGAAATACATGTAAAATTCAAGGCACTCCAGTTGGTATCACAAACGAAATTGAATCTCCGAATTCTCCAAATGCTACTCGATAACTTTGAAAAATGTAAACCCAAGTTCCGATGACAATACTCCATATAAGTGCCCCGATTCCAGAAAATATGACATCTGAAAAACATAAAGTCTACAATTACACGAATGGTATTTATAATTTTTGCTTAGTTGACTAACTATAAAAATGTTTAAAGTAGAGTTGATAATGTAAATTAAATGATTACTGCATTAAGTGATTTGAAAGATTGAATGATGGACCAAATGTAATTGATGCAGTTTCATCAAAGTGTCCAAAATATTCAGTTACAAAATAAAGTAAAGTAATAAGTTAAACCTAGGATTAATAAACCAAAGATTTCATTTCAAAAAATGTCATAATTTTGACAGAAGTAGTGAAAACAAAGTACTGAAAACTCCAGAGAAAATTAGGAAACCTTAAAATACATCATAATAGAGCTAACTGGATTTAATAAAAGAAAAAAGTATATATATGTATTTAACATAAAACACAAAACAAAAAATGATGAAATGAAACAGAAATTATCAATAAAAATCATTCACCACTTACATCGTTTGATTGCTCGCTGTTCTTCATAAACTGGTTTCCTAAAAGCTTCATTGAAGAACCAAACTGCGTTTACGAACCAAACAATAGGAAGTCCAAAAAATCCAGCTGAAAACAGTTAGTACTGAAGCTTTATCCATTATAAAATATGTTTTAATTAAGTACAATAAAAGTATAATAAAATTTAAAATTTGACTCCCATAGAAATTTAGAATCATATTCAGAAATAATCAATATGATGGAACTCCTTTAAGAAAATAATATTCCTTTAAACTGCATTTATGTTCTAAAACATTAATTTTTATTAATAGAAGCTCTTCAACTGTGAACAGAAATTTAAAAAAAAAGGATATATATATATATATATATATATATATATATATATATATATATATATATATATATATATATATACTTCTTTGATCTTTTAACCATGGAATAAAATTTTGTTCAACTCGTTTCACAATGGGGACTTTTTCAATAAATAAACTTTTTTTTTCTCCCCTTCCTTGCCTTTTAGGCTACAGAAGGTTTTTCCCATTAAATTTCCCTCGTAATTCCTTACAGGCCATGGGGGCTTTCGTGCCAAGCTCCATGGAATTGGAAAAAGACACGGATCCCCTATGCCCTAGCTGTGGGATCCTGGAGACTGCTGAGCACATTATCATGAACTGCACCGCTTTAGAGCTTTTAAGAGCCAAATTGCTGAGGGAGACTGGTCTCTACGTCCCACAGAGAACAATTTCCCTCAGCTAGTTAAGTTAGAAAAACTGAGCTACAAAAGATTTGTGTGGGGGTGGAAAGAAGCAATCAGACCCGCACACTTCAAACTCGCAAGAAGAGGCCAGGGAGGCCGCTGGAATGAGGAGGAGCAGAATAAGTCCATAAACAGCAAATCAAGATATGAAAATTGGTCTCATTGCAGAAGCTAGCTGTTATGCAGAGAAGTGTAACAACCCAGTTCTGCAAAACCCGTATTGCTTCAATGGCATGGTAGGGTTTAAATAAATAAATAAATAAAATAAAAGTTAAAATTTCCACCGAGTACCGGGACACGAACTCGTTATTATTTTTCCATCTAACTTCAGTTATCAGGTTGCCGAGCAATGCGTGGTACTACACACAAGCGTCAACCCACTCGCCACCCCACTCCTCTTGTAATAAACAGTTCACATATTAAAAAGTTAAAATAATAATCCTATTATAAAATAAAAACAGGAACTTTGCCGGGAGCTATAATTGGTGAAATTCCCTAAGGGCAGGAAATAGAAAAAGCAGCTAACTCTACTAACAATACATGTGTTTGCCAGTTCATAGGTATTGATAATCTTATGAATGTTATGGCTCTTATCAAAATATTCCTCCAATTTGAAAATGTTGAAAGAATTTCTAATTTAGCCCTTAGGAACAGGTGATTTCTTCTAGTTAGTGCTGGGCTTCTAAAGTGAATGGTGGCATGAAGATATTATTAAAACTTCAAAACTATAATAGGTATTTTACAAGTAGAAGTTGACTGGGGATGCAGTCAGAGATGAAATAAAACATAGGAAACCTTACTTTATTTTGTGCTGAGGTTTCAATCTAAGTTTTAGCCTTTCATCAGGACTAAGTAATGGATCTATAACAATGACCAATAAGAAAGGGAAAGAAAATCACAGATTAACAAGAAAATAAGAGGATAAAATAGTATGAAAATGGTAATGATAAATAAAAAATGTATTGATTTATCATTACCATTTTCATGCTTTTTTATCCTCTTATTTTCTTGTTAATATATTTTTCTTTCTCTGTCTTAGTGGTCATTATTTTAGTTCCTTGGTAATGATAAATAAAAAATGTATTTGTAAATAAAGTGCCGAAAAAGGATTGGATCTGGGTCGGACAATACCCGTGCTTGGCTATGCGGATGATCTGGTCCTGTTTAGTGAAGACACGGAAACTATAAAATTAAATACGAAAAGGTTAATGGAAGCCGGTAAAAAACTAGGGCTCGAAATAAACACGGATAAGACAAAATATATGGTTAGCTGCAAAAATTGCGAAATTACCGGTGATATTGATATAGAAGGTAATATGTTTGAACAAGTAGAGAAATTTAGGTATGTAGGGTCTACGATAACTAGAAAAAACGAAATTGAAGAAGAGATTAAGGTTAGGCTAAAGGCGTGAAATGCTTATTATTTTTCTGTGACAAAACTACTTAGCTCGCGCCTCTTTTCCCGGAACTTAAAAACTAGAATCTATAAAACCACTATCTTACCTACAGTTCTTTATGGATGTGAAAAGTGGCTGTTCACATTAAGGAATGAGCAACGTCTTAAGGTTTTTGAAAATAAAGTATTGCATAGAATATTCGGACTGAAGAAGGATCAGTTACCCGAGAGTTTAGATGGTTGCATACAACGCCGAATTAATATAATTGAAGTGATTATATCGCGGCAAATCAAATGGGCTTGTAAAATTGTTGGGCGTAGTAACAAAAGAAATCCTAAAAGATTAATATTTGCTGAATGGTAAACGTCCAAGGGTAGACCGAAGCGAAGATGATAACATTGTGTTAAAGTCAATCTGAACGGACAGGGTTTGGATGATGAACGGTGGAGGAAGGTGTGTTATAAGCGATTGGTGGAATCACCATCAACCTTCGTGTTCGCTAAGCTTTTTAATATTATTACATTATTTGTATATTAAAATATATAAGTATTGTAAATAATGGCAAGACATATATGTGGAAGATTGCTATTTGTAGGATATATTAAAATACAAACAATCTGTAATGGTAGAGAATAATAGTGGTATGATAATACATGAAAATATTTTACAAATTAGGTATTACTATAATATATATGTAAAAATATCCAGTAGGGTTCAGAATGGAGTCAGTCAAGTTGTTTGAAATACCTAATACAAGTTAAACAACATCCAGGATGGTAAGCACATGGATGAGTGATCACCTGAATCACCAACCATCCATAAGGAAAAGCCACACTGCCTAAAATTTTACTCCTTCCAGGTATGTGAGGATCAATAGCCTACTAGAGGCAATTCATACTCACTGGGCAATTTTCCAGGATGTCAGCAGTCCTCTAGAGGTTTGCTTTGTGTATGGTCTGTTACAAGGAAAGAAATTTGTATGCCTGCTGACTCTAATTCACAAATTTAGACCAATTTGTCAGTGTTCTTGGAACTGAGTGAGTTTATGGGAAGGACTACCAGATTTGCTCTGCACAAAAGATATTGATCTAGCCCTATGGATTGTCTGCCGCTGCAGCATGGAGACTATGACCTTAAACAACGAAGTAGGGTGACCCCTTTCCACGTTGTGTGTGTTTTAGAAAGCAACTTAAAACCATAAAAAAAACACATTGAGTGGCCAAAGATCTACTGCACTATATCACAAACCAAAATGAATACATATTTAATTTTTTTTTTCTATGAAAGCTTTTAAGAAAAACAGTATATAGTCTATCTTTCTTCTTCAGAGGTAAGGTTGTTTCCTATATTGACATCTGTCTGATTTGCCTATAAATATTTCATCTTTAAAACATATCAATATCTATATTTTTTCTATCTCCTGGTGCTATTGAACTTTTTGTGTAAACTTGTATACAATGAATTTGTAAAGTTCATAAAATTTCTTTATTACCTATGATCTCTTAAATAGGTATTTTAGAAAAAATTGCTATTTTTGGGAACTATAAATATGACTAACTAATACAAATAAAATGCACTATTGGCTCAAACTGTGCCAATCATTAGAAGAGTTTAATTTTTTTATATACTCATGGAAATCTCCCTTAATCAGCTTGGGTATACATTTAATTTTAAAATATGGTAGCATAAATTTAACTTTTTTACATTCAATTTTACTCATGGAAAACTAATTTTTAATATTCAATTAGTATATTTATTAAGAAAATGAAACAAATATATTATTATTTTTTTTATTATTATATTAACAGCAAATAATTTTCTTTTTAATCGATTATCGTTAAAACAGTCAGTATATTCAAAACAAAAAAGTAACCTCCTCATCAACTTACCACGAAAATACCAAGAACAAAGTTCTAGTTTTTCATTGTTCTTGACCTTAGAAAGATCCATTTTTATTTGTAACTAGTTCACTTCAAAATCAACAAAACACTACATATGACAATCGAACCACGACCTTTTAACAGAAACAGGAGACTTCTGCTATCGTTCAAGAACGTTACGTTTAAGCAAATAATCTGTGGTTATTTTACTTTAAAATTATAAGTGATTAATTTAGACTATAAAGTTGTAAATACCATTCAGGCTTACTAGAACTTATAAATTATCTAGAAAATCGTGATTTGTAATTTTACAAATTTATTCTAGTAAATTACCTACTTCAATTGCTTAAATCACTTTAAAAAAACGTTACAAAGAGGTAATTTTACATAAAAGATTTGCAACTTATTAATTTACCTATAATATTTAATTCTTATAATGGATTACTCATATTTCTGCAATTATTAAAGTAAACATTATTTTCCTTCGATTCGATTGAGAGCGGTAGTTGAGAAGTTGATAGCGGCATTTTAAAATCAAATTAGATATTAGTTCCTAGAAATTATTGGAACATACAACAAAATGATGAACCAGCATTGTTCAAATATATTCATAATTTATTTCTCCCTACTAATACGTTTTTAATAGTTCGATATTCGTAAAATTAACATTAAAATGCATGTATATAAATACAAAAGTAAAGATAAAAAACTTTAACAACAAACAAATTTTTGTCGAGTTGAGCACTTACACAACTTTATTGTGCTTCTCCCGTAAAATTACAATTTTTGAAATTGAAACTGGTAGTTAATTTTTTATAACCCGACGTAGGTTAACAACGATATTTCTTTTTCATAAACCAAATAATTTCATTTGGTAAACTTTTGTGTATAGAATCGTGAATTTTGATGCTTAAAATTACTCTTTGTTATTGGAAACTGTTATGGGTGCCCAGAAGGGGGTTTCATGGCCCAAGTTGCGCCATCAAGGTGTTTGAGGGAGGCACATTTTGATGGGAATTTGAACTTTTGAGGGGGGTACATTTTGACTGACTTCTAAATTTTCAGAATGAAAAGCTTCAAAATAGAGAACAAGGTGGAAAACATGGGATAGAAACACCTAGTGTAACTGTTCATGATCTATGATTTTTCCTATTATACTTTCGCTTGCACTGTTTTTAAGAATAGGAGGGTAATACAATTTTTTGGGAGGAAGGGGTGATTTATGGGCCATCCATCTTGTGGGGAGGGGGGATGGAAAAAAGTATTCTTAAACTTCTCTCTACCACTATAATAAATAAATAAACATTTATGAAAGCTAATAAAACACATTTTAAATTCAATATTTGTATTCAGAGGCGACAAGGTGAGAGAAATAAGAAATTTCTTGGGTGGAAGTTTTGAAGCTGGAAACACAATTCGAAGCTTAAAAGTATACAACCCAACAGCATGAGCTAGGTGCTGGCAGGTAATAGACTGGTGTGTCTCTTACAGATCTGTCCCCATAACTTCTTTTTAACACTAATTATCTTTGCAAATATAAATCAGAAAAATTTGTGAATTTTTGTTTTTATTGTAATAACCTAATCTTCATTGATGAATAAAAACTGAAAATTCATGCGAGTACTCAATTTTGGAAATCTTCACACGAGTATCATATTTAAAGCAGCCTCTTTGGGGTGGCAGGCAAGATTTATTTAACTTTAATACACTTTTATTATTCTCAATCAAACCTTCTCTGTTCCAATTATTACCTTTTCGTTATTTCTTATTTAATAATTCGGTGAGAACTCAAACCACTATGAAAGAAAATGAGTAACTAAAATTTATATACCCTTTTGAAATTAATATTAATTATTTAAATGAGAAACTCTCTCCTCTTTTAGTCAATTTTTAGATATAAATTCATCTTTCAGCAAAACAGGCATTTTTAAGGATCACTCACTAAAAATTATTAAAAATAGTAAAATAATGAGATATTTTTATAAAATGATTTATTTACAATTATAGTTGAACATACATGATAAAATTTATATAGTACTAGTTTGTATATTTACATGGCTGTACAAAACTAAAACAAATCAAAAAAATTGGATTTACAAAATATGTTATAATGCTTAAAATAGGTTCAATGATAAAACAACAAAAAAACCAGAATATTTACATAACTAATGTTAATAATTCATATACGAATTACTTTAAAGTACATTAATCAAATGTAAAAGTAATTGAAGATAATTTAACAAAAAAAAAGTCTCAGAATATGTAATATAAATGGTTTAAACATGTTAATAACACTCAGTTATTTTAAAACATGAAAACATATATACATATACTGTTCAGAGTTTAGAGCATATCTTGACTTCCTGAATGACCTAGATTCAAAATAAATATAAATCAAATATAATAAATTGTAAATGAAATTTAAGTTATTCTAAATATGATTTACTACTTTATTTTTACTAACAATAAAAAAAATGTTATATATTTGTTATAAAATTTTGTTTTCTTAGTTTTAAACTGTTTGCTATTTAGTTAAGATCATAATTCATGAATTAATAATCATAATAAGATAGGATGAATAACAATAGTAATATAGTTGATGATATACCTTCCATGGAATCTTAAATTCAAAAAATTAAACGTGACACTATCTAGTACTGAATTAGTGATATTTCTAGTGAGAAAATTTATATTTTTATTCACATATTTTCTTTACTCCATACCATCAGTTCTGCTAAAAACCGCTAACGATATTTCCACAATAGATCAACAAAAAATCAAGATCCTACTCCTCTTTTATATAATATTTTGATAATGCCATTCTCTCCTCCAAACTACACTACATAATATTCCTGTATCGTATTAAGCTGATTTCACTGTTTCTTGTCTCGGCACACCCTAATTGTCATTATGTCTAATAAATCTCCATTGTCATCACTTCTTCTCGCTTATCTATGGCCATAAATAATGTCCATTTTCTCTCTCACTAGCATTTTTCCGTCAATATAAATGACCTACTATAACAAATATAATTTTTTTTATTTCACCCCTACAACATACTGGAGGCACCTCATAAGCCCCAAGATGACAATAACAGTATTAACCGGTTGACTTGAGAAAATAAGTTGAGTCAGAATACAGCAAAAAGGTAAGGCAATAATCAATGGTTCACAACCCTCCCTCAAGATTTTTCCCTATAATGCATTAAGATATCCCAACAACAATCCAACTCAATTTCAAAACTCTATAAAAAACTTCAGATTTCCCTTTGAAAAAAAAACCTAAACTAGAATAACCATATTTTCCAGATCACCCAATTATCCATTTCAATCCTTAAACAGCTCTTAAGATTCTGGTGATTCATTAACCAGAAGTACAAAACATCTACTTTTCGCCATTTCTCCTCCACTAATATTACGGATGTCTACTGTATGCATGGAAGATCTAGTGCATCTGTTGACCACGAAATTAGAAAGAAAAGATTATTGAATTATCTCCCTGGTGACTTTGTATTCCATCTTAAAGAACACAAACCATCTTATATTCTTGAATTCATCAACCTATGTTTTTCAATCCATCGATTAAACAGGAAATATTAACCTTCCAATTTATATATCCTCCCTCAAATAACAGCTTCATTTAAAAATTCCTTTAAAATTCAAGTTAACCCTTTTTTGGAATTCCTTATGCAACTCCATTAATAAAGATTCCTCACTAACCTCATTCAAACACCACCTATTTCTCCATCACCTCAACAATCAGTCATTCACATAAATGTAAAGAAGAAATATCTAATGTGTAAGTTGAATTAAAGATGTAATATATATATATATATATATATATATATATATATATATATATATACATACATACATAATTTAAATTGCATTTCACTTGTTTCATTTTCATTAATATTATTATTTTTACATCTTTTTATTTTAATGTAGAGATTATCAATTCAGCCAGACAAATAAATGCTGATCCATTTTGTTATTCTTAGGGGACTAAATGCCTCAAAATAAAAGTAAATTTCCTTCTTAAAAATAAATAAAATGATTAATTCATGATTTTAAATAGTTATTGGGAACAATATGTATGTTAAAAGATTATATCTATGTTATCTAACTATACTTACTATATTTTTTCTTCTTTTTTTTTATTGGGACATATTCTTTAGAAAACTCTTCTGAATCTAAAATTAAAGATTAAATACTTATAAACATTGAAGCAAATTAAAAAAAAAAAAGGATTAATACCTAAACATTAATTAAAACAATAACACCTCCAAAAATCTGGTGCGCACAACACACAACTATCACTTACCGCTCTACTTTGAATAGAAATTATTTTATGACAATGTTGGGCTATTATATAATTTTTGAAGTGCCTTTTAAATGTAGCTAAGGCTTAAAGCTTACATATAACAAATCATCAAAACCATTAAAATTACAAGAACTCCATTTATTATATCGATAGTAAGCAATAAAAATCTAGTTACTCCATATGTTTTTATAAACCACATAACTTCAGTCTCTGAGCAATGTGTGCCTTTCAATTGACAGAATGACTAACCCCAATTTCAACGTTTTTGAGTAATGTCATTTTAGTGATATTTTTAGTTGGAAAATGTA
Organism: Nezara viridula; assembly: GCA_928085145.1. NCBI lineage: Eukaryota > Metazoa > Arthropoda > Insecta > Hemiptera > Pentatomidae > Nezara > Nezara viridula. Next base: position 61,178,727 of record OV725079.1, on the reverse strand, counting down.
TATCTATACAAACAGTAAGCAAGTAAATAAATTCCAGAGTTGAAATAAACAACTGTGAATAAAGGTATAAATTTTTCCACTAGAAACATCACTAAAATTAATAATAAACAATGTTGAAATTGGAGTTACTCATTCTGTCGGCTGGAAGGCTCATATGTGCCGAGAGAGATTCAACATAAACATGTTTATGATAATCATAAACATCTGAACATTTAACCTATAAATGACTATGGATTGTGGCAGGGGTGCCCATCCCCCAAGGTCGATGGCACAAGAACCATCCTCCTTTCTCACAAGATATTTTAATGCTCACCTTTTCTTAAAAATTCATAACCCCGTCGAAATTTGCTCACCTCAAAAATTAAAAAACCATGAATCTGCCCTTTTTGGCACCACTAGATTGTGGGATTATTAGTTATAAACTGTTATTTTCCATTGTAAAGTTTTACTAAAGTTTCTCGACTAAAGCTTCGTCCTAGAAATTGTGGTGTAACAATTTCCAACCACCAGGGGAAATCACCACAACCTTGAAAATCCGTTTTACACAGTTGAGTTTTTGAAATAATATCGTGATTGTAGTTAACATATTTTTCCACTAGGTGTTCCAAGAAAAAGCCTTGATGGTCAAGTGTGTTGAGTAGTTGCCTGCTTTAAAAATCTCGACTCTAGTTGTGTCGGTTTGAACCCTCGTAATGAAACTCTACCTTAATTAGAAAAGATTAGATAGTAACTTAAGAAACAACTCTCTTGGGGATTTGGTAGAAAATTTACAACATGTTGGAGCGATTTGTTCCCGTTACCTAACGAAAATCTTTTGCAGAATTACCTTTCTCAACCAAAGTTGAGCACATCCAAGAAACTTGTAGAAAAACTTAACAGTGTAAAAGGACCTTAATTCTTATAAAACTTGAGATATTTGAAAAATGAAATGAACACAAAAAAAAAAAAATTAAATTCAAAATATAGTGAACATACCATTGAAGGAGATTATACATAATACAGACAAATTTCTGCATAAAATGTTAAGTTAACCAACACATTTAACACAAAGTAAACAAGTTTTACTGTAAAACTAAATGGCACACTTAAAACTATTTCACAAGAAATTTGATTTTTAAGCAATATGTTAAAATTATTTTTAAAACATACCAATAACTTTTTCAAAATAATAAATCATAAAATAAATCAATTATTTCATCAATTATTGTGAACATCTTTCACAATCACAGTAAGATTATATAAAGAAATATGCCATGTATTTTTATTATCTGTCATTATTTATTAATTATTATGCTTTGTAATATTTATTTATTATTAATGTTTCCATATCATCACAGATTTTTTTTTACCTTCGACATCTTTCCTGCTTCTCTTTTTAGACTTTGAAGGTGTTTCTGAAAGAAATAATAATTAAAACATTAGAACTACAAAAAATCAGATTTTGCACTACAAAAGATTTTAAAGAATAAAATATGAATATTTTTTTTGTTGAATTTTTCGCTTCAGTATAATTTCATAAAATTAAACTGAGTATTAAGCTGATTGGAATAAGTTGTAAATAAACACAGCAAATATCATTATTTATTGACATCATTATTAAAAAAATTAAATAAATAAAGTTTTGATTGTAGCCAAATTACTGGAAGTAATGATTGATTTAGATAAATTTTACATACAGTCATTCTTTTAGATTCCAACCTAAATCAATCATTGTGGAGTTGATTTACTTGAGGAAAATAGTGGTAAGGAAAGTAGTGGAAGAGGGGCTGGTGAGCAATACATTCAAGTCATATTCTATTTAATTTGTTTAATAGGAAAAATATAGTTAAATTTGGAGAAAGAATCTATGAAAACAACAAGAAAAAATATCTAAGGCTCATAAACAATTATTTGTACTATTTTCTACTCTGAAGATGTTGAAAAAAAGATATTTTTCAATTTCTGGAAAACAAAATATCCAAAACTTACCTTGGAAATCAGAGATGACTTGAGATTCTTCCCTTTCTCTTTTTATTTTTAACGATTTCTCAAACTCTGATTCGTAGTCTGTTACCTCATTACCTAAACAACAACTCATTACATTAATAAAATAATAATAACTAATTAATGAGAAATAAATGCTATTAGGATAAACTAGCATATAATTATATATCAGTTTTAGAGAAATAGGTAGAAGTACAGGTTAGAAGTAGGGTACAAAATATTAAATGACCTTTCTAGTTCAAATCCCAATTTCGAGTTGTCATTTGTGTTTTTGGTCATTTTACTTTCTCAAATAACTACATTAGCAAAATTTATTAAAAATAAAATGTCTCAGATCTCAATTTATAGGATATTTGGAGGCTCATTCCTGCATCCTCTTAATAAAAATCAATACTTCATAATTATAATAGCACTCATAAAAAATTCAGATAATATTGGGGTAACACAAGAAACAATGGTCGGATGGTCTGCTGGCTGTATGTCACAGCGGATAGACCTGTGTTTTTAAATTCAACTGTTGTATAGTGGCATAGAGCAAGAGTGAGCCACAACAGGATACTATTGGAAAAATTACAGAGATTAGCCTGTTTAGTGATAACAGGTGCAATGAAAACTACTGACTGCAGCCATGGAATTAATGTTAGGTCTATTAACCTCTGCAATTGCAGATAGAAAAGCAGGCCTTGAAACTTTTTACAAGCTACAAAAACTAAACTTATGTTCAAAGATAAACACCCAGGAGGGACATTGGAAAATAATTATAAAAATTAAGGAAGACAAGGTGCTTACAATGCACTCAGACTAGAGAATTTCTTACAAAGATTTATAATGTTAAAATAGACAGCTCAGGAGAACTATTAATGGGATTAATTGTTATACTGATGAATCACTAATGACATGCGCTTCTGGTGCTGGCTTTAGGAGAAAGGATGAACCAGAGGAAGGCATGTCAATACCACTCGGCAAATATGCAATGGTGTTCCAATCAAAAATACTGGCAATAACTCACTGTGCCTCAAAATTGTTGCTAAATGGGCTAATGAGGAGGGAAATTTCCATATATACTGACAATAAAGTAGCTATAAGAGCACTGGACAATTATACAACTAGATGAAAGGCTGTTGAGGATTGTGCAGGAACTCTCAATGAATTATCTATTATTATAAAACTTACTCAATAAGGTAAACATTGACTGAGTTCATTGATACTGTAGGAATTACGCTCTAAAAAAGATAGGAGTGATTTTAACAGAGCCGTATAATAGGCCTTCGAAGTGCATTTATGCCACTATAAAAAAAAAAGTGATGGAAAGCTATCCTAGGGACTATGATTGGATTTTGTATAGTTCCATATGATCTCATCCGAAAACACAGAAAACTCGGAGCTGTGATTTCTGAGAGCCTGATGCAGTTAACATTAGCTCGGGCCCAATCACAGCTCCGCCTATTTTGCTCCTTCATTAACACATGTATAAATTAATTTAAAAAGCACAATTGATAAAAGTCATTAGATTTTTTTTTTTTTTTTAATACTTCAAGTTTGAGGATAAAAATCATTTTTTCAATGCACAATTCACATGTATAAATTAATTCAAAAAGCACAATTGGTAAAAGTTATTAGATTTTTTTTTAAATACTTGAAGTTTGAAAATAAAAATAATTTTTTCAATGCACAATTTTAATAACTCAACTTGACAGCTTATAAAGTTAACTAGATAACTTTAAAAAAAACCTTACTTCCTAAACTATAATGCTTCTTCTTTTTTTTCTTTGTAACAAGCTTATTCAACACATCTGTAACATTTTCACTAAAAAATTCACTTTCAGTTGCTTCATCTTGAGTAGTATCTAAAACAATAAAAAACAAAAATTAAATTTTTATTTGAAATGTCAAAATTGAAACATAATCGTATATTAATTTTAAAAAAAGATTGGTAGTTCAACATTTCTTATATGAAAAAACTTATGAATAAGTTGGCAGTGCTAAAATAGTGGTGTAATGTAAAACATCACTCTAATTGTAATAGATATAATAAGTAAGATCACTCAACTTCATATTACCATAATAATATTTTATTTTCAATTTATATTTAAATGGCATGTATTTGAGTATTTAAAAAAAAAATACAAATCATCCATTAAAATAAGATAAAAGTCAAATAAATATTAGCAGAACTACTTTCCATACCAATTTAAAATAACCAAAATGTCTAAACCTATGACCATATTAGAGTGTGGTAAAAAATCACAATCAAACATGAACATTCATTGAAAAACATTTCAATACATTGCAATTTTCATCTTTGTTCTATTATGCATAAAATTTCAATATTGCTTCATCAAATTTACCAAACTTTTAGGATTGTATCTGATCTCTTCTAAAACTCATTTAACTACTCTTATTTACTCTACCTTTAACTGATCAAATCAGTTTTATAAACAGTACATTTCTCAACTTCATATTAGCCACACTTTAATTTTTCTCCCATTTTTGGGGACTTTAAGTAGAACAATTAATTTTTTTTTTTTTTTGTTTTGGAGCTTATTCGCAACAAGAAATGCCAACTTAAACTGATTTTAAAACTGAAAAAATAATTTTGTCAAGAAAAAAATAAAGATAATCTCACTCCATAAGTACCTACCTAATTCTGTTTTCTTAGTGAATGATGTTTTGTTTTTCTTAGTTAATTAATAACCATTTTAAAAACTAGAGGCAGTTTTTGATGACAATTAAATTTAATATTTTCTTTAAAAAATGACTTTTTGTTTGATGTACAGAAATGTTATTCAATATGTTAATCAACTGCACATCAACATTTTTACCCAGTTACAATACTTCCCGTACTCCATTATTAAACCGCAGCAAAAATTAATTCAGTGCCAACACTTGACAACCATATTTAATATGTTGTATTGATGTTCATCAAAGTAAAATGATTCTTTCATTGCTTTTCTATACAAATAGCATCAAGAGACTAATAGAAATTTTATTCTTAGCAACTGTATGCCATTTCGCAGTTAAGATAGCAAACAAATTTGCATCTACCTCCAACAAACAATGGTAAAATATTCCATATAGCTCTTTCAATGAATTACATGGATTTCAACGAATTAAGGGCTAAAAGTTCATAATTCAGAGCTGAAGAATTGCAGCTTAGAAGATAATTCAATATGATTATTACTATAGCTCAGAAATTAGAAACCTAACCAATGTATAAAAATAATATAAATTTTTTCATCATATTTAATCCCATACCTCCCTTGTCTCTTCTCTTCTTCTTCACTTTCAAAGGGGTTTCTGAAAACAAAAAACAATAAATTTAAATACTTAAATTGTTGTTAAAAACTTGGATAGATTATGAAGTAGAAAACTAATAGTCCTCTTTACCAACAAGTTTTAACTTATATATAATTAACAAAATAAATTATTTATACACCATCTATGAACACGTATATAATTAAATTATTGTAAATACAAAATTCAAGAAGAAAAAGTATAATGTACATATATTTGTAATTTTATTAAACCAAAATCCATAGAACATAATGTAAAAAAATATATATTAAACAAATGATTGAACAAGTGAATGGATACTTCTGGAAGTAATTCGGTTCCTGAAGAAAATAAGAAGAAGGAATTTTTGAAAAAAAGGAGGAAACAATTGGTGTAATTGGTAAGAGAAAGATTGAGATTTAATTTACAGTAAATGGCCAAAATGGTAATGATGACTATGAAATAGTTATAATTAAGTTTAAAAGTAATTACTAAAATTAACATATTACTTGATTTGTTATAATAAATAAAGCTGGGAACAAAAATGATTGCTAGTTATATCATTACCAACTTAACTGGAAAATAAAATATTATAACATGCAAGAAAAAATCAAGAGTTCAGATATTCTATTCAATGTGACCAAACAGCAATTGATATGAATGGTTTATTAAATAGAAATTTCATAATGTAACAAGATTTTGAATTATTAATTCCTAGAATGGATCTAAGAATTTAGCAGGAAACATATTATATAGATTGGCAATAACCTTTTGATTTTTTTACAAGGGATTTAATACGTTTTAATTTTTTTTTTTCTGTTGGCATAACACAACTTGAAGATCTTTCCAGTTATTCAAGTGCATGCAGCTCTATTGCATCTTTGCAATATTAATATTAATATTAAAATTCATTTAATACCAAAATTCTTCCACTGTCCCATCCCATAATTTAGAAAAACCTACAACTAAGAAAATAAGAATAACCCCTAACCATGCAAGTGTTGTTTGGTTAAGAATTTCTTTTAATGAATAAAAACATTGATATATTTTTCAAACCTGACATATCAACACACATTTCAAATTTTAAATACCATTTTGTTCATTTATGATTTACAAAGAGTAAACTAATAGATTGTATAAAATATTTTTAAATGTTACAATAGTGGTTTTAAATGTCTTTGAAATTATTACTATTTACTGTAATAAAATATTTTAAATAGCTTTTATAGTGATTATATGAGGGTTTCATATTAATCTAATATTATAAAAATACTTCTATTAATCATACAATTATGGCAACCCCACAACAAAACCCGATGTCAGTACCAGATTAGTGATGATCCTTCCATTTAGTATACTTTAATAAAAATTATTACTTTTCATTAAATAATAATAATAGTAATTTTCACTCAGGCACTCTACATGGGGGATATTAAGTTATATGCATGAAATGAGAAAGACCTGAAGAATCTATTGAAGCTAGTAGGTGGTTTCAGCAGAGATATAAAATGACCATTGAATTAGAGAAATACGGAGTAATTAATTTAAACAAAGGCAAACTGAAAGAAATTGAAAATCCTGAATTATCTAGATAGAAAATGATAAAGCAGCTGAAAGAATCTAAGTTCTATGAATATTTAGGCATTAATAAGCTCTTGAAGTTTTAGAGTGAATCCCGACAAATATTTGTAAATGAGTTTAAAAAACGTTCTTCTGATAACGTATCTTTCATCAGGCAACATCATAAAGATTATAAATACCTGGGCTGTTCCCGTATTGTCATAGATATTTAGAGTTGTCCAAAATGGACCAACACCAATTTGCGAGGGCTGGACCGTAAAGCCAGAGTTATGATGACAGCGACCAGAAAAAGGTACCCAAAATCATCAGTTTCAAGATTATACATCCAAGAAAACAATGTAGAAGAGGACTCATTAGTCTTTTCAAAAGCTGTCGAGAACACGAAATGCAGCTAAAAAAATGTTAGTGTTTACACACTGATTTAATTAATGACTACCATTGTGATAATGGACAACTTAACTACATTAAACCTCGAAGCTGAACCAAAAAAAGCGATAATCTATAAGGAACTGAAGAGGGACTTTAGCAGCAAGCGGCTTCACGGTAAGTTTTGCAATGGCGTCACTTAAACAGGAATTAGCCAATCAGCTTTCATAGAATGGCTTAAAAAAATAAAACTGTTTCTGGAAACAGGCTTTCTTCTTCCTATACAGAACCAAGTTGTGGGAACTAACTCATATTGCAAACAAATTTTTAAACAAAACATTAGTGATAAATGCCGACTATGTAAAGTTGCAATGACAACAGGATGTATGATATTAGCATAAAGAGACCAGATTTTAACATTGGTAAAGCGGTACACCATTGACCAAAATTTGTTGTAACAATAATTAATTTAAAATAATGATAACTTGGTTTAAATGTTATAATCAGGTGACACAGTTTTCAACTGAAATAAGGTAGAGAATTTAGTACCAAAGACGTATTTTTTAGAGCAAATAATTTAATGTTGTATTTAACATCTAATTTATAACTACAATAATAACACAATTTTTAAGACATAAATGTTTCGTGACAGCAGTTTGTACACAATCGAGTAGTTCTTTTTAAAATTGCTATAAAACATATTGAAGGTGCCAACATTTCGGTAATCGAAGCAGCAAATGAATTTAATATGCTAATGCAAGATTTATTCTTTTTCTTATCAATATATTTTTTTAATGATGATATCTTATTAAAAAGAATATTTTCAGGTTGCTTATTAAGTCCAAACAATGGTGCTTGAATTCTAACAACTGATCAATAATGAGAACTTTGCTAAGGAGTTCTCCATAATCAATTCTCAACAATTATTCAGTTTAACATTATAAAATTAACAAAAAAAATATAAAACTCATATCCTGATGTATATTCTACCTTTTTGTGCATTCTTTTAAAAAAATCAGGACTTATTAAAAATGCCGCAGGAGGCGGGACAAATTGTAAATAATCGGAACTGTCCCACCAAAAGCGGGATGTCTAGTCACCTTATATTAGCAGGACATGTAATTCAGCAAGGTCTTGCCAAATATTACAAATTTACTGAGTGATTAAAGCCTGATTACCATTACACAGTCTATTCTCTCTGATAAGAAAACAACAATCTACTGGGATCAGCCTATAATTACAGATCATATAGTACTAAACAATAAAATGTACATATTGGTACTAAGAACAATGGGAAATAAGGCCTTAATAATTAAAATAGATCTTCACAATGATGATAGTGTACATACAGTGGTCGGAGGGAAGGTAAGGAAATATCAACAGCTCTGTGAGGAATTGAATCATCTCTACCACCTTAATGAAGGAAAGGTGTTGCCTTTCATCATTTTCAGCAACAGATTGGTTCGAGAAGAAATAAAAACTTGCAAAGAATTGAAACTTATCGATTATATTCTGGAAGAAGGACAAAAAGCTGTGCTACTATGGGCATCCAGCATTGTTAGAATTTTTTTAAATATTTCATAAAAACAGTCTAACCCTAGATTCATAGAGTCCGGATAGGTGAATATTCCCAGCAATGACTGAGGAAGTAGAAAACTCTGACATAATAATTGTCATTTTAATTAAATAGAATATTCCTAATAAATAATACATTGTTTATTTTAATAATAACTGTACCCTGAATAATTTGTGAATCTTCCCAGTCAGTTTTTACAAGTTTATTTGAATAGCTGGAGTCCAAGTCAGTATCTGAAAAAAGAAGTATATATTTAATTTGTTAAAACAAGACAATAATTATTTACCCTGATATGTTCATTTATACCTTCATTACTTCTTTTTTTCTTCCTTTTTGTTTTTGATGGTGTTTCTATAATAAAAAAAAACTTTATAATCACTGGAAAAAAACTCTATACTGAAAATTGAAATACAGCACTATGTCAAAGTTTTAATTTAATGCTGAATGCCCAGCAAAGAAAAAAAAATCAGAATTATTAATGTTTATGAATATACCCTGATCTTGTGTGTCAGGAATAATTTGTGAATTTTCCCACTCAGCTTTTACAAGTTGAAGTTTATTTGAAAAGCTGGAGTCCAAATCTGTATCTGAAAATGAGGTATATATTTAGTTTGTTAAAACAAGATAGTAGTTTTTTACTCTGATAAGTTCATTTATCATCCATACCTCTTTTTTTCTTCTTTTTTATTTTTGAAGGTGTTTCTATAATAAAAAAACAAAAACATTAATAATCACTAGAAAAAAACTCTAAACTGAAAATTGAAATACACCACTATGTCAAAGTTTTAATTTAATGCTGTATGCCCAGCAAAGAAAAAAAAATCAGAATTATTAATGTTTATGAATATACCCTGATCTTGTGTGTCAGGAATAATTTGCGAATTTTCCCACTCAGCTTTCACAAGTTGAAGTTTATTTGAAAAGCTGGAGTCCAAATCTGTATCTGAAAATGAGGTATATATTTAGTTTGTTAAAACAAGATAGTAGTTTTTTACTCTGATAAGTTCATTTATACCTTCCATGCCTCTTTTTTTCTTCTTTTTTATTTTTGAAGGTGTTTCTATAATAAAAAAAAAAACATTAATAATCACTGAAAAAAAAAATCTAAACTGAAAATTGACACTACTGGTCAAAGTTTTCATTCAAGGTTATATGCATGAATGAAAACAAATAATACATTGTTAATTTATTTTATAACCATACCCTGATCCTGTGTGTCTGGAATAATTTGTGAATCTTCCCAGTTTGTACCTGAAACATGAGGTATATATTTTATTTGTTAAAATAATAAAATATTCATTTACTCTTATATCTTCATTCATACCTTCTGTACTTCTGTTTTTCTTCTTTTTTATTTTTGATAGTGTTCCTATATGAAAAAACAAACATTAAAACCTATAAACAACATCGAAACTAAAAATTCGAATATAACAGAAGTCAAAGTTTTAATTTAAGGATATATGCCTGGAAAAGAAAAAAAAATAATACATTATTAATTTTATTTGTCATCATACCCTGATCCTGTGTATCTGGAATAATTTCGGAATCTTCCCAGTCAGTTTTTACAATATTAGTTTTGCTAAAGTCTGAAATACTGGAGTTCAGTTCTGTACCTGTAAAATAATATAAATAGTTAATATGTTAAAAGAAGACGACTTCTTACACTGACATTTTCATTCATACCTTCAGCTCTTCTTTTTTTCTTCTTTTTTGATTTCATAGGTGTTTCTATAAGAAAATAAAAATATATATTTAAAAGAAACTGAAATTTAAAATCTACCACAAAATTTATCTAAATTTAAGGGAGAGTATTATGAAAACGTGAACAACATTATTGCAATTTGATAATGAAATAAAATAATTCAAAATAAAAACTGATATTTCATCAACCTTACCCTGGTCCTCAGTATCAGGAATAATTTGTGTATGTTCATATTCTGTTTTTACGTTATCGGATTCTGAAAACCTGGAGTTCATATCACTACCTACAAATTAAATAAATAAACTTTGAAATAAAAAACCAAGAATTCAACTTAGATTTAATTGAATTCATATGCTACTCTTTAAAGACAAAAAAATGATTTTTTGATGATAAAAATATTTTTGAATTATAAGTTAAAAACAATAATTAGACAATTATCAATCAACAAATGCACTAATCCGTGAAAGAATGAAATACAATATATAGAAGAATGTTTCAATAAGAACCTTACTCTTATCTAACGGGATATAGATAAGTTCAAAACATCTTTTACAACATATAGATTTTTACTAATTTAATTAAACACTAGGTACCTTTACTAAACCTTTGACAGAGTGGTTTGGTAATATTAATGAGATGAAGAGATACATTACAAATCTTTAATGTTACCTCAAGCAATGAAGAAATATTTGGTTTGAGAGAATTCTTGCTGAAATAGACTTTAATACTTAGTCTAATAGAATAGACTGAAATACTTTTAATTGAAAACAATCGTGAGCAGATATCAGAAAACATTTTATGCCTGGGAAGCAAATGACAAGTAGGTATGAAGATACTTGGATAAAGACAAAAACAAACTGATAATACTTTAACACTTTATCACTATCCAATATTATTTATTTTATTATTCAAGGATTTAATTATTTTTTATTAAATTAAGTATTTTCTTCTTTAATCATATGAAGTTATCTTTGAAAAATGTGCATATAAACAATCTTATTAATTCTATGGACCTTAAATTTCTCTTTATATAGTAAACAAACAGATTTCCTAATATTTATTTTATTTGAATAATGATATAACAGGAAAATAATACTTAGTTTATATCTCAAATTTTACTTTTTTCCTCCAAGTTATTCTTTTCCATTTAATACCAAATCAGACATTACAAATCAAAGTAAAAAAAAATAAAAAAATGAAAATATGTCTATCCAGAACAGATAGGTATACTATTGGCCAGCATCCTTTAATAAAGAAATGTGTATTTCTTTTTTTACCATCAATCAATAAAATCTGACTAATTTATAATAGTATAATCATAGTATAATACATAAGCTTTATAGAAATTATACAAAGGAAACTATTACTCAAGCAAATTTGTATATACAAATCAAATAGACCATAAGTCTTTAAAATCAAATATAAATAACATTATAAATTAGGAAAAACTCATAATTCTAAGGGCGCCAACATTCTACTTAAAATATATTACCAACTAAAGAATTACATCCTTTCTAGAGTAGTAAGCTTACTTTTTTTCTTCTTTGAAGCAAGCTGGTTCAAAACGTCATTAACATCCTTACTAAAACATTCAGTTGCAGCTGTTTCATCACTTAAGGTATCTAAATCACAAGAAATAACAATGAGAAATGGCTATAAACTCAATCAGATTTTTATTCCTACAATAAAAAATTGCTGAATAGTGAGATTTTTTTTTAACCGAACCACAAATAGAAGGTTTCAATTGCAAAATAGTTGCTGAAGAGACTGAATACTGAAGGAATAAATGCTTAAAATACGCATTTAATTGATTCTAAATTTACCTATCTATTAAAAGAAGGAAAAATAATATAATTATTTAAAATCACAGACCAGAGGTCGCACCTTAATAACAGAATCTCTCTGTTGATTTATAAAACTATAATTGGTTGTTTCTTGTTATATCACATTACCTTTTTTTGTAATAAGTAGTTGTCTTGATAATTATTAATGAATAACGTGTTGGCAATTTTTATAAAAGAAACTTGAAGAATATAAATGGGACAAAGAGAAATAAATAGGTTTTTTAAGTAATCAAAAAATAATAATGCATTTATATTTTTATCAATTGCTTATACATATGTACAAATATTTATAATAAAACTACAAATAATAATAAATTAAATTCTTGCCTAATCAAAATCTAAACTAAAATATATACTTTATATAATAATGTAATTAATGATTATCTAATTCCAAGGATTACTTGTAGTCATACTACAAGCACTTTACATACACACTCTTTGGTGATTGCTTTGGAGAGTACAGTAATGAGCAAGAGAAAACTTACATATGCAATCATACAGTTCTCAAGATTTCTGATAATGTTGAAAATTTTTGGAACAATTGCACTCTGACTCACAAAGTTTCTTGTTTGTTTCATTTGTATTTGAATCTAGCCAATGAAAGTATTTTCATTTCAATCTAGGTATTGAAAGGGGCATCACAATCATGCCCAAGCTTAAGCCCTCTCAATATGCCTTCTTGAGAACTACAAAGATGAGAGAAATCTTGCTCCAAAGAACTCACAAAAAAGCATAAAAAAATTCTACGTGCTTTCTCTCCTCTCAACACCTTCACACATGCACTCTATCGTAGGTATTGTTGTTTAATGCAATATATATATCCTGCATTAAATAACAATATATAAATATAATATTAAATACAGGACCACATCATAATTAAAAAAACAAATTGTCAAAGACAGAGAACGAAACCCTGACCTTGTACATGTATTATGCACACCTTCAATGTACATGTATTATCAGAGACTTCACCTTGGAACTGATGAAATTTCAACTAATTCGGATCCCTTATCAACGAAGAAGCAAATAAAGATAAAGAGACAAGAGCCAGTTTAATTACAGAAAATAAAGCAAACTTTTCTCTGATTGATCTATTAAGAAATAGGTCACTGAGCAGGGCCACTTATACTTAGTTGTATAAGAAGCTAATTAGAACTGTAATAACAATGGACGTGAGACATAGGCATTTAACAAATCAGCTGTTGAAAAAACTGATAAATTTGAAAGAAAAGTCATCAGACGGATCTCGGACCAGTACAAATGTTAGAAAATGGAGACTACAGACGAACAAGGAAATAAATTACATCTATCAGGAATTGACAGCAGCCATGTTTGCAAAAGATCAGCATCTTAATCTGGGGCATGTCCATGGGTTGGAAGACATAAGAACAGCCAAAATATTACATATGTACAATTCAGACAGGATGCAATTGAGAGGAAGACCCAAAACTAGATGGCAGGACAATGTTAACAGTGACCACTGAAAGCTAGGAATGACTTATTCCTATCAACATGCTAGCAGGAAATAGAGCTCAGCAGAAAGACTAATTGAGCAGACTAACAGCTATTTGTATTTGTGTTGCCAATAGAAGAAAAATTAAATTGTCATTACCATCAGTGTTCCTATGCTTCTTCTTCTTCTTCTTCTTCTTAAGATCATGCTGGCTAGGAAAGTTTTCATTCAGGGAAGTATTACTAATTTCCAAACTTACATCACTTTGTATATCATCTAGATGAAAGATAAAAAGTAATTAATTTAATTTCATATTTTTAACTTCATTTAAATAAATAAAGTATTGCGCAGAATATTCAGACCAAAGATGGATGAGTTAACTGGAGAGTTCGGACGGTTGCACAACCCCGAATTGCGGGAACTGTATCCAGGTAATATAATTGAGGTAATTTCATCGTGGTGATTCAAATGGGCTTGTAAAATTGTTGGGCTTAGTAACAAGAGAACTCCTAAAAGATTAATATTTGCTGTACCAAATGGTAAACGTCCGACGGGTAGACGGAAGCGAAGGTGGGAAGATTGCATTAAAGCTGATCTGAAGGGACTGGGTTTGGACGGCGAACGTTGGAGGGAGGTGTGTAATAAGCGATTGGTGGTGTCGGCATCGAACCTTCGGGTTAGTATAAATAGGTGAGTATAAAGAGATACCTATCAACAGTGGACATCTCCATGTCCACATTTGTTTGCAATATGCAATATAAAAACTAATTTTTCCACCAAGTTAAGATATCCATTTGCTTGAAATAATATTTGTACTCACTATTCTATGAAGAAAAACATTTATTTTAAAGGTGGAGCATGAATTAAATTCAGCTTTAGGAAGGTATCAATCTACTAAGAACTAATCAAAATCTCAGTTCCAATCAAACTGAAGATTTTCACTGTTGAAACAAACTTCTCATATGATGCAGATAATTTTATCAGTGTAGCTACTGATAAAAGCACTATGCACCTCAAAAAATTAAACTTATTGAAATGACATTCTAAATACAAATGAAGCCATTTCAAACAATGAAAAAAACAAAAAAATTTTCTTTGCAAAGAATACATCAAAATAATGACTCAAGGCTTTTTGACGAAACACGATATAGTACACACCCCATTATAAAGTAAATAGACGAGGGATTCTCAAACTGAAGGGGTGTATGCTTGCTGTAACTGGAGTGATGGCAAGCATATGGTAGCGATGCCATAGCAATAACATTTAATTTTAATATTTAAGGTTAACAACTGTCAATTTTGTAAATAAACATTCTAAAAATAAATAAATTTAAATTAATTAATAACAGCATTAATTAATAAGGCTTGAGAAAAAATTTGAGAAATGCTGCAATACACTGAATCGCCAGTATATTATCAAAAGTCAATAAGTAGACATATGATGGTTCTAAACTTTGAAATAAGTAGTTGTGAATTTTGATAACATTCAATGATGCAAGACCTCATTTAGCGCACCAAAGTATAACAAATTCTATTAAATGTTAATGTTAGAAATGGGTCAATGGAACTGGATCAGGAACAGAAACCTAATCTCATTGTGGAGTGGAACGGAACAATTGAAACGACTGAGAATTATTAATATTTCTCTGGTTGGTAAGAAGTGAGGTGGCCAGTTTGATAAGGAATGAGGAGGCCAGTTCGAAAAGGAATGGACGAACAGTTAGCAAAAGCGTTCCAGATCTGTTCCAATTCTGTTTCAGCCGGTTCGATAAGGAGCGGAGAAACAGTTGGTAAAAGCGTTCAAGCCAGTTTGATAAGGCACGGAGGAACAGTTGGCAAAAGCATTCCAGTCTTGTTCCAATTCTGTTCCAGCCGGTTTGATAAGGAACAGAGGAACAGTTGCCAAAAGCGTTCCAGTCCTCTTCCAATTCTGTTTCTGCCAGTTCAATAAGGAATGGACAAACAGTTGCCAAAAGCTATCTAGACCTCTTCCAATTCTGTTTCAGCTGGTTTGATAAGGAATGGAGAAACAAT
Organism: Nezara viridula; assembly: GCA_928085145.1. NCBI lineage: Eukaryota > Metazoa > Arthropoda > Insecta > Hemiptera > Pentatomidae > Nezara > Nezara viridula. The sequence continues at coordinate 61,162,915 of OV725079.1, read as the reverse complement.
TGGCAAAAGCATTACAGTCTTGTTCCAATTCTGTTCCAGACGGTTCGATAAGGAGCAGAGACAACTCCTGCTATTTAAAATAACTATTTTATTTTAATTATCTCTTTCACTATCTCTTTTTATTTTAAAAATAAATTAATGTACAAAAATGACAAATAATTATTTCTGAAATAATTCTAGTTCTAAAATGTTTAAAACCATGAATACAAAAATTTATTCAGGAGAGGAGTGTATAAAATTCTTAGGATTTAGGGTAGGGTTGAACTCAACTATCATCCTATAAGCCTTCAGGTTCATTTGGTTCTAGAAGAAAATATAATTTTTTTAATTATATATAGAAAATTCTGCAGTTATTTTGAAGTAATTATTAATTGATGCATATAGATTTCTTCTAAATTATTCTACTTCGAAAGATGAATGAAGTCACAACAAACAATCCAAAACATATGGAAACGAATCCATTGAAAATTTGTTTATATTATTAAAAATATATTAGTACTTGTTGCTATTATTTCTACAATTGTATGAGAAAAAAAAATCACATTTTTAGACACCATAAACATTTAACCTTGTAATGAGTATTATTTATTAACGTTAAGTTTATGTTTCTTTTCTTTACTTTGAATTAGTTTTATTTATTTTCTTTACATTAATTGCAATATGATTATAGCCATATAATTGGATTTTCAATCAATCATTTAATTCAATCTAATAAAAATTTATAATTTAAATGTTGTGTTTCATATTAATCTAATATTTCACACGAACGTTAATTTTAAATGTTATACCTTTTTATATTGATTAAACTTGTAAAAAAAGTAAATAGCTTTAAGATAACCATTTTAATAATCAAAACACAAATTTTAAAATTATGTACCATAGCTCGTCCATAATGGGCAGAAAAGAATCTCATGCGGCACTAATTGTAAATTTAAATTAATTTTTTTTTTCCTTAGCCTTCGATATTTCTTATAAAATCTTCACAAATACATACATATATTACAATATCATCTAGTAATATTTGTAAATAACACTGTAGGATGAAGTAAAACAAAATTAGTTTTAAATTAGTGTCACATGAATTTCCCCTTGGCCTGCCTTCTTAAATGAAATCATGTTTAATGATACTTCTCAATTCAGGTTCATACAAACCATTTAAAAATTTGTGAGAAGCATGAACTAATGATAAAAATCATGATTAGTAATATATATACATATGTTTTCTTCCCTATTCAACAATCCTCTTTATTGTTATCTCTAGTTTTGTTAATTCATTCTTAGTATATTCCGAACATTAACAGTTAAACAATTAAAGAACAGTAAACCTGTAAAAACCATTAAACAGTTAAAGAATTTTGACTGTTAGCTTATTTTTATTCACAAGAAAAATTTCTATTTGTCGGTTTTTCACCAAAACAAATAATCTATGCATCTATCAAAGAAATTCAATGTAATCAATTTGAAAGAGCATTGAATTTCCTATTTACCTCACGTAGACACGTTAATATGTGAGATTTAGCAGCAGTTAAAGCTCATAGAATCGAAGGAGTATTTCCCTTGTAGTATCTGCCGCTCTCAACTTAAGTGCTTTTTATTCTGTTATACAACTATTTTTAGAAATTTTATTATTTTATAATAGAACTAGATAAATTTTATAAATAAATCCATAACAATCATAAAAAAATTAAGGACCAAATGCGTTTCAAAGTCACGTTCAAAGTCAAGTTGGCTAACCAACAACTTTTTGCCTACTTGCACTTGCATATTACAATTCTACATAAGCTTGAATTAAATTCAAAGTGCATTAAAATTTTTTTTTTGAGCTAGCTCGGGAATAATCGTTAATAAAAATTGAAAAGACATTAGAGTGCTCGGACTTTAAAGTACATTTCGGTTCTAAAGTTTTTGATTATTATGAATTTTGATGTCTCTCATAATAACAGAATACATAAAAATTAAGTAATTTCTATATAAATTTTAGTTTTGTTAAAAATAAAGTTAAATTAGCCGAATAAAAAAGATTGAAAAGATAAAAAGTGCTAAAGTTGAGAGCGGGAGATACGGCGAGTGAAATCAGCCTTTGATTTCTTGTCCTTTAACAGCTGCTTAATCTTCTCAAATTCTTAAAACGTGTCTACATGAGGTATAGAAAATGTAATGCTCTTTTCAAATTGATTATGATAAATTTCTTCAATAGATGCATAGATTATGAGTTTTTGGTGAAAAAGCGATGAAAACAGATTTTCTTCAAAACAATCATTATTATAATAAACATTGTCGAGAGCTACAAGTCTACATCAGCGTTAAGTCAGATTTTACTCAAAAATACAAACAAATATTTAAAATCTATTCATGATCCTCTAGATGAATCTTAAACTAGTATTTCACGAGAATAGATAAAAAGATTCTGCTCTCAAAATAGTATTGCTTTTAAAAAAAATTAGTTGCGAAGCTGCCAGCGTTCTCTTTCAGTTAACCAACGAATGGTTTTCCAAGATTTAGCCGTCGGTTTGTGAGAATTATCATGTATTCAACACAGAAAACTGCAAATTTTTAAAACAAGTTGATGCCCGACCGGACTTATTTTAAGGTTTACTATTGTACTAATGGGTGTTCGGCCTAGAGACAGAATTACGTTATATAAAAGTTACATATGTCCATAGATGTATACATTACAGATACTAAATATTATTGGTTTCTTGTTATTTTAAGAATATTATGTTTTAAATTTTGATAAATTCTGAATAAAAATTAATTTGATGATTCAAGTCAATATTAATGGGTGACAATTTTGAAGATTAGAAAGATTGAAATAAAAAATTATTTCAAAAATGTTTAAACATATAGATTTATAATAATAACATAATATGGAACTAAAGGTTCAAGCATGAATATTATTTTTTTAAAAACCGATATTATCCGTGGAAAGATTATCTGAACTTTAAAATTGTTAATATTGTTGTGCTACATGTTATTTTCACCTAATTAGCCCCTGAAAGTTATTATTACAAAAACAAATAAAAAAAGGAAGGAGATGGACTGGGGTGGCAGTTACATTACCGAGCCTAGCTGAACAAATCTCTCTGAAGAAGACCAATATTTAAAACAAATACAAAATAAATTACCTTTTAGCCAAAGAAAACAAAATTTTACTTATAAATAGTTTTTGAATTTGATACACACTGAACCACTTAGACAGCATTATTGGGAAATTTAAAATTTTTGAGTCGTTCAATTTAAAATAATTGAAAAACAAACAGCTTTTTGATAGATTAAATCATGAAAGATTTCTATTTGTTACAGAATGAAAGACATGCGGGCGGGGTGGCCGAATGGGCTAAAGCTTGTGCACAGCACCGCGAGTTGCCTGGCAACCGGAAAACAAGATTTGATATGATTTAAAAACTACGAGTTCACGTCCTGGTGCCGGAGGGGATTTAAAATTCCCCGCCCTCACCCTCCGGCACGGGAAAATCCCGTATAGCCTAAAAGGTGAGTTAGGGAAGAAAAAAAAAAAAAAAAAAAAAAAAAGAATGAAAGACATTTTTTTCAATGAAATTGCATTATAAAAGATTTCTAGCTCATCAAAATCTAACAAAAATTTCGGATAAACTTACAATGTTCCACTCTAGTACTCTAATAATGACTGCTATTGTCTGAAATAGATCTTCTCTTATTCATATGAATGTGATTCAAGTACTAACTGTCAAGAAAAAAGTAAATAAATAATGTTAGTAAAGGTGAAAAGGTGATAGGTTGAATTTCTCAGCTAACAATTTCTTAACTTTACATAAAATGTATACACAGAAAAATCACTCGTACCATTAAATAAAAGAATATCAGCAAGCATTTTTTTTTTCATTTAATTTATATTTTGAAACGTACTATCGAATGGAATATGTCCCAGCGTGGAGCTAAGTGGAGCAAGAGTTTATTTGGCGTTTATACTTACTTTATGCTTAGATTTTTACATAGTTATAACAATGAAAAGGGAGCGGGGTCACCTCCTTGCACAACCGTAAACGAAGAAACAGTGCTTTCCCTAAACACTACTGAACCCAAGACCCTTCATGGGTTGTAGTGGTACAGGTTTTTTTTTTTTTTTTTATAACAATGAAAACCAATGAACTGTAAGACTGTCCTAAATTTTATTTTTTTAATATTTATTTGTCCATAAGTGAGACATAAGAAATCAATAACTTCTCTCTTATCAAGAACTGAAAAAAATTATTCAAATTATCTGTCTATACCATTCATTGTTTGTAATACCACTGAAAATTGCTCATTAATTTGTGTTTTTAGGGGGAAACTCGAGAAAATAGTTATTGGACTAGGTTCTAGGGATGTTAAGTAGAGATAATATAGTACAGAAAGTGTGATCGGAACACATTCATTTTAAGGTTTTTTTCCACTTCTGAACCACTATGCGTCGTTATAACAATTATACGTTTATATCAACGAAGTTTACCAAGTCCCTTAAGGTTGTTATACACGATATCCACTGTATAGTAATTCCAATTTGAAAAAATATTTTCAAACTAAAAACATTCCCTGACTTTTCCAGGTCAGGAATTCTGGAGTAACAGCATTGGAACGGTATCGATGATTTGGAACAGTTCCGTTTGGGGAATGGAATGGGTTGGAACAGATACACAACAGAACAGATCTGTAATGGCTCATCCCTAGTTAATGTAAATAAAATAGTTTCAATATAAGCACAAAGGGAAAAGACATAAAATAACTTAGTGATTCCATTTAATAACCTGTTAATTAATGACTTTTTGAAAATAATCGACAATATATAATACATATTATTTTTCAAATTAACAGTAAAAAAAAAGCTTTTTTGTCTAATTACCTTTATTCTTCTTTTGTTTTTTTAGTTCTTTACTTTCCGGTACATCTTGGTGTTCATAATCATTATCTGAAAATAATATTTTGTCGATTGGTTACTATATTATTTATCTATTCTATAATACAATCAAAACTGTTTTAACAAAACTTAAAATATTTATTTATAAATAGTCATTAAATTGACAAAAAACGATTTTTGTTTGATTGGTAATATATTACAAGGATTTTAATGCATAAGCATAACAACAGCCATGTTGCAAAAGTCTAAAATTGGAGAAATTAAAATGATTCATAAGAAGAAATAAACCATGATTTTTTTATTAAGAACTAGATTTTCTATTCAATCTTTACTCCATGCTTAAGGGGAAAATTTTGTTATAGTGTTTTATGTTTGAATTTCTGAATATTCAAATTCAGAATCATATTGTATAAGATTATATTTAGAAACTTTTGTAAGGTGGCTGTCAACTAATTATTACAAAAATGTTTAAATTAAGTCCTTTTGCATCAACAATTTCTTGTTTTCATGTCAAATGTTTCAGCCTAGAGACCATTTTTAAGGAGAAACTTATCATAATTGAAATTATACCAAGTTAAAACTAACCAAGTTAACTTTAATTTAGTCGCACTCAAGCTGCGATATAATTTGAAGTGAGATATAGTTAAATTTTCTTTCTTTATAATAATAATAATAAAGAGAAGAATAGTTGGGGTGGTCAATCAAAAAGGGAGGCAAAAATAAATGATAATATTTATTTTTACATATGCCGACGTTTCGACCTGAAGTTCAGGCCTTCATCAGGGCTAAGAAAATAACCAGATAACAAGGTATGAGAAACATAAGTAGTGATGGTAAAAAATAAAAAAATAAAATAAATAAATATAAAGTAAAATAAAATTGTTGGAATAATGACTAAGAACTAAGAGATAAATAATAGAGTTCTATAATAATAATAATGGAGTTTCTATAATAATAATAATAGAGTTCTTAGTCATTATTCTAACAATTTCATTTTACTTTATATTTATTTATTTTATTTTTTTTTTACCATCACTACTTATGTTTCTCATACCTTGTTATCTGGTTATTTTCTTAGCCCTGATGAAGGCCTGAACTTTAGGTCGAAACATTGGCATATGTAAAAATAAATATTATCATTTATTTTTGTCTTCCTTTTTGACTGACCACCCCAACTATTCTTCTCTTCATTATCCACGACAGTCAACCAATTACCAATTATTAATAATAATAATAATGTAGTAATATAGGTAGAAATCTAGAATAAAAATGTCTAGTTATAATACCTTCGATGGGTTTGGTGTATGGAATGCCAAGGTTTTCTGATAAAATAATGTTGCCAGATAATTGAAAAACGCCTACACCAGAAAAAATAATCAATGATTACATTAAAGAAAAAACAAAACAAAGACTAATAACACTATTTTAAATTATAATATAAGTTTCTATTAATTTATTGGTAATTAATTATAATTGATATTCTCAAAAAATTTAATTTAATAGGGTTCACTTCTTTAACATTCAATAATAAATATATTACATATGCAACTATTGGTATTATACTTTTAAGTGATTTTGTCTTAATAACCAATATTTTCAGTACTCCAAATTTATGGGCTCATTACAAATAGATTCATGGATATACTTTACAGCTACATGAAAGCTGAACTTTTTTTTGTTAACTCTCAATAGAACGTATGATTTTGTTTTCATTATAGTCATTTTTTTTCACATTATAAAAGTCTTAACTTGAATAGTTCACAAATAACCATTTAAATCCTGTTGTTTTTTACTTTCACTTACGTATATATGTAATATATAGTAAGTGTAAGTATTGTGATCGAGAACATTTTTGAATCTGAGTTTTCGACGGATTTATACGTTTTGAGGTACCCTGAGTCGAAATGACCAAGTCCCGAAAAATGGTCTGTGTGTCTGTGTGTTTGTATGTTAGCAGTCTAGCTCAAAAACGAAAAGTCCTATGAAACTGATATCACGTATTTAAGATAGGTATATGCCTTAGTTGTGACGGCAACTTTTTCCTTAAAATCGGCTAACCGGAAGTGCCACTTTATATCAACGCTGAAACACATTTTCACAGTTTTCTCAAAAACGGCTCTAACGATTTTGATTAAACTCGGTGTATCATTGTATAATTAAGTGGTCTTTAATATCAATTAGGTCTTATCCCCATTGATGTCACTTTACAGGGCTTAAATGCCCAATGTTCATATACGTCTTCCTCTAAAGTACCTTTAATATGGTTTATTTTAAAAAGTTAATTATTTTACATTATTCAGAGTTACGAAAAAATGCTAAATATAACTTTTGAAAGAATTTGATAAGTTAATAAAGGAGAAAAAAAATAAAAATGCAGAAAAACGTAGCTATAGACTGTAGCGCCTAAACGAATGTACCGATTTCATTGAAACTTCGCTAAAGTCATTTTCTCGACACCCTTCAAATTTATCTATATAACATACTTCAGCGAAAAGAAGCTGGAAAAAAAGTAACGAGGGATGATAAAATTAAATTCCGAATAACTCAAAAAGTATACACTTTTTTGGAAATGTTGTACAGGGTTTTCTGAAAGTTTATGGAATAGCCTAAAAAAACAGAAAAAAAAATCGTTAAAATTGGACAATTAGGAGATAAGATTTGGTCTCTAGTTTTTTTTCTAATATGTTCTGCTGCAATGGTTATATCCTTTGTTTCGGTTTTTGAATTTTGAATGTTTTAATAAGATAATTTTTTTAGCATATTACTAATGATTATAAAGAAAAGCTTTGTCCATTAATTGGAATCACCTTTTATTTATTTTTCTTTGTAACTTGGAAGGTAATGTTACTTTAGATGTATAATTGTTTGCAAATAATATACCATTGTGAAATAATTAGCAGCTTTGTAAAATATTTAGCGAAAAAATGCTAAATATAACTTTTGAAAGAATCTGATAATTGAATAAAGGAGAAAAAAATATAAATGCTTATACAGTTCGAAAATAAATCTCTGGAAATACAAGTCAGAAGTATACTTATAATATATCGTTGGAAAGCGGATAATTTAAAAAAAATTATAATATAGGAAGTTGTAGAAGGTAACGGAGAGCGGCGAAAAACTTATAAGTTACAATTTTTAAAAACTGATAATATTTAACGTAAATCACATGCTTTCAAGGAAATTAAATGAAATTTACTGGCAAAATGTAAACTTTAAAAAATATTTTTTATGCCTGTAGAAACTATTTAAAATCCACCTTAGCAATATAATGGCATTGTTAAAAAAATATTTCATTGTACTTGTGTAAAATAAGAAATAAAATATAAAATCATTTCATGGATGTATAAATCATGTGTTTATAACATTAAATACATTTAATGTAGTTTAGTGATTATTTATTAAATTTTAAATTGGTCCACAATCGTCTTATCTTTTTGGCTACATTCAAGGAATTGCTGTGTTATATATGTATGCGATGTTGTGCGATATTCCACTACTATTTCATTGTACTTGTGTGAAAAAAGAAGTGAAATACAAAAATATTTCACAGATACGTTTATAACGCTAAATATATTTACTGTAGTTTAATAACTAGATCTCATTATATATATAATATTTAGATATCTATCGTCCGTTTATTCCGAAAAATCATCATTTAACCTTTTAAAAATTAAATTAGTGAATAATTTTTCTTTTTGCGATATTCCAACAAAATCCACTTACAATTAGTGTGACAACTTTTGACCTGTCTATAATAGACACTGCAAATCTCTTAATTCCGTTTTAATAAACTTTGCAATGGAAAATAACAGTTTAATGACTTATAGTCGTACAATCCATAATCAATGGATCAAACAATCCATAATCAATGGATCAAACAATCCATAATCAACGAATCGTACAATCCATAATCAACCGGTGATATAATAAATAGGACTTTTGTTATTTTAATAGCATTTGTGATTTGTTAGTTTTAGCTCAGTTTAAAATGCAATTTAAAACATTTTATAATAGCCTAACATGGCCAGAAAATAATTTTTATTCAAAGTTCAAAGAGTAAGTGAAAGTCGTGTGTTGCGCGCACCAGATTTTTTAAAAATAGAAACTAGAAACATAAAATTTGGCACTTCTTGTATGTGACATAATTTCAACTTTTGAAGTGACCCGTTGTTGTGATTAATGTCAAATCAAAGAAAATTTATTTATATTATAAAAAAAAAAATACATTATTTACTGACAGAGGAATAAGTCAATCAACTATGTAATTTTAAAGTTTTATACCTAATTTCATTCCTTGTTCATTTGAATCAGGAAGTGCAACATACAAACAGCGCTTTGATTTTTCTTTAATAGAAAAACAATCATATTTACTATCTCCATCAATAGAAATAACTGAATTCCCTTCTAGAGTTAATTCAACTCCTTCAAACTTTTTGCAATCAATCTAAAAAATATAATATTTGTTAAACAATAATCAGATGATCTTCCTGCAAACATCCTAAGAATAAATACATTCTTAAAAATCTGTACTCATAATCTGAAGTAAATTAAATAATCATCTAAACGAGTAGACTTGCACATTCAAATGACACTAAATTATTTAACTACCTAAATTGCTATCAAGAATTATATAAAAAAATTTACTATAAAAAACTGCAATTTTAATATTTTTTTATTTATCCTCAATCCAATTCTAGACTATAGGAATCCAAATTACTGGATATTTTATATATAATTTCGAATAATTGAATAATTTATAAGTTGAAACTAACATTTAGTCTCTTCCTTTACCCTCCAACATTATATACAAAATATTTATGAACTTACACATAAAATAGAAGATTGCAATATCATCTTTCAATGTGTGTATATGAATACTTTATAAGTAATGTTGATTTGGGGGAAACCAAAATATGAGGTTTAGCTTATCGTATAAGATCATCCTTAGGTTGTTAATTAATTGCAGTTGAACTATAGTTATTCAGGTAAACTTGTGAAGTGGGACTGATGTACACAATCATATTAAATTATCAGTAAGCCATATTATTTTAAAAATCTAAGAAAATAACTGCAAAGAATTCTATAAAAATGATAAAATCATGAATAGAAAAGTATAAATAAATAAATTAGATATCAGATGATGTAAAACTAGACAATCTACTCATATAAATATAAATGTACACACTTTACTGATAACAAACCTCACTAGGACATTGCAGAATATAAAGTTCATCATCTTTAGTCAGATCTCCAAAACTAAATTTTTCAGTATTACTTTCGATTTGCGAGAAAACCTCTTTTATATTTTTCATCTAAAAAAATAAATAAATTAAAACAGAAATGCTAACAAATCACTTGTTATTTAATATGGTCTATATATGTTAATAAATGGTATGTCTAAGTTATTTTATAACAATAAGAAAGCATAAAATAAATAGAAAAATAAATACTTTACACTAGTTTTTATGGAATCTAACTTGGACAAAGTAGGCTGTTCACTCTCCTCTTCTGATGAGGATGATGATATTTCTCTGTCCAGGCTATCTTGCCTATTGGATTTCTTCAAAGAAGTTTGACCTGAAATAAGATCGTGTGCTAATGCAGAATACTTAATTACTGTGACTAGATAGAACTTTCATTGATAGATAAAGTACCTGAGCCATACCTACCGGAACTTTTATGGACTTGTGAAGACGGAGTGATTTCTTCATCTGACAAGGAGAGTTCAGCATTAATTTTATGAGGTTGTTGAGAACTATTCTGAATATCTTCAGCGAATAAGTCAACAGAATAGGTAGGAGAATTTCTACCAGTCTGTCCAGTAGATTCATCTTCAGATGAGGATACAGAGTGCTGATGACTTTTGGATTTATTGCTTTTAGATTTCAATTTTTTGGAGGGTGTATCTGCTACCTTCTTACTAGAAGATGACTTTTGTGCTGTGCTATCTGGACTCCTCTTAATCCTATTAATTATACTAGAATTGTCTAATACTGACCCACTAATACTGTTTCTAGAATAGTTTGAGTCCACATCAGATTCAACTTCTGTCTTAACAACTTTTTTAAAAAACATATCTAATGTTCTTGGTTTCTTACTATTTAATGTCATGGTTTTTGAATCCCAAACTGTTTCATCAGGTTTAATCTCATTTGAGCCTTCGAATATCAAACCACCTATTTGGTCAAAAATCTCTTCCAATTTTTGTCCAGGTAATAAAAGCCCTTTAAACGTACTTCTAATAAATCCTGGTACATAAAAATTAATCCCTTCACAAGAATCAGTCATAAAAACTTTTTGGGTTTAACAAAGGTCACATTAACAAAGCGATTTTTAATAACAGCCACTGCTAAATATTTTAAACAATAAAAATAAAACAAAACCATGAACAAAGTTTTATCTAAAAAAAAGAAGATGAAAAACAGCAAAACAAACTTTGTCTTCCCTCCAAACCTAAGCACATGTACTACTACTCTGAAGGAAGGTAATACCTGGTTTCAACGATAAACAAGTAAAACCTCCTCATCCATGTCATGTGGTTAGCGCTCTCAAACTTTTCGGTGGATGATAATAAGAGACATTTCCGTTAAAACTTAGTAATCTTGTTAAGATCAATCATAAAAATATTGTATGTGTGTGTAATAAATCTCGTTAAAAGTTTATATTACTCGCTCTTTTTTTGCTGTTGATACAACGTTTGTTAAGATGGCTAATACTTTTGGACTTTATGTTGGAAATTCTACAGCCAGTATTGCAATATTTAAGGTTGTTATATCTGTGTAAAATTTATCTGTAGTTATTAGAACTAATATAATACTTATTGTCATCAATCACATTATGAATAACTTTTATTTAAAATAAGAGAATATATTGTTTTTGTCTTTAAGAACTCTTTTCTAGTCAGAAGATTGTTCATAATTGTCATAATAATTGAACAGTCTAGGCTTTATTTGCATAGTTTTACTATAATTGTATGTATTAGTTTTCCAGAATTTGTTTACTTTGAAAATGGGCTAAGGAAGAATACTGTATATCATGCCTTAAACAAGGTATTCTTTTGGAACATCCCTCCTAATTGCCATCTTAATGTTAAAAATGTGGGTCTGGTGTGCAGACTAGTTACCTATTCAATTTAATTACATTTAAAGAGACTTAGGCAGTCCAAGTCATGCTCAATATTTTAGTTGTATCAAAAGAACAACTTGCTAATCTATCCTCTTAGTTTAAATTTTTATATCAAAGATAATATTTTGTAAATAAAGAGAATGAACTTGCATTCTAAAAATTGATTGTGCAATTTAAAAACAACTGTTTCAGGAGGAAAGAAAGGTTGAAGTCTTAGCAAATGAAGCTGGCGACAGGGTAACACCAACAGTTGTAACCCTTAGTCATGAAGAAAAGGTATAATAATATTTTTAAATATTTCTTTCTTTATTTTATATATATTTAAGTTATTTAATATTTCCTGTAACATTGGGCAAGTTACTAAACTATATTCTAATTTTATTGATGCAATCAGTCAACTGATATATAGCAATTTATGCTAAGTTTTGGAATGACCTGCTGGATTCCAGCTGAAGGTTACAAGCCACATGAGTAATAAAAGAATACATTAGAAAATATCTACCTGTTGAATTGCATATAAGAAATGGTATTAGTTCCCTTTTGCTATGCCTTATAGCGGCCGGTTTGAATATCACTCAGAATACGCTAATCTCTAATTCCTGATGAATACTGAAAGTAGCCAATTATTGAAAATGGTGCCTGACTTACAATTATTGCTTAGGTTAGGTTATATTCTCGCTTTTAAGTTCATATTAATATAAATATCTTCTGGTAAAAAATTAATTGATACAACTTGTTTATCTACAATACAAAATGATATAATGCTTGGTTAAAATTATGGTTGGAGAGTTAGTTAGAGGTTGCCTTCTGTGGCAAAAGTTGTTTTCAATAGGCATTAGTGATAAAATAATTAAAATCATTAAAAATTGTATGACTAAGCTACAGTGCAAATTAATATCAACATTAACTATTCTGAAGATATAGAAGTCACCTTAGGACTCTTAAAGGGAGAAAGATTTAGTCCTATCCTTTTTGCTTTATTTATATCAGACATAGTAATTTTTTTCTGGAACAGAGGAGCAAATGGTATCCCTATCAGTAGTGAACGCAGTCTCAATGCTCTTACTTGCTGATGATATTGTCCTACTCAGCGAATGTTGGCACATTGCTAATAAAAATCTTGTAATATTGGAATTATACTGTAGTCAAATCTCTTTGATTCTGAACCAAGAAGAATAAAAAATCATAGAATTGAAAAAGTAAATCATAGAATCTCCTAGAATTAAAAAACTGAAACCACTATATTGAAACAACTTAAAATTAGAATATAACTATCTTGTAGTCCCTTTATATCATCACCAAAATTTTCCCCAACTACAAAACACTTTGTTCAACAATCAAAATTAATAAAGGAAGTTAGTCGACTGTTCTACATATCATGGGTGATAAATATTCAGGACGCAGTCATTCTGTAGTCTTTATTCGTGCCGACTTTTCAACCTAAACATGTGGCTCATCATCAGGGCCTGGTTTAAACACTGAAAGTATTCAAGTACTGTCTGTGTTCAAATACTGGAGAACTTTAATACCTTCAGTGCTCGAACCACGCCCTGATGATGATCCACATGTTTGGGTTGAAACGTCATCACTAATAAAAACTTTAGAATGACTGCGCCCTGAATATTTATCACCCATAATAACATTAACAATACATGTATTACATAATTCCCTGAAAGATTCTCTACAAATAAAGTTTTAAAATAAAATAGAAACTGTCAATGGTAAAAAATCCGGAAATACAAAACTTAAATTTCCTACTTTTTTGCTGGAAATCAGGCTATTGTTCCTATAAACTTTTTTTCTAGCTCTCAAGAGCTATCACTCATATAAATATTTCCCTCTACTTACGGGACATCCTTTATATATATATATTTATATTGGATTCACAGTTATTTAAAAAAAAAAGATACTTAATTGTTATATAATCTTGTTTTCATTAATATTATTTAATGTTATACATTACAGGCCAAGGCTAATATAATGTAACAAGCATATATTGCTTTATACAATAAATAAATTCTTTATTCTATTTTAAGTTAGTTGGTGGTTGAAGTCATATTGAAAACCCAATAAAATTAATTTTTTCAAATTTTATGTCAAAATTAAATTAAAAATTCCACCCCATTGATGGATTGGAAGAAAATACATACAATCATAAAATAAGTATAGAAAAAACACATAGGTAGTTATAATAAACCTATAAAAATTAAATTTAATTTCCCCTTTTTCCTGATAGATACTGAGAAATGCAGAATATAGAAAATACCTATAATAATATGTAAGGATGAAAAATGGTCAGGATGTGCAGTCAAAAATTTGTTTATAGAGTTTGCTGACGAAATGTTATATTAGTGATGGCCAAATATTTTGTGCAAACTTTGAGACAATGTGGTGGAGCATTATCATGGTGAAGGAACTTAAAATCTATTCTTGATTTTGGACAAAGTTTCTGGAGAGAGCTTGTACTACTTTAAGAAGACATTTTATGGTTCTCCACTTGTTTGTAATAGTCTTCTGTATTTCTAGCACCACTCGCTCTATAACGCCCCTCATATTAAAAATACTGCCACTATTCTTTTCTTTAAAAATGTAAAACTTCCTCTTTCAAACTCCCCGTACCACCTGAATATTGTCATATAGTGTGGGCAATCCTCTTCGAGCACAGGCAGCATTTCTTCCAAACTCTGATCTACATTAGCCCGCGTTCAAATTTGTGCCATAAAGTTGCTCTGTATTCAACTTTAGATGAGGATGACATCTCCATCCCTGGTTCTATCATTTGTATTGCAAAACTTTTCTAATGCCTTTTTTAGGTAAATGAAGGTAAAAAAATAATTATTTAATAACTAGAGATTAGTTAAATATGTTGGTTTTTACTAAGAAAAGTTTCTGTATCATTCCATAAATATTTTTAACGCATTTGTTTTAGGTTGTTGGTCCTACATCAGTTTCATTTTCTAAGGCATTTTGTACAGTTGCCAATAACAAAAAGCTACTAGATACTACATTGACTCCTGAAGATTTAGAACTGTGTATTGAACAGAGCTCCGTCCCAATCAGCAAAGAGAATGGCATTACTTACACAATATCTGAAACAGACCAGAAACCACTTTTGTACACTCCAGTGCAAGTAGCTGTTCTTATATTTAAAAAGTTGTATAGTAAGTTACAATTTTGAGTATGCTTTAAATTATTGTACTTATTTTTATTTCCTCTACCGTCTGATTTAGAAAAAGGATAAGTACTAACATAATTTTTTGTTGTTTATAATTTCACCGTCTTAAAGTTCTGTAAGCTCCAAAAAAAAAAAATAAAAATAAATTTAAGAAGTCTGTCCATTAATTTATGTTTTTATGAACTGGAAGATGGGAAGCTAAAATACAATCCATATTATTACAATAACATGTTTTAAAAAAACAATTAGATGTTTTTGTAATTTTGTTCTTTTAGTGTGTAAAGAAACTGACTTTTCATTGACTTCTCATGAAGTTATCAATAGGCAACGCATAGCTTTTTACTCTACTACTAGTTTTCACCTGAAATAATTTTGAGAGATCAAGTTCTATATTCAGAAAAACTTCTATTCATTTACAAGCTAACTCAATGCCATCAATAGCCTTTTTTAAATTTATTTAAAGCTGATGAACGACACCTTTAAATTCTAATTCTTTCTTCTATTAATCATTGTATTTTAATTCTTTCTAACTTTTTGTTCTATTAAAAGTGAGTGAGATCCCTTGATAGTTATTACAATCTATCCTTAGTCCCTTTTGTTAATCAGAATAAGTATATATTTTTTCCATTCTTCAGTTTTTGAAGATGAAAAAAAGAGGTATTTTTGAAACTCTAGCTTTCCCTTATGTATTGATTTAAGTCACAAGAAATATTTTTGGTGCCCGCTGCTTTATAAGGATTTTATTTTCCAATGGAAATTTCAATTCCTTTTTATTGGGTTTATCAATGAATGCATTACCATTTAAGTATTCAGGAGATAAACTATTATTTCCCATATTCTAAGTATATTTTGTCCCCAACATTTATCTGTTTGTACCCTTTTATATGTCTCTTATATTATTTTATTTTTAAGATTCTCTTTTTTATTTAGAGAAATTACTTGTTACATTCTTTAAGGCTCGGGAAGCAGGCAATATTGTTTTTGGCAAGCAGCTTTTCTTTTTTTCACTCACCTTTTTTTCTTCATTGAATACAAATTAGTTCTATTTAATTTTCTTGATCTGCATCTAAAGCTTCCTAAGGCTTCAAACTTATTCTTAATCTCTAATGCATATTGATTTCTAATTAAAGGGATTTTAAATATCTCCAGATTAAACTATTTGCAATAGAAACTATTTTCTTTTATCTAGATTAAGTAATATTTTTTGCCAGTTTTACAATTACTAGTTCATTACCTGCATTCTTTCCCGCAATATGATCTAGACTTAATTATATTATTTTTCCACCTATATTTATGAGTATTTTGTTTAAATATAGTACTTTTCATTATTAGATATTTTGAGATGACAAAGTATCCCATTATCATTACTATTTTTCTTCAAATTTCTTTAGCAATTGTCAGAAAATATACTTCTTCCTTTCTTATTTTGGTGTTTAAGTGTCCCAATTTTATTTATTAGATGATTTTATGGCAAACTCAAAAAAATTTTTAATGGATTTAATTTTTTTTTAATTAACAATATCTCATCTTTTACAGGGCCATTGCCCCGGTGGCCAATTGTCATGGGTACTTACGCCTTGTTAAGAATTTCAATAAAATATATACAAAACTTATTAAAATAGTTAATTTTATCCTATTAATAAAGCAGCTGTATTAGAGAAATATTGAATGAAATAAAATGCAAATATTACATAATATAAAACAGCTTGAGAAATACATTTAATTGTTTTAGGGGAAAGATGACCTCATTGCTCAGGGGCATCAAATGTCTAAGCCAGGCACTGATCTTATTCTATATTAATAGCAAAAGATATATTGCCATATTATGTTTAATAAGGGCGGGGTAGCCGAGCAGGCTAATGCCTGTGCACAGCACCACACGTTGCCCGGCAATCTGATAACCAAAGTTAGAAATGGAAAAATAATTACTAGTTCAAATCCCTGTGCCCAGTGGGAGTTTAACTCATCATAAATCTATCACCCTGGGCAAAACCCTGTATAGCTTAAAAGGCATGAAAGGGGAGAACAAAAAAAAATTATGTTTAATATTACATTGTTTCTGCTCTAATATTTTATTTTTTAATTGATAAAATCTTTTCTTAATAATATGTTATTCTTATTTTGTTCCTATTTAGATATAGGTGTTAGTGCTTGTGGTGAGAAGAATCTTAGTTGTGTCATTTGCGCTCCTCATTCTTGGAATGATGATACAAGAGTTGTGTTAAAGGATGCAGCAGAAGAAGCTGGATGGAAAGTATTACAAATAATCAATGAAGCTCCTGCAGCACTTCTTGCTTACCACATCGGTTTTGAAAAAGTTCCCCAAGAAATGTATGTTACTGTCATTTCCTTATAATTCTCATTACATTTACTCTGTACAGTTAGCAAGTTATTAATTATAGCATGTTATAGGGTTTCACTTTAAGTTACTAAGTACATTTTTAAGAATATTTTTGTGATTTTCCACCTTATTTATTGATAAAAACATACAATAACACCTTTCGTATATCAAACATATTTAAAAATTGGCAAACCATTTTTAGCAATACATTCTGTTAAGGTATCATCCCCGTTTACCTTGCACAGCTTTTGGTGGTTCTCCGAAGTTCGCTTGCCTTTTTTAAAATAAAAAAGCAACATGTGCTGAAAATGTACTCTATCATTTGACATATTCACTTCACTGTAGCTGTTAAACAAAATTAATGTCAACGAAACCAAACACAAGAGTTTGGAACTGCGGACTTTGACCTTTCTGACAAGTATCATTATTGTCTGATTAGGCAAACAGAATTTGAGATATCTGAAAACACTTCGCACATCTGACCAAAACCGGATGAACTTATGGATCTACCTAATAAAACATATTTGTATTTAATCAGTTTTGCTTGTATTTCCTCAGAGGCAGTTGTGGATTCAGAATTTCTTTTTGGGGATCTTTTTCGCCTCCTGTTCTTTTTTCTTATGTACATATAATGATAATTATATTGGAATAAAAATCTTATAAAATGATGTTTAAAAGACCCTAGAAGGCTGATACAAAAAAAAAAAAAAAAAAATAGAAAAAATAAGTATTTCAGGAACAAAAATGTATTTAGGCATACATTTTTTATATTTGTTTCTTTACACATCCTACATTTACTAGCTGTCAGTGCATTATAAAGAGAACACATTGTGATTGTTTAAGTGCAATCTCAGTGATTAGAACTAATTGATAGTTCTGATTAAGGATGATTGCAATAACTGCTACCAATTTAAGATCAAAAATCAATAAATACTTATAGCTTTACTAATTGGATACATATGTGTACACTCACTTAAAAATACTGAATTTATTTATTTTATATTTAATATTTTATTTTTGTTAGTTTGAATGTTTAGGAGGCCCCTCCTCACTGACTTGTTGCCATGACCCTGTTATTCTAGTCTTAGGAAAGAAAATAAGGGATTCTTGAAAAATAATCACAGAAGTATGTGTTATGAACAAAAAAAATACCAGAAATTCAAATAGGGAGGAGAGTGTCTCAGTTATACATTTGTCCCTGAATAAAACTTTCTACCCACTTTTCCTTCCATCTTTTTTTTTTTAAAGTTAGTAAAGTAAAGTATAGTGGATTACTGAATTTTTTTATGATTTATTTAAAGAGTATAATAGACATGGAGAGTATGAACCAATAACCAATGCTTACAAAATTGTACTTTAATGGGAAAAATGTTTGTTTGGGCATGTCCATACATGCTTGTCTATTTATATTATATATGTATTTATAAAAAGGATGTGACTGTTAAATAATAAGACTGATGTAAAATATTTTATTTTGATTCCATATATATTTATTTATTATCACCTTCAATATACACCCCTCTACACCTATAATGCTCAATGCAAATCATCCACTGTATGAAACAGTGATGGAAGTCTAAAAAACAATGTGCCAATCCATATTCTGGAAGAGCTCAACTTTACTGAGAACGAAAAAAGCTCGAAAGAGCAAATCAAAATTCAAAACAATAATTGTTTTTTTCGATATTTATGTATATATATAAGAGGTATATATTACATAATGATAATGAAGCTGTAAAACATTTTATTATATATGTATATATGCACCAATAAGAAAGTAATACTGACATTTTCCATGGCATATTTTATACAGTATATCTCTTGTTTTATTCCAGGAATGTTTTGGTCTATCGTTTGGGAGGTATTAGCTGTGAGGCATCAGTTATTAAAGTTGAGTCTGGGTTGTATTCCACACTCAGTTCTTTTGAAAGTCAAACAGGAGGACAAACGATAGTAACAGCACTAAAAGATCATCTTGTAGAAGAATTTGCCAGGTTTTTAAAATTAAAATATTAGTATTAATTTTAACTTAACCTTTTTTTATTTTATTTTTTTTATTAAACTGTCAAGTATTGTTTTTTTTCTGTCTTCCTCATCTTACCTAAATACTGGATCCTTAAACTACTTTTGCCAGATTTTCGATCATCTAGTGCATCCATCCTTCATTGGCTTACTGTAGATCATTTAAAAGAAATAATCTCTCTTGCTAAAGCACACTGTGACAATTACCAGAAAGTTCATCTTTCCACCTTACACCTTTAGGGTGATCGGCCACCGAAAGCGCAGCTGAGCTGAGCGTAGCAAGAGGGGGTTGGCAACCGACTGCGTAGCGGAGCTCAGCTCTGTCAGCAACTTGCCTTGCATTGGTACCCTTCTCATATTCCATATTACATTTTTAAAAAATAGAAAAGTTGATTATGTCAGAGTTGAAAAAAAAAAATTGAATATTTTTCCTTACACATTTGATTAAGAATTCTTCCACATCCATTGCATACTTTATAATGTACCAAAATAAAATAGCTTGTGAGGTTGTACTGTGAAAACAAGCTGAAAAAAAAAGGATGGCACTGAGGAACAAAGCCTGACAATGGTGGAAGAAGCTGAGTACTGCTACACCGCTCAACTGCTCTCAGCTCAGCTGCGCTTTCAGTGGACAGTCAGCTTTATAAACATCTAGTAAAATGTGGATTTACTGTATTATAGAATCACAAGGTGTTTTCTGTTTCTTAGTTTATTTTAAAGCCAAAATTCACTGTACAGCCCTATTATCAAAAATCCCTAACTTGATTAGATTACTTGCTTTAAAAAATGATTAAGTCAAAAATTTTATTTTATTTTTTTTAAGTCCTGTTTTAAAAATATCTAGAAAGGCAATTCCTCACTATGGTTAAATATATCTCAATAGTTATTTTGAAATAAAGCTGTTTCACTTAAAAATTATTATTGACTAATACAATAAATTTCAATTCAAAGGACTAAGTTTATTAAAGTATTTTACAATGCTGCATGGTGTGGTATCAGAAGTTTCTGGATTGATTACAGTAATATAATACTATTGGCAAAGGTGCTATGATATCATTATAATTGGATATTGCTTTATTGAAATTTCAGGAAATTTTATTTAGATCCAACAGAGAGCCGTAAATCTATTTGGAAATTCCGAGTTGCTGCTCAGTCTATGTTACATACACTTTCTACTGTACCAATGTGTTCCCGTTTCATTGAATCTGCTTGTGAAGGAGTTGATTTTAACGTAAGTGTGTCGGTAGCTCGTTTGAATTCACTACTCAGTCCACTTCTTCCCGCTTTTTCTCAACCAATTCACAAAGCATTGGAAGCAGCAAACTTGAAAGCATCAGATATTTCCAAGGTAATTGATCTCTAAATTTAGAGTAATTATTATGTTAGATTTATTAAAAGCATAATTATGATTTTGTTCAATATATTATAAGCAGTCTAATTAAATATATAATTTTAACTAAATGTTTTTAATGTACACAGTAGTGACAACAGAAATTTAAAAACAGTAGTAGTTCAAGAAAATCCTCATCATTTACATTTCATATAAATATTATAAAATAGTCTTTTTAGGTAATTAATTTCTTTGACTTATTAGGAGAGTTTCATGAAATTGTTATAAATTCTTAATAAAATCTGAATCATGATACTCATCATTAGTTGAAATATGAGATAAAAAGTATAGTTAAAGTTAAGGATAGAGGAACAACTTGTCACTGTCTTCACTTGTCACCTGTCACAACCTAACTCTAGTTAAAGCTTCATCATTTTGAAGAATTAATTGTTTTGATAAAAATTAAAGCATTTTTTTTTTAAGTAAATACAAATTTAAGTATTATAAAATGATTGATTAGGTTATTGAGGATGTTAGTGTTTCCTCTGATCTCGAAGGCCATATTTTTGTCAGATTTCAGTTTCCTTGTGAATTTTATTTGTATTTATTTTATAAAAATAAATTTATATATTTATGTTTAACTTCCTTATAAATGGTAGAGAGTAATTGTTATAAGTATTCTGTTGTGATTGTTTTAGATTATATTAAGTGGCGGATGTCTCAAGATACCAAAAATTCGTTCACATGTCAGTTCATTTTTTGACTGTGAAGCACTCTGTTCCATACCACCTGATGAAGTTTTAGCATGTGGTGCAGCCGAACAAGCTGGGCTTATATGTAATTTGGGAATAGCATTAAAATCAGCTGAAGAAATTCCATTTTTAGCATCTCCAGTTATTATGAAGGTATTATAAGAAATTATTTGAACTATTACCTTTTTAGAAGGCTTTCATCCTCTCTTAGACAAGATACGAGTCTCTGGTGGGTTTTTGATTTTGTTACTAATGCAATTAGTTCAGAACGATTGTTACATTTGAATTAAATAGGTTTTTTATGTAAAACAGAATATTCTATATCTATTGATAGTTGTAAAATTATTGAAACAATTTGAAAAAAAAAACACGGATAATGCAAGTATTATGAACAAAAAAAATAAAATATTAAAGTTGAATAAAAGAAAAAAATTAAAGTCATTTTTGTGTTTTAACCAATAGATACAAAGCAATAAGCACAAATGTCAGTAAATCTGGAAACATGTTATGGGAATCATGCTAGCTCATCTTCCCATAAATATCGTTTGCAATCTTTATAAAGAGCATATTGGATTCGCCTTAAGAGATGACTATTTTCCCATAGGCAACTATATGTTGCAGAGAAAATCAGTACGTAGTTATGACATAAGAAGAAAGAGTTAAAGCTATCATTTGAAGTATTGCAATTTTGCTTTAAATTGTTTTAAAAATAACATATTCAGTGGTGTAACTAGGTAGGTAAGAAGTACCCTATGGA
This sequence comes from Nezara viridula, assembly GCA_928085145.1. Classification (NCBI taxonomy): domain Eukaryota; kingdom Metazoa; phylum Arthropoda; class Insecta; order Hemiptera; family Pentatomidae; genus Nezara; species Nezara viridula. The sequence goes on along the minus strand of OV725079.1, from coordinate 61,140,540 downwards.
AGTGGTGTACTCTTTTCCCACCGCTTTTCAAAATTGATCCATCCATTGTCTTCAATACATATTCAATTTAATAATACCACAAATAATGAAATTGCAATGTTGGTATATCAGATTAAAAGTAAGCTAACCTGAGAGAAAAATGAATAGGTATAAAAAAAATAATTATTTTAGATTTTGAAATCAATAACTAGTTTGAAATAATCAATGTTATGTTATATTTTTGTATTGTTATATTTGTGTTTTACGTTAAAACGCAAAAAAAAATATCTAGTAAATTATTTTTTACAAATTTATTATACCAACTGTATTTATAAATGAACTTAGGATCAAATCATCAAACCATAGACATTTTTTTTCAAGTCAGTCCATTTAATGAGTGGTCCTTTTGTGTACTCATCATGTGTATGAATGAAGCAGGTGTCACCCATATTTAACAGACATGAAATTACTTGATTTAACTAGAGAACTATAATGTGACATTAGTTTGACCACTGTTCCATTGACTTCCCATCTCACTGATTTTAGGAAACTATTCAAAACTGATAATTTTTTTTTCTTTAGCAATAATAATTACATAATTCTTGAACACAACTTTATTTTTTAGCTGAATAATGAAGAGATAACACTGGAGAAAAATGTTATTCCTAGTTTCAAACAGCTGAATATTAGAGCTGATGAAGAAGTTGTCAATATATCTGTAAACCAAGGTTCAGTTGAAGGAAAAGTAAGTTTATTTATTTGAAATACAAATTAAGGAATTGAAATTAAAGTAATACATGTTAAAGTTTGTTTTAAGCATTTTATTCACATATCATTTTTTTTTTAGTTGTCTTTTAGCAGGGACAAAATATTTGTCAATTTTTGCTGCATTACTGCAGCATAACTCACTTATGTTATCTCTTTTGGCTTTGGACGTTTTTATTAAATTCAATAGATCCAATTTTCTGCCTAACACATATCACAAATGATTACTTGTGCTAAACATGCTTCCGTATTTGGTTTCCCTTCACTGACAATAACGTCAAAGTGTTAACATTGTGATAGCTGCCTATTTAGATAGGATCTTGAAAATCTCACCTCAATATAGCCTCTTGTTGGCACTAGCCTAGGTGGAGCATTATTATAGGATAGATAAAAACTTGCCTGGTCAAGAATGTTTGTCATTTGATTAATTTTACTTTGATTTTTTGTATTAAAAATTGTATTTATTCACTATTATGTTTTTATTCAGGTGTTTTTTGTTAAACACCATACCGTCTAAATATATGATAAATAATGACCTGGTATATTTGATCAACTCTTTGACTTATATTTACAAATTTAGCAATAATACTAAGTAAGAATAACAATATGACTAAAAATTGGATTTCATATTGTGAAGCTTTGCATTTGTATTGTGATATTGCTATTAAAGTAAATCTTCAATCATGTGAAAATGTTCACATTTGTCCACCCTCGGCAATCAATGTGATGTCTTCTTCTGACAAGGAAGGAAACAGAAATCTATAGCTGTGATGTATTGGAAATCGTGCTAGTTATTTAATATTTCTATAAATGTTGCACTAATTGATATAAATATAGATTTAGCATAATAACAGAATATTGACATTATAGCTCTAAGAAGATCGCATCTGTGCACTTCCTTTTACCTAACTTCAGCTTGATTAATAAACTCCCTATAGAAGCTTTGTTAGTGGAGTTATGAAAGATGAAATCCACAAGTACACCCGGGTCGGTCCCAAAGGTACTTTTATCAGAGCTCCGTCTACGATATAAGAAACTTATGATTTGGACCACATTGATTTGAGTTAAACAGTGTCAGAGATTGAAGAAAATCTACAAAACAGTGGATCTAGTAGAAAAAAGGAGATACAAAGTTCATAATTTGAAAAATCCTGGTGTAGGCGAAAAATAAATTAGAACTCCTTGGCCTCAGACTGCCTCATGGTGAATCACTGTAAGACATTATGTATAGGCCAAATTTAAACTAGAAGTATGTGTATCTATAACTAGAATTAGAAGTATGTGAAAAACTAGTGGAGAAAAGAAGACAAATGGAAGTCCTCTGCCTAGCCAAAACTAATTAAGCTACTATGAACGATTACAATTATACAGTCATCAAGAAAAATACGGAAAAAAATATAAGATTAGAAAAATATTCAAAGAAAGGTTGCAAACCATTGAGGATATGTAGCATACTGAAAAAATAGATGAATTCTATGCAGCCATCAGAAAGAAAGGGTAGTGTATAAACAAAAATTTCACAAGTTGTAAAACAATATCTACTTGATATTCGAATTGCTATTGACCGGCTTAAAATTAGAAAGACCCCAGGGATAGACTGTCTACTATCAGAAATTTTTATAGATAGTGAAGGGGACCACATAGGCAAGCTATTATAACTGATCTAGAAAATATGAGAACAAGAAAGTACACCAGAGGCATGAAATTTGGGTCTAATCTACCCTATCCTAAAGAAGGGTATATTTGCCTATGTATGAATGGTAAGTAAAAGTCAAGTGATGGGCACACTGGAACCAGATTAAATATTTTTTTTTAAATTCTTCTAAACTTTATGTGACCTCTGTAAAAGTATTGAATTTCATTTTAAGTGTTTCCTTCAGATAGATATTTGAATCAATATTCTGTTATTGAATGAATTTTTAATATGCACTAATGACACAATTTTTTTTTTTTTAGACAAAACTTGATATCGATGTACCTTCAGAATTAAAAGTCAATTTAAAAGTGACTTCGTAAGTATCACTCATATCTATTTTTCCTTTTCATTTAACAACATATATTTAATTAAAAGTTCTATAAACTGTATATTTTTGTAATTACATAAGTATTAAACAATCATACAGTGGAATTTAAACTGTTGAATTCTTAGAACCTGCCTTAGATTGTTTTCCTAATAACAATTTAAGTTTGAATTGCTCTTATATCATCCGATAGTTTGAAGTTACTGTGATGTCGTACTTAACAAAGAAAAGAAAACTTGCTTTATTAATATAATAATATATTAATATAATAGATTGATAATTATTCTATTACAATTACAAAACAAATCCTTTTAGTTAAGCCTTTTCCTTAAGAAAAAGTGGAGCTGTTAGAAATTCTTAAATCAGAAAAATGTAATTAGTGATTATAGAATGCCAATCAAGGTTCGGTGTGTGTGTGAACAGCCTAGCTCAAAAATGAAAGTTGTACTAAACTGAAATTATATATTTATATTATATATATGCGTGGGATGTTACAGCAGAATTTTCATCAACATTGGCAAACCGGAAGTGGTACTTTATATTTTATTTTATTTAAGATTTAATACATTTTTACAATTTTCTTAAAAACAGCTTAACGATTTTGATTAAATTCACTAGGTCAGTGTGTCATTGGGTGATTTTTGATTTAAGTTAGGTTTCATCCTCATCGATGCAACCTGATAAGGCTTAAATGCCAATTTTTCAAAATGACTTCTTCTAAAGTACTTTCAATTTTTTTTATTTGAAATAATTAACCATTTCACATTTGAAACTACTATAAAAATGCATCACACAACTTTCACTTACCACCCACTTATTAGCAGAAATAACTATTTTGAGACAAAGGAGAAGTGAAAACAAAAATTATAAACGCTATATTGATTTATATTTCATTGTGGGTATTTTTATTTATATAAGTACCCTTATATATATACAAATTTTAATATTTATATCTCTGTAATCTATACAATTAAATATTAAATAATACCAACAATAGCATTTATGAAAATCGCATATGTATATTTACATAATATTGTCGGAGTCCTTATTATATTAAGCTCATGTTACGTATGGAAGCGTGTTCTAATCTTTTGGGCGAGCTCGTATTCTTCTGGTTCCTTATTTACAACTATTCTCCGATAAGATCTCTTATTTCTCCTTTAGTTAATTATCAAATTCTTTCATATTTTATATTAGAGATGAATGTAAAATGGTCAATTGTTTCAAATAAAAAGAATTAAAGGTGCTTTAGGGGAAGCTAATTTTGAAAATTAGCCATTTAAGCCCTGTTAGATAACATCAATCAAAATGAAACCTACATTTTATTTAAAACTACTTAATTTTACACTGATATAATGAATTTAATCAAAATCGTTCGAGCTATTTTTGATAAAATCATAAAATTGTGTTTAGCCCATGATATAAAGTACCACTTCTGGTAAGCTGATTTTGATGAAAAAGTTTCTATAACATCCCAAGAATATAAAAACCTTAAATATGCAATTTTGATTTATATATACGAATATGTACTGACTTTTGAGCTACACTGTTCAAATGCGCATGCCCCCACGCCCACACACAGACCATTTTGCGGGACTCTGTTATTTGGAACTTATAGTGTATTAGCTATGTAGAAAGCTTGGCTGTTTAGCTTTTTCCTTGACCTCCCCATGTATTAATTTGTTACCCATACCTCTCTGTATAGGGCTCTCATATTATTAGTTCAACTTTTATGTATTACTTTTCCATAATTTTTTGAAAAAGGTTTTCACCCAAAATGCTTAGGCTTTACTAACTAATATAAACCTAATAATATTTAATATTTACTAATGTTAAGATATTTTTTCGATAATTTTCGTGATGAATGTTTTCTGTAAAAATCTTTTCCTATAAAAAGATTTTTTTCCAAAACATCCATTTCCCCCCCCCCACAATCATTAGTATTTTTTGATACTATACACAGTCGTACAAGAAAATGGAAAGTGATGCAAATGTATAAATTTAACTTGTTCGATGGGCTGGAAAAATATGGTAATTAATTGTTTTAAATGAAGTTATACCGTTGTTTTCACATCCACTTCCTATAAAAAAATACATATCTACTCTAAAGTCGATTAGCAAAAGTTGTGTGTGATGTGTGCACTGTACCAGATTTTTTTTCTGTAGTAGCAGTACAGAATTTTCAATGTTTAGTTTGATTTGTAATTTCTGTTTCCACTGACATTATGCTCTGTTTAAATCCAATAATTATATTTCTACTATTTGGAAATAAATTATCTTAGTTTTATAATTATTAAAAATTAAGTCATTAATAACTGTACCAGGTTAGTAAAAATCCACTTTCCACTTATTTTTTGGTGATTTAAGTGGATTCTGCTGTTTTTATTTTTGAAACTTTTTAGCTGTTAGATCATAGTAACAGAAATTATAATTTGAACTTCTCTAATGTGATTTCAATATAATGTTGACATTGCAATAGATAGATTGCATAGATTGATCAACTTCTAGTGAGTATGTCCTTATCAGTTTGGCTTACTTGTCAGTAGAGATGGTAAATAAACACAAGGATTATGAATAATATTATTATTTATCATAATGTGTGTGGAGAAATAAGATCCTTAAAGCATTTTTCTTTAATAGAACAGTTGATATTGTTTATTATTTCTAGAGAATAAATTTATTCTAGTTATGTTAAAATAAAGTATGCCTTTTTTTTTTTTTTTTTTTTTTAGACAAGGTGAAATATTAATTGAGGCTCTCAACAAAACCTCAAATGAAAGTATAAAAGGTTTTATTGACTTTCATGTTGACTGAAGAAAATATTTGTAATGTTTTTGCTTTTTGTACAAGAAATATGTGTTGTTAGAGGATAATTCCAGAATCTTGTTAAACTTGTAAAGTGTGACAAAGTTAAAGAAACCAGAATCCGTCTGTAGTTATCATTTTTTATAAGTGTGTTCTATAACTAATTTAAGAAATAATGTATTTTAATTTACTTGAACTTCAAATTTTATTGATATTTTGTAATAAATTGTTAATATGAGATTTGTTAATATTATATTACCTTCTCTCCTGTCATGTATTTATTTTCTCATTGTTATACTGATTTATTTAAAGGTTTTCATCTTATCAAGTTTGTATAAAGTTGTATAGTTTGTTTGTTGGGTTTGTTACAAAATGAATTTCAACCTATCTAGCAAATATTTAAATCAGACTCGAGGTTGCTAATGTTATAATGCCTTAACACTCTTGATCATCATGATCTCACAGCATTCTCATAAGTGAAATCAGTGTCTTTCTTCCGATTTTTATGAGTGAGGAGGGACCACTCTGCTAATGAATCTCTACTTCAAATTTCTGTCCTACCCTTTATTTATAATAATCACTCGATCATGATTTATTTCAAGCTGTGCTAGAACAACAATGGCCTATAATTTTACAGATTCATTAACATTTATGGTTACTGCCATGTTCCTATGGAACTTATCATGATGTCAGAAAGCCTTCCTCAGTGAGCAATATCTTTCTTTCCAAAAAAAATGTTTTCCTAATATACATTAGAAAGTCAATATTTGAGTGTGGAATATAAATTAATTGCTCATTTTGAAAAGGTGTTATTTTTCTTTTCAATTTTAAACAAACTGACACCTTATAAAAACTAAAGAGAGGAAAACGTTTAAGGACTATGACAATATTAGTCTCTACTGAAGTAAAATCATGGGTAAGGGCTTGGCACTGACAAACTTTTAAGCACATTTGATTCAACTTTAGAGAGGGCCATTTTTCTCATGGACATCTTATGTTGCCTTATTTTGATCAGGTTGTCAAAGAAATAATTAATTTTTATTACATGTACATGCGTATATTGTATATTGAATCCTGCTACAGTGTCACATTCTGATACTCAATAGGTGCTATTAAATATTTATGAATTTTATTATCAAATGTAATACTATTGATTTTTATTTTTGGAATTGGTAATAAATACATTTATTTATTCAAAAACTTGAAATTAAATTTTAATGAAATAAATAAATAGTCTGGATTAAAACTTTGAAGAGTATGGAAGTAAAAATTTAAAAAAAATTCCAGAAAATTTCCATTCAAATGTAAAAAGTGATCTTAATACCTTGAAAGTTATAGTGGTGCCATGCATAAAATAAGCCCAAATATAATAATTACTTAAATTCTTGGTTATGCTAGTATATGGCCCAAAGAGATATTTGGGTAAGTTTTAACCCTAAGAAATATTTGAGGGGATAATTTCTTAGCCCTAAAATAATATTGTTCCATTCAAAAACTAATCATTATTTTATTCAATAACATTACACTAATCAATATCTGTTCATTAATAGTTGAAATAGATTTTATGGTATACATACATTAAATATAACATCTAAAAATCATATTTTTACACTATATTATTCTGTTGGAATTTATATATTTAAGCCATATTTAAGATAATGCTGGAAAAATTTGATTATGGTTCAAATATAACACAATAGCCAAGACTTTGGAGGAGTAATTAGTAACTATGTCTTCATTGTTTCATTCATACAGTAGAATGGAAAGATTTTAGTTTATAAGCTCCATATATTGTTACTAAAAACACTTCTCAGTTTCATAGCTCCTGTCTTTTTGTAAAATTCACAGATGTTTTTCAATAGCAATGTACTAATTTCCCTATCATTTAACCACAAATAAGAATCTGATACCATTAACTTATGATATCTTTATTTTTTAATTAAATATGGTTCACCAATTTTCACTCAAACACAACTTTAATTCATAATTATAGTAATATTAGTAATTTTATTACATATATTTTTAATTTCATTAAGAAATCTACAATTGTTCATGTAGTTATTCAACACTAAAAACATTTCAGATTGTATTAATAGTTTCTGTATTTGGCTATATTGATTGGTATTTTATCGTTCTTTCATTATATAGAGTTTTGATAGATAAAATTATGTAACTAAATCTTAAGTGCACTGTAACAAAAAATTCAATATTTCTAAACAATGAACACCATTGATGAAGTTTATTTCTTTAGCAACAATAACGTTAGTTTCTATTAGCCCTTTCTTTATTCAGTAATATATAAAAATATGTGAGTAAATTAATGTATATTCATTACTTACTTTATGAATTTCATTCCCCCTCTTCTCCCCCCTTAATATTTTTTTTAAACTACCAATAATTTTTACAGTAATATAAATGTTAGTTTATCAAGCTCAAAACATTTTCATAAATCTCTGTATATTATTACTGTTTAAAATAATCATTAATCAGCATTTACTACTCCATGTATGACTAATACAAATTATGCTCTATCAAGTCAAGTTCAATTATGCTTCATTGAAATAATTTGATTTTCCTTTATTTAAATTTCAGAAACTATACTGCAAAGAATTAGTTTATTTATTTTAGGATAGAACATTAAAATATTAAATTAACTGTAGGCGCATTAAACCATACTTAATAGAAATTGGTTAGTTATATATTAATTCCAGTTTTTTAGTATCTCATATTAGAAGAAATTTTATTGAAATGAATGCATTATTAAAATGTATAGCAGAAGCTAGTATTGGTTACTAACAATTATGTTTAATCCATCCTAAAAATACAGTCACGTCTTAGAGACAAAGTTTTAAAAACTACAGAAATGGAGAATCCTGAATAGTCATTTAAAAAAACAGTCAAATTAGCATCTTTCTTCCGACATGAAAACCTCAAATCAGCAACCTCAAAAAAAATATGATTTAAAAGAATTTCAAACTTTTCTTAGTATTAGTTTCATTAAAAAACATACATAACTTTCATCATATGCTTATTTTATACTTAGGGAAGAACAAACGTAGAAATGAATAACTTCTGGGAAGTAATATCATGCAACCATTGATATGCCGTGCCAATATTTTTATAAGTGTGTGCATACAGGGTACTTATATAAACTATGTCAATACAATTATTAAAGAACTTCAGAAAAAAGTAACTTTGTTTTATTAAATATAAAATGTGATATACGAATTTTTCCTGACAAAAAACTGAATGAAGATATCTTTATATACAATGCTACTTAGATCAATCTGCAATCATTTTATGAAATAATAATTTTATAAAAAAAAATTAGGGCTATATTTTGAAATGATCAAAGAAATTGTTTCATTTTTTCAGCTGAAATATTTTCGATAAAAAACAGCAAATAACAAAAAAAAAAGTCGACTATAAGACATCCATGATGTATGGAACGTTCGAATTAAACGAAAATAAAAAAATTGCAATCATGCAAATATTTTAATGATTCAAATTTGACAATTGATGACACTAGCGGATCCAGAATTTAATTTTTTTGGGGGGCTTCAACCCAAAAGCTTTTTATATATATATATGTGTAAAGATAATTACTTTGGGCAAAAAAAGAACGGTACTAACTACATATATGAAATGGTCTTTAAGTGATTGTTTGTTACATGAATAATAATACTTTATGAAATAATGTTTTACCATAAAATATGGTTACATTTTACCATTTTTTGGAGGAGAGGCGTAGATCTGCCTGTGATTGATACATAGAACTAAAAATAGTCCTATTAAAAATTATCCTATTTTAAAAATAATAACCACTTTCAAGACAATTGAACTACAATCCCACTAATTGCGTTTATATTTTATCCAAAAAAACAACCTTTCCATCTAAAAAAAACCTTTAGAAAACAATTCAAAGTTTTGAAGTTAATTTTTTTATAAATTAACTTCTTCCTTAATGGATCACTAAACACTTGTGTACTTCAAATTTTTTTTCAATAAATATTCTCGTTATAACCCAATGTATTTTTATTTATTTTTTTTTGTCCTGCATAAACTATAATGATAATCCCTACCGACTTTTTCTGAGCATTCCCGATTTTTTTAGTGTAATTTGGGACGGGCATTTGTTCCAATTTTCAGATTAGGAAAAAGAAATTTCTACAAAAAAATGTATTTTTTTATGCAGAATCTCCTTTACTAACATATCATTTGAATTAATAATGTAAATACAGTCGTTTGTTCTTCTATAAATTAAGAAAAAGAAATTTCTACAAAGACGTGTATTTTTTGTGCAGAATTTCCTTTTTACTAACATATAATTTGAATTAATAATGTAAATACAGTCGTTTGTTCTTCTATTAAAAATCCTTTCAAACCTTTAAGGTAAGATATTTGTTGTCACATGGATAGATGGCAGGGCACTTGTCTCGGGCGACAGAGTTTAGATGATGAGAAATTTCTAGCCATTTTTTTTTTTTTTCGTTTAGTAAAATCCTCCATAATTTTGTTTTAACTATTTACTTATATAAGTATAATATAATACACATATATATTTTGGCTAGCTTTGTCCTTGCACTGCTCAAGGGCATAAACTTGTAGAAGTAATAAGCATGTTGAGTCAAGATTATACCATCAACTGGCAAATCAACTTTCATTTAGTAAAAAGTAATTATTTCTGCTTTTTGGCCAAAGATTTTATTAATGTACAAATAAAAAGAAATAGAGCAGCCTGATTCTTGACCTTTTACCATTGGGAAACAGTGTAGTCAACAATGATCTTCCTCTAACCATGTATATAGTTAATTTTATTTTTTAAAATTGAATTTATCCAGAATGCACTGGTGGATCTATGGGGGAGAGGATGCTTTCGGGCTGAAGCTCTCTTCCCCTCCCTCCAAAATGGTAAAATGTAAACATGGTATAATTGTACAAAAATATCTCTTAAAGTATTATTGTTCATGTAATTACATTTAATAGGTCTGCAAGAATCACTTAAATACTATTTCATATAGATAGTTTCTTTTTTTTTTCCAAAGTAATTATCATTATATAAAAAAGTAGCTTTCGCGCTGAAGCATCCCAAAATTAAATCCTGGATCCGCTAGTACCAAGATGTGTCAGTTAAACCAATGTTCACACCCTAACAATGTCTGCTGCTTCCTCCCTTACAGATTTCATTTCCCAGTTTGTAATATACACCATTATTCATGACATTCATTTTGGCATGGGTAGGAAGAGATATTTTTCCAGGATGTCTTCATTCTATCTAGAACAGAATGTAATAGTAGTTCTCTAATTACTAATAAACTGATATGAACAAAAAATGAAAGTTATAAAGAAATTCGAAAGATAACATAGTTTTCATTCGACATTTATTTAGACTTGTATAGAATGCCTCTAAATATCTTTTCATCTTACCAATGCTTAAAAGAATTTTTGTGAGAGTAAATTTTCATGAGAATATAATTTTTATACATGATTTAAAGAAGTCACAGGATTGAACTGAAGTTCATTAAATTAAACCTTTTAACTATGAAGAATCCATTTGACTTTTTTATAAATCAAAACATCCCTTATCTTACCATATATCAGTTTCACCTGATGCATTATGGAAGATTCAGGAATAATTAAATGTGTAAATTAATGACAAAAAAAAAATTGAATCAGTTATTTCAAAAACAGCATTTTTACTACATTCAAAATCATGTGATAAACTATTTTATATGAAAATTTTAATAGAAAGTCTTTAAAAAATATACAGTGGAAACAATAAATCTTTAAATTATTTATGTAATGCGTTTTATTGCATTAAAAGATATGCTTACAAACAATGTACTCAGAAGGAACCTCAACTCAAAACTCAAAACTGGTAAAAATTATATCTATGCTATTTCTTAGAACAATGTCCAGTTTAAAGAACCCAATTCAATTCATTTAAGTACTAATTCAAGTTGGTGGTAAAAAATCTATATATCTTTGAATATGTCATTGTAATTTAACAAAATTCAACTAACTAATCACTAATGTTAATAATTTACATTTCACATTAATCTTGAAACCATTTAATATCTTCTCAGACAGCGAAAATTTCATTTAGTAATTTATTTATAGAAAAAATAAATAATGATAAAATCAATTATGAGGGCTCAGAATTCTTGAAAAATGAAAAGATCCTAGTTGAAAAAAGGTAAATTAGTGAAGACTTATAAATATAGGAGAAATACCTATAAAGAACTGCTGATGGAAACTTCTTCTTCTATCAGCTCTGCCACCCACTAAGTTGAATCTTGGCCTGCTTCAACATTGGAAACTAGTCAATCAATATCTCATGATAAGAAGGCAAGGAGTTTAAGATGGAAAGGACATGTAGCACGGATCAATGCATTAGAAACCTCCACACAACAATGAATGCATCAATACTAGGGCCAGAGACCAACAACGAAATGGATAGATCAAATCAGCAAATATGCAATAGAGCTGCATGCTGCTAACTGTAAAGAAAGAGCATATAAGAAAGGCAGAGATGGAAAAGCTGGTTAAAGCTGCAAAAGATCTACAAGATCTATGTTGCCGACAGATGAAAAAAAAATTGTTTTAATTTTTTTAACTGTTTAATAAAACAGTAATTTAAATCTGAAGGTACCCTCATTTCAGAGTATTACATAAAGTTGAAAAGGTTTTTCCTGATCATCGCTAAAAATACTGTCTTGATTTATTTTTTATTTCATTAATTCAGAGAAAACCGCTTTCTGAAACAGAATAATCAGAGTGAGAGAAAATTGTTGGTATACAATTTTTCAAAAATGAGAATTAAGTTTTAACTGTTAGGAGTAATTTCATGAGGTCTTCATTTATAAATTATATGAATGAGACTCCAGAATTCAATCCTGTTTAAGACCCAATAAAGATTAAAATCATTTCTAAAAAGCTGAATAAAATCTGTTAGACACCTTTTTAAAAGGAATAAGGAATGTATATATGAATAATGATAGAGGGAGCTACCTAAATTTGCCAGTTTGGAAAAACGAAAACATAAAATTTGTGAGCTTCTTGCAAAATTAACCAAATATTAAGTTAAATAGCCTAATTTTATGGTTATAACTGATTAAGATAATCCCCTGAAACCTTGTTAATGTCTGAAGTCAGTGATATCTTTACTATCATAAACAAATATTTGTTGTGTATATTTTCATAAAAGTTATTTTTAGAGAAAAATACATTGATTTTTGAATAATAAGAGCTAATTACTAAATACTAAATACTAAGAGCTGCTTCTAAATGGTGAAGAGTTTTTCCTATATCGTGGGACATGAAGTGCAATGAGCACTGGACCAAGAATCTCAAAAACGACTAAGAATGTCAAAAATGGCTTACATTTTAAAACTAATGTTGATCTTAGGATTGGTTTTTTAGAATTAAAAAAATTATTGCTGAAAAATGTAGATGATGAAAAAATCAGCTATAAATAACTATTGAAGAACTGAAAATCCTTTTGACGATGGAATAATAACATATGTAATGGTACTTCATATTCTTTTTGGAGATTTTAGAGGATACAAAACAAATGATTTCTTTAAATATTTGATAAATGAGCTGAGATTAGGGAACAAGCTACCAGCATTTAAAAACAATTGCTGTATCAATTTTTTTTCATGGTTTGTCCATTGCCAAAGTCCCTCTGCAACTACCTTCTTTTATTTATTTATTTTTTTTTTTTGCACCAATAGCTAAAGTTTCTGCCACATAAAATTAAAAACTAGGTTAGATTTGGATGCTTAACTGTATTGAAAATATTTATCCAGATACAATTATCTATATCTGATAAAGATCCAATGCTCATCAATGAGTTGCCAATATTTTGAACCCTCGCCTATCATTCGTTTATACTTGGGTCTGGCTAAGGAAAACGTTATATAAATAGTGGATCGATAAAAGAACAAAATGACTTTTGGAAAGATATGTGATCAAAATGAATAAAAAATATTTTCAAAAAAAACAAACATTCATTTCTTTTATTGACTTTTTGATAGAATCCTTTATTGGCTATAATTTACAAACCCTTAAGGAACAATTATTTTAAAACAAAATAAAATTTCTTATCACTTATCTAATGAAATGATAAGAAAGTGATATTAATTAAGTTCTTTTTAAATGAGAAAAATATAAACTATATCAAATGATAATGATCAAAAGTTATAATTAATTTTTAAACAAGATATAAATACTTTTGTGTGCTCACTCAATTAATATAATACCTAAAAGTTATGAAATTTATGTTTACAACAGTCATTTAAATTATTTATTTTCTTTTTGTAATACATTCTATTATTTTACAAGATAAGTTTTTACATACATATTTATATTCACGCACAAACATATTAACATTAGGCCTATATTTGTTATTTTGTTAATAAAATTTATTTATTCACTATCTTATAGTTTTGTTACAATAATCAAAAACTTTGGTTTAGACCTACATAATTAAAAATACTTTCTCTACAATAGAAAAACATCAGAAAGATATATTTATATGTATTATACAACATTATGAATAATTTTTACATTATATTTTTTATTTTTCCAAAGAGAACATCAACCATTTATTAAATACCATAAAAAGGACTATTAGTCTTTATAAACGAATATAATAAATAATTTTTAAAAAACAACTTCTTTGGCACCATTTATTTAAAAATTAACAATTATTTACAAATTTGTTCAATATAATTTACATGTGCCTCCTATGTACACATAGTTAACTTTTAATAATTACTATAAAAAAGTTTAAAAAACCAACAATGGCTAAAATATAATCTACTTGAAATTTTTTTTTCAAAGTATTTTGGAATATTCAAACTTTGGAGGGATCAAAATTAAATATAACAGGTTTATTATCAACTTTGGCAGAATTAAATGGTAATGAAAGTTTAGGCCCATTGGACACTGGTTAAAAAACTAGTTGCTTGGTCCGAAAACTCTCTACACTCTAGTATATACAATCTATTTAAAATAACAACAAAAACAAATATTTTGTAATAAGAGGTAGTAAAGCTAATTTTTTTTTAATTATTTTGTTTTTTTTAAGTCCCATTATTGCTGTAACATAGTAACTATCATCATAACAAGCCAATCATTAAAAGCTAAATATAATAAACATTACTGGTCACACAAACTTAGCTTGAAGGCCACTGCTGAGGTCTGTTTCAATTAAGCACTATCTGTATACATACTGCTAATTACCAATACTTACAAAAACAAATATACATGTTAGATACAGAACATTTTATATATAACAATTTTAAAATTATTATTTAAATAATCATAGTTAAATCCATCACAATAGTTCGCTATTAATTACTCAAAGTTTGAAAATTACAACAAACAATTAAATGATATTTCAATAGTTTTAAATCTAATATAAAAAATATACTATCAGGATTTAAAGATAGTAGATATATTAAAAAATCAGGACTACAATCTAAAAAATATTTTAAGATCTAACATTTATAAATTTTTGTATTCTGTGTAACGAAATATCTTGGATTTTATTATACTTTAGTAAATATAGATATCTTTTAAAAAACATGAATATTGGAAAATTCTTTTGTACTTTTGATGGAATAAATGTTTTCTTTCAATTTTTTTATTTACTATGTATTTGCAAAGACATTCAATATTAGCATACTATAGCTTAATATATTTAATATAAATACATATTGTCTTCATACTTTAAAGCATGAATATAAAAAATATTTATAACACAAATAAGCTCAAACTTAATTGTTTTCTTACATTAGAGTTGCGTTTCTGTAATTATTCTTTATTCCTATAAATATTTGATAGAAATCATTGCAATTCTTTTTTTCTTATTTGTTTGTATAATTAAAAAAATAATGAAACATTAAAGAAGCAGTTCAATGGCTTTTGAAATCTAATTCAACTTCAAATTCCGATGAATATGAAATACTTAAACTAAATACATTTGTTTAGATTATTTTCAGTAATTAGAAACCAGCAAAATTGTTAGCGAGTAAGAAATAAATCATTTCATATGAAAATAAAATATTAATGGTTACAGAAGTTTAAAATCAAGGTAATATAGAGATATCATAAAAAATTGCCTACATTTCCTAGATTTGGTAATATCAGTTGCAACATGTTTCTTTTTAATGATTGATTTAAATCTTTTTTTGCATTACATCAAAGTAGGACTATTTATAAATATTTACAATAGCGAATTCCTGTCATTTCCAGTATCATTTATGTGGAAGCATTATTGTTAGCTTTAGTATTTCAGCTCTTTAAGTTACAAATATATTATGAATCAAAATATTCGTCTTATAAAATCTAATGTGAACTCATTATCAATAACAATGCTGGAAAATGTCTTTTCAGAAAAGTATTAAAGCTTTTTATTTTCAAAATTATTCTGTCTTGAGAATTAGACATTTATATAATAAATATCACAACATCAATGGCATAACATATGGCAGACTGATCACAACTAGTTTTTATCAACATAAGACTGAATAAACATTTTAAAAACATGGTTTAAGGAAGATTTAAAAGATATTAGTATTTTAACAACAAAAATAGAGTACATTTGTACACCATTTGACTGCTCTATGGGGTTGTAAACAATACTAGTAGGTACTTAGTATTATTTTATAACTTTAAAACCTCAATAAAACAAGCTTCATCAATATTCTCAGTATGAAAATTCATAAGTTAGTTAAAATTAAAATTCAGTATAATAGTTAAGATGCACTACAAATTACAACATCACTGAAAATCATTTATATAAGTTCATTTCTTTGCATCGACAAGATTTATCTAAAATAGATTAAGTAATGTATTTATTCCATTATGTATAAATCCATTATCTCTCCTAGAGAGTACTTTGATATGTTGTCCTCTATTAAACAAATATTAACATTTGTAATGTTATTACAAAGTTTTGTTATAGAAAACTTAATTCCATACATCCAAAATTTTTGAAAAATATTTGATTAGAAGTTCTTCGGTTGTTTAAGCTACTGATAATAGTAGCTGCACTGATGTCAGACATTCATGGCATACATCATCGTATCTACAGGTGCAGTGCCTTGGGGTGGTGGAGGAGGAGGGAGTACCATTTCTTGATGAGGAGATGCACTTGCACCCTCGGGTACCCCTCTTTCTAATTTCATTTTAGTGGGGGATCCACAAATAGGTGACCTAGGATTAGGATAATATACAAGTGGACCTCTGGGATAACGTGGTATCTGATAATACGTAGATATTGTTTGGGTTCCTCTTACAACAACTTGCCTTTGTGGCACTAAATGAACTTGTACAGGTCCAGGTTGGTATGGGAGACGAACACTCTGTCCCTGTTGTAATATCACATTAGGAGAGTACCTGGGAGGTTCATCATATCTGTAACCATTTTCTGTATAATATGGCCATGATATATGACTTCCTGTAGGTAAGGGTGGTGTGATTTGACTCTGCATCTGTTGGAGGATTTCTGTAGTTGATCCAAACCTTGGTTTTATTCCACGGACGGATGGCCGACGATTAAAACCATAATCATCATGTTCATCATCAGATCCTGAACTATAGCGCTTCCGTAATCTTTCTATCCGTGATGCGTCCTGTTGAACAAATAGGGCCAATTCATCACTTTCATTTCCCGGAGTGCCTACTACTATATCCGGTTGCGGTTTCTGATCATTTTTCAAAACATCATCAATATCATTTAATGAATATTCAGTATCAGCAGTGCTGGTAGAATCTCTATTCCCTGCTTCACCACTAACACAAGCGGCTAAAGGGGCCAAACTTGATAAAAATTGTTTCCTAGCTTCTGTAGTTATTCTTGGTTTATGTAATCCATTACCTAGGTCTGGAGGATTATAAGGTTGATAATAAGGATATTGGTGCTCTACAGATGCTGGTGGTTGTAGAGGATGATCTTTACTTCTTATAAATATATCTGTAATTTTCCTATATGCAGGTACTTTTTCTTCTTTGGATTCTTCTCCTGTAGGAGAACTTCTTTCTTCTTCATCAATATCGCAAGTTAATTTCTTTATCCTTTCGACTAGACTATTTTCATTCTTTTTAGCCTGATTACGTTTTCTTAAATCAGGATAACGTACAAGACTTCTGCGTAGAGTATTCCTTTCAATTGTCCGTTTGATAAGATTGCTTTGCAGGGAATCATCATCAGAGTCAGGGGATTTGTCAGGTGGGGGTGATGCTATCCTAGGAAACAGTTGACGAAGAGCTGAATTTGGTTTAAGAGAATTTGAGCCAAGTTTGAATGTCAGAGTCATTTCTTTGTCCCTTGAGTTGTTGCTTCTTGCTTGTGCTCCAGCTTCCTCATCAGTTTCACTTTCCCTTATAATCCGTCTTTCTGTGACTGTTGTCATTGTTATTGTTTCTACTATATATCTTTCTTTCTTTTCACCAGATTCTAAAAAAAAAAAAAAAAACACTATATCAGTTTAAATTAGGAAGCATATAAAAATTATGAATACCAAGTTTCATTAGTACATATTAAAAATCAACCAAAAGGGAATTTCATGATTTTAAACAATATTTATCCTTTTTCTAAAGGAAACATTTATAGAAATGTTTTCTTTATTTTTTTATTAAATGTTGTAACTAATTTAAATTTATTATTTTATAATTGTACATAAGGATGCTTGTTCTACAAAGTACTAAAAATAATTTTTTTGAGGTATAAATTAATGTTCTAAGAGAAAGCTGGAAAATCTCAGGAGAATAGGAACTCAATATAATAGCACTTTCAAAAAAGGTAGCCAAAAGTTTTGATATGAGAGTACTTGAGTAAAAACTGAGCCTGCAACCATAATCCAGGCAGTTAAATCAATCTTAAAAGTATTATAAGAATAAATGGTATAAGCTCAAAATCTTTTCCTGTAGTATGAGATTTAAAGCAAACATAGAGTTTTAGTCTTATTTTATTTATTATATTTATAAATGAAATTCATAATATATTTAAGAGAAGGGTAAAGTGAATTGTAATTCTTGCAGAGAATGATTTGTCCTAATTTTTTATGATAAACAAAACCCCAAACAAGGTCCTGATAGAATGGCAAGAAAAGCTTCTGAGAAAAGCAACAGACTAAAACTAAAAAATAGTCCTGGTGATATCTGGGATAGAAAAAAAATATTCAACTCTTTTCAAATGGTGGAAAGATTGATGTTGTAAATGACTTCTGATAATTAGATGCAATAGTTCACAACACTGTCATAGACAAAAAATTGTAAAAGTTAATAAGAGATATTATCATGGCAAAATAGGATTTTGTCTAATATCTCAATGAAAAAAAAAAAAAAAAAAAAAAGAAAGAGAGCGATATATTATCAGATTTTCAAGAGAAAGTTTACCTTTCTGGTCATGTTTTACGTCTTTAATGATATTTATCTGATAAAAAAAGTTTTTTATCTACACATCTGCTGACTAACTCAGCTGTTAGTATTTTAACTTTCAGTTTTCCTTCTTTCTTCAGAAAAAAAAGAGTTTAATTCAACATTTAATAAAATGTATCCTTCTGCTCCAGTCAACGTAATCAATTTATAAATCATAACTTTAAAAAAAAATCAGTTTTAAGACATTTTTTAAGTTTTATTTTTATCATACTTAAAATTTTAGTAGAAATTTACTTTAGTTTATAAATAGTAATTATACCCTGAGAGTGTGATGCTGAATCATTATTAGCAATCTCATCTTCTTCTTCATTTGTTGGCGTGGTTTGTGTTGTTCCGTCCTCAACTTTTGGAACAGGGAGCTCATCTTTCCATTCTTCCTTACTTTCTGAACTTTCATCTGAAAATTATAAATAACAGAACTAAGTCGAGATATTTTTCACTGAATTGTTATTTGATACATTCTAAATTAAGAGATAATGATTACATTGATATAACTAAATTTTTAATATTAGTAAATATTTGTGTATAAATATATGCTGTTAAAGTTGTACAGAAATAGCTTGTAAACTAGTAAAAGTCATTAGAAGCTCCAAGTACTAAAGTGGATAGTACATTTTAGAATATCGAAATAATAATTTGAAACCAGATTCACTATTCCTTAAAAAAATCACTTCACTAACAGGTTTTGTTTTGTGATTGTAAATAAGGTAATTATCAATCTGTTTATCTTTTTCTTTAACATGATTTAATATTAATATAAAGCAAGTTTTTTTTTTTTTTTTTTTTTTTTTAAGTGTAGAACCCAGTGAAGGTGAGAAAATCTTAGGCTGATCTTACGGAATTGAGTTTGGAAAGCGGTCAGTGGATGAAAGTATGTAGACAGCGAGTGATGATATAAGAATCAAACCTTTAGAATCGTTAAGTTTCTTATTACTACTAACTGAATATTTCACAACTTTTTTGAGTATTTTGTGATGCAATTTTATGAGTATTTATTTATATTATTATATTTCTTTCAGTTATATTAGAAACTTGATGCTTATCTGTTGTTTAGGTGCTATCTGTGATTTAGTCATGATTTTCTTATAAAACTGTTTAAAATATAATACAAATTGAGGTATGACTCCACAGTTGGTAGCATTCATTTACATTTTTGGTATGCTATATTTCCCTCAATTAATGTCATTTCCTCTTGAGATACTCTGTGTATTTTTTGTTTTATTTTTAATATGTTATTCATTAAATAAATAAATAGTATAAGATAATACATCCATTTTACGTATTAAATGTGTTGTCACATATGAATTGTATAAGCTTTGAATAAAATTAAAGTTAAATTTAATCAGCAAACATTTTATGCTTAGACCGATTGTCATAAATGCTTTATAAATTATTATTTGTTCAAGGAGAAAAGATAATTATGAGGTGAATGGTAGGTAATGGAACCTGGATGAGAGCCAAGGTGTAGAGGAAATGCTGGCCACCTCTGGAATATTTAATGTAACCCTCTTGTTTGAGGGCAGCCCTTAAGCAAAGCCTTTGGAGCTTAGGAAAGTTTGAATATTTCCATGATATTGTCATGAAAAGTAAATAAAATGAGTGTTTGGGAAATACTGTCCTGCATATTATGAATGTAGTATCTCGGAACATTACAAAATGTCATAAGTAAGTGCATTAATAATAATTTAAAAAATTGCTTTGATTTATTCACACATCAAGACAGTAAAATTAAGAAGATTATTGCATTTATTGTATTTCTAACAAACACACTAAACAAGTAATTTTTAACAGTTGTATCTGAAAATTTCAAACATCAATTATTGAAAAATACTGTGTTCTTAATAATCAGGAAAAAATTAATAGATTTTCGTTCATGAAAGATAATTTGTAAGGATATTGATAAGGATATTTAAGTTATTAACTATTTACAAGTTAATTTCCTTTGATGTTTGTGAAACTGATGTTTGAGAAATATGATTGAGACAATTTTTTAGATGAAAGAGAAGTACAGTTTAATGTAATTTCTTGATTTAAAAATAATTCATAATAACACACATTAGGCCACAAGACGAAAATTCGTCATTGTTATATTACAGAAAAAAATTATATATATATTTTAACTTTCATTTTTCAATACGCACCTGTTCATTAGCGGATCCAGAATTTAATTTTGGGGGGAGGGCTTCAGTCCGAAAGATTTTTTTTTCATAAAAATAACGATAATTACTTTGGAAAAAAAGAAAGAAGCTACTAACTACCTGTATGAAATGGTGTTTAAGTGATTCCTAAAGCCCTTTAAAATGTAATTACACGAACAATAATAATTTAAGAGATACTTTTTAATATTTTTTTTCGATAAAACATGGTTATATTTTGACATTTTGGGAAAGGGCGGTTTCAGCCCGAAAGCTCTCCCCCCCCCCCCATAGATCCGCCCGTGCACCTGTTAATTACATTTATTAACAATCGTCAGATGTACTGGCTAAATAATGAGAGCAGAAAATAATTGATACTTGTTCTTTTAATTCTAAATAAGCTAAATTCTAATTTTTACCAAACAGATAAAGAGACTCTGCTAACATTTTGAGAATGGCAATGTAAACTACCGGATGAATATGCGTTAAAGGGCATATCCTAGACACCTAGGAATTGAATTAACACTTTGTTGCGGGGAAAAAAGAACAGAGGATCAGCTAAGGAGGATTGTAGTCCAATGCAAATTATTCCTGTGGACATCTGCAGGAAAAAAAAACTGACTTTATCCTTATCCTATTCAGTGCCGATCTTAGGGTGGAGCAACCGGGACAATGGCAGATCTTCAGGAGCACTTGCCAAAAGTAAAAAATACCAAAAGTATTAAAATAATTATTGTTAGCCTACCAATAGAGCAAATTTTGATTGGAATAAAATTCAAATATTACATAATATAAAACAGCTTAAGAAATTAATTTAATTTGTTTAGAGGGACGTCATTGTCCGGGAGCGTCAATGTCTAAGGCCGGTGTGGATCCTATTGATACAACATTACCTTATAACAAAACATAATTACACTATAAATAAATAACAAAATTACTTTTTAAATGTATTATATTTTTATTTGGATGATATATTTTCGATTACGCTCCCAAAGGTTCTGTATACCAAAGTGTCGTCATCAGTTTTAATTAAGTTATTTACGTCACTTGGAAAGAACTGATCGTGCCAAAGAAAAGGTTTGTTTCTCCCTCATAATTCTTATTCAGTTTGGTTTTCTTCCAAGTGATGCTAGCGACTTTTGCTCCCCGAATGTTGCTGAACATTCAAGAACGCTCTTTTATGTCGAGGTGGTGCTTAGAGGGCTGTCATTCGACCATATGAAATCATTAAATTAAATTGTTGAATTTTTTGTTTAACAAATTAAAGAAAATAGAAATAATAAGAATAACACAATTTTGAGATAAGGAGAAAACAATGTCTGAAGATGTAACTTTTATTTATTTAAGTAATTTTTGACAATTGTATAATGACAAAAAGATGTGTAATATTATATTATAAGAATGTATTTGGGAGCGATATTTAGGTAATTAATTTTATGTATTATTAAATGTAAAGTGCAAAAAAGTGATTGATGAGTCATACAATGTGTTTAATGTAATTAAATGTTAAATGTTTTAATAAGATGTTTTGATAATGCAAAAACAGCTCCAAATCTTCAACTGGTAAATCAATTATAAATTGATATACCTATCGAATATATATATATACATATATATGTGTAAAGAATGTTTCGTAAACTGAAAGTTCATTATATAATGAGCTTCTTTTTTTTTTTTAAAGTTGTCAAGTCTGTCGAAGCTTTTTTTCATGTTTAATGAATAGAAAAAAAACAAACAAATAAATCGCTTAAATATGAGAAAAGAATTAAAAAGGATGAAAGAAAAGCGATATTAAATGAATTACTAATTAAAAAAAAATATTGTTATAAATACTTATTAGTTATTAACAGGAAAATTAATTATATTGTTGAACGTAAAAAAAAGAACAAAATCTAAATTGAATTAATTATGACTGAAACCTATAAAAAGAATTTACCTTTTTATCACCCCAATCCATCATTTTCTGCTTTTCATTAACAGTCTTATATATTTTGAAAAACATACCAGGATTGCTTTTATGATTAATAATAGAGCCTTAGTTAATATTTTTCGAATTTTTTTTATTTTTTTTTAAAAACTTAATTTATACTTTGAATAAAATCGGCCAATATTCTTCAGTAAACAATATTTTTCTTGACTTATTCTTGAACAATAGATAGACCTTCAATTGGAAGAGTATTTCCTATAACGGAGAGTGGGCGAACATGCGTATCATTGGGTAACACTGTTCCCATAGCACAGACCCTGTGAACGTACCTACTTTTAAGTACTCTTCATTGTTAGTATACCGTTTGTTCTGTTTTTAGTATTTTCTTTTGCGTCGAATGGCCTAATTTTCTAATAATCATATGTTATTAAAAAAAAAAAATTATATGTCATAAGATTTATTTTCAGAGTATCTGAACTTAGCTACAAATACACAAATGTTCAACTTTTAATCAGTTAATAAATACATTATGGAACGATAATGATACAATTATGAAAAGATTGGTAACCTTTAGAATAAACTTTCATATAAACTTCACCTTTAGAATAAACTGTCACTTCTTATTGCTAAAGTACGCAAGGGAACGCCAATCTAATTGATATAATACTCCTATATTCTAACGGATCCAGAAATTTTTTTTTGGGGGGGGGGCTTCAGCCCGAATTTTTTTTTTGTTTTTTATATATATTAGGATAATGACTTCGGAAGAAAGAAAGAAACTAACTACTATATGAAATGGTCTTTAAGTGATTGTTGAAGTCCTATTAACTGTAATTAGACGAACAATAATACTTTTTAAGATAATTTCTTTCATAAAATATGATTATATTTTACCATTTTTGGGGGAGAGGGCTTCAGCCCGAAAGCTCCCCCCCGTAAATCCACCCTTGCTCCTATACGTCGATGGTCCTTATTATTATCATTTTATTATAACCGTTGACTTCTGGTGGAGATATCTACAAGTTCGTTCTATTCTTTTTTTTCAGCAATCATTTTCACTTCTGGCCAAGTCTTACCAGCTCGGCTCAGACCATTTTGCACAGATCTGCTTCATGTCTCTAATGGAATCCCTCCTTTTATTTCTTGGAGATTCCATTGTAGAAATTCTTTTTCGATCCTTTGATCCTTAGGGGTATTATTATTTTCACTCTATTTTATTTTTCCACCCTCTCTAGCCTTATGAGCAATACAAGTGTTCGGTGGAGTGGGATGTTATGCATTACAATGCAAAAACCCACTCCTGTATTTTTAAAAGTTGAAAAGCGTATATTAAATTTCATCTCCTATCTACACGAAAACATATTTTTTGTTTTCAATTTTTATTCAAACGGACCTTTATGAAATAAAATATTGTAAATTCCTGCGCATAAAAGGTCCTATGCACGGTTTAAGAGACGCGAAACCTCAGACAATTTTTCGCAGACAAAAATCTCAAATTTTTGGGACTTTATTTTTTCATAATTCCTGAAAGGTTGATGTAAGCAAAAATACTACATTTAACAAGTTAACGATTTATTTGTATATTTAGAAATATTACATTCAGTCACAACCAAGCAAGGACATTTATAACAGTGTTCAGAGAGCAAAGTTAAAGAATATTAAATTTTATATCAAACTACTACTAAATTTAGTTGGTTAAGTCGTGTCTTCGAAACCTGGATCATCGTTTGAATTTTAAAAACTTTGTAAAAAAATTGAAATATATTTCTGTAAATGATTCCAGTTTTTAAATGAGCTTTCAGAAAGAAAAAAAAAATCATGCAATCAAAATTGTAGTAATGTTGTGCTTGAGCGATTTACTAAATTTTATGTTTTGTAAATAATTTTAATAACTTAACACTCCTCCCTCCTGAAAGAAATAACTCGATCCATGCAAGTATAAGTATTTTAAGTAGTTTGAGAAAATATATATTATTATATTGATATAAAATATATCAATAAATTCATCTCTCACATAACGCATGGGAAACGAAACGTGTGCGGACTGCCTAACTGTTTTAATTGAAAGTTATTATTTAATCTTGATGATATTTACAGAAATATTCATTAAAAATAGACTTAATTTATTTATTGGTATTTTGACGAATTCTTAATATAAATATTAACTAAGGAAAAGTCATTATATTATATATTAAACTTATAATGATATTACAAAATCAATAGGGTGCCAAGTGATTTGGTAATTTCTCATCCCGTATCGGGCCTGAATATTATTGATGGAAAATCAATAGGCTATTAGTATTACAGCCCATAACCAAACAGGCAATCTCCGCCACAGCTTTCAAATTACACCATTATGCTAATAAAAAGATATTTTTCTCAACAAAAAACAAAAATGCATTAATCTGTTTTGGATCAGTAGATTTATATTATTAAAAAAATACAGGCAGACTGTCCTTGCTTGTATATTAAATTTTGAATAAAGAACATATTGATTCTTAAATAGTTGTAAAATAAATATAATGGGGTAAGACGCGGCGGCAACGTTTTAAATTTCGTTCATTCAGAATATTCAGACGGTCCATTATTTAATTACTAAACAATTGAAATACGAAATACAATTAGTTAGCTTAAAACTTCAAACGTTTAAGATGTCTGACATTGGCATAAAAAATCTTTCATTTGACAATTGTGATAAAGAAAATTAGTCAACCTAGAAGGTTCTCGGAAGGAATATGTTTTTCATGAGTTTTTCAAGGCATACTTTGCACCTCTCTTGTGCTTGACATACATTAATATAACACTCAACTATAAGTCATAATGTACTTAATGAGTGAAATCAGTAGATATGTCCTTTTTCGTGGTCTCTTCCTTCGTCGAGCAAAAAAAAAAAAAATCGTAAGAGACTATATTAGAAAAAAAATAATGCGATATATTTCGATGAAACTGTTTACTTTTATTTCTTTTATTTATTATATTTCTATCAATATAAAGCATTGCACTTATAAGGTACAATGTATATAGTCTGCCAGTATATACGGTCCAACAAAAAAAGGAATTCATTACCGCATAAAACCAATGCAGAACTTAAAGACCTATATAGGAAACCTTACATAGTTTCTTGCATTAAAAAGGGAAGCATAAGATGGCAGGGCCATTTTTATCGGATGGATAAAAAAAGACTCCCAAAGCAAATGATGGAAGGAGAAAAAGGAAGAAGGAGGCCTAGACCAGGATGGGCAGACGATGTAGAGGAAGACCTGAAGTCACTGGCCATTGGAGAGAAGCTCCTAAGGATCGGTCTGAGTTATTAACGGATCCAGCATATAGTTTTGGGGGAGGGGAGCTTCAGCCCGAATGATTTTTTGGTTTATAATTTTTTGTATATATATATTAGGATAATTACTTCGGAAGAAAGAAAAAAACTAACTACCTATATGAAATGGTGTTTAAGTGATTCTTTAAGTCCTATTAAATGTAATTAGACAAACAGTAATTCTTTTAGAGATAACTTTTTTCATAAAACATGGTTATATTTTACCATTTTTTTGGAGGAGGTGGGGAAGAGATTGCAATCTGAAAGTGTTCTCCCTCCTCCCCCCCCCCTGTAGATCAGCCTATGGTCTGAATGGAGGAAAATAATTGAGGAGACCAAGAAACTAAGGAAGAAGGAAGAAGTACAAATAGTATATTGTATTTCAATTATTTTTAAAATTTATTTAAATTAATCATCCTTTACTGTTTACATTTTCTTTTATTTGACTCTGCTCATACTCATTTAATTTATTATTCGTCAATTTCAACTCCCTACACCAGATCTGTACCTCGTATCTGATATATTGCACTAATTTAACATTAATATTTATTTTATTTTTGTATCTTCTACCGATATTAACCGATAAAGGTTAATATTTGCTGTGCCGAATGGTAAGCGTCCGAGGGGTAGACCGAAGCGAAGGTGGGAAGATTGCATTAAAGCCGATCTGAAGGGACTGGACGGCGAACGGTGGAGGGAGATGTGTAATAAGCGATTGATGATGGTGTCGGCATCGAACCTTCACGTTCGCTATCCTTTCATTATTATTATTATTATTATTATTATTATTATTATTATTATTATCTTCTACCGATTAACAATAATTATTTTGTACCTTGTTCTTTTTAGCCCTGATGAAGACCTACAACATATATCAAAACGTAGGCTATTCAATGAACCTTACTCCAATGTATTATCTGTGTCACTGTGAAAGCCTCCTTCCCCCTCCCAATAACTTCTACTTAGATTGTTATGAATTATTGCTATAAATTATAATAGAAAAGCACCAAAAACACTTCTTTATTTCACGATTCTTTATATTTAATCACTTTAAACGGTATAACTCTCGCATGTTTCAGCTAAATGATATATATGGCAGTATAACAATAATGGTTCATAGTTTTTATTTAAACAGAGGTGCCAAGAAGGTGGTTTCCACGGCGCATGTTGCGCCATCAAAATTTTTGATGGGATCACATTTTGACGGATTTTCGAATTTTTAAGGAGTGAAAATTTCAACGGGGTTTTGAATTTTATGAATGAAAAGTTAAAAATCAGAAAACATAGAACAGACCGTAGCAAGTGTAAATGCATATCATCTACAAGTTTCCAAATCCTACTTTCTCATGCACTGTTTTTAAAAAGATAAGAGCAATAAAATATCCCTTAATTAAGTATTAAGCAATCGAATTTTATTTATCAAAATCTGTTAATTACTACAAAGAATGCTTAATTTGAAATAATATACAAAGCAAAAAATCAATCTGTTTTTTTTAGTCGCTTGTTTGGATGAAACGTAACGTATGGCATATGATCCCCGTTTGCATAGTTTTAAATTAGACGCAAGTTTAAATAACCAAGTAACCGAAGGATGTTCAACCGGATATAACGTATAACCAAGCTATAGTTTATCAAAATCAAGTCCCTAATGCTTTATTAATGAGTTTCATTACGGGAAACTCGTGGCAATATTCTGCGAGAATTTCTAATATACTCCAACCGGGAAACTAATCAATCTGGAATGTTCAATACACTCGCCCTCTTTCATCATGTGAATAATTTAAGGTGACTAGAACACAAAGTTATATTTTATCGTTTAAGCTTCCCATTGGTGTTTTCCATAAACGTAAATAAATTTTAACGTGAGAAACAACGAACAGCTATGTAAAAAACATTTGATAACTATTGATAGTATTTCAGCTGCGTAATGACCGCTAAGTTTTCATTAGTTCATCTGTAACTTTATGATGTATTACAGTCACTATCGGATCTAGGATATAATTTCGGTGGGTTTCAGCCCGAAAGCATTTTATACATATATATATATATATATACATATATATATATATACATATATATATATATATATATATATATATATATATATATATATATATATATATATATATA
Organism: Nezara viridula; assembly: GCA_928085145.1. Taxonomy (NCBI): domain Eukaryota; kingdom Metazoa; phylum Arthropoda; class Insecta; order Hemiptera; family Pentatomidae; genus Nezara; species Nezara viridula. Next base: position 61,112,010 of record OV725079.1, on the reverse strand, counting down.
TATATAACGATAATTACTTTGTAACATAAAGAAAGAAACTAACTACTTATTTATTATCTACCTATCATTATTATTTGTTATCTACTAACTAGCTATTTATGAAATGTTTAAATGATCCTTGAAGTTCCATTAAATGCAATTACACAAACAATAATATTTTTTTTCATATGGTTATATTTTACCATTTTGGGGTGGTGAGGGGGGAGGGGGAGACTTTCGTGCTGATTTCACTGTGATATAGTTAAATATATCTTTTTAATAAATGAAGAGAAGAATAGTTGGGGTGTTCAGTCAAAAAGGAAGGCAAAAATAAATTATAATTAAATAAATTATTATTTTTAATAAATGATTTATTTATTGAAAATTTGTCGAAACTGATGTATGATGTGAAAATTTATATTATCGAGTCTGATAAGTATAACAGATTAGTTCAAGTGAGAGCATAAAATTATTTTACTAAAGTTTATAGTTTATGAATGATGGCCATGAATTATTCATTGACCAGATATTGAAAGCCAGTGACTTAGAGCAGGGAGCATAGCAGAGGTGAAGAAGACACTGGTTCGAGTTCTCTTCGGAAATAAACGAATTACCTATATATCTACGCATCATTATAAAATCTAAACATTTTATGCTAAGAGAGGATTGTATAATGGTCAACATTACACAGAATACAATAGATTATGAAACCCAATGAGTAATAGCGTTTCATATCGTGGCATAAGAGGAAACGATTAACTTCAAGGTTTTTTATTATGCTATGGTGACATCGGTGGAAAACGTCGAGTTTTCACTTTTCATCTAAAATTTATTTCAGAGTACAGTTATAATGTTACATATCTTATTTTATATTATACCAAACTTCCATTTTGAAATAAATTATTTTTTAATCAATAAATGTTGGTAGATGAAGACGAGGGCTGAATTAAAAAGTTGGGAATGGAATAGGATATATTCCAACAGATTTATTCATCTTTTCTCATAGTTAAGTCCTAAGTCCGATGACCTTTGAAACATAACTTTTTATTTGATTTAATTTCAAAAATTTTATTTTGCTTCTGTGTAAGAATTACAGTTTTTACGTTCTGTAGATCCGGTACTCAGCAGTCCATAGTTCCTCATGTAGGACTGAAACGACAAGAAATTGCTATACATTTCCATCTACTTCAATTCTTATTAGACAAACGCCCTAGGCTTCAAATTAACTACAGAAACCTCATTTACTTGACTACAATACAGTCCGTGGTACAGACCCCTTTTTATCGAATTATTAACATCCGCCTGAAACTTCGTAAATAGTTTCATCTAATCGTAACCTACAACTATTATATTTACCGAAACTCTTGGAATTTGGGCGTTTTCAATCTGGAGGGGAGTAAACTTTGTCTACTCAATTAAGTACTAAAAACTCGTATATACCCATTTGCTTTCTACTTGGATCGTAAGATAATTTGATCACAACATCGAGAAAAAAGGTGGCCCTAAAAAATATTGAGCCGTTTGCCGTGACCTACACCCCCAAGTTTTATCTTTAGATGTATAATTGTTTGGAAATAATAAACCATTGTGAAATAATTTGCAGTGTTTTTTAGTTGATCTTCCAATTTAACAGTGTTTCATTATAAAAAGAACAGCTAAAAAATAAATAATAATAATAGAGGTTGTTTTTTATTTTAAATTCGGAATGGTTATAAAGAATTAAAATCGTGAAAATATTAAACTGTTTACCATCACAGCTAACTCTAAATGTATAATTAGCAAGCCTAGAAATGGAATTGCTGATGATAATCTCTTCTATCGTCTATTTTCTAGCCTTGACTTCTTAGCAGCTTTAGATATCGGATGGTTGAAGGTCCGACTGATTATTAGAAGGAATAATATGGTTCACGAAACTTGAGGCAGTAGCCATGATCACTCATTTAGCTAAAGAATTCTACATTAATAAAATAATTATACTTCTTACAAAACACTGGGGAATTTAGCTCGTGAAAATAATTCTAAACTCAGGTTCGCTAACATTCTTCAGCACCACTTACGTCAGTTAACTTGAGAGTGAAAGGTTTCTCAAGATGATCCGGAAGCTTTAAACAAATTATATGTTGGAGTGGTCAGAGGTTCCATTACTCCATAGTCTTGCGGTCACGGGAAACCGTGGTAAAGGATGTCCGTTAAGAAAAAAAAAAAAAGGCAGATTCTTTGAGCCGAACTGAGGTATCCAGTTTCGATTCTGGGTTAGTAAACTGAATTTTATTTCAGTGTCGATACATGCGTAACGAATTATGTGTTTCTCCTGTATAAATAAATAAAAATAAATGAAACTAGCCGAACACGAAAATTTTATTAAGTTTAAAATCAAGAAAATCTATTATGTATAAAATACATACAGAATGAAATCGAATTCCTTCGAGGTACTTTTTTGAAGTCGGTTAATAAACTTGACACTTATCAGTTTATGTAAATACTAATATATTAAAATAAATATACAACTAGTGAATGAGAAGAGAGAAACATAATGCATGAAAAGGATTATAGAGAAACTAATCATTTCTAATTAAAAAAAAAAGAAAAAAAAAGTCCTATATTATGTGGTCCCAAGTCAAAGTTCTTTTCATTCGCCTTGGATGCTATCAGGGACCGAAGAAGAAACTTTTCATAGCTGTTCTTCTTCAATCTCATAGTTATTAATCTATATTAAATTGGAAAAACAAATGAAAATATATTGCTCATTAAGAGCTCAAATCTATTCAGTAACGTTATCGAAAACGTAAATCTTTACTAATACTTCACTAAACTAATTTTGGAAAATTTGTAAGTCTTTGTTCTTTTAATTTTTTTTATAATGCGCTTCAAAGTTATTTATTATGGTTTACAGATTCTAAGACAATTCCATGAATAGATTTTTTTTTCTCCTCTCCTGTATACTAACCATGTGTAGTGGAGATTATTTCCTAACTTGTCCATATTCCGTTTGAATTCGCATATTATGTGTATGCATGTTATGTTTACATTTGTTACATACCATTGATTTATATAGAGTGAAAATTAAAAAAAAAAAAAAAATCATAAGAACAACGAAAACAAAAAGTTAAAAAAAAACCGTATTAATTTAAATTAAAAACTGAGTTAACTATAAATACAATAAGTAAGTGTGAATTGATAAAATGATATAGAGAGAGTTGAAAAACTGTGCATTAGTAGCACTCTAATATAAGTTCTATATTTGGAGTTCCCGAGGCGAGTTAGGAGAAACGAGAAGTTTCAGATAGTTCTAAAGTTTAGTATGGAAGAATAGATATCTAGTTTAGACAAATTTGAGGGATAATTAGGTAAATACAGAGGGTTTTTATTGTGACAAAGGATTAGATACGAGAGGAATTCGATGATTTAGTGGTGTCAGAAAGCTCTACTACGGTTGTCCAAATAGGCCTTATTGTAACCATCATGTAGTTTCAATAAACTTGTACACATGCATTTTTTTTCCTGTTTAATCAACTAAATATAAATCTTCATTCAAACGAAGTTCACTAGGAGAAAGATTCGTGAAGCTCATTTCACTTTAGTTGACCCAATGAAATGATTTTAATTTTAAACGAGAGCACGTGAACAAAAGTATGGCAACTCCTTCACGGGATGCGTGAGCCGTGAAATGAGCTTGTGAAATGGGTTTGGGATCTTCTTTTCTAATATTGCGGCATAGAGTCAAGTCCCAGATGCTCTTTCATATGCTCGCTATCTCATTCACTGATTGTCACGTTCAATAGCTGAATTCGTGAATGACCAAACTTAGAAAAAAACAAAAAAAATGCAACATAAATAATACGGAAAAGGATTAAGTTTGGTTTGACTTGAAAATCTCCATTCTAAAACTTTTTCGTGAAATCAGTTGATGTTGCAAACGGCATTGCAGGATGTATCCAATGCTCGTTTCCCTTTTTACGTAATATCTAGTTTGGAAAACAAGATTTTTTTTTTTCATGAAATCCCAAAAACGCAAGCCTTCAAGTAAAAAAAATGTACGGTGTTTCTCAGTTCTTAATAGTCAAACTCTAAAAGGTGACTTTAGACAAAATAAAAAATTGCATTTGACATATGGGCTGATTTTGAACGAAAAAGGACTAATGTCCAATTTTGTCTTTTCTTATGGTGGTCACGTTTTCTCCTTCATAGAAAGCGAACTAAAAAAAAAAAAATAAAAAAAAAAAATAATAATAAATAAATAAAAAAAAAAATAAAAAAAAAAATATTGCAAGTAATTAAACATTTCTTGGTAGTAAGTTCTGTTTTTCTTTAAATCATGGTAATTCGGCTTGTTTTTTAGCATCCTAAAGGTACGCCACCATTATAAAAACCTCCTTAATATGATTTGAGCTTTGTTTTAGAATAAAATTGATATTTGATGTTTACGTGAAACAAATTGTAATGTTTCATTTTTTTATACATTTTTTTTTTTGTCTTTACATCTTCGTCCGCATCTGTCATGGTAGTGACAATTAGCAGATTTGCTGTTAAGTTGAAAATGACATGATAGGCATGACGAAGAATAGAGCCCAGCAGCACCTTTTCCCTGGCCTGTTTATATCCTAAAATCAGGAAAGGAGATCTCTCATCCAGCTCCTTTTCAGTCGCCTCCTGATGAGCATGTCAGCCGTGGCCATGTCTTTGATAAGTACATTGTGATGTTCGTGTAGTTTTAGATGAAATCGGGAGTAAAGAGTACGTATGTGCTAGTCAATGGTTGGTTGTTTTAGGTCGGTATGTAAAGTCTTATTGTTGACGTACCAGGGAGCTGCAGTTATTAGTCTTAGACATTTAGACTTTTAGAAATTTTAATTTACAATAATGAGTTACCAAGCAATCTCCTAATAAATATATAAGCAATTAAAGATTATTAAACAAGTAGGTTTTTATAATAGGTCGGGTATCTGTAGGTTGATAAAAAAACATCGCGAGTAATCCATGATTTAATGAAAACACATCTTAGTTTAACACACAGCGAAGTTTGGCAGCACAAAAGTCCCCCCTTTAAATGGTTTTGACAAAGACAATCTCTACTTGTGTTTGAAGAAAATTTTGCCTAGTTTACTATGAAGCAATTTTTAACTACCTGCATTAGATAATTTTCGTGTTATCGCTTTCTATGAAAGGGACAACGTGACCACCATAAGAAAAGACAAAATTGGACTTTACTCCTTTTTCGTTTAAAATCGGCCCCATAAATCAAATAAAAATTATTTATTGGAAATTTTATCTAGAATCCACCTCTCAGAGTTTGGCCACTAAGAGCTGGGACAATCTGTAAAACTCTCTCCCCACTATTTATGTGTCCTATCGTATCAGTGATTATCTAGTATAATCTTAAAAGTCATCATTTTTCCAAGGTAACAAATTGAAAACTTAAACAAATTACCATCAAGAAAAAAATAATTAATGCTTTGTTATTGAAAATGGATAATTGCCTGTGAATAACTCTCCTATTAATGCTTAGGTCATGACCATGGATGCATAAGGAATAATTAATTCACACTCAGACGTTTAAATTAGTATGTGAAATTAGAATTTAAACTTTAGAACAATTATAAAAAAAATATCAGTGATATAACCATTTAAAACAAGGTGTATTACAAAAGAAAAAAACAAAAACAAAACAAGGAATAAACAATTTTAAATCAGACGTTTAAATTAGTACGTGAGATTAGGATTTATACTTTAAAACAATATTTTTACTTACTTTACGAGTGAGATAACCACTTAAAACAAGGTGTATCATAAAAATAAACCAAAACTTAAAAAGTAAATGAAAAAATAAAATTATTAGAGCATAAGAACACATATATTAAATTTACATAATACAGTTGAATATATTTTTGGAATTTTCAAGAAAAATCGATGGAATCGTACGAGAACAACGGTTTCTTTAGCAACTCATTTGTATTCAATAAGCCGCACGGAGTTCGGTAGCCTACAACCATGTGTAAATTCCAAGGTTTCATTCTAGACTCTTAAATATAAACCTACTGTATCATTTATTCATTTCGTATCGATTTAATAAGTTAATTATAATAAATGAAATCTGCAAAATGACAAAGAATAAAATTATTTGAAAGAAAATTATAGAGCAAGATTCATTTGTTCAAAATCAGATAACATCATCACGTTTACTAGATGCGCTTTATTAAAATAATAATTTTTTTATTATTTGAAAATTATTACATTCTGCCACATTGGAGGGCATTAATATTAGGGCCACATAAAACATTCACACAGTATATACATACGAATGATACAAATGATAACTAAAATGGAGATAAAAGAAAAAGAGTTGTGGAAAGTAAAATAAGAAAATTAACATACATAGGTAAAAAAAAAAAAAAAAGAGAGAAACTAAAAGAAATTGAAATATATAAAACACATTCACACCTATATACAATAAATAATAAATAAATTAAATTTTTATCAAACTAAATAATCTTTAAGCATCGAGTTCAAATTAATCTGATTGATTTGGAAATTTTCTACAAACGCTTTGGAGCTGCTATTCTGAATTAAATTAAAAGCCACAGCAGATTTAGACGCAGAGACTTCCAAAATCCCTATATGTACATTTCATGTAAAATAGCTTAGCAGTAAGCACAGGGGTCGTTTAGAAGTCAAGGAGTTTTATTTAAGGGGAATAGTCATTGATGCAATATTTTTACACTTGGTCTTTAGACTTGATATACGATAGGAGGGCCTTTAACAGAGCTTCAAATTATTGTCAAGAGTGTGAAGTGTAATCGTACAATACTGTAAGTTTGATGACGGGCTTGGTTTCTCTCTAAGTACGATTTAATCCAAGATCATCTTTCTTTCCGTAATATAATAATATAACCTTATCCATTTTTTAAGGATATGAGCATTTTAAAATGAATCCAATGGAAGCTGCTCGCATACCGACGCTTCGTTGATGATCCATTTGCGGATTTTGAATAAGGAAAGACGACAATCTTCTTTAGCAAGCCTGACGTATGTTAAACGCATCTCTAACGCGTTGCGTGAGACACGATCAGTTTGGGGATACCTTAATTTTATTTGAATGTATTGAAACTATCATTTCGACTTTCCGAAATACGTCTCTAAATTCTTTTGCAATCACAATCAAGGCTATTTTTATTTTCCGATTTTTTTTTTTGCAGTTTAATTTACTGCATTCAGGAGAGCCTCTAAAACTAATGTTAAATGACAGGTTCGGATAAACAGTTAAAGATTAAAAAAAAAAAAATTAAACGATAAAAAGAATTTAATTCATATTTATCGCACAAATGGAAAAGTAAAATAAATAATTGACATTAATTATTTAGAAACATTGCGCTTAAAATTGCGTAGTTCTTCGGTAATATTTACATCGTCGGTTTACCTCATACCAGACTGAAACGACAAGAAACCGCTCAACGTTTCCGATTACTTCAGCACTTACTAGACAAACGCTCTAAACTTCCAATTAATTACAAAAGACTCATATACATGACTGTAATAAGGTCTATTTGGACTTACGGAGTTGAACGATGGGGCTCCACTAAACCATCGAATTCCTCCGTGTCGAATCCTTACAATCCAAAATCCTTCGTAAAATCCTTAATACTCCCTACTTTTTTACAAATAAAAATACCCATAATGACCTTAATGTTTCTTATGTTTTAGATCTGGCCCAATCCAGATACTTATCCTTCCATAATAAACTTCAGGATCATCCCAATCCTCTCGTTTCTAACCTTCCTCTTCAATTCCTGATAACCCTCCTAGGTGTCTGAAAAGAAGATGGCCCCGTGATCTCCTATTGTAGACATATCATTAGAGTGTTACTATCAGGTAGTTTCTCAACAAGTATTTTCATGTTTTTCTTTTATACAGTTGTAAATATCATTAAGAAATAAAAATACGTTCTAAAATCACTAGAACAAAAACGTCACTAAATTCATTTCTGATGGAGCTGTGCTTTTAAGAGTGTTTTTGTTAATTTCAAACTTATTTATAAACACCATCCTTAACCAAAACCTTTTTAATATCGAATATATGAGAAAAATGGCACAATCCTCTGATTTCACAAAATGGAAAATTCATCTAAATTCTTTCAAAAGTATGTCATTCCAAAGGCGTTTTATTTAATTGGAGATTATGCCTGCATAATTGAAGATTTTTTCAATTTTAAAGTGTTAAATAGAAAAAGAAGACCCCAGAGATTCCAAATGTCCAACGGAAAAGTTTGTAACTGTAATAATTACGGCGACATTAAGCCAAAAATAGACAAAAATTTCCTTAGCTATGCACATCACTGCTGCGCTTACCCTAATTACTATAAAAGAAAAATAAATAAACAATTTAAAATTATATTTAGGTGGCACTCGAAGACCTATTAAAAAAAATAAATTTAAAAAATAGATTTTAGTTTTTAGTTGTAATTTTTTTTTTTTTTTTACGTTTAATAGCGGCTTATGCTTTGTTATTTAAAAACAGTATATACTGTGGTTGGTTAAGTACTTTATTCAGATCAATTACAGAAACAAATATGAACCATTGAAAAAAAAAAAAATGTTTTACATTTTGGGGTAGGCTCCAACACGAAAGCCGCCAGTAATTATAAACAAGACACGGTTTCAGTTTGAGTTGTGGAATATTTACGGAACACAGATTGATTTACCAGTTTTTTTCCCCCATTAACAATCAAATTTCACATACTTTAAATATTAAATAAAATGCTCAGTTATAGTTCTTTTGAATCAAGAAAGAATCCGAGAGGATCGGTTTGGGTTAAGCAGACAACAAATAGCAACGTCAAGGACAATTTGGGTGTGTTAAGACCCATTGTACATTTTAGAGAGCCTTCCCACTTAACTCCCGTGAGTTACATCAACAATTTAGAAGCCTTACAAGTATTAAATGGTTTATGTGCATTCTCTGTGCTTCGGTTTCGTTAATGCCTAAACTCCAGGCGCGTGAGAACAGTGAATATCCGTAAGAGATTCCGTTAATCGACCGAAGGGATCGATGTGATGGATCAATTAGGAACAATTCTGTTGTCAATTATTTTAGTTAAGAAAAATATGAAATGAATGTTATTAATTTAAAAATATGACTGAAATATAATTTTTAACCGCCTATTCGTAATATTTTTGCCATTTTAGGTGTCGAGTTATTCTTCAGACTTTCGTAAGAATTAAAATTATTGAAAAAGTTTTTTACTTTTATTTTTATTTTTTGTAATTTTATCTTAGAATGATAATAAGTGGTTATTTATTCTAGCAATAAAAATAATCCAAGTATCATTTATTTTGATGTAATTTTGTCTATTCATTTTATTTTTACATGAAACTTTTCAATTTCCTTACGTATATATATTTATGTATCACGGTGGTATCATATATATATTTATAAATAGATATCACCTTTAATACTTCATAAAAAAAATGACTGAGCTATCATTTTGAAGATTAATTTCACCGCTAATGACGAAAAACAAGCACTCGCCCAAGAAGAATAAGGAAAAAGTGTTAAAATGAAATAAAAATTTATTTAAGAGTAACTCAAAAAGTTAACATTTTTGTGTGGAATATTTACATAATGATCTGAATCGTAATTTAATCCCAAACACAGAGAAAAATTCAGAAATTCGGACTACTATTAACAAAGATACAGCCTCTTTTCTCATATGTAGAAATGTTTTCTCATATTTTAGTTGATTATTTTTTATAATAAATGCTTATAGTTTATAGTGCTTTAAAACATTTTACCTTACGAATCATTAGCATTGGTCCACTACTATTTATATGTATATCTATACATATACATACATATATATATATGTTTTTCAAATAAATACCCGACGTGAAACCTTTTATACCTGTCATAATATATATATATATATATATATATATATATATATATATATATATATATATATATACACTTAGCACTGATGGATGAAAAATGGAAAAATCATTTTGATATTTATTACTGTGATTGATCTAAGCTAAATATTTAAAACAATCATTGTATGTTCCATTTTGTAAATTATAATGTATACAAATCTATTATAATAATATAACCATGTCTTATGAAAACAAATATTAAAAAGTTATTATAATATTATGGTTCGTGTTATTAAATGATTTTGTTTAGTGTTTTTAATATGGCTTCAAGAATCATTTCATATAGGTAGTTAGTTTCTTTCTTATTCCCCTATAGTGTACAAAAATACATTAAAAAAAAAAAAAGAAGCTTTTGGGGAGTAGTCTTTTTGTCCAGTATTTTGTCCATCACTAAATACACTTTTAACAATAAATCGACAAAAATTTTTATAAGTAAAGTTATAAATTTTGAATTGTTGTTTGCAATTTCTAGTAACTTTATGATTTTTTTAAAAATAATAATTATTCTTTTTATAAATAATAATATATCTATTCGATATAAATTAAGATTACAAATTTAAGTTCATTTACAACCTAAAATATAAGTTAAATTAATGAATATAAATTATTTATGTGAACAAATTAACTTCATTTAAAATAAAAATAAATAAATAAATAATATTTTTTTATATTTTTGATTTTATATTTTTATTGTTTGTTTAAATGTTATTTATGCATTGTTCTGAAGGTTTAAATATTTAATTTTATACAACCTTTGATTTCATTTTTTTCACATAAACATGTATGAAATTCGATTGTTTTGAGTGATTGCATTAATTTGTCTTTGGAATTTTATCCAAAAATATCAATTTTGTTTTTAGCAGAATTCATCTAAATTAAAATAATAAAAACAAGGCGATTAAGACTCTACGATAAGCTTAAATATCATGTGAGTATATTAATTACGAAATTAACTAAATGTTTCAATTGTTTTAAACATTTTGAATTGACCTCAATTTTAAATCTTTGAATATATTTTATTCGGTATCCTTGAGAAAAAGTGCAGTATTTGTAATGAAAATCCATGATTTGCATTGTAAATGAGATACCTCATCCATATTTAGCTTTCAGTTTAACCAGGGTTTTAATTACAAACTGCAGTTTAAGAGAAATGTTATGATAAACATTTTATTACATCGATTTTTTTTCTCGTATTATTTTAACCCATTAATTTTATCAATTCGGAAAAAATAAATAATATTTTTATGGGATTTCGGATGCCAATTTATATTATTTACGACCTAATGTACATGATAGTAGAATATGTGCGTTAAGGAGAGAAAATAACGATTTCATGGACGATATTGAATATTAAAACCAAATTTTGTTGTCTTTTATTTTTGTTCTCTTAAAAACTACGTAAATAGAAGAAAAAAAAAAACGAGAAAAATCAAGATAAATATTTTATCTAGTTCTAGCATGAGAAGAAGGAAAATAATAAAAATACAAAATTTAGAAAATTAGATTAATTTTGGTCGATCTTAAACATTTTCTTCATTTAATAAAAAAATCATTGACCAATGTTAATTCACCTATCTGTCACAATCGAGTTAATAAATCAGTTTTAATCAATATAAAATTGAATTTTTTTTAAATAATCGTAATTATAGCTATAACAACTCCGTTTCTTTTTTAACCCAAAACCAGTGATTCAGATGAATATTTGCATTTCTTTTGTTTAATAATATAGAAGAAAAAGGCTGTATACAAAATTAATTATTACAACCAATCGATACTATGATATAAATTATTGTTTTTTTTTAAACAGATGAGTAAGTAATAAAACGAAATGTCATTGCATATTTATTTTAATTATAGTATGACCTCCGGGTTTTAGTATAGTATGAACTAGGGTTTCAAAAAAAAGAAAAAAAAAAAAAAAAAAAAATATATATATATATATATATATATTATATATATATATATATATATATATATATGTATATACATATACATACATATATATATATATATATATATATATTTTTTTTTTTTTTTTTTTTCTTTTTTTTGAAACCCTAGTTCATACTATACTAAAACCCGGAGGTCATACTATAATTAAAATAAATATGCAATGACATTTCGTTTTATTACTTACTCATCTGTTTAAAAAAAAACAATAATTTATATCATAGTATCGATTGGTTGTAATAATTAATTTTGTATACAGCCTTTTTCTTCTATATTATTAAACAAAAGAAATGCAAATATTCATCTGAATCACTGGTTTTGGGTTAAAAAAGAAACGGAGTTGTTATAGCTATAATTACGATTATTTAAAAAAAATTCAATTTTATATTGATTAAAACTGATTTATTAACTCGATTGTGACAGATAGGTGAATTAACATTGGTCAATGATTTTTTTATTAAATGAAGAAAATGTTTAAGATCGACCAAAATTAATCTAATTTTCTAAATTTTGTATTTTTATTATTTTCCTTCTTCTCATGCTAGAACTAGATAAAATATTTATCTTGATTTTTCTCGTTTTTTTTTTTCTTCTATTTACGTAGTTTTTAAGAGAACAAAAATAAAAGACAACAAAATTTGGTTTTAATATTCAATATCGTCCATGAAATCGTTATTTTCTCTCCTTAACGCACATATTCTACTATCATGTACATTAGGTCGTAAATAATATAAATTGGCATCCGAAATCCCATAAAAATATTATTTATTTTTTCCGAATTGATAAAATTAATGGGTTAAAATAATACGAGAAAAAAAATCGATGTAATAAAATGTTTATCATAACATTTCTCTTAAACTGCAGTTTGTAATTAAAACCCTGGTTAAACTGAAAGCTAAATATGGATGAGGTATCTCATTTACAATGCAAATCATGGATTTTCATTACAAATACTGCACTTTTTCTCAAGGATACCGAATAAAATATATTCAAAGATTTAAAATTGAGGTCAATTCAAAATGTTTAAAACAATTGAAACATTTAGTTAATTTCGTAATTAATATACTCACATGATATTTAAGCTTATCGTAGAGTCTTAATCGCCTTGTTTTTATTATTTTAATTTAGATGAATTCTGCTAAAAACAAAATTGATATTTTTGGATAAAATTCCAAAGACAAATTAATGCAATCACTCAAAACAATCGAATTTCATACATGTTTATGTGAAAAAAATGAAATCAAAGGTTGTATAAAATTAAATATTTAAACCTTCAGAACAATGCATAAATAACATTTAAACAAACAATAAAAATATAAAATCAAAAATATAAAAAAATATTATTTATTTATTTATTTTTATTTTAAATGAAGTTAATTTGTTCACATAAATAATTTATATTCATTAATTTAACTTATATTTTAGGTTGTAAATGAACTTAAATTTGTAATCTTAATTTATATCGAATAGATATATTATTATTTATAAAAAGAATAATTATTATTTTTAAAAAAATCATAAAGTTACTAGAAATTGCAAACAACAATTTAAAATTTATAACTTTACTTATAAAAACTTTTGTCGATTTATTGTTAAAAGTGTATTTAGTGATGGATAAAATACTGGACAAAAAGACTGCTCCCCAAAAGCTTCTTTTTTTTTTTTAATGTATTTTTGTATACTATAGGGGAAAAAGAAAGAAACTAACTACCTATATGAAATGTGATTCTTGAAGCCATATTAAAAACACTAAACAAAATCATTTAATAACACGAACCATAATATTATAATAACTTTTTAATATTTGTTTTCATAAGACATGGTTATATTATTATAATAGATTTGTATACATTATAATTTACAAAATGGAACATACTATGATTGTTTTAAATATTTAGCTTAGATCAATCACAGTAATAAATATCAAAATGATTTTTCCATTTTTCATCCATCAGTGCTAAGTATATATATATTTCATATATATATATATATATATATATATTATATATATGGTTCGTATATATATATATATAATATATATATATATATATATATATATATATATATATATATATATAATATATATATATATATGGTTCATATATATATAAAAGGTTTCACGTCGGGTATTTATTTGAGAAACTCACTGAATAGTATACTATTAAAGTATGGGTACCGATATAGAAAAATTACGCATATTTTTTAAATCCCAATACTTAATAAAGACACCAAAGAAACGATTAATAGAAAAAATATTAAAATATATTAATTATAAAAATAATAAAATATACTGACGATACCTGACTAGCGACCCAACGATAGATAGATACTCCATGGACGGTGCCTCGGAATGAACTGTCAACAGGTGGCTATGCGTTACAGTTACCTCCTCCCCACCATTCCTTTATAGTCCTCAGGGAAAAAATACCGAGCCGACAATAAGCATTTTAAGAGACCGAGTGCGAGCTTCTGGAAGAGATTACACACAATCAGGGTATGAATCGATTCTCGCCGATATAAAGAAAAAGTACATCATAGAGAAAGCGTTCTGCAGAAGTCAGACTAGAAAAGAAATGTGATAAGAAAGGGATAAGGTAATCTGTAAAAATAATCCAATAACGGACAGATAGTTTCTTTACTATATAAAGTTGAGAAAGTTAGCAATACGAAAAAAAAAAAAAAAAATCAAGGTCTTCATCTCCTTCCTTCGAACCAAAAAAGCAATGACAGTTCGTTTCATTAGAAAGAAAAGACACAAAAGAAAAAATATTAAAGAGCCGAAATTTATTATTAATAGTGTTGCCCAATTGCGAGACCAAAACGAGTCTTGGTCTTGTTATGGTCTTGGTATTGCGCAAGTCTTCCAACAGTCTTCCAGTTACCTATTAGCTTATTAGTACAGAGATATTACTGTAATTTTTTAGATAGGAGAAACCTAACTAAGCCTAAATGAAAAATTACAGGAATTAAATGCAAAAGTAAATTGTTTATACCAATTCTTTACATAATTATTATTATACCAATTCTTTACATAATTACCAATTCTTTACATAATTACCAATTCTTTACCAATTTTAGTAAACTAAAATTGTCAAGTATTAGTAATTATTTTGCCTAACTTTTTATTTAAAAATCTATTTCTTTTATTATTCTTAGTCTTGGTCTTGCAACAGTTAGACGGTCTCGGTCTTGGACTTGCAAAGTGCAATCAGAAAAGAAATGCTAGGTGTCAGGACCTTGTATGAAACGTTCCACTTTATCAATTTGACAAATAAAAAATTGTATCTAAATTTCATACAAAACATTCTATTTTAATAATTAATAGAAAAAAAAAAATCAGAAGAATAGACAGGGATCCCTAACACAAAGTCATGTCTCTGAAATAGTAATGAGTTTTGTCAACTCAGGATCATTGAAATGTATACTGTGTGTCACTTTATTTGCTTTTAAGATATTTAGTTATTTTTTACACTCATAGAGCATAATTAGAGCTATTTTAGGGACCTAATTTGTATAGTAAAAGGGTTAACATTTTTTTTTATAACACCTTTAGATGACGAGAGTGGTATTCAGAAAAAAATTCATTCGGGTCGAAGTAAATTAGCGTTTCCCATTCCTCGATACAGCAATAACAATAGTTCAGGGTTGTGGTGAACGCAATGTGTTTCTCGACAAAATCTTGCATGTCAAAGATCTAGGTTAGGTATGATTCATTGATCAGCAAAAGGTTTATGTTATAAACTGGAAATGTGTACCATTGTGATATATATTAGTATATGCATCATTTCTGCCCACATTTCAAGCCTTTTTCAAAGCTACAAAGACAATAAACAAGTGAAAAACTACTATACTCAAACAATAACTAAATGAAGTACAATAAGATTGAAATTAATAAATAAATATTTAAAATAGACCTTAATACACAGGCATATATTATATTATATCTGTAAGTTTTTAAATTTTTATCGTCCTCCCTCACTACTAATGTGTCCGGGGTTACAACCACGATCTTGCCTTATATATTTTTTTTCTTTTCTTATGTGTCTCTCAAAACATTATATAGCCCCTCCGAACTATCAAACTAAATCCAGCAGGATTCGTTTAGTTATCTTTAAGTTAAAAAAAGGAAATGGATGAAAAAGTAGCCATTAGCATAACAGGGACAAACTTTACTTATTTTTGAAATACCATACAAGCTGAATTTCAATACGAAATATTAAATGATGGAAAATCAAATTATCCTTAAAATTAACAGGCTATAAATCGAAGTGAAAAAGCCAATTTGGAATCATTTTTTAATTTGAAGACACGTTTTATAAGAATTTTGTGTGAGCAAGAACCGTTTGAAACTAAATAACAGGGCACTTGTGTAGCTCTGGTCCTCGAACGTTTTGAAGTGTCCACTTGCAGACACACACACACACACACGCAGTATTATTTCAGCTGTGTGGTGAAGTTAATCTTAAACACGTGTGTTCCTGGTTTCTGCAAGAGGATCGTATACTTTACTAGTGTGGTCTTATTTTAAAGAAATATTTAATTTCAAAGCTTATAAAGGAATAGAGCTTGGAGACATTATATCGCCGATAGAAATACTAACTATCGAATTTGAAAATATGAAAAATTTTCAATCCTGCAATATAGCGATTGCAATAGTAATTAAATATTTTTAAACAACGAATACAAAATTTTCAAACATTAATAAAAGCAGATGTTAGAGTATAAATTAAAAACATCCTCGTTGTTTGGGCTGAATGATATTAAAATCATGATTTACTCATTCGATAGTTAGCCATTTGTATCGACGATGTGTACGATTTTAATTATTCTTCAAGTACTTAAATAGTAAAGGCGAATAACCTTTGGAGAGACGGGAAGGTGAAAAACGTAATTTAAAAATAATTAATTTTGCATTATTCATTTTAATTAGGTAATGATTAAAAGCTCCATCTCATCTCAAAATCCTGCAATTTAGTCTGAAATTTGTTCTTTTAGGTAATTATTTTGAATTATATTTAAGAAGTAGTTGGTCAATACATAATAGCTTCAATATGTGTGATTCCGTGGAGGATAAACTGTGTTAGTTCAATCAGCATTGACAGTGCATCATGTACTGCATTAACATTACATTGCATGTAATGTTACTAACGCTTACTACCTTCAGGCACAAGCGATAGTTTCATGAAAACAAGAATTTTGAAAAAAGCAATGACAATAAATAAAACTTAACTGCACAACGAGTTCAACTAGGGTTCTCAAACTGCTGAAAGGTAGTAGCGCAGTACATGCCTACACAAAGCACGTTTTTGCTGACTGGACCAACGCAGTGTATCCACCACGGAATTACCACAAATTAAATTTTACCCATTTGTCCCAAAGTTATCCACCCAGTCCCAAAGGTACCCCTTCTTACGGTATTTTATTTGATTTTCCGACGTTTCGTATTTTTAGGTCCTCATCAGAGCTATAAAAGAAACAAATTATAAATATTAATTGGTACAAGGAAAAAACATAAATGGATTATCAGTAAATATTAAAAAAGTACAGGCTACCAGATAAACATAGATTATTGATTATCAGGAAGCCTGTACTTATTTAATATCTACTGATAATTCCTTTATTTTTTATCTTTTACTAATTACTAGTTAGAGTTTTTATCTTTGGTAGAGCTGATGAAGACCTACAACGTAGATCGAAACGTTGGCAAATCAATAGATTGCTATATTAATACGTAGTATTTATATCTTAGCACCTGAGGTAAACGACACCACGTCCATTTTTTCATTAAATAATTTAGTAACAAAAAAACAAATTTTTATAATTCAAAGTTATAGAAAATTTGCCCCCTGAACAAATTCAACAATGTGACATGCTACCCTTCACCACTGAAGTGCACATTTAGTAACAAAAAACAAATTTAAATAGCTCAATTTTTTTTTCTGCTCACAGTTATGGAACATTGGCTTCCTTGAACAAAAACGAAAATGGACATGGTTTTGTTTACCTCTGGAGTACAGATATCTTATCCTCACCCCCGACCGACTCTTTCTCAAAGTATAATAACAGTCAACCATCTCTTCACTATTTTTAATTATATGTTTTTCTTATCATATCATTATTATAAACTGAGGTTCTTAGATGGTTTATTACTTAATATTTTATGTCAAACTAGTGAAATGATTTTTCATTATAATTTATGAAACTTATATCTCTTGTCCTTCAGATACGTTTTTAATTAATTCAAGTCACTTAAAACTACTTTGCAACGGCAATATTTCTTAGATTTTATCTTTCCCGATCTTTTAAAATTAATAAGTCTCCTTGCATCGTTAATATGTTCAATCCTATGGCCACACTTTGAACAAAAAATCCCAATCCATGTACTTTTAAATTACTTTTTATACTTCATTCGTAAAAGTTTTTTCTTTATCTTCATTTATTATCAATTATTTTTTCATATCTTCAACTACCAATTTTCCAAATATATATAAGATAATTTTTTTTTTATATGTTCATATTATTTTATTGCGATTGCATTTTCATCGTTTATTTTTGCAAACACCTCAACGTGCCTATATATTCTTAAATAATTTCAGTATTAATATAAATTAAGGCTATGTATGTTATTTCACCACATTTATTTTAATTTTACATTAGCTACGTTTCGGCTAGAATGCCATTTTCAAGCCACTTGGTTTAATGATGTTTCTTATATATGATTGTGGGTAAATGGTTGACTGTCGTGAATAATGAAGAGGAGAATAGTTGGGGTGATCAGTCAAATAAGAAGACAAAAATAAATGATAATATTTATTTTGACATTTGCTGACGTTTCGACCTGAAGTTCAGGCCTTCATCAGGGCTGAACTTCAGGTTCTTATTTGACTGATCACCCCAACTATTCTCCTCTTCATCTTTCTTATATATAGTCCATAATTGGATTATAGTCATACGTATGTCTTACTTTATATTATTATAAATAATTTCATCTAAAACAAATAAACATAGATAATTTTAGTATTTTAATTTACCTACTTATGTTATATTTTATTTTATAATTCAGGCATTTAATAATTATCAACAGAAACCAGACAAATTTTATGAATTTATACATTTACATTATTCTGAGAAGACAAGGCGCTCTACAATAAAATTAAGTTTTATTCAATAGTCATTACCTATGTATTGATTATCTTAAAAATCAGTTGTGAGCCAAAAAAATAAGATAATAATAATAATTACTATTTTTAATATGGTAACTAAATTCTATTATTTACAACTATTAATAATTCTTTATGAAACCATAATAATTTCACTTATATCAAACGATTTCTTGTCAAGAAATATTCCAAGAGTTCTTCCATGGGTTGTTTTATAACAAAAAGTTAAATAATTTAGTATTTATAAAAACATTTGAGAATAATACGCGTATTTGCTGGCAAGAATCGTTCAACAATTCAGATAAAGTTTATTGGCTTTAAAACAGGGTTTATTGAACGATAAATTCATGTTTATTATGCGAAAAAATTCTATATAGTTTCACCAATCCATTTAACGTTGAATGTTAAGACATGAAATCATATGAAACTAATCTTAATTTGAATAAAATATCTATATTTTGCGTTCTGTTGTTTATGTAGTTAATATTTGACATTTATTTATCTTAGTTATTTTATTTTTATTTATTGTATATACTTTTTGATTATTATTTAGTTGTTATGTAATTTTTTTATTTATTCTATATTTTTGTGTATATATAGTGTTAATGTGATATTACCTCGCTGTAACTATTGTCAAATAAACAGAATGTTAAATCACTGAATAAAAAAAAAGCACGGTATATCTCTCAACATTTTAACTATATTATTTCATTAAAAATATATAAGAAATATATTTTATAGTGTTAATTAGTAATATAAATTATAAGCCTACAAAAAAATTTTTTTTTAATAAATTATTTTCTGGAGAACATGTTGGCTGTTCGGTTGTGTTAGTGGATTAGACTTTCGCTACTAACTCCCTTCCAACTTATTCTGTTCTCTCCTCCAGGCTTTATGCCATTTATCAATTACTTCAGTTAGAAACAAGAATGAAATAAAACTTATTCTAATCCTTAGCAGTTACTATGCTTAGTTTATGTCAACCCAAAATTTTTAATTACTTAACAACCCCATTTTCTGTCATTCGACTATTTAATAAAACAAACAGAACCATATAGTTCCTCTAGGTCCCCAGTCATGTAAAAATAACGGGTAATGAACTAGCTGACACAGCTGCCAAAGAACCGTGTACCATACTTCCTCTACCAAACATCCAAACGGCAATGCACACATATCAGGATTGCATATTTAGCACGAAAAAAATTATTTTGATGTTTCTGAAGTGAATTATGACGGTTTGCTCATGACTGTTTTCTTGTATCCCTGCCAGTGTTCAAGTATCTTTATAGATCTTTATATTCATTTGATTTAGTGTTGAAACCTTAAACATAAAAAAACATCAGGATTCGTTGCCTCTGTACAATAATACTGTATTAAAATCGTATTTTACAAAGTGGTAAGAGTTTTTTTGGAGTTTTTGAGAAAATTAAGTTTGTTTAGGGACTACGACATGACTTAACCCTCAACGGTCCCTTTGGCTGTATCGGTGTTCGCGCTCTGTTTGACTTTGATAGTAAAACGTAACACTATTAACATAAACGTAACAGAAATAGATCGTCGAGACAAATATCGAATCGCCGGAGCATTTCACCTTCTATGTACCTAATAGTATATCTGTTATTTTTTCAGCATTTTTTTGTTTGTTTTTTCGCGTCAAGAAAAATGTATCACTTTTGTATTTTTTTTGTATTTATCCGTATTATGTCAGATCCCTAAAGAGGTTAGGGAATAAACTATATAGTAAACAGATCGATTACTTAAAATAGCCACTATTCTGAAAGACAGGGAAAAATTTGCAGTTAATTTGGTATTTTTTGTTTCCTAATATAATTGTTATGATATACCTTAACTAACTTAAAAAAACTAATACTTATAAGGTGCCAGAGGAAACCGAATGTTTTTTCTTTCCCAAGAAGCACTAGCGGATCCAGGATTTAATTTAGGGGGGCTTAAGCCCGGAAGTTTTTTTTTTCATATATATAACGATAATTACATTGAAAAAACAGAAAGATACTAACTACCTATATGAAATGATGTTTAAGTGATTCTTGAAGCCCTATTAAATGTAATTAAACGAGCAATAATACATTAAGACATAATTTTTTTCTATTTTTTACCATAAAACATGGTCAAATTTTACCATTTTCTGGGGGAAGCGGGGACTTCAGCTCGAAACCTTCCCCACCCTCTCCGTAAATCCGCCTGTGCCAGGAAGTAGCCGTGCCAATAAACACAGACCTCTTTTCACAAAGGTCGAAATTTGGAACTCTTATGAGAGATGCATAAAGAACAAAGAATTGTCCATTAGATGACAAAGAACAGAATCAATAATGTTAGTGGTTCGGGAAACGATGATGGATCTGAAAAAAATGATTCTAGTTTACAATTAATGAGGAAGATATGTTGAGTAAATTCTTCGAAGTTTGAAAATTTATAAACATGTTTAAAGAGTTCTATACGTGCAATACATCGATTTTTCAGTAACTTTTTATTTATTGTTTCGTTCTTTCAGTAGGTGCTTGATTTGTCATAAAGGCGATTTTGGATTTAGAGTGAGGCAACCGGGCCAATGGGAGTGCAGATTTAAACATATAAAAATAATCAATTTCAGCCAATCAATAAAGCGTATAATAAAGTATTAGAGAAATTTTAAAATAAAAAAGTTTAGGAAAAAAATTAATTTTTTGAAGGGAAGAGATGAAGTTATTGCCCGGGGGGAGGGAGGGGGGAATATCTAAGGCCGGTATTTGCTAAATGTCATCTTACGTAAGAGACTTGAATTTCATCAATCGTAAAAAAAAATTGTATGTTTTCATTACAAAAGTAATGAGTGTAAGTTAAGTAATGAAACTTTCAGAATGTTGTCTGTTAAATATTCCAATCCATTTATTCAACTGTCCATTAGATGACAGAGAACTGAAGCAATAATAATAATTGAAATTAATTTTGATTGCTTACACTATAAATCTTATTATACGTTATAAATAGTCAGGTCGGAGTCATTTTAAGATTTTTATTGTTGCCAACGTTCAAAGCCATGTGGATCATCATCATTGCTGGTAACAAAATACATAAAAATTTAAATATTCTGGACGCAGTCTTTTTAAAAAAATATATTTTTTTATTTACGCCAACGTTTCAACGCAAACATGTGGGTCATCTTCAGGGCGTGGATGGAGCACTGAATGCTTTCAAGTACTTAAAACAATTTTAAAATAATTTTTAAAAAACTGCGTCCTGAATATTTATCACCCATGGTATGTAGAAGAGTCGACTAACTTGCTTCAATAAAAATTTAAAGAGTGACAAAATTTTTCTTGGCATTGATCTAAACAAGCCGATAAAATGTAACCGTTTCCCAAAAGATCACACACTTTGTAATGCAAATCGTTACATTTTCAACGATTTAGATAATCTATCTTGTATCATTGGCTCCATCAAGTTCTTTACCCTTGGATGCACAAGATTATTCTTCACCGTTAAGCTAGTGGGGGAAAAAAAAACTAGTTTTATATTTTACACGTGCCGGTTACTAAACATCCGAATGACACCGAGTTGTCGGATGACTGAGTTCTGACAAACCTGAATTCGACGAATACCAGAGAACGAAGGTATTCGATGGACTGGAAACAGGAGATGAAAAAAAATAAACCATTTCTTTTTTCAAAGTAGTTCCTCTTGTTTATTTTGCCAGATTTTTCCTATTTGCTAAATAAAAGTGAAATAATTTTCATTGTACGAGGATCTACTTTCGTTACTAATAAGTCAGGTATTGCCCACAAATGGACCACAATATAAAACATTGCTTTTTCTAAGTTAAGTTTGATAGTTGAATCAGATGAGCATCAAAAAAATAGGTTCTATTACAATATTGCATTTATTATTTGGTGGGTTCTTGGATAATACCCCGAGTTTGTTCGAAATATCTTACAATGATTGGGGTTTTAATAAACCAGCAATGTTCTCTCCAACATTTTTAAGCTCAAAACATCATACACTTTGTGATGAAGAGATATATTTTGTAGTTTAACACATTAAAAAAAAAATTTCTCTTTTACAGTTTAAACAGGGATTTGAAAATGTGACGACCCAGTTTTACAGAAAATACCTTGATTGGGTCAAAGGGATATTTCAAGTATTGCCAGAGGACGCCGAATGTCTTTAGTCAATCAATGTCTTTGGTTGTGAATATTCAAAATTTTAAATTTGAATTTGAAATAAGTCGTTTTGAAGCAAGTGCGTACGAAAACTGATTATTTAAGAAACTCACTCTTCTGTTCAAGAACAGTAACCATATTCCCATGCCCTCGCAAATGAGAGCGCAACATAACGGATCTAGTTTGCTTGATTAACAATTTGCTTGTTACTGGAGTAACTACGTTCCATTACTTAAGGATTCGTAATAACTTGCTCATTAAATACTGAAAATACAATGGAATGATCTTAGTAATTGGAAAATAAGAAATATTAGGGTGCAATGACCTCAACTATAAAATTTATTTATTTTTGATTCCTCTTGTAAAAATTCAGACTGAAAACCTAAGCACAAATTTTACTAAGAATATTAGTTTTCCATAGCTTAAGAAACTTGGAAACGATTCTTAATATTCCTTTTAAGCGTCCAATTATACTTTACCACTTTCACAATCCTTCTCCATTTCATGCCACAAAGGGCTTCGAGATTTTGAATCATGTTCTAACATAATAATAGAAGATGCTTCTAAAAATATTTTATAATTTTTTCATAAAAAAAAAAACAACTATAAAAATTAAGAGTTCGATAAAAGTCGGTTAATCAAAAATACAGAAACCATAAGGAATTGAGTTATCAACACTTATTTTAAAAATAAAACGTTAACCCGCCAGTTCCTTAAGGTACCAATAGGTGCCGCAATATTATTCGTACCTGTACTATTAATGTTTTTTGGTTTCGGAGAAATTTTTTCCAGATAAAATTCGATGTATATTAATTTTAAAACTTTAGTTGTAAACTTTATAAAAGTCACTTTATGACGTTGAACAAAGAGATTCGATCTGAGTTGTGTAAACCGTAGTAGTAGTTTGATCCAATGTAAGTTTGCGGTTTTAGGTATGATATGGATTCCATCCATGGAGTGTTACGCTAACAAGTGTGACTAAGATCAATCGAAAAGAAAGAAAAACACATTCTTTTTCCATTAAGGTAACCCGCAGTTTCATAAAGTTCTTCTGTGTAGGATTTTGACGTCTAATCATGGATTTTTCTTTAATTTTTCTATCCATTCTAATCGGATTAGATTTTCAATTTGAAGTTTTTAAGGGTATTTTCGATTCAGAGTCTCTTGAGTCCAAAATTGTATTTTTTTTAATAAATCAGGATAGCTGTAAATATATAACTTTAATGAAAATGCAAAGTTAATTTATTGTAAATCAGAAAACAGAATATATGTGACAACACGATAGCGTTCTGGGATCAGATCAACATGGCGAGGAGGACCAATAAAGAACTGTTTACAGAAACTGGACAATCAGTCGGTGCATGAAGCTCGGAGTAATCGGCTTCCTGATACCCCTCAGAACAATGAATGCCTCAATCGTAAACATGAGAACACGTGGAATGACAAAACCAGACGGGTAGATCGAATCAACAAAGATAGAATAGATCTGTATGCAGATAACTAAAAGAAATAGCTCAAGATAGGCAGAGACGCAGAAGATGGTTAGAACGGAAAAAGATCTACAAGGTCTCTAAACCCAATAGAACAAACACAGACGGGTCAATCTAATATTATTTGACCATTTGATGTACCCGGGTTTTACATTTGTTTTCATATTGTTGAAAAAAAATGTAATGGTATTCATTTTTTGTATTGTTTTTCAAAGATTGGAATGGTGACCTCAAAATATATCTACCTCAATTACAAGAAGAAATATCTCAATGGAAATATAAAAAACGTAACGAATGTTACTGTATTCAAGGTGAGGATGCGAAATTCTTCATGCTTTGACATAATCTGTTTCCATTAATTTTTGACCATGAGTAATTTTACTGTTATATGATGGTATTTCGATTTATAGTTGTTGTTTTTTTTATTTGTTTGAAATACTTTGAATGTATAGTAGGAAATTGGTTTGCCACAAAAATTTGGAAAAAAACATCGTAACGAATGTTAGCAACTGTTCATACAACACTGTTAATTTAAGATGACTGAAAAGGATTTAAAAGTATCTTTCTGCGGCGCCAGCTATAAGCTATGTCATAAAAATTATGCATAAGGAATGTTATCATAATTTTACTTAACATTGCTCAATTAACGTAATGGATGATAATTGCAAAATAAGTAGTTTCGAGTCATTTATTCATAGTTAAGGCTTCATATCTGTCCAACATTTGGTTAAATCAGTAACAACGATTTTGTATGAAGATGTAACGAATGTTAGGTTATTATATTTATTTTTCCTCCTAACAATTGATCATATTGATCAGTATTTTTATTATAAACATGTAAAGAACAGGAGAAGGATTTTAGCTATTTTTCTGATAGGCATTGATGAAAGAAACGAAGAAAATTATCCTTTTTTTTTTTTTAATTTCTCTCATGTTGGCTTGAAATATACATGGTTTACTTCTATTTTTATTATATTCATAGTCATTATATATTTTCAGTATACCAATGAAGTTTGTTTATTGAAACTGCTTGAAAAAAAAAAACATCGTCGTTTGATAAGATTTAAATCAATATTAATTATGTTATGATTTTTAAAAAATAATTAAAAATTGAAAAAAGAAAATTAGTATTAAGAAAACTGTGAATGTATGAATGTTATGCTTACATTTTATCTATGCTATGCTTTTTTTTCTTTTTATATGTGTGTGTGTGTGTGTGTGTGTGTGTGTGTGTGTGTGTATATAGGGTATATCCCTAAACGTTAATATTATACATTGTATATAGGTGTGTATGTATTCTTTTTATTTATTTATTTTTAGGTTATTTTATTCTTATTTATTGTATATATATTATGTTTCTGTATAATTTATTTTATTTATTGTACATAGAGTGTGAATGTGATCTGTTAACTCTATTATAAATGTCCTAGAGACAGATTGTAATATTTTTCAATAAATAAGTTTAAAAAAAAAATATTATACAATTTTAAATTTTAAAAAAGATAGAAAGAAGATATAATTTAAAATTAATCACATACTTTTAAATTTGTAATTGATAAATAATCTCAATTTGAGATTTAATAAAACTTAGTGCCTTCCTTGATTGACTTTTAACTATTGCTCAAGATAATCTGATATTTAAATAACCTGGACAGAATATTTTATTTATTTATTTTAACGAGGAAACGAACAAACAAACTAGGAAAAAAAAAAAAAGAATGAGAGAGGGCAAACGAAACATAATTGGCAAAGAAAACATAGCGGGTAGATTTTTTTTTATTACATCCTATAAAGTGTGGGCGTAAATAAACAAAAAACAAGCCCGCAGGTCATTTATTTTTTGCTGCTGTGTAGGCATGAGCTTAGCATGGCTACTGTATCTACCCATCATTAGCATACAGTTTGCATTAAGTCTCTCCCCTTTCTGTTTCTATTTACTTTTTTCTATTAGTACAGGATTTCAAAACACGAAAAAACAGAATATATGTCATAGCCTCATTTTACTTTTTTTTAAAAAAACATAGTTGGTCCGTGCGAATAATTCTCATAACATATTAATCTGTAAACAAATGACAATATTAATTAGAAATTTAAATTTGATGTTTAAAAATGATTTTATGTATTTCGATTTCATTACGTTACCAAAACACTGCTGAAAAAAAATATGGAATCCGAACAATCTACATCAAAAGTAAGGTAAAAGTGAAACTACATCTCATCTTCGTTTATCTACCAAATTACGGATAAAATTCGATGTAGATAAATAGCCTATGGAGAAATTTTCTATTTAACATGGAAATTAGTGTGTGAAATGTATTTTTTTTCAGGAAGGAATTAATTTTAAAAAATAGACCAAACCATGTGTACAAATTACATTTAGCAGTATCTTTGAATAATATTGTATGATTTTGATGATATTTTGTTCGTTCTGTTGGGAATGAAGAAAATATTCAAATAAAAATGGGTGCAATCGGTTGATTTAAGATTATAAATCGTGTATTTTTCGATTTATGCTTACGTTAAGTTTCTTTTTATTCATCATTGTTTTCCTTTCTTTTCTGAGGGATGTGCATATTTTTCGCAATTAAACGAGAAGATAATCTTCAAAATTAATTTCTAATCATTTGATTTCATTTGGCGAACCAACAAAAGAACACCTTTGAGAAATAATTATATCATCCTTTCAGTTGACAGAATGACTAACTCCATTTCAACATTTTTTATTATTAATTTTAATGAAGTTTCTACTGGGAAAATTTATATCTTTATTCACAGTTTTATATTTGAACAATGCAATCACCTAATCTGGAATCAACTTTCTCAATGCCTGTACTATTAAGTTTTCAGCTAGAAATATTACTAAAATGACTTTACTCATAAATGTTGAAATTGGAGTAAGTCATTCTATGAACTGAAAGCCTCATGTAAGGACAGGCTACAATCAATAGGATATTTTAATTTCTAAATGATTAGAGTGCCATGGCAGGGAAAGTATTGCGATCGTGAAAATTTTCAAATTCGAGTTTTCAAAGAAAATACACATTTCGTAGTATCCCGAGTCGAAATAACCAAGACCCACAAAATGGTCTACGTTTATGTTAACACTCTACATCAAAAACGAAAAGTCGTACGAAACTGAAAATACAAATTTAAGTCAAGTATACGGCAGGGATGTATAATTAAGTGGTTTTTAATATAATTTAGGTCGCTAAATAGGATTTAAATGCCCGATTTCTTCCTCAAAAGTACCTTGAATTTAATTTATTTTAAATGATTCATTTAAATGATAAAAAAACTATCTCTCATTATTAGCAGTAATGAAAAAAGGCTAAATATAAACTTTGGAAGAATATGATAATTGAATAAAGGAGAAAAAAAAGGAAGAATGTTTATTTAGGTCAAAAATGAATCTTCGGAAATAACAGTGAAAAGGTATAGTATATTACACATTGGAAAGCTGAGAATTTGAGAAAAAAAAAAGACTATTTAATATAAAAAGTGGTAGAAGATAATGGAGAGTGACGAAAAAAATATAAATAATAATGTCTGAAAACTAAAATTATTTAATGGAAACTACTTGTTTCCAAGGAAATTAAATGAAATTATGTAACGAAATGTAAACTTTTAAAATTATGTTCAAATTTAAAAAAAAAAATATATATATGAAATCCATGGAATAAATGAAGGTAAGGAAATTTTTAAAAAAAATATTTCATTGTACTTGTGTGAAAAACTCAAGTGTAAATAAGTGAAATGTAAAAATATTTCATGGATTTGTAAAACATAAGTTTATACCTTAAATAGATTTACTGTAGTTTAATAACTCTAGATCCGATATTATATTAAAATAATTAGGTTTCTAACGTCAGTTTATTCCAAAAGTTCGTCATGTATATTATAGATAATTTAATTAATGAATAATTTGATGAATTTTCCGTTTTGTAAAATTAAAACTTTTGACCTATCGATAGTAGGCAATGAAAACCCCGTAACTCCATTTTAGTAAACTGTATAGTGGAAAAATAAGAGTTTAATGACTAATACTAGCACAATCCATAATCATTTATTGGTTAAATAAACAAATGTATTTTCAAATCTCTCTAGGTATATACAGCTCGAAAACTGGAGTCTACAAGAACAGAATGGAGTAATGAAGTTTTTATTGCCTGCCGTCGAAATGGTAAATCCGGTTTTATTTTAATGATATTATCGAGGTCTTAGATGTAAGGTTTAAGGTTTAGCTCCGTTAAAGATTTTATAATAACCCAACATTGTCAGAAAATAATTAATATTCAAAGTAGAGCGGTAAGTGAAAGTTACGTGATGCGGGCACCAGATTTTTTTTTATATGCTATGAAATTCCCTTTCGTTGGAAAACCTCATTCATCAAATCTATCACTCCAGAGAGGTGAAAAAGGAATTTATACTGCCTTATTAAATAATTATTATTAATTTACACATTATGAATAAAAGTAACTTTTTTTAAAAAATTGTCAATCTTTGTTTGCCCAATCTCAAACCTAAAGATCTGTTGAACTTTCTATTCGATTACAATAGATATTTTCCTTTTTTGTAGCGGTTGATATAGTTATTTAAATCAGTGATAAAAGTAAAGAATATATTTTTTTATCAGACCCATACTTTAGGAAATATCAAGAAAAGCACGGGAGAAATAAAATAATTTAGATATTTTTTTCAAAATGTTGATTTGTGGTGGCGATTCCGGTAGTGCAGTAAATTGTAAAATTTGAGTTTTTTGATACAACCGACCCAGACAACATATCGAAAAATCAAAACTATCTCAATTTTTTTAACCATTTTTGAAAATTTATCAAGAATAAAAAAAAAATTTTGTAATAGTAATATTTTTTTTTTTCAAAATATTCTCATTATATTTTCAAAACAAATGATAATGGATAATTTTATTATTAATTTACAAATTACCAATAGAAATAACTTAAAAAAAAAAATGTTCAATGTTTGTTACCAATTTCCTTTATATATCTCTCAACCAGTGAAACAACGACGGAATTTTGCAAAATGTTTCTTTTTAAAACATTTGAATCGACGTTATTCTATAATTTAAGCAAAATTTGAATGAATTGTACAATCTTATACTGGTGCTGTCAATATTAAAATTTATGTTATTTATATAATGATAACTCAAATAATTTTGTCTCTCTTATAAAATTTTATGTTGTGCAGATACGTCATTTTTTGACCCTATGAGTGATATATCGTCTATTATATAAATATGGCTGTCTCAATATTGTTTTGCTTAAACTCTATGTATATTATATTGTACTTATATCTGTAGTTATAGTAAAATCATGAAGGATAAGAAAAAAAAAATGTTCAACTTAAAATCAGAAAATTGTATTAATCTAAAAATTTTTTTATTAAACAGGCTCTAGTTAGTCATTTGTAGTAGTTTCTCACCCATGGATTATTACAAATAAGTCTTGGAGTGAATATTATACAGTCGAAGATTTATTTTTTTTTAATTCATTACAATAATTAATAAACAAAATTAGATTCATTGAAATATTGCTCGTTTTCATCCATGTGGTACTAAAAAAAATTTTTTTTAACTAAAAAAATTTAAAAAAAGGTGTAGAGAAGATTACTTTTTTTTTGGTAATTACACTACATTTCAATACCGCTCCGATTTCCTCCAAACGCTCGATGATCTAACTATAATAAACTTATATATACAAAATGCAATAAATACAAAATAATTTTTTTACAATAAACCTTCCTTTTTTATTTACTTAATTATTTCCCGTTCTTATGAACGTAAAGTAAACATAGGATTATTTTTTATAAAATTACATTTAATTTTTTTTTTCGATATATGGAAATGTTATTCTAAATAAAGAATATTTTTCCAATAAAAAAGTTTTATATACATAGAGATTTACTATAGGCGTGAGTTCGATACATAAAACTTTCAGTTATACAGTAATAAACCTTATTACCAGAAATGATTTAAGAAATAAATAAAGCAATAAAAGAAACCGATCCCTGATATTAAGATCATACGCAAACATGAGAATATTCAGCGAAGTATGAAAATGTTGAAGGGACAATAGGAACTAGAGTAGAAATAACGTATATGTTGTAAGGAAGCCAAAGTGCAGAGACTATCAATATACCGAAGGGAGTTTGACGGCGGATAAACTTTCGCTTGGGCTGACAGCTTAAATAAAACAGATCCTCGCTCTGGCGAACACAGTTGGATCAACGGTCGAACGCCCTTAGCTTGAGAAATATCCAAGGATATATCTTATAAAAACCCCTCCTCATGGCTACCCTTTGACGCAACAGGAGGGTCGATTGATCCTCTCATCTCATTACAAGAAAGGAGAAAATCAACGAATTCGCCCAGATGCGATGTCCGTTCCAGCGGAAGACCGTGTTTATGAAATAAACCAAGTAAAAGAAAAATATGAAAAGATAAAGTCATTATATCTTAAGATCAGAGGTTGACCATGGTGACATTAAAATTTTTGAAGAGGGCATATTTTCATGGGGCTTTGAATTTTTGAGAAGGGCTCATTTTAAGGACGTTATGAGTTATGAAAGGAATAATTATTTTGTCAGGTTATATTAGGTGGAACTTTTAAAGTTCCTCCTAATTTAACCCCACGAAAATTCCTTGCTTTGAATACAAGGAACAATCTACAATTATCTCAATTCTACTTCCGCTTACACTGTTTTAAGAAGACGATAGAAATAAAATTTCTTGTGTTGAGGGGGGCCTATCCACTTAACTGGTCTTAATCACAGTCCGTTTTACAGACCCTTTTTTTATCAAATCAAAAACATTCACCTGAAATTTCATTTATTGTTTATAATATCTCATCGTAACCTCCAACTTTTTTATTTAAAAAAATTCTCATAATCGGGATGTTTTTAATTCGGAGATCGGCAAACTATGAATATTTATTTAGGAATTAAAAACTCATGAACTTTTTTTTTTTTTTTTTTTTTTTTTTTTCCCTACCCCCCAGGAATTTCTTGAATAAATTCAGTATGTATATAGATGTATATATACATAAATTTTCAACTTTCCTTTTATTGCCCAAGGGCATTTTAAGTTAAGAGGGCTCTGCACGCTGTATGCGTTCTTTGCTTATAACTCATGAACGCCCATTTCCTTTCCATTTGAATTAAGTTAGTACGATAACAACATCGAGAAAAAAGGTGGCCATATAGCCAAACAAAAATATTGGGCTGTTTAGCGTGAACTGCACAGTACACCTCGAAATAACGAGGTTATGTGAGACGAACGGCCCAATATATTTTTAAGCCACCTCTTTTTTTTTTTCAAATTATCTAACACTTCAAGTAAAAAGAAAATGGGTATTTATGAGTTTTCAGTACCTCGTTAAATTTATTAAATAAATGAGAAAAATCCCCCATTTCTGAGAATTTTAAGAAATTTGTAGGTTAAGAGTTCACAAAGTTTTAAGCTGATGTTAATAATGTAATAAAAATGGGTCTGCACATCGGACTGTCATAGTTACATTTTATTGTAATCATTATTTACTGAAGAAATCCCCTTCATCCCCAAATGTTGACAACAGAGGAAGAACTACCGATATTTCTTTAATAGTTTTTTATATTATTCTATCGCCGAGGCGTCTGAAAAGAAGATGGCCACGTGATCTCCTAATTTAGATTCTTTAATAGAGTGCTCCCAATGGGTAGAATCTCTACAAGTCTTTTCATACCATTGTATTTCTCTGTTGTATTACATTTACTGAATGTATATTTATTTTTATGCAGTTGTAATATTTCGATTGGATTAGAATATTAAATAAGTACATTGAACTGATTTTTCATAAACGCTGTTTAAAGGCAATTATATTTTTAAATTGAGCTGCATATGCGTTTTTAATGTCCCATTATAGGAAGATGAAAAGGTACCATAAACTAATCAAGTTGAACAATGGCTACGTAGGAAGACCACTATTGTATTGTAATGGGTTCCATCGAAGGCTATTCGGATACCGTCTGCCCCATCTTCCAGACTAGAATTTTAGCGCAAATCAAGGCAAAACATCCTCTTTGTTTGAGGAGAAATTCTTTCCATTAATGGCTCGAGAGTAGAGGTTCATCGAGAATGCGCTTGCTGTTTTAATTTAATTAAAATCTTTAGGTTGTGGCTACCCAAATCCTACGGCAAACTCAATAAGTATTTTGACATAAGGAGGGATGAAACCAGTCCAATAATGATTATTTAAGACCAGGTCCTATGAGAATTCTCTTGTTATCATAAGGGTACTAATGAAAAATCGGAATTAGTTCCAATATAGCATACTATTTCTCATTTACGAGGGATAGTGGAATACTTACGTATCGATGATGATACCGTGTAACATAACATAGAGATTTAACTACATAGAATATTGATGAACGGCAACAAAAGGGCTTATAATTTGATATCATTTTGAGAAGTTTTTTACAATGATCATTGATGTCCGAGTAATTAATATGTATTAATCTAAGAATTTTACATAATACCTGTAGACCTTCAGAAAATTAAAAAAAAATTTTTTGGTCGATTGACAATATTAAAATTATCATAAACGTTTAAGTAATTTTTCTATCATATAACATAATGATAATAATAATTAATGTTTTTCGTATATTAAAATTTATTTACTGAACAAAAAATAGTTTTGATAGAGGGATTTTGTATTTGCAAATTTACAGCCTTTTTATTTAGTTATATGCACTATAAAAAACTAATGAATCTAGGGACAGTAATTAAATGAGTAACATAATAAAACCGAAAGGTGTATGAGAAAAAAAAACAAGAAAAAGTAGAAAACTACAGTTAATAAACAAAATACTATTAATCAATGGTAATATTAAATTATAAATAAAACACTCATTTTTATAGATAAATAAATATTAATCAGAAGCTCTTTAAATTATGACAAATATTTTTCCATCTGTTAATTTAAATTTTCTAAATAACTTTATTAATTAAATTGTATAGTATGCATATGATTTAGTTGTTATTTTGATTAGGTTAGTTCTTTTGTTTATATACATATATTTTTATTATTATTAGTTTCTGTATTATTTATTTTTATTTATTGTAAATAGAGTGCGAGTGTGCTCTCTGAACTATTATAAATGTCCTTGATTGTGACACAATGTAATATTTCTAAATAAACAAATATAATAGTGAAAAATATCTTGAGCCTTTGTTCTCATTTAGTAAATTTAAAGAATAAATTATGTGAAACAAAAACTCAGAGCTCTGATAAAACGTAAAACGTATTAAAATTATAATGTAAATAATTTAAAATATAAATTATGAATACAAATTATATGTTAAAAAAAAAAAATAGTATATTTAAAGAGGGATTTTTTTGTAAACATTATTTTTACATCCACACCTTTCTAAAACATCGTTGAAAATCAGTGGATTGTCTGGCAAGATTAGAAACAAAATAATCGTCGCATGTCAGGCTTAAGGAAAATAAATACTCACCGGTATTACTTCCATGGCATTATTTTATATTCAAAAATAAAATTTATTGAAGAAAAAAAAAGAAGAGACAATTTTTTGAGTTTCTTAAAATTATTCCTTATTAACATTTACAAAGCTCCAGTAATGTCTTGAAAATGTCCAACCTAATCCTAATTATGTAATATTAATCCATATGAAATTCACCATGTTTTTTTTATTAAAAAAACATTAACGGTTATTTTAATTTAGCAGTAGCACTGATTTGAACTAATTGGAATCAACAGTTTTTCCTCCTCTAGCAACGAGTGGATGGCCTTTGGCGATGGCATTCACAGTAATCTAGACTTAAAGCCATCTGAGGGCTGATGTCGAAGACCTTCTGAATCATCGAAGAGAGTGGGCGAAGTAGACAAAACGACGGCAGTACACTACTCCTCCAGGGAAGTAGGAGTGAAGAAAAAAGTTCTGACACATCGCATTACTTATTTCACATCTTATGAAGGTTTATTTATCGCCATGCTAATATTTCAAAACAGAGTATAGCACGTGTTTTTGTGTTTTTGTATATTAGTGAAAGTCTGGGTAAACATCATCATTTGTCACAGGCGTTGAGGGAGGAAATATGAGTGCCGCTCAGATATTTTGCCTCTAAAACTAACTGTAACCAAATCCAAAACAGAATATAAGCGGGAAAACAAACAAATAAATCTTTCCAGGCCTATAATTTATGTAAAATTTGTATAACACCAGAAAATAGTTAGCAATAAAAATAAAACAATATGTTTGTGCTATAATGTTTTAGGATCAACAAAGACTAATATTCCTACGAAACTGATATTACGTATTTAAGATAGGTATATGCCTTAGATGTGACGGCAACTTTTTCCTTAAAATCGGCTAACCGGAAGTGCCACTTTATATCAACGCTGAAACACATTTTCACAATTGTCTCAAAAACGGCTCAAACGATTTTGATTAAACTCGGTGTATCAATGTATAATGAAGTAATCTTTAATACCAATTAGGTCTTATCCTCATTGATGTCACTTTACAGAGCTTAAATGCCCAATGTTCATATACATCTTCCCCTAAAATACCTTTAATATGGTTTTAATTTTAATATGGTTACCTTTAAACGTTACAGTAATACATTTAGCTTTATCGAGTATGATTTCATTTGATGTCTCTACCAAAGCTGTTTTAAGTCAATGGAAGCTATCAGGAAAGTTAATAAGAAAAAAAAAAAAAAAAAAAAAAAAAAAAAAATATATATATATATATATATATATATATATATATATATATAATATATATATATATATAAATAACATATCTTCCGGCCAGAAGTAATCCTTTTTTTTTTCTGTACAACTCTGTTATTCTTAAGGGATTTCATCCCAGAATAAAGTTATTTATTTATATTACTGTATCTACCTGTGGAGGTTCATTAGCATTTTATTTGATATAAGTATTTAATAATACATATATTAGCACGATATTAGAAAACTGTACACTGAAATGGATATACTTTTTAATTATTTATATAATTTTAACACAATACATTTGAATTTATATGATGAGGTGGTAGAGTTGAGTTTTTTTTTAATCTAATATTTTTTTAACTTAATTTTCATTACGACTAACAACGATATTCAGTTTTTTGTCTGTCTAAATGTTTCCTTGCTTCCTTAAAAACCTTGCAGTCCCACATATAGCGGTATCTTCCAGGTCTTACAGGTTGGTTTATACAGCCCCTTAAATAGGTAAATATGCGTCATGACCGTGTGCCCAGACCTTAGCAAAGATCTTTATTCGGAATTTATCGAAATCTCGGCCCTTAATTTTATTTTCCCCATTTTTATCTTGGGGAAAATAAAATAAAATAAAATGACCTAACAGGTCAGTAGTCCGCGTAATGACATTCATCCTGGCAGCATGAACAACTTGACCATTTTTTCCATTAATACTCCTATGAGAAGAAACGCTTAAGAAATTCATCAGTTTCGCCTAAATGTGCACATTCTCTCTCAATGAGTTGTTATTCTTAAGTTTTTGTGATTCTTTTTTTTTTAATTCATAATGGGTTTATTATATACATTTTTATGGTGTGTATCTATTGTAATGTATCCAAGTTTTCCGAAGTATTTTTTTCAGCTTGATTATTCCGTTTTGATATACATACTTCATTGCGTTATTTGTTATTTTTATAGAACCTGTGCTCACCATTTTTATTTATTTAATTAATATTTACTTAATTATTTTAATAAATATTTCTAACTGTGGGTTGATGGTCGACTGTAGAGAATAAATGAAGAAAAGAATGATGGTTGGGGTGATCAGTCAAAATAAAAATAGTAAAGTAAGTTGGTAGAATAATAACAGTAACAGAGAACTGAGAAATAAATAATAATAACAGGAACAAACCATGGACCAATGAAATAAACAATCAAAATAATTAAAAATACTTGATTTTAGTTATGTTTATTTGATTGGTCCGTGCTTTATTCCTGTTATCATTATTTATTTCTCAATTCTCTGTTACTGTTATTATTCTACCTACTTTAATGTTCACTCTATCTACTTCCTTTAACTTTAAGTTTTTTTTCTACCTACATTTTTTAGTCTATACCTTTCACCTTTTTTAATTTTAATTCTTTACTGTTCAATATTTTTATATTTTCTCATAGCTATTGTTATCTGATTCTTTTCTTAGCCATGACGAAGGTCTGAACTTCGGGCAGAAACGTCGGAAAATGTAAAAATAAATATTATAATTTATTTTTGCTATTTTAATTTTGACTGATCATCCCAACCATCCTTCACTTTAATAAATATTTAACTAACATAAAGAGGAATGATAGAGGCATTTCAAAAAAGGTATTGGGTAAAGTTGTTTATATATGTTTTAGGTTAATTAGGTTAGGTATAATTTCAAATGGGGCTTAGCACGTGGCTTCCTGCAATACTATTCAATCATCAAAGCCGGTCTCAGCAATTGTGACCTGAGGACAACAATGGGGCACATTCCTAGCTTCAATCATTCATTTCAGAAATAACCGGACGTTGCATCGCGAACTATACTATTTGTATACGGTACAGATATTCTACAATTAACTTTAAATATTTCAGAGTTTGATTTGAATAATAAAAATAACCCTAAAATACTCTGTAAAAAATATTAAATACTAATTTCCATAGCAGTAAACAAATAAATAAATAATTTGCTCAAATATTTCGCTTATGCTCCAACCTTCGATTTGTTATTCGAAAATCACAAAAAAATGTGATAATTTCAACATGACTTCATCTATCAACACGAAAATTAACTGGTATTTAGAGCTATATAAGCCATACGAAATGGTACATACTGGACATGTAGAATAGCTACAAATCATAACTGGAAATATAAAGATTTGACGATTTTTTTTTTTTTTTATTTATTCCTTACAATGACATAAAATCGGAATGTTATTGATATTATAGAAGGGTAATAATTGAGTTTTCCAACATTGAATTTGGATAAAATTCTGAGCGATAATGGATGCCTTACTGATGAAAAAATCCTCAAAAAAAATCTATCTCTAATATTTATATTATTTTATTTCATTACAAATTCATTTCAAAAATGTATATCTTTTATTTAAAAAAAAAAATGCACTCAATACAAATTTATTTGACCTACTGGAAACGTCTGTTTGTTTTCGTAATTCATTGTACAATTTTTGAATCAATTTAATACAATCATCTATATGTTTTTCATATTTTACACAAAAACAAATCGATTGATATATCATGATCTAGAAATCCATGGAGAGAAAATGCAGAAAACAATAATACAAATAAATGTTTTAATTTTATAAAATATTTTATTTCTCTGCTCCTAAACTGCATTAGTAAGTACCCTCGGACATAGGTCCAATAATTTTTGCCCTAGTATCACCAAAAAAAGTTTTAATGTAATCGGTGACACCACTCACTGTTCGCCCTCCTCTTGTCAGTTTAATAACTAGACTCTTAATTTAAGAATAAGACCATACTACTTGATTGCTGAAATATTTGGTTCATAATTTAGGGATAACTACTTGATGAATAAACAAGAATCATGCTTGTTTTAATTTCGACATTAATTTTGTTTTTTTAATATTAAATCTTTATTTTCCCCAACAAACTACCTCATTTAATTGGAACTCATCCAAGGACCAGATTTAATATAAGGCAGTAGATAGCGAAATTGATTGGTTTCGTTTTCTTAAACAGATATTGTTTTTTACAACCCGCCCACCATGACTTTTTTTTTCTATTAGTTCATAATAAGGACCAATTAGGAACGTATTTCCACACATATATATATTGGAATTCATCTTATTTTAAAATTTAAATATCATATCATGTTCTTCGAAAATAAATCCACATTTAAAGTTACGAATTTATTAACCAAAGTGAGTTGCATTGTTTGTTTTTAATAGCTGTTCAAAACTAGATAATAAACTTTTTTCAGTTCTTTAAAGCTGTTTTTAACCGGTCACGATCAACATTTATCGTTTTTTAAGTTATTATTTAAACTGAGAAATGAATCATTTACCATTTGTATGACTATGTATGATTTTTTTTATTACTACTCATGATATTGATTATTACTTGTAATTAAGTTTCCTCTTATTTAAGTCTTACTGAATGTCAATGATATTTGAAATCAGATTCAAAATATGGGAGTAATTGTAAACTCAAATTCTTCATAGATTAATTTTATTGAAATCAGTAAATAATTATTATTTGTTAATAATAATTGGAGTATGACATAATGGATAGTTCTGTAATATATGTTTAATATACCTGGTAGCAAGGTTTCTTATCACTAAATCTTGAATATTTTTTTTTCCCCGAAATCAGATTGTTGGTATTAAGTGTGAAACATGTTTATAAAACTAATTTAGAGTCAGGGTAAATGATATAATGCATACAAAAATATTTAAAAACGAATTCAAGAAAAATTGATTGCAAAATAAAGACTAAATTCCACATTATCTAACTGTTCAAAGCAATAATAAAAAAAATTAAAGTTTGTCAGTGTAATCTATATCCTTCATGTATTGTGCATATATCAATTTATAATTAATTATAATAATTATTATTATTTTGCATTGTTGTGAGGAAATATTATTGGTAGTGCTTTTTGGTTCATGCTTCAGGGTTCAACGAAAGCATTCCTATTACAGAACCTATTAAAGCAATGCACTAAACTCATCTATGGAACTGAATATTGTTCTATGTACTTTACCCCTTAAAGGTAAACATTAGTAAATTGCAGAAGCGTAATTCAAACAGTTTCTGGTAAATCAAGAGGCTCTATTATGCATGCAAACCATATGCCATCTCTGTGCTCAACAGTCTATGTGTTTGCTTACAGTCCCACAGGTGTCTAGAAGCAATTGCATGAGATGTTTTGATTTTCATATGCATTGAATACAGTTATGTTCATGATGTTGCATGTGAAGAATATTCCCACAAAATATTTTAATGCGTGTGTAAATCCAATACAATGCATGAGTGCCAAGATTTCTTCAATGGGAATATGGAAATGATCATGGAAGGATAAAGAAATTAACACATTTCAAGACTTAACGCTGCTATTACCTAAATTTTACAAAATTCATCTAGACCTTCAGCTAAATTGATTTCTGTCCAAATTGAATTTGAAATATATGTGTTATTTAGGAAATGAGTAATGATTTAACAAACACTATTTTTTTCTATTTAAAAAAGAAACACCAGGGATTAAAAAGGAAAAACAGAAAGATTTTTTAACTTCAATAAAACTTCTTAATTTATTTTTGTTATTTTATTTTAAAAAAAATAATGTTTTAAGTTAACAACAAACAGATGCAGTTGTCAGTAAATCTTAATCAAAAGAAAACTGCCAAGTAAATGAATTGTTTAGAAACTAGAAAAAATAAAACAAAAGTCCATGAATCAAACGTAACAAAATTTATAATCAATAAGCTTCATGCAAAATATAAGGATTTTGAAACAGAATATAATTGATTTTTTTTTTTGTGTACAATGATGAATAATAGTTTTTCTTTCCACTGTTCCTGCATAGAATATGAGAAAAGATGACAAATGAGAGTTAAAAGGAAGGAAGAATAGTGATCACTAAGAAAATAGAAATATTGGAGCACAAAAATATGGCTCTGGTGAAAAGTGAAGTGTACCTGAGTTAAAGATATCTAAAGTAGTTATTTTTCTCTAATGTCTTTATTAATCATATCCTACTAATCATCTTATTTCTATAATAATTTTTAAACTTATATTTTGTCTTCAAAATATTCAGCTTATTCGATTATTGTTTTTATAACATTAATGTACTTCACGATTTACATTAAATTAAAAATTACTATTTAATGACTAATTATTTTTTATGTCTAATACACAGAGTTAGAACTCCCATTTTTTTTTCCCATTTAATTTTGTGACCTCTCCCATTAACCACTCTCCTTTCCTCTGTAAAAGGTATATAAAATATTTTTAAATAAATATAATCTCATAACTTGGTTTATCGATTGAATAAAAGTTGAAACAATAAAAAAGGAGAAGATAATATTTTTTACTCATTTGCTGCTTAGGGCCATCCCTCTCTAAGACATGCTTGTATGAATTAAATAAGTGACAGATAGGTCGGTGAAATATTTAAATAGTTAATAAATAAGCTTTCATATTCATAGCAATCAATCAAGCAATCAAAAACCAATGTACATACTGTAGACCTACTTTGTAGAAGTTTAATAATTTATTTACTATTTTTTTTTTTATTTTGTATAGTGCATTGTGCTTGCAATGAACCCCAAGAAGGCTCACAGAATTTTAACATTATTTTCTCATTCTTTAATTATTTTGTTGTTATCTGAAGTTCCACAAATTAATGATGGTCTACTGAAATGTTTAGATTTTCTATTTTAACCTATTGAAATGACTTTAAGCTGTGGATGTTTTCAATAACAATAATAATAATAAAAAAAATCTGTACCACTGCAAACCATGGAGGGTCTTGGGTTCAGTACTATTTAGAGAAAGCACTATTTCTTGGTCTACAGATGTGCAGGGAGGTGATTCGACCGAGATCATGTTCAACCGCTGGGTTATTCCTTCCCCTCAATTAATTACTTTAACTAAGGGTACCCACTTTATAGAGGCTGGGTGTGCCCCAGAGGTTCTACCTACCCAGTGTCTCCCCACGGCCAATAAAACAGAATAAATAATTTTTCTGCTATGAGCCGGGAATCGAACCTGGGACCTTTAACATTGGAAATTCAGTACCCTACCACTGAGCTACCACACTCCCTTTTCAATTATAAAGAAAAAAAAATTCCAAATATCTATAATTTTGTTTTGTTTAAAAACAAAACAAAATTATTTTATGCCATTGTTGTCTCATTCAAAAAATTGTGGAACACAGTAGTTAGTATTATAAAAACTTTTTTTCCCCAAGATTTAATAGCTGATCATTCTAAATTAGGAAAACTTGACTAATAAAATATATAGATTTAATTTAATTTAAAAATAAAAAAATCCATGCTGGCAGCAATAAAAAAAATCTTTTCCTGGCAGCAACAAACATATTTTAACATGAAAAGATCCAATTCCATGAGATGATAAGAGAATAGACTGGCAGCAAGCGCTATCTCGTATCTTTACGGTGAAGATAAGTGAGTGTCACTATCTTCCGCTAGGTAGCGCGGCATTTCACACAATGGCGGTTTAACAGGTGTTAATCTTTAGGAAAACGTAAAAGAAAAGATGTCAACTTATTTGTTGAAAAATAGGTTATAAAAAAATAAATGTAATAATTTTAGTTTCGAATTTTATTCTTTACAATCAAATTTTGAAATTGGTGATAGTACATTATCATTAAAAATGTAAACCAAAATAGATTAGGAATTGTTCAAAAAATAAAATTATTGTAAAAATGAAATATTTATATATATATATATATATATATATATATATATATATATATATATATATATATATATATATATATATATATATAAAATTTTGACTAAATCGTTAATAAAAATGAATTGAATACATCGGTAGAACGAGCGAAATTGAGAGGAGCTTTCGTGCTTAAGCCATAAAACCAATATAGAAAGATTTTTAATCCATTTTTGTTTCTATGAGTAATCTGTAGCAAATAACCAAATGATTACAATATATTATCCTTTTAAATTATAACTAATATACTTCAGCTTATAAATACATGCATAAAACTTGTATAAACACCTGTTAGCCTCCCAAAATAAATCCTGAATCTGTTACTGGGTGACACAGACATTAATGGACAGAGAGGTTCGAACTCCTGTTGAATTGGTTGCACTTAATGTACCACTTTTAGTGAAGTGTCGAAATTGGTAAAATTTATATACTGGTAAAATTTCTCTTGACCGATTTTCAATCAATAAAATATATTTTGTTTGTTTTAGCATGGAATACAAGCCGATTGGTTTTTAAGAGTAGCAATTAAATAAGGAAGAAACGAAAAATAAAGTAAATTTTGTCATGTTATTGATTATAAATAAAATTATCTAAGAATATGTTTGTAAAATATTTTCTTATTACGATTATTGATAAATACGAAAATAAACATTTGTTTTTATCTTTTAATTGTTTGCTTGTTTAGATTAGTGTTGCCTAAAATCGGTCTTGGTCTTGCACTTTGCAAGACCAAGACCAAGCACACGTAACTGTTGCAAGACCAAGACCAGGGACTGTTAAAAAAAATGGATTTTTTGAATAAAAATTAAGGCAAAATATTTACTAATACTTGACAATCTTAGTTACTATATGTTAATACTTGGTATAACCAATATACTTTTGCATTTAACTCCTCTAATTTTTCAGTCGTGCTTAGTTAGGTTTCTCCTATCTAAAAAATTACATTTATATCTCTACAGTAATAAGCTAATAAGTAATTGGAAGACTGTTGCGAGAGTCTTGAGCAAGACCAAGACCATGAACAAGACTGGGTTTGCTAGACCAAAAATCGTCACGGTCTCGCATTTGAGCAACACTAGTTTAGATGAATTAGATGAAACAAATAATATCAGGCATGTAGTCAGGGAAATTGGAGTGAGGAATTTTGCTCCCCCAAATGAATTTTTTTTATTGAATTAAATAAAAATAATAATCTACAAAAAGTCAAAATCTATTTTATTGTGCGTGAAATAAAAATAAATTACTTATTTTGATAAATTATTTAGTAGATTATACTCGTGCCTACGAATATACCAGTTATCCTTTGATAAACACCTGTGATTTTGTTATTTAGTTTTAATGAGATTGTATTCAGTACTAAAACAGTATCAGTAAAAACTCTCAAGACCATTTAATACATTCTTGGTGCTTTATAGTAATTTTAAGAAGCACTCTTTATTGTAATTTTTAAAATTATAATTTAGTGATTTTGAAGAATTATGACATCATTTTAAACATTATTATTTTTGCATTGTTACTTATATCGTCTGAATCCAGTAAGATAATGAAAATTCTCTATAACGTTTTTCATTTGGTTTATTATAAAGAATACTTTTTCAAGTCTTCTACAAAAATGATCGCATTGAGTGTAAACCTGTATGAAATGAAATTTCTTGGGCACATTCAATCGGCCAACGATTCGTTTAAACTATTTTGGACAAGTGCAGACACTGAACCAAATCCACTCAAATATTTCAAAACGTGGTATTAATCGGTTTTTGCCCATTTCCAATTAGTTTGAAAAACCCGAATAGAGCAGAGATACAAGGCTAATGGCTCATGTATCCGCTTCCTGTATTTGTTCGAAGCCAGTCTTCCGTGGAGTGCATGGCCCTACACTTTCCCGCATGTTAAGGAGCAAGCCGTAGAGTGCTTGAACTCTAATAGACCGATTGCTATCAGCCAATCCTAAAATAGCTAATTTGTAACATGTTCAAATAGAATGCGGATGGATGACCTCAAGCCGGAAATTTCAATTTTCGTGTTCCTACACACTGGTATCCCGCCGAATCCCACAGCTGTAAAAATTATGAGTATATAGAACATGAAAATGCCGAAATCGATGGTAATCATATTCTGCAGTTTTATTGAGAAAGAATCATTGCCTCAGAAAATGTAAGGAAACTAACTAATCATGAACCAAGCGTGTTTACTTTATTATTGGTTCCAGTAAGCGGTACGTATTAGTTTCAAACGTCAAGTTTTCCCACAAATCTAATGAAGGACCCATTATTAATCAGCTTAATAGAGGCTGAGTGAGATACTAGAAGATTTTTTCAATTTAGCATTAAAAAAATCTAACAAATAAAAATTAGATTTTTCCATTCCAGTCCTCTTTTCCATCTCTCAGAAGCGATGAATTTCGTTTGATGAGGTATCAAACGAAAGGAAATTTTATGGTAGAAGTGACGAATATCAATTTTAAAACTTAATATGTTATGAAAACTACAATAAAATTCATTGTAAAAATCGAGATTTTTCATTATTCATTTGGTTTCAAAAGTCGACGAATCGAGATAGGATATATATATTTTTATTCTCTTGCATAGTAAGAGGAGTTTATTCTCAAAAGTTTACATACACCATGTGAATTTGCTTATGATATGTATGAATATTATGCTTACAATTTATCTATGCTTTATTTTTTTTCTATAAGATAAGAAAAATAAAAGAAAAACAAAAAAATAATACTTGTTTACATGAAAATAAGATATTTTTTTTTGTAATATTTATATACGAAATAGAGTTAAATGCTTCTAGAACAATTAAATGCT
Organism: Nezara viridula; assembly: GCA_928085145.1. NCBI lineage: Eukaryota > Metazoa > Arthropoda > Insecta > Hemiptera > Pentatomidae > Nezara > Nezara viridula. Next base: position 61,067,056 of record OV725079.1, on the reverse strand, counting down.
CGCCTAAATTAAATTAAGTTAACTTACAATTTTAAAGAGATTATATAATAAAATAAACATTGAAGAATAAAATAAATAATATGAGAATGAGTTAGTCGAGGGTGCGGTCAAATAAATAAAAAAAAAAAAAAAAAATTAAAATAAATAATAAGATAAAAATAGGTAAATATAAATAAAAAATAGCAAATAAACTAGATATATGTACAGACATATATATTAAAGATTTTGACGCTAACGCATTTTAAGTCCCTAAAATATATAACTTTCGAAATAACCAGTAATTCTAGCTGAAAACCTCTTAGGTGCTATGTTTTCCATGGAATACTTACTAAATATTTAGTTCTCAAATACTAAAATATTGCGAATTATGTTAGCCTTCGATGGCTTAAAAATCTATTGAAAAAATAAATGGATAGTACAATGATCCCTTGGGCACTTCGGATAATATAGAAGGATACTTCTTGGTATTTTTAATAAATTAAAAAAAATCCAGTTATGGGCTCAATACTCTCAGTATGCATATTAGGGAGTGCGAGGACCTTTTCAAAAAAAAAAAAAAAAAAAAAAAAAAAAAATCGCGGAAGTTTATATTATGTATAAAAATTACGAGTGACAATTAGGATCGTTATTGTAAAAAGGGCAATATAATACTATATATAATTTTTTTTGTGTATGGGTTATGGGTATATTTAAAGATATGTTTAAACATTATTTGAATATATTACATATTTCTATTTTCACTTAAAGATTTGAGTCAGTAAGATGAACATTAAATTCTCCGATACTTCAAATTTGATAAAATCTTTATTTGAAAATGAAAGGGTACACGATTGCATCATGAAATCCTAGGATATATCGCTAACTAAAATTATCTTTGAATATGAACTCAAATTTCAATAATATGAACATAGGGCGTGGTAAGATGCTTGCTAAGCTTTTGATATCAATTTCTGTTATATCATTCATCATCAAATGATATTACTATTCTATATTGTAAACTTCACTAGGGATATTACAACATCTTCCTACTCTTAAGGCCACTGAATGCATAATAAATAATAATAAAATAACAAACAATTGTTTGTTATTTTATTATTATTTATTCTTATCCAAATAAATCTGTACCTATAGTTACAATAAGATAATGACGTGTTTACATATTATTCGTTACTAAATACTCTGACATTTTATATTGTCAGATTCGTCTTTCATTTGTTAGCAGAAACACAGCTTATTTTAAAAGAATAACTCAATGTATTTTTTATTATTTTATTTCTTAAAAGTGTATTATTGTAATTTTTCCTACTGTACACAGTTTTAAGTGTCTTGTCATATTTTTAAGTGTTTTGTATATAGATTTTTTTTTATATATAGCTTGTTCAACTAATATTTTCTTTACTTTTTCATTTTTCGTTATTGTTTTATTTAGGCCAGATCTAGTCTTTTAATTGTGTACGGTTTTGTTGTTCTAAAGAGACTTGTCCCAGAATAAATTCATTTTCTATTTCTATTCCTAAAATAGTTGCGTACCTTCTTAATGGCCTTACGTTAGCTATCTAGTCGACTTTTCTTGTTGCCTTACTTGATTTTAGTTCACATATTTTATTCAATCACGTAGATTAATTGTTATTGATTTTGATTTTATTTTTGTTCTTCAAAATATTGGGGAAAGGGAAAAATGATATTGCCCCTCTATGTATTTATTGATAGTACGATCGCCTCCTTCGCTCCCCCTCCCTCCTCCCAAGTCTGCACCTACATCAGTAAGTGAGAGAGATACCAAAACAAAAGCTCATCTGTAGCAAACAAATAGGTCTTGAGAGAGCACACACAACAATGGATTTGTAAAGATTCAGAAACAGCCGTTTCCTTTCTTCGTTTAACCATTAAACGGAAGAAATTGTTTATACGAACATGTTCGCTGATGTTTCGAATTATCATGCGTCAATTGCATTAGGAAGAAGAATAGCAATCTAATGTGATAGTTTTTACTGGATTATACTTATTGAAACTTTCTTAGGTCGGAATAATTAATGGATAAAATTAATTATTTAACAACAACGATGATTATCAGCATACTTAGTAATTAACCGAATTCAGTAATCACATTAAGAAATCACTTTACGAAAGATCCACAAATAGACACATACGGGAGTGCGTCCCCATGTTTTCCTCGACGGAGGAACACGGCCAGTAATGCACTTTTCATGTCCCCGAGGGCCTCACAAACAAACATTTTATAACCCATCGAAGTGAGTTGTCTGTCCAGATCATTCAATTACCAAAGTATTCAGATAAAAGGAATGATTCGTTTACATTCAGTGACAAGGATGCTATGCTAAGGACACGGAAAAAAAAAAATACTATTCAAGAAGAAATTTGAATATTGGAAAAAAAAATGTTGGGAAACTGTGATTGCAAATTTATTACATTGATAAAGTTATCTAAACGATTACAACAGCCGTACATACGAAGGTGTACGCACACCTTTTTATCAAATTATTAACATCCGCCTGAAACTTTGTATATAGCTTCATCTAATCGCAACCTACAAATATTTTATTAACGGAAATTTTCAGAATTGGGTCGTTTTCAATCTGGAGATCGGCACACTTCGTCTATTTAATTAGGTGCTAAAAACTAGTGAATACCCATTTTATTTCCACTTGAATCGTAAGATGATATGATCACAAAGTAAAAAAAAAAAAGGTGACCTTCAAAAATATTGAAACGTTTGGCGTGACATACACTCTGAAAAATTTAAAACAACGAGGTTATACAGGCCAAACTTCCTACAAATATTTTTGTATGCCGCCTTCTTTTTTTCCCATTTTGTGATGATATTATCATACGATTCAAGTGGAAAGCAAATTGGTATTCATGAGTTTTTAGTATATAATTAAATAGACAAAGTTAGCCGATCACCAGATGAAAAATTTCGATCCAATTCCAAAAATTTTACTCAAAAAAATATTTGTAGGTTACAATGAGATGAAACTATTTATAAAGTTTCAGGCGGATGTTAATAATTTTAAAAAAATCAGAAGGCAAAATGCCTTTTAGCTGTTTTCATCTACATTAATATCTGAACTATTAAAGACATTAATGATTAATTACTTTTAGTTTTTATTTATTCTATTTTGTGTTCATTCGATTCACCGTCAAAAGATGTCTACACATTCGAGTATCAACGTGTAGACATCTTAGATACAATTTTCCTTAATACTCCTCCCTTAAAAAGTGTGAGCGTCCAACATATAGTTGTGTACTTATTAGGGGACATATGGAAGGATATAACAAAGCATCCCTTGAAAAAAAAAGAAGTCGTATATAGTTCCGACGAAAAATGCCAAACACTGTGCCGGACTTCCACATTTGGCACCATAGGGCCAATCTCCCCAAAAAATAGATTTCCTAAGCTTTTCTACATTAAGTTATCTTTTTTTAGTATTTCATTCAATTGGAATGAGGCAGCTCAGCAGTAGGCCGCTGACTTCCAGCGCACAAGATCTCTGATTTGAATTTGGCTCATCGAAAATAAATTATTTATTCAGTCTCGTCGTCAGAGGATCGGACCTTGGGGTGGTGAGACCGTTTTGGGGCACACCTAGCCCCTATAAAATGGGTAGCCTTGATTAAATAATTTATTAAGGGAGAAAACCATTTCCTTACAAAATGATGAACCCAAGACCCTTTATGGATTGTAGTGGTACAAGTTTTTAACAATTATTTATTATTTACATATAGTAAGTTTTTTTGTTGAATCGAAATTGAATGTTTAACAGTAAAATAAATAATCATTGAAGAGAAAACCTCTTTAGACACGTTTTGCACTTTTTTTACAGAGAGGGAATAGAATGAGCCATCAGATTCCTGATGTGTAACGCTCGGATAAAGTTGACTGGTGTCGAGTAATTTAACTATTTTTCCAAATCGACTAAAATATCTCAAAAAACTAAAAATCGGACCTGAATACTCCATATGGAAATATTTAGCATTCCATCCTCTTTGTAATGAACTATTATTCAAAATTTCATTTTAACGCGACGCCGTGTTAGAGAGGCGAAAAGGAAAAAAATGTTGTCGAAAACCAAATAAAACTCTTTATGCTTTATGGAATGAATTATAATATCTCAGAAACTAAAAATCGTACAAGCATACTGTAAGCGAGGGAAATGTTCTACATTTCATCCTCTTTACAATGAGGTATTATTTATAATTTATATATTATATTATTAATCTCGCCTTGTTGAGGTTTTCATTTCTATCAAGTTGCCTAAAGCACATACTTTATTATTTTGTTTACAATAATGAGTATTTTCAATAAAGAATTAAATTCTTATTATAATCCCTGTTGAACAAATCCGATACCTAGGAATCCATCTGGACAAACGTCGACGTTTCCGACTACTTCAGCACTTACTATACAAACGCTCTAACCTTTCAATTAATTACAAAAGACTCATAGACATCAGCATAATAAGACCTATTTGGACTTACGGAGTTGAGATTCACTAAATCATCGAATTCCTCTCGTATCCAATCTTTACAATCCAAAATCCTTAGTAAAATCCTTAACACTCTTTACTTTGTAACAAATAAAATAATCCATAATGACCTGAATATTCCATATGTTTCCGATTGGGCCCAATCCAGATACCTATCCTTCAATAATAAACTTTAGAACCATCTGAATCCTCTCCTTTCTAACCTTGCTTCCTCCTCGATCCCCGATAACCCTCCTTGGCGTCTGAAAAGAAGATGGCCTCGCGATCCCCTAATTTAGAAACTTTATTAGAGTGCTACCAATAGGTAGATTCTCTACAAGCCTTTTCATGTCATATATTTATCTGTATCACATTTGCTGAATGTATATTAAATGTACAGTTGTCAATTTTTATAAATAATAATAAAATAAAAAAATTCTTATTATATAAAATTAAAACTATTTTAAGTAAATTGACTCGAGTAATAATTATAACTATAATGATTTCAACAATACTTTAAAAAAAAAAGTTTTAGATCTCGATTTATTTTTACTGAAATTTTACTTAAATGTTCAATTATGCTGGTCCATTATGAAGGTCTATTATGATGACTCATCTTTGATCCGTAGAACCATTTAAAAATTTAAACAAAAAGCAATTATTTTTTGCGATCACTAAAAGGGAATAAAACGAAGAAACGGGAAACTGTGAGCCGAAAAGTAGCTTTATAAAATATTCAAACTTGGCCATACCAGTTCGTGAGGGATGATGCTTACCCTTACCAGAATTCTTAAGGAGCTCTCGTTCCTAAAGTTATTTATGAATACTCCGTGGATAGACAAACTCCTAATATCCACTTCATAAATTCTAGGTTACAAATGCAACGACTTGCAAAAAAATATATTTTAAGAACTGATATTAAGTGATTGTACGATGATAAAAAAAAATAAAATATGCAAGTTTGTTTTAAGTCGTTTTCATAACTATTAATCATTGGGCGTATTAACATAACAGTTTAAAATAGTTGGATTTAATTGACACACAATATTTTTAACATATAAAATAAGCTGTTTGCAAAAGGTATACGTGTTAACTTCCTAACCAAGAAGTAACTCTTATTCCTTTATCTTTCTATATAAAACTTTTTTTTTATTTGTTTATTTAGAAATATAATAATATGTCACGTAAACAATAATTAAAGAGGTATATGAACACATTCACAACATATATACAGAACATATTCAATAAACAAAAGTAAAATAATAACCAAATGATAATCAAAAGCTATGTACAATAAAAAATAAAACAACCAAAAAATAAGCAAACTAAAAACATAACACAGTCATACCTACTATATAAAAGTAACAATTAATTGTTTATAAATGTTATTGATGGAAGTAAAAAGTAAATTGTAAGAGATTTAAAATTGTAACTGATGAGTACCGTTTTCTGACGAATAGATTTGAACAATTTTGCCAGCTACAAATAACTTTTCATAATAAGTCTCATGAACTTAAACCTCCATTAAGAATACAAATAATTTTTACAAACATGTATTCAGTTGTTATTAAAAAAAAAAAAAATAAATAAAAATGATTCTTTAGACACTACATGTAATATATATATTTTTACAAAATTTCTTCAATCGAACTTTGAGTATAATATTTTAACATAATTGTTTAAATTGGGGAATAAGGTCACATAATTAATATTATGTTAGCATAAAAAACCGGGATTAAAACGTCGAATAAACAACAGGATCAATGAACATTTTGTAGTTTATTGAATAATAATTAAGTGACCTGATTCCCAATTTAAATAATTATGTTAATATATGCGTATATATAGTTACTCCTCGTAACGATTCTCTTTCGCTTAAACCAATATCCAAACAATAACCAATTCCTTCCAGGAAACTACCCAAATTTCTGGATATTTTTCGATTCAATTTATTTTCAAAGCTCATACTTTCCTCTAGTTTCTTTTGTATCTATAGTTTAAGAATGTTTTTAATTCATCTAGAAAAAGAAGTAAAAAATTCTATCACCTGAATCATTCTAATGCGCTTATAAATTATCCTACCTGAGAAGTGCAGCTCTTTTACTTACCACAAAAAACTGTTATTAGGCCTATTAGAAACGAGTAAATTAAGCTTAATCGAAACTCAATAGACCTATTCTACGTTAAAAGATAATATTTAAGGAATAAGAAGCATGAAAGTTGAATCTAACCATGATTCTCATTCGTAAACAATAATTTGTACTTAAAAACAAAAAAAACTAACTTCAAACTATAAAATAATATTAACATATAATAGCTAAGAACTAACGTCTCAAAATAAAATATATATTGATTGACTAATGTTTAGTAAATGAGCATTGAAAATTAAAAGATTATAACCATCCAAATTGAAGTTTCTCTTGAATTTTCAATTTCAGACCATTACTAAGAAGCATAAGAACTTCGTTTCGTGCAAGTCGATAGTAAATAGTCTAAACCAACTGAAACGATTCTAGGATTGAACTTTCCAGTGAAGTGCTATCAATTCATAATTACCCAGCAACCTGTTGAGCAATTAGTGAGGATTGCGGAATTACCCCTCCGGTTGATAAGTGATTTACCTCGTTCCCAACAATGCTGATTCCTTTATTCAAGGGGCAATCAACTACTATCTTAAATGAAATTCACAATCAGTTTAATTAATGTCAATTAATTAATAATTGATTGCCTAGGTGACTTCGCCTAGAGAATAAAATGATATATGATCCAAGAAGACTGGCAAAGTATAAGATATAATTCAAGTTACCTGCTTCAACGCTTAATCCTATAAAGGAAGTGCCAGCAAAAATTTCTTTCTCCTCAGCTACTTATCAACGCCATTAGCAACAGAGAATAAATTGACCTTACATTAAAAAGAGAAATAATTAGCATAAAATAATAAAAAGCGAGAAAAAAAAACTCCCTTGTTACTTGAGATAACTCCATTTCTTTCCATTCATAATTAGAGATAATTCCATTCATTTTGTATTAAAAATCTTTCGCTCAATCCCTTTTAATACTTCTCATATTCGTGGGATTGAAAATGTTCTGATTTTTTTTTATTATATTATCCACTTCAAAATGATTTTTTATTTACCACTGGTTGGTCGCAAATAAAACTTGATAGTAAACATCCAAAGGAGGATTAACTAGTGTTTTTTATTGATATGAAATACCGAATTTTCGATTTGAACAATTCATTCCCGGATTTATATTTCTTTCACATATATCTGACGAGACATATTTTTTTGTAACTAAGATCTTGAAATGGGGAATATTTTGATTCGAACCCTTTAAATTATGGAATCCTTCATATTTAACAATACTGGTACCGCTACAATTGATAAAATAATCCTGAAAGAGAGCCATGTTGTTTTTTTTTTTGCCAAACCCTGATGGCTATATTCAGTTTGCCATCGCATACACACCCATGTGGTAGTGTAAAGATTTATTTACCGCGATTGCCGAGAAATATATATAAACCGATTCACAGATGGAAATCGGAATCGCATCGTTCTTCTAAACACGTACCCTAACTTACTCGCCCATCACCTCCTCTACTTAAGTAAGTATTCTAGTTTTAACAATAAGTAATATTGTTTGGTATTTCTGCTAAACCATGCGTGATTCTAAGTATATAAAAACGGTTAGCATATTCCATTTGATCTTGAAATCCATAGTAAGGTCTCCATTTACTATACCGTAAAGAAAAACAGTGTTATTTACCTTTAGCATAAAAAAATAAATACGGTAATGTTACTTTCAAAAAAATGAACATATATATATATATATATATATATATATATATATATATATATATATATATATTTATTTATTTTAATATCATTTTAACAAGAAATATCATTTTCTGTTACTTGTACTATTTGTTCGACGGCCCTCCTCAACTCGATGACCGAAATCTGAAGAAAATACTCTGAACTAGAATTACTTTCGGGGTTTCTTACATAATTTTTTTTCGTTTAAACCAACTTATCTTGTTTTTTTCATGCCTAGCCTATGCAAAAACACAGTATTCCCTTTTCAATCCACTAGTTTCTTTTCCTCTATCACTCTTTTTTATATTTATATATTGCATGCAGAAATCGGCATGCAATATATAAATCTAATATTGTATTTAATAATATATTTTATTGTATCTAATATTATATTTTGCAATATAATAAATCTAATAATAAATCTCTATGGTCAGGAGTCTGGGTCCGAATCCGGCTTGACAGGTATTTATTTATCATGTTTAATCAACTCTGGATAGACTCTTGGCTTTTCCGACATGAATATTATTATTTTGGTCACTCATTACCAGAAGGTTGAAAATTTGCATGGAAGTTAAAAAAAAAAAAAAATTGTTTTCAAAGTTGAAAATTTCAATTCGCCTTTTACGATTTGGACATTAAGGAACAAATTTGGTTTGTGTCTGTCTCTCTCTGTCTACTACTACAGATGATCCGATTTTGATACTTTGATGGTATATGTGTAACAAGTTTCATTAATGAATATTTAGCGAAACATTCACTTGCTGAAAAAAAAGTAAAACTGACTTGATCATTCTAACCACATCAGTTAATAGAATAAGCAACTGTATGTAGATTCATGATTCACACCGTGCAATCGTATATGCCTAGTTCGATACGCCTTCAAAGAACCGATAAGAGCGAGAGTTTAGTTGCGGATCTTGAACATTCCTCGGCAATAGACACTAAGTGGTAACTATTGGAACCGATAGTAAGAAGAAATCCTCTGGGGAAATAGAAAAAGAAACTTCCATTGGATAAGTAATTGGCATCCTTATCCCAAGCCTGCCTCTAAGCCAGGGCAGTATCTATTTCCAATATCGCGTCCTGTCTTGCCCACTCCAGCTGGATTATCTGATAAACGATATTGGATTTATTTCTCCTATGATGGAAGTTAATAGTTATAAACTTTTAATTCAATAAAAATTGAAAAGGACGAGATTATGCAGTGTGGTAGGATGATGAGTAGAAATATTCCGTGGTACTGATCCCTTATATCAGATCACGGGTGGATCTACTGGGGAGGGCGGTGGCCCAAAATGGTAAAATATAACCATGTTTTATGGAAAAAAATATTAAAATATTATCTCTTGAAGTATTATTGTTCGTGAAATTACATTTAAAAGGACTTTAGGAATCACTTAAACAACATTTCATGTAGATAGTAGGTTTCTTTCTTTTTTTTCTAAATTAATTATCGTTATTTTTATGAAAAAAAAATCTTTCGGGCTTAAGCCCCCAAAATTAAATCCTGGATCCGCTAGTGTATCAGATTATTAACACTCGTATAAAACTTTGTGGTTCGCATCAGTTTATCTTACATAAATCATTCTCATATAAAAAACTCTCTCAAATATTGCGCGTTTTCTCGTTTAATTAATTAATTAATTCAACGAGGAACTAAGAAATCGTGAATAAACATTTGCTTCCTGCTTGAATCGTAAGAAAATTCAAAATTCATTTCATCACAAAATGAGGAAAATTACAATTATACACGTTCTTCAATGGCAAATGTCTTAGTCTACTTGTTGCTGATAGTTACGATATAGGGTACCACTACTAAGAGTGAAGATGCCATGGACGAAGAACTCTTACTGAGATCCTCATATAAAGTTGTAATATTTAGAAGTTATTGAGAAAAGTGATAAGAAAGAGGTTTATAATTGTAGGTATTTAATGTAACAAAATAGACTAAAATTATCCAGAGACTTTTATTATCCGCAAAATACAATATTAGATTTTTGAAATAACATGATTTTTTTCTACTTTATTTTATAATTAGATTTAAATTTTGGCCACAAATATTATCAGACAAACAAACGAAAGTTGTTGGTCAAGAATATGATAAAAACAAACTTTTTCTGAAAATGACAACATTTTAAAATAGCTGTAACAGTAGACAGGATGGATATTAATTTACATATGTATATTCTTATAGGAAATTTAAGTCTCTACAACTTCTTTTGAATTGATTTGTTTCTCAGATGAATAGTTTATACGATATGAAGGAATGTTTGTTGAAAACTGGAAGGCGAAATGATTTTTTTTTTAAAGTCACCTTTTTCCGAACGTGTAGCTCGAAAATGGTTTAGAAGTCGGATATAACCTATAGGATAAAAGTTTTAGATAATTTTATATACTCTAATTTATTAATTGATAAATTTCTCCTGTGATGCACCATTTTCGATATATAAGCGAAAATACAAAAATTGTGACCTTCCCTCCTCCTTCCACGACTCACCATCTAGACGCCAGGACTTATGATATGTTCATACCCTCAGCGAACTGAACAAGTTTCTGAAGGAATTGTTCTCGTTCTCTTCACTCCGTTTTGGCTATTCATTGACTGGACTATACAAATGTTAATAATTTCATAAATCGAGCTCTACAACCACGGACACTATTAAAAAAAAGATATATATAAACATCTTAGTCTGCTTGATGTAGGTACGTGATAACTCAAAAACATTTACACCCTTAATTATTTATCTAAACTGGTTTTTAAATTGGTCTATTTCCTGTTTAAACTAGCGTTTCATGAAAGAATAGGAGTGACTTTATGGAAATCATTTCAACATGGGAGAATAATAAATAAATAACCTTTGAAAAATAAATAGTTTAGATAAGTTAAAATAAAAGGTTCAACAATAATTGTAACATTTTTAAAAATAATATAGTGGATATGGTTTCAGGCCAGAGTAAGCATCCAGTTAAACGAGGGAATTAAAAAACTTATTGTTTTTTTTTTTTCTTTTTGAATGGAAGGTAGGAGTTCGAAACTTTTAATACGATACCAATTAAAATGGAAGAAATGAAGCAGAGTTGTAGAAATCGTAAGTAAAAGTTTTTTTTTTGTTTTTAAATTGTTCCGTGTTCCTTACCTTTTAGACTGCTTTGCATGTTTATTCATTTTAATTAAGTTATTTTAGTTCATGCCATGTTTAAATCAAATAGCTTATACATTTCTTATATTGAATCCCAAACAAATGTGAGGTTAAAAAGAATATATGATATATTTTTTAAAAGAAATGTTATCACTTATGATATATTACTGAACAAAAATATATAAATGTTTTTTCAAGGTGCTTTAATTTTCTTGCTTTAACGGTCTATTTTAGTAATGACTTACTGTGATGTTGTGACTAGAAAGTTGATCTATAATAACTGTATAGCTTATTAATATTGTTCAAGAATAAAAATATTAAAAATAATAACGTATGTATTTATCATAAGATCGGTTATAATTTATCCATAGAACACCATTTTGAATAGAAATGGACTTTAAATTAAATATGAAACATATTATAACAATTCAGTTGTTTAGAATAATTGGTAGACTGATAAATATAAGGAAAAAACGAAGCATAAAATATTTTGTGACAACTGATATCCCTATATTTATATCACATATGTATATAAATATATATAAATAAATATAAAGGTCTGTTATTGTACTTTCTATATAATAGTTCCAGGAAGCATCTATTTATGAACTCCATGAAACAGGTGTGAAAAAAGTATTTCATAATGAAGAGAGGTAGAAAAGAAAAGCCTCGTTACATGGAAGCAGAAATATTCTCATTTTTAAAAACATTATTTATAGAATTTCCAGGGAAAAAAAAGGAGCAAAAAATTGTAACTCTTTATTTTACTTTAAAATCATGAATTATTCAACAAGTTTATAAGTAACTTTATTAAATGGTGGTCTCTCATTATAAAATGTTTCCTTTTATTTTTCTTTAATCTTAAAATGTCTGTTTATTAGTACTAGGAGAACAAACAATAATTTTCTTCTTCAGTGACTATGAAATTCAAGACCAGTAAAATTGAAGCGGATCATTGATTGAATGATACTCCGCTATTATCGATATATCATGTCTATATATATATATATATATATATATATATATATATATATATATATATATATATATATATATATATATATATATTATATTATATTTTATTTTGCATATAAATAATACTTACATATTTTACAAATGACTTTGAAAAGCATTGAATTAAATGCAGATACATGCATCATATACGAAAATGCATCATATATATTTTAATTTATTTTTGGACTACTATAGACTTATCAGAATGAGATGAAAAGTAGAGAAAGAAAAAATAAAGGTACATAGGTTGGTTTGCTTTATTACATAAGATTTTTTTTTTTTTTTTGTTCTTTCCTACCTCGTCTTTTAGGCTATACGGGATTTTCTCGGGCCGGGGGTGAGGGCGGAGAATTTGAAATCCCTTCTGGCACCGGGACGCGAACTCGTACTTTTTAAATCTTCTCAAATCTATAATCCGTTTGCCAGGCAACTCGCAGCACACGCCATAGCCCATTCGGCCACCCCGTCCCCTCGGATCTATTACATGAGATTAATTTTTTCTTAATTTCTCTGCAAAGATTTTTTGTAATTTTATTAAATGGTGATAAATCTATTAATACTAGAAATCAATGATTCCCCCCCTCCCAAAAAAAAAAATTATCTTTATTTCTTTATCTGACAGAAGCAATGACAATTAGCGAGTCTCCGGGCGGAAAAAATACTGATAGTGGCTTGATCGGCATGAGGGATTATTAAGTGAGGAACTTCCTCATCTAATTTCTTTTGAGCCTCCGCAGCCTGTTTTCGGGCATGTTAATCGTGGCCATGTCTTGTATCAGTGTGTTAGTACGTCCATATAAGTTATCGAGAAATTGTTTGTAGTGTGTCTGTATATGGTCGCTAACAGTTGACATGTTTAGGTCAGTGCGTAAAGTAATGTTTGTGACGTACCATGGAGTTAGTTTTGGTCCTAAAAGTTTTTGACTGAAAGGTTAGTAGTTTCCGTATGTGGGTCGTTTTGACTGTGCCGTATATTTGTGAAGTATAGGTCCATATAGGCTTTAGTAAGTAAATGTAAGTGTTCAGTTCCTGTTTTAATTTTGAGCGTCTTGAAAGAAGTGAGTATAACAGTAGTAGTATGAATTTAGCGTTTTTCTTTTTTGTTGATGATATGTGGTCCCCGTGTCATCGTTCTGTCGAATATCAGTCCAAGGTATTGTATTTTATATGTTTGGGAAATTTCGGCACTGTCGAGGTAAATGTTTCACGTCGAAGATTGTAGAAGTTGATCCCAGAACAAAATTTGTTTTCGTTTCTATTTGATATGTAATAGGCAAGAGTTTTTAACGAATCCTAAGAGGTTTTTTAAATCTTATATCAAACATGTCAAATACAATTGATTTTATCATACAAGATTTTAGTGATCTATAAAGAACAAAACAAAACATTATGATCAAACGGAACAGTATACAGGCAGATATCTTCCACAACGGTTAAGAGAGAGAATGCTTGGAATCGGAATCCGTAGCCTGGTTACAAAGGAAGGGAAGCAGCGCTTGGAATAGGAACTTGAAGAACTCCTCGGAGTCAAAGGATGACACGGGTGAGTGGCAAGATCAACCGTCCCCGACTTCAGCTTTGTACTTGGCTAAAATGTATTTGCCTAACTCTGCGCCTTAGCCTTGGAAGCCTAAATAAATCATTTAACAAGTTCCAATCCTCACCCAATAATTAAAAGCTAATCAAAATGTTTATTAATTAAATATTAACCAAGCAATTAAATTATCGACTTACTTATAACATATCTCGGTATTCACTTCGACAGAAATTTAAAATTTACTAGACATTTTGACCAAAAATAGTAAGATTAATTTTAAAATATCCAAAATATAATTAGGATAACAAACCTATCTTTACGCCTAAGGCTCCTTAGTTTGATCTTGTCAGCAAAACAACTGGGGAAAGAATCACTTGAACACCGTTTAGTATAGGTAGCTAGTTTTTTTTCTTTTTCTTACAAATTAATTACCGCTATATTTAAAAAAAAAAAAAAGCTTTCGAGCTGAATCTTCATCAAAAATGAAATCCTAGATCCACTAGTGTCCCCTAATGTATTAGACGCGTAAGGACATCAACGAAATATGTTTTTTTATATTTATGTTCATTATTATATTGATTATATATAGTCTGCCATATTTAACCCATAAGAATGGTGAAACTTCATACTTTAACACGGCTGTTAGAGTAACCATTTGCTTAAGAATTAATTAGCTTATGCTATACACGGAAATATTCCTCCAGTTCATAATAATAACAGTTAAACAAGAAGGTACAGCAATCCCTGAACTTATACCAAACGAATCCATTATTATACTCGCTCAAGAGAAGGGTCTTAAAAAATGTATTTGGTGCTGAATATGCTTGGTTATTTATCTCATTTTATATGAGAGTAGAAGTTTATTGCTGAGAGTTTAGAAGCCATATATCTCTTTATTTATTACACATATAAAAATATTTCGTTCTATTTTATCTGAAGTGACCAAGAGATCATAAAGTGATTCTCCTCCAATTTACTTTTCGATAAATTTTTAGTTCGTCGAGAACCATCATGGACAACAAAGGATTCCATAGCAGCCATAGTACTTTAGAGGCTTCATGTACAAATTACAGTTTCAAAAACGGTACATTTTAGGTCTTAAAAACACAAGTACTGGTGTAGTTCTTAAGAATTTAGAAATTAGCATTCGTCACTTCTCCGTGTAATTTCCTTTCGTTTGATACCTCATTCATTTAAAGATTCATTGCTCCCGAGAGCCCGAAATTATGGTTATTTCTG
The DNA here is from genome assembly GCA_928085145.1 of Nezara viridula. Lineage (NCBI taxonomy): Eukaryota > Metazoa > Arthropoda > Insecta > Hemiptera > Pentatomidae > Nezara > Nezara viridula. The sequence goes on along the minus strand of OV725079.1, from coordinate 61,051,824 downwards.
GCTCTGTCCTCGATCATTAAGAGGAAAGCACAACGAATAGACTATAACAGTGAGACAAACTGCAAATTGTATATTTGGGTTTTGGTGGAGTAAGGTAGGTTGGAGAAGATTTTAACATTTTTGGCGTCGAACTTTTATGTTTTATAGTTTATAGTATCTTAGTAATAAAAGTTTTACTTAAACATTACAAGCAGTGACATGATAAACCCTACAAAACAAAAAAAAAAAAAAAAAGTACGTTGTGTGTAGTGTTGCCCAAAATCGGTCTTGGTTTTGCAAAGTGCAAGGCCGCCTAACTATTGCAGGACCAAGACCAGAACTGGTAAAAAAAAATCGATATTTTTAATAAACATTAAGGCGAAATAGTTACTAATACTTGACAATCTCAGTTACTATATGTTAATAATTGGTATAACCAATATACTTTTGCATTGGTACTCCTCTAATTTTTCATTTCTTAGTTAGATTTCTCTTATCTAAAAAATTACAGTCTTAGCTCTATAGTAATAAGCTAATACGTAACTGCAAAACCGTAGCGAGACTTTTGCGCAAGACCAAGACCATGACCAAGACTGAGTTTGCAAGACCGAGACTCGTCTCAGTCTCGAATTTGGGCAACACTAGTTGTGTGCTTTATATCACTCAATAGAAGTGGCAACATTCACAAGGCGAGATTAATAATATGAAATATAATTTTTTTTACTATATTCACAAAGTAATAACATTCACAATATATGAAATTATAATTGTATATTAATTACTCAAGTGAAATTTGTTCTGACTGACCGTCATTTGTATCATACTCTAAAAATGATACAATAGGCTTATAACAACTAAAATTTGTGATGAAAATTTTCGATTGAAATCTATTTGCTACATATCTAATTAAAATCCCGTCATTTTTTAAATAAAACTTCTTTAACCAGATAGAGTGGTACAGAAAATCGAAAAGAAACATATAACCTTTTATTTTTTGGGGTAATAAAAAAAATATGTCTGTATTAACTTAAGCAAATTGGTTTTTGAATTCTCCGTGGTATTTTTGAGATATTTTAGTCCAAAAATGTTCAAAACAGTCTTTATCTTATTCCCTTTCTGACTCGCTAAAATACAATTTGGAACTATAGCTCATTACAAAGAGGATGAAATGCTAAAATTTCCCTTGCTTACAGGTCCGATTTTTATAGTTTATGAGATTTTTTCATTCTTATGTTGCAAATGCTAAAACACTTCACTTAGTCGACTCGAGCTGACTTTACCCGAATTAGAGTTATATTTTCGAGCGTGACGGCTCACTTTCATTCACTATCCTAAAAAAATGCAAAGCACGCCTAAAAAAGTTTTCACTTCAAAAATATGGTCTTCATAAATTATTTGATCTGTATATATATAGGTGTGTGTGTGTGTGTGTGTGAGTATTTAATGTTAATTAGTTTGGATACGTTAATTTATAACCAAGAGATGTTATACAACCTGTTTTTGTTGTTCATAGATATATTTTCATGATGCTGTTATATTTCTCATAGATCCATTTTTTAATTGCTTTATATAAAATAGATGCAATTTTCATTTTTTAATATGTAATAATTTTAATTTGTCTTCGGGCTCAGGACCGGGGTGGACAGACGCTTAGCGATCCAGTAGCTTAATATATGTGCTGGTGGACGGTGCTGAGACTGTCGGTGTGTCTCTGGCCTAAGGTATCGAAGCTCTATTTTTAAAAGTAGGTTAAAATTTTGAAATAATTGTTATTAGAAACATATGGAAGCATAATTGTGTACCGATTTGTTGTTCTAGCTTTCAGAGGATTTTAAGAGCTTTTAAGAGGATCACATTTTTAACTTATAAAACGAAAAATACCAGGATCGAAACGTCAATAAACATAGAGGAAATGAACATTTAGTAGTTTGTTAAATAATTAATAAGTGACCTTATTCAAAATTAAATGGTTTTATATATATATATATATATATATATATATATATATATATATATATATAATATATATATATATATATATATATATATATATATATATATATAGCTGATGTTCTGTACTATCTTAAATAAACATTCTTTTTGTTTTTATAATAACAATCTTGTAAAGCCGCGATAGTATCCTGCTAGCCTCCATTCGGTTAAGTGGTAACAGTAAAACAGGTTGGGCGACCTTGGTGTCCCACTTCTGCATCTCTCCAGCTCTGCCTTCTTCATTATTTTCATTGTTTTTTCCTGGCACGATGAGTCATGGTTGCGCAATGTAGTTGAGTATTTAAATCCGGTACAGCCATTTAATAATGCTTCACTCGAGGAGGCATGTACGAAAATTAATCAGAGTTTTAATATTTAATATCGATACAACAGACAACGAAAAAAAAGGATGGTTTACTGATTGTCTAAAAGAACTAAACAAAACAACAAGATTATAAATCACCAATCAATAATTCCATCAACCACTCAAGAACTTGAAAGAGACAAGGAACAAGCAGTCGAGAAAGGTCAGATGTCGAGTTTTAATACAAGGATAACTCGAGTCTGAAGCCTTAAAAGTGCGAACTGGCTTGTGACAGGGAGATGAACTCCCACCGATGTTGTTCTACTTCAGAGCTCCTGGAGAAGAAGGTGATGAAAACAATATCACATGAAAATGAAGAGGTGCACGTAGGAATAAATCATAAAATCCTTGGATATGCAGATGATATACCTGTCCTTGGAAATAAGCAAGAGGATATTCAGAAACTTGCTAAGACTATAATAAGAGAAGCAGAGCAAATCGGTCTACAATGCAGAAAGAACAAAACATATATTAATGAGCCAAAAATCCGTACCCCAATAACGGGATCTGCGTTGAAGGAAAATCGTTTCCGTGAGTAGACAAATTCAAATACCTCAGTTCCACAATGACCTAAATAAATTACGAAAGGAATAGTATAAACAGCGTATAAGTATAAACATAGCTTTCTTCTACCTTTCAAAGGTAATGAAATCCCGAAAATCTTACTAAATTTCAAATTAAAGCTGTACAATGTTATGATAACGAATGGAAGAAAGTATTGATAATCGGAGCGATCTGGGATCAGAGTACTGCCAAATGGAGAAGAAAGACCAATAAAGAGCTGCGCCAGAAACTTCGTCAGTCAATATCTCATGATATGATGACACGAAGGTTAAGATGGGGGATATGTAGCTTGGAAAAAATCATCTGGAAGCCTCTAATAGTTAATGAATGCCGCAATAGTTGGTAAAAGACCACGCGGAAGGCACAAAACCAGATGGATAGACAGAATGAACAAAGATACAATAGAGCTCCATGCAGATAACTGGAAATAAACGGGCCAAGAAAGGTAGAGATGGAATAGGCTTGTTAATACGGTAAAAGATCAATAAGGTCAGTAATGCCAATAGAATAAAAAAAGGTGAAGTCCATGTATAAGTTTGTCTGACGGAGTGACCAATGTCAGGACTATCTTGATTGTTCATAAATGGAATGACAGCTGCATGATACCGTCTCTATGAATCGGCAGAAGCTAATTTCTGTAATGAAAATTAAAAATTGTGCTATATGTGGAAGATACTTCCAGCACTGCAGCAAAGTTCAATTATGAAGCCCTTTTATTGTAGCAATCCACTTCCTGTTCAATTCCCTGGTGGTGTTCTACCAATCAGTGAAATCCCTTCCGATCCTTCTCTCCTGCAATCATATCTGAACACATTTCTTAGGAGGACAACCTGTACAAAGAAGCCTCAACGAGCTCTTCGACGAAAATGATGTTCCTGTGAGGCTGCAGGATAGATATGAAGAAGACGATTAGGCGCTTCTTATTAAAGACATTTAATCATTTATTGAAATGTCATAATGTCGGTTTATTGTCTAGTATCAATAAAATTGTAATTATTTATTCCTGAAAGGTATGATAGGTAAATATTAAAAAAGTTCTATAACGAAGATTACGTAAAGATTTTGAAAAATAACAAGAGGGAAAAAGTGAAACGCTAAACGGGTATAATTATTCGTAAATTAAAATTTGAAAGTGGATCATCGGAATCCTGCGAAAGTATAGTCAGACCACGCTTCCCAATCCGTTAGAAATCGAATGAACCAGATAATGGCAGATGAATGCACCACATACCATGAATTCATAATTATAAACATGAATATAAGCAAGAAAGACTTCAAAGATTAGCAAGTCAGAATAGGTGCCAAGGACTTCAGATCCTATAATATTTTACATGGATGCAGACAAGAAAAAAATGTGTGAATCAGATTTTTTATGTTACTCTGGGAGCTATTAAAGGAATATCTTAATCGAGAAAGAATAATAAAATCAGATTTCCATTTATGGAAGCGTAAAACATTTAACAGAAAAAAGTTATTTAGAATTAGTGTATTTTTAACAAAAATGCTTGATTACTTAGAATGATTCAATCTTCATTAGTTTTATCAACATAAAGTCTCACCGAATAACTGTAAACGCTTCATCTGTTCTTCCGACAGAATATCACAAATTGTTTTCTCGGTCCCTAAGCGATATCTCGCTCGTTTTGTAAATCGAATACAAATTAAACTCCGTTTAAATGTGCCCACCTTTAAAACTATAGCATGATTCCTGAATAGAAACTATAGCCGTTCATTTCTACATTAAAAATGAATAACAAACAGTTTTTGTGATAAAAATAGGGTATTCAATATTACCTCTTATTATTTTTAATCAGTAAATTAAATCGTTTTAATATTATTATTTTTTAACTAATTAATTTTCTTAGAAATCATCCTTTATTTTATTTTTTAAACTTAATCGGCCAACGTTGTACAGACATTATCAAACTTAAATATTTTTATTATTCCAAAATAACACCATAACGATCAAATTATTTTTAGTGAGAAAAGTCTCAAATATTTATCATTATATTCATCCCCTTTTTCTGGATCTTTTACAATAATTAAATTATTATAGTAAAATTAACACACCCTCATAAAAATAAACTTTTTTTTTTTTTAAAGTTGTAGTACTTTATTTCTGACAGACTCATAGAAACCTGAAGACTTGCCTAAGTTTTTAAAAAATATAAAAGTAATTTGATATTATAATATTGACTTAAACACACTCGCTACGTATATTAATTTTTAAATTTTGCAAAACTTCATTAGAATTATACAAGCAGTTACCATTCCATACTTCGGTAAAACCAGAGTTTCCACACGTAGTTTAAACTTTCAATTCCCTCTAATGCTATTCATTTTGACAGAACTAACGAGAGACATTTAGAATTCCGAACGTGTGGTAATAATCAGCTAAGATTAGGTTTCACATCGGTAGGAAGTTTCACATTAGACCTGTTGTCACACTAATTGTCCAATTTGCGATTTTACGGTTTTTATCAAGACCGACAAAAATTAAAACGAGTTTTATCAAGCTAGAATTGAATGGTCACACTAGACTGTTTATCCTTCGGAATTACTTACTTTATAGGTATATAAAATGAATAGATACAACGAAAACAATACAAGAATTTCACATATTAAATAAGCACTCTTGCTCAATCTCCACTGGGTTTAGCTCCAGAGACGCGGTTGAGAGAGAAGTGCAGGGATCTCCTGGAGTCATGCTTTTCCTTCCACAATTGGAGGGACAAGTCTGGTTTGGAGTCCTCTCGCCAGATTGTAAATATTGTATATAGGTAAGTATGTGTTCTTTTTATTTATTTATTTTTAGGTTATTTTATAATTATTTATTGTATATATATTATTTTTCTGTATAATTTATTTTATTTATTGTACATAGAGTGTGAATGTGATCTCTGAACACTATTATAAATGTCCTTGAGACAGATTGTAATATTTTTCAATAAATAAGTTAATATATATATATATATATATATATATATATATATATATATATATATATAAAATAAAATTTTGAGGTTCCTCAACTAATCGATACATCATGTTAATCGGTCTTGAATATATCTATTTGTCTGAGAGCCTGTTTGATTATAATAATTGAATATATATAAACTATAATAATAAAATAAGTCGTCGAGAACACTCTCCTACCGATGTACAATACAAAGATTAAGATTTTTAACATAAGTTTAAGAATATAGAAAAAAAGATTAAAATGTACATTTCTTCATTATCATTAATTTTATTATTAAATGAAAAATCAGAAAAAAAATTCTCCTAAGTACGTTCCTCGTTGTAATAGACACTTTGAGGAACTCATAAGATTTAAGAAAATCTCGTTCCTAAAATTTTCCTTTATTCCCTTAAGGGCGCACCTATTAAATTTCTGTTTGGGACTCATTTCTGCTTAAACAAAAACTAAGACATATCCCTATCTATTGATTTATTTATTTTGTGTTATGAACCAATCAACAATAAAATTAACTTTGGCAAAACAAATAAAAATTTTGAGGACAGAAAGGACAATGAATAAGAGTAGGAGATAGAAACATCGAATAGATGAAGCACTTCAGATATCTAGGAAATCGCTTAAATGAGCGGGGTTGGATATATGAAGACATTAATGAAGGGATAAAGTCAGCAGTAAGATGCTTTGGATCACATAAAAATAGGCTTCCTAGGGAGAAAAGTCTCTAAGCCATGCAAATAATCATACAACAAAAAACGTTCCTTCCGTTATTGATATATGCCAGTGGAATCATGGGCCAACAATAGGCCATGGATATACGTTGTTTAAGAAAAAAATAATGAAATACGATGCCGTAAAGAATTGAAAACATCACAAGAAGAAACCTGGTGGTCAATCGAGCATCAAGACACAGTTGGTTCGCGTATATTTCAAGAATGTCAGAAACGCACGATAAGTAGAGACAGAAATAGAAGGAGGAGGCTGAGATGAAGATCTCCAAAACATAGTAGGAGGACTCAAGGAAGCCTGGACATAGACATAGAATGGAGACAAAGAAGAAAATTGGTTCAGGAAAAGGACATTTGGATTAGACTATACAGGTTGGTCCTTCAATCTTCAGCTTCTTCCATTAAATGCTTCGTCATTCCTGCTCTCTCAGTTGTAAATTTATTAAAAATCTCTGATCATAAATCATCCTGCGAATTGTCATACTTAAGGCATTAATTCCGTATATATTAGTTACATTTGACGAGGTTCTTTTGTAATTATCAAGCCCAATAAATGTAAATAATAATAGAAAATTGTTATTATTCTTATGGAACTTTTTTTACAGAATAGAATTATTTTTTATTCATTAATTTAAGAATTTTTCGTATTTATTTATGAAAGATGTTTCATATATTTATTTTTGTTTTAACATCCAAATGTTGTGCAACATCCAAGACGAAAAACTACGAAAATAAAAAGGGCGGAATTCCATATGAAAATAGTTCTAGGTCACGTAGATTGAAAAAAAAACCAGGCTTTTCATTCTCAATAGCCTTTGGCAGAACTGAATAAACACTTTTTTTTATATTATATTTTTTTTTTATAAAAGTCTGATACAGTAGAGGACTGCCCTATAACATACAGCAATTTATTTTTAATCTACACCGTCGCGTTTATAACATTTTATAGCATTCGAAAACAATTGCATTAAAATATTCAGGTATAAAATCATCAAATATTTCATAATAACGTTAGGATATTTCGTAACAGCTTATCAAACATAACCTTATAGTTTTAAAGAATTATAATCAAATAACAATGAATAATTTACTTTATTAATGTTACTCAATTATAAATTTTAACAAAAAAAAAAAAAAAACTCCAATCAATTGCTGATACGTAGTTACAGATATGGTGATCATTGATTGACACTCCTAAAAACTTTTCTTTTTTTTCACAACTCTCAACAAAGGAGATGGCGTCACATGAAATTAAGGCATATTAGACATGAGGAAGGACATTACCTTCTCTTCCTTGGCTAGGTTCAATTACTTCGGTTGATTAAGGAAAGAGATTTCTCATCCAAAACCATTAAAAACACACACACACACACAGATATATACACATATAGATATATATTTTTTTCTATTTTTTATTTTATATGCTAAGTTTCTTAAGAAGTTTGCCTCAATTATCTCCTCAAATTTCCTATTACTGCATTTCAAATATATCTTAAGATCTTTCTGAGCAATGTCCTGTTTTAATCTTTTTTTTAAATTAGGGTGTTATTCAGGGTGTTGGTGCTCACATCTATCTTGATATTATTAGTCCGTGGTACAGACAACTTACTTTTTATCAAATTATTAACATCCGGCTGAATCCTCGTAAATAGCTTCATCTCATCGTACCCTACAAATATTTTATTTACGAAAATTCTCGGAATTTGGGGCGTTTTCAATCTAGAGGTCGGCAAACTTTTCCGATTCAATTAGGTACTAAAAATTCGTAAATAACAATTTGCTTTCCACTTGAATCGTAAGATAACTTGAAGTCGATAAAAAAGGTGTCCTTCAAAAATATTGAGCCGTTTGGCCAATATAATCTCGCTGGAAATTTGAGGGTTTAGGTCACGCCAAACGGCTCAATGTTTTTGAAGGCCACCTTTTTTACCGACTTTATGCTAAAGTTATCTTACAATTCAAAAGGGAAGCAAACGGGTATTTGAGTATTATGAGTTTTTCGTACCTAATTATATAGACAAAGTTGACTTCCAGATTGAAAACAACACAATGCCGAGAATTGTTTTAATAAAAAACTTGTAAGCTACGATGAGATGAAGCTATTTACGAAATTCCAGCCGGATTTTAATAATTTCATAAAAAGGGGTCTTTACCAATGACTATATTGTCATAGTGACATTTTTCTTAATTTAAGAAAATACTCGAATTATTTTCACGAGACTAAAAACATCTTTATTAACGAGGTTTGTTTCAAAATACAAAAATATGCTCGACAGAATATTTAACAAAAATATAACATCCATAATTCGCTATAAACAGCTTTGTTTTATTAGTTTCTACATAAATTGAAGCATAAAACTGCAAAAGCGTTTTAATATCTAAAGTAACATTTAAATGAGGGATAAATGTTTTATAGTTTCATTTCTTAAGTATCAAAAGGTAAAATAAACTGCAAAAGTGGCATCAAATTGCTCAAATCATAGTGGTGTCACAACTTTGAACATCTTAGGAGATTAAAAATAAATTATTCTCAAGACTCCGAAAATGATGACGTTATAGTTCTTTTTATTACTTCATTAAATTTAAATTAATATGCGTACCATCATTTGTTGATGTATGAGAGAAATGGTGCAAGCAGTATATATCGGCTTATCCTCAAACATTGATCCCTACTGACTTCATAAAGGAAAAACAAGGCAGTAAAGTTCCTATAGTCGGAGGTCGCCCGATAATTTGGTCATGTGCCAACTAAAACAATCTCCCCCCTGCTCCCCCTCTCACCTCCCTCAACGAACTGGCAATAAATTTCCAAATAGAGACGAGAGCGCGAATCAATTTGACAGGGAACAAGTGGCCCGCTAGCGATAGCCATCATTCCACTCACTGAAATAAATGATAAAAGTTTCCGTAAAAAAAAAAAAAACAGAAAAAGAAATAAAAAATGTTGGTGGGATATAAATCACCAGCTGATTTCTCCAGTTACTCCAGCTCCTCTGCTCCAGTTTAATCGCTAAATCCTATCAAGTTGGAAAAACATTTTAATGGCTTTTGCTCAGTGTTTCATACTTATTTTTTTCCATCATCATTTCTGATTGTCTTTTCTCACTGAAAACGCTTAGTACATTTAAACCAATATATAAGGCACTGACATTATTTTATAATATTCGATATCTGATTTTTAATTGAAGACGAAATTGTTGAGGAAGGAAATATTTGTTATTTTCTGTTACAAAACTAGCGTCATCCTATCCCGAAACTTAAAAGTTAGAATTTACAAAACCATTACTTTACCCACGGTTGCTAATTCGAAACGTGATCGCTTACATTTTTACTTTCACTTATCTATATATGAAATATATAGTAAAGGAAAGTATTGCGATCGTTAAAATTTTTTAATCTTAATTTAAATGCACGTTTTGAGATCCTCTGACTCTAAATAACCAAGTCTCGCAAAATGGTATGTGCGCGTGTGTGTTAACAGTCTAGCTCAAAATCGAAAAGTCGTACGAAAGTGAAATTTCATATTTGAGGTTTTTATATACTGGGGATGTTACAGCAAATTTTTTTGTCACAATCGGGTAACCGGAAGTGGCACTTTATATAATGGACTAAACAAATTTTTACGATTTTCTCGAAAACGGCTCTAACGATTTTGATTTAATTCATCATATCAGTGTAAAATTAAGCATTTTTGAATAAAATGTAGTTTTTATTGTGATTGATGTTCTCTAACAGGACTGAAATGGCTAATTTTCAATATTAGCGTCCCCTAAAGTACCCTTAATATTTTTTATTTGAAACAATTGACCATTACACATTAATCTATAATACGAAAGATAGATAAATATAAAATGTGAACGAATTTGATAGTTAAGTAAAAGATAAATAAGAGATCGTAATGGAGAATAGTTGTAATTGAGGAATCAAAGGAATACGAGCGTACCCGAAAGATTAGAACACGCTTCCATACGTAATATGAGCTTAATATAATACGGACTCTGACAATATTATTTTTTTTTATTTTTTTTTTTGTCTTTAAATCTTCATCCGCACCTGTCATGGTAGTGACAATTAGGAGATTTGCTGTTAATTTGAAAATGACATGATAGGCATGACGAAGAATGGAGCCCAGCAGCACCTCTTCCCTGGCCTGTTTATATCCTAAAATCAGGAAAGGAGATCTCTCATCCAGCTCCTTTTCAGTTGCCTCCTGATGAGTATTTCAGCCGTGGCCATTTCTTTGATAAGTCCATTGTGATGTCTGTGTAGTTTTAGATGATATCGGGAGTAAAGAGTACGTATGTGCTGGTCAATGGTTGATTGTCTTAGGTCGGTATGTAAAGTCTTATTGTTGACGTACCAGGGAGCTTCAGTTATTAGTATTAAAATTTTAGATTGAAAGGATTGTAGTTTTTGTAAGTGAGTCTTTTTTGGTGAACCGTAAATCTGTGAGGCGTATGTCCAAATGGGTTTGAGCAGGTAAGTGTATGTATTTAGTGTTTGTCTAATTTTCAATTTTGATTTAGAAAACAGTGAGTACAGTATTTTCAGTCGCTTGTTCAAACTCTTTCTTTTCATTTTGACGTGTGGGCCCCAGGTCATCCTTCTGTCAAATATTAGTCCGAGGTAGCGTATACTGTCCGTCCGAGGAATTGGATTGTTGCTGATATAAACTGGTGGGCATGTTTCTCGTCGAAGCGTAAATGTTATGTGTTGTGATTTGTTACGATTTAATCTAATTTTCCAGAGTGAATACAAATTTTGTAAATTTAGTAAGTGATTTTGTAAATTTAATGAGGCTAGTCTGGGGTCATGGTGTTTCGTTAAAATTGTTGTATCGTCAGCGTAAGTAGCAGTCAATGTTTCAGATTTGGTAGGCATGTCATGATATTATTTAAATATACATTTGTGGTTTTCATGAATGCTATTGTTGGTATTATTTATTTGGTATTTAATTGGATAGATTACAGCGATATAAATATTAAAATTTGTATATATAAGTGAACTTTCCCTTTGTTTGAAAATTTGTATTTCTGCTAAGAAGAAGATGGTAAGTGAAAGTTGTGTGATGAGCGCACCGCACCAGAATTTTTTTTCTTGCAGATATGTGATCTTGTCTTTTCTGTCCTGATGCCTGAATTGCCTAAACGTTGGCAGTTTAACTTTTCACCTGTATAATAGACACCATCGTTATACAATTTGGATTTTTCCATTTAAGTCTAATCTAAACCTATTTTTTCTACTCTAATTTCCCAATCATCTGAAGCATCAGACTATCATATCACCGGACCTTTTATCCCTATATTGCAACTGTTGTACTGCAAATGGATTTTTTCACCACAAACTATTCCACATGCACATTATTGTTTTTCACTGTAGACATTACAGATCTTGAAGATCAAATCTTTTCTATCTCTCCTTATCTTGGGCTATTTATGTCCAGTTACATGCATGCAGCTCAATTGAATCTTTGTCCATTCGAACAATCTAGTTGTTTTTTGACCTTCCGCATGGTTTCTTGCCTTTTATTGATCCATTCATGGGCAAATAATATCACCTAAATATTAATTGCTAGTAACCCCGTGCTAAAAATTCGCAAAGCATATTGTTTAGTGATCAAATGCCAAATTAATAAGAAATAAAATAATGCAAGGCATCATAAGATAAAGAAATCAATTGTTACCTTATCGATAAATATAATCGGCAAAGCAACAAAAATTAATATAAAACTTCATTAATGTTTGGAACTAACATGTTTAAAAATTTCAATAAGCTGTATCTTTGCTAAAAATTGTCCGATTTTTTTTTTCGTTTTGTAGGGAATTTAGTAATCTTTTATATAATTATATACAAAATCTAGGGGGAAAGTGTGTAATTTTTAAGTTATTCGCAAATAAAGTTTCTTTTTCTTCATAACTTGTTTGCCTGAATTTTCGGGGTGATTGGACTATTTTGCCAGCCTGAAGGAGAAGGGAGCCTTCGAAATTGGTGGCTCAATCTGGAGATTTGGTAAAAAATTAACGATGATATGGCTTGCCGATCAAAAATACCATCGATATATAAACTCCTCCTCTCTCGATCATAGAGACCTCAAGTCGACGAAATGAGACACGCATTCAATGACAGTACTACAATTAATGTAAAGTTCTGTGGATGCGAACCCTATGCCTTGCGTTATCTCGAAAATAGTACGTTTTGGGCTTAAAAACGCAGGATCCAATGCTGTACGCATCAAAATCTTCAATATCCAATTTGTCCAGTATCGATCTACAGACCTACCACTGTTCCAGTATTGAAGGCTAGCAAAATGTCTGTATCGACTTTATTTATTTTAGAAAGAAAAACAAAAGTGGAGAATACGATTCGCTAAACCCCCGTGAAATTCTGAATCCAACGGTACCCCATTCATGGTATTTGAGCATGACAGGAGCTTATATTTGGTACAAAACCGATTTCAAGCCTTACTGTCATAATATATGTGGGGATAGCAATTATAATAATACTCTAACGTAACGAACTTTATAGTTTCTCGCCAAAAAATACATGTTATACCGTTCCATATGTTTTGATATTTAAAATGAGCTGCATTGAAACATTCATTGCCAATCTAGAGATATAAATTATTGAGTTATGAATAAGTTATTGCGGTGAGCAGTGGAAATGTAAGTGCGATTGTGAAGCAAAGCCTAGATTAAGGACTTGGTGCTAATGGACTTTTAATGGCGTTGATGGTAATGGTAGCTGTTCCATTACTAGGATCGCACCATTGTTTCCCAGTAAGTATGCGCGACTTGAACCAACCTAGTGCACTGACATATTTAATTGTTTTTTAAATATTTATCGTTCAAACACTCCTTCTCAACAGGTGAAAAAAAAATTGAGGCAACTCAACGATAAAAGCAACAGCCAACATTAGTTTTTGTGATTATAAATTAATAGGTTAGTATAATCAAATTCACTTGAGTGCAGATTTACAATATGAAATATGACGTAAAATATACGAGTATAACATGAATAAATGATTTAATCATTATTTATTCAATACTTATATATTATACATTTTTTTTATATGTTTCCCTCATTCAGTAACCCTGTACGAGGGCCGTTATTTGTTATTTTGTATATGCTCCATGCATTAAGAAAAAATCATTTATCGATTAAAGGACATATAATATATTTTTATAAATGCTACAAATTACATTTTGATGGTTATAAAATACATCTATAAGAGATTAGTAATAATAGTATTAGTTCTTTGAAGTTATTTTGCCATACAAGTACTTATATACCATAGAAACTGTGGTTATATTGTGCTTTCATAGGTGATTTTTAAAATATGAGATTATAGCCTCTATTTTAGTTTAGCTGAGTAAGCAAGTGTGTTAATCGTTTTTATTGTCTTACTGTACCGTTTTTTTTTTTTTTTTTTTTTTTATTGAGTATTATAACAATCTGTCTGTTGGACATTGGTTATAGTGAGGTAGGATGACATTCACACCATATGTACAAAAAAATAAAATAAATAGAACAAAATAATAATCAAAAGTATATACAATAGACAATAAAATAAAATAACCTAAAAAATAAGAAAATTAAAACTAAGGAAAAAAAATAACATGCATACCTATATACAATCAGGCGAGGGAACTCCAGGAGAACCCTGCGCTACTCTTCCAACCGCGTCACTGGTACTAAAGCCAGCGGAGATTGGTCGAGAGCACTTTAGCCACATACACACATGTCTTGAGTGAAGAATCTGGCCATTGCCAGAACTCCAATTTATATAATCTACAAAAGGTCGCGAGGCCACTGCCGTTTCAACCTTCTTGGAGGATTATAGGGATGGGAGATGCTTGATAGTGATTGTGCAAGAGGATTTGGGTGGTAAGTAAGGTTCTGGTGAAATTTGGAGAATTTTTCTGGGATCAGGTCTAGGACAAATGGGATATTAAGGTCATGATGTAGGGTTTTGTTGGATACATAGAAAGGAGCATCGACTATTGTTCGAAGGACTTTAGACTGGAAGGATTGGATGCGCTTGATGTTAGAAAATTTTGCTGATCCCCACAGTTCTAGTCCGTAAGTCCAAATAGGTTTCAGTATTGTCTTGTAGATCAGTAGCTTGTTTTCAATGGAAAGTTTAGATTTTCTGCTTAGTAGTCGGTATAGTTGGCCGTATCGTCGGTTGAGTTCTTGTCTTTTGAGTCTAGTATGCGGGTTCCAAGTTAGTCTTCGGTCTAAATGAAAGCCAAGATACCGGACTGTGTCTGAATAAGGAAGCTGGATGGAATTAAAGAGTACTGGTGGACAGGAATTGCGTCGGAGTGTGAAGGTAATATGTTGGCATTTAGTTTCATTAACTTTAATGCGCCAGTTATTACACCAGTGCTCAATCAAGGTGAGGTGACTTTGGAGATTTAAGGATGCTATTTCGGGATCAGAGTTGGATGATAAGATTGCGGTGTCGTCAGCGAATGTTGCAAGAAAAGTATCGGGATGAACAGGGATGTCAGCAGTAAAGAGGATGTAAAGCACGGGACCCAAGACGCTGCCTTGGGGAACACCGGCTTTAACGGAGTAGATATTGGAAAATTCTGTTCCACAGCGAACTCGAAAGGAGCGGTCAGAGAGGTAGGATCGGAGGACTAGGTACAAGGACTGAGGTAAATGGATTTTAAGCTTGGAGAGCAGTCCGGAGTGCCATACCCGGTCAAATGCCTGTGCAATGTCCAGAAAGGCACCCGAACAGTATTCCTTGTTTTCTAGGGCTGAGGAAATATGATCAACAACTCGGAGTCCTTGTTGAACAGTAGAATGTTGAGAGCGAAAACCAAACTGATGGGAAGGGATATTTTGGGATTCTATAATGGGTAGGATTCGTTTCAAAAGGATCTTTTCAAAAATTTTTGAAAGGATTGGGAGTAGGCTGATTGGTCTATAGGATGTTGAGCTATTGAGAGGTTTTCCTGGTTTTGGGAAAAGGATAATAGTAGAGTGTTTCCATAACAGAGGGAAGTGGGTGGTGCGTAGGATACAATTGTAGATATATGTAAAGAATATGACTGCTTTGGATGGAAGTTGTCGAAGGATTTGAGGTGTAAGGAGATCATGTCCAGGAGCTTTACGGAGGATTAGTTTTTTTAATTGAAATTTTACTTCGGAAGGATGAATAGCTTTTGGGGGCAAGGAAAGTGGGATTGGTGATGTAAGGAGTTCTTCTACTGTTACGGTGTGGGCAGGATGGGATTCCGGATGTGAAATAAATGTATTGGATAGGTGAATGGCGAACTCCTCAGCTTTATCTTCGTCAGATGCTGCCCAGGAGCCATCACCTCGTCGGAGAGGATGGGAAATGCGGTGAGGATTTAGGATTTTTGTTGTGGTTTTCCAAAGGGAATTGTCGCGAGAAGAGAGGGAGGATAGGTAGGAGTTGAAGGATTGTGATCTGAAGGTGGCTAATTCCAGTTTTAATTGTTTGCAGTAGTAATTATAGGAGCAGCGGTCGGTAGGATGTCGGGTACGTTGCCATAATAATCTGGCACGGCGTTTGGTGCGGATTAGGTTAAGGAGGTGTTGGGGTAGAATGGTCTTTATAGGAATTCTGGAGGAGTCTTTTGGAAAGGAGGCAGTCCAGGCGGCTTGTTGGATTGTGGTAGTAAAGGAATTTACGGCACTATCAAGGTCATCGGGAGTTTTGAGGGATATGTTGAGATCAATATTATCGGAGATTATTTGGCGGAAAAGGTCCCAGTTTACTGGGCCCCTAATGAATGACGGTGGAGAAGGTTTGGGAACAGGTTCAAGTGAAACATTAAGGATTAGAGGACTATGGTCAGAGGAAAGTTCATTTAGACGTGTAATGGAACAATTGAGGGGACTTAAGCCGCTGTGGATAAAGAAATCAAGAAGATCAGGATTACGGTTGGGATCTGTGGGCCAGTAGGTAGGAGAGTTGGGGGAAAGGAGGTGAAAACGTTGGGAATTGAGTGCAGACAGCAGGGTTCGGCCACGAGAATTCGTGGTTCTGGAACCCCATTGTTGGTGCTTGGCATTTAGGTCTGCACCCAAGATGAAGTGATGTCCTAAGGAGTCGAGGAGAGAACTGAATTGGGCATTGGATATGGATCGGTTAGGAGGGCAATACGCTGATGCAAGAGTGACCGGAAAGGAGAAGGTTTTTATCACGATAGCGGTGGACTGTAGGAAATCATGTATTGGTAATGGGAGTACGTGATGGGAGAGGGATTGGTGTACAATTACAGCAGTACCGGCATGTGCTTTTCCGTCAGGGTGGTCAGTACGATATGTCAGGTATTGTGGTATATTGAAGTGCTGTTTAGTGGTTAGTCGAGTTTCAGTAATTAGTGCCACATCAATGTTCTTGTCAAGTAGTAAAGTAGATAGTTCGTCTGTATGATTTCTAACACCATTCGCATTCCAAAGGAGAATGGATATGGGTTTAGGGATGTGAGTCATTTAAGGATTTTTCAAAGGAGGGATGAGGTGAGATACGAGATTCGTGAGGAGTGATATGAGTGGAGTAACAAGGGATTTGAAATCGGTGAGGAAAGATGCTAACAAACTTGTGAGATCTGTTGCATTTGAAGGAGGAGGAATATGAGGAATTTGTTGTTGGTGGTTAGGTATATTAGGATGAAGAGGATTTTGAGGTTGGGTTTGAGGTTGTTGTTGTGGCAGGGCTTGACATTTATCGGTTAAAGTCTTACCTCTAAGTAGTTGGGAGAATGATACATCATTGTTTACAATTCTGGAAGGCTCTCTCTCTCTTCTTGTTCTTAGTGCTTCATCTTGAATCCGGTTTTTCTGGTGTCTGGTTTTGAGATTCTTGTAGATTTGGCAGCCTTTGTAGTTGGCCGGGTGTCCCTCCAAGCATAGGGCACATACTGCTGGATCTTGTATAGGTTTGGTGCACTCTACAGATTTGTGCTGTTCACCGCACTTCACGCAACGCGGCAGATGGTGGCAATATGTCTTCGTGTGGCCATAGGTCTGACAATTATGGCACTGCACGATGTCTCTCTTGGGATATGGCTTCTCAACTTTCACCATTGTGTAGTATATTCTTGTGATATCATATATTTTTTCGATACCTGGTGATGGCTCCAAGTCCACGAAAAACAATGGTAGTGGGATCCTATTTCGTAATCCTGGCTGCTCCCTACTGTACCGTAGATATAGTTTTCCATCAAAATTGAGACCCTAGTATCCGAGTATTTCAATTCTTTTGGATATTCAATTCAGGAATTTGACGTTCTTAAGACTATGCAATTAGGTTATTCCAACATTAAAGTCGAGTTCATTTTAACATTGTTTTTATTTCTAATAATATTTTTTTTTTTTTTTGTCTATAAAAAATGTATTTGAGCCTGTCAACTTATTGTTGACAATCAGCAAATTTGATGGCGATATATGAAATAATGATATGACAGGTATGGGGAAGGAAAGTACTCAGCAGTACCTCTTCCCTAACTTGTTTCAGTTACTTAGGTTGCTTAAGGAAGGAGATCTCTCATTAATAATATAATTAATTTTATAACTGTGTTTTTTACAATATAAAAAATATATCTTTTAAGAAATAGTTAATTCTTTGTTGATATTTATGTACTCTGAACCTCTGAAAAAATTTTGCAGCTGTAAATGATTATAATTTTTAACGAGTTAACAGTTAATAGGGAAGCAGTGGTACAAGATAATTGTCAATATTTGTGTTAATATTAGGCCAACGAAAACAAAATTTGGTTAAAACCGAGTTTGTAAACCCAAATTGCTTCATGATCATAACTAATGTCTTTTCTAATCCACAATGACCACGACGACACGGAATAAATGACAAACGCTGAAATAAGTCCAGAATATACCGAAACGTAGATGCGAAGATAACGTTATAGAGGTTTTGTTGCGGTTCTGTAGAGGGACTAAGTATGTTATGAACCTTTTGTATGTATGAGTTGGCCTTTTCACTATTACCACCCAGAACTTGTTTTCCGAACAGCAATTAGGAGATTGAGCTTGTCAGATAAAGTTACAAGTAAATTATTAATCGTTGGGAATTACTCAAGAGATTAATGGTCAACCAAATGGACTGTTAACAGATAATCTGCGAGGTAGGAACTGCCGTGGGATTTACTGAGAGAACCGTCTCCCGTTTATCGAAAGCGGTTTAGCTTTAAGTTGTCCAGTAATGACCAAAGTTGTAGCAGTTTAACTATCACGCTCGGTGGCCTTTTAATTCAAACTTTATAAAGCCTCTTCACCGTCTCAAATGCCATTAGCTACATTACCTGAAACTATACCTTTCAACTAAACAGAGATTGCTTTACAAATGAACTGAGGGAACCGTGGCTGTATTCAAATAATTTTATTAAACGAATAATACTTTTAGAGATATTTTTTACATAAAACATGGTAATATTTCACCATGTTAAGGAGGATAAGTCCGACTCGAAAGCCTCCTCCCCCCGCAGATCCGCTTATGCTGATGGTCAACCTTGCAAATATAAGTGGAAAGTTCATGGCTTCAACTAAAAATTTAAAAAATGGCAGCATCATATCCAATTTATTCATTAATAAATTAATTATTTTGGTTATTTGTAAATTGCCTAATTTTCATACGTATTTAATCTTTAATTTCAAAAATTTGTTCATACTTAGATTAGAAAGCGTTAACTATTAATAGAATTGACTTTTCAATTTTGACAGAATATCTCTGAAGTCTACCGGAACTATATTTGCAAAAAGAAAAACAAAATCTAAATAACAGTTTAGGAGAAAAATTAATTAAAATAAGAGGAGAAAAAATGAAGGACGCAATATTTTCCAAATTAAATATTTTAAAAAGAGCTTAAATTTAATTCAGAAAAAGTTTATCAGTAAGATCAAGTCATTCTTTTTTTGAACAAAAATATGTTTTCTGGGCAATATTTAAAATTATACTGGGCAGCAAGAAGTCGGATGGCCAAATGACCAACGACTGGCATAAGAGAAAAAAATTTTAATTAAACAAAATATTAATACAGAAGATATTTAGTGCGTAAAGAACAAAACTACACATCAACAATAGACAACCAAATCTTGATTTAGAGTTTCATTATAAACTACAAGCGTATTCTGAAAGGCAGGTAAGGAAAATGGCGACAACTGGTACACCCGCCAATGCAAGGGTGCCCAGAAGGAGGTTTCTCTCACCCAATGCCTTTTTATTCTCCTCCTCAAGTTCTGGGGTATGTCAGCTGTGGCATGTTTCTTATTCTTTGTCAAAACAATCAGATCATCAACGCCCGATCAACTAAATAACACTACTTTTATAAAATATTTCTTATAAATCTATTGTGATGTCCGTATAAAATCATTGGTAAAGGGTCGTTATATGTTGATCAACTCTTGGAAAGTAGAGATCAGTATGTAGAGTTTTGTTAGTCACATACCATGGAGCTTTTGTTATGAGTCACAATAATTTCGATTAGAAGGTTTGAAGTTTTTGTCGATGGGTCTTTTTAGCGATATCATATATTTTCATGTACCGTATCTGTAAACTATTTTTTAAAATCTGAAATTGCCTCGATTAACAATATTAAGAAGTCTATTATAAAATAAATAATAATTTTTTAAACTTTAATTTTGATAAGAATCAAAGATTTTTTAAAAATAAAAATTTAGATTTCTTTCTTTTTTTTATGAGTCGATATTCCTTTATATTGAAATTACATCACAAATTACTGTGAAATTTAGTTTAGTGGGTTTGAAGAAAAAAAAGAAAAAAGATAAACTAAAAACAGACACGTGTGTATAAGGGAAAAGAGAAAAGATGGCTTTGAGGAACAATGCCTCTAAGGAGGGTTGTAGTGAAAGATGGGCCCTCCGAGGCAGAAGGAGGGATCAAGTTAAGATCTTGAAGAATAAAGCACCATATAAAGTGCTTCGCCCGAAAGAGGATGAGGTGACGTAAATGGAGATCTTTTCGTGTCTTGAATTTGTAAGCGTATCAAGTCTCACACACCGTATGTATTTTGTTTACTTTTTTGTATTTTCGGTGATTTGGGAATTCATTTTTTTTTTTTTTTGTATAAATTAAAACTAATATAGATGTACAATATATGTACAAATGTAAACGAAAGATAAGTGAAGCAAAAAAAAAATATATTCAAAAACAGATTTTAAGTAAGAAAACGTTAATGTATATCATTAATACACGTGTTGCTTTTCAAATAATATAATAAAAATGAAGATCATCAGACCATTTTCTTTTCTTATTTTTTTTGAAAATTATAATATCTGAAATATTTATTCTTCTAGCACGAATTATTAAAAGGGAAAAATTCAGTATGAATTAATTATTAAGAATTAGGAGAGAGAAGTTTTCTGACATATTTAGTGCTGTAGTTGAATTATCGTAGCCCATTTCTGTAAATGATAAAAAGCTAAAATTGATATCGTCTAATAGATAAAATGTTTCATTGGAAAAAGTAAAAAGAATTTTTAAATTTGAAATGAAGGCGGAAATACAGTAAGCGAGTAAATTTCATCAATATTGAAAGTGACGATATCACTAGTGTTGCCCAAATGCGATATCACACATTCAGTCTTAGTCTTGGTCTTGGTCTTCGCAACAGTCTTGCAGTTACCTATTAGCTTATTAATATCGAGATATTACATTAATTTTTTAGATAGGAGAAACCTAACTAAGCCCAAATGAAAAATTAGAAGAGTTAAATTCAATACATGTAGTAACTAAAATTTTCAAGTATTAGTTACTATTTTGCCTCAATTTTTATATTAATTAAATCGATTTTTTTTCACTAGTCTTGGTCTTGGTCTTGGAATAGTTAAGCGGCCTTGGTCGTTAGTTGCAAAGTGCAAGACCAAGACCAATTTTGGGCAACACTAGATGTTACTAGGTATGGCCGAAAACTAAGCACTGGGAAGTTTAAATGAGATAACATTGTTCCTAATTATGAGACCAACCCAGTTTAGTTTGTAATATTAAACTGCATAAACTAAAAATTGTTTGAATCGAGTTAAAAACTGTAAATAATGAGTAGTCTTAAATAATGCAACAGATATAAATGACAATTAGAAAAATTTGAGAATTTTTTTTTTCATAATTTGCTACTTGATAAAGTGTAATATAATAATTAATTTTTTTATATTATATAATAATTTGAAGTATAACTAAATCCATCATCAATGATTCATTGCCAGCATTGTTAGAAATGACATTACAGTGAGCGGTCCTAAAGAATAATAAAAGAACCAATTATGGCAATTAGCCCGCCCACGTTTATAAACAGGATTTAACTCGTAGCGGGGCCAATCAATGATAATTGCGTTTGTACTGCTAATTGATAAATTGAAAAAGCCGGTTTCAAATAGATTTTAGACAGAGTATTGTATTTCAAATTGCCAGCAACTAAAGTTTTCATATATTAGAATGATTTTTAAATAACATAATTTGAATTTAATAGATGCATAGACACTCACATACCTAAACATATATGTATGTATATAATATTATAAATATGGAAAAAAATATTTATATGTATATAACATATTGTAAAAATTAGAACTATATATTTTTTTAATCTTTATTATACCGTTACAATAGAATAGTGTATATTAAAATTATATTTTTTAAATTATTTTCATTTGTATTCGCTTCTACCATAGGGGCCCATTGGCGGTAAGTTTGTAAATTCTTTAGTAATACTTGGCTTCGATCACTAACGGATCCAGGATTTAATTTTGGGAGAGGGGCTTCAGCCCGAAAACTTTTTTTTCTCATAAAAATAACGATAATTACTTACGGAAAAAAAGAAAGAAACTAACTACATCTATGAAATGGTGTTCAAGTGTTTCCTAAAGCCCTTTTAAATGTAATTACACGAACAATAATACTTTAAGAAATAATTTTTTCCATAAAACATGGTTATATTTTACCATTTTGGAGGGGCTTCAGACTAGAATTTACATATTATTTTGTATATATTTGGACGAAAGTGATTTTCAAGTACATTTTGAAGGAAAAAAAGGAAGAACGTAATGCTGGTGACTACATCCTCTTGATTGTCTAGCAAAATATCTTTTTATGCTTTGGATATCTTTTTGTCTCTTTTTTCGAATTAATTAACAAAGAAAAATAACAATTAATGGTGGAATGAATAATCATGGTAATGAGGGCTGAAACGAAATATAGATCAAAAAGAGAACACTGGTCTACATATTTTCCCGACTTATATCTTTCATAAAATCATATTTTTTTTCATTATTCTAAATAAAAACAATTTTAATTTAACGATGCTACTGAGATCTCAGGATATATATTTTTTTAAACAATTAATAACAGCTCAAATAACGGAGGGAAAATTTTATGGAACAGAACTGTCTATGTTGTCATATTATGAATTAAATATGGCAAAGTCTCTTAAATTTAGCTGTCCAAAGAAATAAAAAAAAAAAAAAAATGAAAATCTGGAAGCTAAAAATATCACTTTCGAAAGTTCAAGTTAAAAAAACAATATTCTGTGGTTTAATACAATTTCTCATTTAACACTCTGTCCTTTAAAAGATAGAATTGTATCCAAAAATAAATGAATCAATAAGTTAATGATTCTTCGATATAATTTCATGTACTTTCCAAATAAAATGAAAAAAAAAACAAATTGCTGCTAGCTAACATGCTACAAATCGCGAAGTTGGTAATTAAAAAGAGCAGCTAATGGCTGCAAAATAACAAAATTCTAATTATACATAGAAGTAATGAAGCAGTTACAAGTTGCAACTCCTTAATATTAAGATCGTATTTGGAAAGAAGTATACGTGTTATTTTTAGCCCTAAATAGTATTTGACATCTGACTGCAAATGGCATATAATATTTTTTTTTCGACTCTACTGACAAATGCGAAATATATATATATATAGTATAATTTTATTTAATATATTATTCAACATTCACCTCAAAGAATATGAATGCTTGAGGGGATGGTGGAGGTGTTCCTCCTAAACGACATAAGTCGCAGTTTCTTGGCAACGGAACCGGTGACCTTTGCGAGTTAACGCAGTGGAAGTAACTACTCCCTTTCACGACAAAACTTGATGATGAAAGTACTTAAGCTATCGAAGCACTTTAGCTACTTTGAATAAATAAATTTTTCAAGGGCGAAACGAAGTTTAATGGCGGAGCTGAAGATGCTTATATATTCTTCAGATCGCTTCCAACAAAAGTAATTTATGGGACATAAAGTCAATATTTTACTAACTCCCGTTAGATGGAGTTGAATAAATATAAAAATATTCATCGCATTCTCTGAATTTATTGAACGAATATGACTTCGATTTTATTTCTTTCAGGCCTTGAGCAGTTTTATAGGCTGAGTTTTAGTAGTGAGTTTTGTTATTCTTGACTGAGACAGACGAACGTACCTTTGTTATAGTATACCGCCTAACTAATGTAACAGTAGCAACCATCTGAGGCATAAGTTGGATCAAACAGACTGTACGAAATACATATCTGTGAGTGAGGTGTTAAAATAAAATAAGTTAACTACACATCAAGTGTTCTATGATCATTTGACAGATTTTTTTTATTGATCTTATGAAATTATGATATTTTAATAAAAAGTATCGTTTATCATATAAAATGTCACACGTCCAAAATTAGAGATATGTACTTTTTTTATTTTTTAGCTAAAACGATTCTGTGAATAAATAATGCTCGCAAAAGGATGATAAATGCATTTTTTTCAAATGGATGAGACATTTGTGAAAATTGTTTTTAATTGTGGAAACTTTATATATGTTATATCGTTCCTAAGATAAACTGGACAGATAACAGTATTGGGTCTTTATACCTAGTAATAAAAAAGTATGCAAGAAACATTTTTTTCTCTTCTCTATTTGGGGCAACAGTTAAGTCAAACGATAAATCAGTTTATAAATTTTCAATAAATTACTTTAAAACAAAAGAGATCGTTAATTAAAAGGGGACGTAAATGCTTTTAAGTGAAAATAAAAAATACATCAACCACACAATTTCCAAATAAACAGGGCTGAAACTTATTTTTTTTTTCCAGAGGGCAAGCTTAACATTGCCGTTCCTCCTTAATATATTTTATTATATCTATTTTAAATATTCTGTATAGATTTTTTTATTTTTTTAGAAATATAATAATCTGTCACGTGGACAATAATTACAGTGAAATATGAACACATTCACACCATGTATACAGAAAATATAAAATTAAAAAAAGGAAAATAATGATAAAAAAATATGCACATTAAAAAAATAAAATCACCTAAAGATAAGTAAATGAAAATACATAAAAACACAGTCATACCTAACTGTTATAGATTAGAAAAGTAAATAAAATCCTATCTGAATTAACATTAAGTAAATAGCAAAGTGTAGACATATCACAATAGACTGAATGTATCTATTGATCTTGTGATCTGTAAATCTATCAATTCTTATTTTTTATTAGATGATAATGGAATATCAGAAATATTGTTAGTCCGTGTATCTCGCATTCGGAAATACAATCAACCAGAGGTTTATTTTATTTTTTTTCAGAAACTCAAACAACAACATATCGAGTATATATTCATTCTATTAATATAAATAAATTGAAACTGAGTCATTCTAAATGGAGGATTTCCAATTTAAAACGATAAACAATAAAATTAATTGTACCTGATCAAACAAAATCCTTAAATTCATTTATTTGAAAGCTATATAGAAACATATCCTCTGGCCGAGACAATGTATAATTGAAATGTTTAAATACGTTGGCTATTATGCTCCTCTTCAATTCAGATCATGTTTTATTAAAAAAAAAAAAAAATTGAACTTCCTAATATCACTATTAATTACTTCGGAATGGAGTACTTAAAAAATCATATAGTTTTAAGTACAGCGATTCTTGCAATAATACTAAGAATTAGAGTCATTGTTTATTGATACCAACGATTAAGATTTCAATTAAGTTTGTGCCCTTGAACTCAAACTCGGGTTTTCAAGATCCATTATAACTTATATAATCACCCTAATCCTCTGACTCGGTCAGCATCTAGCTCCAACCATCCGTGTAATCCTCCACAAAGATTAAAGGATCTCGAGATCGCTTGTAAATACGCTGTCGAGAGCCCTGCAGAGGCCAGCTCTAATCAAATCCAGTAGAGATCTCGCTTTATTCCAAAAACCCACTGGATTTCAATAATGTAGTCTGTTTGACGTAACTAAAGCCTCTGTTATATTAATTCGAGATCTTGCAGATTGTATAGAGTAAGATTGTGATGAATACAAAAGAAACATTTATCAAAAGGTAAGGAGTTAAGATTTGAAGTACAACTACACAGATGCTAACTAGGTTTATTAAAGGACGGGGTGAGGAAAAACTCGCCTCAACAAAAAAAAAAAATGGAAAATAGATTTTTTTTTCATTGGGTAATATTTTTTTTTATAAGTAATCAGACATTTAATTTTAGGATTATTATTTTGCTGTTAATTGAAGTGTGAATGAGCTGCTACTCTTACTATTACTTTGTCCTTGGATGTGACAGATTGTAACATTTCTTAATAAAGAATTGATAAAAACTAGAAATTAAAACCAAATATTTATCTTATGTATAAACAATAAATTATCTTTATAACGCACGTGCTTCATCTACTAAATGTGAATAATAAAAAAACTATAGATAAATGTATTAGTATGGGGGAGACTGAGTAAAGTTTTGACGATTCTTAACAATGTTAAGACTAATGAAGGAATTTCCACGTTACAAAAATAATGACTTACAAAAAGTAAAAATTTATATTATATTATATTCAAATACTGCTAGCTTGTAGCAAGTAGCTGATCCTGTTTCCAGTACTTGAATACCTTCAGTGCTCGAAACAACCTGATGATGACCCAAATGTTTGGGCTGAAACGTCGACACCAATAAAAACCTTATAATGACTGGGTCCTGAATATTTATCACCCATGATATGCAGGATAGTCGATAAACTTCCTTAAATTATTCTTTATTTCCATTCTTTTTCATAAACGATACGGACTCCTGTCTGAAAGAGGACTATAACTGGATTAGTGTTGCCCAAAATCGGGCCAAAACCAAGACCAATACTAGTAAAAAAAAATCGTTTTTATGAATAAATGAAAGGAAAAATAGTTACTAATACTCGAAAATTTTACTAAAGAATTGGTATAAACAAAATACTTTTGCATTTAACACTTCCAATTTTTAATTTGGGCTTAGCTAGTTTTCCTCAACCTGAAAAATTACAGTAATATCTCTCTATAATAATAAGTTAATATATAACTGCAAGAATCTTGCGAGACTCCTGCGCAAGACCAAGACCAAAATCAAGACTGAGTGCGCATATCAAGGATTGTTTTGGTCTCGCATTTTGGCAACACTAAACTGGATTTTCCAACAATACGAGAAAACGAATAAAATCAGGTTAAGAGATCTTCATAGGTGAATTATGGCATTTAAACTCCAGGTAAGATATGCATCTTGGGTAGTATCACTAAGCTTCATAATAATATAATTAGCCTTCCTGATTGTCACTATTTTTATGACTAATAGGAATCAATTCCTAATTAATTATTTTTTATGAATTGAATTTAAAAAAAAAAACTTGGGCAGGCGCATCACGTATACCATGCTGCATAACAAACTATCTACGAATTGATTAGTGACCAAAAGTCGTTGTCAAACGTTTCAATCGAAGATGCTGTCTGCATGCTTGTTTGGAACATTTACATCGTTAAATATTTTTTTAAATTATATTTTTAGTTTTAAACGATCCATCAAACAATTTGATGAAAATCCTTAATTCAGGCATTATCCATTGATTATCTTGTTCTGCTATCCTGGCACTCGGTCCAAAGACTTCATGACTGAGTGAGCTCCGACCTTAATACTCCATTGTTTACTGCTCACAGGATATTATCTGCTAAGTCAACAATGAACTTGGATGCCATTATGTCCCAGCCCCGAGCGGGCAAAATGCCCTCTCCCTTTATTGTACAATGAAATTTCTATTATGATTCTTCCAGGAAGTCTAAGCGTCTGGAAAGTGTCCTACTTGCCAAGATGTAGAAATATATGGATGATGAATACTATGGTTGATGATCCCTGATGTTTTCCCATGAAATAAAACTCATAAAGGAAACTTGATTATTCATATATATGTATTATCCAATAATATGAATCAGTAACCAGATTTAATTATTAGCAAAGGGGTTTTTATAAACTAACTTTCATTGAGCTAAATGAAAGAGCTTGGCAATTGATTGAGGAGGAAAAAACGCCGGTGAGGCTTGAATACTAAACACAAGCTATTCACAATTAGTTGATAGATTTAAAAGATATACCCTCAGACGTTTCATAGGGTCAGTTACAGGGAAATATTGTATAGTGAAAAAGAAAAAATGCAGAGTTACCTGAGCTCTGCAATTAACCGTTCTGTTGGTGAGGTAAGACTAGAGTAGACCTAAGGGCAGATGGAGGTACTAATGTCCTGGAAGATCTCAGGAAACTGAGAATAAGTTCAAATGCACAGGACCGAAAAAGATAGAACTTGGAGATTGAGAAGGCCAAGGATCGATTTTAGTATCTGTCTTGCCAATATAAGAAGAGATAATCAGAACACGTAGGGTTCGAAATTCATCAATGAAATTTGGCTAATGTCATTTTCTCGATGACCTTTGAATATATCTATATAACATACTTCAACGGAAAAAAGCTAGAAAAAAAGTAGTAAAATTAGGTTCCGAATAAATCAAAAAGTATACACTTTTTTTTTAATATTGTGATAAGATGTTTTAAAGGTATTTAAGTTCCCTAAAAAACGAAAAGAGTTTCCTCCAAATCAGAGCTCTATTAGTAAAGATATCGCGATTTCTTTTTTCTTAGAATTAAATGTTTTTGTTCTGAACATATCCATGTTAACTTAAATTTATTTTAATGATTTAAAACACAATTCTTGCCCGTGTATTACTGCCAGAATTTTTCGCGAGTAAAAGATAAAACAATTCTGATTATTTTTTTAAAATAAAGTGTATCAGAGGATTTTTAATTTAAATAAATATATTTCATCGTGTGGTAGATGTAGTCTCCTCTGCATTGGAGCGCGGAATGTACTGCACGGGAGTCTTTCTCGACGTTGAACAGGCGTTTGATAGAGTCTGGCATCCGGGACTGATGTACAAACTCCGTGAATTCCTACCACCTACATACTTCCTCATTATACGTTCCTACCTTACTGACAGATACTTCAAAGTCAATCATAACAATGCTTATTCATCTCTTTTTACTCAGTCTGCCGGTGTTCCTCAAGGTAGTATCCTAGGTCCTATCCTTTACACAGTTTATACAGCTGACATCCCAACCCAATCCAACACTGTCATCACCACCTATGCCGATGACACGTGTATCCTATCAGTTAATAACGATCCTTTAATTGCATCCCAAACTCTTCAATCACATATCACAAGCCTTGAAGAATGGTGTAAAAATTGGAGAATAAAAATAAATTCCAACAAATCCCATCAAATCACTTTTACCCTCCGTCGTAAACCTATGACCTCTTGTCCTACAGTATCCTTCAATAATACTCCACTTATTCCTGTTGAGCAAATCCGCTACTTAGGACTCCACCTTGACAAACGACTCACTTGGAACCCCCATACCAGACTGAAACGACTAGAAACCGCCCGACGTTTTCGACTACTGCAGCACTTACTAGACAAACGATCTAAGCTTTCAATCAATTATAAACGACTCGTATATATGACAATAATAAGACCTATTTGGACTTACGGAATTGAGCTTTGGGGCTCCACTAAACCATCGAATTCCTCTCGTATCCAATCCTTACAATCCAAAATCCTTCGTAAAATCCTCAACGCTCCTTACTTTGTCACAAATAAAATCATCCATAAAGACCTTAATGTTCCATATGTTTCCGATCTGGCCCAATCCAGATACCTTTCCTTCCATAACAATCTGCAGAATCATCCGAATCCTCTCGTTTCAAACCTTGCTTCCTCCTCGATCCCTGATAACCCTCCGAGGCGTCTGAAAAGAAGATGGCCTCGGGATCTTCTAATATAGAACTTTAATTTGAGTTCTACCAATGGGTAGTTTCTCTTCATGTTGTACATGCCATGTTACAAATTTCTCATTTACTTATTGTATTCTATATGTAATACAGTTGTAAATTCCATTAAAATAATAAAAAAAAATAAAAATAAAAAAATAAATATATTTACATTCACGTATACCATTGTGATACTATTTATATTTAAATATTAAAGTAAAACATTAAACTAACTGAATATTTTTTATTTAATTTTTAACTTGCTATGATACCAGACTGAAACGACAAGAAACCGCTCGTCGTTTCCGATTACTTCATCACTTACTAGATTAACGCTCTAAACTTCCAATTAATTACAAAAGACTCATATACATGAATATAATAAGGCCTATTTTATCATTATAATCCAAAATCCTTCGTAAAATTCTCATTTAAGACATAAGAATGAAATTGAACAGAAACTTTGCGCGCTGAAGTACATTTGCAATATTCGAATATTGCAATGCTACGGCTTCATAAGAAACATGTATTTTTATTATCGAAGAAATAAGCACACATTCATTGTTCTAATTATCTCAGATTCCGTGAAACATGTTATCCACACTCTTTAATTTACTATCAAGATAATATTTTACATCCCAAGAAAGAATATCTAACGTAAACTTGAAGATCCTTTAGGGGAAGCCTTTAAAAGACCTAAAACAGCTTACGCATGTTACTACGAGCTATGATTCATTCTACAACCGCCACACCTCCAATATACTCATACCAGACCTCCTTGAACCCTGAACTGGCAAACCCTGCTATTAGAGTTTGGTAACTGTTTGAACACATTCTGAAGGTCTCTAAGCTTAAAATGGGATACATCACAATCGATATTCCCTCGATCTAAAATGTTGGCACATAGGCTATTCTATATGTATATATCCTGCTTATTAAAATAATCGTTATTTTAATGCTTATTATAATAATTATTAAAATTTTTTTATTGTAACATGTGTCTGGGACTGACACCCCTGTAATAATCATAACAAGGCTTAGCGAACTCGAAGATTCGATGCTTATACCATTAATCAATGTCTACATTCTTACAGTCACCGGGCGCTGTCTAAAAAATCATATAATTTTAAGTACACCGATTCTTGCAATAATACTAAGAATTAGAGCCATTGCTCATTGATATCAACGATTAAGATGTGTCTGGGACTGACACCCCTGTAATAATCATAATAAGGTTTAGCGAACTCGAAGGTTCGATGCTGATACCATTAATCAATGTCTACATTCTTCCAATCACCGGGCGCTGTCTAAAACCAATTTATTCGCCTTAATTTAATCATCTCAATTATATTAACAGGGTACAGTTGGCTCAATTCAGCGTTGTGTAACCGCCTAAATTCTCTGGTCGATTCATCCTTTTTCGGTCCAAATATTCTGCTCAATACTTTTTTTTAAAAAACTCTAAGACTCATCCATTAATGTAAGCGGTCACATTTCGCATCCACGAAGAAACATAGGAAAGATGATGGTTTTGTAAATTTTGATTTTCAAGTTTCGGGACAGCAGCTGGAAGCTAAGTAGTTTGGCAAATGATGAATAGCAAGTATTTCTCGCCTTTAACCTAGGCTTAACTTTCTCTTCAATTTCGATTTTTCTTGTTATGGTATGCCCTAAATACCTAAAATTCCCTACATGTTCAAATGCATTTTCTTCAATATCTGTAACACTGAAATCGTCGCCATTTTTGTTGCTAACCATACATTTTGTCTTATCTACATTTATTTCGAGCCCCAGGTCTTTACCTGCTTTATTCAACGTTGTTGCATTTAGTTTTGTGGTTTCCGAGTCCTTTATTCTGTCGGACACCCATGTACAAAAAAATTGTTAAAGTTTCCTAGAATAATCTTCACTCATAAGAACCTTTCACCTAAAAAAAATTATTAATTAATATTATCAACATCGATAATATTTGCCTGTATTTCTCACTGTTTGCCTGTATTTATTCTCTGTATCGACCGACAGATTATTCAAAATAATGAGGTTATATAGGCCAAACGGCCCAATATTTTTTGTAAGCCGCATTTTTTCTCGATTTTGTGATCAAACTATCTTACGATCAAAGTGGAAAACAAATGTGTATTGACGAGTTCTTAGTACCTAATTAAATAGACAAATTCTGTCTATCTCCAGATTGAAAACGCCCCATTTGCAAGAATTTTCGTAAATAAAATACTTGTAAGACACATTGGGATGAAGCTAATTAGTTTCAGGCGGATGTTCACAATTTGAAATAAATAGGGTCTGTACCAAGGACTATTATGGCAGATGGGAGTAGAGAAATAAAGCTTAAAAAAAAAAAAAACTAACATGGAACCCACATACCGGACTTAAAAGACAAGAACTTAACCGACGATTTGGCCAGTTATAAAGACTACTTAACAGAAAATCTAAGCTCTCAATTGAAAACAAACTATTAATATACAAGATCATACTGAAACCCATCTGGACCTACTGAACTTGAACTGTGGGGGACAACTAAATTTTCGAACATCAAACGCATCCAATCCTTCCAGTCTAAAGTCTTCCGTATAATAGTCAGTGCTCCGTATTATGTTACGAACAAAACCTTATATCATGACCTTAACAACCCTTATATCCTTGACGTTACTCCATCCCGTTTTACAAATTTTCATCAGAACCTAATTCATCATTCTAATCCCTTAGCACAATCCTTATCCAGTTCCAGTCATCCATACAATCCTCCTCAAAGGTTGAAGCGGCAGTGGCCTCGAGTTCATTTGTAAATAAGTCACTTGAACGCTTCTCCACACAAGTCATGAACGTATGTTGCTTTAGTGCCCTCTCTTAGTCTCCACTGGATTCCCATCCTAGTGATGCGGCTGAGAGAGAAGCGCTGGGATTTCTCGGAGTCTTGCCTTATCCTCCACACGTGGGGGAAAAGGAAAAAGGACTCCGGAGCTCCCTCGGCTGACTGTAAATATTGTAAATAAGTATGAATGTGTTTTTAATTTTTTTATTTAATGTT
Organism: Nezara viridula; assembly: GCA_928085145.1. Classification (NCBI taxonomy): domain Eukaryota; kingdom Metazoa; phylum Arthropoda; class Insecta; order Hemiptera; family Pentatomidae; genus Nezara; species Nezara viridula. Next base: position 61,019,057 of record OV725079.1, on the reverse strand, counting down.
GTCTCATGGTTGATTGATTCTGTTATTATGGTATGATTGTGGTTTATACATCCTAAATACTCAACGCCCTTAAATGAGGAAAATGTATTTTTTTTCCTCAATAAAAAAAACATTGTTAAAAAAATATTCAAAGCAAAACTTTCATAACTATTGCACATTTAATAAAATGTAATTTATAATTATTATCTTTCGTTAGCCTAATGTTTAAATAAACTCGTCATTAATTAACCAACAGAAAAGTCGCCCACAGAATCCAAATTAAACAAACAGCCCAACCGCGCCCCAGGGCTGGTAAGGCAGAGACCCGAAAAGTAGCTTCATAAAATATTAAAACAGCTTCCTACCCTTCCTGACCAATGAAGGATGCCTCCACCACTATCCGGAATACCAATGCGGGCAGTTCTTTTAGAAACATTTACAATGTTAGATCCTTCTCCGATCTACGGCTTTGTATCTTTTATGCACCCGCTTTCTTTAAATATTAATATCAACGAAGACTGTACTACTGCAGTTCATAAATATAAATAAGGAGAATATAACAAGATTTTCAGAGGAAGGCAAAATGTTTTAACGTTAAAAAGGCAACGAACTTTAATCAGATATTTTTCTAATTTTTCGTTTGTTCAGTTGTTCTCATTATGTCACTATTTTAAACTATTATTATACTTAATTTATATATAACTTCGTTTTAATCGAAACCTCCGTTTAATCATCAAAACATATTATCCTTATACATTATTATCCTTATACAAAACATATTAGGGGGTTTCGATTAAAAGGAAGTGTTATATAAATTAAGTATGGTAATAGTTTAAAATATTGACATAATGAGAACAACTGAAAAACCGAAAAATTTGAAAAATACCTGATTAAAGTTCGTTGCCTTTTTAAAGTTAAAACATTTTGCCTTCCTCTGAAAATCTCGTTATATTCTCCTTATCTATATTTATGAACTGCAGTAGTACAGTCTTCGTTGATATTAATATTTAAAGAAAGCGGGTGCATAAAAAATGAGAATAAAAGAATTTTCGTGAAAATTTGGAGGAAAAAAGAAATAAAAAAAAAGGCCTTTATATTTAAGAAAACAATTACTATCATTGATATTGAGATTGTAGTATTCTATATACATATACAATTTAAGAAATGTTTTTAGAAATAATGTTTTTATGCGACTAATGTTTTGTTTTTAAAAAAGAAAAGAAAATTGAAAACGGCTCTTGGAGCCGAAACATAACATAAAAGGCTGTGAGGTTAAAAAGGGATATATAGATTAAATATAATAACTATTTAAAAAATCTCAATAAAGAAATATGAATAACCAAAATAAGGTTGTTTATCTTAAAATATTATATTACATTCGAGTATGTATACACGAATAGTAAATATTGAATATATATATGCACACATGAAGATATATATTAAAAAAATTCAATATTCAATATTATTCTTTCTGATCTGAGCTATTAAGTGACCTATAGAACACGTTCTTCCATACTAGGTGCGGTACTGCAGCTAATTATTAAAATTTGCCAACTCTGGAAAATAATAAAAATAATACAATTAAAACTGAAACGAAAAGTACACATTATGGATGCAAACTTTGTAACTATATAAAACTTCAATGACAATAAGCAGTACCTACATACATAAAGAGTATTATTTTGTTTAAAAATTGAAATGTTAGAAACATCACCTTAATTTATGGATTTTAGAAAATTGAAACTATCATCTATTACTTACAATACTGGGAGCGGACTAACGTATGTGCAGAACTAAAGCATCCTAATAAGGTGAAGATTATGGGTTCGAATACAGGTAAAGGAGACTATTAACTCTAGCATTAATTCTCCGTCCTCTCTCCTGGTCCGGGAAAAAACCAGTATGGTCAGAAAATGTGGTGGTGGGGAAAGAAAAAAATCTTGCAATCCTAAACTAATTCTCAAAGTTTTTACTCTAGAAGGCAATATAATATGTCTTCTATATAGCAATATGTCCCCTCCAATGTTGTCTTGAATACTGATCTATAAACTAGAACCATTATATAAAGAAATTAGTTTGTCTTCCTATGCTTTATTCTGAGGGTGGTCAGCTTTACTGAACTAGGACGGTCGATTAAGTCTAAGTGATATAACCTTGCAGTTAGGTTCACATTCTGGTGTACATGATGGTCTTTAGCTTTCGAGGAATATTCCCAATCGCAGAACAGCAGCGAATCTTTGATTAAGTTTCCACACAATTCTCCGATCATGGGCAATAATGGAACATTGGCATTTATCCGATTGGGCCAAAAAATGATTCCAATCCTGAATGATAAAAATAGACCTTTAAATCTCTTAGGACGATTAATGAAGTTCGGTTGTTAGTCCACAGAAGGATTTACGTTGGATTAAAAACTATAATCCCTTAAAATTTACGATATTTCCTAAATAGTTATTTGAAATAATATGAGCAATGATTGGAACCATAAAAATGTTAATAAATTTTACTATGATTACTATGAATGATTCTCATAAACATTATAGATCCACTAGGGCGGAAGGGAGTCTATAATGGTATGCATAGAGGCGGCCCAGCTGTGGGACCTGAGGCACAATAAATTCTTCCTTGGCAACAGGCTCCTGCTTCCAGTTCCAGCTCTGGAAATTTGTAACGAGGCAGCCGGGGAATTCTCCAACATCTACCAACACCACTCTTGGGGAGAGTTCCCAACTCCTCTTAGGAATACTGAATTCATTTACGAATACATGACTATTAACTATTACGCTAAACTTAAGTACAAAGCGATTGCATCTTCGTCATAAAGGGCTGACTACAGTTAATTATTTATTTATTCTTTAAAAATACATTTCTTTATTGAGTAACATTAAATTCTGTCACATTCAAGGACTCTATTAATTAGTAAAATTATTAAGCCATTGTAGTAATAATGATAGCTCATTCTATGAACGATAAATAAAAATAAATTAAACAGTAACATTAAAATAATAGTTGAATTCGCCAAAAAGTCCATCTAAAAAGTTACTTTTACTCGTAGGTGTTCAAACAAATGACGCATTAGAATCATGTAAAATTCATTTAAGACAAATTATAATTTAAGCCCAATTACTGTTAATTTTTAATTAACAGAACCTTTTTTAAGAAGTTGAATATATAAAAGTTAAACTTGTATTTTAGGAACATTATACCTCAAATATTTTACAGCAACAATTAAAATGGAACATTTCAAAAAAGTTCAATAAACCTTTCAACCCGTGGATTATCCAATATAATATTTTCTTGATAGTCTACTGAACACACAGTTGGTGAAACTTCATACCTTACAACGATTGTTAAAGTAACAATTAACTTAATATGTGTTTACTTTGTCCCACTGTAATATATCCCTCCTGCTTATTAGTTAAGTAATGAGCCACAGCTATCCCTCAACTTACATAATCCATTATTGTACTCTCTAAAGTCCTATTTGTTTGGTGCAGAAGGGACTTGGTTTGTAGTTTTCCCATTTACTATGAGTTTAGGAGTCTGTTTCTGAGATAAATCCAAGTTGTATATTTTTTATTTTTATATATCTTATTTTGGAAATAATATATTATGCTTCAATTAAGGGCATTGAATATTAGAGATATTTGAGACTCATTTCTTTTTATTTTTATTAATAATAATAATAATAAAAGGCTTAGCGAAACCGCAGAAAAAATAATAATAATTTCAAATATGTTATCCAGAATATTTCTATTTGTATGCACGCTATTTATATACCTTTTCAATTTACCTTATAGTTAATATCTCATCCATCTCATTTTCATAAAGTATATGCTAATTAGTTGTCAATTGTTTAAAAAATAAGTCTAAATGAATTGATCAATAAGCTTTATCTTCGGGACCTCAAGGGATACGCATATTATCCAGTATTACACGGAATTAAAGTAGCTTTATCCGTCCTACCGCCGCACACTGGGATTCATTTAAATAGTATTTAAATCTCTACTTTTTTTAGAACTCCAAAAACTAGATAAACTGTTTTATTGATATCTTGTGACGTTAGTGGAGTTCCCGAGAACATTATCAGTTGGCAGAATATACATTTTTCACAGTTTTATTGAATAGTTCAATTGAAAAAAATAAAATAGATTAACCGATGTCGCAAGTTTTCCCTTACTAGTCCCACTGTGGGCCGTCAGTATTTCCTTGCTACCTTCCTGTATCAGGCTATTAGAACTCAGCGACCCTCATATATTCTACAAAGCATACAGTTTAAATACTCCATTCAAACCCGTCCCGCTAGATCCCAAACGTCTGACGTCTATCCCCCTCACCGAACTGCTGCGTTCAACGAATCCTTTGAAATTCAAGTCTTTAGAAATCTATCCCTACCGAAATTCAACAAGAAAAGTCTGTTTCCTCTTCCAAATCTCTTCTCTTTAAACATCTATTCCATTCCCAATCCGATTGATAATGAAATACACGCGATAGCCTAAGTCGTCCTCTCAAAGTAATCCTCCCCAGATACTATTTTGTTTATTTTTTTCTCCGTTTATTTTATATTCATGTATGTTTTTTTATTTTTTTCTATAACCTGTATTTTACTTCATTTTCTCAATTATTTTGTCATTTTTAATTTTGCTTTTTGGACACAATAATATGTTTATTAATATTCTGTATTTATAATTTGTTTTAAAGGGACACTAGTCCAAGGATAATAAAGAAATTTTATTTATTCATTCATTCAAATTTAAATAAATATTTTCAAATATTTTTTTTTTATTTCATTTTTTTATCAAATATTTGAGATGGATATTTATTCCCCTTGGCACATTGTATAGGCCTTATATTTTTTATAAGTTGAACTTTATAAAATATACCATCTTTTTTATTCTAACCATTATAAAACCTAGATTCTAGATCCTAGAACTATTTTTTTTTTTTCTGTTCTTCCCTATCTCGCCTTTTAGGCTATACGGGATTTTCCCGGACCAGAGGGTGAGTGCGGGGAATTTAAAATCCCCTCTGGCACCGGGACACCAACTCGTGACTATTTTCATATCATAGAATCATATATCCGGTGGCCGAGCAACGGCGGTGGAGTGCACACGCGTTAGCCCATTCGGCCACCCCGCCCTTTTATCCTAGAACTATTATAACTATTCCTCATAAATAATATCTAAAATAATAAATGAAGGCTATATTATAATTTTTAAAACTTAAACACGTGATACGTATCCCATTGTAAACATCAAAGAAGATTTTGCCAAGAATTACTGTTTATCTCGAAAAATCGTACATTTTAGGGTTTCATAAAGTAAAGAGTTTTAGAGTTTCATAAAATTTACCTTTCAAAACAGAACTGATCCGGTCTATATCCATTGAATTTTGAAATCATCCGAGTCTTGAAATCTCCTACTTTTTTCAAAGACTTTTATTGTTAGCATAACTAGATTTTAGTTAATAAATTTGTTTAGTTAGTCATTAAATATATTATATATTTATATTTTTAATAATATATCATATATTAAATGCATTTATATTAAAGTAGTTAGTTAGTCAATTTGGTTAATTGACAGTCGCCACTTCTCCATGAAGTCACCTTTCGTTTGATACCTCATTGACCAAAATCCATCCCTAGCTTATTATATATAGTGCGGATATGATAAATTTACGGAATAAACCATAATTCAAACCATGTAATTTATTCTTTGTTGAAAACATTATTAACATTGAAAAACATTAACCAAAAGCTAAATATCTCATGACTTTTGATAAATTAAGTCCTTCGAGAAGGCCTTAGAGACCTAAGAGAAAGGAAGACCTCAGGTGAATTTAGGGGGAGCAGGTGTACCTCAGGGAGTTAGCAATGGCTATTTATTTTACGCCTCTTCACTCTGACTTTATCTACAACAGATGAGTCTATTTTAAGTATTTATCTATTTTCTCATAAATAATTATAAACAAATAATAATTTCAGATGAGAATCAAATCTAAACTCCATCCATTCTTGGCGAAAAACTAAATAAGAAGGAAAGATAAGCATCCTATCGTTAAACTGACGGTATTTATGATATTAATTGGTAAATTTATTATTTTTTTCTCAATTCCAATAACTTACTTACTGTTTTAAATTTTTCAAGATGGAACATTCGTTATGTTCTCATATTATTTAAACATTTTTTTTTTCAGTTTCCATCGCGTCAAGCTGAACTCGTCAATGTGAGAACTAGGTACTGATTTTATTTTTTCAATTAGTCTACATATTTTAATCGAATACTTAATGGTTGACCCTTGTATATATTAGAGGAAGGAGATGGTCCGGGGTGGCGGTCATAAAGAAACTCAAATAGCGGAAAAAATATTTTATTTCAGGTCAACGTTTCGACCTGATTTTGCAGGTCTTATGCAGGGGGATACGTTCAATTAGGAGTTTCAGTTAAAACACCTAACAAATAAAAAACAGGGTTTTAACTGAAACTCCTTGCTCAAAGCACCCACCTGAAGAAGACATGCAACGTAGGCTTGGAATAAAATAGTTTTTACACTATTTGAGTCTCCCTTTATTGAGTTTATGGCCGTCAACCCGGACCATCTGCTTCCTCTACTACGTATTTTAAATATTAAATAAAATACTTGATATTTATATTGATAAATATATAATCGATTTTGGAGAAAAGGTGGGTGTGACATACATGACATGTATGCTAAATATCAGTTTCGTCCCATTTTTGGTTTTTGAGACAGGCTATTCACCCATACGCAGACTTTTTTTTACTACAAACATTTATTTTCATTGAAAATTCTAATTCGAAATCTTTCACGATCGCAGTAGTTTCATAGGTAAGTGAAAGTAAAAAACAAATTATTTTTTGTAACCTATCTAATATAATTATAATATAATCTGTTGCATCCGAAATATAATTAACTTGATTCAAATTTCAAGATTGCAAAAAAAAGTTAAGTAATTGTTTAATTCATCAAATACTAATCATACTGAAATTATAAAAATAATTATTTGTAAGGCAAAGAGATAAAGATGGGCGAAGCAATCCACCAGGAAGCCTCTACGCAATAATCAATTCCTTGATATTTGGCATGGTAGGCCAAAAATCAGTTGGCTAGATAAAAAAATATGCTGTAAAGCAGCGGGCAGATTACTGGAAAACAATACCCTGCCTGGTCAAAAAGGAAAAATATCCGGAAATATAAAAGTAATATTTTAATCATTTTATCATCATATTTATTTTATTATTTTATGAGCCTTTCAGTTCAGAATGTCCAACTCCAATTTCAATCTTTTTTAGTGAAGTCATTTAATGATATTTCTAGTTAAAAAATTTATAATATCTGCACAGATAGTGAGTAAGCTGATTCCAGAGTAGGTGATTCCAGAGAAATATAGAAATGTGATTCAAGCTATACATTTTCCTACTAAAAATATTAAAATTTATGAGGAGTTAGTCGAGGGTGCGGTCAAATAAATAAAAAAAATTAAAATATATAAATTATTTTAATTTTTGCCGACGTTTCGACCCCCTTTGCAGGTCGTCTTCAGGGCGTAGGCTGTGTGGGAAGGGGGCGGGGTGGCCGAATAGGCTAAAGCGTGTGTAACAGCACCGCTAGTTACTTGCCAACCGGAGTAGTACTTAGTTACTTGCCGCTAGTTACTTGCTAGTACCTGGCAACCGGATAACAGAGATTTGAGATGATATAAAAAGTACGAGTTCGCGTCCCGGTGCCGGAGGGGATTTTAAATTTCCCCGCCCTCACTCCCCGGCCCGGGAAAATCCCGTATAGCCTAAAAGGCGAGGTAGGGAAGAACAAAAAAAAAAAAAAAAAAAAAAAAAAAAAAAAAAAAAAAAAAAAAAAAAAAAAAAAAAAAAAGGGCGTAGGGACGACCTGCAAAGTGGGTCGAAACGTCGGCAAAAATTAAAATAATTTATATATTTTAATTTTTTTATTTATTTGACCGCACCCTCGACTAACTCCTTCTCATATTATATCAACGGTCAACCATCTCTACATTATTAAAATTTATAATAGAACATGTTAAAATTGGAGTTAGTCGTTCTGTGAATTGAAATGGTCTTATTTATGTTGTTCATTATTACCATTGATGTATTATTGTATAACAAGAATTAAAATATTTGGCTCAACTTGATATATATCCTGAGTTAGAATTAGGAATTTCAACATTTCGAATTTCGACCTTAATTTTGCCGTTCCTTCTTTCACATCTCGCTGTGAATTAAAAGCATTTTATGTAGTGTGTTTCAAAATAATAGTCATCATTAGACCATATTAGCTAGTGACATTGTATGAATTAATGTCTAGGCAATAAAAACGTAGTAATAAACATTTGTTACATAAGCTAAAAATAAAGTTTTCTAGAAATTCCCCGCCCCTACTTCACTCTATTCACACATTTACTTGACATGTGAACCTCTTTTCCTATATCTCAAGGCAATGACCCCGCAAGCGTGTGATACCACCTCTTGAAACCACAAAGGTCTGTAATATTACACTCTTCTTTCAATACATTGTATGGCTACTATACAACTATACACTCCATCAAAACATTTTTGTTCATTATAATAGTTCCATCAAAGTAACTACAGTAATTTAATTAGAATTGAAAATATTAAATGAAGTACACAAATAAATCAATCTAACGTCCATTTTAAGAAGTTATGAAGCAAGCAGAAACTTCCCGCAGTTTTCTTGAGAAAAGAGGGCATTCGTCAACAATATCCAATTAAGGTGGCAGTCAGTACACGTGTGGACTCCCAAGAAAATTGGAGTGGAAGAAAAATTCCCTTCTCCGGTTGTCAACATACGTATTTACTGAAAAAATAAACAGAGTTCGTTGAAATATGGTAGGTGCAAATCTCAGGTTGACTTATTTACAAAAATAAAGAAACAATATTTCAATGGACTATGCCATTATCAAGATGTATTACAAACAATCTGATGAAGTATTTTATTTTATAATAAATTCGACGTCTTTAATATTCTTGAATATGCTGATGTTATGTTTATCAGGAGGGAGCTCATATTCTTCTTATTATTATTATATTCAAGAATCTATTATATTATAGATAGAAAGTAATCTTTACTCTGGGACGAGGTCCCTTATGAATAACAGTTATGAACAAAAAAACAAAAACCACATCTGATCATAAATTACATTAATCAATATTAAATATCAAGAGAAAAGTTCTAAATCGAAAATATCCACGTTTTAGACCTCAAACTATGTTGATCCCGCAACATTCTGTAGTTAAATCTATTCAAAAAGTATATTATCTACAATTTATCCGATTTTGATGAAATTTTCAGGACTTGTGCAGGTTCGTGAGTAGATACACTATTTTCGACTACGCTTACGCAAACTTATTTTCCTTAACACACATATATTTCAATGACTTATTCCATTTGAGCCAAAGTAAGAGTTAGTATGGGGACTAATGTAAAAATGGCCCACTATAAATTGTAAGAGATTCCATCTGATACATGCGATATGTCAAATGAAAACATATTTTGAACGACATGTGGCTCAAAGTATAAGGGATGATTGAGACTAAAGTATGAATGATCCAAATTAAATTAAAAAATAATTTTATACTTTGATTACAGACGCCTATGAATAATAACAGAGTTCGGGGTAGAAAAAATGGCATTTAGCAATTAACTGTTAATAAGCAATGGTAATTATAGAAACTAATAATACTTACATTGATGCGGAAGTTTGAATATGAAATAGGTAGCGGACTAGGAGTTGTTTGATGAAATTTTTGGACGAGGATTGGCCTATGGAAATAGGTAGAGAGCTCCAAAAGCAGGTAGCACGAATGACAAGAGATTTGCTGAAGGAAGTGGGGATATATTGATCAATTAATTGAGATCTGGTATTAACAGAGTTGATAGAGTAAGGAACTCTAGAAAGGCATAGGGAGTATTTTTGGTTATGACGACTTGGAAAAGGAAAAACCCCAAAAGGAATTGCCTTCGAGAAATAGATAGAGCCAGTTCAACTAGTTATACTAGCAGGCAACATGGGTGGGTTTGGTAATCCTAAAGATAAAACTTATAAAGTAAATTCAATATATGTTTTATTAAATTTCATCAAAGACTTTTGCGTGTGCATAAATATTTATACGGAAATGGGCCAAATGTTTTTCCTTGACATGGGTATGTTCCAAAAGCGTGGACTATTTTCTTAAACTGTTTTATTAATTCATTACATTTAGAACAAATTATTAAACTTGAAATGTAGGTAATAATGTTGCAAATACTTTATTTTTGTATTCGCCTTTAAACAAAAATTGTAAGGAATCTATATTGATCCTATTTGCAGATATACAAATACATACACTTATACAATTTTTTTTTAAACATAAGCATAAAGCACTAACAATCCAGAATTTAATTTTGGAGTGCTTCAGCCCCGAAACTTTTTTTTAAAAATATATAACGATAATTACCTTGGAAGAAATAGAAACTAACTAGCTATATAAAATGTTTAAGTGATTCGTGCATTGTGAAGTCATATGAAATGTAATTACACTAACAATGATACTTTTAGATATAATTTTATAATATTTTTTCCCTCAGACATGGTTATATTTTACCATTTAGGGAAGGAGAGGGGAGGAAGGGCTTTAGCCTGAAAGTCTCTTCCCCTGTGACATTACTAATTATCACTAAAATATTTGATTTCATAGTAAATTTTATATTACACTAATTCGCCTCTTAAAGCATATCATAACAGTAAATTAGTTTCAATTTCTCAGCTATAAAAAGAAAATGCGAAATAAAAGAAATATTTCAAGTATAAAAGATGATTAATTACAAACCCTTTTCAATTTGGGTACTTAAAAGAGCTCATCCGCTGCTTGGAAAAAGAATCTTTTTAAGACCACTTTAACAACTGGCAATTAATTTCATGCACTTTATTAAACAATTTTTCCTGTAATTAATCACGACTCTTCAAGAACTTAATCCCCTAAGCTGGTATAATGCTCGGTCTCGCTAAGCCCTCCTTTGGTTGAACGTAGCATAACTCTTATAGGGAAAAAAATATGTAATTATAAGGTATATGAGGTGTGGCTATTAAGTAAGAAGACTGATGCTGTAAAACATTTAATTTTGATATGTACATATTTATTAAATGCCACCTCTTATGTAATCTAAGCCCAATAACTCTTTGTTTATCATTTAATTGAACTCTTTTTAAGAACTTGAATAACTAACTACAAGCTAAACTTTTACTTGTACATGGGAATATTTATTAAATAAATACTGACCGAATGATTCTTCTTATTTAAATACCTTAGTACATCTGCTTATTCATAACGTTTTAAATAAAGAGGGTAAGCTGAAATAAGTGAAATCTAATTGTGATAAATGGCTCCCTAGCACCAGAAGTTCCAGACGTTAAGAAATTATACCCGTCTTAGGATTGGTCACTGCCGGTTCACAAATAGGTCTTTTAAGGGACCTAGAAGCTCCTACTAGTGAAAATTCAATAATACACCTCAAACTGTGAAACACTTTCTGGTAGAATGTCCCCAATTTGAAAATTAGAGAAAAAAATAGATCTAGGAAAAACACTAATTGATGTTGTACAAGACAATGAAGAGCGAGTATCTATCGTGTTTAAACGTTTAAAGTTTATAAATTACTATAACAGAATATAAATTATAGAAAACGCCAATGACCCTTTAGGGTAGAGGCGAGAAAAAGAGAGAGAAAAAATTTGTCACCTTCAACATAAACCTTTCCATAAAACGCTCTAAGCGAATCTTCTATAGTCTGAAACAGTTCTGTTGATGTGTCTGTTGTATAGATATGTACCACTAACGGATTCAGGATTTAGTTTTGGGAGGGGCTTTAGCCCGAAATTATTTTTTTTTGTATATATATATATATATATATATATATATATATATATATATATATATATATTAGGATAATTACTTCGGAAGAGAGAAAGAAACTAACTACCCATATAAAACGGCCTTTAAGTGATTCTTTAAGTCCTATTAACCATAATTAGAAGAACAATAATACTTTTAAAGATTTTTTTTTCATAAAATATGGTTATATTTTATATTTTGGGGAGAGGGGACATCCGCCCGTGGTATATACATAAACTGCATGTATTGCGGCTTCGTTTCAGAATCATATGTAAAACCACGATTCATCAACCTCTATCAAAATAACAAGATTTAAATAGTTAAAGCTATGAAAAAGAAAGTGCCACGCGTCCTGAAGGAGCAAGCAGAAGAATGTTTCCAGCAATGTTTCACTAAATGAATGCGAAATTTCGCATGGAAGGTGATTATAAGGTAATATCTATAAAACCAAAATCAAATATTTTACATCATCAGTTTTGTTATTTATTAGAGAATTTTAATTTATCACGCAACTTATTTAGTCCCTTGTACATTTATTATGTCAAGTTATTATGTTAAGGAGCTATCTTTATTAGATAGCAACAAAGTCTGAAATTACATTAATTATTAAACAAGACATTGAACCTCCTACAGAAAACTTGTTTTCCGTTCTTTCAAAAGTATAAGAAATGCATATGTGGCTCAATAAAGTAACACGAGAGCACGTATCTATCACACTTCTTAAACTTTCTGTTACAACTTTATATTTATATCGAAAACTATTACTAAATCTCCACACAGCCTATATATTCCTGATTCTTTTCATAATTACTATTTATGATATCATAAAGTTCTTTTGTTCGTCACTCAAAGACCACTGTTGAATAGTGATTAAACAGCCTTATATTTATGAACAAAATAAATATATTAGGATATCTTAGCACAAAGTAGTTTTTAACAGATAAATACGTTAGTCCATCTCAAGTGTTAGAAAAAAAAAATAGTATGGCACTTTTGGAGTAAATTTAAAACGCATTGCTTTTATGAATTCTATAAAGAAAAAAATAATTTTCTTTTATCAGACAAAATATGCCATTAGAGATGTTGATTAGTGAATGTTTAGCCATTGACCAACATTTTTTTAATGCAAGCTATTAACAAATTAAAAAGTAATTAAGAAAGGTGAAGGACATAAACTAATATATTTTTTTATTCATTCTAAGTTAGCACCAAGTAATTTTATATCAAAGTACGTGTAACAGACACAGCCTAAGTGCCATATTTACTTATAATACTTTCATTATGTTTGTTATGATGAAGAAAGACAATTTTTTAAAGTATAATTAGTCTTAAATTAATTAAAATTTATAAAAAAAATCAATAGTTATGAGATCGCTTATTATACTCGATTAATAAATACACCGACATATTTTATTTATATGTTTTAAATAAGAACAATTGACGCTACTGAAGAAAAGAAGGCTGCTGGAGTATTTCTAGATGTAGCTCAAGCGTTCGATCGAGTCTGGCACCGGAGACCTCTCTTTAAATTGAAACCTATTCTCTCTCTCTTACTTAGTACTTTATCCTTTCTTTACTCTCTTTCTGGCTTTTCACTGTCCTTTAGAGCTCCAATATCTCTTAGTGTCTAGAAGGTCTAATTTATCAAGGGTTGTTTTATTCAACGATTTTGTTATAAACTTATTAAAACAATAAACATTAACATCAAAATACGATAATATCGATTGAATTATTTTTATATACAGTTAAATAATGTAATACTACTTTTTTTTTTTTCAAACTGTGGGAAATTCATGTTATTATAAATTCAAACATTTGTTCTTCGAAAAAATACCTGCCCTTCAGTTAATATTAATGACAACCAAATATATCAAATGAACACGGTGTTTTATCTTGGACTTACCTTCGACAGAAGGATGAATTGGTGTGGCCTGCATGTAAAAGTAAACAGCGAAAAACAGAAGATCCTTAACAAACGATTCGCAATACTTTATCTACTTTTTTCAAATATTCAAAAATGAAACTGAGACATAAAATAAATAAGGTATCGTCAGAAAAGCAAAACTAAACAACTTCAAACCTTCCAATCGAAATTATTGCGTCTCATAACAAAAGCACCTTAGTGTATGACTAACAAAACTTTGTTTAATGATCTCCATATTCCGAGAATTCACCAAAATATTACGAACCAACACCAACCGTTTTTTTTTTATAAATTTGCTGCCATGCCTCTGAATATGAGGAGGAGACTAAAAAGGTGCTGGAAGATATCATTCTTTAAAGAACAGTTGTTTAAGTAACTGTTATACTAAGTATATAGTATACATTAGCGTTTATACTTCACGTGAAAGTCCCTGATTTCGAAAGAGAAAAATAGGGGAAAGAATAATAATAATGTTCCAAGTACCAAAATCAACTTTTTATATTTATCTAATTTTATGTTGAACAAATTGAACCATATTCAATTCAATCGATTGTAAATAGTGTATATATGTGTTTTTTGCTTTGTTTTAATTTTCTTATTTTTAAGTTATTTTATTTTATTTACTTTTTGATTATTATTTATTGTTAATTTGCTCCTATTTATTTTATATGTTTCTGTACATATAGTGTGAATGTTAGTCTACCTCACTATAACTAAGGTACAAGTGACAGATCGTTGTAATACTCAATAAATAATTAAATTTAAAAAAATGATCTTACGGAGAAAAGTTAAAAGAAAAATTCATGATTTAACCCTTTTAATTTTTTCTAAACACTCTCAGGGCTTTAAGGAAAATTAATCGCTAACAAATATTAGAAGCTTTTTATAAAATGAATACGTAACACGAGTGAGTCGGCAAATCAAGCGGTTGATAAACGTGGAATAAGTAATAAGTAATAAGTAATACGTGGAAGGTGATAAAATTAATGTCTGTCACCTGATTTGTTTATTCGTAAACTTTGTATTTATCTCTAAATTTAAAATTTTAAAATACAAGACACAATCCTTTAAACGATCTATCCATTTGCATTCTCAAAAGATGTAAATGCTCATTTCATTATTCAATTTTTTCCAACAATTTTAACTTTATTATTAAATTATTATTAAATAGGATTAATCCGCTGCCAATGGGAGGCTCCTCTACAACATTGGTCCATTGCTCAGCGACTGTCCAATGTGCCCGATTCCCTTTTTCAGTCGATCTTTGATTATTCGGCTGAGGTTGATGAATGTGCCGAGAGATTGGGGGTTGATCGGGGTATTCGGAATATGAGAGCTCTACGGCAGTCGCTTCGAGAAAATTCGTTTGAGGAATGGACCAATTGCAGGTGGCAGGGCATTGGAGTTCGCCATTTTAAAGAGACCCCGAAAGCCAATAAATAAATGTATGATAAGCAAGTACTTTCTGGGTCTGAATGGTCAAATGCTCTGAAACTGAATATTAATTATGCACCCCTGCGTGGAGTCCCAGGTGTCAGCGGACAGGTAAGAGAAGTTGGGCCCCTCTGTCGCAAATGCGACAGAGAGCCAGAAACACCAGCACATGTGCTTGGAAAATGCCCCAACAACTCCCTCCTTATAACGCGCCGTCACCACAGAGTCAAACATGGACTGATGAGGCTCCTTATAGAGAGAGATTACGCCTGTTTCGAGGAAGTATATTGTGTAGATACGGATGAATCCACCCGATATGCCGACATTGTACCATTCCTTAAGACGGGAAAGTCGGCGATGATTTTGGATCCGACCGTGAGATATGAGACCAACGACCTCGATCAGGCAGGAAAAGTGGATAGGGAGAAAAAACAGACATATGAGAAATGCATCCCTTTCCTTAGTGAAAAGTTCCGCGAGAGTTTCGGGCCGAGAGAGTTCCACGTAAGAGGCCTTTGGTTCGGAGCTCACGGAACGATACCAGACTCAACAAGGAGCTTCATGAAGGGCCTTGGTGTCGACATAAAGGACGTGGCAAGGTTGGCAGAGAACATAATCCTTGACTCCCTGGGAATTATCCATCACCATGTGCATGGATAGAGAGTTTGTTCATGGGGGGAGGCATGCATGTTTTACAGCATTTTTACATTATTTATTGACCACGTCCACTGCACTTTATGTATTTGTATGCATGTTATGAATTAGGTTAGGAAAAGAGAGGAGAAAATATAGGGAACGAGAAAAATGTATAGAGTGAGAGAAGGAACAGAAAGGGATGAATAGTGCTAATAAATGAATTAAAGAAATAGTAAAAAAAAAAATAAAAAATAAATAAATAAATAAAAATATAGGAAAAAAAATTATGATAATAAAAAAAAAATATATATATATATATATATATATATATATAATATAATAATAAAATTGTATATTATGCTCATACATGTTGTTAATACTATATAATTGTATATTAGTTTTGGAAAATTGTCTGTAGCGATTAATCAGTATGCTGTGTTTAAAGCAACCCAATGTAATTGGGCAGCACCCTTTTATGATAATAAAGTGATTCTCTCTCCTTGTAGCTGGTCAATATGAAATTTGACAATATTTCTTTCAATAATAGTCTTTTCAAAAATCATCAATATATTTTTGTTTAATCAAGCTGAAAAGAAATTTTTCATTTAATTTCCATGGAAATTCCGTTTAATTAATATAATTTTCTTTGTTTATGTTGCTTTAGTAAAAGTATCATCTAATCCTTAAGTTTGAATCGACTAAGCTCTACTTCAATCTACAACTCTCACCGTTCCCACTAAGATATAACTCCAAAACATTCTGTAATCCATGCCACTAATGGAGTTTGGTAATTGGTCGTAAAATCTACCATGGGGTCCGCAATCGCACGGGGATAATAGGCAGCTTAATCTCTTTCTCCCAACTAAATTTTCAATGAACGAGCAGGGGATGCAATATTTATGACCGGTGAGTTAGTTTTATGGCACAATGACGATCAAATATTTCAGGAGTATTAACTTTTTATTTGATCAAAATATATACAAGAAACATAAACCCTCATCGAAATAATTTTTTTTTAAAATTTATTTATTGATGATATTTACAACTATATTACAAGTAAAAATACATTCAGTAAATGTGAACAAAAGAATATAAAAGCATGAAATCATTTGTTGAGAAACTACCCACTGGTAGCACTCTAAAAATGTATTTACAAAAGGAGATCTCGAGGCCATCTTCTTTTCAGACGCCTCGGAGGGTTGTCAGGGATCGAAAAGGAAGCAAGGTTAGAAACGAGAGGGTTAGGATGGTTGTGAAGCTTTTTATGGAAGGAAAGGTATCTGGATTGGGCCAGGTCAGAAACATACGGAACATTAAGGTCGTTATGCATGATTTTGTTAAAATAAAATTAAATATAAAAATTAATACTATGAGTGAAAAATAATGTACTATGCACATATCTACGGAATAGTCTCTTCCAGGGGTATTTGGAGTTGGGACTCAGGTTCTGCCATCACAATTTATGAAGGGATTCATTTCGTCAGGATCTTGAATTTTAGGAGGAGACATTTCGATGGGGTTATGAAATTTTGGAATGAAATGATCCAAACAAAAACAATAGTGGAAGCATGGAAAGGACTGCAAGAAGTGTAATAATATGTAATATACGATTTTTTTAAATACTGCTTTCACTTGCATTGTTTTTAAGAAGATATGAGTAATAAAATATCATGGGAGAGAAGTAGGGAGGATGGACACCCCGGTCTCTTCGGTGTAATTTAAGACTCCGATAGTTCTATTAGTCATATTAAATCTAACAAATCGCTAACTGGAATAATAGTCCATGGTACAGACCACTTTTTATCAAATTATAACCATCCGCCTGAAACTTTGTGAATAGCTTCATCTCATCGTTACCTACAACTATTTTATTTACGAAAATTCATTGGAATGGACGTTTTCAATCTGGAGGTCGGCAAGCATTGTCTATTTAATTAGGATAATAACTGTTTGATTTCCACTTGAGTATTCTAATTCTACCTAATTCCATCTAATTAAATAGATAAAGTTTGCCGATCGCAAGATTGAAAACGCATCAATTCCGAGAATTATCTTAAATAAAATAGTAGTGATAATTATGAAGTAATCCTTCTGGTACCTTCGCTCAGTATAAAGTGGCTTTTGATAGCGCTTAATCCATAAACCCTATTCCTGTTTCGTTTCATTCCTCTTTTTTCGCTCAAGCCATCATCAGTCGAAGGCCACTTTTAATTCTTTATCTTAAGCCTAATTGTTTTTTATTTTAGATCTCTTTCGTAGGGTGATTTCTGTATTAGTTACATTGCCTAGAAGGTTCTCTTTGATTTGGTACATACGTCCGAATCATCTCTAGCTTCATTTTTGCAGTATTTCTTAGAAGGTCTTCTCTTTCCTTCAATCTTCCTAAGATATAAGGTACATCAATTTCTTGGATGTGGACACCTTATTTCAATTCTCTTGTTTACACATCCGACAAGCCATTTCGCTTCACAACTCACCCGCTATGAATAAACGACAAAATTAATTGTACCTTTAAACATTAATTTCCGTTTGAATTTTCTGTTCCTAACACCACTGATATAATAATAAGTTAAAAAGAATAATAGTCAATACAGTGTTGCATTTAAAAAAAAAAATCTGATCAATTAGAATTGGGTTAGCATACTTTTTCCATGGTAATATGAAAACCTTACAATGTGAATAACATTGTTGAGACAACTCAAATGCAGGATTTCGAAAACCTTAATAATTCATGACTACCTGGAGGCGATCTCATTTAATTGCTTAGTTATGTGCAATGTGACCGTGGTATAGTCAGTGAGCTGATTCATGACTGGTGGAACAGGAAATCTTATCAACTAACACAACTTACTTTACTTTCACATATTGAAAACTGAAATCTGTTTTCACCTACTAATAATATGTTCAAAATATTTCAACTCTCTATTCTTTATCACTGTTCCCTATAGAAAATGAAATCCGCAGCTGCCGCGATCAATTCTAGAACCACCTTATGAATATTTACCTTTCAAATATTCCAATTTTAACACACCCAACCACTACTGAAGGTAAACATATTCTGAAATATCCAAGCTGCCTGTTGAAATCCGAGCAATACCTGCTACCACATATGTTCCATATATTTCCTTACACAGAGTCTTCCCGAAGGCCTTATCAGCGGCCGACATGCGTCGAGGTAATGGAAAAAGATGGCTGGAGAATCGTCGATGTTGAAAGGACAACCGTGGGCCGATACCAGGTGCGGTGACAATAGTCAGGAAACATCCTTATCAGCTTTCCCGACAGCCTCTGTCGAGCATTTCCACTACAATCGCCTGTCCCGTTCGAATATTTCATCAACTTGCTGCCCAATTCGATGTTGCCAACATTATTGTGGTAGCCTGGGTTCCATTCGAGGGCGTAGGTGTTATTTATTCCTTCCTTCCTTAAGACGAACACAGATTTACAGAATATGGGTTGTAATGTAAATGTTTCTCTGTACTAACTCTCAGATCTTCTTCGACTTAAAGAAGCTCAATATTATTTATTTAAAAATATAGATTTCCGGCATACGACTGATATGGACGATAAATGTAAAATAATTTAAAGAGCTATTAACTTGATTTTACGTGTCAGAATCTTATTTCCATGTATGAACAAAGTTATTTTATTTATTTATTCGTGGTATTTACAATTGTATTAAAAAAAAATACATCTAGTAAATGTGCATATAGGAATATAATAACATGAAAACTCTTGTTAAGAAATTACCCACTGGTAGAATAATAATAAATTTACATAAGAAGATCAGGACGCCACCTTCTTTTCAGATGCCTCAGAGTGTTATCAGGGATCGAAAAGGAAGCAAGATTTGAAACGAAAGGATTCGAATGGTTCTGAAGTAAACAAATTTAAACTATAATTTATCAAATTTATGTAACAATGATAAAGAAAAAAATAACCCTGATATTCATGACTAAGTTTTAATGAAAGCTCTTTCTGAATATCATCGGAAACTTTTCACTCGTTTAAATCTAAAAAGATAATGAGCTAGAACAAACTTCAAACAAACAGAAATTGTCTCCAATCCCAGCCGGTTAAAAGCTGTAATGTTTTGTTTCAAAGTCGAGTTTTAATAACATTATGCTCCCTTTTGTTAAACATTTCTTTTAAGGGAGATAAGGAATAAGGGGCCGTTTTTAATTATGGCCGAGTAAGTTTAAAAGCTAAAGTCTATTTGAAGGGAGTTAGGGATGAAGAAATTAAAGAGGCTGAAGTTGCAGATGAAAGCTACAAAATTAAGAGGCTTCACGAGATGCGGTTAAACCTTTATTCTCTTCTCCCATCGTCTAAATATATTAATATTAAATATTCATGTGCTTAAAATAAAACAAAATCTCCCTTTGAGATGAATATTACAGCCCATTTCCCAACCTTCATATTTCTTTTGCTTAAGGTGTAAAAAGTTCAGTACCCTCTAATATTTCTGATCAAAAAATGTTTGTCATAGCCTAATTATGTCAAACAATAATTTCTGTTAAAAGTAGAGGAAATAGTGAAGCTTCGGTGGTGCAGGCAATAGATTTTCTTACTTTCAGTTAGTTATCTTTTTTCTCTCATTCGCTGCTTTCTGACACCAGGATATGAACCTGTAATCTTATATTGGAAATTTAATAGCTGTAACGTTAATGATTGTCCAAAATTAACGATTTCTATATAGTTTCGTAGGAAATTTCACCACCTTTCAAAAAAAAAAAAAAAAACTAAACGGTGTTCGATTTCGCTAATACTGGTTCGATTCCGATTATTTTTTTTTCTAATTTAATTTCCTTTCAAATGTTTTATTATAATATTTATTATTATATTTATAATAATATTTATATTATTTATTATTATATTTTACCATAGAATATTTACTTAGCGAGTTAGTCCCCAAAGCATTTTTCTTTTCATTATAACTTTTTTTCCTAAATTTTCTCGGGAATTTAGTCTGGGTGCGAAAATTGAAAGGGCAATTATTAGAACATTATAGGAAAGTTACATCAAAATCGTTAGAGCCGTTTTCGCGCTACTGTCAGTAGAAAACATGTTTTTCATTTATTGTGCAGCAGCTATTGCGCAAGGAGCACCCAATTTGTGTCACAGGCATCAGTAGTCAAAACTCTACAAAATAAAAAAAGAAGCAACAAAATCTGTTCACTAGTCCCCGAGAAAATCTTAGCACAGATAGACAGACCAATGGCTAAAAATGTGTTTTTCGAACTCTGAAACTTATAGATCCTTTGAAAACCGTATATCGGAAGTTTGACCCGATCGCAATACTTTGCCTAGTATAGGTAGGAAAGTAAAAAGGAGTATATTTTTAATTATTAATTCAACCAAATCATCTTCTTTTCTGAAATAATTTTTTGAGCATTTGTTATCAGACCGAGTAAAATAAATTATGATACACAATTAAAAGAAGATAACACAAAATATATGAGAGAAAGCAAAAATTTCACCCGAGCACTATCTATGTAGAAAAGAAATCATTCCCGATAGTAGAGAAATTCAAATGCTTCGAATCCAAAATATACTCTTTGAATGATCAACGGTCATGAATAGCCCAGAGTATTACAGGCGCAAATAGAGCTTTCATCTTTCTTTCAAACGCATTAAAATCCTAAAAAATCTCAAATCAAGGGTGTTAAATGCTATGGAAAAGCCTGTTATGATATACAGCCACGAGACATTGACACTAATCAGCGCCCTATATACAAATGCATTGAAAGAATTCAATGGAACATCTTATGGAAATAGAAATAGAAATAGAAAAATAACTTTATTCTGGGACACAGTCCCTTGAGAATAACAAATTAGAACAAAATTAAAATATTACATCTGGCCAAAACAAAATAAATCGAAAAAAAGAAATAATGTAAAAAAAATATAAGGTAAAAACTCTATATACAAAACAAACTAAACTATATACAAAACCATTAATACTATTACAAGAAACTTAAAGCTATTTAGACCAGTATACACTTTTCCGAAAAAAATAAAGAATTAAAAAATAAAAATATATCAAATTCTCTATTAAAATCCGCTCGAATGGTTAGCAAGTATCTGACTGTTTTTGTGATAGGAATTGGAATAGGAGGGATTTGAATGTGGATATGGAGGGGGAATGTCGAATTTTGATAGGGAGGGAATTCCAGAAATTGACAGAGCGAACAATAAAGGAATTTTGGAATGAGGCAGATCTGTGAGAAGGCATGTAAAGGTCAGAAGGTCGAGATCTTGTGGACAGGGAATGGACTGAGGTTTTGAACTGGAGAAGGTTGTAGGCGTAAGAAGGACGATGGTTGTTGATGATATGGTAGAGGAACGTACCTAGAAAGTATTGTCTTCGGAAGGAGGGGTAGAGCCACCTTAACTCAGTGTAGTGGTGAGAGACATGGGAGTACCTCGGGGCACCAATAACAAATCTTACGCAGCTATTCATTAATCTTTTCAGTCTATCACGGAGCTCCACCGAGAGGCCATCATACACCACACAGCTGTAGTCAAAGTGGGGGAAGATGAGAGAGGAAATTAGGAGTCTACGGATATGTTGAGGTAGGAGATGGCGGAAGCGATGAAATAGTTTAAGGGTAGAGATTGTCCGACGGGAAATGTGAGAAATATGGTTGGTCCAGGAGAGGGTTTGATCTATGAAAAATCCTAAATTTTTAACAGAGGAGTAGAAGGAAATTGGCTGGTCATTAAGGTATGGAGCGATCTGAAATCTGATTATTAACGTATGGAGAAAAAGGACCAACAAAGAACTGCTTAAAATTAATATCTCGTATTATAAAGGAAAAGTGTTAAGATGATAGGGACATGTAGCTCGAACCAATCCATCAGGAGGACACAATAAGGAATGTATCAAGTGTAAGGCTAGATCGAAATGGAAATGGATACATCGATAGATAGACCTGATGGAATATATCGAATCAAGACGATGATGCTGCAGAGCTGCATGCAATAGCAGCCGGAAAACGATAGCTCAAGAAAGAGAGAGAGATTGAGAAGGCTGATTAAAGTGACAAACCCTACATAATCTGTAAATAAATAATTTCTATTTTTTTTTTTTTTTTTAAGCAATTCTGTATTGAATAATATTACAACCTATCACAACTAGGAACATTAGGAAATAAAATATAGGAGTTTATTCACACCGTATGTATAATAAATAAAAATTAATTAAACAAAACAAGCGCAAAATGATTATACTAAAAATAAATATATATTAACGAAAAAAACTTAATTCTAAACTAATCAAAATGACAACTTAAAAACAGGCATAATTTTTCCTACTTTAAATATTAAGCAATTATGATAAACAATTTTTAAAGATTTTTATACAATTTAAAAATAAAAAACTTCATGAATTTGTCGGTTATAAACGGCATTTCCATTTATCTGCCACGGTAAAACTGCAACGTTTTATATTTATAACATTATTGTTAAAAAATGAATAGGATATCGATTTAAATATAAATGACACAGAACGCTATAGAAAAACATTAATAGCTTTGAATCGTTTTAGAAAAAAATAAGTTAATAATTATAAATTATATAAATCACAGAAGAACTCAACTAAATACTTATCATTAAAAAACAAAGTTTTTACGATTCTATAATTATCTCTGTTGTTAAGCAAATCTCTGTGTCCTTAATAACTTCCTGGAATAGTTACGTAAGACATGAAGTTTTTCTATTATCAATGTTGGGCTATTATTTCTTTTTATTATTCTATTTTTACTCTCAAGATTAGCATAAATAAATTAGTACTGCCACGGTTTAAATGCCAAGCTCCCATGCGATCGAGATTTCTATGTACTCTTACGCAATTTTGTATTGATGCTGTAATTCTGATATAAAAATGATATCACTATTCATAATATTAAACATTATGAAATTATTTAAATATTATGGTAAAATGTGAAATTCCGAAAATAAATATTTCGGTTTCTTTAATTTTGACTTGATTTTACAGGATTGAAATTTAGTTTAATGAAAAACATCTTGTCTTCCTGTATATTCATTTATTTTTCACTTTTGCGCAACCGGTTTCGGTATTTTATCACACCTTCATCAGACTAACTGATCGTGGATTCTCCTCTCCTGCTTGTCAAATGAGGACAAGAGTTCTATACTTATACTGCAAAGTTACTTTGAATGCATGTAACAGCCCATAAAGAATATACCTTGAATAACGTTACATTTGACATATTCATTTATTTCAAAATCAAATCTCCTCTAAACTTCCTAAAAAAAATATATTATTATACAACTCAATACTTAAATCAATCAAAAAAATAAAAACAAATAAAAGAGTACATGAAGGTTCTACAAAAGTTATAGTACGTGGTACAGACCCCTTTTTATCGAATTATTAATATCAGCCTAAAACTTCGTAAATAGTTTCACCTCATCGTAACCTTCAACTATTTTATTTACGAAAACTCTTGGAATAGGGGAGTTTTCAATCTGGAGGGGAGCAAACTTTGTCTAATTAATTAGGCACTAAAAACTCGTAAATACCCGTTTGTTTTCTACTTGGATTGTAGGATAATTTTAACACAAAATCGGTAAATGAGGCCGTCTACAAAAATATTTGTCTGTTTGCCCAATACAACCTCGTTATAAAAACGGCTCAATATTTTTGAAGGCCACCTTTTTTCTCGATTTTGTTACAAAATTATCTTACGGTCCAAGTAGAAAGCTAATGGGTATTTACGAGTTTTTAGTACCTAATTAAATATACAAAGTTTGGCTTCATCCAGATTGAAAACGCCCCAATTCCAAGAGTTTTCGTAAATAAAATAGTTGTAGGTTACGATGAAATGAAACTATTCACGAAGTTTCAGGCGGATTTTTATAATTTGATAAAAAGGGACCTGTACCACGGACTAATACACTTTCTTAAAAAAGAAGATCTATAAACCCGAAATAAGTTAAAACCATATTGGGTGATAAATAACCAAGATGCAGTAATTATTAAGGTTTTTACGTTTCAACCAAGAATTGTGGGTCTTTATCACGGCGTGTTTTTCAAGCTAGTTCGGTAGTTTTTCAAGAACCCTTAAAAATGACTGCGTCCTTACAATTAATTACCAATTATGATATGTTAAGCAGTCGACTAACTTCCTTTAGTCGTAATATATATAATATATAGTAATATATATATATATATATATATATATATATATATATATTACTATATATTATATATTACGCAATCTTATTTTTCTGTAAGATATGATGTCGAGCAAGCTGTTTTTATATTCACCACTGATTCATAAATAACCAATTTTTGGAACATTTACTAAATATAAGTCAAGAAATAACATTGTGCGAACGGTTTTTTTTTTTTTTTTTTTTTTCTGAGTCATGAATATCAAAGCGGCGAGGCTACAAGGAAGACAATTCAACTGACCCGGACAAATAATCAAATTATTCAAACGGAGTTAATTAAAACGTAAATTAAATCTTTTATTCAATTGTTTTCTCTAATTGTTTTGTGAATATCGGCCGAAGCAGAGGCTGTGAAAGAGTCTGCTGCAAAAGAAAGAGAAGTACAATAGGCACCAATGCTACCCCGGCTCTATTCAATTATCCCTTGGGATCGTACAGAGTTTGGTTTCTGAAACTACTGCTCGGATTCGATTCCCAACGTTTGCCGAAGGAATAACCTAATAAACAAACCAACAAAGAGAACTGAACACGAAAAACCGAAGCAGAAATGCAATTATTTGTTCTCCACATTATCCTTCTAGGCATGCAATATTGTTAAAAAAAAGACAGCGGGTTTGATGTTTTGTGGATTAACGAAAATATTTTCTGTTCTTGAATCCACCTCTGGATGAATTCTACTATGCAATATTTTTTTTATGTAGAGATCGTCCCTCCGAGTCGTCTGAAAAGAAGATGGCCTCGTGATGTACTTATGTAAATATATTATTAGAGTGCTACCAATGGGTAGTTTCTCAACAAGCGTTTTCATGTGATTGTATTATTACTGTGTGCACATTTACTAGTTGTATTTTTTTATAATACAGTTTTAAATATCAATGAATAAAAAAATAAAAATGGAGAGATCGTGAAATGGCCCTTTGATAAATGACTATTTACATATATTCCTACAATATTTAACAAGATATCATCTCATGGTATATCGAATCGACCAAAATAAAAGATGTAGTTACAATATGGAGTCGATCTTGTAATTATGAAGTTTGTTTCAAGCGATTTTTTGGAGCACATGTGATATAACTCGCATTCTAGTTAAAAATAAGGTAAAATCAATTTTTTTTTCTCGAAAAAAACATTATCATGACTGCGGCACATCATGCGTGACCAACTCATACTCATGACTTGAGTTGTACTGAAACTGTTACTTGCATATGATTATTTTATGAGAATAACTTACTTTTCATATAAAGAAATATTCTTCAGCATAATTCAGGTACATTAAAGCTCACGTTTTCAAAATTGCCTATTTATTATTGTGCGTTTATTATGAATACAAAACAATCGCAGACAACATACGATTTAAGTCCAGGTGTAATAATAATATTTTACGACCTTTGTAATAGTTCATTTATATTATTTACTATTTTAATAATAATTTAATTTTAAACAATAATGAAATATTAAATAAAAATTATGGCTTTTGTTTTTTTTTTTAATGGGCATTATATAATGTATTTATCTTTATCTTGTATGTATGTATATATATATATATATATATATATATATATATATATATATATATATGTATATATTTGAATATTTTTAGGCTAACTATTATTTGGAAAATTTGAGTATTTTTGGACTAATATTAAAGATGTACCAGATTTATATTAAAGATTCGATAAGATTTAAGTACTAAGGAAAAGGTTAAAGGTTAAAGGTTGACTAAAATAAATACATATATATTTAAAATGTTCTTGTCGTAAATAATACATATTGCGATAAAATATTCTTTATTAATATTTCTTTTTTACAGTTAGAGCTTTAGAAGCGTTATACAACCCACGCTCTGCCACGGTCCAATGATCCGTCTTTAGACATTTATGATAGATCTCCTCATTCCCTTTTAATATTATTCAAGAGGGTAAAGTTCCCTCAAACTCAATAAATGACCAAATTCTTACCATAGCGGTGTATATACATACATATATATGCACCACTTATACACCATTTTATGAACATTATAGCACTACGGTAAGTTTTAAATCTATAGCGTAATATTTTATTATTATTAATTTGTTTTTATTTCCGAAAGATAAAGAGATATTATTATTATTATTTCTGGATATCTATCCGTAGCAACATCTGTCCGTCAGTATAGAGATAAAACCCATAATAATAAATAAATAAAATATAAGCTTTAGGAAAGGTCATTTTCAATTTTTTTTTATTTATTTATTTTATTTATTGGATCATCCATATGTTCTTAATAAATAGGCTATCTAGATACTCGTTAAAGATGAATCGTTTTGAAAGTAAACCAAATAGTGAACCATATTTAATCGTTAAAAAAATCTATTATATACAACGCACTCATAACATTATGAAGACAAAAAATGAATAAATAATTTTATCACTTTTAAGGCAGAAATTATTATTTAAATATTGAAATAATTTCGGCTGTTATTTGAACAACTGACTCAATCTCGCATGGGACACTGATAACAAATATTGATTAATTATTGTTAAATATAATAATTAACCAACGGTCAGACCAATGGTCTGACTTTACTTCTTGTACACTAGCACTGATGAAGGCCTGAATTTCGGGCCGAAACATCGGCGAATGTAAAAATGAATAAAATTATTTATTTTTTACCATTTCAATTTGACTAAACACCCAAACCATCCTTCTCTTCAGTTAAATATAATAGATGATTTGCATAGCAATTTAATAAGATTTAAATTAGATTAAATTGTGAAATAAGGCTTTAGATTGGGTTTTAGATGGCGTGAAGGCTGAAACTATTGTTGCACAAATGCGAGACCGAGACGAGTCTTGGTCTTGCAAACTCAGTCTTCGTCTAGGTCTTGGTCTTGCTCAAGACTCTCGGAACAATCTTGCAGTTACATATTAGCTTATTACTGGAGAGATATTAGAGTAATTTTTTAGTTATGAGAAACCTAACTAAGTGTGAATGAAAAATTAAAGAGTTAAATGCAAAAGAATATTGGTTACACAATTCTTTATAGTAACTAAAATGGTCAAGTATTAGTAACTATTTTGTCTCAATTTTTATTCAAAAAAATCAATTTTTTTGCCAGTCTTGGTCTTGGTCTTGTAACAGATAGGTGGTGTTGGCACTTTGCAAGACCAAGACCAATTTTGAACAAGACCGACTTCGGGCAACACTAGCCAAAACGTTATGATGAAAAAAGAGATTGTGAAATGAATAAATATATGGTGGAAAAACAACAGCTCAAATTATTTTAATAAAAAAAATATTATTAATATAATAATTATACCAAATTCCAGCTGCAAAAACTATACCACTTTGAAATGAAATGTTTTAAAACTAGTTTTTAAAGGCATTTGTAGTAATTTAAAAAATTGGTTATTTTAATATATACATTAACTTTGGAACAAATGTTAACTATCTTAAACTCTATAATTTTGCAATGGTGCAGAGATGGTTGTCCGCGATATTTCTCGTTTTAAATAATAGAGATATTTCTCATTTTATTACTTCTCAGAATCGATTTATTAAAAAAGTGAAAAATACTAACTAAAATAAAAAATGATAATGCTTAACAAAATATTATTTAATTGATTATTAAAGACTTTTGAAAATAGGGTAAATAATAGTGATTTTATGTTTATTTGCGGGCTTGTCAGCGTTGGTCGCATATTTAACAGATGTGTATGAGGAATTAATAAAATGTTTCTGAGAGTATTTCCAGTTATTTAAAAATGTTTTTTGCATAGAAATTCTCGTAAAAAAAAAAACATATATTGATTACTGTATACAGATATTTGGCAAGTATGGATAAACAAGAAACAAGAAATGGATTTTTTCGATACCGCTTATTAAATTTGGAGGCACTATTTTATTGACAACCAAAGAAATTAACAGTGCATATATTTTTTTTTACTCCATGTAATAAAAGCTAAATTGTTTTTATTAATGAATGAAAAATTAATTGTATGTCCAAGAAAGATATAAAAAGAAAAGAACGGAGGTTGAAGTGAGACTGAAGTGTAATAGGAAGATGCTACAGCCCGCAACACTGTACTGCTTTGCGTTCCTGAAATTCTCTACTCAAACTACAATTTTTAATTAAAACCATCAAGGAGTAATTAAATATTTTGTATCACTAATTAAAAATTTACTGGAGTAATTAAATAGTTTGTACCACTAATTAAAAAACCTACTTTAGTAATTAATTAGTTTGCATAAAGTTTAAGTTACTTAATTTATATTTGAATATCAAAATATCATAATCTATTATTTTCGCATTCAGTGCTTTAAATTAAAATTTAACATTAGTGATATTTCCATTAATGATAATTAATATACAAAATTTACTATAAATTAATTATCTAATGACTAAATTAATATTATTCATTTGTTCTCTTTTCTTAGTTTATAATAATTTACTTCTACACTAAAAAGGCTAATATTTGTATAAATCAATTTTTTCAGACATTCATATATTATTAAATAATTCATAATTATATTATGTTATATTATAATTATGTTAAATTAAAAAAAAATAATTAGGAAATTAATTCATTTTAATTGCATAGGCTAAAAAAAAAACTCCCTCAACTTCTAAAAACTCTTATATCTAAAAAAATTTCAATTAATTATTTGTTTTCAAAATTTTCCTATAAAATTTCATCATTTTAAGTTATATCGAAGTTTGCATAGTCGTTAAAAACGCAACTTATTTCGGTAACAAAATTTGCGTGATCGTATATGAAATAATTTAAAACAATTAAATTCTTTTATACTTATAAATAAATTTACTAAAATTTTTGTTTCTTTTATATTATAATAAAATACTCCTATATTTGATAAGTTACGATCATTAATCATGAATTTTTGTAATGAATATTTTAAAATTTTATACTCTCTATTTATTCGTAATATAAAATTATGTAACGATCACTTATTTAAATAAAACGTATTGATGAATTGTGTCATGTTTTTTTTAATTTATTAACTTTGATATATCAATATTCTCCAAAATACGTGATCGCATTGGATGGAAATTCGTGGGATTATTTTCGGTGAAACAGTGATCTGAAAAATAAAACAATATTGTAAAAATATAGAAAAAATGATTGAAAATTGTAATTCCAACTTTTTTGTCAAACAGTGCTTAGTTTCCTATAAAAAAATAATTATATTTATATCAGTGACGTTACATGATTAATTTCCATCCCCTTAAAACTGATTGAGCCAAACTTCGTGAATAATGTACCAAGCTTCCTGATTAATTAATTCCGGACAAGTTTTACCACGAATCCTCTCCCCATCCACCGACCGCCTACTTTCATCAGCTGATGTGCCCGAAACCGACATTATCGTCAAAGCTTTGATTAATCCCTAAATAAACATTTATATCCAGGATTCTCAAAAATATTACAACCTTTTCAAAGCTTCTTTAGTCAATATTATCCATATAAAATAAATAAAATAGAAATAAAAATAGCTCATAAAATAGTTATAAAGTTTCATCTGAATATTTCAAAAAATAGTTTATATTTATAAGTAAATTAAAACAAAAATAAATATAATTTAATTCATCTTGATTGAATAATATTTCATATGAAATACACTCTACGTAAATAATATTTTATTCTCATTATTCTACATTATATTGACTATTAAAATAAATTTATAAACATTTTAAATAATAATACGATGTTTTGCGCATGCCGCACAAGCTCTCTCCCCTCTCATTCATAGAAGGCCGTAGTAATGTTTGTTTATATTCTGGATTTAAGAAGGTGAAGCCGTACTCAAAAGAATTTATATTTCCTCCATGCAACAAGAATATTTTGAAAAACGCTTTAATCTTCAATAAAATATTATTTACCTCTTCTCTACTCCCAAAAAAAAATTGTTCGATTGCACAAACAATTTAGCTTATATAATAATGAAATTGATTGGTTGATAAATAATCTTCAATTTTAAAGTATATATAATTATATCAGAACATGTAGTGATTTTTTATTTTATGATAACAAATATGAATTTGTTTAAATATATATATATATGTTTAAAATTGTAAAAATAATTTGATCAATTATATATTTCACTTTTGACAAATTAATTAAAATTCTTAATAATTTAACTAGATTTTCGGCTCGTTATCGCTTAAATTCTATGGGCGCACATACTCAACAACACTAGGAAAATTATGCGCAACTTCTTTACCTGAATTATACTTAATATAACTATTAATTTTATACAATAAAAATGATTTATTTTTCCAGTTTTTCCTAAATAAGAAAATATAACATACGGATATCATTCTCATTCGAAGCAATAATATAGAAAAAAATCAACGTTATTTTATGAACGGAATAACCATTTCAAATGAAAAAAAATGTATTGTTTTGTTTAGGATTTGAAACCTCTTTTGACGGCACTCTGGGTAATTTAAAAACTGATAACACGTTGATCTAAAATATCGTTATAAATGAACATAATTATTTTTTTGCCTTTAATTTATATATATTTATTACTATTTTAAATTTTAAATAAATATTACCTGAGAAGGGATGAATGCAGTAGTCTTTGTAGCCATCGGGAGGGCTAAGGGTGAGCTGGTCGACGAATTCAACCGGAGGATCGAAAGGTGCCAGGTCCAAGCTCCTGAGTTCCTCTTCTTCCTCATCTTCTTGGTCGGCATAGCAATAGTCGCCGCCTCCACAGTCACACTCACCGCCCCCGCATTCCTCCCGGATGAGAATAACGTAATCGGCCTCGAAGAATTTGTTTAATGATTCGTCAAACTGTACCTTGTATTTCTTTCTTTTCTTGGACGAAGCTCTCTTGAGAGCGGATTTCGGCTTGGACTCCGGTTCGTGCTTCATGTGGCCCCCGTCGGAGACTGGCCTATTGATCTCCAAAGGCCACCCTCCGCGCAGCTTTTCCTCTATCGATCCCTCCACTTTCCCGCCCGTATTTGAATTTTCCGCTGGTTTTATCTTCGCCCCCTTCTCTCCCTTTTCAAGAACAACTTGATTCCTGTATTCACCGATCCTTTTCGTTTCTCCTACAAGTCTCTTGTAGTCATGATAACTTCGTATCCTGGGCTCTTCAACAATATCTTCTTCTTTTTCTTCTTCGTTTTGTTCTTCAAATTGATCAAGGTATTCGTGTTCTTCCTCTTCACACATTTGCTCCAATTGTTCAAACTGTTCGAGCTCAGATTTTTCTAAATCGGAGTCATTACCAGAATCTTCTTCTTCCTCTTCTTCTTCTATTGTATCTAAACAACTCCAATTGAATTCTGTCCTCCCTTCGAAATCTTCACAATCTTCGAAAATGTCGTCCTCTTCGACAGGTTTTTCTTCAGAGCTTTCGCTGTCGGATTCTTTGCCGGAATCACTTGATTCCTTTTTAACTTTGGCTTCTTCAATTCTTACTTCTCCTTTTTTGACGACAACTGTCATAACAATCTCTTCCTTGAGAGATATCTCGAACCTTTCTTCGGTTTGAGTTGATTTCGTGCCTCGTTCGGCGAAGTCTTCGGCCCCCGAATCTTCCGGACTCACTAGCGGAGCTCGGGGGCTAAGAGAAGAAGTGTCAGTGATATCTTCTAGGTCCAGTTCCGGACCCAGGTCAACCTCCCACATTCCTTTCGCCGTTACATCACCTGAAATAAAACAAAAAAATATATAAATAAATTTATGTCAGAATTATTTTATAATAAAAAAAAAAAAAGTATGAAAACAAAGATAGTTAGTAGCCCATACCATATCTGTATATAGATCTATAAAATATTCTGAAAAATATGTAAATATATAAAAAATTATTAGCAATAAAATTAAGAAAATAAGGAATTGTAAATCTATTATTTTACTTTACTATCGAAAATACAATACTAAAAATAAAATTAATTTGATAACAAAATCTTTTCTAATATTATAATATAATTAATATATTGGTACCGGGTGGTTAAGGTAGGCAGGATAAAAATAAATTGATAAAACAATTATTTAACATATAAAAAGTATAATTACTAAATACATAATTTAAAAAAATCATGTAATAAAAACGAGTGAAGTGAAAACTAATGCAAATTTAGTTCTCATTCCTCTTTATTTGGTTACAGATAGGGCAGAAAG
Source organism: Nezara viridula (assembly GCA_928085145.1). Classification (NCBI taxonomy): domain Eukaryota; kingdom Metazoa; phylum Arthropoda; class Insecta; order Hemiptera; family Pentatomidae; genus Nezara; species Nezara viridula. The sequence continues at coordinate 60,985,816 of OV725079.1, read as the reverse complement.
TTAACAAAATAATTTTATTTTTTCTTAGTTATTTAGTTTTAAATATTTTTTCTTAATTATGAAGAAAAAAAAATGACAGCAATGCAAGAAAATTTAAAATGTCCTAAAGGATTGCGTGTGTAAGTAAGTAGAATTCATAACAATTTCAACAGGTGTTTAAAAAAAAATTATCGCTAGTAAAACTTTTAATTTTTGTTTTTTAAAAATATATTTTTACCAGTGTTTTCATAAATTTTATTTATATTTTACTCACTAACAATAAAGCTTTTTTTTGCAAGACATATATATTCATATTATATATATCAACAGTGCAATATAGAAGAAAATGGCATTTACCTGAGGGATGAGAAATAAAAGAGGCTATTGCTAGATATATGAAAAGCCTGGCTGTGACATGATAAAAATCAAACTCCTTGACGTCTAGCCGAGTGCCCTTACAGTCTATTGGCAGCTATTTTAGTTGGCACCCATTCTTGTTCTATTATTCAATCTGATTTACATGTGTAGTGTGGGAATCGAGTGGTTCTTTGTTATTCAACGTCATTGTCATAAAACTAGTGATTATTTATATTTAATTTGAATTGAGAAGAAATTTCTATATTTATTTACTTCTGATAAAATGGTTCACCGGCAACTGAAACGCATGATGATTCATTTTGGAGATAATCAAGTTTTAGCGCTCAAATGATAGTAATTAATTTTTAATACATTTAAATAAAATAATTCTATTTTTATGTTTAATTTTATATCAACAATTGACACTCTTCTAAAACTTCGTGAACGCTTCATCTTATCGTGACTTACAACTTTACAATCTGGAGAATAGTGAACTTCGTTTATTTAATAAGGTACTAAAAATTCATGAGCATCCAATAAGGTGGCCTACAAAAAGATCTGGCCGTTTGGCGAGATCTCTACTTCCAACATGTAAAAAAAAACAGGTTATTAAGTTCAAGCAGTCCAATATATTTATAGAACAATTATTTTCTCGATTTTCTGCTCTAATTATCGTACGATTCAAGATGGAAGCAAATGGGTATTAATAAGTTTTTAGATCATCATTAACTTAATAGGAAAACGAACCAATTCTGACAATACCAATTTGGTAATTTGGTAATTAAACAAGTTGCAGGTTACGATTATATGAAACCATTCACAAAGTTTCTATACGGATATCTATAATTTGATAACAATTGCTGTGTACAGCGAATAACAGCTCTCAAATGAACAGACTTGAATGAAAAATTCGATAAATCTAATGTTGTATCTATTAACAAAATACAAATAGATTTTCCTCATATGGCTTTTAGTTTGTCAAGATAAATAGATCGAGATATGTCCACCAGTTTATAGGTGTCAATAACCTCATGAATGTCACGGCTCAATAAACCTTCCATAGGAAATGGAGGAAAAAATTATAGGCTTACAGTAGTTTAATTTATGGTTAGTTTTGAGTGAACATAACATTGTGAGAGAGTTATATAATATTGAGGATGACAGGGCGATAGCTTTGATGGGAAAACGGGAGCGGAATAGCTCAGTGGGTAGAGCACTGACTTCCAAAGCTTATGTTCGATCCATTACATATGTTCGAATTTTATGTAATTATTTTTCGGTCACATCGGCCATGGATCGACCCTGAGGACGGGAGGCTCCCCTGGGAAAAAGTCAGGCTCTATGAAGTCAGTACTCTTAATCAATTAATTAATTAAATAAGTTTTGTTAAAATAAATGTGATTTTGCTTTCACGCTACCTCAAGGCATGAAAGCTTTAAATCCATGTAGGAAATAAAAAAAAAATGTAGTGCTCGGAAAATTCAATTTGCTTTTTACGTTTTACATATGAAGTAACAGGTTTATTTCCGTGTTGGTCATTCTGTAGGTAAAATCAGAGAAGTCTACCGATTGTTACTTAGATTGTTCCAAATAAATTTCATCGAATTCCAACTAGATTTTTTTTCTACGTTGGCGTAATTGGAGTGCTACCAATGGGTAGTTTTTCTTCATGTTGTACAAGTTAAGTTACTTATTTCATATTTACTAGTTGTATTTATCATTATACAGTTGTAAATTTCAATAATCCAAAAAAAAAAAAAAACGGCGTATTTTATAAAAAACGTCTAATTTGGCCCAAAGTTAAAGGCGACTTTGGGACTTATCTGAAACTGGTCCAACATTAATTTTATTTAATTTTATTTCCAGAATCATATTCCATCAATTATTTTTGCTTATTCATGCGTAAATAAATTTTCATTAAAAGCTTGTATTTTCATTGTAAAGATAAAAAAGCTTATTTGAATAGATTACATTTTGTTTTAACAGTAATGAGATATGTAACCACTCACAAAATGGAATAATTCAAAATATAATTGATTTTCTTTTTAAATCAAAGCTTATGAAAACCAATCATTAAAAATCTTTTTCAATTGAATTCAAGGAAAAAAAAATCTAGAGAACCCTAAAATTATGCTTATTTTATTGCAATTATTATTACAATTGGATAAAAACACTTTAAGGTGGAAATAATAAAAGTTAAACAAAAAACATTTTTTTGTATTTTTGTGCTCTACGGAAATAAGATTGTTTATTTTTAGGTAACATACTTCTTACATACTAAAATTGAACAATCGTATAATCGTGAACCATATCATTTCTTACAAAACTAATCACCTTTATTAAAATTATATTAATCTTAAACACTATTTTAGCCTTTCAGTTAACAGAATGACTAACTCCAATTTTAACATTTTTTTTGTTAAAGCCATTTTAGTGGGAAAATTTATATCTTTGTTCACAGTTCTATTTTTCAACGCTGCAATCACCTACTATAGAATCAATTTACTGTAAAGATATTATAAATTTTCTAACTAGAAATATCACTAAAATGATTTTACTCAAAAATATTGAAATTAGGAGCTAGTCTTTCTGTCAACTGAAAGATTCATTAATACACGTATACATTTTCAGATGTACCAAGAGGGCATGAATTGTAAATAATTCTCTTATGTTTTTTTTTTTTTTAATTTGAAAGTGATCTTCCATGATAATCGTATTTTTCAATAATTCATTAGCCGGATTTTTTTGATTGTCGCTCATAATTGTAATTTAAAAAAAGATTTTATTGTTCTGACAATGCAGATACGTTATATCAATCAAATAATTAGGATATAATTTGTTATACGAAAACAATATTATCCTTAATAAATTTAAATATTCAATTAAGTTCAACAGCAATTTCCAAACTCCTGTTTTCTTTCTGGATTGGAATAATAAGGCTAAAAGAAGATGTGAATGTCAGCAAAGTACGAGTAAGGCTTCAGATCCTTTTAAATAGCTAATCAAAACTCCTTCCCTCAATATTTAAAAAAAATAATAATAACATCAACATTGAATTAATAATGTCTAAATCCTATTAAAATTAAATTAATTAATATTTTTAATTTCTTATGTGTTCTTATATTTTATTTTATTATTTATTTTTATATATATTATATTATATTTTCATTATTTATACTACGGATATTTCGATAAATCGACACTATATTTTTAAATACAATATATTACATACCAGATTAATTTTATTTTTTACCATAAATAAAAATAGCAGAGAACGATGCTTGATTGCCACAGAAAAACCAAACATCTGAAAAATGTTCTATAATTAGAAGACTACGAATTAGACATACTAAAGTAACCCATCGATACATGTTTCCGGCCGTAATCGGCCATGATGCCAAGAATGTGACAATGCAAATTTTAATGTTCAACAGCTGCTTCAATATAACAAATATCGTAAAGAAGCAGTCGAAACGACGTTAAAAACAAAACCAAAAAAATAAAGAACATGACAAAAAAAAAACCAACAGTACATTGTAAATAAAGAAAAATACAAACCATGCAATTGATAATGTTTGAAGTAATTTATTTTCGGTTCACTTATATTTATATTTACGGGTCTTATTTTTTGTATAATTATTTATTTCAGTAATAAAAGGGTTTGATTTGATACATTGATATTTTTAAGGGTTAAATGAATTTCCGAAGTTTGGAGCATTCGTCTGACTTTAGTCTTGCCCAAAATCGGCACTTTTCAAGGACAGGCCAAGACCAGGACTGCTAAAAAAATAGTTTCTGTTTTTAGTTCCTATATGAAAATAACTATTATAAACAATATACTTTTGCATTTAACTCTTCCAATTTTTTGTTCGGGCTTAATAAGGTTTCCACTATCTGAGGAAAAATACATTAATACCTTTATCGTAATAAGCTAATAGGTAACTGCAAGACTATTTCGAAACTCTTGCGCAAGTCCAAGACCAAGAAAAAGAATGAGTGTATAAGACCAAGACTCGTGTTGGTCTCGCATTAGGTCAATAATATCTGATTTATTCAATTTTGTAACTATCTTTACAAGTTGAATATTGAAAAAAAAAAAATAGACGACACTGCTCTACAAAAAAATGTTTTCACTAGAGAAATTTGTTTAAACGTAAAAAAAAAAAACGCACCATTTTTGAGACAATGAAGGTTGTTTATGAAAATAAAACTGGAATGGCATGTTTTTTCTTACTTCATTTATTTATTTTCTTGTGGATAATAATAATAATAATAATAATAATAATATATAAAATATTTAATCCTGAACATAATATAAATTTATGCCTGGTCAATGTATATTTTTTTTCCTTGTACAGTGTTTAGCATCTGTCTTCCGTTTAGCTCTTACTTTCAGTTTCATTTGATTTAATTATTTGAATTCCAAGTCTTCAAATATAACGGGAATACGTAGCCAAAAATTTTCTTCTTACCTTACACTTGATCTCTCGGAATTTTTTTCATTTTATAATACACTGTAATAGCTTCAAAATCAAATATTTTATTTCATTTCTCGTTTAATTTTTCAATGATAAAAAAAAATGTCAAAGAACACCTAATTTGTAACCAAAACACACATCTGATATGAAATGGTGCTGATAGAGATTTTATGCCTTTGGATTCGCCCTCAAAACATATTAAAACATCATTTATGTTAAAGGGAGGATTTTGATTCAACACAGTGTTATCGAAATGGTTGTTGGATAGTTGAGATCCGAAACTATTATCTGCGAAAACTTCACCTTTCTTTATTATTTATTTGTGGGTGTGAGAACAGCTCTTTGAAAGTCGTAACATGATATCATATTACCTTAACAGCATCATAAAAGAAAGTGCATTAAAAGTATTCCACCTCGAGGATAGAAAGTTGTGAAGAATCCTACTATTCCTTTGAAACAACGGAGAACTTACATTAACCAAGACCTTAAAGATTTCGAAGTTAGGTAATAGGTTCCTTTTCGAGGCTAGACCTTATGCATCTGGTTAGGCCTTTCCATATTATCTGTTAAAGCGACTAAGTTGTAATCCGCAGCTTGAATTATAAACTTGTAAAGTGTAGTACTTGAGTTTTAGGAGGCGTAAGGGAGCAACTTGGTATTAATGAGATCATAAATAGGTGCTCACCTCTGATTCCGTGGAATATTGACGAGGCTCTTCGTGTTGGAGGTAACAGCTAGGAATCCTGGGATTGACAAGGCAGTGGATTGCAGTTAGAGGTCACATGAATTACTCAATAGCTAACACCAAAACATTCAATTCAAACACGATACCATCACATCTCTATCGATATACTCAATTACTTTTAAATTAAATGAATATTAATTTAAATAAAATATTTATAATCAACTTTCTTTTATAAATTTTACCTAGGACTGATATAATATATTTATTTTACATTTTTTTTTTCTTTATTTCTTTAGTTATAATTTTTCCAGCTTCTTTTCGTTGAAGTGTGTTATATAAATTTAAAGGGCGTGGAGAAAATGACTTTGGCGGAGTTTCATTGAAATCGGTACATTCGTTTAGGCGCTACAGTCCACAGCAACGCAGGTTTTTCGGGCGCCACTTAGAAAGTAAAAGGCGGTTAGTAATGTAGATAAAGGAGGATCATCCCTGGGTAACTTCTGATTTTATATCCAAAATTGAAAAAAAAAATCGGTCCTGTAGTTGACTGACAAAAAAATGTTTAGTTGTTTTTCGAATTTTACGTATCCTGAAATGTAAAACCTTAAATTTTGAGAGGGGGTTAAGTTTTTGAATTTTTTGGTCGATCACAATGGTTCATTATTGAAAATATTAACCCAAAATTTCGTAAAAAAACAGTACTCATCAAAATAAAGTATATTAGAACGATTTAAATAAGCTCATTATTAACGATAGAACGGCAGCCCTCTCTTCACTCAGCTATTTTTTACGTGGCTGAAAAGAAAGTTCAAGTAGGAAACTTTTCCTCGTAGCCGTAAAGTAGCTTGGTAAAATATTGAAACAGCACGTCAACCTTTCTGGGAGTGAGGGACGTTTCCGGTTCTGTCGAGAATTTTAATGAAGTTTTCCCTCAAGCGAATTTCGGATACAAGTTCGGACTCAGTTCCCTTTAATGTTTATTTGAACAGAAATGCCTCACTTCATTACAACTCATCAAGCAAGCATAATAACTTCATGATCGAATAAAAAAAGATATTAATTAACTATCTCAATATTTAAAAAAATGAGAAAATAAAGTATGACTATGAGCATTACAAATTGACTTCATAAATCATATTTAACGTAAGGCATATTGTATGTTTACCATCGGTCAACAATTAACAAGAAATGTAAAAAAGCCGGCATGAGAAATAAATTTGGATAAAACAATATATTTGTTCTTTATTTATTATTTAATATATTAACGGAATGTATAAAAAAATGTTCGTATCAAAATAAATATGATCGTATGATCGTGAATGTATAAAAATATGATCGTTTCATAAAATTCAAGATTACAAAGAACTGTAAATATATTAATACTTACCAATACTTAATAATTTCTTTAGGTCATTCTCTAAACTTGGTTAATCCCATTCGACTCATTCAAAAAAAGCCTCAGTTTAGTTATTTGTTTCAAAGAAGAAACATAACAGTGTCCTACTTTCGTAATTTTAAGTCATTGCTGGAAAAAAATTCATGGAACTACTCGTAGAATTATTAAATATGAAGGGGAACGTATCCTTGACCAGCGCACAGCGCGGTGTTAGTTTGAAAAATCTATCAGTGGAGATAGGACGTTGGAACGACCATTAATGGATGTTGATGAGGTTCTGCAGGGAGCTGTTAAGTCAAATCGCAAACTTTTATTTATTTATGTATTTTTGGTCCTCTCTTTCCATTATAAAACCTAAAATATACGTTTGGTAGTTGAATATTGTTGATTTTTTTTTCCCTTTAGCCTTTTCTATAATTTTCTTTGACTAGTTTTAAGGTCTCAAAAGTTCTTCTTTTTCTACATGTTTGCATTTTAAGGAGGTTTATGTTTTCACAATAGTTTCCAATATTTCATTATTTTTAACTTCTAATTTGGCCATGGTGCATACAATTTTTTTGTGATGGATTTAAACTACAGTTAAAGCTAAATTTATTTTCCATACATTTTTTGCCATCGTTGAGGTGAGATGGAAGGTTTAATGTATCTGAATAAGGAATTAGATACACTTTTTGTTGATTGGTGAAATTCGTCATTTCTCTCAGTCATAAAATCCTTTACTTTTGCTATTTTTAATTCATCGTGAAGTCTTGACGCCTTTGATATTTGCAGTGAGATTCCCTTTACTATTTTCTGCAATATTCCATTTTGAACCGATTCCACTCGTTTTTCTGTCGACTTTTTAATAAATGAGAACAATAGGCTGCCATATAACAGAGTTGGACTTATGCTTGTTTTATATATTAACATTTTTAGACTCATCGAAATGTGTGTGGAACATGGTTGATAGTCGAAAGGAAATAGTTGGTAGGTTTTTTGTCTAACGTGTTTAATTTGCTTTAGAAAAGTGTGCCGAAAAATTTAAGTGTTGGTGCAAAGTTACTCCAAGGTAAACAATATGTTTGGAAAGATTTTTATGTTTATTAAAACACTTTATTCAGAAATATTACAATTTGTCACAGTTTAAGGACACTTATAATAGAGTTCAGAGGGAAAGATTATTATCGCAGTTTTAAATTTTTAATTATGCTGGAAGTTTCTTCTTCCCTTTTTGTGAAAAAACAATCCATTTTTAATTAAATTAAATTGGTGATTTCAATATAAGAGAAACATGTCTGAAAATTTATGGCGATAAAGGTGAGATTGAAATGGAGATTTGCAGCATCTATGGAAATCTGAGAGTCTCAGAATTCATATAATTACAAAGGTCGAGATGGTTGGACCACCTATTAAGAATGGACAATTATCGGACATCCAAAAAGTTCTATTCTTCAGCCCTCCATAGAGAGTTAGGAAGCGTGGAAGACCAGGAGGAAGATGGAAAGATAACGTGACTGCAGATCTAGCTACACATGGCTGTTCACTGTCACTTGCTTGGAGGCAGAGAAGGCTGGGCAAGAGCGTTGGTGCAAGGACTGCCTAGTGCGTCTGTCGTACCTTTGAAGAAGAAGAAGAGCTTAAGGAAAGGCCGAAACGTGGATGTGAGGATTTTCTTAAGGTTGATTTGAGCGATCTTGCGGATTCTATATCTTACGATGGTCAGTAAACCAATATTTTTAAACACCGATTTGATTGATTATCTAAACTTAGGGATAGTTAAATATTATATTACAGAATAAGACTTTTAAAAAAAATTGTCTTATATAAGGCGAAATACAGTTGAAAATTTGTTATTAGCTTTTAAAAGTAAGTTAGCCTGCCAGATAAGTGCAGAATAAACGCGTCTTAAACTTAGCGTCGATAAAGAAAGGCGTGATCAAATCTATTCAAATACAGTACTGTAGGACTCTGGCAGGAATCCAAGCAAGCAAGATCCAGAAAATGGAAAATCCTTCCGCATGATAAATGACGTGACCCGAGATCACAGCCGAAAAATAAGCAAGTGAAAGAAAATAAGAAATAGCTTAAAGGAAACTCAGTATCACAATATGATATAAATTATAACAGCTCTGAAATGTTTAATGCAGCTTCTCTCAAACTGTATATTTTTTTTTTATTACCTTCTGGTCCAATCGTTTAGTATGAATTTGGATAATTGTATTGCAATTAAGATCAGATATTTTTAGATAATATGTAAAGAAATAGACCGACGCATATCAGTTGCATGGGCAAAATATTGGTTTTAAAAATTTATTGTGAAAGAAAATTTCCCGTATACCAAAGGTTAAAGTTCCTGAAACATATGTAATGCCAAGTCTCACCTATGGGATCTATGTTTGGACTCCTTGGGAACAGAGAAATACATGAATAGAATTCAAGTTAGTGAGAGAAAAATGGAGGAGAGTATAGTGCATATAAAATTAAGCGATGGAATAAAAAATGGGAAGATAAAGATATCAATTGAACTAAAGTTAAGGATTAAAGAGGATTTTTTATTGATATTTACAACTTTATACATGTACAATAAGTAAATTTGCTAAAATTATAAATAAAACATGATAAAGACTTGTAAAAAAACTACCGATTGGTAGCACTTTCAAAAATTAAATTATTTAGAAGGTCCCTTGGCCATCATTTTTTCAGATGCCTCGGAGGATTGCCAGGAATTGTTTTGGATGATAGGTTATAAAATAGAGGGTTAGGGTGACCAGGGAGTTTGGAATTAAAAGCGGAGTTAATTTTAAAACTAAAATGACAGAAGGCTAGGCATATCGTATGGATAGCTGATGACACACGAAAGAAACAAGTAACGGTATGGTGGCCACTCTGTGCAAAAAGAAGTAGAGATAGGCAATTGATGAGATGGAGAGACGACTGAGGGATGTCTTTGCTCAATATTAAACCTAAATCAGAAACTATCAAAATTTTTATTTTTTTTATTTGAAATCCTGGGTTTTGATAGTCACTGTACATAAACTCCAACATAATTACTTTAAAACTATGAAAAATATCATTTAATATTAGTATTAATAAAAACTTTAATTAATTTATTTTTAGAGAAACATTGTCCATCTCTCATCAATCAAAAATTGTATTACATTAATTATACACTTATTTTCATTCGATAATATGCAACGCAGTGATCACATTATCATAGTATAGCAATGTATTGCTATACTGATTCAATATATAATAATCAAAGATACATGGGTCAGCGAATTCTCAGGTGGCCAGGTTATTCGCTGAGACAACTATGAAACATCTTCCATCAGCAAGTATCCATTGCAGCAAATATGATATAGAGTAATCGATCGCAACATCTTATAATGGGAACAGTATTATGTACTCTTAGTTTAGAAATTAAGAAAAGTAAATTAGTAAACATATGGCATTCGTTAATGTTAAAGGCTTGATCAATCAGTTATGAATCGGACTGATAGATAGGGTAAGCGCACTAGTGATAGACATATCTTTATGGACATAGCTTTCTTGGCGTATGCCGCCATAATTATTATAGTCATAAACTTCTCCGTTAGACATTTAGAATCTCCAGGATCTCCTTTTTCTATTTAACACTATACAATTTAAAATATATATAATTATGCAAGTATAATGTCCATTTAAAAAAAATCATCTTTTTGCACCAGTGATGGACACCCCTAAATTCAATTGTTCTAGTAATGGACATGGGGTCGGTACCAGTAATGGACATACCTCAGAAAAATTTTATAATCTTTATTTAACTATAAAGATAACAACACAGATAAGATAACATAAATGTTCTACTTACTCTTTGGAAAATGTTAGTACGAAGGTATGAAACAAACTGATCTCAAGAGCACTATAGAAAAAACAATGATAGACATTTAATTTTTTTTTTTTTATGGATACTTTTTTTCATACAGTTGTCAATAAAGATTATTCATTGATCTAGAAAAAAACCGGAACCTTCAAATCAGCAAGGAAGCTTATCATTTACATTTAAAGTCCAACCTGTTCATCACTGGGTCCCCTGTCTGTAACTGGTGCGTTCACCCTACTGTTTTTTATTTTATTTTATTTTTTAACCTCGTTATTCCTTCAAAGTTTGGTTTTATAAATAATTTAATCTTTCAAATTGTGTTTTATTTGTTTTGTTATTATTCGACTGATCTGTTGTTTTAATTATCTTGTATATTACTTTATCTTTTTATTTATATATATATTTTTTTTCTTTTCTTAAATACATATTGTGTGAATGAATACTATAGCCCTAGTACCAATGTCTTTCAGTGTGGCAGACAGTATTAATACTCAATAAAAGTTTAAAACTTTCAAATATGCACTTGAAATGTTCAGAATGATGTTTAGAATAGCAGTTCTTGTAAAAACCAAGAAAAGTAAAGGAGTATAGTAACTCTGGGTAGATGCGAAACAAAAAAAAAATTTAATTTTAAAATCAATGAAGAAAATTAAACAAATGGTAACATTGCTAACACTGGTTCAATTAAGAAATTTTTTTTTAAGAATTGAAGAATATATTATTAACTTTCAAATGATTGTATACAAATCCTTTAAAATAATTAGTATTAAAATTAATTTAATATAACGATGGAAGCGGATATGAGTAAAGAATTGTCGTCACATATGCAACATATGTGCCGTTTAAATTAAGTTTGCTTCTTTCTCAACTAATTAAAGAAGCGGAAGTATTATATTTCTTTTAAAAAAATGTATGACCTAATATTGCTGTAGGCTTCCCTCCAAAGATTAATGTTTTGGGGGCATATACAAACATAAGATATATACACACACACACATACATGTATATATAGCATTTCCAAGTCAATTTCAACCTTTTCCAGATCAAATTCAACCTTTTTCAAGTCAAATTAAACCTTTTCCATTTCAAATTCAACCTTTTCCAAGTCAAATTAAACCTTTTCCATTTCAAATTCAACCTTTTCCAAGTCAAATCCAACCTTTTCCATTTCAAATTCAACTTTCGAATTTTTGTCAATTTTCGATTTTTTTTCGAAATGAAGGCCACTTACTATATTATCGAACGCATAGCTTTTGAAAAAATACAAAAAAAAAAACCCGGTTGCATATCCATTTATTTTAACATTTTAGATTTTTTCAGTGTGATATTTCTATGTCATGTTCAATTATTTCCAAGTCAAATTCAACCTTTTCCAAGTCAAATTCAACCTTTTCCAGATCAAATTAAACTTTTTCCAAGTCAAATTCAACCATTTCCATTTCAAATTAAACCTTTTCCAATTCAAATTCAACCGTTTTCATTTCAAATTAATGTTTTAATTTTTTGTAAATTTTATGTATTTTTTTAAAATAATGGCCATCCCCTCCCCCCCTCCAATATGAAAGTCTATTATTATGCTCTCCTAAGTACAATTTTCACTTACGGATATCGATTTATTTTACCTATTCGGATTTATTAGGGACTAGTATTATGCTGTCCTGTACCTAGTTTTGAAAATAACCTCCATTTTAAGATTACCTGACTGCATTTAATCATAAATCATTCAAGTTTTTTTGACTTATTCGATATAAGGGTGTATTTTTATGTTTCCCAATCAGAAAATTTTGAAAATTACATCCATTTTATGTTTACGCCACTGTGTTTTGACTTATTTAAGTTTTTAGAATTTATCCAATGTAAAGGTCTACTTTTATGTTTCCGGAGCCGTAGATTTTGAAAACGACCTCCATTTTAAGATTAGGCCACCGCGTTTCGACTTATTTGAGTTTTTCGGATTTTTTTCATATTAGGCCATTAAATAATTAAACCTCAAGTTTAATTTCATTAAAATGGAGGCCATTTTCAAAATCTACAGCTCCGGAAACATAAAAATACACCCTCATATGAAAAATATCCGAAAAACTCAAATAAGTCGAAACGCGGTGGCCTAATCTTAAAATGGAGGTAGTTTTCAAAATCTACGGCTCCGGAAACATAAAAGTAGACTTTTATATTGGATAAATTCTAAAAACTTAAATAAATCAAAACATAGTGGCGTAAACATAAAATGGATGTCATTTTCAAAATTTACTCATCGGGAAACATAAAAATACACCCTTATATCGAATAAATCAAAAAAACCTAAATAAATCGAAACGCAGTCACGTAATCTTAAAAAGGAGGTTATTTTCAAAAACTACTCATACGATAACAGACCCACACATCGAAAAATAAAAGATAATTAAATAAATAAAGAAAGGTTTAATTTGAAATGGAAAAGGTTAAATTTGACTTGGAAAAAGTTGAATTTGACTTGGAAAAGGTTGAAATTGACTTGGAAATGCTAGAGAATACACAATTAAAAATAAAAGATTTTGTTGATGTGTCAGTGTTTTAACCACTGAGTCTTATCTTTAATAAAAAAATAATTATGCATATAAATATTTATATATATATATATATATATATATATATATATATATATATATATATATATATATATATATATATATAAATATATATATGCATAATTATTTTTTTATTAAAGATAAGACTCAGTGGTTAAAACACTGACACATCAACAAAATCTTTTATTTTTAATTGTGTATTCTCTCTGACCAAAACTCCAAACCAACTTCCTAATTATTTATATTGGTATATTGTCAAGGAGTTGTAAGAATATTATTTTTGGGTATAACTAATCACTTAGCCTTGAAAGATTAACCAAATGATAGATTTAGTGAAAATAAAAAACGACCCGTTGAACGATGATAAAAACACTGAGGGTTATTTTAGTAAATTGAATATAATCTTTGCTATACTTTAGGAATTTAATTACTTAGAAAATTTTATAAAGCTCAATTTAACAGAGAAAATAGATATTATTTAATGTCGGGAAGACCTTAATATCCCTCCAAGGAAAGATTTATTGAATGGTCTGGCAGTATTTTTAGAATCTTTTTCATTGGAGCCCCGTCAAGCTGTCAGCGCTCTCGATCGAGATTAAGAAAGTAATTAATTTCTTATTTCAATTTCTTGGCTTACTAGAGCATAAGATTGTCCGACAAGAATTCTTAAGACGTTTTATCAACGAATAATTTGATATTTCCTCAGAAGTTTAAAACCACTTGATTATAGATGAGGAAGTCATAAATGCAAACTGGGGATATCGAAGAGAAGCATGTAATTTAAAAAATTTCAGCAGTTAACCGTTACTAAAATACTTGATATAGTTGTACTTAATCATGAAGTAGCTACTAAAGGTTGAATTATAATAATCTATATTTTAAAAAAAATTAAATTAATAATTACAGAAAAAACGATTTAAATATATAAACAATTGGAGTAAAAATAAATTGATTTCCAAAATCGCCCTTTATTTATAAGGATTGTAATGATACTTGCATTTCTTAGATATTAAACAAAATATATTAATCGAATGATTTTCTGAGCTTTGTTATTTGAATGAAAAAATTAAAAATAAAGTAATTTTACTATACCATAATTGTAAATGAAATGAAAAATATTATAGTATAACTTTAATATTTTGCATCCTAGTTATACACCAATTTTTCTCTCTTCGGATAATATGTGCTACAAATAGAAAATTTATTAATCTATTTTTTTACTATAATTGGATATCCGGCAAATGGATTTCAAAGCCGTAAAACGTTTTGTATTATTTTTATAGTTCAATTTTGTATTTTATGTTCAATAATTTATTATTATTACAGTGTGAAAAAAATAATGTTTTTTCGCGTTTTCTATAAAATTTTTAATGAAATAAAAGACTAATATGTAAATAATTAATAAAATTGTTTATATATGTATTTATGAACGGTGGTTTTATTCTATAATTTACAACTAATCATTAAAAAATGCCGTGAAGCATGAAAAATAAATAAGGCAGACATGGAAAACTTGCTAACGAAGAAATAAACATTTTAGGTAAATTAAATAAGAAAACTCTCAAGCTCGTTTTTCACCAAGAAAATATTTCTGAGAACGGCTTACTAACTGATAATGAAATTTCGCCCTTGATGCAGTATCTCCTTAACCAACTCTCTCAATCTATTTAAAATGAAGGAAGCCTGAGGGAAAAAAATAGAGGTAGAAAAAAAGTAATTTCATTCCTTATTCGAACCAACAACCATGGCACAAGTAGACCCAACCTAATTACCTGACGCCACTTCAGGTTAAGTGTGTCGCCAATCTAGATCTACTGTGATTGTGCCTACCTGGGTCCCTCCAACCTAGCAATGCTCCAAAAGTTAAATGTATTATATTTCTTCTGGTAATCAGATATTTATATTTTTAATAAGAGCTGCTTACTTGTCAATATTAATCCGAAAAAGATTTGAATTAAAGACTTGAATTTTACAGTGACTACTACCACTGTAAGTGGAGTCATGGCAGTAAATATCGACGCCAGTAACGTTGTTCAAATTGTACGATATTGTGCCATTTGCTGTTCTGACAGTACTTTCGCAGGGATTAAAGCTATCACGATGTTAACTGTCATATGAAGAGGCCTACCGCTGAACTGTCGTAGCAAATTATCCAACCCAGTCAGTTATGATTTACGGTAATTATGGGAGAAAACGTTGAAATTGTGGAGGACTGAACATCTTTTTGTTATTCCATTCTAAGGGAAGAAATAATAACTTAATAACTGTTTCCATATGCTTTAATCATAAATATTTTAAATTTGTATCAATTCAGTTATTGATTTTTAAAAATGATTATTTATTTATTTATTAAATAATATAACATTTTGTCACTAGTTATTTAGATACTTATTTTTCTTATTTTCATAACTTTGATAAAACAATAATTGATTGTGATTTATAACTAAACATTATATCTACAATTAATATTATATGTGTGTCTTTATTTAATAATCATACTTTAAACATTCTGGAAGCAAACATATTTCGATGGCTGACTTCACAGATGTTGCATGTATCAATTTAAAATGTTTCGGAAACTGTTGGAAAATATCCAATGTATGTCATCGCAAATGTTTCGACTGAACATCAAATATTTATACAAATTACTAAAAATACATAAAACCATATATAATCAATACATTTGGAATTACAGGACTGGGTCAAATTTAAAATATTTATTAGTAACTTTTACGATATTCCATTAATATTATTATTCTATTCTACATAATTTTTTTATTTATTTTAAATGACATTTACAACTGTATACAAAAAAATACATCTAGTAAATTTGCACATTGGTATAAAGACATGGAACACATGTTGAGAAACTACCCATTGGTAGCACTCTAATAATATGTCTATATTAGAAGATCACGTGGCCATCTTCTTTTCAGACGCCTCGGAGGGTTATCAGGAATCGAATAGGAAGCAAGGTTAGAGACAAGAGGGTTGGGATGGTTATGAAGTTTATTATGGAAGGACAGATATCTGGATTGGGCCAAATCTGATACATAAGGAATATTAAGGTCATTATGGATAATTTTATTTGTAACAAAGTAAGGAGCATTGAGGATTTTACGAAGGATTTTGGATTGCAAGGACTGTATGCGAGAGGAATTTGAAGGCTTGGTGGAGCCCCATAGCTCAACCCCGTAAGTCCAAATAGGCCTTATTATAGTCATGTAAATCAGTCTTTTATAATTGATTGGAAGGTTAGAGCGTTTGTCTAGTAAGTGTTGAAGTAGTCGGAAACGTCGAGCGGTTTCTTGTCGTTTCAGTCTGGTATGAGGATTCCAAGTTAGACGTTTGTCCAGATGGAGTCCTAGGTAACGGATTTGTTCAACAGGAATAAGTGAGGTGTTGTTAAAGGATACTGAAGGACAGGAAGTCATTGGTTTACGACGAAGGGTGAAGGTAATTTGATGGGATTTATTGGAATTTATTTTAATTCTCCATTTCTGACACCATTCTTCCAGGTTTGTGATGTGGGATTGAAGGGTTTGGGATGCAATAGATGGGTCGTTATTGACTGATAGGATACATGTGTCATCAGCATATGTGGTGATGACAGTGTTGGGATGGGTTGGGATGTCAGCTGTATAAACTGTGTAAAGGATAGGACCTAGGATACTACCTTGAGGAACACCTGCAGACTGGGAAAAACGGGATGTATATACATTGTTGTGATTTACTTTAAAGTATCTATCAGTAAGGTAGGAACGGATAATGAGGAAGTAGGTAGATGGTAGGAATTTTCGGAGTTTGTACAGCAGTCCCGGGTGCCAAACTCTATCAAACGCCTGTTCAACATCGAGAAAGGCTCCCGTACAGTACATACCGCGCTCCAATGCAGAGGATACTACGTCTACCACACGATGGCATTGCTGTATAGTGGAATGGGAGGAGCGGAATCCAAATTGGTGATCTGGGATTATGTGATTAGAATCTAGGATTGCGTACAGGCGTTTTAAGATTAGTTTTTCCAGGATTTTTCCCATGATGGGTAACAGAGAGATGGGACGGTAAGAGGATGGATATTCTGGTGGCTTTTTGGGTTTGTGGATCATTTTGACAATAGATATTTTCCAATGATCAGGGAAATATGTTGTTCGGAGTACAGCATTATATATGAAAGTAAGGAATAGGATGGCTTTTCGAGGAAGAAGTTTCAAGATCTGGGATGTTATTAGGTCATGTCCAGGAGCTTTGTAGGAGGGTAATCTTTGAATGATGTTGGATATTTCTGTGGGATGAAATGCTTTAGGTGGTAGGGACATTTGGAGAGGAGTATCCAGTTCTGATTCAATACATTCGATGTGGGTTGGATTAAGGATATCAGGATGTGGGTTGAAAATTTGGAACAGATGTTGACCGAATAACTGGGCTTTTTCTTCGTCGGATTTGGACCAGGTTTGGGATTCAGTAAGAAGTGGGTGATTAAAATCTTTAAACTTCAGAAGTTTTTTGGTTGTAGTCCATAGTGATTTGTCAGTTGTTGTAATATTTCCAGTTAGGTTCAGTAATTGTTGAGTTTTATATTTTCTGATTTCTGATTTTAGTTTGTTAGTCAATTCGGTATAGTACGTTTTGTCTGAAGGATATCTAGTCCTGTGCCACTTCGATCTTGCTCTGCGTTTATCCCTTAATAAGATTCGAATATGCTGTGGCAAGTTAATTTGTCTTAAATTATTGCTTTTATTATTAACAAATGTGTTATTATTTATACTCGTTGTTATAGTTGTATTAAGGTTTTCTATGGCATTATCAATATGTTGTTTTGTCTTGAGGGGAATTTTTAAGTCCAGTTTATCTTCCAGATCATGACGAAATTTGTCCCAGTCCACTCGTCCTGTAATTAGTTTAGGAAGTTTAGGTTTAGGAGCAAAGTTCGAATGTAGTAAAAGCAAAACTGGACTATGATCTGACGAAAGGTCATCCAGGGATTTGATAATGGATTGGGAGGAGGAAATCTGGGAGGTGATAAATATATCCAGGATATCGGGACATTTTTTCAGAGATGTAGGCCAATATGTAGGATTCATGGGTGAGAGGATTGAATAACTGTTGGAAGAAGAGACACGTGATAGGATGCTACCGCGGGAGTTGGATGTTCGACAACCCCATCGTTGGTGTTTAGCATTGTAGTCTCCTCCAGCAATAAAGCGCGCTCCGAGGGATTGAAATAAGGAATCAAGTAGGCTATAAGAGAGGGAATTACCAGGAGGACAGTATACAGCTGAAAGTGTTAGATGGAAAGGACGAGTTGAAAGGATTACAGAAGTTGATTGAATGGTATCAGTTGGAGTAGAAGGGATAAGGGAATACGATAGAGATTTATGTATAAGGATGCAAGAGCCAGCGTGGGAAGTGTTGTCTGGATGGTCAGATCTATAAGTGATGTAGTCACGTATGTAGAATTGTGTCCGTTTAGTGAAATGAGTTTCTGTCAGAAGAGCAATGTCAATATAATTGTCATGGAGAAATATGTCTAGTTCGTCACGGTGGTTTTGTAGTCCGTTAGCGTTCCATAAGAGGAAAGCTAGGGGCTTTGTATTCATCGGAAATTAAACGGGATTTCGGAAAGGAGTCTTGTGAGAAGAGTTATAAGCGGTTTGATAGTTTGTTGAAGATCTATCAGGAATGATGATAGGATAGAGTTGATGTCGGATGATGTTTGGCTGGGAAGTGGATTTAGGTCATGAGGTTGTGATGAGTAATCTATGCGAATAGGATTGCTGGGTGGAGGGTGGGTCCGACGTGGGGTACGAGGAGTAGGATCTAAATTCGGTTGGACTTGTGATGGGAGGTTCATCTTGGGAGTAGGAACGAGTGGAGCTGGGTGTGGGTGCTCTGGCGGGAGTTAGACCCTTAAGGGTAGCTGATGGGGAGGGATTGGCTGACGAGGCTGTTGAGGTTGAGTATTAGAGCTTTTGGGCTTGGATTGGGAGGTTTGAGGCGCCTGACTTTGAGGGTGCTTCTTAATGATGCAAGGGTGCCATTGAGAATTTCTTGAGTTCTGTTGAGGATAATCCTTAAGTGTAGAGTTGGATGGTTGTTGTTGGACGGCGATGGAAGGTGAAGTCGGCAAAGCAGGGAATGTTTCCTGATTTTCAATTTCAGGTGGCTCAGGGCAAGTTTTTTGAGCAGGTCCAAGGGTTTTCGTCGCTAAGTTGCGTGATCTCTGTTTGTGAAGATTTTTACACACCTCACAACCTCTATAGCTTGCAGGGTGGGCTTCACCACAAAGAGCACATGTAGCGGGCTCATCTTTTGGCCTCTGGCAAGTGTCTGAAGCGTGAAAACCGGCGCATTTAACACATCTGGCCTCGTGATGGCAATATGTCTTCGTATGCCCGAAGTTTTGACACTTAGTGCATTGTACTATTAAGGGCTTCTGTCTTGGTTCTTCAAATCGTACTGTCGAGTATACTAAACGTTGAACCTGAAATATTTCATTATTCGTTTTTGCTGGTTCCAAATCTATAAAAAATAATGGAAGCGGATATCTTTCCCTAGGATGTAGTACGGGTGCTATGTGCCTGACGTTATGACCGATTTCTTCCAGGCCTGTTTTGATGACAGATATAGGAGTGGTTGAATGTAGACCTCTCAGGACTACTCGAAACGCCTTGTCCTGTTTCAATTGGTAACAATGGAAGTCGTAGTTTTTGGAAGTTAAATCGCTAATCAATTTTTTATAGTTTTCTCTAGAGTTCGTGTTTATTTTAATGTCATTGATTCGAGAGAAGCAGCGAAAATTTGGCTGTCCGATTAGTTTTGCAATTTCTTGACCAAACGACACGAAGTTCTCAATTTTTGAAACAAAAACAGGTGGCGGTTCGGGGTCAGAAAAATCTTGAGGCTTCGGAATCTTGCTTGATAAATTGTTATCGAGAATAGTATTCTTGCTGGCTGAGGTGCTTGGTGCAGTTGGCTCTGATTGTGTGGCATTAGATTTACTCCTCGTTTTAGGTGGAGATTTTTCTTGTTCTGCTGGCTTATTTGATTTGTTTGATTTATTTTTTGTTTTTTTCTTATTTGGTGAGTTGCTTCCCGAACCGGGAGCGGATTTCTACATAATTAATTTTTATTTCTTTCATTTATTATTATTAATTGTTTACACAAAGGTCGTTTCTTTAACAATTAAACGATTTTAGGTAAGTGCGATGTTATCATTCTATTATTCATATAGAAATACCGCTTTTGTAAGTAAAATGTTAAAACATATAGATATGAGGGTAATAAAAAAAAAAAAAAAAAACAACTAAGCTATATTATTTTAAAATATTCTTCAATTCTATGTGCAATATTTTAAAGCTAAGCACTGCAAAAAATAAAAGGTATTAGCTTCGGGTCTGGCAGGGCTGCTAAGGGCTGAGTTATTATAAAAGGGCTTCTTTAAGAGAGAACAAAAAAAAAAATAATTAATTTTATTTTCGTCTATACCAAAACTTTATTCTCACAATTAACATTATATACGGGCTTTTACTTATTAATTATAGTTTCAACATTTTGGAAGAAAATACATTTCGATGCTTAATCCCCCAAATATTGTTACAATTTAAAAACAGGTGGAAAATGTTTAATCTTGGTCAATTAAATGTTGACTAACATTGCTAAAGTGAGCACCAAATATTTATAAAAATACACATAAAACCATATACTATTAATAAATATGGAATTACAGGTCGAGGCAAAATCTTAAATATTTTTTACTCCAAACTACAATATTTGTACCAAGAACATCTATTTAGTTAACTATTTAAATTCTACTAATTATGAAATTTAATGTAATTGGGATAGCAATCAAACTATTGCGGGCATATTGAAGTTATTATTATTTATGAGCCTTTAATTGTCATACAATTTGAGGATTGCATGAACTAATATCAGAATTATTTTTAAATTCCGATAATTCCTTAGGAACAAGTGAAACAGAAGAATTGTTTTTTGTAGATACTTTAAACGCGTTTCACGTTTTGAATATCAAGAAATATGATTTCGACTCTGTCTGTGTTTTGGTAGTCAAATCTAATATCTTATAAATAACTGTTCATCGAATATTTTGATTGTCTTGTATATATTGTATCGAATTTCAAATTCTAATTACGCTTACGCATCCGCGTAATTATTTTTTTAATATATTTTATCATTACAATGGTTTGCTAAAAAAATTTATTTAGCATTCCTTTCTAATTTCATTTAGGTATTTTTATGTCATTGTTTTAGCACTAATGTTGTAATATTGTAACCCTATTACTCAACTGCTTTCGATAATATATCCTTAGAGCTATGTGTATACTTATTTTATTAATATTATTTTAGGTATTCTTTATTGTAATATGTCTTATGGCCAAATTATTGTTAATTTCTATGAACAACATTGTTATTCTTAAGGGACCTAGTCCAAGAATGAAAATGATTTTCTATTTCTATATTCCTTCATTCGCAGTTGGGCTATATTCAATTTTGGACCTATAATTTTTTTAATATATTATCCCCTTTCCGTGGCTTTATGATTTTGTCTAAGTCGTATTTTCTGTCATCATCGAGATTAAATTGATAATTTTAATAGAAGCCGCGTAATAAACTTTTTTTTTTTTACACATTGGTTGTTTACATTTATTTTCCTTTCTGTAACTGACAGAATAGGAGGGTAAACAATGCTGAACTGATTGACAGATTTCATTTATATAGATTTAACCGCATTAAAAATAGTTCAATTAACTAATCAGGAAACAAAATAGTATAAAGAGTAAAATGTTGAATTTTATTCCATCGTAGTTATAGATTTGAAATAACCGTCAATGCAGTGTTGTGGTTATCATCAATGGCGTAACAGTAGAGCAACTGCTTCGATACAGGCGCCGGATCAGATAAAAAAATAAATTAAGTCTGTGCCTAAAAAATAATAAATTTACAATAATAATCACTCTAATATCACGAGACAACATACATAACTCATATGGGCGTTTCTGTTATTTTTAAAGAACGATAACAGTTTATCGCCGAGGAAAAACAACTGTTTCAAACACTTAAAAATATCAATTAAACTCGAAAAATATCAAAAAACTAAATTTCATTCATATTTTTTTTAGGTCTTTCTACTAGAGTATTATTACATTGATATTTATAAACTAAAGTATGACACTTTTCCTTGCGACTATTCTTACGTGTATGATAGGATATATATATATGCTACTATATATAGGACTATGCTTAATAAGTCTAATAAGCTTGGTATTGAAAGAAATTTGTTGTAAATTTCAGAATTTATTTTGACCCAAATATCTTTATAAATAAATGTATATATATATATATATATATATATATATTTATTTATTTATTTATTTATTTATGCCTCTCTTCCTTACCTTTCGGCTACACGGGATTTTGCAAGGATGGCATATCACACATGTGCATGTCATTCCTGCTATTAAACCACAAATTAATTTTCAATTTTGTTTTTTTTCAAATATCTTCTTTTTTCATTATTTTCACTATATTAGTCTGGTGGCCTTCTATTAGCAGGTTCTCTTCCCAGATTAAAGTGGGAGGGTCCCAGAGCAGCTTTCCACCCGTACACAAAATCTTTGTAGTACGGGTAGTTCTTCTCCGTCACTAACTCGGGAAATTCATCCTCCGTGAGGCCATAGATTCCCATTTTTGTTATCATTTCGGCCCTTAGTCCATCAAAGCGGTGCAGTTGACGATAATATGCTCAGCCGTCTCCGGTACTCCGCAAGTGGGGCATAGGAGATCTATGTCTTTTCCAAAACTATGTAACTTAAAGCGGAAACCCAAATGCCCAGTAAGGAATTGAGAGACCCAGTAGTTAGGAGAACCCACTTAGCTTTCAAGCGACTTCGGTGGGGAAATATTTTCTTAAAGTTGCTCCTTTCAAGGTTGTTACCCACCGCCGATTCCACTCATCTATGGTATCCTCCCGGATTATCCTCTTCCATTTCCTTGGGTCTTCTGCAATCCTCACCCGGATATTCTACGGAAGACCTGCTGAGCCTTCTCTTTTTAACTTAAATATTAGCGAGTCATCTCGCAAGAGAAGGTCGAGAGGTACCCCTCCTGCTAAGATCTGCACCGCCTCGTGAGACACACTTCGGTATGATTTTGTGACTCGCAACAGAGCCGTACGTTGAATTGTCGCCAATCTGCGTTTCTGACGGTGTGAGAGATTCTGAGACCACGCAGGAGAGGCTTGCCTCAGAATACCCACTATCATTCCATCGTAAATGATCCTCGTAGCTGGGTATCTGAGGCCCCAAAATGCACCCCCTAGGCGACTAAGTCCATTCAAGACTAGGGCCACCCTACTTCCTAAGTAGTCCAAATGAGGGGTCATATTAAATCCTCTTCCAAACCTTATGCCAAGGTAGGTGACCACCCCTCGGTTGAGCTGTTGTCAATTAGCAAATGAACTGACTGTACAGGGAATAATGACATGCCAGGCATAGAGAAAGATAGTAACCTGTGGGTCACTTCCCTGGTTCGATTTAATTTTTTTAAGCTCGTTTGAATTTAAGCATTTTTAAAGAAAGAGAGCTCTCTTCCAGAACCGTAATTATTTACTAATTTTTAACTATGTTTAGCTAACTATTTAAATAATTAGTAATAACGCCACATGTTAGTATCTATGCATACATGTGCTTCTTTCACAGATAATGTTTTTCGTTACAAAATGTTTAATTTTTTTATTTTCGTATCCTGTCGACTTATCGTGTCGTATCACATCTCGCAACTTGTCCAATAAGCTCCCATATTGTTCAATATCCTACAGGAAATCACTAAGTCCTCCAGATTATAAATGATCTATCGAAAACGTCCAATAAAGGGGTCCGAACCCCCTGGCAATGTAATAAGGAAAGATTGACTATGAGAGAGCACAGCCAGCCAGCCACTCAGCAGCAAAAAATCCTCCGGTATTATCCCCTACCAGAGGGAAGGGGAGAAAATGCGAAAAGAACCTTTGACCCCTAAGCTCCGTATTGGAAATCTCTTTCCGAACTGCACTCATTCGGACAAGATAAATGAATATCCAAGAAGATCGGTATATATATATATATACATATATATATATATATATATATATATATATATATACCGATCTTCTTATATATATATATATATATATATATATATATATATATATATATATATATATATATATATATATCCTAATAAACCTATATATAAGCAATCGAGACCTTAGGAATGCACAATATTGCCTAATTTTTTAATGCAAAATGTCTTGTCTATAATCACGAAAGTTAGCTAACCTTTGAACTTTATTTCCTCACTAAGGAAACTTTGGAGTGAGGCAGATATTGTTTCTTCTCAAATCTCCTCTCCAGTATTACATATCATGGACTTTTAGATATCAATAAATTTGGTTCCAGATCGTTCGGTTTGTCTGTCCGTAGTAATGTCCATGAAAGGAGCATAGAGTATAATTAGATTTTTAAAAATTTGACAAATTGTACAATCAGATTGTGAGTGTCGTTACTTAAATTTGCGTATACCAATTTTATGAAATTTCATTCATTATTATTGTTTATGCATTCAAAAACATATTTTCCGTGCTAAGCCTATATTTCAACAAAACCTTGCCTGATTCCGAAGGACTAAATTTATGAATTAGTTTATGAATAGTTCAATATAATCAACTCCCACCCAATATATATTAGGTTACGCGACGACTTTCCCTGACATAATGTTATTTTTAAAACAACTCCTCCGATTAAACCTAAAATGTTGGGGATATTCTACAAATAATTTTCTTAAGTAGTCAAAATATGTATCTAACTGAAATAGCGAGTAATCTAAAGAAATCTACTAAGAAGATGTTAATTATTTCTATTTTTAACCTTTTTCTCTTTCTTCACTATTATATTTTAAGGATGTGTGATCTTGTCCCATTATGATTGTAGCTAAGAAATAATTAAATCAGAAAATTCACAATGGTTATATGGAAGTTATGCACCGATTTCTCTCTAAACTAAAAATTTTGCTAAATTTTTGAAACCCCCTTACGTATTATATGATCTCTATAACGAGTTTAATCTTCGTTATTTTTATTAACTGGTATTTTTATTATTATATTTTAGAACGATGAGAACCTGGTCGGCGTTTTCTTCTACAATATGAAAATAATTACCATAATGAACTTGAGATTAGAATTATTAACTTGAAGTAGTTGCAGCACCATAAAAAATATGTATAGCAAATATTAATTTAAGATTAATATACTTAAGATTTTTTTTTTATTTAGTGAATGGAATTGAGTATTAAAAAGGAATTTTATTTAATTTATCCTGGGTCACTAAGCGTATTGAAACTATTATCCAGCAGTATAATATATTTAAAATTAAAATGCAATCACTAGGACTGGTCAATAGATGCTCGAGGTGCCTCAAAGATTTACCGATTCCATAGATGAATAAAAAATAGAAAATTAATTATTTCATTATAACGAGGACATTCACTACATTTTAAACTATGCAATTTATGAAAATCGTGAATTTAAAAAGGTTTTTTTGAAAAATTAAGATATAAAGGTTTACAGAGTTTTTTTTTTCCTCTTCCGCTTATTTTTCGATCAAATCACACTGAATCATCAGTTCATTTAAATTCCGATCATGTGGCCTATAGGTCCCGTATAGAGATGTCACACGTCTTTAAAAAAATGTTTCCATATAGGCGCCGTTGGCTTCCTTCTCTTTGTAATTATTAAAGAGTTTATGCCTCTATATGATAGTGGAATAATGATTAAAAAAATTATTATTATTTATAATTATAATATATTAATTTTATTAATAATATAATATATAATGCTTAGATATATCGCGAAATTGAAATGTAGAAATATATTTTACGAATTTGAATTAAGTTAGTGGACTGTTGTACATATAATGGGAGATAAATATTCAGGAAGCAGTCATTATAAAGTTTATATAAGTGCACTATCAATAACGTAACAATGTAATAAAAATGTAGCAATTATTTCAAAAATTGTCATGTTATTAAAATCGTAAAGCAAATTTACAATGCTCAATAAGTAACTTTTTTCTTTAAACTGCAACGCTATTAAATAATTATAGTTCTCCGGTTGCTAATGGAGAAGGAATGTTGATAGGCGGGAACGAAATCCTACTTTCGCTGAAGACGGTGGAAAGCACCCTGGTTAATCAAGGTGTTCTGGAACAATCGGCATGAAAGCAAAAGCAGAACGAACGTACGATTTCTATGGACACTCACTGTGTGATTAGAGTCATTCGGACACGAGACAACAATTAATAAAATTAAGTAATAAAGTTGTAAAAAATCATTAAATTA
This sequence comes from Nezara viridula, assembly GCA_928085145.1. Classification (NCBI taxonomy): domain Eukaryota; kingdom Metazoa; phylum Arthropoda; class Insecta; order Hemiptera; family Pentatomidae; genus Nezara; species Nezara viridula. The sequence goes on along the minus strand of OV725079.1, from coordinate 60,959,121 downwards.
CTACAACACGGAGTTGTCAAATCAGCGTCAACAAATGTTAATTATTATTTTGTGAAAATAATAAACCGAATTTTATTACTCACTGAATTTCTAACGATTACAATAAATGATGTTTTAATGATGGACATAAAATATTGAATTGAATTCTTAACAATTAATTTTTTTTCAACCATTGAAGAATATATTTTCGAGCAATATTTACTATGATGTATGGAATGTTGAAATTTAAATATTAAAATAATAAAAATAATTATTCTTTCATAAAATGGGAATAAAAAAAAATCACGTGTTTTCTGTCCAATTATTAAATGAAAGTTTCCATTTCCTTTCTTTTTTTTCCATAAAATTAAATTAATCTTTTTGTGAAACACCTGTATTTCACAAATTAAATATCATGTATGAACTGATATTTGAGGTTGTAAGAAGTTTTCTGTATCAGACTGTTTAATTTAAGAATTTTTTTGTTATTTAAAAATTTTCAATTTATTAATTTTGTTAATGTCTGCCTAGTCAACGTTACTTTATCTTCAATATTTAAAATCACTACGAAACGGATAGAAATTAGATATTTTTCGATTATTGGTAGAAATTCAAAATTTTCTCCAATAAGAAAAAATACGGACGGCTGCAGCTAACACGCCACCATTGTATAGACGTATTCATTAGTGTGATATAATTTGTTTAGTAACATATATACGTGTATATGTTTTAACGTTATATGTTTTCATCTTGATTTAATTTGATTCTAAAACAATGTATTGAATATTTCAAAAAAGTAAAACGACATTTAATGTACAATGAATCCTCTCATGGAATATGATTTTTTTTTTAAAATAAATAATAGAGTTACCATTACTGTAGGGTTACTACTATGAAGAAAAAGTAAAATAAAACTAATAAACTAATATAGAATATAGGTATACAGTTATTATAAATCAATATATGATATTTATAATCTTAATAGTTTTTTATTGATAATGATAATTATTGTTGATGATTGACTGATTGTTTATCCAAACAAGAAAATTACGAACCAGAAAAATAAAGCTTTATATGACATGAAGACATTGTGTTGAGCATAATAATAGGAGGATTGCTGAAGGAACGGCGTATTTCATCGACAAATTGAAAAAGGCATTTCTTCGATTTCTTTTGTGGCTCGTGAACTCGATTCCTAACTGAGTGAAGGGTTTCAATCAATTTCACAGCGTTGAAGCATTTTCACTGAATGATATGAGTTTTCTCTTCGACAGCAGGCAGTGTAAATAGCTGAAAAATCGGTGATGAAATAATTTAATTATTACAACCATTACTCATCAAACTCTAATTCTGAACATAAATCTGTTCATTGACAAATTAACTTTGAATGATTTTTGTGGAATTGGTTGATTTTTATAACCTCTGGTTAATTTTTTTCACCCAATATTGGAACCCCTATATTGCTTTTTTGTATTCCTTAATGACTGGTGGTATGGATTAAATAAAAAGAAATATACATAACTTGGAGCTTATAAGCGTGTTTATTAATATAATATATCGATACATTATTTATATTTTTAATAATATATCTATTTCATTATTGTTGGCTAGGACTTTACTATAAGAGATAAGAGAGGCAGAGCAGATTGACCTACAAGTAAACGAAGATAAAAATAAACATATGATAATAAGCCGAAAATTCTACCCCAATAACAGGATCTGCGTAGTGAGAAAATCATTCCTGAAAGCAGAAAAATTCAAATACCTCGACTCCACAATAACCTCACTGAATGGCCAACAGGCAGAAATAGACCAGCGTATAACTGAAGAGCTGAAGACGCAAAAAGAGCTTTCTTCTCCCTCTCGAAGGTATTGAAATCCCCAAAAATCTCAATAAATCTCAAACAAAGGGTGTACAATGCTATAATAAAGCCAGTTCTAATATATGACTGTGAGACCTGAACACTAAACAGCACTCTAGAAAAAAAAAGTAGAAAGATTTGAGTGGGAAATCCTCCGCACGATAACCGGAGCGATCTGGAATCAGAGTACTAACACTTGAAGAAAGACCAGTAAATAACTGCTTACAGAAACTGGTCAATCAATATCCCATGATATGAAGGCACGGAGGTTAAGTTGGGCGGGGCATGTAGCTCGTAGCAATCCATCTGGAAGCTCCTACGTAACAATGAATGCCTGAATACAATGCAAAAGACCAAGTGGAAGGCTAAAAAAACAGATAGATAGATCGAATTAACAAAGATGCAACAGAGCTACGTGAGGATAAATGGAACGAAATAGCCCAAGACAGGCAGGGATGGAGCAGGATTGTTAAGGCGGCAAAAGATCTACATGGTGTGTGACGCCACCAGAAAAAAAAAAGAACAAAAGGACTTAATTATATTTGTAATGATGAAAACAAATTTTACATTTCACTAGTTCTACTTTATTTTTACTTTATATTTAATGTTTTAACTCTTAACCTATTGTCAAGAAAAGGAACTTATTTTAATTTAAAAATAAAATCATATGAGCTAAATTGCACTTGTCACAATACTTAATTGTCTATATGGATATTACTAATTGATAATGGATACTAAAATAATTGGAGCTCTTAAACGTGTTTTTCGAGCATAATATATTGATGCATTAGTTACATATTTATTTTTTAAAATAAAAATCTATCAAGCAGCAATCAGAACATATCATCATTAATGATCCTTCCAAACTTTTAATTTCACTTGCTCAAGAGCGGCTCCAACAAGCATGCAGGTAAATTCGTAATACCGATGAATTGAACATGACTAACAGATACATTTAAAAGGCATTTCATAAAATACTGATTTATTGTTTAACAAATAACATTCAAAGTTCAAAGTCAAGTAGGCGAGAACGAACATTCAATGTTACGACTTTGAGGAAAGTGGAAATAAGAAAACTAAGCATCGGATGATCGGTAGAAAGTTTCTATCAGATTATAACAAGTGGCATTATCGGCATTATTTCTTTTCAGTTAGAGCTAAACTAGCAGTTTAATGATATAGTGGTACCAATGAAGAGGCATTACCTATGTTACGAAAAATTACTTTTCCGTTAGCATTTTAGAGATATTTAAAGTTATGCACATTCTTTCTAAAATTAATAATAACACCAACATTTTTTTCTAATATTCATTAAATTACATCAAATTTTTACTTTCACTTAAGCTACATATATAAAATATATCTAAAGCGATCGTAAAAATTTCCAAATATGATTATTCAACTTAAGTACACGTTTTGAGTTCCTCTAAGCTCTTTTCTTCTGTAAACACACCAGTAAATTTTTGAAGTGTTTTGCATTTGGATAAAATAACTTAGAAACTAAAAATCATACTTGTATACTGTAAGTGAGGAAAATGTTCAGAATTTTATTTTATTTGTAATGAGCTATTACTCAAAATTGTATATTTTCAACATGTTATGATAATGATAATTTCCATGTTTTTATTGTCTGACATAGTTAACTCATATATTCCTAAAGTTTAGGCACGAATAAAAATACCAGTTTCAAAGATATTAAATAACATATAAGTAAAAAGCCTGTTTCTGACACATTAATCATGCAACTTGTTATAAATTATTAAATATAATTAAGGCTGTTCTGCTGAATTCAGAAAATAATTTTTTGTTGCATAATTTTTGGAAATGAGTCAAATAAGTTATTTCTAAATAACGTTTAACTTAATAAATTTTTAAAAAATCGCATTTCATAGGATAAGTTATCACTCAACGGATCCGGGAATTTAATGTTAATTTTTTTTTCCTGGTCTATTGCCGACCCTATATTGACCTCCAACACTTACTTTATCTGAAATTGACGAATGAGATTCATACTTTTCCCGTTTCCTTCACTCCTTTCCATTATATAAAACCTAAAAATTCTCAGCTGTAGAGGAAATGGTCTTGCATAATGGGATACAATCAGAATGGATGACTCATAATTAAACGAGCATTATCCAAACGAAAAGATAACTACGGATGAGAGACCAGATCATTAGTGGTGAGATTTGTGGTGAGCAACTGTAAACTGAGACTTGGCATAGGTGATGCAGTATAAATTGCTTGGAAGGGAGGGTTGTAAATGTAAATCGGGTTTGCCTTAAGCCTTTTGTGTGGATTCAAAGTTGCTTTCTTGGTACAGGACTTTCAAGGTAATCATTAATAGCCTTCAATAAAGGTTATACTTCGATTGCAATCAATAGTATACCTCCTCAGGTTGTTCTTATGCAGTGTCATTTACAAACTCAAGGACCTTTTCTTATTGTAATAAATTATCTTTTCAAAGAATAATCGACAAAGAAAAATGCTGGTATAGAAAAGTTTTCATTGAACGAAGAGTTGAAAATAATAATTAAAATTTGACTCATTAACCGTGATATGCGTCTGTTATATACGTTCACAATTATGTAAAAAAAAAATTATAAAAATCACAAAGTAGTTTCATGAATATAAAACGTTATGAATTTCTTACAGATTTTAAAACAATATTTAAAGATGTATTTTCATTAAAAAAAAAAAAAAAAATACCTAAACTGGATTTTTTTTTTTTTTTTTTTATGCATTCATGATATTTCCAACTGTCTTAAAAATTAAAAACCTGGTAAATGTGCAGATATGAAATGGAAGATATGAAACACACTAGTGTTGCCCAGATGAGAGACCGAGACGAGTATTGGTCTTGCAAATTTAGTCTTGGTCATGATCTTCGTCTTGCGTAAGAGTCTCACAACAGTCTTGAAGTTATTTATTAGCTCATTACTATAGATACATTATTGTAATTTTTTAGATAGGAGAAACCTAACTAAGCCCGAATTAAAAATTAGAAGAGTTAAATGCAAAAGTATATTAGTTATACTAATTCTTTACATACGGTGACTAAAATGATCAAACATTAGTATTTTGTAACAATTATTATTAAAAAAATCGATTTTTGTTTACCAGTCTCGGTATTGGTCTTGCTATAGTTTGGCGATCTTAGTCTTGGTCTTGCAAAGTGCAAGACCAAGACTGATTTCGGGCAACACTCTAGGCGTCACGTTGAGATACAATTATAAATTGAAGCTTATTACAGAGAAGATAAAATGCTGAACGATTTCCTCTCTTACAGTACGTAGGTCTGATTTTTCAGTTTCTGAGATATTTTAATCTACATGTAAAAAATTTCAGTTAGTCGGCTCTAGCCACTTGAAATTTGAAATTTTCAGTTCATACAGGAAATGGAAGAGGGATTAGAAATTAAACGACAAATATTTTAATCCTTTTTACCTACATAAACCAAGAAAAATAATGTGACAAACAAATTTTCAGAACTAAATTATCTAAGTAATACAACCTTTACAAAGAGCAGTTGTAGATGAGTGTATTAAAAAAAAAGTAACTAATTAATAATATTAACAAAATAATAAAATACAGGTAAATAAAAAAAATAGTTAAATATCTTATCAAAATTAACACATAGAAAACTAAATATAATAAAAACATTCAATGTAAAAGTATTAAAAATAAATAAATATGTGTGTAAAATAAATTGATCTTAAAAGAAGATCAATTGGTAAGCGCTTGGTAAGATTAATTGGTAAGCGTCCGAGGGTAGACCGAAGCGAAGGTGGGAAGATTGCATTAAAGCCAATCTGGAGGGACTGGGTTTGGACGGCGAACGGTGGAGGGAGGTGTGCAATAAACGATTGGTGGTGTCGGCATCGAACCTTCGGGTTCACTAAGCCTTTTATTATTATTATTAAAAGAAGATCGGTAATGGTTGTATTTAAAAACTAACTCACATAATGAATAAAATAAAAAATACAAAAATAGATTAGCAAGCGACAAGTTCTGCATTATCATTAATTAAAGAATTTCTAACTCCATATCTGAAAAATTAATCCACTGTTACATATTTTTATAACAAGGAAATGGTCATTATGCATTCAGTATACTTCAAATTTATAGATGGTTTTATTTGTCACAAAGTAAGGAGCGCTGAGGATTCTGAATTGTAAGGATTAGATACCAGAGGAATTCCAGTGGAGCCCCAAAGCTCAACCCCGTAAGTCCAAATAAGTCATATTATTGTCATACATATGAATCTTTTGTAATTGATTGAAAGCGTAGAACGTTTGTCTAGTAGTCGGAAACGTCGAGCGGTTTCTCGTCGTGTCAATCTAGTATGAGGATTCCAAGACATAACGTCCTAGGTAACAGATTTGTTCAACTGGGATAAGTGGGGAATTGATAAAGGATAATGTAGGACAGGAGATCATAGGTTTGCGACAAAGGGTAAAGGTGATTTGATGGAATTTATTTTAATTCTCCTAAACTGGAAATTAAAAAATAAGGACTTCAAACTTTTGTTTATATAAAGGAAGGAGGTGGTCCGGGATGGCGGTCGTAAATAGGCTAAATAGTGGCAAAACTATTTTACTAAAAGCCTATTTATGACCGCCATCGCGGACCATATCCTTTCTGGGTGATGCAACGGTCAACTATTAAATATTCAATTCTGTTTTTATAGCTTCTTTGGCCAACTACATCAGGCTCACATTTTATGTAGATTCTATCCCATGATTAATAAAACCTGTAGGTTTACTAACAACAATGGCCAATCTACATTTTTCTTCTGGAGGTAATAGTGATCATTAACATAACAGGATATTATGTTTATATCTCAACGGGTCAAATGACAGAAAAATTATTTGACAGCGTCATGTTGATTATTATTATATTTTGAAAGAAACTAAATTGGAGAAAACTAAACCCTCTACTAGCTAGCCGGAAATTCAATTTGAAAAATAAAATGTCCTAAATTAATTAGAGTTATTTTCAATTATGAAAAGAAATTTGGCGCCTTTAAAAATTAATTTATATCCTACAATGATAACTCACGTGCAGTCCTAGGCGCCGGCATTAGAAATATTGGGAGAGGGACGAAAATTAAGGTAGCATGATGACATAGATGCACTAGCGGATCTAGGATTTAATTTTTTTTTGGAGGGGGGCTTCAGCCCGAAAGCTTTTTTTTCATAAAAATGACGATAATTACTTTAAAAAATAAAGAAACTAACTATCTATATGAAATGGTGTTTAAGTGATTCCCTAAGTCCTTTTAAATGTAATTACACAAACAATAATACTTTAAGAGATATTTTTTAAATATATTTTTCAAGAAAACATGGTTATATTTCACTATTTGGGGGGAGGCTTCAGCCCGAAAGCCTCCCCTCCCCCCGTAGATCCGCCCGTGCATAGATGGGAGAGAAAGGGACGCTATTAATAAAGGAGTACGAACCTAAAGAATGGAACATGGTTGGCTCTCTAAAATGGTGATGGAGGGACATCCGGGCGGAGGAAGGAAGAGAGGCAGGCCTAGACTTCGTTGGCTGAAAGAAGTCGAAAATGGGTGAAGGCAGATGGAGAAGGGTGGCCGAAGACAGGTCGATTTGGAGGAAAATTTTAGAGGAGGTCTAGATTCTACAAGGAGCTTAGCGCCATCGGATATTGATAATAATATAATACACATAATTTTTACCAAGGCGTTTTTTATTTTTCGACAGTGCGCCATGATTTGTTAATTCTTCATATATTTCAATGGTCGAACCATCATTTGAAAATTATCTTCTCAACTTCAGGTGGAAAAAAAAACAAGGTCTCCCAGAAAAAAAAAAGTATACGATTAATGGTGATATATAGTATATAGAGTTTGAAATGATTCTGAATTCCCTACAAAATAATGTTTCGGTTTATCACTTGCAACGAACCGTTGTAATCGATAAAAATTAAAAAAAAAAAAAATATTCCCGCTTCTTTAAGTGCATTGAATTCACTTATTTATGTATTACAATGTCACTTGTTGTTCACTGTCCAATGTACTAATTATTCGCACGGGCCAATTTGTATTATAAATATTAACTAAACTCTGTTTACCTCCCGTTATCTGTTTACCTACAGTTATCAAATGTAACCTTCACTAGCTAGGTATCCACTGATAACTTATTATTATGTTATCTTATTCTTATTTTAGCTTTACTATATCAATACTTATTCAATTTTCAATCTCTTCATTCGTTAACATTCATTTTCTTTATCTGTTAATCTACAGTTATCAAATTTAATCTTTATTACTTTGTTATACACTCATTTCTTATATTTTATCACAATCTGTTTACTTTTAACTTACATACTATATTCTCCTTTGTTTTCTATTTTTTTATTCATACATATTTTCTATTTTTGTTTGTATGTTATTTATATATATATAATACTTGATATGCTAACTACATTGTCACCCACTTTGCTATCTCTGGTATCATCTTATTATTTCTTTATCAGACAACTTTTTCTTATTTAATATCTACTTATTATTTAATTAGTTTATTTTCACCATGGTCCTTTAAATTCTATATTTTGTAGCCCTGATGAAGACCTGAAAGTTGGGTCAAAACGTCGGCATAATAATTAAATAATACTATTTCTATAATTTAGTATTTATTTGACCGCACCCCCCGATCAACTCCTCATGTTAACGAAATTGTTTATCATTAGTATCTATGTTTTTTATGAGTTATTTTAAGTAAATTACTGCAAAATATTAAACGGGCTAGTCTCCTTAAATAAAATATTGGGGGATTACCTTCCTCCTCTCCCCCCCCAGTGCCTGCGCCTACGCGTGCTGCTCACTTAATTTCCAAGGACTTAAGACCATTCTTTTTTTCAAAATATACATTAATTCATTTTTATATGTTTTCTCAATTTAAAAAGCTTTTAGTTTTTATGTGGAAATTCTAATACTTACAATTATATTAGTATCAATTTAAATAAAATGGCATTATAAATTGATTAATAATAAAACAAAAAAATATGTTTTGTGTTTCTAACCATTGATTTTTTTTTGCATGTAACAAAAAAAAAAAAATCAATAAAATGGTCTCAACTAAAACATGCTTATGAAATACTGAGATAGTAAAGAGAATTTTTTTCTAGTTAATAAAATACATTCGTATACATCTTGTATCTTTACAGCCATACCCATCTGTTACCGGAAGAATGAAATCACGTTTCCCAAGGCCAGTTTTATTACATTCGACGCATAAACGTGATGTGGGCTTGACTTTCCTGAATATTAGTACCATAAACCTTATGGACTCCCTTCAGTAATATAAATATCTACAGTAAAAATATGCGGAAAGTATATCAAGAAAATCAAAATGATTTTATGAATCCACTCTATAACCAGAGGCTTGGGCGACATATAAATATTTGAAATTCAATTTATCCGTGACTTGAATGGGATAATAATAAATACTAGTGTTCGCCCAGTGGTCGAAATTCGACCATAGCCATTAAAATTTTGAGGAAAACATAATTAAATTAAAAATAAATAAAGGGTAAATCACGATTCAAAAATCCTCATTTATTAATATAAACAAAATTTCAAATTCAATTAAAAATCGAGCTTGAACTACCTAAAATTATTTATAAGTAATACAAAATAGACTTATTCAAAATATTTAATTTCCATTTTAATTTATGTGAGTTATTATCACAATAAATTAATGTTATGATTAAGCAAGTAAAGAATAAATTTAAATTAGCAATTTCAACTGAGTTTAAATCCATTTTTATGCAGAACGTCTCTGAAAACAATGTTCTTTTTTAATGTCCTCTTATTGTTTAGTACATAGCCTTGACTATTGTCATTGGAAATATAAATTTCAAAATTTTAATTTAAACGTTTAATTTAACGTGCTCTATTTGCTGCTAAATATAAATTGTCCATGCGAAATTATTGGACGTCGCAACAATACCCAAATTTTTCCAAATGATTGACCCTGCGATTTGATTATAGTCTGTCGATTTGATTTTTTTTTTATTTTGTAGGGAATTCAGGAAGCTTTCAAATAAATATAAAATATTCGCAAATAAAATAAAATAAATAAATAAATTCATCAAATAAATTTATGCACCTTGTTTTAAGGAAAAGTATGTTACATACATAAATTAAAAAGGTTTCAAGGGGAAGACTTTAGCCAAGTTTCATTGAAATCGTTGAAGCCGTATGGGCGCTACAGTCTAAAGCGAATCGCGTTTTTCTGCAGCCATTTCGAATGGAAAGGCCTGATCATAATGAAACGTATACAAAAAACACTTTTAAATATTTAATAAATATTAATAAATAAATGAAAAATATTATTGCGATGTTGTTTCAAAATTTCAAAGAAATCGGTGAAGAACTTTCGAAGATTAGCTGTTTTGAACAAACTACCAGTTATATATTTATTTACAAATTATTTCATATTTTTATTTATTTTATAAATATAAATATATTTATATTTATTTTTATTTATTGGTAACACTAAAGCTCTTCAACAGCTGTTAAACAAAAAAAGAAGGAGGAAAATCGGTAGAATAAGAGAGGAGAAAAAGGGGCTGAACCGTGTCGTGTTTGCCTATTTATATAATGATAAATAATATATCTATTTTGTTCTTCTGCCCACAATATTTGTTAATTTTATTTTAGTTTCAATTTATTTGAAAGTTACGAGAATTAATCATCTTCAATAACCTCTGGGAAGTGATTTAATAAATTAATTTGGTTTATTATCATTAATGGAGATCTCTCATTGTAGGTACTAACATAAATAAATAAATAAGAACTATAAAAGACTATAATGGAATAAAATATTTTGGATGAAAAAATATTTTCATAGGTTGTAAACAAAATTCATTAAATAATAGTTGTACAATATACTGCCGGAAAGCTAAAGACTTAAGAAGAATGGATATCTAACATATGAGGTCATTGAAGATAATGAAGAGTGTAAAGCATGTTGTGAAGATTAATAATTGTTATTCATAATATATACTTTTAAACTATGCTTTCATATGAATTGGATACAATTATCAAAGAAAATTTGCAAAGAACTAACTTTTTTAAATAATTTCAATAACGTCAAGGTGATGTTCTTGTTTATTGAGGCGAGGTTATTATTTATTTTACCAAGTATTTATGTATTTGACAATTATAGTTCTTATGCCTACTTTAAGCCATTAGTTTAGTTTATTTCTTACTATTGCTTAGTATTCCAATGAAGTAAAATATCAAAAATAAGCAACAATGGATGTTATAAACGTGAGTAATAGTTAACTTAACAATGAAAATTATCTCAAATTAATTAGCCTAATTTATACAATATTTAGAAAATTTCCGATAGAAACTTTAATATAAAACTTAATCAAGTTGAAACGACGCTTTCGCTGATTCGATAAACGATGAATAACATATTAATTATATATGTATAAGTAATTTGCAATTTAGATTATAATCTAAATTACAAATTACTCATACAATATAAATAGTTAATTATTGATCCCAACTATGTACTGCTGCGTTCGCCTCTCCCCCTAAATACGATTCACTACTCAACTGTGGTTTTCTTCTTAAAGTTCTTAAAGTTCTTATTTAGATGTTCAAACAATTTGGGTTGTTATTTATTTTACCAAGTATTTATTTATTCGACGATTTTACTTTAGTCTACTTTAACCAATTAGTTTAGTTTATTTCTTACTATTGCTTATTAATCAAGTGAAGTAAAATACCAAAATTAAACAACAATTGATGTTATAAACGTGAATAATAGTAAATTTACCAATAAAAAGTATCTCAAATTAATTAGCCTAATTTATACAATTTATTGAATGCTTCCGATACTATTGCTTATTAATCCAATGAAGTAAAATATTAAAATAAACAACTATTGATGTTATAAACGTGAATAATAGTTAATTTACCAATAAAAATTATCTCAAATTAATTAGCCTAATTTATATAATATTTCGAATGTTTCCGATAGAAACATTAATATAAAATTTAATCAAGTTGAAACGACGCTTTCGCTGATTTGATAAACGATGAATAACTTCTTAATTATGTATGTATAAGTAATTTGCAATTTAGATTATAATCTAAATTAAAAATTACTCATACAATATAAATAGTTAATTGTTGATCCCAACTACAGTTTCATAAATAGTTTCGCCTCTCCCACAAAATACGAATCACTACTCCACAGGGGTTTTATTCAGCATCGTGAGCATATTTCAGCAGATACTTGAATAACAAAGTAGATAACTGTCTAGACCTAGAAAAAGCGAGCAATGCTTCGAGCAAGGTTCGTCCGTTCCATATGCATTTAATTCGAAGTTGAAGTGAAATTTGAAATTAGAATGCTTAAATTATATTTTCACAGATTTTTCTCCCTGGTGCATAAATGTATTTGTAATTTATGCTGTATTTAATGTAAAGTTCTTATTTAGATGTTCAAACAATTTGGGTTGTTATTTATTTTACCAAGTATTTATTTATTCGACGATTTTAGTTCAGTCTACTTTAACCAATTAGTTTAGTTTATTTCTTACTATTGCTTATTAATCCAGTGAAGTAAAATACCAAAATTAAACAACAATTGATGTTATAAACGTGAATAATAGTAAATTTAAAAATATAAATTATCTCAAATTAATTAGCCTAACTTATACAATTTATTGAATGCTTCCGATACTATTGCTTATTAATCCAATGAAGTAAAATATTAAAATAAACAACTATTGATGTTATAAACGTGAATAATAGTTAATTTACCAATAAAAATTATCTCAAATTAATTAGCCTAATTTATATAATATTTCGAATGTTTCCGATAGAAACATTAATATAAAATTTAATCAAGTTGAAACGACGCTTTCGCTGATTTGATAAACGATGAATAACTTCTTAATTATGTATGTATAAGTAATTTGCAATTTAGATTATAATCTAAATTAAAAATTACTCATACAATATAAATAGTTAATTGTTGATCCCAACTACAGTTTCATAAATAGTTTCGCCTCTCCCACAAAATACGAATCACTACTCCACAGGGGTTTTATTCAGCATCGTGAGCATATTTCAGCAGATACTTGAATAACAAAGTAGATAACTGTCTAGACCTAGAAAAAGCGAGCAATGCTGAAAATCACACATACAATAGTAATAATAATTTATAGTAATATATCAACTCTTAATGATTATGCGAGTTGGTAACTAGAAGATTCCTTACCAATTTTATCAAGTTTGTTTAACTGTTTTTGCATATATATGTGTAAATAACTTTTATTTTGAGACTACCATACGGAAATGGTTCGTCCGTTCCATATGCATTTAATTCGAAGTTGAAGTGAAATTTGAAATTAAAATGCTTAAATTATATTTTCACAGATTTTTCTCCCTTGTGCATAAATGTATTTGTAATTTATGCTGTATTTAATGTAAAGTTCTTATTTAGATGTTCAAACAATTTGGGTTGTTATTTATTTTACCAAGTATTTATTTATTCGACGATTTTAGTTCAGTCTACTTTAACAAATTAGTTTAGTTTATTTCTTACTATTGCTAATTAATCCAATGAAGTAAAATATCAAAAATAAACAACAATTGATGTTATAAACGTGAATAATAGTAAATTTACCAATAAAAATTATCTCAAATTAATTAGCCTAATTCATATAATTTATTGAATGCTTCCGATAGGAACTTTAATATAAAATTTAATCAAGTTGAAACGACGCTTTCGGTGATTTGATAAACGATGAATAACTTATTAATTATATATGTATAAGTAATGTTCAATTTAGATTATAATCTAAATTACATTGGATGAAGAATAAACGAATAAACACCCCATTATTAATCAAAAATGTGGATCCAATTAAAATATTTTGGAAGAAATATTTAAACATACATTCAGCAAATGATAATTCTGAGTTTATTTTGCTTCCTCACTACCAAAAGTGGTTTTCGTGAAGGAAGTGGAAAAGATTTTTTACATTAGAAATGAAATTTTCATATTTCTTACCGTATCGGTATGCCTGTTTACTATTTCAAAGAAAATCACACCTACAATAGTAATAATAATTTATAGTAATAAATCAACTCTTAATGATTATGCGAGTTGGTAACTAGAAGATTCCTTACCAATTTTATCAAGTATTTTAAACTGTTTTTATATATATATATATATATATATATATATATGCGCAAATAAGTTTTATTTTGAGACTCCCATACGGAAATGGTTCGTCCGTTCCATATGCATTTAATTCAAAGTTGAAGTGAGATTGGAAATTAAAATGCTTAAATTATATTTTCACAGATTTCTCTCCCTTGTGCATAAATGTATTTGTAATTTATGTTGTATTTAATGTAAAGTTCTTATTTAGATGTTCAAACAATTCGGGTTGTTATTTATTTTACCAAGTATTTATTTATTCGACGATTTTACTTTAGTCTACTTTAACCAATTAGTTTAGTTTATTTCTTACTATTGCTTATTAATCCAATGAAGTAAAATATTAAAATAAACAACTATTGATGTTATAAACGTGAATAATAGTAAATTTACCAATAAAAATTATCTCAAATTAATTAGCCTAATTTATACAATTTATTGAATGCTTCCGATACTATTGCTTATTAATCCAATGAAGTAAAATATCAAAAATAAACAACAATTGATGTTATAAACGTGAATAATAGTAAATTTACCAATAAAAATTATCTCAAATTAATTAGCCTAATTCATATAATTTATTGAATGCTTCCGATAGGAACATTAATATAAAATTTAATCAAGTTGAAACGACGCTTTCGGTGATTTGATAAACGATGAATAACTTATTAAATATATATGTATAAGTAATGTTCAATTTATATTATAATCTAAACTACATTGGATGAAGAATAAACTAATAAACACCCCATTATTAATCAAAAATGTGGATCCAATTAAAATATTTAAACATACATTCAGCAAATGATAATTCTGAGTTTATTTTGCTTCCTCACTACCAAAAGTGGTTTTCGTGAAGGAAGTGGAAAAAATTTTTTACATTAGAAATGAAATTTTCATATTTCTTACCGTATCGGTATGCCTGTTTACTATTTCAAAGAAAATCACACCTACAATAGTAATAATAATTTATAGTAATAAATCAACTCTTAATGATTATGCGAGTTGGTAACTAGAAGATTCCTTACCAATTTTATCAAGTATTTTAAACTGTTTATATATATATATATATATATATATATATATATATATATATATATATATGCGCAAATAAGTTTTATTTTGAGACTCCCATACGGAAATGGTTCGTCCGTTCCATATGCATTTAATTCAAAGTTGAAGTGAGATTGGAAATTAAAATGCTTAAATTATATTTTCACAGATTTCTCTCCCTTGTGCATAAATGTATTTGTAATTTATGTTGTATTTAATGTAAAGTTCTTATTTAGATGTTCAAACAATTTGGGTTGTTATTTATTTTACCAAGTATTTATTTATTCGACGATTTTACTTTAGTCTACTTTAACCAATTAGTTTATTTTATTTCTTACTATTGCTTATAAATCCAATGAAGTAAAATATTAAAATAAACAACTATTGATGTTATAAACCTGAATAATAGTTAATTTACCAATATAAATTATCTCAAATTAATTAGCCTAATTTATATAATATTTCGAATGTTTCCGATAGAAACATTAATATAAAATTTAATCAAGTTGAAACGACGCTTTCGCTGATTTGATAAACGATGAATAACTTATTAATTATGTATGTATAAGTAATTTGCAATTTAGATTATAATCTAAATTAAAAATTACTCATACAATATAAATAGTTTATTGTTGATCCCAACTACAGTTTCATAAATAGTTTCGCCTCTCCCACAAAATACGAATCACTACTCCACAGGGGTTTTATTCAGCATCGTGAGCATATTTCAGCAGATACTTGAATAACAAAGTAGATAACTGTCTAGACCTAGAAAAAGCGAGCAATGCTTCGAGCAAGGTTCGTCCGTTCCATATGCATTTAATTCGAAGTTGAAGTGAAATTTGAAATTAGAATGCTTAAATTATATTTTCACAGATTTTTCTCCCTGGTGCATAAATGTATTTGTAATTTATGCTGTATTTAATGTAAAGTTCTTATTTAGATGTTCAAACAATTTGGGTTGTTATTTATTTTACCAAGTATTTATTTATTCGACGATTATAGTTCAGTCTACTTTAACCAATTAGTTTAGTTTATTTCTTACTATTGCTTATTAATCCAGTGAAGTAAAATACCAAAATTAAACAACAATTGATGTTATAAACGTGAATAATAGTAAATTTACCAATAAAAATTATCTCAAATTAATTAGCCTAATTTATACAATTTATTGAATGCTTCCGATACTATTGCTTATTAATCCAATGAAGTAAAATATCAAAAATAAACAACAATTGATATTTAAACGTGAATAATAGTTAATTTAACAATAAAAATTATCTCAAATTAATTAGCCTAATTTATATAATATTTCGAATGTTTCCGATAGAAACATTAATATAAAATTTAATCAAGTTGAAACGACGCTTTCGCTGATTTGATAAACGATGAATAACTTATTAATTATGTATGTATAAGTAATTTTCAATTTAGATTATAATCTAAATTAAAAATTACTCATACAATATAAATAGTTAATTGTTGATCCCAACTACAGTTTCACAAATAGTTTCCTATCTCCCACAAAATACGAATCACTACTCCACAGTGGTTTTATTCAGCATCGTGAGCATATTTCAGCAGATACTTGAATAACAAAGTAGATAACTGTCTAGACCTAGAAAAAGCGAGCAATGCTGAAAATCACACCTACAATAGTAATAATAATTTATAGTAATAAATCAACTCTTAATGATTATGCGAGTTGGTAACTAGAAGATTCCTTACCAATTTTATCAAGTTTTTTTAACTGTTTTTGCATATATATGTGTAAATAACTTTTATTTTGAGACTACCATTTGGAAATGGTTCGTCCGTTCCATATGCATTTAATTCGAAGTTGAAGTGAAATTTGAAATTAAAATGCTTAAATTATATTTTCACAGATTTTTCTCCCTTGCGCATAAATGTATTTGTAATTTATGCTGTATTTAATGTAAAGTTCTTATTTAGATGTTCAAACAATTTGGGTTGTTATTTATTTTACCAAGTATTTATTTATTCGACGATTTTAGTTCAGTCTACTTTAACCAATTAGTTTAGTTTATTTCTTACTATTGCTTATTAATCCAATGAAGTAAAATACCAAAATTAAACAACAATTGATGTTATAAACGTGAATAATAGTAAATTTACCAATAAAAATTATCTCAAATTAATTAGCCTAATTTATATAATTTATTGAATGATTCCGATACTATTGCTTATTAATCCAATGATAATATCAATAATAAACAACAATTGATATTTAAACGTGAATAATAGTTAATTTACCAATAAAAATGATTTCAAATTAATTAGCCTAATTTATACAATATTTGGAAAGTTTCCGATAGGAATATTAATATAAAATTTAATCAAGTTGAAACGTCGCTTCCGCTGATTCGATGAACGATGAATAACTTATGTATTATATATGTATAAGTAATTTTCAATTTAGATTATAATTTAAGTTACAAATTACTCATACAATATAAATAGTTAATTATTGATCCCGCCTCGCGCGGGCTCATTACCGCGTATGGGGAGCGTCCCACGGGTGGCGGATGTGGGGATGGTCGGTGGAAATTTCTTGGAAGTTCCTCCCGGCTAAGTCCGATGGACTCGCTGACCAACAATGAGAGGGGCCCTCCAGACTTGCTGGAGGGAGGGGACCTCCAGACTTGCTGGAGGTAGGGGCCCACCAGACTTGCTGGAGGGTGTGACGTAGGATTGAACGCCCTACTCACATATCTTTAGTTCACCAAACACCACAAAAAGTCATGGATCTCCCTAAGGTAAAACGCTCATTATCCGGAAGTAAACTAGTCCCCCGTTCGGGTCTCCGGGTGGGGACTGCTTTAGGGGATTCATGGCGCAAGTTGAAATATAGGGATTTAAATATTGGTACGTGGAACGTAAGGAGTTTAGACACAGCAGGGGGGCTAAAATCGGTCGCGAATGAGGTAAATGGGTACAATTTGGATGTCGTGGCTCTGCAAGAGGTTCGCTGGCCAGGGGAGGGCTCGATGAGGGAAGGGAAGTACACTATTTGGTACGGAGGAAGCGAGAATCATTGTTTAGGTACCGGGTTTCTAATTAGGCGTAGATTACTATCCGCTTTGAGGGAAGTACAATTCTTTAGTGATAGAATTTCGGTAGCGACATTTCAGGGACGTTGGTTTAAAATCGCATTAATAAACATACATTGTCCGACCGAAGACAGTGACGATGAAGTCAAAAGTGAATTTTACGATAAACTCGAATGGGTTTATGATAAACTACCACGAAACTACATGAAAATAATTGTAGGTGACGCGAACGCAAAGGTAGGAAGGGAAGAAGTTTATATTCCGACGATTGGTAAAGAAAGTTTGCACGAATATAGTAATGATAATGGGATCCGTCTGATAAACTTTGCCATCTCGAAAAACCTGATAATTAAAAGTACGACGTTTAAACATAAGGATATTCATAAATATACTTGGACATCACCGGATTCGCAAACACGAAATCAAATCGATCATGTCTTGATACAACACAGCTGGCAAAGTAGTATAATTAATGTACGGTCTTATCGCGGAGCAGAATGTGGATCGGATCATGAATTAGTAATCGCGAAACTTCGACAAAAACTTAATATAAAAAAGAGAAAAGAAAACCGTTTCGATTTTGAGAATTTTAATTTGGAAAAATTAAAAAATCCATCAATTAGAAACCAATTCGAGCTAGATGTTAAGAATAGGTTTGAAGCTTTAGAGCTTCCTGACGAGGACCACGAGGATATTGACAAGTTATGGATAGAGATCAGAGATAATATTAAAGCGGTCGGTAACTCGTGTCTAGGAAAAAAGGAAAATAAGAATAACAAACCGTGGTTTGATGAAGATTGCTTAAACATGTGTGAAAAAAGAAAAGCCGCTAAATTAAAAGCTCTAAATAATCCTAGCGAAGACAATCTGGAATACTTCCGAATCTCAAAGAACGAAACGACAAAATTGCTCAAAAATAAAAAAAGGGAGTATCTTAAAAATAAAATAATTGAAATAGAAACTAATAGAATCCAAAATAACGTAAGAGACATGTACAAAGGTATAAACAGATCACGTAAATATGTAGGGCCCGTAACGTCTGGCATTAGGGATGATAATAACAATATTCTGACCGATCCGGTTGACATATTGAATAAGTTTAAGGACCACTTTGACAATATTTTAAATACGGGAAATTATGATCTGTGTCCTCCTTCTGAGTACCAGAGTGCTGAACCGTTAATAGAAGGACCAACTAAAGAGGAAGTTGAAGTAGCTATCGGAAAATTAAAATCATATAAAGCAGCGGGAATCGATAATATTCCTACTGAACTAATTAAGGCATGCGGAGAAGCTGGAGTTTCTAAAATACATCGGTTGGTTAAAAAGATCTGGGTGAACGAGAAATTACCTGAAGAATGGAAAGAATCTATTCTTATTCCGATTCACAAAAAGGGTCCGAGGACGGATTGTAATAACTATCGAGGAATTTCACTCCTTCCGGTATGTTATAAAATATTCACTTTAATCTTAACCAGTCGAATCACGGAATACGCCGAGGAAATTATCGGAGACTACCAATGCGGATTTAGACGGAATCGTTCGACTATTGATCAAATATTTTCTTTACGGCAAATATTAGAGAAAAAATTGGAGTATAACGGTATTGTTCACCAGCTGTATATAGATTTTAAAAAGGCTTACGATTCTATTGACCGCCAGAAATTGTATAATATTCTAATCGAGCAGGGGATTCCAAAAAAACTAGTAAATCTAGTCAGGATGTGCTTGACGGAGACACTCAATAAAGTTAGAATCGGTAATAATTTGTCCGAAAAATTTGAGGTTCGTTCGGGCTTAAAACAGGGGGATTCTCTTTCGCCTGTCCTGTTCAATTTGGCATTAGAACATGCCATTAGGGAGGTAATGCGAACCGAGAAAGGGTTGGATCTGGGCGGGACAACATCCGTGCTGGGCTATGCTGATGATCTGGTACTGTTAAGCGAAGACGTTGAAACTATAAAACTGAATACGACAACGTTAATGAAAGCCGGGAAAGAACTAGGACTCGAAATAAACGTGGATAAAACAAAATATATGGTTAGCTGCAAAAATGGCGATACTACTGGTGATATCGATATAGATGGTAATATGTTTGAACAGGTAGATAAATTTAGGTATCTAGGTTCTACGATAACTAGAAAAAACGAAATTGAAGAAGAGATTAAGGTTAGACTGAAGGCGGGGAACGCTTGTTATTTTTCTGTGACAAAACTACTTAGTTCGCGCCTCTTGTCCCGAAACTTAAAAATTAGAATCTATAAAACAATTATCTTACCTACAGTTCTTTATGGATGCGAAACTTGGCCGCTTACATTAAGGGATGAGCAGCGTCTTAAGGTTTTTGAAAATAAAGTATTGCGTAGAATATTCGGACCGAAAAAGG
Source organism: Nezara viridula (assembly GCA_928085145.1). Lineage (NCBI taxonomy): Eukaryota > Metazoa > Arthropoda > Insecta > Hemiptera > Pentatomidae > Nezara > Nezara viridula. The sequence continues at coordinate 60,938,552 of OV725079.1, read as the reverse complement.
ATGAGTTAACCGGAGAGTTCAGACGGTTACACAACGCCGAATTGCGTGAGATGTATCCGGGTAATATAATTGAGGTAATTTCATCTCGGCGAATCAAATGGGCTTGTAAAGTTGTTGGGCTTGGTAACGAGAGAATTCCTAAAAGGTTAATATTTGCTGTGCCGAATGGTAAGCGTCCGAGGGGTAGACCGAAGCGAAGATGGGAGGATTGCATTAAAGCCGATCTGAAGGGACTGGGTTTGGACGGCGAACGGTGGAGGGAGGTGTGTAACAAGCGATTGGTGGTGTCGGCATCGAACCTTCGGGTTCGCTAAGCCTTATTATTATTATTGATCCCAACTATAGTTTCATAAATAGTTTCGCCTCTCCCACAAAATACGAATCACTACTCCACAGGGGTTTTATTCAGCATCGTGAGCATATTTCAGCAGGTACTTGAATAACAAAGTAGATAACTGTCTAGACCTAGAAAAAGCGAGCAATGCTGAAAATCACACATACAATAGTAATAATAATTTTTAGTAATAAATCAACTCTTAATGATTATGCGAGTTGGTAACTAGAAGATTCCTTCCCAATTTTATCAAGTATTTTTAACTGTTTTTGCATATATATGTGCAAATAACTTTTATTTTGAGACTCCCATACGGAAATAGTTCGTCCGTTCCATATGCATTTAATTCGAAGTTGAAGTGATATTTGAAATTAAAATGCTTAAATTATTTTTTCACAGATTTTTCTCCCTTGTGCATAAATGTATTTGTAATTTATGCTGTATTTAATGTAAAGTTCTTATTTAGATGTTCAAACAATTTGTGTTGTTATTTATTTTACCAAGTATTTATTTATTCGACAATTTTAGTTCAGTCTAATTTAACCAATAAGTTTAGTTTATTTCTCATAAAAGGAAGTGGAAAAGAGTTTTTACATTAGAATTGAAATTTTCATATTTCTTACCGTATCGGTATGCCTGTCGGATTTTGAAGAAAATTACACCTACAATAGTACACATCGATGATGCAAAGGTGACGGCTTAGGTGACATTTGGCCACTGCGGCGTTGGAGAACATATTCCTAGTGTTTCCAAAAGCGAAGAAACTATACTTGCTAACTTTTTTTTTTAATATTGGCATTGTCACAATTAATTTGCATATAATTTTTCATATTTCTTACCAATTTCAACATCCTGTTAAGGGAAGGTTTCATCGCGTCGATAAGCCCTCGTTGTTCACTTAACAGATATGACATATACTTGACACATTTAGTGATATCCATAGTCATAAAAACATAAATAAATAAAGTGATAATAATGATCCCTTTAAAATTTTAAATATAACTGGTAGTGTTGGAATGAAGAATGGAATTGTCAAGGAGTCATGATGCTGCACTTTCAAGATTCTTTTAATTGATTTTTTTAACATTATGGTGATTTGGCATTTTTATATTATGATCTTCACGCATTATTTATTTTAAAATGTAGGAATTATTTTTCTATTTTAAATATATTTCTTTATTTTCAATTTCTTTATTTATTTTTTTTTAATGAAATTTACAACTGTATTACATGAAAAATACAAGAAGTAAATGTGACATTGGTAACATGAAGAGAAACTACCCATTGGTAGAACTCAAATTAAAGTTCTATATTAGAAGGTCCCGAGGCCATCTTCTTTTCAGAAGCCTCGAAGGGTTATCAGGGATCGAGGAGGAAGCAAGCTTTGAAACGATAGGGTTCGGATGGTTCTGCAGTTTATGGATAGATAGGTATCTTGATTGGGCCAAATCGGAAACGTGGAACATTAAGGTCTTTATGGATGATTTTATTTGTGACATAAATCTTTAAGCAGCGTTAAAGATTTTACGAAGGATTTTGGGATTGTAAGGATTGGATACGAGAGGAATTCGATGGTTTAGTGGAGCCCCAAAGCTCAATTCCATATGTCCAAATAGGTCTTATTATTGTCAAATATATGAGTCGTTTGTAATTGATTGAAAGCTTAGAGCGTTTGTATAGTAAGTGCTGCAGTAGTCGAAAACGTCGGGCGGTTTCTAGTCGTTTCAGTCTGGTATGGGGGTTCCGAATTTCATATTAAACTGAATTAAGAAAATCATATTAAATTATATTAGGAATAAATCAGGACAATGTGGTAGCCTTATATAATAAAATATAAGTATACAGATATTTTTTTCTTGTTTTCTTAATAAAAAAAAATGACAATACTGCTTATGTCTTATGAACACAAAAGGGATGACATTTAGTTGCTATGTTTTGGGGTGAAATTAATTGGGATGCCTCTGGATAATTATTGATGATTATTCAGAAATATTTAAAAAAAAAAAAATAGTCAAACAAATTTCAATCTATAATATACTACTGATTGGTCCAAGATTAACTAACTGAATTTCTTTTCTCAAAAGCTGGTTTGTGTTTATCATGCTTTCTAATTACCAACATTACCTGTGATCATCATGGGCAACATGATATAAATGGGTGGCAGGTTAAATTACTTTTACTAAAAAACATATTTTATTCTTATGTTTAATAAACTATGTAAACAAATTGCATGAAAATTTTGATGTACAAATACTATTTACAATAAATTAAATAAAGACATGATTCAATGAATTCAATAATGATTTTGAGAAGGTATGATTTCAGATGGACTGTTTGAGAACTATGCCATGAAGTAGGAAAGAAAAAATTTCTTAAAGGAACAAGCAACATTTTGTTTTAAAGTTTGGAGCCAAGAATCTACTATTTTCAGAAGTTATTTTTCATAATCACAAAAATATAGTGACGGTTCCACATGTAAGAATATCGTGAATTGTACCAAAGAAGGCATATAGTTCTAACAGAAGGGAAAAAAAGAATCCCATTGCGACAGAGACCCTTCATTGAGGAAGGTTTATTGTGGCAGTAATGGATTGTCCTTGTTGGCCTTGCTAAGGTCAGCCCTAGCAGGGCTTTATTGAGGGCTACTTACAACCAGCCCTACAAAGCTCCCAAAGGGAGAACGTCGTCCGTTAATGAACTCACATTGTGAAGGGAATTCTGTTTACTGTAATAAAGGGTTTCAGCTTTGAGCCGACCCGGGAGAAAACAATACAATATAGTTTATGTTGTTATTTTAGAGATAAACTGATTTTAAATTGGAATAATTTAAACATTCTACGCTCCTACAATTTTAAGATCATAAAAAAAATAGGTTATGAAACAAACTTAAATATGAAATCACAGGTTTCAATTATTCAAAGACAGTATACTGTATATTCTCAATTATAAACAATGAAGAAATGTGCTGATTCCTTTAAGTATTTCCATGAAAAGGTATATTGTAGGATTGGAAACATTTTATTGGTCTCTAACATTACTATTTACACATTATTATTCTCATTATTTATTGAATTGTTATTTGCGAAAAATACCACCAATAATATAATAAAACCTACACCATAGATATTAATCAAATGCATTTAATATGTTTTTATTTCTACAGTTTCAAGTGTTATTTTATTTTATATTGTTCTGTTTTACATCATATAACTAACCCAAAATTTATTAAACTTCTATTACAATATTTACAGAAAACTGTTGAACAATAACCTTTTGAAAATGGGCAAAAAGACGCCGATGTATTGAGCTAGCAAAGAATTATAATAAAATAAATAATATGAAGACCTGATTAATTCTTCTAAATAAAAAAAATTATAATTAAAACCATATATCCTTTAAAACTCACAGATTAATTTAATCGTTTAATACTATAATCTTGAGTGTATGAGGCTAAAGAACTCTTGCTCAATCTCCACTGGGTTTAGCCCCAGTGACGCGGTTGAGAGAGAAATGCAGGGATCTCTTGGAGTCAAGCTTTTCCCTCCACAGTTGGAGGGACAAGTCTGGTTTGGAGTTCTCTCGTCAGATTGTAAATATTGTATATTGGTATGTATGTATTCTTTTTATTTATTTATTTTAGGTTATTTTATTCTTATTTATTGTATATATATTATTTTCTGTATAATTTATTTTATTTATTGTACATAGAGTGTGAATGTGATCTCTGAACACTATTATAAATGTTCTTGAGACAGATTGTAATATTTTTCAATAAATAAGTTTAAAAAAATACTATTAAATTGAATTTATACAATGTGAATTAGGTTCTAATGGAGATACATTCTTAAAAAATATAGAAGTCTATTCTGTACCCAGTACTTACATATTGGGAGAATATTGATTTTTATAAAATAATTAATAATAATAACCCTGATCACATTACCACTAGTAGATATTTCAGTGTGAATAAATAACTAAAATTTTACTTAAGATATAAACGATCTACCATCATAGTAATGATTAAAGATTTATAATGGAAATTTAATTGATTTAAAGAAAACACATCTCGAATATATGATTAAATATACAGTTATGAATTTCAATAAATGTATATCTGTATGTAATTTAATTCATATAGCAAGAATGGATGTTACAAGTCAAGAAATAAATTTGTCTCAAATAAACATAATTCTTGTAATCTGTGATTCGGAAGGAAATAAATTGTTAGAAATTATGAAGAGCTGTGTCCTGGTTTGCATCGGTAGTCACGAAACGGTTCCAAGCACCGCCAGCCAGATAACAAAAATTAGCGGGACTGGGAAGTAACAGAGCCTGTCACAGATAAACAACAAACTGATATATATATATATATTTTTTTTGTTTCAGTGAAAATAAATTAAATTATAAGAATTGGAGTTTTATATACATATATGTTGACACGAGTTCCAATCGATCCTTATCGATTAAGATTTTTTGTGTTTCTATTTTATAAATCAGGGAAATAGCACGAGATGGTCGAGGTCACATTCCTATCATAAAATAAGATGAAGCAACTCAAACGTAATTTATTTTAGCAATAATCAGTTTCCTTATTTTTATTTATTTAATTGAAACTTTACTAGTGACGCAGCTGAGAGAGAAGCACTGGGATTTCCTGGAGTCCTGGAGTTGGCTTCCACATTTGGGGGATAAAGCTTGATTCATAGTCCCCTAGACCAATGTAAATATGGTACATAGATGTGAATGTGTTTTATTTATTTTATTACTATTCGGATTTAATCTGTTATTTTATTTATCTAGTATATTACTTTATCTTTTTTTTTCTACTTTGGTTTTCTAAATTGATTTTCCTTTCTTATGAATATATTGTGTGAATGAGTTCTATAAGCTCTAGTACGAATGATCTTCAGTGTGGCCGACTGTATTAATACTCAATAAGATAATTAAAATTGAATCGTTTATTACGGCTGCACAGTTTTACTAAATTCCAATATTTTTTAATGTCGGAAAAGTGATTTTTCTATTTTACGATGATAACAACCAAACATACATTTGCTGGATTTGAAGGAAGTAAAAAAAAAATCATAAACATATTTTCTTATATCTCAAACCAAAATTGAATCGTTATATTCTGGACTTTCCCATTTGGTACATATTAACATTTTTATTACATGATAAAATTTTGAAGTTGATTGGGTTAGTTCCCAGGGAGTACTGGGGGGGACTTATTTTCAAGAATGTTGGGGAAAATAAAGGGAAACTGTAAGAAGAAAAATGTGTGAAAAAATTATTATTTCTTAAGTTTTTATTGGCTCATTAAAATCGTGTAAGCGAATTATTTTTTTTATCTCTGTAGATGCAGAATGATAGGGTAAAAAAACATGGTACAAATTTTTAAATCGTTGATTATTTTTTCTAGACTACTGGAGTCCATTGGAGTTCTAATTTGGGATGAAGTGCGGGACACGTCTAATATTTTTCAATCTCGAACTACCAAAAAAAAACTTGTTTGAAATTGGTGACCTACTTACTGTGTCCTATCTCTGCATTGTACGACAGTACAACAAATTAATGAATAAGCCCCTTTTTTCTTAGAGCCAGAACTATGATTTTTTTTTTTAAATCAGTATTTTAGAAAATGCATTACGAATTAATTATAATCATCATATAATATTAAATCTTGTCATTAACTGGATTAAGAAAAAATAATTAAAAAGTAGAAACAAATATTTTTTACGTAAACTAGAAAAAAGAAGCACCTCAATTCTACAAATTTCCTCCTGTTATCATTTACAAACTATAAATTTTGTCGATCTACACCTGTAAAAGAAACAAAAGAAAAAATTAAATTTAATAAATAAGTTGAAATATTTAAAAAGAATTACCCGCAGCAATGACTGTGCTTTGTTGTTATTTCAGAAACTGAAAACGAAGTTATTTTAAGAAAAACAAAATCTGGGTTCTGTTGAGAGACTGATATATCAATTACGGAATGGTCAGTTAACAAATGTGTTAGATAAGGCAAAAAAAAAAAAAAAAAAAAGAGGAAACAAACTACAGACCTATTCTAATATCATTTAACTGTCCCCGTTGTCAAACAGAAGCTGATGGAGAAAAAAAAACAGATGTTTGCAAACTTGAATTACCATAAAACACATTAAAGATACCCAGGAGAGCGAATAGAAGCAAAACATAATTACTTCTCTTAGCTAGGAGCAAAGAAAAAGAGAATCAATCAGTACCATACAAATATGGCATTTTTAAATTTAAACAAAAATACTACCACTTGGATGAAATTTCACGATTTATAAATTCAAAAGTGGTTGATACGAAAATCTCAAAAAGGAAACGGTATGATAAAAGAACGGCCAAGAGAGTACATCCATTTTTTAGGCCAAGAAGTACGTCAGTATCTTGATCAAAATCCAAAGAAACATGAATAGCGCAATTCAATAAATAAATATAAAACTGGCCGTAACATCTCACTATCAAGTATCACAGCAGTAATCTAGTAATAAAAAAATATTTAAAAAAAAATAAAATATAACAAAAAAAAAACGAAATAATCTAGCGTCCTGCTCGATCCTGGCGCTATCTCTTCAACATTCTGTAAACTCAACATCTCCCGTTTAAGTTGATCACCATAATATATTAATTTCAACTAGCTTTTCACTAGGAAGTGAAAAAAAAAGGTATTTCCCCATCATATAAACTATTAATTCGTTGTTTATTTTTTTTTAAAGTACGGTTAGGCCACATTTAATAATTTAACAAATAAATAAATAATCTATTTAAACGAATTTAAAATATTAGGCTTTCACGAAACTTGGTTACCCTGGTGTATTTAAGGCACCAGGTTTTTAAATGATTATGAGATTGTTTGCAGATGGGGTGTCAAGAAAAATGCAGGATATTATAGTTAGTAGCATTATATTATATGCAGAATATATCTGCTCACACATGATTATTCTATTGCAAAAAAAAGTTTTTTTTCTGTTTAAGGGATATTTATTTGTATTTTTGTTTATATAATATAGTTTAACTTGTTTACAAAAAAAAAAAGTTAATCCTTAATATTGTATAATTTCAGTGAGATCTCTTAGAGTCTTATACACGGTGGGCCAGACCCCCTTACCATGCACCCCCCCCACATCCCTATAAATTGCATATCGTCGTGTTCCTTGTAACAATTTATTAAAAAAAAGCCAATGTTCCCACAAAAAAAAGTGAACGCACTGCCCCAAAATGGCGTCCAAAGATGGCGGATTGACGACTTTGACTTTAGTTAGTTTTTTGGTCACTGAGAATCAGCATTAAGCTTAATTTCCTCATAGTTGGTCTTTTATTAAAGCTGAATAGTTATAGAATAATAAAACATGAAGAAATATTAAAAAATAATTGGCTATGGCTATGAAAAACACCAGTAAAGTCAATTTTTTTAACAAAAAAATTTTCAAGTTACAAATCAAGCGTCGTTTGTAATTAAACGGCCTACAATAACGCAAAACGTGCTGAAATAAACCATCTGGAGAATATATTTCTCTTTCTGAAACGCTGATTATTTTTTACAAATGTTTGAGTAGTTCCGTAAAAAATGCACTTATGCGGCAGAAAAGCGGTACTGGCGTGGGTGCCTACAGGCCTCTACCACACCATTCAGTGCCCATAAATGGCTTAGTTATAGTGATATAATAACATTTTTGGTACATTATATTGGTTTTATTAACGAACAAATATTAATGCAATAATTTAATAGTAAAAATAAAAAATTTAAATTAAAAAAAAAAAATTTATTATTATTCTTTTAAATTTTAACCTCCTTTATTCTATACGTAGGTCGTTTGAGAATACCTCAATTGTAAAAATGGTATAATTATAATAATAAAACTTAATTAAAAAATATTTTGCTAAATATCTTGATTTTTTTTTATTTAACGTTTGCAATTTAACACTGTGTTTTGAATATTTACTGATTCTTAGAAGTAATTAAAATTTTTATATACTTCCCAGGAAATGAGTCATATTCATACCTTTTTTATAAACTAAAATAATATATACCTAATCTGAACTATATATAATGAATAGCTACCGGGTTGTTTAGTAAAACTCATATATCACTAATTAAAAAATTAATTTTTATTTCCTCTATTTTGTGCAGAAGTTGGACTATATCATAAATAAATAGGAAATTTTAATATTGAATGAATTATTCTCTATGCACAAAGAAAGATATAAAGGGTGACCCTATAAGTTCTTCTATAAACCAAAACTGATTGTTTGGATTTGATCTCAAAATGAGGAAAAACGTGAACTTAAACGAGAAAATTGGAAAAATACATTAAGCGAACGAGAAAGGAAGTGCCAAAACCTGGGAATAGATAAAAAGGACCAGTTATATCCATTATATAGCTAAATGAATGTATAGTAGATAGATGAACAGAATATTTCAAGATGCTGCTAAAACGGGATCAATTGCAGTATGGATGATATTTAGTTGACGATGTAGGTTTATTATGGTGAAAACCACTTTATTTTCGATTGCTGAAGGTGCACATCGGGACTATATTAACTTTGAAGCAGGATATAGAGATGTACATCGAGAAAGTTATAGCTCATAGCTTTCCTTCTGTTTAGTGGATTTTCAAAAGATTTTTTAAGGTATTTATATTAGTTGTAGCTCGTTATTCTTGAATTCTTCGGAATTTGTACCATATCATAAAAAAATAGGAAATTTTAATATTGAATGTATTATTCTCTCTGCACAAAGAATGATGGAAAGGGCGAAACCGAACTGCTTTGACAGTTTTGCGCGTACATAGGCAACAAGCATATCAGAAAATAATATGAAAGGACTGTGGTTTTTACCTTTACAAGAAAGGAGGTACTAGGAAATGTAATACCCATCAAGACCCATTCCTGTTTAGTGTACCAAACAAATTATACACAAGAATCGTAGAAGCTGGAATAAGAAATATTGTCGATTGCCAGAGTGATATGGATTGAGAAACTCAAGTTGCACATTGGAAGAGAAGTTGAAAATTGGGACTGTCTTCACTTTAAGGCAGGTTATAGAGAAGTCCACATAAAAAGAAAAATAGCTCTCTATCTGCTCAGTGCCTCACACTTTGGATTATGCTAATATCTAACTGTCTTTCAGAAAAACTCGTTTTCCTTTTAGATCCCTTAAAAAATCTTTTGAAAATCCACTAAACAGAAGGAAAGCTAAGAGCTATAACTTTCTCGATATACCTCTCTATATCCTGCTTCAAAGTTAATATAGTACCGATGTGCACCTTCAGCAATCGAAAATAAAGTGGTTTTCACCATAATAAACCTACATCGTCAACTTAATATCATCCATACTGCAATTGATCCCGTTTTAGCAGCATCTTGAAATATTCTGTTCATCTATCTACTATACATTCATTTAGCTATATAATGGATATAACTGGTCCTTTTTATCTATTCCGAGGTTTTGGCACTTCCTTTCTCGTTCGCTTAATGTATTTTTCCAATTTTCTCGTTTAAGTTCACGTTTTTCCTCATTTTGAGATCAAATCCAAACAATCAGTTTTGGTTTATAGAAGAACTTATAGGGTCACCCTTTATATCTTTCTTTGTGCATAGAGAATAATTCATTCAATATTAAAATTTCCTATTTATTTATGATATAGTCCAACTTCTGCACAAAATAGAGGAAATAAAAATTAATTTTTTAATTAGTGATATATGAGTTTTACTAAACAACCCGGTAGCTATTCATTATATATAGTTCAGATTAGGTATATATTATTTTAGTTTATAAAAAAGGTATGAATATGACTCATTTCCTGGGAAGTATATAAAAATTTTAATTACTTCTAAGAATCAGTAAATATTCAAAACACAGTGTTAAATTGCAAACGTTAAATAAAAAAAAATCAAGATATTTAGCAAAATATTTTTTAATTAAGTTTTATTATTATAATTATACCATTTTTACAATTGAGGTATTCTTAAACGACCTACGTATAGAATAAAGGAGGTTAAAATTTAAAAGAATAATAATAAATTTTTTTTTTTAATTTAAATTTTTTATTTTTACTATTAAATTATTGCATTAATATTTGTTCGTTAATAAAACCAATATAATGTACCAAAAATGTTATTTATAAGCCATTTATGGGCACTGAATGGTGTGGTAGAGGCCTGTAGGCACCCACGCCAGTACCGCTTTTCTGCCGCATAAGTGCATTTTTTACGGAACTACTCAAACATTTGTAAAAAATAATCAGCGTTTCAGAAAGAGAAATATATTCTCCAGATGGTTTATTTCAGCACGTTTTGCGTTATTGTAGGCCGTTTAATTACAAACGACGCTTGATTTGTAACTTGAAAATTTTTTTGTTAAAAAAATTGACTTTACTGGTGTTTTTCATAGCCATAGCCAATTATTTTTTAATATTTCTTCATGTTTTATTATTCTATAACTATTCAGCTTTAATAAAAGACCAACTATGAGGAAATTAAGCTTAATGCTGATTCTCAGTGACCAAAAAACTAACTAAAGTCAAAGTCGTCAATCCGCCATCTTTGGACGCCATTTTGGGGCAGTGCGTTCACTTTTTTTTGTGGGAACATTGGCTTTTTTTAAATAAATTCTTACAAGGAACACGACGATATGCAATTTATAGGGATGTGGGGGGGGTGCACGGTAAGGGGGTCTGGCCCACAGACTATTACCTTATCTTCCACCTGAAAGGGCACGACTTGGAGTTCCCTCGGCTGACTGTAAATATTGTAAATAATCATGAATGTTTTTTGTTTTATTCTTTTTTTTTTAATTTGAGTTGCATCATATTTTATTTCATCTGTTTTACTAAGCTTTCTTTTTCTTATTTTTGTTATAATTTCTATTATTTTTGTAACTGTATATATTGTATGAATGAGTTTCTTGTATCTCAAATACTCAATGCCCTTGATTGAGGCAAAATGTATTTTCTCTCAATAAAAAAAAATATTGCATTAATCATACTCTTAAAAAAGTAATGTTTTGATTATTAATGATTGATGATTGTTACTATTGTAGATGTTGTTTATATTTAAGATTATAATATACATGATGACTATTGCTGATATGCTCTAATATATTGAGAAACTATGACTGGAAAAATAAAATTTATATATAATCTTACACAAATTCGTTTTCTAAAAGATCAATCCCTAACTAGATAGTTCCTAGCAAATTGATTTCGATTGCAAATTTCACTGGTTTTTATATATCTTTGAAGTCCTCCCTCCAACCCTTATTAGGTATTTTCAATTTAATTATAAATTTAACGCATGGTACATCACGTATTGATGTCAAGTAATTATTGAATAATTAAAATAATACACCCAGTTCAGTGAGGTTAGCCTCAGCTACCGACTTCATGAGCTGGATGAATGGAGTGAGCTTAATCGTGCGGAGAGAAATGGGCAATCCGCTTTTAATTCCCCCTCCTCCCTCAACCCCGAGGCCCAACTTGAACCCTAATGCTCCAATGGAGAAAGATTAATTACCCCTTTAGTATTCTTTTGTTAAAGCGAATTCGTAAAGTTTTAATAATTTATGTCCCCCTCACACACAACTACCCTCCTCCTTATTATTAATGATGGATAGCCCAAAAAATGGAAATAGATTTTTCAGGACTTGGAGAAGGCAGGGTTACCGCTTAATTTCATCCCCGGAGCAAATTCGGGAAAAGGAAAATTCGAGTTGATAAATGGCTAAAATTTCCAGTGAATAAATCAACCCTTCGCTTAGTAAAACTAAGAATAACGAAAAGTTTTCTTGGGTTATATTTATTAGTATTATTACTAACTAATTAATATTATTATTGTGTAAAAAATTACCTTATTTCAAAACAAATGTTGATAAAAACCTTTTTCAGTATATTCACATTTTGCTTACCGATTCCACATACTTTTACTTAACCATTAATTGGAGTACATTATATTTCCTTAAAAACTGTTCTAATTCCTAACTGAGACCAATTTCGATAAACTTTAATGAAGAAAGTTTATCAGTTTGACATTTCTTGGTTGTTGACCTTTCCACATTAATTAAATTCTTAGTGTAAGTGAGGAAATTATAAGTTTCTCCGAGCTTCACTGGGATATTCCCTTCCTCTGCATCCATCACGCCAATAACCCACCCATCTTTAAATCCCACCTATTCAATCTCTTCCTATCCATCCAGATCCCAAAAAATTGCAGATAATTATTTCTGTAAATATTCATATAAATTTTGCTAATTATTATTTTACATTTCTTCTATATATTTTTTTTATTAAATTGTACTTTTTTATTGTTTCTATTTGTTTGTGGTGGTCTTATCTGTTTGTTTCTATTTGTTTGTTATGTATTTCTGATGCTCTAAAGGCAGAGATGGGCAAATGAATGTCTGAGTACTAAGTACCAAGTATTTTACTCAAATATTGAACTTTCTTGAGTACCAAAGAATTTAATGACTAGTTCACTTGATGGCAAACGATTAAATGAAGTGGTCATTAAATTCTCAATAGTGATTCAATTTTATTAAACCAAATACTTCGTAATCGGTATTCATGCATATAGTATATGCAATAGCATTTGCTCATCTCTGTCTACAACACAAAAAGAGTTTTGGGTTCAGTACTGTTGATAGGAAATACTGTTTCGAAACCAACGTTGTGCAGGGAAGTGATTGGGCCGTGATCACGCTCAACTCCTGTATGTAATTCCCCTCAATTGATTATTTAACTAAGTGTTTTTATTGAGGCTGAAAATGTCCCAGGAAGATCTTCCAAACCCTGTGCCGATCCACTACCGATGAAAAATTACTGGAACGAAATAGCTCAGTGAGTTGGGCACTGGTTCGTTAAGTTCAAGATCCCGGGTTCGTGCCTGGCAGATGCCAGAATAAATAAAGAATAATATTATTATTATTATCCACAGTAGGACAAGGTGGATTCGGAATTCTCCCATAACAGGAAAAAAAAAATCCATTGGACCATATTTGTTCCTGTGAATGATCAGGGCTAAATGCTTAAAAATAACAGTATTCACTCTTTTGAAATTAAAACGTATTTACAGCTACTCAATATAAATTTATATTAAGAAAAAGTTACAAAAAATTAATTTGTATTGCATGTATATTTTTTTAATAATTCTTCAAGGGCTACTTCAATATTATTTTATATAGTTTTTTCTTATTCTTCCATAGTGATTAAAGTTATAAAAAAAAATCCTGACCCCGGCATTGCAGTCCTTTATAGTATATTAATTATAAATTTGTCAACGAATATCTAAAAAAAATTCCTTTTTGTATAATCCAGTCTACAAATTTCAGTTCTCTTTGAGAATCACACTATCGATAAAATACTACGTGAATGATCAATATAAATATTGAAAACTTCAGGACAGTACAGCCTGTTATATTTGGTTAATAAATATGAAATACCAGAATTTTTTTTCGGTATTATGGTAAAAGGAACTGTATTATCGTATTGGTATCTAACATACAACATGAGGATGGAGGCGTGACAATCACAGAGATTGCGTGATCGATAATGTATGAGGTTGCGTCCGAATTCGTAAACAGACTCTAATTCACATAGCCACGCAGAGTACTATAAACCTGCCCATAATTATTCAATATAATTTATGAAACCGAATCGTATAAATAAATTATATGAAGAATTTCTCAAAGATTTTTTTAATAAAAAAAAAATCATAATATTTATTTATTTATTTGGTTATATTTTAGGTGCCGTGTGCAACTTTATAGGTTAGAGGCACCATCTTGATTGTTGATTTACATTTCAATATGTCTTATGTTTGTAAAATTTTGGATGTGTATGTTGTTAGTATTTTTGTTTAAAGAACGTGTTGTTACAACTGAATAGGTTATTTCTAATTTACGTTGTGAATTCGTTTATGAGGATGATATTGTTTAAATATGTCTGTAGTAATTGTGTTTTTTCAAAAATTGGAATAGGTGTTTCTGATTTCCAGATTGTATGGCTTGTCGATATCCTAACAGCAGATATGAGGTCCTTGATGAATCTAAGCTCGGACAATTTTCCAAGATGTGAAACATTGTTAAAGCTGTATCGCAGCTGGGACATCTTGGTGGCGATCATCATAAAAATCATAAAAAATCATAATAAAAACGATATTTATCAACAAGTAGATATAGTTTTTATCATGGAGTATAAGAAAATATCTGATGTAATTTATTATTGATAACTTTTTTCCATTGCGCCTGTGATATTAATAGATTTGGCAATTCTTCTTAACAAATTGATATATTTGGTAGTTTATTATGAGAGTTTCTCGATTGATAGATAATGCAAATTTTAAATTTACAACAGCATATTCTGAAAGTATCGTGAATAAAAAATTTGTATAGACATTGGATGCCACCCATATAGTTGTATATACACATTAACAATGTCCATAAGCGTTTACACCAAACATTATAGGATAACTTTTAATTTGTGGATTTAGGTTTCGCCTATATCGGCGATTTAGGAGACCGCTTTAGGAACACAAAAAAACTTGACATCAGAATACTTTTAAAATTTGTCCTTTTCCCTCTTGCTAACATTTTTTTTTAAATTTCATGAAACATTAATTAGCTAATTTTTGCAATAATCCGACGTAATCTTATTTTATATTTAACTTAAAATGGAATGAAATTGGTTTTATAAAAAAAAACAACATGAACATTATCTAGCCAGATACAAACTAAGTAAAACTTAACAACAAAGTACATCAAGAATATATGAATGTTACTTTTCGAACATCTTTAATGATCTGAAAAGGCCCCTAGGAAGTATTATGTTGAACTATTATGATCTTTATCAACACGAAAATTGCCAATGTTACGACTATGTCTAATTTCTAGTTATTAGACAAGGCTTAGTGCTTGTAAGGAATAAGGGTAATTTTTACCAACATTTTTAACTTTAAATACAGTTTACAAAAATGTAATACATTTCTTGGATTATTACTCAACGTTCATATTTAATGGTAGAAAGCAGTCTTTAAATCGATAATTGTTTTCTCCATAATCTCATGCAATAATTATTATATTTGATTTTAAATTAAAAATCATGTTTATTGATTCGATTAAAAATACTGATTACTCACTGAGCGATACGGTTTCACATAAATAATAATGATTAAATTGTGATTTTGATCAAAAAATAAAAATCATCTTTTACAAAAAAATTAAAATAAATTAAATATTATTTATGTATACGTTATTAGTGAACACATTTTTAAATATTATATTTCTAAAATCGCTTTAATTTTACGCGTGATACCAGCACAATATTTATGTATATATTTCTAGTGAGTTTCAGAAATAGAGATGTTCTGTTGCTAATAGTTGACAACAATATTCTCCACTTATTATTCCAGACTTATAATATATCATATAAAGTACACAAAATGTATATTTCTGTTTCAAAAAAGTATTATTCAAGCATTATTATTATTGTTAATTGCAAACATTTTGTTAAAAAAATTATGAACAGGGTATGATTTTTATCATTTATGATCAAAAAATAAAAATCGCTCTTAACAGACGACTTTTACAAATTTCAACTAAAAATTTTAATCAGATTTGATTTTGATTTTTTTAATTATCGATATCAAACCCTGGTAGAAAGGTATCAAAAGAGGTAAAAATTAAGAGTTTTCCTGTTCAGAAGTGATTAGTGTTGCCCAAAATCTGTCTTTGCGCTTAGCAAGACCAAGACCAGGACTGGTAAAAAAAATCGATTTTTTAAATAAAAATTAATGCAAAATAGTTACTAATACTTGACAATCTTAGTTACTATATGTTAATAATTGGTATAACCAATATACTTTTGCACCTAACTCCTCTAATTTTTCATTCGAGCTTAGTTAGGTTTCTCCTATCTAAAAGATTACAGCAATATCTCTACAATCATAAACTTATAAGTAACTACAAGACTGTTACGAGACTCTTGCGCAAGACCAAGGCTATGACCAAGATTGAGTTTGCAAGACCAAAACTCGTCTTGGTCTAGTATTTGGGCAACACTAAAAGTGAGATTTGTAGAGGAGTGAAAAGTTTAGATTATGGTTAAAAAAATCATCACTGGAAGGTTGAACACTCACAATAAAGTTAGAAATGAAACAAAAACTGAAAATGACACATCCAAATATATAAACAAAATTTTTTTATAAAAATGTTTTTTTTTATTTATACTTTAATATTAGGTTTTCATCCATGTTTAAAACAATGGAACAACTGAAATAAATCTGATTTTCGATTTAATGAGATACTTAAAGCGATCCGGTGGATAAAGCGAACCGAGTTAAAAGCTACTAAGCCTTTCATCGCTTATGCTCATCGGCAAAATGATCATCATCCCATCAAAAGAGGAATAATATTTATTCTGTCAAAATCAGCTCAGCCATTTTAACTGATTACATTTTAAATTGGATTAGCTGCGGACCCTCAAAGCACGTATTAAACTTTCCTCGTTTCATATTAAAAAAGTTATGAATCATTTTCCTACCCCTCTCGTACTATTTTTTAACAAATCTTCCTTATTCTCATCTTTAATGCATTCTGTTTAATAAACAGCTACTTATTTAACTTGTATAGAGATGAAACTTTTCGGCGACAGCCGGGACGAACATCAACGAAGTATCTTGGAACTCTGAGACATTTTTTTCTCTGAAGAAATAAGGGTGAAAAAAATATATATACATGAGTTTTCTTCTTTTCCTTCCGTTAGGGGATTGTAAACTTTCCTACCTTCCGGCTGGATTCTTTTTTTTTTTTTTTTTTTAGAGCGCAGAAGATGTTCTCTTGTAATTTTTTTTCCCCTTCTATTTCCTAACTCCCGTATCTTAATAGTCCCAACGCCTGTTTCAACTTTTTTCAAAGAATTATTCCCTTCCATAGAACATCTAAAGTATCATATACTTTTCAGGAATTCATGCCAATATTTTTTTAAAGTATTAATAGTATCCGGGTTCCCTTATTCTTTGTTACCTAATGGCGGTATGAGATCGCGAATCCAGTTCTTTTTCGTGCAGTACTAACATTTTTAATATAAACTATTAGCTATCCCATAAAAAAATTAATTTCTACTAACAGGTTTAGTTCCTCTTGTGTGAAATTCTCATATTTGAATCAACAAATAACAAAGATAAAATAATTGCTACATTGGTTTCAGATTTTTTTTTTATTTTACGCCCACCAAGCTTATGCTGCAATCACTCATGTTTGGAGGTTTCTTTCCACTCCAAAATTCTAATAAAAATCCATGACGCGGTCTTGTACAATGTTGAAAATGGACAGCTGCACTTTGCAAACCGCACACTTAAGAGGAATAAACATTTTTTATCAGGTATCTGTGAGTAAGTCTCGTGTGGTCCATCATCATTCTAGTGATAGCAGCATTTTATCTTTCGTGGCTGGAGATAGGTACTTCAATTTTTCTTCTTTTTATTTAATATCTAATGTTGAGGTGCAAGAGCTGATCAGTATTCCGAATCACTAAGATCTGCCTTTATAAGACTTTAGTTCGACTGACTTATGTTGTGGAATGGTTGACTATTACCAGGCATTAGAAACAGACTCTGCAAAGATTTGAGAGGCAGATCCTGATAAGAATCTTGGGAGCAATATGTGTAATTGGAGTCTGGAGACAGCGAACTAATTCCGAATCAATACAATTGTATGGGAATGCTGAGGTGGTGATCTAGTTAAAGCAAGCAGCCTCAAATGGGCTTGATTATTTATCAAAATGCCTGAAGATCTGTTCCAAAAATACACCCTCTTAGAAGAAATCTTTGGAAAAAAATAAGAGTCCCATTCCCCGATCTATGCTTGGGGTCCGAAACTGGAAGAGAACATCGTGGAATAGGGATAGCTGGAGGTCAAAGCTGCAAGATGCCTGATCTCCATGCAGGAAGTAGCGCTACATAAGATGAATGTTAAAGAAAACATTAGATAAAAGTTTTTTGGACACTATCTTTTGTTTGGAATAATGATGGTAAATTTAACAGATAGGACTTTTCATCAATGGAACATTTCATGCTATTGCTTCATCATAATTTATTTACCGTTCGAGTTATAGCGGAATTATTGTTTTACTTTTCGGGCCAAATCAACATGTAACCACTATGAATATTGCGAAGGATAAAAATCAACGGAAAACAAAACCAAGCTAGAAGACAGAAGCTGAAATACCACTCCCGACAATGAGTTTCATAATATTTAAATTTAAAAAATGCTGCTGCTCTGGGCGATACCGACAACTCGGACTACTTTGTTGAGTGGAAAGAAAGCGTAGTAATTTTCAGACAAAAATGCCGTCATAAATTCAGCACTCTGCATAATTAGAATCTAGAGCAGGCCGTTCTGTTTCAGCTGGATAATCGTCGGCTCTTCGCTTGTTTAATGTCCACCGCTTACATAACTTGTTTCATGTGAACATTGCATATGCACTTCTATCTTAATAATGTAAGTTAATTAAACAAAATTGAAAAATAATTCATATCATTTTAATATTAATAATTTAATTATAGTTCGTTTAACATATTTATATGACAAAATCATTTTTTTTTCCTCTTTTATGAACCTTGCTTCTAAATAGGAAGGGTTTCCGATTACTTCAGTACTTACTAGACAAACGCTCTAAACTTCCCATTAATTACAAAAGACTCATATACTTGACTATAATAAGACATATTTGTACTTACAGAGTTGAGCTATGGGGCTCCACTAAACCATCGAATTCCTCTCGCATCCAATCCTTACAATCCAAAATCCTTCGTAAAATCCTCAATGCTCCTTACTTTGTCACTAATAAAATTATCCATAAAGATCTTAATGTTCCTTATGTTTCAGATCTGGCCCAATCCAGATACCTATCCTTCCATAATAAACTTCAGAATCATCCCAACCCTCTCGTTTCTAACCTTGCTTCTTCTTCAATTCCTGATAATCCTCCGAGGCGTCTGAAAAGAAGATGGCCCCGTGATCTCCTAATGTAGTCATATCATTAGAGTGCTACCATTGGATAGTTACTCAGCAAGTGTATTTATGTCATTATATCTATTATGTCCAAATTTATTAGATGTATTTATGTAATACAGTTGTAAATGTCATTAAGAAATAAAAAAAAATAGAAAGGATGGTGTATTGTCGATTTAATGATGATTTTATAAACATAGAATTAGATCAATATATGGTCTTATACATCAATATATCGGTTTATCTATGAAAGTTCATTTATGATGTATCTAAACTTTTAAGTACGTTTTTATGTATTTCGACCTTATTTATCGGTGCATATTCCCGTAATTCAATGAACATTCCAAAAACCCTTTTATACATCAAAAATAATATAATTAGGTGCTCAATGTTCGAAGTTTACTGAAAGAAAATTCATCAAAATATTTGGTAATTTAATTTTATAAAATAATAATTAATGAATTATTTTAATTAACCCACAATATAATTTAATCAGTATTCTATAAATAAATATGAAAAAAAAACTGTGCCACTACAACCCATGAAGGGTCTTGGGTTCAATACTATTTAGGGAAAGCACTGTTTCTTGGTCTACTGTTGTGCAATGAGGTGATTTGACCGAGATCACACTCAACCGCCAGGTTTTCCCTCTTAATTAATTGTTTTAATTAAGGGTAACAACTTTATAGAGGTTGGTTGTGCCCCAGAAGGGTCTCCTACCCAGGGTCGCCCCACGGCCAATGAAACAGAATACATAATTTTTTTGCCATGAGCCGGGATTCGAACCTTGGACCTTTAGCATTAAAAACTCAGTACCCTACCACTGAGCTACCACACTCCCTTTAAGTAAATATGACATAGGCAAATTATCCCAAATTTTATATACCTTACTTTTATCTAATACTTTTATCGAAAATGACTTATTTGTGCTAGATTGTATCACCTTCAACACCCCTGACGAATCCATACCTAATATATTAAGGTGCGTTTGAACATATGACAAAGGGTGACCAAAATAAAAATACTTAAATGGTTGTTTTCCTAAACTAGTGTTTTTATTTCTTATTTTAGATGTTTTCCAACATTCTGCTAGTAATAAGAGAAAAAAAAATTTGTCTAACCGCTAGTTTCGCTTTTTTACTTAGATGATCGAATTTTCCGATAATTTGTAAAATGTTTAAACACACCTATAGACTACAAAAATCCACCATCACTTCTATCCACTACATTTTCCTTATTTTCTGATTCGTTCATCTCAGAAAAAAAAACAACAACAGAAGAACAGAAATTCTTATAGTTTTGTAAATTCTTTGTTTCATGTTTCCAAATAGCAACTCCTACATAAATAATATATGATCGTAGTACAGCTTTCACAATTTATAGTTATTTATTTTTTTTTATATGTAGAGTAAAAATAACCATACTAATTCTTAAATATACAATCTTACCATTTGTAAAATAAGAATAAATAATAGTAATATTTACTTATTTATATTTTTAATTTTATTTCCACCTAGCATAGTCATTGGCAATGCCTTGATCTTAAAATACATTATAGAATGTTGTATTAAAAAAATCAATATTTTTTACAGTTTCGTTTGAACTTCCTTGCGCCTTTAATGCAAGATCAAACTTTTCCTTATAGTTTTCAACATAGAACAACCTTGAAGAACGTTTGTCTGTGAATGTGACTGCTTTTTGAGCATTAGAACTCTCACAGGTTGGAGGTTTAAGTCCACTTAGTACATAGGTGTGTGAAAACTTCTTTCCTAAAGAGTTTATAAGAAGTTTTCCATTTGGAGGAGTGTCTTTTTATTTCCTTCATCTAATATTCTTTTTGTTGCCATTTGTTCTACCGCATTTTACACCTTATTCTTTTTTTTTTTTTTTCTAAGAAGTCTTTCGCAAAGATTTCATAAATTATTATTCCCGCAGTCGTTCCAGGCGATCAAAACGTTAATTGATAAATCAAATGCTAATATATAATAAATTAATTGTAATATGCCAGATAAATTTTTAAAAGTGTCTAAAAAAATTAAGTAAGTTTTCCAAATGTTAAAATATATCCATAAGAGCTGAGTGTTCTTAGTTGTTTTTAGAAACAACACACAAACTATTGCTAAAATTATTGAACCTTTTAACTACGTCATAACTTCATTGGAGTTGAAAGATTCGATAGTTGAATTCACGAAATTACGTTATATTTATCTCAAAACATAACGAGTCATGAAAAAATTTGGCGCCCGGTATTGTGCAAGACGTGTTACTAAGCACTACACAACTATGCGGTAAAATACATTTGAGTTATAAATAGATATGTAGCCTTATGAATAAATTGTAAAGGAATATATAAAGAAGCCATGGCAAGGAAGCCAGTAAGATGCTGTAAGACTTCCGGCTGGGATGCGGGGCCATCACTTCCTGTCCTTTGTGATCCAGCGACACAAGAGATTCTATCAAAACCCATCCGTTACTTGATTGGATTTTTTTTTCCTTGTCTTTCTTGTATCTATATTGTTATGTATCCCTTTATCGAATATCATACAACGACCTATTGTCAACTGAAAAAAAAAATTGTATATTTCTATCTTGGTTTCTACAATCGCTCATGACCGAAAAAACAACAGCATTGGACATCAAACGAGTAATTGTTTTAATCATCAATTTTTAGTCATTGTCAACAATGACCTTCAAAGGTAAGGTTGCAAGAATAAAAACGAAAAAAGTCTCGAATTTCGAAGTTGGAGTTTTTGGGCTGAAGCCTCCCCAAAATGGTAAAATGTAATCCTGTTAAATATAGGTTGTTAGTTTCTTTTTTTCCCAAAGTAATTATCGTTATATATGTGAAAAAAAAACCTATCGGGCTGAAGGTATTCCCCAAAATTAAACCTGGATCCGCTAGTGTAGCTTAGAATGGTGTTTTCAGCTTCGAAACTTTCATCCAAGAAATATATTTCTACTTTGCTCTATCCTGTGATCTCTGAATAGAAATATTTACTTCAAAATGTATTTTATGAGCTTTTATAAATACATGTCAATAAAGCCGAGAGTTCGAAGAGTTCCAATGCATCGTATTTGATTGAGGTATAGGTCAGGCAACGATGGACTCAAACCACGCCACAAGTCGCCACCAGAAATTCCAGACACACTGGTTTTAGTTTTAAGTATTATTAGTTTTAGTTAAATATGAAGTTTTTTAACCATTTAAAAAAAGTAATCTTAAATCTTGTATACGTTCTCTATCACTTGAATTTTATTGCAGCTCAAATGAGTGTAAGTTATTTTCCACAAAAGTAGCTAACTGTAGGCTTATAATAGTTAACCATTCCATGATTCTTCTACCAAACTGATCACAACTCCGATGCGCTAACTGTCCCAAACATTTGAGTAGGATTTGTTACATAATTTTTGTTTTAGAAAAAACAATAGTATGTTAAAGCGAGATAGCAGAAATCCAATTTTCGCCTTTCTTTTAATTAATTTAAATGTTTTAATTTACATACATAATTTACATTACTTTAAAACTTTTAATGTACATATTTTTTTAACTCTACCACTTTATTCTAAGGGGACTTCAGAACACTAGCGGATCCAGGATTTAATTTTGGGGTGCTTGAGGCTTAATTACTTTGGAAAAAAAGAAAGAAACTAACTATCTATATGAAATGGTGTTTAAGTGATTCCTTAAGTCCTTTAAAACGTAATTACACGAACAATAATACTTTAAGATATAATTTTTTAATATATTTTTCCATAAAACATGGTTATATTTTATCATTTTGAGGAGGTTTCAGACCGAAAGCCTCCCCCTCCCCCACCGTAGATCCGCCCGTGCTTCAAGTTAAAATTATTTTTCATATAAAAAAATAAAATTTCTTTAGTAAACGCTATAGTTTTTTGTGACAGAGCTCAGGCAACCCTATCGAATTTACAAATCTCGTTCCATTTTCTTCGGTAACAGTTTAGACGTGGTAGTTTTTGAGTACTTCGTTCTCTGGCAGAATGTAGCTCCCTAACTCTAAAGTCTCGCTTTTTCCCTCAAAACATGGTGGTGTATTTAAGTATTCCCATGTATATGATGTTTATTTTACATTTTAAAGAACATTCTATTTAATTTTTTTTAAATTAATTTATTTGTATATATACATTTTTTTTTCTCCTTATGATATTCTGTTTTGTTCTTATTTCTATGTATTATATTGTTATTAGTTTACTTATTTATTCATCTTTCTGAACATTATAAATGTTCTTAATTGAGATAAATTGTAATATTTTTCGCATAAATAAGTTAAAAAACATAAATCGGTTATTCGCCAAAATGCGTAGACGGATGGTTGGTGGTTTTTACAATCCTTTGTCTGTTATTACGTTTTTTAAAAATTATGTTTAACCTAGAGTTTTAATGTAGTCAAAATATCCGTCACTGTAAATTTACCCTAACCATGTTTTTTTTTTGTATATTTTTCTGACGAAAAGATTTTTTTATATTTTTTATTCAAAGAAAAAAGTAAACAATTGGTATTATAAGCTGATTATTAGAATGTAGTAAACAAAACCAACAAAAAATTCATGAGTGGTATAATGAAATCAAGAGGGATCGCTCTTGGGGTGGAGTGGTTGTTTGAGTGGCTACGAAAAATTGTTGAGTATGTTGATAGGATAAGCAGCTCAATAACTGTCCATCGAACCTCATATACCATTTTATAGTTTAATTTAGTTAGTTAAATAAAATAGATTGAGAAAAACATTATTTTTTTATTAAATTCATGAAATATAAAAACAAATATACATCTAATGTTATACGTAGAAATACAATGACACGAGAACACTTGAGAAACTACACATTGGTAGCACTAACATTAAATCTAAAAAGTAAAATACAAAGAGCTGGGTGTCACTATAAAGGCATTAAGTAAACGATAGCTTCTAACCAAATACTCATTGTTCCCACAAACCCATTGGTTAATAATCATTCATACGATACATGAAAACCTTCTGTGCCGCCTGAAAAGAAGATGCCCACGGGACCTCTTAACATAAAATAAGCATTGTAATTTCACTAATAGGTGAATCACATCTTATTTCATATTGATACTCGCTTTATATATGCTAAGATATAGTTGTGTACATATTTGAACTCTGCAGTTACCCTGACAAAGGTTATCACCCAATAAAGCATTATTGCATTTACTGTCTTGGCTGCGGCCATCACTATGTGCCATCTATATGGATGGCTGTGGGAGTAAAATGTACCATACTTCAGTTTTTACATTTATGCATACTTTTTTTAAAAAGCAGTCAACATGAGTATAGGTGGACGAGTTGGCTAACGCGTGTGTAAAATTCGCGTAGCCTGGTAACTTGACCGTAAACCGAAGATTATGAGTTCAAATCCATGTAGCCGGAGGGACTTGGCATGATGGCATGATGCCGCGCCCTCTTCTCTGGCCCGAGAAATATCCCGTATAGCTTATAAGGCGAGGAGTAGAAAAAAAAAATTAAAATTTAGGTCTCGTGAGAAACTTTAGGAAATGCGTTCATTTTTACTCTTAACAATCCAGTTTGAAAAATTCTAAAGAAATTTTAAAAATTCATCAAAATTGCATTATTTGAAGTGAGTTTAAAGACTAAATGATGGTGTTTTTTTAAAAAGTAAAGAATGGATGTCAATATAAACGATGGATGCTTCGAGATGGAACAGAAATTAATTTAATTTATATCATTAATCCCAGTTTAGTCCTTATTTTAAGTTGTGCATGGATATTTATTATAAGAAGGTAAATGGTCAAGAATAATTGTAATATTATTATCGGAGCAACGGTAAAAACAACATATCCGTTTAATGATAAATTTATCAAATATAATTTATAAAACAATATTCTATAATGGAATAGTTCTCATTCTCAATTCAATTAAAGAGAGTAGATATTGGATTTTTTAAGCTTTAGAGTGGAAGGTTATATCTGGATAATTCTCGAGATTAGAAACAACCATTTTGTTTCAATATGGTGGATGATCATAAGTTCTCTCCGCCCTTATTTTGGCGATGTATGAATATATAGAAAAAAACACACAATGTTTTAGAATCATTATACCAAAGACTAAATAAAAATAAATAAATAAAATAAAACATTGTGCAACTCTCAGTAAGATATTGTTAAGGGACCTACGGACATTTTATTCTATGAATAAAAAAAAAAACATATATAAATTTAGATATAAATCTCAACTAAATTATAATAGTGAAGGTTTTTCTGAGCAAATTTATGTAAACGTTCATTCCTGTTTGCTTCCCTCTCTGCACAGCTGAGGATAGAACAATGCGGGTTCAACAATGGCAAACTGAATCCACTTTCTCCTGAATTTGCTTTTCATCTCGTAGGGGAAGATTTAATTTGATTCAGTGAGGTTGAACGATACTTTTATACAATTAGTCTTTTTGTGTGGAGTTACAGATATTTTTCATCAGAACGCGTAATATTTGAATCATGTCACTTCATGATTATTATTTTTGACAAGAAAGTAAGCAATGGACAATAGTAAAATTGTATCATAATATTCATACCAATGGAGTATATTATTTTCCGTATCACAAATATCTTTATAAAATCATTTGAATAATGGAGAGTTGTTTTGTGTTTAGTTAAGTGTAACTTAAACTATCTTTAAGTAAGGAACTCTAATGTTCAATTTTTCTTTGGTTGGCATGATCCTTATTCTACTAGTGTGATTGGTAAAGATAACTTCTTAACGACTAAAGTTTATTTTTTTCTTAATTTCGCTTAACGTCTTTCCGTCATCAAAAACGCATTATTTTCAATTTCTGGTTCGTCTCTTTTTTGCTGCGCTTTTTTCTAGCGCAAAATGTCCAAGTTCATTTTTTCTTAACTTAATTTTTCAACTCACACGTGTCAGAAGTTCCGACAATCAGCGCCCAAGCTTATTATTTAAAATTCAAATGTAAAATAATAGAAACAACTCAAGAAAAAGCGACACGGACCGCGGGAGTCTCATGCCTGAAGTGGATACTACTGAAGAATCTGGGTTGATTAAATGGAGACTTTAAAAAAGAACTTTTGGTACTAGTTCACAACAGTTCCGCACGGATTACGCATGGTTCACAATCACTTCGATCACACTTGTTCCTGGAATCCCGAATGCATTCGTGTTTCTCCGAAAGAGAACGAAGGCGACTGATCTCTTGGGCAAGTTACTGTTAACTTTCCTACCATTTAAGTACTTTAACCTTAACCACGTTCAGTTATATAGCAGGAGCAGATTTACATTCGAAATTTAGGTTACACATCATGAAACCTGAATTGAGCTTGTATATATATTATAGATCTGTAAAAAAGAAATAGTAATACATAAAAATCTTTAATTATTACATCTCTGGCTGCTATTTCATGATATTATTTTTCTTATAGATGATTTCCAATATTCATTATCTTGGAATTATTACATATTCTTCGTCAGTTGTTTCTCAAATACGTTAATTCCTTTCTTGAAAATAAATACTTTTTTTTTGTACCATAGCCTACAATAATCTCTTTTTTCGGATTACCAAGAAAAATAACTGCGAATAACAATAATTGCACATCATAATTACAAATCAGGCAGTATATGCATACAAAGCGCCCCCCTCCACTAGAAAATAGCCCCTCGTATAATTAAAAATCTAAAAAAATACATAAACTATATAGACGATTGCGCAATTCTAAAAAAGGCTTGCTAAAATAAATTATAATTTCAATTATTCCAACTTCTATTGAAAAAACTCGAATAACAAAAAAAAGATAATAGATAACTTAAAATTATTTATTATCCAAATGGTAAAAAAATCTTTTATACACAGTTATAGAAGATAATACACAGTATATGCGTATTTACAGCCACTACATGTAAGCACGTGTCAATAAAAATGTTATTACTAAAAGCTTTTTTTTTTTAATAGGGCTTAAAGAAACTACTCAGACATTATTTTATGTATTTTGTTATTTTTCTTTCAAAGTAATAACCGTTATAATAAAAATTAATAATTAACTAATTAGTAAATACACAATTTTTAATAAAGAAGTTCCATAAAGGGAATACGTTGTATTTTTTTCAAAAATGCATGAAAAGGGATTGTATTATAGGGCAATAGCTGACGTCATAAAAGACGACAACATTCGGCTGTTTTCGGGATTCCATGAACAACTGTGATCGAAGTGATTGTGAACCACGCGTAATCCGTGCGGAACTCTTGTTAACTAGTACCATAATAGTTTTAATGGGTCACTATTAAATGAAACAGTATCTATAAAGTTATCTAAACTAATTGAATTTTTTCTTCTCCAAACTAGCAGAAAATAACAACTAAGACCCTATCCCGGTGTGGGGAGGTTAAATATTTCCTCAATTCCCTAGAATGGTCTCCAGATAAACAGAAGTAGCCATGTTGCTGTTACCTGGAAGACGTGGGTGTGTTTGGCTGCAGTCCGATCTGCTGACTACGTCATTGCAGTCTTTTAGAGAGAGAAAATTATTTTCCCTCAGAGGTTTACTTACTCCTTAAAAAAAAAAAAAAAAAAATCGTTCAAAACTTTAATGTTTATAGAAATAATAAAATTTTAGAAACATAAAAAGAAATTTTAGAAAACTGTATTGGTGTCGACTCTAAATATTTTTCTCTTTCTAATTCTTAATTATAAATCTTTAAGAAATATTTTGTTGATTGATACAGTGATAAAAATAAATATAAATTCATTAAAATTTTATAGTTGGATATTATTGGTATTTGTAAATAATCATATACACATATTTATATTTATTATAACCTGTATGTATAGTTTACGTCAATATATTTATATAATTTTAATATTGAAAATTTCTTATATACATATTTCTTATAACTGGTATATATAGTATTTTTTTTTTTGTATCTACAATTATTTACCTGCACCTGTTTTATTATTCTCTATAAGGGGAATAAAATTCGTGATAATATTTTAAATCAAGGAATAAAAGTCAAAGATTGATTTTAATTATATTTTTCCAGATTTGTTCTATATGAGAGTATATATTTATTATTTTTTGGGGAGTAGTTTATGAAAATAATATAAATTTTATAATTTTGCAAACGAGTATCGATTTCTTGTAACTTTTTGGATTTATTCGAAAGGAAGGTCCAATATTACGCTTTAGGAATCGATTTTGATAGTAACATATATTTTATGATTGCGCAATCAAATATCGATTTTGAAATTATAATAACGGTCATTTATATGAGAGAAATCGGAAACGTTAAAATAAAGTAATTTGTGATTGCGCAATCCTAAAATCGAAACATGATTAAAACTTAAATTAAAAGAGTCGATAGAATAATGTCAATATACGAAACTAAGAGGAAAAATAGGTTTTCCACAAATGTTAATAGAAAATTTACCAAAAAATTATCAAGCTTAAAATAAAAATGATTAAAAATGATAATCAGTAAAACTATACGATAGAAATTGAAGATGCTAGTGCCTGTGTAAAGTAGAGACAATAAAATATAAATATATATTTCAGAAACAATCTCTCAAAATGTAATAACGCAACCAAACATCAAGAAATGTAACTCTGTTTTATGGAAGAAATATTGAAAAACTATCTCTTAAAGTATTACTGTTCTAGTAATTACATTTATTAGGTCTTCAAGAATCACTTAAACACCATTTCATATAGGTAGTAGGTTTCTTTTATTTTTTTTCTAAAGTAAATCCTTTTTTTTATCATCTAGAATATTTACAACTGAATTAGAAATAAAAATACATTCAGTTAATGTGAACACAAGAATATAATAACATGAAACCACTTGTTGAGAAACTACCCACTGGTAGCACTATATATATATATATATATATATATATATATATATATATATATATATATATATATATATATATATATATCTTTCTTTTTTTTTCTGTTGCATCACAGAATCTTTAGCCCGTTAATCAGCCCTTTTTATCTGTGACTACGATAGGTTATTTATTTTCAGTTATGTGTGTTAATGTGATCTATCCATCTGGCTTTTGGCATTACACGTGGTATCTTACCCACTATGATAAGATGTGAAAAAAAACATTTTATTTTAAAATAAAATCACGTGTTACATTTTAAAATAAAACCACGTATTTTATTTTAAAATAAAATGTAACATGATTTAAAAAATAAAATAAAAATCAAATAGTTCATTTTTTAAATAAAAGCCAAATCAAACTTTTGTTCTCTTTAAGGGTGGAAAAATGGAGTTTATTTTAATCTCTCCTTTGTAGATAAGATAGAATTAATCAATCAACCAATTAGTTTTACGGCACATAATTATGGTCCCTCTGTCTGCTCTAATTTTGTATCCTTTATATACATATCTATAAAAAAAACTAAGCATAAATAATTTTTATATTTATTTGTACTTAATTAAGCTGTTTTTTATGTTTACAAATTTTGCAGCTCCAGCCGGGTGCGTAACTCCGCCATTGGGGACGGTGATTAGTGACAGAGGCAGGCAGAGTCCTCTGTGTAAATCGATGTAACTTGGTTACACCAACTGTCTGAGGTTGTCAAGTCAAAGCTAGGTCACACGTGTATAATCAGCGCTAATTTCAAAAGGGGTTAAAGCTTCGTTATTTAGTTTAAGTGCCTGGTGTTTAACATAAAGTATGAATTAAAACACTAAAAAAAGTTCACATGTTCAATCTAGATCCTAGATGTTCGATGCAAAATTACAAAATTGCTTATAATTTATTTTCTTTCTCGATACCCCTATCTCGTCATTTTTGGCATTTGGGGTTCTAGCTAGGGGTGGAGGAAGAAGGAGGCTTTCGTGCTGAAGCCCCCTTCCCAAAATCGTAAAACGTAACCCTGTTTGATGAAAAAAAAAAAATCTCTTAAAGTATTATTGTTCCTATAATTACAGTTTAACTTCAAGTAGAACCCTCCGAGGCGTCTGAAAAGAAGATGGCCTCGGGATCTTCTAATATAGAACTTTAATTTGAGTTCTACCAATGGGTAGTTTCTCTTCATGTTGTACATGCCATGTTACAAATTTCTCATTTACTTATTATATTCTCTATGTAATATAGTTGTAAATTCCATTAAAATAAAAAAAAATAAAATAAAAAAAACTTCAAGTAGAACTTCAAGAATCACTTAAACAGCATTTCATATTGGTAGTTAGTTTCTATTCTTTTTTTCTAAAGTAATTTTCGATCAGAAATAAAAATACATTCATTTAATTTGAACACAAGAATTTAACATGAAACCACTGGTTGAGAAACTACCCACTGGTAGCACTCTAAAAATGTATTTACTTTAGGAGATCACGAGGCCAACTTCTTTTCAGACGCCTCGGAGGATTAGCAAGGATCGAGGAGGAAGCAAGATTAGAAATGAGAGGGTTTGGATGGTTTTTAAGTTTGTTGTAGAAGGATAGGTATCTAGATTGGGCCAGGCCAGAAACATAAGGAACATTAAGGTCTTTATGGATGATTTTATTTGTGACAAAGTAAGGAGCATTGAGGATTTTACGAAAGATTTTGGATTGTAAGAATTGGATACGAGAGGAATTCGATGGCTTAATGGAGCCCCAAAGCTCAACTCCGTAAGTCAGAGCAGATCATTTTGTAGTCATGTATATGAATCTTTTGTAATTAACTGTAAGCTTAGAGCGTTTTTATAGTAAGTGCTGGAGTAGTCGGAAACGTCGAGCGGTTTCTTGTCATTTCAGTCTGGTATGAGGGTTCTAAGTTAGACCTTTGTCCAAGTGGAGTCCAAGGTATCGGATTTGTTCAACAGGTATAAGTGGGCTATCATTAAAGGATACTGTAGGACAGGAGGTCATAGGTTTGTGGCGAAGGGTAAAGGTGATTTGATGGAATTTATTTTAATCCTCTAGTTTTGGAGAGTTTGGGATGAAATGGTTGGGTCATTATTAACAGATAGGATACATGTACCATCGGCATACGTGGTTACTTTGTTTATTGGTTAATTAACCAATTCCAGGTATCTAAACCTGAGGAAATAACAGAAACTGGACAAACTACAACCTCTACACTCTAGAAAGGACTCTCACTTAAGATAATTATCTTTCTCCCAAATGCATCGACGTACATGTGACATCAATGAAATATGTTTGAAATATTGGTGAAGCTTTATACTTTTCCACGACTGGTAAGTAAAAATTAACTTACTATGATGAAAAAAAATTGTTTACAGTAAGGATTTACAGTAAGGATTTTTTTTTCAGTTTTGTTCGCATCAATATTATAAAAACAAAATTGACTATAAATTCTGACAATTTTGATTCGTTCTAGTAATTGATCAGTCCTAAATATAAATGCCTATCTGCACTGGCTCCATAACATTCAATCCCGTATCTTAGTATTGATTCAAACAATGGCTTATAGATCATTATTACCGATTCATTATTAAGTGAAAATTGAAAACGGTAAATTTTGTAAGAACATGTACGTAATCGTCGTATATTAATACTAGTAATATGGGGTTCCCAGGAAAAAGTTATTGTCCCCAGTAACACCTAAATATTTATGCCTATCAACAACGTTTAAAATTTTACAAGAGCATGCGTATTTAATACTCTAATGTGGTAAAAGTTGGATTGAAACTTGTCTTATTTGAAACTTCATAGCGATACTCAGTAACATGGACCTAAAATATTAACATAGCTCTCAAACAGAATCAAACTACAATAATTTAGACGCAAACAAGCCTAAGAAATTCTCTCAGCAAACACATAAATGTAGAAATCGTGAGTTTTTTATTTGATTTCAGAATCGGTTACACCATGCAAAACAATCTATAAATAAAGTATAATTGCAGAAAAAAAGTGACAGATAAAACCTATTCAGCAAACTGTCTCTGTTTTGTTTATAAAACTGGAAATAACCCCTACTGGACAAAAAGAACCAGGGCCTCTTTTAATATTTTATGTAGCAAGCTTCCAGTCTTTGTTCTTCCAACCTCGAAGTGTTATCTTTGAAGTATTTTTTTGTGAGAAAAAAAAATAAAAAACTTAGAGCCTCTTCGGGTTCTGTTATATATTAAAATGTAAGCATAGAAATATGATTACATATATATATATATATATATATATATATATATATATATATATATATATATATATATATATATATAAGTAACTAGAAAATTTTCTTTATTTGTTTCGAGTCACCTATAATATTTTGAGAAGGCGAAAATTCAAATATTTTTTTCTCAGAACTGAAAATATTGATTTGAGATATGAGGATATATCAAGACAAATATATGAGGATGAATTTAGAATTTAATCTTTATCTTAATAAACTGATCTATGTTCTTATGTTATATTTTTTTTATACCTCCAAAAAAATATTATGTAAAAGATTCTATTAATTATTGCCCCTAAATTTGGCAGATCGTTAATATATGACATAATAAAATATTTCAATATTAGATATTTTAGGTACTTTTTAATTGAATTCTTCAGTATAATATTACATACTAATTGTTATTTTCGGGAAATAAGAAACACTTTGCCAATCAAAATGAATACAATCATTCAATGGAATTGTAACAGATTTTTCCGACATTTAGAGCACCTAAAAATGACAATAAGCGAAGAGAACCCTATTCTAGTTTGTCTCCAAGAAACACACTTACAAGAAACTCAAACAGTGAGATACAAAGATTACGATATATACCGAAAAGCAAAATATCGTCATGGGAAGACTTCGTATCTTCATTAAATCAAAGCATTTCAATGAAGGAGCTCTGGAATAAAGTGAAAAGCATTAAGGTGATCTCCAAAACAAAGAAATTGCCTGGTATAAAGAGTGGACAAGACATTGTAACTGACCCTGACGAAATCGTTAACGAAAGTGATAAAACTCTGCAACAGAGTGTAATTTAAAGGCGTTGCCAATGACCCTACAGGGTAGAGGTAACAAAATACCAAATAAATAAATAAATAAATAATTGTTATTTATATTTTTTGGTGTAAAATAAATAAATAGTAATGTAAAGATATGTAATACAAATAAATAGGAACATATCATTACGATAAATGCCGTGAAACATCATTAACATAAGTCATCTGGTTATAGATATGTTTCCACCTTCATATTTTTTCCATAATTTTAATAATCATATAAATTAATTAAGAAATCATGCATTAAAAAAACAAAATTAATGAAAATTTGAACACAAGTGATGGAGCATTAAATATACTGTTTTTAAAAAATATTTTTCATTGAAATACCTGCATATAGTTTTCTTGACATATTTTTCCATAATACTTTTTTAAAAACTTTCAATTTTTTTTTTTTTTTTTATCGAAGATATATACGCAACAAAAGGTGTCAAGTCATAACATAATTCACTTTCATTTTCCGGGAAGTTATCTATGTTGTGGGAACGACTTTCTCAAAGTACACGAAGATATTACGGTTCTTAGATGATTCAATGGATTAAAAAAAATTATAAAAATAATAATAATCGCTGTTTTATATTTTTGAGGGTTAGTTGTTATATTCCAACATAACATGGCCTTCATATTTGATTTAAAAAAAAAATAATAATAATAATAATTCAACAAATTGTATCTAGCACTAAATTAATAAATACGAATAATATTTTGCGTCATAACTTTCTCAATCTTATAAAAATAGACTTGCTTATATAAAGACAAGCCTTAACTACGTAAAAGGATTTAATTGATTTCTGACGAGTTCATCATTCATGATAACATAATGTAAGTTCAAGAGGGCACGGAGATAAACTGCATCAAAAATATTTAGTTATCAGTCACCAATCATGCGAATGGATTATGTAACGATTATCAACTGGCACTTATAAATAAATCAAATATTGGCAGTAAATTTCAAGTAAGTACATTGTTGTGCTGTCGATAAGTAAGGAAAATTACTAAGAGTTGGTTTGTTCATTAAAAGTTGATTATCTCTGCTCATTAAAACATTAATAACGAATAAACTCTATTAATAGGAATCGCAACGCTATACCATGCATGTATAGGTAAATTGGACAAGACTTACTGGTAGCCATGCAACACTTACTTATATCAAATTAGTACTTTTTATATACAACATATACAACAGTGTCAAAATGATACACCAGGATATTGATAGAAATTATAGAGAAAATAAATAGTTCAGTTTATATTACATTGAAAAAATTACCAGTTAGTTGCATGTAGCTGTTTGATGTTTTTGTTTTGGTCTTTTGCAAACCATTGAAATGT
The DNA here is from genome assembly GCA_928085145.1 of Nezara viridula. Classification (NCBI taxonomy): domain Eukaryota; kingdom Metazoa; phylum Arthropoda; class Insecta; order Hemiptera; family Pentatomidae; genus Nezara; species Nezara viridula. The sequence goes on along the minus strand of OV725079.1, from coordinate 60,903,908 downwards.
TACGGTGTGTAGAAACAGTTTGATAAATTGATTTTGGAACACAAGCCTCACTCTTCAACTTCATTGCCTAAATATTATAAATATATACTGGTCAGTATCATGCTGTAATTTAGTATCGAAATAACTACTGTTAATTTTCAATTTTATAAGAACAAATCATAAGTGGATAGCACATAACTCAGCCAAACCTGTAACACTATATGCTAGAGTATTTGCTAGCTTCGAAAGGTCGATTTTTATTTAAAAACCCGATGTCGTGATACAAAAAACAGACAAAAATGACGTAATATCCAAAAAAAAAAATACAGTATCCTTGATATTAACTGATACTTGCTTATAGTCTTCACAACGGATTAATGAGTTTCCTATCGGCTCCGATCCTAAAGACTTTAAAGCATTTCTAATGACTTTTCAACAACTTGGAGTAATCAAAAATTTCCAGGAGGAATCGGCAAGAATAAGAAAATGGAGCTTATCAAGGAACTCATTATATTAATTGAGCACGATAACTACAGAAAAATAAATTAAATTCTTCAATGGGGGCTGGGATAGCCGTGCGGCTAATAAGTAACCAAGTTATGCAACGCCGAGCGTTGATGGGTGACCGCCCGATTTGGGTGACCGTCCACCAGGGAAAGCCAAGCTGCCCGAGATTTCCTCTCCCCTCCCCCGGGGCATGTGAGGCCTATCAGTCTACTGGACTCAACTCACACCGACCAGGCACAGGACTGATGACCTTACCCCCGAGAACCTAAATCAGGAATCGAGATGTTTTCTAGGAGACCACATCTCGCGGTCAAAGATCTTCATGGTCCGTAGCGCCAACCGAAAAAAAATAATACGTATATATATATTTAAATATAAAGGATGAAAACTGAAAGCAAATAAATAATAACCGTACCATATCAAACTTATAAACGTTTTCAAATACTAGCGGATCCAAAATTTAATTTGGGCGGGGGTATAAGCCCGAAAGTTTTTTATATATTTAACAATTATTATTTTGGAAGAAGAAAGATCCTAACTACCTATATGAAACGGTGATTAATTCTTGAAGTCCCATTTAATGTAATTAAATCAACAATAATACTTTTAGAGATAATTTTTAATACTTTTTGTCGTGAGACATGGTTATATTTTACCATTTAGGGGTAAAACCCGAAATTCCCCCTTCCCCACGTTGAACCGCCTTCGCTTTCATACGAAAGAGAACAAAGAATTAAAATAGGAAAAATTAATTAAACCAATGTTCACAAATAGGTACTTTGTTTATAAATACCACCATTTTCATGTGCTCACACTACAGGCGTCTACACTTGATGATATTTTTAATTTTATTTATTTCTTTTTTGTGTGTTTCAATATTTTAAAATTTTATTATTATTATTTTATTATTAAATATTCAATATTTTAACTATTTGATTCGTGCAAATAAGTTAAAATAAGTGTAAAAAAGTTAATGATATGGACTATAAGATAGAAGAAATAATTTTCACTTCTTAGTTCAATGACATAAACCAAAACATGTGTACACATTATAGGTTGTACCTTTGTTAAAAATGGTCCCATTTAGATGATTTATTTTTTGTTTAGTAGAGAATTTAATAATCTTTTAAATAATCATGGCTAAGATCAACGAAATGAAATTTAGAAGGATGTTACTATGATTCTTTACTTTTTTTTTCTTTCTTTTGATACCTCATTTATCAAAATCCATCACTCCTGAGAATCTGAAAAGTGATCTAGCGCGAAAAACTACTTTACTATACATAAAGATAGATTACTTCCTTTGTTTTAGACTATAAAAAATCCCAAGTATAAAACAATTAGTTTATTTGTTAAAAGTCATGTCAGGTTTACGTTTTGGGAAATCATTCTCATCTTCCAAACTTTATTCCCATACTTTCATAGCCATTAATGGCTAGAAAGGAGTTAATGAAAAAAGAATGCATGTTACAATACGTATAAATGTAATTTTGTTACATAATTTGCTATAATTACCTAGGGCCTCGTTTGCTCTTTTGTCATAATTTGAAGTTTTTGTGTTATATATAAAAAATATACTATCTGGATCATCACATTTATGAGACTAATAATTGCGAGTCTGATGTTATTGTTCTTTGTATCTGATTATTTACTATTTTTCTAATGATATTTTAAGACTGTTGCTTACACAGAAGCACTCCAGTTTTACTATATTTTAATTTTGTTTAAAATGTCAGCATAATGTGTGTTTAGTATCTTGAACACAGGAACACATTAAGCAGACATATTAAACAAAATTAAGATATAGTAAAACTGAAAGCTGCTATGTAACCAACGATCTTTAAATATCAATAGAAAAAACCGCTGGAAATTATTTCACAAAGGTGATTCCAGTTATTGGACTAAACTTTTTTTTTTAATCATTAGTAATATGCTAAAAAAATTAGCATTATTTCAGTAACACAATTCAAAAACCAAAACGAAAGATATAATCTTTGCAGTAGAACACATAAAAAAAAAATTGAGACAATAACTTTGCTTATAATTGTCCGATATTAACGATTTTTTTTTTGTTTTTTTAGGAAATCCCGTAATCTTTCAAATATCCATACAATATTCACAAAAAAAGTGCATACTTTTTGAGTTATTCGGAATTTAATTTTACCATCCCTCGGAACTTTTTTGCCAGCATCTTTTCGTTGAAGTATGTAATATAGAGAAATTTAAAGGGCGTCGAGAAGAAGACTTTAGCGAAGTTTCATTGAAATCGTTTAAGCGCTACAGTCTATACCAATGCAGGTTTTTCGGCCGTCAATTTTAAAGTAAAAGTGGGATAGTAATGTCGATGAAGGAGGATCATTCTCGGGTGACCTCTGATTTTAAATCCAAATGTGAAAAAAAATAGGTCCAGTAGTTTCGGAGAAAATGCGCGGATGGCGGACGGATAAAAAAAATTGTATTAGTTTTTCCAATTCTACGTATCCTGAAACGTAAAAACTCAAATTTTGAGAGGGGATTAAGTTCTTGAATTTTTTGTTCAATCACAGTGGTTCATTATTGAAAATAATAAACGAATAGTAAATAATCATATACAAAGATCAATAACAGATATTGTGACATGCATTCTTTTTTAATTAACACTTTTCTAGTCATTAATTGCTCTGAAAGTATAGGAATAAAGTTTTAAGATGGAAATATTTTCCCGAAACGTCAACTTGACATGAATTTTGACAAATAAACTAATTGTTTTATACTTGGAAGTTTTTATTGCCAAAATCAAACAGCTTTCCAACAAAAAAGAAGAATAGATTATTTTGTTTTGGGGATAAATATCGGTTTTAGATAGTTAAATTTTAATATGGATATATTTGTTGAAAAAAGTCGACTATTCATAAGACAACATTTTTCCAACATCCCTATTTCCTCTATTTAAAAAGAGTTCTAAAATGAAATTTTTTCAACACGATTACGCTCTAAGTGGAAATAGACCGCGCATAGCCGTATGCTGGACATGTAGCCAACGTTTTATCCTTCCCCTCACTTAACTATAAACTGTCGGCCTGAACAATGCTCCATTACGGACAATTGAGGTGAAAGAAAGATCAGCCTCTAGTCATCAACACTTTCACATTATAAAATGATATAATGTGCCAATTTCAGGAGGAGCCCTTTCAGCAGGAATAGTTGTGTTTTTTTAGGAGGAGGAAATGATAAAACAAATTCATGTTGTTGTACTTTCTCAACTGATTTGATATGCCTTTTATGCATAAAAGCAGGTTCTTTCAGTTCTTAATGGTAAAACTCTGGGGAGTGAATCTAGACAAAATTTTCAACAAAAAGTTCATTTGATGCATTGGCCCATTGCGGACGGAAAATGAGCATTTTATGTTTTTCTTAAGGTGGTCCATTTGTATTGAATAAGAATGAATTGTACACAAAAAGTTCAAGGTTATTAAAACAGTTATTAAAACACAAACAGTTATTAAATTTAAAGAGGTCAGTGATAAAAGGGACTTTCAAGAGGTCTAATATGACCGCTATACTGCTGCAGTTTATTATTATTATTTTAATTTATTTATATCCTATCCTGCCGGTATGGCAATACGGATATTATGCAGCAGTGAGTAGCAATACATGCGTTACAACTCACTGCTGCATTCAGACCAATTACATTTCTTTCCTTTTTTTTTTATATTTCTCAGCTGTGCACACAGCCTGCCCTTTCTTCTTTTTAGCCAGCGTCCTCTTCCACCAGGCGGTCTTCCGGGTGCATGTCCATCTCTTCTTCCCAATGAAAAGTGGGTTGAACCAACGAGTTCCTTCCACCCGTATACGAAGGCCTTGTAATACGGATATTTTTCCTTTGTCATAATTTGAGGGAGATCGCTCTCTGTCAGAACGTAAAGCCCGTCTCCCTTAACAACTTGTACGAACTTGTCAGCCCTCAGTACCTCAACAGCGGTACAGACAAGGATGATATGCTCGGCGGGGATCAATGTTCTTACCATATTCAACGATCTTTGCTCAGAAACCCCCATGCCCTGTGAGGAACTGTGAAACCCAGTAGTCCGGGAGAACCCATCTCCCGAAGAATGCTCTTCCATATATTAGGGCAGTTACAGTGCCCATACACGAGCAGGATATCTTTGTATTTCGGATTCGTACGCAGCAGTACATCAGTCGTATTAGATCTCCTGAAAGTCTCTTTTATCATTGACCTTTCCAAATTTAATCATTGTTTTCTCAAAGAAAATTTTGTCTACTTTACGACGGTTTACTAAGAATTTAATTATATTGAATATTTTTTAGCAATTCCTTCTTATGTAATAAACAACGTAACCATCTTAAGGAAGACAGAAACTTATGGCACTTTTTTTATTGGAAATTTTGTCTTGAATCACCTTCCAGAGTTTCACAATTAAGAATTGGGACATCCAGTATATATACATTTATTTAGATTCGTTTCATTAAAAAATAAAATTTTTAATATGTATTATATTAATAAACTAGTAGGCCCGTCTTCGGTGGTCAAATAATAAATTAATAAGAAAATAAAAGTATGCAACGTATCATAAAAGAAATAAATCAATTAAAAACTTCATTAATGTTTGGAACCAACATGTTTACAAATTTCAATAAACTGTATCTTTGCTAAAAATTGTCCGATTTCGATCATTTTTTTTTTCCTTTTGTAGAGAATTTAGTAATATTTTATATAATGACACAACCGAGGGAAAAGTGTGTAATTTTCGAGTTATTCCCAAATAAAGTTTCTTTTCTTTCATAACTTTTTTGCCTGAATTTTCGGTGTGGTTGGACTATTTTGTCCGCCTTAAGGAGAATGAAACCTTCAAAATCGATGTTTCAATATTGGGATTCGGTGAAGAATTAACGATGATGTGGCTTACCGACAAATATCACAATAAATAATATAAACTCCTCTTCTCACGATCATAGGATCCTCAATTGGACGAAATGAGACGTGTATTCAATGACAGTACTACAATTAACGTAAGGTTGTGTGGATGCTACCTCTTCGCCTTGCACTATTTCGAAAAAAGTACGTCTTTAGGCTTGAGACCCCGATAGTTTCGAAGGAACTATCCGGGTCTTGCTGTACGCATCAAAATCTTCAAAGCCCAATTTGTCCCGTATCGATCTACAGACCTACCACCGTTCCAGTATTAAAGCCTAGCAAAATGATTGTAGCGACTTTATTTATTTTAGAAAGAAAAACAAAAGCGGAGAATACGATTCGCTAACCCCCAGTGAAATTCTGAATCCAACGGTACCTCATTCATGGTATGGAGCTTATATTTGGTACAAAACCGATTTCGAGTATTACTGTAATAATATATGTAGGAATTTAAATGAAATTCAATTAAAGTAGTCTCTGGTGTTGTATTGGTAATATATTATTATTTTTTTTTTTTTTGTATAGATTTTAAACATTTGAGGTTTTTCATTTTTAAAAAATATTAAATTGGGAAAACTAACTTGATTTTAAAAGATAAATACAGTCTTTTTCAACTTGACTATTGACACAAAACTTCTCACCGTCAACTTAATATCTCATTAAATAATAAATAGAACATTTGTATTTCTGATGATATATTTTTTTCTTGTTTAATAAAAGGTATCTCTATTTAAGTTTTCATGATATTCTTTCTTCAAGCAGTTGTGGTTCCGCTTGGTGATTGCTTTTGGCAATCGAGAGAAATTCGTTCCAGCCTAACTCAAGGTCGTTCATTGTAGCCAACCGTTTGTAATTTATCGTTTTGATATGCTGTTAGAATGGAATGGTAAGGCGATTTTCTGATAAGGTGAAAGGTTTTATATCACTACATATTTCTTCTGATTTTCTTTAATTTATAGTAACTAAAAAAAAAGGGAATGGTGTGTAAACATTTAGCGAATCCAGTAGTAATAAATTCACTAATCATTAATAATGCCAATGAAGAAGTTTAAAAGTTTTTTAAAAAAATGTCGCTTCCAAAACCATAAATATTAACTTACTTCCTCTGCACTTGTCAGCCATATTTTATCATGAAATTGTAGCTAATTAAATAAAATAGACAAGTTTCCCTTACAAAGATATTTATAAATATTAAACAAACAAGAGTATTTTCCTCCTTTCGAAGACAATATTCCCTAGATACGTTCCTTTATCAATTCATCAACAATCATCTTCCTTACGCCTAGAACCTTCCCAATTCAAGTCCTCAGTTCATTCCGTTTCCACGAGATATCGACCTTCTGACCTTACAATAAAAATCCTTTATTGATCGTGCTGTCAATTTCTGGAGTTTCCTGCAGAAATTGACAGAACAAATATAATTAACAAATTCGGCATTCCCCCTCCATATCCACATTCAAAACCCTATTGCAATTCCTATCCCAAAAACAGTCAGATACTTGCTAAGCTTTTGATATTATACAAATCTATTATATCATTCAGCATCAAATGATAGTATTACTCCATACTGTAAACTTCACTAGGAATATTACAATATCTTCCTACTTTTAATGCCACTGAATGCATCTATTATTTGTTTTTTATTATTTTTTATTCTTATACAATTAAACCTGTACCTATAGATACAATATGGTAATGATGTGTTTAAATATTATTCATTATTTAAATACTCTGACATTTTAAATTATCAGATTCGTCTTTCCTTTGTTAGCAGAAACACAGACCTTATTTTAAAGAAGAACTGAATGTATTTTTTTTTTCCTCAAAAGTGTATAATTATAATCTATAATTTCCTACTGTACATAGTTTTAAGTGTTTTTTATATAGATTTGTTTTTGTTTTTTGTATATAGCTTATTTAACAAATATTTTCTTTACTTTTTCTTTTTTTTTTTCTTATTGTTTTATTTAGGCCAGATGTAATCCTTTAGTTTTGTAATATTTTGTCATTCTAAAGGAACTTTGTCCTAGAATAATATTATTTTCTATTTCTAAAATGAACACTTACCCAACTGATTCAGAAATGTATTTAAAGTAAAAGAAACATACCTGCGAACAAAATAAAATAAATTAGAATAAATTTACAGATGATAATGAACAATTAAAGTTTGAAAATAGAATAAAATAAAATTAATGATCAATAGAGCAGGAATTAAGAGAGATTTAAGCAGGAATTAATTCATATTAAAAGTAAGATGGTAAATTAAAGCTGGGTGATGCGCGCACCAGATTTTTTTTGTTTTAATATTGAGTTAAGAAGTGATTAAATTCATATTAAAATACAGAACGATTATAATTTCATTTCTTTAAGTACGCAATAAACATAGATGATAAGATATATTAATTTATATTAAAAGACGAATCAGTTAATTCGTATCATGGCTTTGCTTATTTATATACTTCCAAGAAACCTCAGAAATAAGTTTTTCCTTATTAAATGCATTCAATTTCTTTAAAAAAAATTTTGAAGCCTCAGTGTATTTATAATGTATGCTTATTTCCACAAGCAGAAAATAATTTTGAGCAGCCTCTTCTTCCATTTTCCTTTTCCTCATATTTCCATTAACTATGTTATGAGTGTTTTCATTACAACCATAATCAGTAATAAAAAAACTTTCACTCACTACCCTGCTTCAAATAGAAATTCTTGTCTGGCAAAATTAGGCTATTACAAGAAGTTTTTGAAGCACATTTTTAATAGAGGCAAACCTTTTTAACAATATATTTTTGGACATATTTATCAATACAAAAACTCCTTATGACCATCAAAATAACATAAGCTCTGTTTATTATATTCATTATAGGCAATCAAAACTTTATAACTGCATAAGTCTATTTGAATCACATAACTCCAGTCTCTGAGCTTTACAGATAAAGAGAGATTTTAACTTACTTGTACTTAATTATGAATAAGTAAGGTAACACTGCACAATAAAAATTACAGGAATTAAATCTCTATTAATTTTTAAATGTATTATGTCGAATTTTTTAACCTTCGAAAATTTACCAAAAAAAAAGTTTTCATTTGTTTTTAAATACAGCATCGAATAAGTCGAAAGTCGTAACACTGATTGTAAGTGTAAAATGTTATTTCATAACATTTTATTTATCTTTTTAAATAAATCGACGACATATACCTAATTGTTTAAATATAATACTAGATCTAGAGTTATTAAAATACTGTAAATGTATTTAAGTTTATAAACATATGTTTTATCCTTCCATGAAATATCTTTGTATTTCAGCTCTTCTTTCACACAAGTACAATGGAATAGTTTTTTAAAATATGTGGTTGTCTTGATTCGGTAGATTTTATAGTATTTTTTTCAAACTTAAAAATAATTTTAAATTCTTATATATAGTAAAGAAATTTACTTTTATTTCCTTGAAAACATGTGGTTTCCATTAAATAATATTAGTTTTATTCAATAATCAAATTCTTCCATACTTTATATTTAGCCGTTTTTTTTTTTATTTTTAATCATAATAAGAGATAGTTTTTTTTTTTAAATAAACCATATGTAAGGTACTTTAGAGGAAGACATATTGAAAATTAGGCATTTAAGCTCTGTAAGGTAACATCAATGTGAATAAGACCCAGCTGATATTAAAGAACACTTAATAATACACTGATATACCGAGTTTAAACAAAATCGTTAGAGCCGTTTAAAGTATCTTACGTTTCATTTTAACATGCGGACCCGTATCATCCTTCTGTCGAAGATGAGTCCAAGGTAAAGTACCGTGCCCGTTTGAGGAATTTGATTGTTGTCAATATAAACTGGAGAGCAGGTGTTGTATGTTTGGATTTGTCATGATTAAGTCGAATTTTTCATAGTGTGAACCAATCTTGTAATGTAAGTTGTAGTGTTAGAGAGGCCTGTGCAGGGTACTGTAATATTAAAGTTAAAACTTTGATTTTTTTTTTTTCAATTCACCAATACACCACTATACTATGACCTATTTGGACATACGGAGCAGAACTTTGGGGTTTCGCAAAACACACACACAAACAAACATCGTCAATGCTGCTTGGTTTATTTCAAATCACACCATACACACAGTCATGAACATACCAAAAGTAAAATCCTACATACACAACAAGTACACAACATTTCATTCTTCTACTCTCAACCATACAAATCCACTCGTTCTATCTCTATCTTTCTCCCTGTTACCTGGTGAGCCTCAAAGACGACTAAAAAGGCAGTAGCCTAGAGATCTTCTGCTGAAAAGTTAAAAATATCAAGAATTGAAGAAGACATTTGCTTGATGCGCTACAACGCAGTGGCAAATTTAATGAAAAATAAATAAACAAATTCGTAGAAGTGAAGATTTATAAAAGTTTTAGAAAATTGATTATTGACAATTTCGCATAAAAACGAAATAAAAAAATCATTAAACAATAATAATTTTCAGAATAGATATTTTTTTAAAAAAAAATTTATCCTCAAACAAAAATGTTATGAGCTATAGGAGGAACTAATTTACATATTTTTTTAATATATATTTTCATTATTTCAATATAATCTAAAGAAATATATTCGTCGAGAAGAATGAAAACTATAATATAATTTATATTTAAAGTAATTAATTAACAAAATATATGGACCAATGACACATTACATCAACAAATGAACTTTAAATTTCATCAAAATAGTCAAGAAATGGCCATGTTATGGGTCCCTTCACGTATTGGCATAACTGGAAATGAAGAAGCCCACGAAGGAGCAAAAGAAGCAGCTAGAAGCCCTAATCCACTTTCTTTCAGATCGTGAGGATTTCTCAACGAGTGAACAAGAGAAATTACAAGCAAAGGAAATGAAATTGAAATGAACTGGTGGGACTATTGCCATTCAAGCAAGTACCTTCGTCTGTGCAAAGAAGATGACCAAGCTTGGCTGCCTCTAAAACACCTTCCATCAAAACAGTGCATCATTAGCGTATGAGAATTGGACACACACCCCACATACTCCTTGGCCTAAATCGACTTACATCGACTTACGACTCAAACGTGTGACAATACTAATCTGACTGTAGAACAAATATCTGTACTCCGGATGTAAAGAACACCATGTCCATTTTCATATTTGTTCAGGGGAGCCCATGTTCCATAACTTTGAGCTATTATAATTTGTATCTTAGTTACTAAATCTGTACTCCGGAGATTAAGTACACCCTGTCACATTTTTATGTTTGTTCAGGGAGATAATTATTCATAACTTTGAGCTATTAAAATTTGTTTCTTAGTTTTTAAATTAATTAATAAAAAACAAATGGACACGGTGTCTTTTACCTCCGAGGCACAGATAGTTCAGTGTAAAAAACACAGTAAACAACGCAAAGATCTCAAAATTGAAAAATTCATGCAAAGAACTCAAGTGACGAAACGATGGCCAGGGCAGTCGAAGCGACCTTAAAACAGCGAAAAAAAAATTTGATATAGAATCTTATTTAAGTTATTCATTTATTGTAAGATTTTTTAATATAGTTATATATATAATTAACATCTAATTAAATATAATAATTATAACAAAAAATTATAGTACCATAAAGAAATAAAATTTTTGATGTAAAACAAAAAAAAATATTTATACTATTTCTTATTTTTATTTTCGTCTGCTACTAACTTTAACACTTACACAGAATGCGTTATTGTCGTACCGGTCTGCACTGGATCGCTGCGTTGTGTTGCGTTATATTTGAGTGCAATACACTAGCGGATCCAGGATTTCATTTTGGGAGGGCTTCAGCCCGAAAGCTTTTTTTTTTTTTTCATGTATATATATAACGATAAATACTCTAGAAAAAGAGCAAGATATATGAAATGGTGTTTATGTGATTCTTGAAGTCAAATTAAATGTAATTACACGAACAATAACACTTTAAGAAATAATTTTTAATATTTTTTACCATGAAACATGAATACCATTTTGGGGGAAGGGAGGCTTCAGCCCGAAAGTCCCCTCCCCTCACCCGTAGATCCGCCTGTGGTGCAATAGATAGTAATAATTTGGATCACAAGACTCCAGTAGAGCGTGATCGCATTCTGGATACATAATTCTAAAAAAAAAATATCATGGTTCAATGTATACGTTTGATCCATTTTTGATCATACAAATATATGATTGCTCCATTGATCAGAGGATCATGAAAACTTTTTTAATGTCTGACCAATTTGTAATTTTAAAGAAAACCATCGGTAATACCGCTTATGGTCAAAAATCGGATTAAACGCTCTCCTACAACTAAATTGAAGTCATTTTACTTCCAAAGAGAGAGGGTAGTCAAGAATTCTTTACGTTGATACTTTATAACGTTGAAACCACCCATAAATAAATACCTCATATTCGGTAACTGGTTTAGATATATTTATTAAATCGAATTATTTAGATCTGGGATAGACAAGTTCTGAGATGAATCTCTGATAGAAAAAAGAAACTTTATGACGGTAATTAAGTCATTTTAAGTAAAATAATAAAATAAAAGTTCACAAGCTCTAAGGCAGACGGGTAAACCCATATAAATAATGTGAAAGAATTGCAAAAGAAAACTATCGGGCTACTTCCGAGTCATGATAATGGTAAATGGGAGAAAAAACTCGTGAGCCGTGCAGCGTGCACGTAGGCGGTAATGTAGGCTGCACATACTGTTTTTCCGGAGCACAAGTTTTTAGCTAGTAGGAAAATAGAAAAAGTAGGGAAAGCTCTATACGAGCCCATTTGCTTCTTAATGCGTGAAGGAAAACCTCCTTATACATCACGTGGCTTTTCATACCAGTGTATTGTATTAGCCAACGTATATAAAACTGATTATCAACCTTGTACTGACAGAAACTACATTTAGCATACAGCACTATCCATTAAGAGTTCTGGATCATCAATCACACGGAATATAGGTGTGTCAAACGATAAATGATGGGCTGTGCAGGAAAATTCCTGACCATGAAAAGTAGTCTGTATCGTGAAGAAATATTTTTTCCAATCTGTATACGTATCAGAGCAGCCAGACTTTACAAACACATTAAAGTATAGGGTGCCCCAAATAAAGTGAGCGATAATTCAAAATAAACAACATTTCTAATTATTGTAGTTGGACCGTTGCAGGAAAAGGTTGTTCGGTCCTGTTAACACAATCCTACACACGACTGCTGATACTGATGCAATTAGGAATGTTTCCTTTCATTAAGTGAGTCTGCTTATTGAAGTAAAAATATCTTAAGGCGCGTTTTGCACTCGGAATGTGTAACACTCGGCTAAAGTCGGCTAGAGTCGAATAATTGAAGAGGTTTTGCATATGGATTAAAATATCTCGGAAACTAAAAATCGGATCTGCATACTTTAAGCGAGGGAATTGTTCAACATCATCCTCCTCTGTCCTTCAGTTTCACCCTCTCTTTAATGGGCTATTATTCAAAATTATATCATAACGAGACGCCGTGTTAGAGAGGCGAGTTTTATTGAAGATATGGATTAAAATATCTCAGAAACTAAAAATCGGACTTGCATACTATAAGTGAGGGAATTGTTCATCATTTCATCCTCTCTTTAATGGGTTATTATTCAATAAAGTATCTTAACGCGAAGCATTTTCATTTCCATCGTGTTGTCTAAAGCACACACCTTTTTTTTTTTCTTACACCTTCTTGTCAATTTATTCTCATAAGAAATAGTCCATTGCATTCAGAATGTGGTGTTAAAAGCAGTTTATTGATGATATCATTTACTCCTGCAGTTTACGGATTCGATTTATGGCATGCGGCGCAATTATGCTAGAACTAATTAAGGCTACAAAACTGATGCAAACATTGTTTTTTGTTTTTTTCAAGTTGCAAAGCTTGCAGGCGACTGGCACTTTCAATTCCAACCGTTAATACTTTTATTTCAAATATTTGTATCGTTTTCCGAATGACTTTGAAATGGAATTGAATAAAATTAATTTACTTCAATGAATAAAATAATAAACTCGACACAAAAAAAAAAATCATTATAAAAGATTTCTTACGACTAATTAGAGAAAAATGAATGAATTTGATTAAGATAAAAAAGTTAATAAAATCAAAATTTAATTTAAAATGAATGAAACTGAACTAAATTGTATTTTAAATTGCATTTTCCTTTTAAATATTTGAAAATATGTTAAAAAAATTAAGCCAATGTTTCCAAGATAATGTGTTAAAATTAATATCATTTTTAAGTCCTCTGCAGTTTGAGGTTGCTTTCTTAGTAGACATTTTTAATTTTAATTTTAAATATTTTATAGGAAAATGTAGGTTTCAGTCAAACTTTAATATCGATATTTAAAAATATCAAGAAACAAAATCAGGATATATATTTTTTAATTATCGGTATTTTTCCTAAATCCACTATAAATTATTAATTCGAAGAAAAATAACCCCCAATCTCGTTTTGGACAACTTACGGATAACAAGATCAGATGAACTAAACTATAAGTGGTTGAAAACTGAGTTTATCTAAATTATTTAATTCCATAATTCAAAGTATTTGCGCATCAAATATTAAATTTTTCAACTCATAATGCGTAGCTATGTGTTAAAGTATGATTTTAAAAGTAAAACAATCTTATTTAAACCCATGAAAAGTTAAAAATACTAACGAAAATTAATTATGTAAAAGGTAGAAAACTTTTATCCAAAATTATTTAATATTAGGTGTTAGAGAGTTTAACGCTAGTCTGGGACACCTGTACCATCCACACAAAGACGAACTAAATTATACGAGCCGAACAAAATTTCACCCGAAAACCGCAATAGCTCTGTAATCGTCGGTCCGATCGATTGGATTTCTCTAAGGACCTTTTGTAAAAATATCTCGGCCATCACCATTATCTGAGAACATCTGCTAGCTATCACTGAAAAGGGTATGACCTTTCTAAGTGCATAATACACAACCACTATCTGTTGTCGAGGCAACTGCCTCAAACTGTACTTAGCATTTCTCTCACGTACCACGATTTCTCAAAAAATGAAAATATTTCCGATGTATTACATCATCGAAGAGAAATGAAAAACAAAAGGAAAACGAAATTGATTGAAACAATACCCTAAAAATCTAGCTGTAGCTGATCCTGGATATGTTTGTATATATATATATATATATATATATATATATATATATATATATATATATACCAATGTTATATATATAAGCTTTTTTTTAATTAACTTTCGTAGCTATCTAAAACATTTGTGTATTCGATAGCCTATCTGATTTTCACTTAAATAAATTTGTACTTACATCTATAAAGTTGATCATGGATATAAATAAGATTGTTATCGCAATTTTATCGAGTTATGTGAGTAAATATACAATATTAGTTCATATGTTGGATAGAATATAGTATTCAGTCGAAAAAATGTTTTCAAAATGACACGTAAGTTATAACATTGTTTTCAAAAACAGTTCCCCATCCAGCTAGTTTCACCTATGTTCCTCTAGAATGTTCTTATTATAATTTGCACGTATAGAATAATATGGGAAGTGAACTTTATTCCGGAGGAGGGAGAGGAGAGTGATGTCCCTGTAAATAACTATGGCCAAAAATCAATATAATTGTAACATCAAAATAATATAAAGAAAAAACATATGTAAATAAATAATAATAACAAATTTAAAAAAAAAAATGAGCAATAGAAGTACACCAGTGAGTTCGTATATTCTGTCTGGAAAATTTATGGAAACTCGCTTTAATTGTCTTATCAATGCTTACCTTAGGAACATTTATTGAATTTGAAAATTAATTGTAGCTCTGAATATTTGCCTTTGTCTTGTTTTGATGGATTAATTTGGAGGTACGAAAAAAAAACTGAGGCCTAAAAAATGCAGTTTTCTAACTCCAACTCACAATACAAACAAAATTTTATATCATTTAATCGATTCTGAACATATATCCGATATCAAATCCATCCTGCTATTATTACCTGTCATCAGCGAATAGTAGGTGACATAAAGGTCTGTCATTCATTGGAATGTCCATTTTGGTGTCCAATTCCTCAAACAATTATCTATATATATATATATATATATATATATATATATATATATATATATATATATATATATATATATATATATATTGTAAATAAGTTAGGGTACATGCAGTATCCCTGAAGGAGGCCTTTATTATTTCTAAACTCTTCTGATATGAAGGAGCCAATTTTTCCTTTGCACTTATTCTCTCTATATATTTCTTTTACCACTGCCACTAAATCAGCCCCAATGCACATCTCTTTCAAGAGCTTTCCAAAGTAATTTTCGCGGGACGCTATCGTAGGCTTTTTTGAGATTTATAAAGATCATATCCAGTCTCTTTGATTTTTTAGCTTGCTTTTCTGAAACCCGCCTGAGAGTAAATATATGATCAATGCAGAACCTCCCTACAGTAAAGCCACACTGTTCTTCGGACTGCGCAAAATCATACTCTAGCATGTTTTTGATCGTTGTGCCCTGCAGCTTTACTATCGGATTGTCACACATATCCCTCTATAGTTACCCCTTTTCGTTCTGTTTCCTTTCTTAAATATTGGGGTGATAAATCCTAGCTATATCTCTTTGGGTATAGGGTCTCCCTTTAGAATTGCTTTAATAAGGTCTATTAATAGTTTAGCAACTTCACTACCACCATATTTAATTAGTTCAGCGCTCAGGCGTACTGGGCAAGAGAAGCTATATCAGTGTCCAAATCCAGATAAAAACCCTTGGTCATTCGGAAATTTATACTGGCATCTATCATCACTTCTATGGTATTGATCTGCCTAAAAACAATCATTCAAGCTCAATCATTCAGCTGGTTTCAACTGAAGGGAACCGCTGAAAGTACGCTAGTGTGGCCGGAGAAATATAAAAAAATATATAGTCTGATAAAATATATCTCCTGAACCCCGCATCCTGTTCTATGGGTACAGATACAAAATAAACACCCGATTCTCTTCCTATACGGGATACAATCTGAATACAACATAACAAAAAAATTACTTGATGTATAATAACTAAAATTATATTTTAGTTTATTTACAGACCTGTTTTCGAATAATCGAAAACTTTGAATAGAGAGTTTAACGAACCGGTTATTTAATATTTCTCTTCCGCTTGAATTTAAACTGGGCCCCGAGAGTATGTTGGTATATAATTGCATCACTCGAGAGTTATTAGGACACTTTAACTTAATCAGGGCAACAAGCCACCGTGATTAGCGGATACAGTGCTTTATATTCCAAGTTAGCTAACTTTGTTAAGCGGGGTTTAAGTTTATTAATGACTTAAGTTGTATCCATAGCCTAGATATTAAGTCCCTTCTAATTAGGTCCTTGTAAAATGGAAATTCGCGCACGTGTGTTAAATAGGTTTTGGCAAATTATTACCATAGGTTTATTAATTATACTTGAGGGTAAAAATTTCTTTTCTCGATTCGAAAGAAAGAAAGAGGGTACTATATTTGTTTAAAACTCAAATATCTATATAACCCATTCTAATACAAATCAATATAGTGTGCAATATTGGTCAATAAATTTGGGTTGATTTACAAATACTACCTTACTAAAGTAAATTTTTATAATAAAGAAGAAGACGAAAACGGAACCTGACGTTTCTTGATTGATATGACAAATTTTTAATACGACATTTTGGTATTTATAGTACTTTACAGGCCCACCGTACCTCGATTTTACAACGATTAATAATGTTTCTCATCATAAAAATCTCGCACAAATACACAAAATATATTTTTTATAAACCTTGATTCGGGTTTAGATCTCAACTTTACGCAAATCATCCAATCAACGTTGTATCGGTAATACACGTAACTTAAAAACAACTTGGAGAATATACGTTGCACGACACTCTGTCCATCAACATTTTTGAGCATTGCAATAAATTCTTTTAGAAGGTTTTAAATTCTTGAGAGGGGCACATTTTGATGTGATTATTGTTTTTTTGATGGAATTGTATTTTTTGACGGTTTCTAGAGAAACTTTTAACCAGATAACATAGGAAAAACACAGAGCAGACCCCAGCAAGTGTAATTGTACAATAACTATATTTTTTCCTATTCCACTTTTGCTTGCACTCTTTTCAAAAAGAAGCAAGCAATTAATTTTCTTTGGAGGAGAGGGGAGGATGGGCACCACGATTTGTCCTAGTTTGTTCTTAATTTTATGCAATTACTTATGTCTATGGCATTTTAGAGCAAAAGTAATGTCTGTGAAAAATAGTTCAATGATCCTTAAACCTTTTGAACAATAATCTGTAATGGGCAACCACACGTTTTATCATTTTCAAAACCCATTTTAAAATCAGATACCACTTTATCTTAACTCTGAAGCCTTCCACCATTTTCGGTCGACTACCTCAACCAGGATTCTTTTAACTTTTTAGACCCGAGGAAGTGGGGTTCAACCACCTAATCATGTATTTTTACTCTGTAAGAGAGGCCCTTATCTCATTTCTTAAAGAAATATAGGTATTTAGTTAATGCACTTAAAACTAAAGAATAACTCGATAAAAATTCAAAGCCATTTTCGACCTCAGCAAAAGTATAGAAGTAATGTGAAATTTAAAATTTAAACAAACGATTTATTTTTATTATGAATTTTATTGTAAATTTATCAATTCAACGTTAAACGTAGTGAGGTCATGTATTTCTAAATGATTTATTATTTTATTTAAACGAATAATTAATAAAATTATAAAAAAAAGAAAAAAAAAGAAAGAAAATACCTGTACCATTACAACCCATGAAAGGTCTTGGGTTCAGTAATACTTAGGGATAACACTGTTTCTAGGTCAACGGTAGTGTAAATAGATGATTTGACTGAAATCACGCTCAACCGCCAGGTTTTCCCACTTTATAGAGGCTGGGTGTGTCCCAGGAGGGTCTTCCGAACTTAGGTTGCCCCACGGCCAACGAAACAGATAAATAAATTTTCTGCCATGACCCGGTGTTCGAACCTGGGACCATTAGCATTGAAAGCTCTGTATTATATATATATATATATATATATATATATATATATATATATATATATATATATATATATATATATATATATATATATATAAATAAATTAAAAGAAATGATAGAAGGAGAAGGAAGAGGTATGAAACCAATGATTATTTTTTTAATGACTCTGAGGACAATTATTTTGTCAGATTAATACTTAAATCATTTAATCATTCAGTAATTATCAATACTCGATTAATCGAGTATTTATGCAATCAATACGATTTGATATCATTTTTCCACGGTCATGATTAGATTGTATAAGAACAATAGTTTCTCAGCCAAATATGTTTCCCAAAACAAGATATGTGATATGATAAGCTAGTTATAGAATACCCAATCCAACAAAGAGAGAACTGTGTTTTTTTTTTATTATTTATTTACTTTATCAAACAAATTTTATCTGTAGTTCCTTCCACTTTTAACCATTTTATCTGCCAACCTGTGCGTTGCAGGCTCCAATATTCTTAGAAAACGACCTCCGTCTTGTTGGCTGTATGCCTCGTTTCTGCTCCGAGGTGTCGAGGAGCGAGTCTGAGAATTGACCCAACTGGTTAGCATGTTCAGTCCGGCTCAACATTGTTTCACAAAGGATTCATTTGAAATATTTAAGAATGAACGTACCGCCTACCATGAAACAAGAAATTTTTCAACAATCGCAGGTTCTATTCTCAACCTGGTAGTTAGGGAAGTCTGTAGATTTGTAACAAATTCCTAGGAACAATTGCAGTTAAACTTTGTAGTTGTATATCCGAGGCATACAAGAAAAAATGGAGTGAATCGGGAATGATTCTACAATAGAGAGTAGTGAATTTTTACAATTATTGATTTATATCACTCATGGGTCAAAACGAGGGTCGAAGGACACTCAAAAAAAGGTGTACCACAAATTTCAATGGATTAAAGAAAACCAACTAATTGCGTTACCTCATTTTATACAGTTGGAAATGAAAAAGTTCTTTTCTCCTCACTATATATGAAATATATTAGTCCATTGTACAGACACCTTTTTATCAAATTATTCATCTCCTCGTAACTTACAAATATTTTATTTACGAAAATTTTCGGAATTGGGACGTCATCAATCGAGGGGTCGACAAACTTTTTCTATTTAGTTAGGTACTTGGTGTGAATGTCATCCTACCTCACTATAACCAATGTCCAACAGACAGATTGTTATAATACTCAATAAAGAAATTTAAAAAAAAAAGTTAGGTACTGAAAACTCGTAAATACACTTTTGCTTTCTACTTGAATCGTGACATAACTTGAGCACTAAGTCGAGAACAAAGGTGTTCGTCAAAAATATTGAGCCGTCTGGCGTGACCTGCATCCCAAAGTTGTCAAAATAACGAGATTATGTAGGTAATATGGCCCAATATTTTTGTAGGAATACTTTTTTATCGATTATGTGATCAAATTATCTTACGATCCAAGCCGAAAGGAAATGGGTATTTACGAATTTTTAGTACCTAATTAAATAGACAAAGTTTGCCGACGCCCCGACTTCGAGAATTTTTGTAAATAAAATAATTGTAGGATACGATGAGCTGAAGCTAATTTCGAATTTTCTGGTGGATGTTATTAATTTGATAAAAAGGGATCTATACCTTTTTTTTGTTTTTTTCCTCTCCTTCTTCTTTTAGGCTATAGGAGTAAGGCCGGGGGGTAATGCCAGAGTTAAAAGAGCCCCTTGGCACCGGGACTCGAACTCGATATTATTTTATTACATAAATCTTCTAACCGAGTTGCCAGGCAACGTGTGATGCTGTGAACACGCGTTAGCCCGCTCGGCCATCCCCTCCCTCCCCCAGCGGAGGGGAGGGGGTCTATACGACGGACTATATGTTTAAGGAAAATATAGGGATCGTGGAAAATTTCGATTCACTATTTTCAACTGAAATATATGTTACAGTGTTCCCTGAGAAATCTCTGAATGGTCTTTGTATATTTGTGCCAGTCTGTATACGAGAACAACATAACTTAAAAACTATACGAAAATGACGTATTTGCGATAAATCCGGTGGTATGCTACAGCAAAATTTTCACTAAAATCGTCTTACCGGAAGTGCCACTTTATATAATTGATTTTTTTTACATTTTTCTCTAAAACATAACATATAATGTTATAAATGTTATAAAACATATAACATATACATTTAAATGACTTAAATCGTATGGCAGGGCTTAAATATGCCATAATTCCCAAAATGTAATCCTTTAAACCACCTATTGTACTTAATAGAAACAATTGAAGCTCTCTCATTGTTGGTAGTCATCCAAAATGGAGAAATACGAAGTACGAATAAATTTAACAATTAATTAAGGAAGAAAATGTCAGTTTATTTCTCAACAAAAAGTTACTAATTTGTTCGCAGGTTGAAAACAAATTACAGAAAATAATATTAATAATATAGATGAATAATGTACCGTTTTACATACTAATATCGACTAAATATAGAATGATATACGGATAAAACGTAAGGAAGTGAAAGTTGTATGTACCACACTTTTTTATATGAACACCGGAATACTGCCATATGTATTCCAAATGAATTCAAGAATTACTAAGGATTACATGTTTTACTATTAAATTAAAATATAATTGATTTCCATGTACGCAGGTATTGTCCATTCCATCTAAAATAGCACGTCTTTAATGGACGCGGCTATTTTTGTACCTGGCCACGTGCGATATGGAACTCCATCATCAACCGTTAGCTTTAATCAGGCAATCAATATTCATGTTTGCAGAAGTTTAGCTGAGCAGCTTGAAATAGTTGCCGTTGTGTGCACGTGGGTTACTCCTAGGGTTGGTGTGGTGTCCCCCCGGGTTAATTTGGTTTAACCGCAACTTCCCACGCTAAATAATCCCCGTTGTACATCAGGAGGCCAGGCGTTGGTCCCATTGTCGTAAGTAAAACGAGGTCAGAGAAAACGTTTAATACGGAAAGTCATTATCACATAAAATAAAAACCGTTAATAATTAAATTTAATGAGTTGATAAGCTGACCCTTCAAAATTAAATCATGGAACCTCTACTGATGTATACCTAAATATTCTCTTTTCATACAGACCAGATGTTATGGCATACACCCGATTACATGAGACTCATAGAGGTAGGCTCTAAGCTTAAATAACATCTGGTATATCCGGCCTATATTTAGGTATCTAATTTGAAAACATGTTTTCTGTAGTATACATTGTTATTGAAACAAGTTAAGAGGTTTAAGTTTACAATAAAAAATAAAAAAACATACAATATATACATTTTTATGAGAAGGAGTTAGTCGGGGGGTGCGGTCAGATAAATACTAAATTAAAATATAGTAATTATTTTATTTTAATTTTGCAGACGTTTCGGCCCACTTTGCAGGTCGTCTTCAGGGCGTAGGATGTAGCACTGCGGGAGGCAGTTGAAACACTGGCAGTGGCATATAAATTTTTACTTATAAAATGGACTAAGTGTATGTGGCATTTTATATTATCGCTTATACAAATTTTTAGATTCTTCTCGAAAACTGCTTTTAAGATTTAGATTTCCTCATTATATCAATGTAAAACAAAGTGTTCTTTACTAAGTAAAATCAAGTATCATGTAGTGAGAGTTATTTACTATCTTCATTGAAATACAGAAGTTAAATGAGGAATTTTCAAAATTTCATTTTCTAGTGTACATTTTTTTTAATTTAAATTATTAACCATTATTATTAATTAACGCAGGAGCCGTAGTAGGAACCAGAATAAAGCACATAAAAGTGAACTGCCTGGCCTTTGCGGAAGATTTAGCCCTCCAGCCGAAAACGAAGGAAGAGGCAATTAGTCAAATAAATACCCTGAAAGAAATAGCAGAAAAAGCAGGCCTATAAATTTCCTACGAAAAGACGGAATTTATGACTGCAGAGAAGAACTACAGCAGGAAAATAATAAAGACAAAACGTGGACAAAGACAAGTAACATAGAAATATAAATATATAGGAGAGGCAACGCGCAATAACGGTTTGGGAAACAAGACAGAATAAAAGTTGGAAAAATTAGTCTTCGCAACGGGCAATATTTGCAATAAGAAGAACCTATCTTCGAACGCAAAAATAAAACACTACAACACGGTGATAAAACCAGTAATTCTGTTCGAGATGGAGACAACATGTCTCCTTAGGCAAGAAAAATTACTGAAAATAGACAGAAGGATTCCAAAGGAGAATCTATGGGTCCATGAAAACTCAGGAAGGCTACAGGTTAAGACTCCAGGAAATCTACATGAAGATAAAATATCTATAAACCGAAATAAGAATCAGAAGACTAACATTCAAAGGACACATGATAAGAATGAGACTAAACATGAAAGTCTTTGAAAGGATCGGTGAATACAAGAGCATAAGAGGATATTTAAAACAAATGAGAGAGGAAACAGAAAAATTGAAAGTATCAGACAAAGACTGTCTGAATAGGGAACAATACGGAAAAAAAATTAAAGAAGGTCCTTGTGGAAAATAAAGAAAAACGGAAGGGTACTGCGTGGTCGAAAGAGAGGAAGACACGCAGAAATGAGAAGATAAAGGGAGAAGAGAAAAGCAGAAATGTGAAGGTAAAAGTAATGTATATTATGACATAATATATTCGCGTCGTCTTAAAAAAAATAAACATTTCACATTGTAACTTGAAATAAAAAAATCTTTAATTGTAAGATAATATGATCATAAAATAGAAGAAAAAAAAACAGCCTGCAAAAATATTGGGCCGTTTGGCCTAAGTAACCTTGTCATTTTAACATTTTGAGAGTGGAGGTACGAATAGTGAATTAATGTGAATTAGTGTGAGAAAGGAGTTTTTTATTAGAGGCTTATCTAATTTAAGCCAAATCTGTAACTGTAAATAGACATTTTCATGAATAATTTTGTAAGACACATAATGCGAATCATTAAGGATTCTTTGAAACGATTGAATGCAGCAGGAATTTAATAGTTTTTGGAAGATATATTCATTACTCATCAATTTTTCTTCAATATCTTTAAAAAAAATAATACAACAGACTGAGTTGATAGGAAGTTGCCAAGAATAACGCTCCCGGACGCCTTTTGGATTATAAGTGCAGTGACCTTTTGACTAAGTATTAAATAACATTGAAAAAGTGCATCGCTGAGGAAGATCGACGCATCTGGAAAGGTTAAGGAAATATGACTATTTATTTATTCAAATGCCACGTAGAATGTTAAGCGCTTTTTATTGATAATAATCTATAGTATTGATAAAAAAAAAACTTCCTGATAAGGAACATTAGAGTTATTCAACATTTATTGTGGTATAATATACATATTATTATTAATTTTACATTTATTAATAGCTTAAACACAATTTCCTATTTATAATTATTTAATATTTGTTTTTATATTTATGACTTTGAAAATGTTATAAACCGGGACTTGATTTGGGAATAGGTGGCGACTATATACTATAGGTAATTTTGAATTCGAAATCACCTAGAAGACTGGAAAAAGGATATATCAAGATTTAAGGAAAATTATCTGAATACAAAAATGTTTTAGTTCGCCGGGTAATTTCATATTTATAATAAACTGTAGTATACAGTCACATGTTAGTACCAAAGTAACTCTATACGAAACCAAAACTCAATATTTCCAATGTTGGTTAGACTGATAAAGATGTCCAAAATTACACCTGAAGTTGAAAGCGATTGGTCGACCAGTAAGATCAAAATAGTCCATAGTCAGATATAAATTAATTTGATTTCATACTCAACAATTTATCGTTGAAATAATGCAACCTTCTTGCCTCGAATATATATATACAAAACTAAAATAAAAAAACCTTTCCAACCAATTTTGCAAACCGGACTTCACTACGTTCACCTACTCCAATGTAATTAAATCTTCAAAGCACTCCTCCCACAAATCTTATTAGCACCGGGAATTTTCACTAAAGTTAAAAAAAAAACATTGACAGAGAATGGAATAGACGAGCCATGAAGAAAAAAAAAATATCCAGTAGCTTCAGCTTCAATCTGCTCGATATAACTAGATGTATACCCCTGCCTTACTGGAGCTTGTCTCTTCCGATCCATCAGCTTAATTCTCAAGCTCTTCTTGTTTATGGGCTTCGTTATTTAACGCTACGTGTCATTTTAATTTTATTACCTATAGACTTGTTTTTTTTTTTATTGTTAAATAGGAAAAATAGTAAATATGTAGAGATCATAATAAGATAAATAGTAGTACTTGATTTAATCAATAATCTCGTATTTTTTTTTTGTGATTTATCAGGTTATTGATATCTTTATTATATCACAACAAATCTGCTGATTGTCAATAACATGACAGGTACGGATTCATACTTAAAGAGTGAAAAAAAATATAATATTGAAAACAATAATTTATGGTAATCAATAAACATCCTAGTAATTTGTTCTTTTTTTATGTTGATATGTCATGTTATGTTTTATGTTCTTTTTCTTGGTATGGGAGTGTATGGTGACTTCTGTTGTAAAAAATCCTTACTTTATAGTGGAAATATTCACATGGTATAGTGAATAAATATATTTAAAAAAACATTTTGTGAAGAAACTTAAAATAAATTGCGAAAAATCTGAGGTTAAAAAAACAAATTTAGTTTTTATCAGGATAATGACTTCAAATAATCTGTCATGTTAGTTAAGGAATGGCTATTTTAAAATTACTTAGTTATAAAAAAAACTCCACCACAGTCACCAGATCTTCATGCAATAATACACCTGTGGGCAAAATTAGAGGTAGAAATTAAAAATTTCAAGGAAAGAATACTTTTAAAAATATCTCCTCCAAGAGTGGAACAGTCAGAATACGCCATAAAATTCCTTGATTTAGGTAAGGAGATCTTTCATCCAGCTCCTTTTTAGTTCCTCCTGAGGGGCATGTCAGTCGTGGCCATGTCGTTTATAAATCCGTTTGTGTGTCCGTGTAGTTTGAGATGAAGAAGAAAGTAGAGAGTACGTATGTGTTGATCTATAGTTGGTTGTCGTAAGAAGTTATGTTGTTGACGTACCTTTTGATGAGCCGTAAATCTGAGTGGCATATGTCCAGATGGGTTTGAGTTGGTAACTGTATTTATTTTGTTTTTGTCTGTATTTTCAATTTCGATTTAGAAAAGAGTGAGTACAGTATTTTCAGTCGCTTAAAGTATTCAAGGTAATATAAATTTAGCTATTTATTTATTCAATCATTTTTATCAATAATTATCAGGTTATTAGGCTAAATTTATATTACCTTGAATACTTTAAGCGACTGAAAATACTGTACTCACTCTTTTCTAAATCGAAATTGAAAATACAGACAAAAACAAACTAAATACAGTTACCAACTCAAACCCATCTGGACATATGCCACTCAGATTTACGGCTCATCAAAAGGTACGTCAACAACATAACTTCTTACGACAACCAACTATAGATCAACACATACGTACTCTCTACTTTCGTCTTCATCTCAAACTACACGGACACACAAACTGATTTATAAACGACATGGCCACGACTGACATGCCCCTCAGGAGGAACTAAAAAGGAGCTGGATGAAAGATCTCCTTACCTAAATCAAGGAAGTAAATAATGACCATGAAGAGGTGCTGCTGGGTACTATCCTTCCTCACGCCTATTATGTCAATCTTTATTATATCACAACAAATCTGCTGATTGTCAATACCATGACAGGTACGGATTCATACTTGAAGAGTGAAAAAAATATAATATTGAAAACAATAATTTATGGTAATCAATAAACATCCTAGTAATTTGTTCTTTTTTTATGTTGATATGTCATGTTATGTTTTATGTTCTTTTTCTTGGTATGGGAGTGTATGGTGACTTCTGTTGTAAAAAATCCTTACTTTATAGTGGAAATATTCACATGGTATAGTGAATAAATATATTTAAAAAAACATTTTGTGAAGAAACTTAAAATAAATTGCGAAAAATCTGAGGTTAAAAAAACAAATTTAGTTTTTATCAGGATAATGACTTCAAATAATCTGTCATGTTAGTTAAGGAATGGCTATTTTAAAATTACTTAGTTATAAAAAAAACTCCACCACAGTCACCAGATCTTCATGCAATAATACACCTGTGGGCAAAATTAGAGGTAGAAATTAAAAATTTCAAGGAAAGAATACTTTTAAAAATATCTCCTCCAAGAGTGGAACAGTCAGAATACGCCATAAAATTCCTTGATTTAGGTAAGGAGATCTTTCATCCAGCTCCTTTTTAGTTCCTCCTGAGGGGCATGTCAGTCGTGGCCATGTCGTTTATAAATCCGTTTGTGTGTCCGTGTAGTTTGAGATGAAGAAGAAAGTAGAGAGTACGTATGTGTTGATCTATAGTTGGTTGTCGTAAGAAGTTATGTTGTTGACGTACCTTTTGATGAGCCGTAAATCTGAGTGGCATATGTCCAGATGGGTTTGAGTTGGTAACTGTATTTATTTTGTTTTTGTCTGTATTTTCAATTTCGATTTAGAAAAGAGTGAGTACAGTATTTTCAGTCGCTTAAAGTATTCAAGGTAATATAAATTTAGCTATTTATTTATTCAATCATTTTTATCAATAATTATCAGGTTATTAGGCTAAATTTATATTACCTTGAATACTTTAAGCGACTGAAAATACTGTACTCACTCTTTTCTAAATCGAAATTGAAAATACAGACAAAAACAAACTAAATACAGTTACCAACTCAAACCCATCTGGACATATGCCACTCAGATTTACGGCTCATCAAAAGGTACGTCAACAACATAACTTCTTACGACAACCAACTATAGATCAACACATACGTACTCTCTACTTTCGTCTTCATCTCAAACTACACGGACACACAAACTGATTTATAAACGACATGGCCACGACTGACATGCCCCTCAGGAGGAACTAAAAAGGAGCTGGATGAAAGATCTCCTTACCTAAATCAAGGAAGTAAATAATGACCATGAAGAGGTGCTGCTGGGTACTATCCTTCCTCACGCCTATTATGTCAATCTTTATTATATCACAACAAATCTGCTGATTGTCAATACCATGACAGGTACGGATTCATACTTGAAGAGTGAAAAAAATATAATATTGAAAACAATAATTTATGGTAATCAATAAACATCCTAGTAATTTGTTCTTTTTTTATGTTGATATGTCATGTTATGTTTTATGTTCTTTTTCTTGGTATGGGAGTGTATGGTGACTTCTGTTGTAAAAAATCCTTACTTTATAGTGGAAATATTCACATGGTATAGTGAATAAATATATTTAAAAAAACATTTTGTGAAGAAACTTAAAATAAATTGCGAAAAATCTGAGGTTAAAAAAACAAATTTAGTTTTTATCAGGATAATGACTTCAAATAATCTGTCATGTTAGTTAAGGAATGGCTATTTTAAAATTACTTAGTTATAAAAAAAACTCCACCACAGTCACCAGATCTTCATGCAATAATACACCTGTGGGCAAAATTAGAGGTAGAAATTAAAAATTTCAAGGAAAGAATACTTTTAAAAATATCTCCTCCAAGAGTGGAACAGTCAGAATACGCCATAAAATTCCTTGATTTAGGTAAGGAGATCTTTCATCCAGCTCCTTTTTAGTTCCTCCTGAGGGGCATGTCAGTCGTGGCCATGTCGTTTATAAATCCGTTTGTGTGTCCGTGTAGTTTGAGATGAAGAAGAAAGTAGAGAGTACGTATGTGTTGATCTATAGTTGGTTGTCGTAAGAAGTTATGTTGTTGACGTACCTTTTGATGAGCCGTAAATCTGAGTGGCATATGTCCAGATGGGTTTGAGTTGGTAACTGTATTTATTTTGTTTTTGTCTGTATTTTCAATTTCGATTTAGAAAAGAGTGAGTACAGTATTTTCAGTCGCTTAAAGTATTCAAGGTAATATAAATTTAGCTATTTATTTATTCAATCATTTTTATCAATAATTATCAGGTTATTAGGCTAAATTTATATTACCTTGAATACTTTAAGCGACTGAAAATACTGTACTCACTCTTTTCTAAATCGAAATTGAAAATACAGACAAAAACAAACTAAATACAGTTACCAACTCAAACCCATCTGGACATATGCCACTCAGATTTACGGCTCATCAAAAGGTACGTCAACAACATAACTTCTTACGACAACCAACTATAGATCAACACATACGTACTCTCTACTTTCGTCTTCATCTCAAACTACACGGACACACAAACTGATTTATAAACGACATGGCCACGACTGACATGCCCCTCAGGAGGAACTAAAAAGGAGCTGGATGAAAGATCTCCTTACCTAAATCAAGGAAGTAAATAATGACCATGAAGAGGTGCTGCTGGGTACTATCCTTCCTCACGCCTATTATGTCAATCTTTATTATATCACAACAAATCTGCTGATTGTCAATACCATGACAGGTACGGATTCATACTTGAAGAGTGAAAAAAATATAATATTGAAAACAATAATTTATGGTAATCAATAAACATCCTAGTAATTTGTTCTTTTTTTATGTTGATATGTCATGTTATGTTTTATGTTCTTTTTCTTGGTATGGGAGTGTATGGTGACTTCTGTTGTAAAAAATCCTTACTTTATAGTGGAAATATTCACATGGTATAGTGAATAAATATATTTAAAAAAACATTTTGTGAAGAAACTTAAAATAAATTGCGAAAAATCTGAGGTTAAAAAAACAAATTTAGTTTTTATCAGGATAATGACTTCAAATAATCTGTCATGTTAGTTAAGGAATGGCTATTTTAAAATTACTTAGTTATAAAAAAAACTCCACCACAGTCACCAGATCTTCATGCAATAATACACCTGTGGGCAAAATTAGAGGTAGAAATTAAAAATTTCAAGGAAAGAATACTTTTAAAAATATCTCCTCCAAGAGTGGAACAGTCAGAATACGCCATAAAATTCCTTGATTTAGGTAAGGAGATCTTTCATCCAGCTCCTTTTTAGTTCCTCCTGAGGGGCATGTCAGTCGTGGCCATGTCGTTTATAAATCCGTTTGTGTGTCCGTGTAGTTTGAGATGAAGAAGAAAGTAGAGAGTACGTATGTGTTGATCTATAGTTGGTTGTCGTAAGAAGTTATGTTGTTGACGTACCTTTTGATGAGCCGTAAATCTGAGTGGCATATGTCCAGATGGGTTTGAGTTGGTAACTGTATTTATTTTGTTTTTGTCTGTATTTTCAATTTCGATTTAGAAAAGAGTGAGTACAGTATTTTCAGTCGCTTAAAGTATTCAAGGTAATATAAATTTAGCTATTTATTTATTCAATCATTTTTATCAATAATTATCAGGTTATTAGGCTAAATTTATATTACCTTGAATACTTTAAGCGACTGAAAATACTGTACTCACTCTTTTCTAAATCGAAATTGAAAATACAGACAAAAACAAACTAAATACAGTTACCAACTCAAACCCATCTGGACATATGCCACTCAGATTTACGGCTCATCAAAAGGTACGTCAACAACATAACTTCTTACGACAACCAACTATAGATCAACACATACGTACTCTCTACTTTCGTCTTCATCTCAAACTACACGGACACACAAACTGATTTATAAACGACATGGCCACGACTGACATGCCCCTCAGGAGGAACTAAAAAGGAGCTGGATGAAAGATCTCCTTACCTAAATCAAGGAAGTAAATAATGACCATGAAGAGGTGCTGCTGGGTACTATCCTTCCTCACGCCTATTATGTCAATCTTTATTATATCACAACAAATCTGCTGATTGTCAATACCATGACAGGTACGGATTCATACTTGAAGAGTGAAAAAAATATAATATTGAAAACAATAATTTATGGTAATCAATAAACATCCTAGTAATTTGTTCTTTTTTTATGTTGATATGTCATGTTATGTTTTATGTTCTTTTTCTTGGTATGGGAGTGTATGGTGACTTCTGTTGTAAAAAATCCTTACTTTATAGTGGAAATATTCACATGGTATAGTGAATAAATATATTTAAAAAAACATTTTGTGAAGAAACTTAAAATAAATTGCGAAAAATCTGAGGTTAAAAAAACAAATTTAGTTTTTATCAGGATAATGACTTCAAATAATCTGTCATGTTAGTTAAGGAATGGCTATTTTAAAATTACTAAGTTATAAAAAAAACTCCACCACAGTCACCAGATCTTCGTGCAATAATACACCTGTGGGCAAAATTAGAGGTAGAAATTAAAAATTTCAAGGAAAGAATACTTTTAAAAATATCTCCTCCAAGAGTGGAACAGTCAGAATACGCCATAAAATTTATCGACTCCATCACAAATATGATGAAAGAAGTTTTCGAACATAATGGCTTTAGTAGAAAATATTGAACTATACTGATATTAATGATGTAGAGATGGTTGACCGTTGATATGATATGAGAAGGAGTTAGTCGAGGGTGCGGTCAAATAAATAAAAAAATTAAAATATATAAATAATTTTAATTTTTGCCGACGTTTCGACCCACTTTGCAGGTCGTCTTCAGGATGTGGCACTGCGGCAGTCAGTTGAAACACACAGGTTTCACACAATTTTAATTTTTTTATTTATTTGACCGCACCATCGACTAACTCCTTCTTATACTGATATTATTTAAGTAATAAAGTAAATAAAAAGTGTGGTGTATCATTATAAAATGATAAAATTATCCATCTTCTTTTTTTGTTAATTTTTATAAATAATCACAGCTTAATATTTTAATCCTATTGAGTTTGTACTTATTTAAATTGAGATTATAAATAAATCCGTTGAAGAGTTTCTTGTTTTATTTATTTACTGTAACCATTTAAGTTATTTTTTTTTTATTTGTCTACGGAGTGTACCAATTTCAGAGTGATCCGTTGTATATCGTAATTAACTATTCATTTTATTATAAAAGTAATAACTTAAAGCATGTTTGATATATTTTATTCATTTTTAATATCAAAATTAACTGTTCCGCGATCATATCTAGTAATAAATTAAAAAGCTTTTAATATTTATCACTTTGCAACTGACATTTAAGTGATTATTAGTGTAAAAAGAAGATTGATTGAATTTATTCAATTAAACTAAAATAATAACTCATAAAATAAGCCGTTACACTTAATAAGACTCTTTTTAAGTAACATACAATAATGTTGAAATGAAATTGTTTATGACACTAGTTGACAGCAGTGTAATAATAAGTTATGCGTTTGACATTAAAATATTATTTATGCGACCCAATTATTAATTGAGACTTGTATTATAGAATTTCTTACCTCATACAAGTGGAAATATTAATTATATACAACACCTGACCTTTCACCTTGTTTCGCAATGTTGAACGACATGTTAATGTATGTAATTAAAATTCAAATATAGCGATTAACATCTAGTTTGTTTACAAGATACAGGTCATAAAATAGAAGAAAAAAAGAGTCATAATATATTCCAAAATGTAATTAACAGCCACTAAGAGAAAAAAAAATGTATCAGCTTGATAAATAAAGGCTTTTACCAAGAATAATGAATTTATCGCTATTTATAACGGTACAAAAAAGCTCACAGTTATTTATTTTTTATAATTAAGTAATATTCAATTAAATTAATTTGTTTATAATAGTAAAATATATTTTCTATATATATGAAATAAAACTCTATTTTTTATTTTTTTATTTAATGAAATTTACAACTGTATAAACAACACAACTAGCAAAAATGCAAACATTAGAAATAATGACATGAACAGACTTGAAGAGATACTGCCCAGTGGTAGCACTCCCTTTTTAATTCAAGGTGAGAAAATCACGAGGCCATCTTCTTTTCAGACGCCTAGGGGGATTATTAG
This sequence comes from Nezara viridula, assembly GCA_928085145.1. NCBI lineage: Eukaryota > Metazoa > Arthropoda > Insecta > Hemiptera > Pentatomidae > Nezara > Nezara viridula. The sequence goes on along the minus strand of OV725079.1, from coordinate 60,871,582 downwards.
GAATCGACGAAGTAGCAAGGCAGGAAACGAGTGGATTCGGATGGGACTGGAGTTCATCTTGAAAGGATAGGTATCTGGCTCGGGCTAAATCAGCGGCATATGGAACATTAAGGTCTTTATGAATGGTTTTATTTGTGGAAAATATGTGGCATTAAGGATTGTACGAAGGGTTTAGGATTGTAAGGATTGGATACGATAGGAGTTCGATGGTTTGGTATAGTCCCAAAGCTCAACTCCGTATGTCCACATAGGTGTTATTATGGTTAAGTAGATGAGTCTTTTGTAATTAATTGAAAGTTTAGAGAGTTTGTCTAGTAAGTGTTGGAGCAGTCGGACTCTATATTTCAAAACTTATTTTGTACTATATATGGAAAAAAACTGAAACACTATTAAGATATTTCAAATATTTCTATTATATTTAATTTTCATACAGTTTTGTTTTTAACTTCGATGAGTCATTTGTTGGTGATTTATCAAGCGAAATGGCAATCTGATTGAATATATTTTCCGAGAGATACAATTGTATTTTGAGGACAAAAAAAAAACACCTTTATAATGTATCATTCACATTTAAGAAAGCATTAAAAGAAAAATTTTTTACAATTTTATATTTTAATTATTAGAAATTAACTACAAGCTAATGAGTTAATAGATATTTTGTTTATTTTAAAATTTTCTGAAAAAAGACTAGAACGGTAAGTCAACAAACAAATGTAAGAAAACGTTAATGGGACGATAACAACAGATCATATCACTCCCAAAGTGGTTTAAATGGTTGGAAGAAAGTGAAGAGAACGCCCAATGATTTAAGACTTTTTTTTTTAGTACCTTCCTGTTACGAGACACTCCCATGCCAGGGGTGGGTTAGGTGAGCGAATATCATTTGTATTTTTCATCATGGAATAATGACTCGGCTATAAATAAATTAAATTAAACGTTTATTAATTTAAAATAAATTGCCTATAACTTAATAGCTCATAGGCTACGAACGCAGTAGAACGTTGAACTGGTATTCTGTCCTTGGAACTGTTTACCGAACTCTGGGGACAATTCCAGAATTTATCACCATAAATATCTACATATGTCCCTGGAATTATAATACCAGGAAATATTATTTAGATTGGTTTTTTTTTTTTTTTGTGTGTTAACAGTTTAATGAGATATGCTAATTTATCACTAGATATTTAAAGCAATTTGGATAGTTTTATTCTAACTGAGCACACCTTTTCTTTTTATTATTAGCTATTTTTTATCATAATAACTGTGAACGATATGAATTGAGAGGGATAAATTAATTGAAAAATTAAAATAAATACATTTATGTAAAGGGTGTCACAGTCACTAATGGCGGAATTCTGGGAGGGAGAGGAATAACTCTCCAACAAAAAAGTTCATTTGATGCATGGGCCCACTTCGAGCGAAAAGGGGGTTAAGACCAATTTTATGTTGTTTTTTTAAGGTAGTCACGTTTTTTATTGAATAAGAAGGAATTTCTCAAAAACTGTTAAATATTCTAAAATTTTAAGTACACCATCGTAAAGTAGTCAAAATTATTCTCAGAAAACAGCGATTACAGTAAGGTCAATTATAAAAGAGACTTTAAATTTATTAAGATTAATGACTTTCAGGAGGTCTAATACGGCCGCTATACTGCTGCAGTTTATAGTGCCCACACACGAGCAGCATATTTCTATACAGCAGCCATATTAGATCTTCTGAAAATCCCTTTCATCATTGACCTTTCTAAATTAATCACTCAAAAGAATATTGCTTACTTTACGGAGGTGTACTTAGAATTTAAATATTTTAAACAGTTTTTGAGCAATCCCTTCTTATTCAATAAATAACTTGATCACATTGAGCAAAACACAAAATTATCCCTAACTCCTTTGCGTTCGGGATCGGCCCATGCATCAAATGGAATGTTTTGTTGTAAATTTTGTCTAGAATCATTCCCCAGAGTTTCTCCATCAAGAACTGAGGAACTCTGTATATGAACGTTAGTAGCGTATTTTTCTTTCAAAACAATACTGTAAAAAAACTAAAAATATACTGGATGAGAGATCTCCTTCACCATTTTATTAATTATCAAACAAATAATATTAATTTGATGGTTATCACTACTGTTCTATAGACGTTGTTAAAAATAAAAGTTTTAAAAAAATGTATTTCATATTTCGTATCTATTTCATCTAATTTTTTTTTTTAATATATTTATTCTAACAGAAACATAAAATGAATTTTCACTAGATTAAGTTTTGCAGCTGTAAAATAACAACCAAGATGACGTCTTTAACATTTGAATGCTTAAAAATAAAACATTATTTGAGAAACGTTATTTAAAATTAAGAAAATAAAATAAAAAAAAATTAAATGCAACAATAAATCTCAAAAATGTTTAAACAAAAGATATTCAGTTAAGATATCGTCCACTCGCACTACATTTCTTAACATCTAAAAAAGTAAATCCAATGAACACATTTTTTGCTGTCTTCGCTGGTATTCCTCCAATTATGACTTCATTTTTTTTTTATAGTTACTTTTATTTAAATATTTTGATTTTATTTTTAATTTAATTATATTTCAAAAAAGCATATTATATGTACAGAATGATCATTATTCCACAAGCTGAATTCGAATTATTAGATAAACTAATGAAGAATAAATGAATACCCAAGATAATCTGCCCAAAATACTACAAAATAGTTTCAAAAACATGCGTGAAAATCTCAATATCACGTAAAATAACGAAATACATAATCATGACACACTAATGGGAGAAAATATGTTCCATTGAATTACAAATAAGAATAAATATAAAAATTACAGACATATTATGTATCAACAATTTTATTACTGTTGTAAAGCCGAGGTAAATCGGTCGTTTTCAAGCAAATGTATATTGAAAAAAAGAGAAATTTAACCTAAAACTGCAAAGGAATGTGGTATTTGTGTGAAAAGCAAAAGAAATTCTGACACGTATCTAACCATTCATTAAGTCAATATATAAATGCATATTCCATTATAACGGATAGCATTAATACGTGAAGTAAATTTTATTTATAAATTCACGGGCATGTAATTAAAGTATTAATAAATAATTAAATGAATAAATACTTGCTGATAGGTTTATTCTTTTCGTTCTTATGAACCAAATTAATAGATGTTTTCAGCCTAATCACTATCGCCACAATATGTATTGGGTTGGCAAATAAGTCCTTTCGGTTTTGCAGGGTGAAATAAAACGCAATGTATTATAGACTAAAATTTTATTTTAATCTACAATATATTGACCATTATTTAATATGACTTTTTCTCATCTTTCCACTAACTGCAGTAATATGTTAATATGTAGTATGCAATCTCTCGCACTGATTTTGTTTCAACAATGACCTTAACATTGCTCGTTTCAATTTCATGTGGGCGACCAGACCGTTGAGCATCATTTATGTCAAAATTTCCTGAACGAAGTTTGGAAAACCAATTATGACAGATGCGTTAGGTTAATGCAACATCCCCATAACCACTAAAAAGTTTTCTATGAGCTTCTGCAGCAAAATAACATTTTTTAAAATAATACAACAAAATATGCCGATAATGAATGATAAGTCAATATTCAAAGTGTAATAGCAAACACAATACTAAGCTAGTCTCAAAAAGAGTTAACAGATATAGTTGTTGACATTTTACAAACAGGATAAACAATCCACTTTAGGGATTAATTCATTAGAAATGGATCATAGTGACATAAAAACCGAAAGGAAAATCCAATATCACATTCTATAAGTAATAAGATATACATTTCAACTGGATATACAATTAGCCAAAAAAAAAAAAAAAAAATACTTTGGACCGAAAAAGTAATTAAATATCTTGAAAAAAAAAGTTTCTGTGCCACTTTCAGTCTTAACTATATTTGATATAAGATAACCGTTTAAGTCATCTCTTCATAAACCAATTAACGACGGGAGAGACGAATGTAAATTTAAAAGAGGGGTATCTTGTAGTATAAAATAAATTTATCTCGAAGATTAAAATGAAATGAGCCATTCTAGATTAAACTTAGCCACTAGAATGCAAACATTACGGATTCAATAACTTCGGCCAACACTGAACAAACTTGAAGGAGCGTTGAGTCGCAACTTTCCGTATCCTAGATGTTTCCATAATACTAAATTTCTCTCTGAAGTTTATTTAAATTTTACTAAAAAAAAAAAATAGGATATAGTCCTCCAGTTCTACTGTGAAATGAAAATAAAACCAAAACGGATTCAATAACTTCGGCCAACACTGAACAAACTTGAAGGAGCGTTGAGTCGCAACTTTCCGTATCCTAGATGTTTCCATAATACTAAATTTCTCTCTGAAGTTTATTTAAATTTTACTAAAAAAAAAAAAATAGGATATAGTCCTCCAGTTCTACTGTGAAATGAAAATAAAATCAACTCGGGAATGATATAAATTCAAAATGCTACATTCCATACGTTTCATCGTAAGTATGAATAACAGAATAGTTTTTTTTCTAGTCACATCTTTTAGATTCTGTGCCATTTTTTAAAAGTTTTCTATAAAATATTAGGCCAAAGGTATTATTTATTCGACGTTTCTGCTTCATGAAGCGCTTTCAAGACCCAAGCACCGCTTTATAAAATTTCCTAAAATGTATCATTATAATATAATTCGTCGGATTGTCATTCTTTTATTTCATCGAATGTCGTTTTTTCACTTCTCCTTCGTAGACGACATTAAAATGTGTTCCTCCTTCACTAACGCATACATACAGGACTCAGAATCTAAAATCAGGCCTCATCATATGGCAAACCTTTGGGAGAACTTAACAAAACCATGAACTTCTAAATATTTTTTCAATTAGAAATTCGTTCGGAAGCAAAGTATTATAATTTCGTACCTATACAATCCCAGAACGAATCATGTTAAGTTTTTGCACAATTATCCAACATCACGACTTAAGATAACTTTGTCGAACTCACGTGCGTCCAATCAAACCAAGAGACAGAATTCTACACATTCAGACCCATTCAAGGTTCCCTAATTTACGAAATAATAACCTCCATCAATGAAGAACAATATACAATCCGTCAGCCATGACTCAACTCTTTGACCCGAATTGGCTCAATTAAGACTATTCCTTTACCAAGGAATTTTATGAATAACCAACATTTACAGAGAATGAATGCGAGAAAAAATGTATTTTTCATCTTATTAACTAATAGTTGTTCGACATTTTTCAAAACTAGCATAGTATTGTCGAAATTAATTTATTTTTGCCACAGTAAATCAGTAACGGTAGGTAAAACTAAAAACTACTACACGGAGTATTTTTTTTTTCATTCATAAGTTTAAATGAATAACACAAATCGAGTACCACAAACACTATTATTAGATAAAATTTTGAATTTGAATAAATTACTTATAAAGATGAATAAATTACCCAAAACAGAGTACTTTGAGCACGTTCAATATAAATTAAGGAATGGCACCGTGACGAATGAAATGGGCTTGTTGAATAAAAGCCAAGTCTTTATTTTTATAAGCAACAAAATCAACAAGTAGAAAAATGCAGTAAAAGTTATAATGGGCTGATTACTTAAAAAAAATAATAAAGTTTTCTAAGATAACGAATGCCGAATTATTAGATAATTCGACCTTTGGAAATATTAAAAATAAACAGATAATTTAAAAAAAAAGAATGTTTGAGATGCAAAAGACATACTGGCCGAATCTTATGTTAGTGTTTAAAGGCAAATTTCTCTATCATCACTTGTTACTCTTAATTCTATATTTGTTCTTTATTTTTTTTTTTTTTGTTGAACTGGATAGCTATTTTTCAGTATTTACTGGTTTATCCTTATTTATTCCAGACCTTAAACATTAAAAAAACATCCGAAGATATATTCTTGAATGAAAACTGAAATTCGATCGCTTTTTTAAACATCAAAGGAAAGTAAACATCATATAATAAATTTACTGAGAAAATAGTAAGTCTTTAGATGTTTATAAGATACGAGGAAAATATGAAGTAGTTCAACAATTTAAAAAAAAAAAAATTTCTACAGAAAAATCATTAACGTTCGTACTCAAATAATATAAAATTGTGATTAGCATAAAAAAAAAGAATTTATAAAACTAATGACTAATTTTACCTTCCTGTAAATTAAACTCAAAATCTTAAATATGGAGAAAGGTTGTAATTAAATATACACCATTTATATTATTTGTGTTTTTTTTTTAATAGTATTTAATATTTTCACACTTAACTCTCCTCGATTTTATAACCACCATCGATATCAGAACCTAACTGCCTGAGGTAGGTCAAGAACCCAGACAATCGAGCAATCAGTCTGGGTTTGATAACTCGTCACCACAGTGATAACAGTCAAGGAAGTGCATTGTATTCAAGAGGATTAAGATCCAATTTAAAATTAATTATAACATTTAAGCGTTACATTTAATAATAAATATATTAACTAACGAGAAACACATTGATCAATTAACTAATTATTTCATTCTATCAAAAAGTATTTTTTCGAACAAATTTTTGTTTGTGAATTAATTTTCTAAGTTGTGGGCTTGGTTTCTTTAATCTTTAAATGAAAGGGTAAACATTGAATTGAAACTTTAGATTTTTAACAGACTTAATTCAAACAATTTAAGATTGCTTAGGACGAAAAATATATATATATATAAATTTATAAACATTAAGAACAAATATTATTAGGAAAAAAAAATTAAATTCCTTTAAATCACTGATGACCTAAAAATGTCTTTTAATACACATATTATTAAAAATATTTATTTAGTACTCTTTAACCCTAAAGATAATCGGCATTGAGCTATTTGTTTTTGTTTATACCTTTTGGTAAGGACGGATGCTTTTCAATTGTTTCATAATGGTTTTCAACTTGGTTTTATATATAGTCAATTGAAAAAATATCGGTTTTCGAAAATGTTTTGTAAAATTTTAATATCGATATTATCATTGTATAAAATAGAGAAAAATATAGCAAATAGAGGAGCTAGAGAACAATATAGAAGTAGCGAAAAATGAATTAAAAAGTTCGAAATAAAAAATAAACTAGTGTATATACGTATGTGTGTGATTTTTTGTTTTGTTTTAATTTCCTTTTATTTAAATTATTTTATTTTATTTATTGTATATACTTTTTGATTATTATTTATTGTTATTTTGCTTGTATTTATTTTATATTTCTTGTACATATATTGTGAATGATATCCTACCTCACTATGACTAATGACCAAGCGACAGATTGTTTTAATACTCAGAAAATAAATTAATGAATAAAATAAAAAAAATCATGGATAAAATCAAATGTGGAATGAAACTTATCTCAAAATTATTAGACACTTTCATTGTAAAACGAATAGGAATAAAAAATATTAGTAAGATAATATTAATTTAACTCTTAGTTCTCAAGGACGTAAAAAAGTACTTTCAATTTCATGTGTTCGGTAATAAAGTAGCTTTTCTTTTAGATATTTATAACTTAATTTTTTTGAAAAAAATATAGGTTTTCGAAATTTTTTGTGAAATTTTGATATTGATATTACCATTGTATATGTTCAACTATCTAATTGCATTCCTAACGCCTCCATGTCACTGACTACTTCATCATATCCTTCGATTGTCATTTTATACAACAAACTATAGAAATCCACAATAATTTTGAGGATAAAGTAATAACGTATGCAACATATGGCTCCAGCACTGGAGAGAAATGGTAGTTATGACATCTGGAGAAGCAGCGCTATTGACAGAGGAGTGGGCAACTTGACCTACTTTCTTTTATATTTCAAGTGATAACGATCCTCCAGGAAAGGCTTCTGCGTAAATTTTAATCCAATCTAATCTGATAACTGCAATTTTAAATTTAATAAATTTACTCAGACAAAAAAATCGATTTAAGTAATACGAACAATTTACTTAATTACTCATTTTCGGCTATAAATCATGTTTACTTATTTGTTGTATTGTTTTTTAGAAGCCCCATGAATACCATTATCTTACTTTCCCCTTTTATCACTTTCTCTATCTTAATTGGAGTTTTAAAAAACCAGAAGCACCTTTGGTGACGAGAAGTTAACTGGTAAAAATATATAGTCCGAGGTACAGACTCCTTTTTAACAAATTATTAACATCCGCCCGATACTTCGTAAATAACTTCATCTCATCGTAATCTACAACTATTTTATTTTCGAAAAGTGTTGGAATGGGGGCGTTTTCAATCTGGAGATCGGCAAACTTTGTCTATTTAATTAGGTATTAAAAACTCGTAAATACCAATTTGCTCTCCACTTGGATCGTAAAAAAAATTTGAGCACAAAATCTAGATAAAATTGCCCTTTCAAAATATAGAGCCGTTTGGCGTGACCTACACCCCCAAAATGTCCAAATAACGAGGTTGAATAGGCCAAACCGCCAATTATTTTTGTAAAGCAATTTTTTTATCGATGTTGCGATCAAATTATCTTAAGATCCAGGTGGAAAGCAAATGGGCATTGGTCGAGTTTTTAGTACCTAGTTAAATATACATAGTTTGCCGTTCACCAGATTGAAAACACCCCAATTCCAAAAGTTTTCGTAAAAAATAGTTGTAGGTTACAATGAAATGAAACTATACACGAAGTTTCAGGCGGATGTTAATAATTTGATAAAAAGGGGTTTTACCTCTGACTAATAACTTTTTGAATTAAGCAAGTTTACACGGAATACAAGGATTTTATTTTCGATATTTTGTAACTTTTATAAAAACTATTGAAGGAAGATAATCGACTGTTCTACATATCATAGGTGATAAATATTTAGGATGTAGTCTTTTTAAATTTTTTATTTGTGCCTACGTTGAACCCAAACATGTGGGCCATCTTCAGGGCGTGGTTTGATTACTGAGGATGTTCAAGTACTCGGGTACTTGTAATTCGGGTATAGTCCGTGGGTCAGACCCCTTGTTATCAAATTATTACCATTCATCTAAAACCTTCTGAGTAGTTCAATCTCATCATAACCTAAAACTTTTTTATTCATCGAAATTTTCGGACCTGGGGCGTTTTTAATCTGTAAATTTTGAAACTTTGTCTAATTAATTAGCTACTAAAAATTCATGAAATCACATTTTCCTACTATTTGAATTGTAAGAAATATGATCGTGAGCTCGAGAATAAAGGTGGTCTACAGAAATATAGAGCCGTTTGATGTGAACTTCACATCCCCAATATGTCAAAATAATTTAAGTATATTAGTTTAGACCAAGTGGTCATTTAAGCATAAAAGCTTTTATCAATAACTTTGATAAAAAGGGGTCTGTACCACGGGCTATTAGCTCGTAAATGAGCGATTTACTTTACTCAACTTGTACTCGATAAAAAGAGATGCCGCCACATAAAACAAAACCTTAATATTGAATTTATTCAACGCAACAAGTCAGTATATTTAGATTTCTCGTACATGATAAACCAGCCTCGCATCCAAATATTTGTTTATTTTTTTCAGGAACCAAAGCTTTTTCACAAAAACCATCAGTTGTTTTTCCGCAAGTATTCATGTTACGCATCCGTTCAATTATCATTCACGTCAAATAAAAAAAAATCCATTCATTCTTTATGATGAATAAAAAAGAGACAAGGAAAAAAGAAAGTACTCGGTAACAATAAGGCTTATTAAAAAAGAAAAAAAAAAGAAAAGAGAGATGAGAACAATTACAATTATGCAAATTATGAGAATTTCGAGAGGCATTCTTTAAAACTGACCATCACACATTTCCCATACAATTACTATAGTCCTTAAAGGCAATTAAATTAATTATGCTTAGTAAAAGAAGGATAATAATATTCGACCATAGCGAAGAGAAAATAACAAAATTATGCGAATCATTCACACTTTTAACATTTTAAACTACGGAATTCCTCCTTATTTAATTCTTATTTTTGAATCGCTTCATTAGTTAATTTCTTCTATATCGTTTGTATAAGAGTGTCCAGGGAGGAATCAGTATGTTATTGAGAACATTAAACCAAAATTGCAGTTGAGCACCACCGATCCTACGTTTATATTTTATTGTGATATTTAATCACAATGGTATGCGAGATTTTATATCATTTCTAAAAGAAAAATATGTTTTTTTCTCATAAAATACTAATTTTTTAAAAAAAATATTTATGATATTTACAACTGCATTAGAAATAAAAATACATTCAGTAAATGTGAACAATAGAATATAATAACACGAAAACACTTGTTGAGAAACTACCACTGATAGCGTTCTAAAAATGTATTTACAATAGCAGAACTCGAGGTCATCTTCTTTTCATTCATCACGGAGGGTTATGACGAATCGAAGAGGAACCAAAGTTAGAAACGAGAGAATTAGGATGATTCTGGAATTATGGAAGGAGAGGTCTGGACTGGACCAAATCGGAAACATAAAGAACATTAAGGTCGTTATGGATGATTTAATTAGTGACAAAGTAAGGAGCATTGAGGATTTCACGAAGGATTGGATACGTGAAGAATTCGAAAGATAGTATGAGTGGTTGTCACTTTACAATGTTATTTCGCGAAAATGGAATGAAATGTCACTGTGCGGTTGGTAATGTTGAACTATATTTCCACTGGGGTATATCTCCTTAAACTACTGACATTTCCTCCTGGGACATCATGTATGTTTATGTCAGTTTATGTACTCTCAAATGGAGTTGGTATTTAATGAATTTCGATTTTGTGCCAACCAAAGTGTAGGTACTGATCTTACTCCTACATTTTCTACGATTAATCTTCCATAGAGTTATCCTGTTCTCTCACTCTTGCTTTTAGGGTATTTTTCGAATTTGAATGCCAATAAATATGAACTCAGATAACATTAGTGGAATCAGCTTTCCAATCTTATCAGCTAATGCTTACTTCGATATCGCATATTGCTGTCCAAAAGTTACTTGAAATGATAGGATTAACACAAATATGTAATAGAATATTTTCAAAATATTAACAACAATACTCCAAAAGCATTTGGTCTCGCGTATTTTAAAATACAAACAAAAAACGTAATTTACAACTGTATATCATTGTTTTAAGCATCCTGTAAAAAATGCATGACAAATTTATTCTATAAAATAAGAAATGTGCCAGAGCAGGCTTTTGCAGTGCGGATGTCGATACATTATATATACATATATTTATACGCAGGAGTGTCCACAAGGGGGTTTCATGGCGCAAGTTGCGCCATCAAATTTTTTGAGGGGGCACATTTCAACGGAGTTATGAATTTTCGGATTGAAAAGTTTCAAACCAGTGGACAAGAGAAAATCATGGTACAGACCACTGAAAGTATAATTGTATAAGACCTATGATTTTTAAAATTTTACCTTAGCTTGGACTATTTTTAAGAAGAGAAGGGAAATAAAATATCTTAGGAGGAGGTGTGGAGAGTTCATGTGCATCGACCTTGGGGTACATATATATATATATATATATATATATATATATATATATATATATATATATATATATATATATATGCAGAGGTGAATGAAACATTTCTCAACTATCAAATGTATATAATTTTTAACGGCAGGCTTTCAATCATGTTCCAATTTAGTCAGTAAAAAAACCCACCAAGAGATAGGAATTCAATATTAGGTTATAATTGGAAAAATTACAACCACACAGCCTTATGAGTTCAAAATTCAAATAAAAATAGAAAACCCGCCAACGTTTCGTCAATTCAGGCATGACCAGGATAGAAAAAAAAATAAACAGAGGAATACAAACGACTTCATTAAATCCAACCGCATACTGTAAGGAAGGTTATAAGAAAGGGAGGGTTATTACGCATAGCCGAGGGAGGTTATAATGTGACAGCTGATCAGGAAAAAAATGACTGATGACACAAATGTAATATTTTAACAAAATTCATAAAAATGACACAAAGAAAATACAAAAATTGAGAAGATAGAAACATCGTCCTAATTAAGATTATTAAACTTCCTTAAAAAACAATAAATAAGAAAAATAAAGTAGTAATATTAGTATCTTCAACTTAATTTGGCATTCGTAGCTTTGTCAATATTACAGCAGAAATCCTTCAGCAATCAATTTTATGCGAATCATAAGTTCTATCATACTCCTTCCTTCCGTTAAAAAAAAAATATTGTTTTCGCTCTGAACGTGATTAATTTAAGATTATTTTTTTCTCTTTATCTTTTTATATAATAATTTGAACATTACTAAAACGTAGACCCGAACAGTAAAAGTATAATCCAAAATATTATGAAGTTAGCTTTTTATTCATTCCAATTTGTTAATTCTGTATTATTATTAAGTGTTATTTATTAATTTTTATATCTTGTATGGCCTAATGAGGAATTTAAAATTTTATGATTTTATAAGCCAATTAACATAATGATTCCGCAATCGCCCTAAAACTCATATCCTACATATAAAATGGCTTTTGTCATTTTAGTGAACTTATCCTGCATTTTTTTATCAATAAATATGTTTAAAATTCACAAAAATTTCTTACAATTTTAGCTCCATCAAAAATATTCTTAGGTAGCGACTTTTTACAATAAACTGACAATATTATCCTTTGAAATAAATTTTTTTTCCGAACATCCATTATGATTCTTTTAACTAATAAATAAATGCAGAGGAATCCCATGAAAAGTATCTTATGTTTATTAATGATGTGATAAATTATGTAATTTGTTTTAATAAAAAATAACAATAACCAAAAATAAAACATAGCGTATGTTTAATTAAAAAAATATGATCTTACTAATAAATTTCAAAGAAACATCGTTCCTACTATTGTACAAGGGAATCAACCAATACAGTTGGCATTATTTTAGTAATAAAAAAAAATTAAGAATATCTTTAACATTAAAACCTCTTAAGCTCCGTTTAATAGCCGAATATTTCATCACCTACAATTGCATTATAAACAACAACATGGTTTAGTGTTGCATTTATTAGTTTTCTGAACCCATACATTTTTTATAACATTATATAATAATGTAATAATAATTCAATTCAGTATTCTAAAATATCGAAATGACTGAAGTTATTTTGTTTTCCTTCTCATCATGAAATCTAAAAAGTTAAATCAATTCTTCTTTTTTTCTTCTTTTTTCAAACTTACCGGGGAATATTCCGAGAGGAAGTTCTAAGCAGTAAAAGTTCCAGGAATTTGTAGACCTTTCAGCACCAAGTTGAAATTTGTTTGTAATAGACCCCATAGGATGTTTTATGAAAGTTTTTGATTTATGATAAAAGTTGGAGCGTTTAGACATTTAAGAACTATTTTAGCGATATTGCCTTTCTATAATGATTGAAGAAGTAAATTTTACATTCCAATGTATCTTTGATCTTTCTCCCTCTGATATTTTACATTCGAATTATGTTATGCAACGAGACGAGGAATTATATATTACAATGATTAAAGTTATATTTATAAAGGTCTGAGTGCTGTATCATCAAATTCAAGAATGACTATATTATATGAAAAAGTTATCGATTTTTTTTTTCACTTACTCACATATGAAATGTATAGTAAGAGAATGTATTGCGATCGGGCAAATTTCTGAATCTCAGTTTTCAGAAAAGAAATTCACGAATTTAGATCCTCTGAATCCAAAAACCAAGATTCACAAATTGCTCTGTTTGCGTTTAGCTCGAAAATGAAAATTCGTAAGAAATTACATATTTAAGATATATGCGTGGGATTTTACAGTAAAATTTTTGCTAAAATTTGCTAACCGGAAGTGGTATTTGATACTATAAATATGACACATTTTTATAATTTTCTCGAATATAGCTCAAACTATTTTGATTAAATTCATTGTTTAAGAGTAAAATTAAGTTTTCTATAGTATTAAGCTGGCATGACTTAAAAGCCGAATTTTTCCTCTGAAGTACCTTTGATTTTGTTTATTTTAAATAATTAACCTTTTCACATTGTAACCAGTACCACAAAATGGGAAAATATAAACTCGAACTTAAAAGAGTTTGTTAATTGACTAATAGAGAAATAAGGGATGATAATGTGGAACCGACGACATCCGAACGCGCATCTAAACGATGCTGAAAGTTCGGGAAAGACTTGTGCTGTTTTCATAAATGCTAGGGCTGGTATAATTTCATATTTGATTAAAAAGTTATGATAGCAATATAAAAATTAAAATTTGTAAATGTATCTTTACTTAAACAAATAAAAAGAACCACCGTGAAATGTAAGTAAATATAACTTATTTCCTTTATTACTGGCATACTTGTCGTACTGAAAAAAATCCTGGCACATAATTGCTTACAATATTATGGTTTAATAAATAATTAACATATACAGTCGTAGAAGGAAGTACTAAGTGAAAAAAAAAAGTATATATTTTAAACGGGTGGGAAAACGATGCAATTAATTTTTTCTAATGAAATAAAAATACTTTTTTAATACTGGGACTGTTGTTTCTTTAGAAAAGATTAAAAACACAGAGTAAACAAGACATGCCTGTGCGGACAAACATTAAATTAAATATTCACAAAATAATAAATAATTGAAAATAAAAATATAGAAAGAAAGAAACGGAGAGAGAAAAAAAAGGAATACATATATGTATAAAACAAACAGGAAAATAATATATAATAAATAAAGAAAATAGTGTCTGGAGGTATTTAGAGAGCTCTGTTATATAAATAATACGTTGTATTTTCGAATCTGAGTTTTCAAGGGAAATACACACACGTTTTGAAGTTCCCTGACTCCAAATAACCGAGTCCCGCAAAATGGTCTGTGTGTATGTTATCAGTCTAGATTAAAAACGGAAAGGCGTACGAAAGTGAAATTGCATATTCAAGGTTTCTATATGCCTAAGATATTACATCAATTTTTTCGTCGAAATCGGCTTACCGGAAGTGGCACTTTATATAATCGATTTAACACGTTTTTATGATTTTCTCGAAAACAGCTCTAAAGATTTTGATTAAATTCATCATACAAGCGTAAAGTTAAGCATTTTTAATATAGTGTAGGTTTTATTCTCATTGGTATTCTCTAAGAGGGCTTACATTGCAAATTTTCAATATTTGCTTACCCTACCATACCTTTATTTTCAGTATTTGAAACAATAAGCATTGATCCCTGATATAAAAAATAGTTAAATATACAATATGAAACAATTTGCTAATTAACTAAAGGAGAAATAAGAGATCGTAACGGAGAATAGTTTTAATGGAGGAACCAAAGGAATACGAGGGCCCCTGAGCTCGCCCGAAAAATTTGAACCTGCTTCTATACTTAACATGGGCTTAATATAATACGTACTCCGACAATATTATGTACATGACATGTAGATATGTAGTTTTCATAAATCCCATCGTTGGTATTATTTAATTGTATAGATTACAGCGATATAAAAATCAAAATTTGTTTATACAAGGGTACTTAAATAAATAAAAGTATCCACAATGAAATATAAATAAAAATAGCGTCTATAATTTTAACATTTACTTCCCTTTTTTCTGAAAATACTTATTTCTGCTAAGAAGATGGTGGTAAGGGAAAGTCGTGTGATGCGCAAATTGCACCAGATTTTTCCAAGAAGTCTCCATGATGAAGAATGTATTAATTAATTAAATTAAGTAATTATATAAGATGAAATATGTTGCTCATAAATAAATGACTGGATAAATGAAGCTGTTATGAGAATGTCTTATCTGATCCTCACCAACTGCAATACTTCGCGATATGCATTATACTCCTTATTATGTCGCAAATGGCACTATCCTTAATGTTGCTTTCGATTACCACATTTGATATGAAAAAGATAGCTAGTTCCTAACCTTTCTTCATAATCGATTCCCGATAATCATCCGAGACGCTATAAAAGAAGATGACCTCGAGCCCTTCTAATGAGGAACTGTCATTTCGTGATACCAATCGGCTTTTTCTTCAGAAGTCACTGAATGTTTTATTGATCAAGTATCATATTTAATTTTCGTATTTTAAATACGGTAGTAAATTACAGTGAATAAATGTAAAAACAAAAGATAAGTGAGTGCAAAATAGAGCTTTATTCACTTAAAGCTATTAAAGTCCCGAAAAATGACTAAAATTTGGAATTACGGATAATTGTCGAGCCAAGCTTATAAGTCATCAACAGGACATGTTACAGCACTAATGATGACCCACAAGTTAGGGTTGAAACGTTGGCATAATAATCTTAAAAACTGGCTGCATCCTGACTATTTATCTTCCATGTTAAGTATATTCGGTTTACACAAGTATCTACGTTAGTTCGACCCTAGGTTTGGAATTTGCACTTGTTCTTGTCATCAGTACACTAATGCGCGAAATTTACAATAGATTTGGTTTAATAAATCAATAAAATCACTCTCAACCGTTTTGTTTCCCCCTTATCGACCAATTAATTAAGCGTACCCACTTTATGGAAGGGTTGTGCATCGATTAGGTCTGCTAACAATGGCTGATGGGACAAAATATGTGATCCCGGAATTAAAACTTACGGTACTACTTCCGAAGCGGTACCATAAGCCGTCTTGGTTGATGACAGGTTATCCAAAATATTTCAGATAAGGCTTACAATAGATCGCATCAGGAAGTGCCACTATTACGGAGGGGTAGTCATTTCGGCTCTTCTCCCCTCCACCTCACCTTCATTTTAAGTAAATATAGAAATTATATAGTTTAGGTTACATATTACCTGCCTTTTTTTTAAAGTTAGCATTGTTTTCCCACCTTTTTCATTTCATAGGAAACAATATCGATTGAATACCCTTTCGATTTTACATGTTATCAAAATTTTAAGATATTACAACTTCATAATGCTAAATAATAAAAAGGTGTGATAATAGAAAAATAATAAATGAAATCTTAACACATTAGCTATGCCCAATATTAATACAATTAAAGAAGAATTAAACAATTGACAATTGCCTATAAGGGTTTTAATTCTGGCTGAGTGTTATCCTAAGATTTCATTCATTATTTTTCTAGTATCACACCGCTTTATAAATTACTTTAAATGATGGCATAATAGTCTTGTTGAATGCAGTTTTTACTTTCCATTTGAATATCTAAATGGATTTTAATTGAATTTCTAGCTTCCTAAGTATTGTTATTCCTAGTTATTGTGGATACTAATCCGAAAAAATACAGGAGTTTGTGATTATGATTGATGGGAAACAAAAATTCAAATAGTTTAACTTTCTTCTTAGAAATAATACAATTACGGTTAAAGTGTCACAATGAAAACAAAACTTAAATTAATCAATCCCAACACTGCCATCACCACATATGCTGATGACACATGTATCCTATCAGTCAATAACGACCCATCTATTGCATCCCAAACCCTTCAATCCCACATCACAAACCTTGAATAATGGTGTCAGAACTGGAGAATTAAAATAAATTCCAATAAATCCCATCAAATTACCTTCACCCTTCGTCGTAAACCAATGACTTCCTGTCCTTCAGTATCCTTTAACAACACCTCACTTATTCCTGTTGAACAAATCCGTTACCTAGGACTCCATCTGGACAAACGTCTAACTTGGAATCCTCATACCAGACTGAAACGACAAGAAACCGCTCGACGTTTCCGACTACTTCAACACTTACTAGACAAACGCTCTAACCTTCCAATCAATTATAAAAGACTGATTTACATGACTATAATAAGGCCTATTTGGACTTACGGGGTTGAGCTATGGGGCTCCACCAAGCCTTCAAATTCCTCTCGCATACAGTCCTTGCAATCCAAAATCCTTCGTAAAATCCTCAATGCTCCTTACTTTGTTACAAATAAAATTATCCATAATGACCTTAATGTTCCTCATGTATCAGATTTGGCCCAATCCAGATATCTGTCCTTCCATAATAAACTTCATAACCATCCCAACCCTCTTGTCTCTAACCTTGCTTCCTATTCGATTCCTGATAACCCTCCGAGGCGTCTGAAAAGAAGATGGCCACGTGATCTTCTAATATAGACATATTATTAGAGTGCTACCAATGGGTAGTTTCTCAACATGTGTTCCATGTCTTTATACCAATGTGCGAATTTACCAGATGTATTTTTTGTATACAGTTGTAAATATCATTTAAAATAAATAAAAAAAAATTAATCAACTTCTTCAATTTAGGATAACCAAACTGAAAAACATGAATAATTATTAATCTCGAAGTTAACAAAAAAACAAAAAAAACAGGCAATATATAAACACAATAATCAAAAATAATATAATATATATATATATATATATAATGGAAAATCAAATTGATTGAGGTTATATTTGTCTATAAATAACACCGAAAATTTGCTTAATCGAAATATTGAAAAGACAAGAAAGTCGACAAGCTAAAAAAAAAAGGCTTGTAAAATATATTGTAGGTTGTATTTGGTAATTATTTGTAATGAACGTAAGGTAGAGGGGTCAAGGGCTAACAAGACTACTCCTCCTTAATACAGCGCTTCCTGGTGGTATCTGTTGTCAGCCTTATCTGAAATATTGTGGATAACCTGGCATCAACCAAGATGGCTGAAAGAAGATAATCTTCGGAAGTAGTACCAAACATAAAATTAACATTGTATTAAAACATTAATTTTATCAAATAGACAAATATCTTTAATATCATTGAGGTTGATGAAGAAAACCGAAGAGATGAATTGTAAAAGATTCAGTTAATGTTTGAGGTATTGCCTTTGTTTTTTTCGATTTTTTTTTCTTATTTCTTTTTCCTGAATAGCTTGTTGGAATGATAAATAAGAAAGCATTCCTAGAGGCAGAGAGGATGCCACTCAATCCCAACATAGCCTGCCCTAATCTGTTCCGCAATACCCAATTCCACGAGATTAGATTTTAAATTACCCAACCGGCGATGTCTTGGTCTGCTAGGCCAACGCGTCCCCAGCATTCATAACTTGTTTAGTAATCCCATCTCCAATCCCGGGATTGGCTTCTGCCGGCATATCTGGAACTTCAACAACTGCTTCTCCAACATTTAGGGGGGTAGAGATGTTTTTTTCATCTCCATACAAAAGAAGAAACTCATTTAAAACTCTGAATCCTGAATAATTTAAAACGTAACAAAACTTGTTTGTATCTCAGCTCATCTACATTACACCATATCGTACAAGCCTGACTACTCTCAGTTTCTTTTTCCAGGATTATCATATTTAGTTATAATTGCTTCAACTTAAAACATTTCTTTGGTTGAACAATCTTTAAAACATTAAAAGAAAAATCGAAGCGTCCCACAGCAGGGATACTTTTTAACACAATACACAATACTTTTTAACTAATCAAGCAAAATCAATAAATAATACTTGGTCTTTACTTATGTAACATTATTCCGTCCACTAAACGTGCTCCACCATTTGGTTCAACATGGCAAAGTGAATAGAATATGAGCCCCGTTACAATTAATGTAGAGCAATATCTGGATGAAAAAAGCATATCCAGAGAACATTTTAATCCCACTATTAGGTGGGTTTTTAAAATATATTGAATAGATCTAAAAGAAAAAACTGACTCAAACGAAAGTAATAAAAACCAACACAAAATTAAACAAAAAAAAAAAAAACCAACAGAATCAGCAAAAGAGTTTGCTGATTGTCAAAATATCGCAGTTGACAAGTATAAATTCATGTTAAAATCCACAGAAAAAAAAAACAATTGAATTTACAAAATAAAAGAGATTGTTTGAAAGCAGCCTAATTTCATGGTAATTGTTTCTGAGTAATTTACTTATTTGTTTACATAACAAATGTGAAACCACTCACATTAGAGCTTTTTATTCATCATTTGATCGCTATCATTGATTTCGTGATATCATCATATAATTATTTAGGTCAAATGGTACTTTTAAAAAGACTAAATTGCAAGTATTAAAGCGAACGATGGGATGCCAAATAGTGTTTTTCTCTCAAAACAATCACCAACAAAACATTAAACATATATTGTAAAATTTTGTAAAATTATTTATTATTATAATTAATCAGATAATAATTGAATCGTTTTTTTTTACAATGTGACTCATAATATTATTTTAGAGAATCGAGATGAATATCGATAACTATGCAGAAACACCCAATGAATTCAGAGCAATCTTTTTAGTTTTTTCAGAAATTAGCGGTTACCTACAAACGAACAGTAACATTTATTTAGATTATTGTAAAAAAAAAAAATAATAACTTTTTAATGTGTATTTATTATTATTTTTTTCAAAACGGTACACCATTTTTTTCCTTCAAAATGAAACCCCAATCAAGCGCTATTTTTTGTTTCGTAACAGACCTTCGAAAAGCTAACGTATTTAATTTTCACTGTTTATTTAATTACTATTAAAATAATTTTAAAAAATCGGAAATATGAGTTAAAAATCATTATAATAAATAAATTTCTTAATTTATTTTTCAAAAATTATTATTTTTAATATTACAATTAGAATAGGAAATATAGCTTTCAGAATAACTGTAAATTATGATTAGTTTACACTTTGCAAATAAAAGACTCAATTATGAGCTGAAACAAAATTATGTAAAGTTATTATACCAAAAATACCTAAGTTAAGTTCCATCGATATTTTTAATGAACTTTTGAATGAAATAACAATAATAATAATAATAATGGAGGATACATCTAAAACCTCAACAATTATTACTATTCACCAACCGGTTCATAACACCACCTTTCTTACCGGCTAGTAATTGAAAACAGTATCAAACGGTAGCAACGAGCGGAAGGAAACTGATACGACCACCATGGTGTTTCCTGTATTAATTTACAGTAGAAAAAAGAAATTCTTTTGTGATGAGATGTGCGAATATAACTTATCCTTGAATGCCTGAACCTTGAATACTTAATAATTACGTATATATCATAAGGAATAAAAAACAACTTCGTTGTAGTTATAATTCTTCACTGAGAACTAATACCAGTTTACCGTTACGATGTTTACATAACTTCTACACATATAATTAGATATCGTGTCGCAATTCAAAACCTGAAGCAAAGACTACTCTTTATTTTATTGAAAATGTAAACCAATAATTTTTATTGTTTGGTTTATTTATAGATATACACAATTATTACCGGATACAGAAATAAAATAAAGAAAAATATAATTTGATGCACCTTAGACCTGAAAGACAACGTACTAGAAATTATTTTTACTTAACTTACCATTTATCAAAATTATTAATAATAATAAATAAGATATCAATTATAATATTCAGGGCATAAAGAAACAATAGTCAATATGAAACGCTCTTTTTTCACTGCTAGTCTTTTATTCTAGTTTATTTATATTTATTTCATCAGATGCATTGCTATTATCCATTAGTATGGTTAAGTTTATTTTAACTGTTTTCATGAAACTGTGAAAATGAGGTCACCATATTTTTCATAATACACGAAAAAATATTGTATATAAGCCTTTCAGTCAAAGTTTAATGAATTTTATTTGGTTACGGTTAGGATTTTTTTTTTATTATCATTCTATATATTATTTATTGTATAATAACACTATCTGCCATACCCAAGGACAATAAGTATAAGAGTTAAATGTATCCATTCATACATACAAGAAGAATAAATGGAAGTAATTAAGAATAAATTGAAATAATAATAATAATATATCAGTAACATAAAGTTAATAAATCAACAAAAAAATAAATTATGATAGTTAATATCAAAAGAAAGTATAAAATTAAAAATATATGATTTCTCAAATAAAATAATATATACAACTATATGCAGTTAGATATAAAATCTGTAGATAACAAAAAGTTTAAAGTTTAAAATTAAAGGTATATACAAAAATAAAATTGATCTAAAACTCATTCACATCTATATACAATATCTACATTGCATATATATGGAACTTAAAAAAAACTCTAAACAAATACTTCTATCAAAATTAATAAATCATTAACATTTTACGGTTTAAAATGAAATAGATAAAAGGTCATGTATTCAACATATAAAAAAAATTATTTTAGAATCCGTCACTGTTTTTGTTACTGAGATTTTAGAATAGTAAGAGATGATAATAATAAAATTAATGATAACTATCTAATTTTAATTTAATTCTTTATTTAATCATTTTAATATTTTTGTTCGAATACGGAGCTATTTCTGACATACGGGGAGGAAAGAGGAGAGATTTTTCTGGAGGTACAACCAAACCTATTATAACCATAGTGGGAAGGTCGAATTTCAATTCCGTTCGTCTGCCACGAAATAAATCATGATGAGTTGATTCCAAATCTATTGTTAAGACTTACTGAGTCAAATAAATGAATAATTTATGTTTACTCTTGTACAAAAAGCTGAATGAGTGTGAAAAATGAAAATATAATTAACTGGGCTTGAAAAGGCCGAAGCTTGAATTGTAAATCTTAGAAAATATTAATATTTAGACAACCTGAATTATAATTTCAAAATTATTAGATGGATTTAAAAGTAATATACCTCTATAAATAGATATTCGCAAATTGCCAAACATAACAAAGACATATCGAACGTACCTGGTGGATTCCATTGCGTGTCGCCGAGTGATTCAATCGACCTGCCAACTCCCATCGAAGGCAGGGCCCATCCAGAAGTCAGTCCCACTTGACTTGGCCAGGATACTTAGACTCTATTACCGACTGAGGAAGATAGAAAAAAACAGTCAGTTACGCATCGGGAGGCACACTTCCTCTCTCACACTGGGACAGGATTCACGCTGGATACCTCGCTCCTACACAGGCCTGGACTGCAATTTCAATGGCGTGCGAGGCTCTGGCAATGACTCAGGTGAAAAGGATTCTCAGGGTAATTGTCCCTTTGAGGAGATGCAGCATGTGTTTAAGAATGGTGTCGGGTAGGCTGGGCGGCACACGAGTGTAAACTGTGTAATCCTTATCATTTTTTTTTTAAACACCGTCAATCATGTATAAGTAGGTACTAATGACAGAGTGGAGAGATAGATCACTTGAAAAGGTGACTATCCGCATTGAAGGCAAGTGAGAGTCGAAACAGAAGCTGTATCAGTTTCGAGATCCAGTCCCGTTTTAGGTTTCAAGGAAATATCAGTGTCGTACACAAGATATCCCGTAACTTAATTGTATTAACTGTATCACAAATGAAACAACGAAACAGACATAAGTCATTTTATGCTTACTTTTTAATACTTTTTTCTGCTTTCCAATTATTAATTATCATATGTCAAGAGTTTATTGATAATCAACAAACTGTCCGACAGATATACAAGACAATAGATGGTTATATGAAAAGGCAAGAGGGAGAAATCGTATTCAGCTATACCTGTTTCCTATCTTGATTCTACTTAGTTAGTCAAGAAATGAGCTCTTTCTATGTTTTAAAAATGAAATTGTACACATCCTTAACTTATGCACATGATATGTATGTACTAATATTTTTCAGGATATCGATATTTATAAAAAAAAACAATAGCATGGAAGAAATACAGGACAGGACAGAGGGCAACGGCAACGCCCCCCCCCCCTAAATAATTTGAAAAAAACAAACATAATATAGTATAAAAGGTTTTCCGGAAATTCGAGAAATTTCTTTTTTTTTAATTCAATTAAAAGCAGACATGTAGTCAAAGAAAATCATCAGACTTTCCTGTTAAATAAAAAGTATCATTTCAGACGCCTCCACTATTTTTTTTAACTGTGTTTCCGAGAACGATGGTTGTTGGCAGAGTTATAACAGAGATCAAAAATAACTCTAATTAATTTGAGGTTATAAGACTTAAAAATCTGATTTACGAAAAAATTATTAAAATGGTTTAAACGTAACTCCAAATTATATTTATTTATTAAAAATGTTATAATAGGCTGTAATAATAGTGGTAATTATAATATTGTTTTAATGGATAATATTGAAGCATGAGGGTTGCTAACTTACTCCAATTTATGACATGCACATGTTATGTATACTTACATTAGAAATAATCATAAATATATCTATTGAGTTCAATTAAACATAGATTTTTTACTGTATTATTATAAACAGAAGTAGGGTATGTACATACAAATAGAAAGCTAGTTGGACGGCAACACATAAGTAAAAAAAATTGTTTTGTTTTTTAGTATGAGAAATACTCACTTTTTTTTATTTTAATATTTTAAATACAATTGTATTTATAAGACACAAATTTAGTATAGTCACAATTCATGATGGCTTACACTGACATGGAGAATTATAAAATCCTTTTTTTAATCCTACCATTTCAAAAGGTATTCATGGAAAATGGTAGAAAAGAAAATTTTAAACGATAACGGCAATTGTTTAAAATAATACTTAAAAAATCCTTTTTAATTATTTTTTTAAGTCTACATGTTTTGCCAGAAGGGAAAATTCAGTTTTTATTAATATCTTGAAAAGCAGATTTCCCTCGAGGATTTCGCAGATTCGATGATGGATTAAAATCCGACAGAACGTCGATCACGAAGATGGGTGACATTCTGATATATCAAGTGATAGAAAGAATATAATTCTATTTTCTGGAAACCAATGAAATGGATCATTGGCGCTGACACTGCCGTTCTATAAATTTAAGATTTTTTTTTTTAAGACTAACTAGTAATAAATTAATAAATATTTTTAATTTATTCGTATGTGAATAAAAAGTAAAATTAATGCTGTTTTAGCCCTATAATTAGTCAAGCCTTTCATACAAAATATGATTATAAAATAGCGTACTGATTGTAGTGCATTATCAAGTGAAGATTTGGTAGAAATCATTTTGAATGACAATATTTACAAATACTGGTATATGTAATAAGGCCAAAAACACTTACGATAGATAAAACCAAAAAAAGTAATGGCAATAATTTTGATAATTAAGATATATGAAGACTATATTTTTAAATGCGGAAGGTCTCATTTATAAAATTTACAATAACTATATGGGGAACAATAGAATAAAAAATAAAGAAAACATTTTTTTCAGTCATGAAATTACTTAATGTAAAAAATATTATATCCGACATCAGTTCGCTTACTTTAAGGAAAAAGCAAACCCTAAAAATTGACAATGTGCGGAATAGCGAGTTGTGTTGTAGATAAAAATACCTGAAGTAAAAGTATTGGTGGTACTGAAATAGACAAGTTGCGCTATCAAAATTTTTGAGGAGCTTTGAGGAACTTTGATAGGTTTTTGAATTTTTGAGGGGGGTGAATTTCTATGGGGTTATGAATTTTCGTACTAAACGACAAAGGGAAAACATGGAGCAGACTGCAGTAAGTATAATTTTATATAATCTAATTTTAGTTTAGCTTGCTCTGTCTTTAAGAAAAGGCGAGTAACAAAATATCTGGAGAGGAGGGGAGAGTAGATTCTTGCTCTTTCGACCTTGGAGGGGGAGGAGGGGATGAGTACCCCTGGTAACAAATGATAAAACGATCGGTAATTATTAGAAGGGTAAACCAAGACGTGAATGGGAGAAAGTTTCTCGAACTTTGGCCGGAAACAGTTGGGCAAAGGGGGTACATATCTCAACTGAAAAAATTGTAGGGTGTAAATTTTAAACGTAAATATACACTGATAGACGAAAAATTCCACTCATTTGATTTTTTCATGTTTTCATCTAAAAATAGCTAAAATAGCCTTGCATCCACAAGAGTATTGGGATTGCAGTTCCGAAGATGGAAATAAATATCCCGAAACGTCAACTAACTTGTTAACATGTAACGTTGATAATAAAAATATACTCAATTGTTACCAATTGGAAGTTATTATTGCCAAACAACTTAAATAAATAGACATCTTCCCAGAAAAAAAGAAAAAAGAATGAATGTCTCATTAGAAGCCAAAGACCGCATGGAAGGCCAAAAAGCAGATGGATAGATAGGATCAACGAAGATGCAACAGAGGTGCGTGCAGATAACTGGAAAGAAATAGCCCAAGACAGGTAGAGATGGATCAGACTTGTTAAGGTGGCAAAAAGAATTACTGGGTCTGTAATGCCAAAAGGAAAAACAAATTAAATGAAATAAAGGCAATTCTAAACAGAAGGTTTAACGCCATAAAGTAATAAAAAACAAACATAGAAACTTCAATATATCATTTTTGCATTAATAAAGTGCAAAAGCTTCATTTCAATTTGTTATTTAATTAACCACCATGATGATTTACAGCAATACCTTTTAACCTTCTATAAAACCATTCCGAATAATTAAGATAGATATTTTATTTATGAGATCATATAATTTATTCGAAGCATGGAATGATGGAATAAAATAAACGCATGAGAAACGATTACACAACGCTACATAAATTACATTTAAGCAAACAGCTAAATAAATTCATGATCTGCTTTGTGGTATTTATTGGTTTGTTCTTTCATCTTCATTATAGACCTCCTTCAAAATATTCATCCGTTATTAAACATTATTCCACTATTTTTGATGATCTTTCTGAGGTTTTCTGATCAGTTCATATCCAACACGCACGATGCAAATGCACATAAACAATGCATACGCAATTTTTAAATCAGTTTAATATAGTAATAAATATTTTGTATGTATTTATTTGAATTTACAAATTATGAATTAAAATAACAACATTAAAATTTGAATAATTACATATCTTTAGAGAAACTACCCATTCCCAGCATTCAGTAATAGGTCTGTTAGAAGGTCGCGAGGACATCTTTTCAGAGGGAGGATTTCCAAAAATCGTAGAGGATGCAAGGTCAGAAACTAGTAGATTTGGATTGGCCTGAAGTTTAGTAGGAAAGGGCAGGTATCAGGATTGGACTAAATCGGCAACATATGGAACATCGAGGTCGTTATAGATAATTTTATTTTAAGTAAGGAGCATTCAGGATTTTACGGAGGATTTAGGATTTGTAAGGATTGAATACGAGAGGAATTCGGTGGTTTCAAGGAGTCCAAAGCTTAAATCTATATGTCCAAATATTACAGCCAAGTAAATTAATCTTTTGTAATTAATTGGAAGAATAGCGCTTTGTCTATTAAATGTTCAAGGAGACTGAAACATCTAATACTTTCTTGTCGTCTTGTATGAGGATTCGAAGTAATACGTTTCTGCAAATGGAGTCCTAGTTAGCGAATCTGTTCAACAAGGATAGGTGGAGGATTATTAAACGATACAGCAATATAATTAAGTGAAAAAAATACCTCGAGGTACAATTGCAAAAAACATATTATCCTTGTAATAAATGCAGGCAGCTTACTCCTAATCATTGCAATGAAAATATAAATGCGTACGGGTTATATCAAAATTGCATCAATTTTAAATAATTGTTCTATTTATTTTGTTTTACTAGAATCCATTTATTCGTAAGTTGTGAAACACTGATAAAATTAAAACGCAATGCATCTATCAATGTTATTTTGTCAATTTTAAATATATTTTGCCAGAAGAAAATTTCATAAATAATTTATAAGATGATTCGAATTCTCATCAAACATCACTTCTTTGACTGTGATGTGAAAAATAAAATAAAGAAAGGAGATGGTCCGGGGTGGCGGTCATAAATAGTCTAAATAGTGGCAAAACTATTTTATTAAAAGACAAAGTTTTGACCCGACTTTGCAGGTCTTCTTCAGGGAGGTGTGTTCAGCAAGGAGTTTCACTTAGAACTGAGTTCAGTTCAATTCAGTCATTCAGTTCTAAGTGAAACTCCTTGCTGAACACTCCTACCTGAAGAAGACCTGCAAAGTCGGTTCGGTACGTTGGCTTTTAATAAAATAGTTTTGCCACTATTTAGCCTATTTATGACCGCCACCCCGGACCGTCTCCTTCCTTTATAATGCAACGGTCAACTATTAAATATTCGAAAAATAAAATAATTATGACATAATTATAATTCATCTATATTTTTTTCCTATTGAAAACACTAACACAATGTTTATTCTAGTTTCTGACAGCTTCATTAATAGCTTAATTTAGAGTTAATTTTTTAATGAAATTAACTGTAAAGGATCTTCTTTAAGAATTTAGAAAAACAAAATAAAAAACGATAGATACCAAAAAAGTGAAAATTCAAATGAAACTTGGAGTAGTAAGGAATTTGAAATAAAACTCCTAAATGTACGTCTTTCATAACGTTGAATACAATATTTAAATACATGAGCTCATGCATAAATGTATGCAAATACGTTTATACATACAACAACGTTATCAACTTCGCGCTAGGATACCTTCTAACCTAGAAATCATAAATAAAATGCAAAATAAACGATAAAGAAAGCCTGACTGGCTTTATACGTGACCTAGCTTCAAAATGCCCACAGTAAATTCAAAGGGTTCCAGAATCCCATGTTTTACTGAGTTAATGTGTACTTGGGCGACACCAGCTGCTTCTCGTTGTGAAATTATTAAAAGTTAAGATTCCGCCCACGGTTTCGGCGAGCACAGGAGATGGAAACTGTAGACAATAAAATAAAATAATGCGTACTTACAAGAATGAAGAAGTTCCTTTACAAATATTATTCCTCAAAAAAAAAAAAAAAAAAAAAAAAAAAAAAAAAAAAAAATAAATAAATAATATATAAAAAATATATATAATATATATATATATATATATATATATATATATATATTGAAAAGCGCGCGAAAGATAGGAAATGAAGCACAGCAATAAAACGAAAAAATCCTCAACTTCAACAATTCATATTTTGGTAATATTGTGATTTAAAAAACATTATGTAGTATAAATAGTAATGTAGAGATAACAAGCAACGTTTCGTCCCAACGATTTGAACCATCTCCCGGGAAAGATTCAATAAGATAGGAAAGTTCCTAAAATCAGCGCTGAGTTCATCAGTGGCAAAGTTATGCCCAATAGAAAGATGGGTCCGATGATATCGCTGATACAGCGCTGCTATCAGCGGTATCATTGGGGCTTAGGAACTTGCCCTATTCTATCTTATTGAATACTTCACGAGAAGGGCCTTGTTCTAAACATAGATTAGCCTATTGCATTGTATTATAATTTTATTTTGGCTACCTACGATTAATCTCCAACGAAATAATACTTATCAAAACATCACAGCTAATTAGTAAATTTATTTGTTAAATATTACTAATGCTTTTTTACAAATACAAGTGTATATTCCTTTTAAATTGGTGAATAATGATATCTCAAAATTGTAAACAAACCTTTAAAATATCAACAGTAAATATATATTATGAAGCATTCTTCTTTCAACAATCCTTTTATAATTTTATACATTATACAAAATTATAATCTCTATAGTTCAAATTACTCTTTTAGATCTCGGAAATGTTCCGAAACAATCAGAACTAAAAACGCTTTATTATATTTTAAGTATTCCCAAATTGAAGATTTATTAATCACATGTGAGTTTGTTATTCATATGTTTGAAAACAAATTGTCAATATATAAAAAACTAAAAAACGTTCAAATAAAAAATGTATTTTAACTAAACACCTTGTTTGATTGTTAGGGAAATTGACAATCCAAAGTCGCTGGAAAACATCAGATCTAGATCTGCACTAATGTTTTAAGTAAATGTTAAATACATACACAAATAAACCAATGACATAAAAATATAGAATAAAAGTTGTTTAACATTATAATAGAGTGTATAAAAAAAAAATGACCGTTTTGTCAAATTAAAGATTTCAAAGGACTGTAAATATTTTAATCCTATTTAATAGTTACCAATACTTAATACTGAGATTAAGCAAAGAAGCAAAAGCATTTTTAAGTTTGTTTTATCCCATTCGGCTTCTTAAAAAAAAACCTCAATTTAGTTATTTGTTAAAAGGTTAGAAATTTGTGAGAAACCCCCGCCTGAAAAATTCCTGCCTCATCCATCATATAGTCCAGACCTCGCAGCATCGGATTACTACTTATTTAGACCCAAGACCAATTTTCTTTAAGGTATAAAATTCTATAATGTTGCGGGAGTTGAAATTGCTGCCCAAGAGTGCTTTGAGATCCATCCCAAAGAATGGTATCAGCGCGGGAAATTGTCTAGTAGATGGCTAATGACGGTAGATAACAATGGACAATACTATGAGTATTAACTGTATTTTATATCAAATAAATAATAATACAAATATTTGGTTGATAAATGGTCTTTTTTTTTTATACACCTTTTTTTTTATTTTTTTATCTTTTATTCTGGATCGAATGATTATCTAACCTTACAATTTTGTTCAACGGTAATGGCTGAAACCTATTGTCGAAGCATTAAAAACATTATCGACTTCACCAAGATATCTCATATAGTGACTTCAAAGTATATGCAACATTAAGACCTCTGTTTTAAATTAAAAACTTATTGACTTTCTTAATCAACATTTTGGATCACTACTCTCTACTAATTTTAATAATTAATTATCTATTGAAAAATATCATATTATAAGGATATTATTGAAAAATTAAAAATCCTCCCAAATGCCGGTGAATAACAAAGTAATTAATGTTTTATCAATGTAGGTATCAGGACTTAAAGAATGAAAAAACAAAACAAATAAATACAAATCAAAGACAACATAAAATACCGACATGTCTAGAAATAAAGTGATGTCTCTAAGTGGTGAATTATTATTATTATGTTGTAGTGAGATGTACTGGCTTTGGTCTGGATTTATGTTTATGTTAACTCACCTTTTTCTCTCCTTATAACATCATAAGTAGCGAAAGGTTGGATGTTTATTTATATTCATTTATGGTCATTTGAGAGAATTAAAGGTTCTTGAAATATTGCTGTAATATCCTTATTATATAATACTTATTAATTTTTTTAATAAATAATTAATTTATTGATAAATACAAATATTTTTCACTGTTTCGCTAATCATTTATCTAGATGTAATAGTATTAAATAAAAAAAACAAAACAATATTTTAAAGTTTTTCTTAATATATTTAAAGAGGTTTTGCTGAGAAATTTTAATGGAGTCGGATGGCACGCTATTAATATTCAACAATGGTAGGTGGGATACGCACGTGTCGAACAAGTGGCTTTGTAGGTCAATCAGTTTTTGTGCTCGGGTGTCAGAGGGTTGGTCATTAAAGCTTGTTTAATACCACCGATAAAAAGTTATAATAAACCTCAGCCTCATTTATTACTCTTTCTCCACTTGCAATAAAATCAAATGCTACTTATAAATATAATAGTAAAAGTGATTTTAGATTATTGGAAAACTCCAAACTCATCGGAGCAACCACATTTTATTTTTTATGAAATATATAATAAAATGATAATTACCAGAAGCTAATATAGAGAGAGGTCTAATTCATGAAAATAACAAGTATATAACATATGAAGCGTAAAAGTTCAAAACCATCCAAACAAATTTTCCTATATATAAGCAGTTTTAAATTATCTACCATGTAGTGAAATAATTTCACATAGTATTACTAATTTGTATGGTATTGTTTTTGTAATAAAATTTTTAATTATGATAAACAAGCTTATTTAGGTGATTCATTCTTATTGTGAGATATTTATTTAGTTATAATTATTATATTTAATCCATATATGACTATGTTTATTCTAAAACTCCTTTTTTATCTCACAATGTTTTATTTTACACCAAAACATTTTTTTACACATATAAAATTTAAATTTTCTTTTGTCAGGATGAAATTTACAAGTAAATATTTTACAAATAAAATGTGTACAGGTGGTGAGGTGTAAATAATATGTAATAGACATGTTTGGAAATGGCCTAAAACGTTATAATAAATTTAAAATATATAAAAAAATATTTTACTTCAAAAAAAAAACTTGTGAGATAAAAAAGGGGTTTTAGTACAAACGCTTTTAATTTTAATGCTCAAATTCTTGCTTATTACATAAGTAGAAATAGGGCATTCCCAAAAAACTGGTAACTTTGACAAGAATGACATAAAGTGGTAGTTGGTCCAAAGTCAAGATGAATGTTGTCAGATGATTTCGAAGTCAAAGATGGGCTCAGGCAAAGTGATCCTTTATCTCATATTCTATTAATTATTGGTTTAGTTAATGTAATACAGGTAGTTCGGACATATCTTGATGACGCTATTCATACATCTGGCTAATGCTGATGATAACAGAGATAAATAAAACAGCATCAGCAGGGGTACTTTGAAAATTGAAACCGAGGCAAAAAGAACCATGGCTACAAATAAACGAACATCGCATTGTTTACATGTTAACTTCAAGGAAACCGATAGAGACAGATAGCAAACCACCCTCTTAAAGCGGTCGAAAATATTTGGGAGCGATACCTAGAGAAAAGTAAAATGCTGGAGTAACTGAAAGAAAGAATGACCACTGGAAATAGAAATGCTGTTTGTATGCGAAAAATGATAAATTATAGATTCTTCTCTCATAGAATTTAGATCACGACGTATGAGGAAGTCATAAAACCCGTCGGAACATACAGTTCTGAGACCTTCGCAAAATCTTCGAAAGATCTATGGCCTGGTGTGTGAACATGGACAGTGGAGATTTTGTACCAATGAGGATCTATGATAAGTACGGAGAACGAGATCCTCATTGATGCAACATCTCCAGTGTTCACACACCAGGCCGTAGATCCTAGGGAGAATGTATATCTATCATAGATTTCAAAAGTATTCATATTTGAATAATCTAACTCTAATTAGAAAAGAATAAATTCTGGATTTAAGTAATATCAATAATTCAGAAGTAATGTCAAATCTTACCTTACATAGAAAAAGGTACAAATAATTTCTCACGTACCTGAAAAAAAAACAAGAAAAAATAATATAAACAAAAAGTATAATAAATAAATAAATATTAATGTACTAAAACATATTTAAATGCTAAAATGTGTAGTTTCAATTGGATTTTCATAAGGAAGAGTTAGAAATCTAATCACATAATGACGCTTTAGAAACTAACACGTTTTCTGTCAAGTTGGATGTACTTTTTATGGTGAATTTTTAACAGAGATAAATTTGAATTTAAAAACAGAAATAAAAATCGGAAGTGCCGTTAAAAATGTTAACACCGGGGATTCTCAAAATTTATTTATGTTAATCTATTACCTTATTATCATTTAATATCTAACGCTCATTTATCTGACAGAGGGTTATAATTTAACTATCTAATTTAATGGATTCGGATTTATAAGATGGGGTTCGGGTTCTACTATTTTTTAATAATTATTGTTTAATAATTAATGCTACTGTATTGGCAGGAGATGATGGATGAAGTTAAAAAATAATTACACCATATTAGAAATTTATTTAGCCAAATTATACAATTTTAGGAGCCCTATCTTTAATTATCACTAAGTAACCTCCTTCACATTTTTTAGGAATAAAAAGTCTTTAATACCGTAACAAATAGAAAATGTTCATTACACGAAGAACAATTAACCACTATTCAAATAAAAAATAACATTAAAAGAAACAATCTTATTGTTATATATGAAATAATAATAACAATGTCATGGTCAGTTAGTAAAGAGCGTCCCCACTCCTCGACTCTCTATTCCCCACTCTTCTACACCTCGGCCTTCAGTAAATGGTCATGGGGTTCTAGGTCTTCATATATCAAGTCGATATTTTACCAGGCTCCATACTGAAGCCCAAATTGGTAAAGCGAATTTTTCAATGAGAGGTAAATTTCCCATATCAACGCGGTATGCTAAATTGCTCGTTAAATGATAATTGAAAGATGTTCTATCTGATCTTTAACGATTAGACAATAATCAATACAAGAAGTACAACAAAAACTGTGTCAGAGTATGATAAAACTACCCGGTATAATTTATCTATTACAGATTGGAAGATATTTTACACACATATATATCACTACACCAATTACCGAATATTTGTTTTCAACATGAGAGAATGTTTATTCTTTTGTTTATCAAATTCTTGCATACTTTAAAATTCATTTCTTATAACAGCTAGCCTTCATTTACTTTGATTATTTCAAATACATCAAATTAATATTACCTGAGATAATCCAATTCAAGCTATTTAATTTTACATTAATATAACTAATTTAATCAAAACCAAAATGAATCTATTATAGAGAAATAAAATATGACCTTAAAGATTGTAGAAAAACACGTTAAATACTATTTTAAATTTCTAATATTTATTTTTAAAAAACTATAATCAATCATCCACAGTCATCCACACAAATCTATAAATCATTTCTAAACTTTTACAGACAAAAATCCTGTTCAGAGGTAAAAATTTGCGGAATTTATTTGGTATTCGCAATTCACGTAGAAGTTATTTTTAAAGTATTCTAGCACACGTATGTATTCCCAGAATTTACTAACGATTCAAAAAACATTTAATAGATGGACTAAAACAGAACAGAAGTTGAGAGGATAATGAGGAAAGACAATTTCATGCTCGAGGCAATAGGTGTTTGACAACACCACAAAGGTTGACATTAATTACAACTCAACTTATACAACGCTATCTTTGACTACAAACACTACACGAGTAATTCAAACATACATGACTCAAAGAGATGTAGGTCTAATTATTCCGATAAAGGCGAGATCATAGGTAGTGCAAAGACATTGTACCAACACTTTACGACTGTCGACAAACCTTTTAATTAACGTTCCTTCTGAGAATTTCAGAATTGTTCTGACATGTTGAACATTTAATTGGCAACATCATAAGTAATAAGGTATAACTGGAAACAAATAATAAACATGTTTAATTGACTAATTAAGTCCTCGTCCTCATTATTTGGATTGGTTTTCACTTCTTCAACCACCTAAGTTAGAGGAAATATAATAATTTGCGAGAAAAAATTTCTATTCTTCTCATATTCTTTGGGTTTAAGGATAATTGTACGGGAATTCATTAATTCCATTCTGCTGTCATCCACAAGTATTTTTCAGTATTGTGAATTCTCTTAAAATAATGAAGCATTTTTGCTAAAGTTTTAAGATGATTTTAGCAGTTATGTAAGGGTCGTTTGGGATGAACAGGTTCAGAAATTAATCTTTGAGCGTATAGTTTCAAAATATTTCACACCACTTAATTCATCACGGTCCTGCTAGAACCTGGACCTCCTCCACTACTGCCAACCAATCTGCACGATCTTGTGCTTCCTCCCTCCATTTTCGAACAGGCAGTCTCCTTAGATCGTCTTCTATACTTTGAGCCATCTAATCCGAGAACGTCCTCTACTTCTCTTGCTATCCGGTTCCCCATAGAGTATTCCCTGAGCCATTCTTTCCGAATATCCTATACATCTTAAGCGGGTTCTTTTTACTAATGTCGGGTTACCACAAGCCGTTCACGCCGATCGTCATTCCCTCTTCTCCTCCAAATCCTGTTCTCTTTTAAGTAACATGAAAGACGATGTTAAACATTCCCTGATTATAACTATTAAAATTTTGCTTGTCTTTTCATGTTTATTTTATTAACTACATACATATGTATGTATATACACAATGACTCACAGAACCATTGCAATGAGGTACATTTTATAATACATTTATTGACAAAAATAAAACCATCGCAATACTTGGTAAAACCAAGTATTAAAAAAAGCGTTATAATGTTTTACGATCAGTTCACAAAGTTTTGGGATCAGTTCTTTTTTACTTTCCTACCTATACTAGGTAAGGAAAGTAATGAAATCGGGTCAAATTTCCGATATGTGGTTTTCGACGGATCATTAGGTTTCAGAGCCTCCCAAGTCCGAAAAACACATTTTTAGCCGTTGGTCTGTCTGCCTGTCTGTGCCAAGATTTTCTCAGGAAGTACTGAACCAATTTTTTTTTTTTTTTATAGAGTTTTGACTACTGATGCCTGTGACAGAAATTCGGTGCTCCATGCGTAATAGCTTCCGCACAGTAAATGAAAAACATGTTTTCTATAGACTGTAGCGCGAAAACGGCACTAACGATTTTGATAAAACTTTCCTATAATGTTATAATAATTGTCCTTTCAATTTTCGTATATGGGCGGTTTTCGACGGATCTATATGTTTTAGAGGCTGAACCTGAGTCTGAGTCCGAAAAACACATTTTTCTCCCTTAAAGACAAAAAGTGATAAGAAACTGAAGTAGGAGTGTCAAGATTTATTTTCGCGGGTTCGCTAATAAACAAATATTTAACGACCAGTCGGTAATCGAATCCGAAACGTTCAGACTGGGCACTTTGAGACCTTCGCCCCAACTTGTAACATTCATCTTATCATTTATAAATCGAATCAATCATGAAAAAACAGATTGATGGAGAAAAGCTAACGTTGCTGGTATTTTCAAATTAACAGAGAACTTATATTATTTAAGTTTCTTTATTTAACATGGATATGTTAGAATGATACTGCTACGTTTAAGGCTCGAAGAGGAAGTACTGACAACATCTGAAACAGTAAACACAGAACAAAACGGAATAACTTTGGCACATTGAATACAGGAAACATTAATTGGATATCAGTGGGAATATGTGATGGAAATCACGCAAATAATGAAAATAACAAGTACCTATTAACAACTATCAGAACTTAACGTTTCCTTTTCATAGAGGAGTGAAGTTATAACCTAGTAAATTAATACCATGTGAATTTTCCTCGTTCTTTTAGTACCAGTATTAATATGCGTTTCCCGAGTTTTTTTATTACAGCAATCCGAAAATACGACTATTATGATTTAAGATTGCTCTCATTCGTTACACCTACACTACTTCATAAGAGCATACATTAAATTAAATGCATCTGTTCACTAACTGCGGATGTTTAGTACAAGCGGCTTCTCCAAACCATTTAACCGCTATCTATTACAGTTAACAACAATAATTAGAGCAACCTTTCTCACAAGTTTCCAGAACGGTCCAAGGGAGCAGTTTGTAGTCCGCCATAGCAGGCTAAGAGGCCTCCCTCGGGGGTACTTGGATCCGATATCCGGTTCCGACAACTTCATGGGAGAGTTCCCACAGATGGGCCATATCCTATTTCCCTATGTTTATGTAAAGATATTATAGACAATAGCGGAAGAGTTTTAAGGTTCGGAAGCGATAACAATCATCTGAACTGAATTCTTCATCGGACAATGCAGTAATGTCTTTCTCTACGTTAATAATACGTAATTGATAAAAATATAAAATGGCAATAGGATGGAAGTGAACAATGGAAATTCCATTAACACTGACGAGTGGAGGTCCACGGTCAGAAAGACCTGTCTGTGACCCCTATTATAAGTTAAATCCTGAATTGTTTGATGGTTTATTGCCTGACTATATCCACACCACAAATATATATGTTTGTGTGTTGTGTGGATATATCCAGACAATAGACCGGCAAACAATTTATGGTATGACAATATATATATATATAATTGATATAAGATACACATATAATTGGAGCGGAAATTCGCGGAAGAAGTATATATAACTAAACTGATAGAATTATGAACGTATAGAAAACTAAAAAATCGATGAGGTTAAGGAAAATATAATTCTTCGGGCATAGCTAATATTCGATAAAGTGATGCGACTGATGAAGATGAGTGCCTCCTCCCTAGAAGGGATTTTAGAACATCAAATTTTTTGACGGAGGGCTCATTTCAAGGGGGTTGTGAATTTTCGAAATGAAAAGTTCCAAAGCAAGGGACAAGAGAAAAGCATGGAACAGGCCACTGAAAGTGTAATTTATATGACCTATGGTTTCTAAAATTTTACAGTTATTAGCATTTACAGTTATTAAAAAGAGAAGAGCAACAAAATATTTTGTGAGAAGGGGGAGGGGAGAGTTCATGAGCCATCAGCCTTGGGGGGATTGGCACCCCTGCTGATGAACATAAAAGGATATCTGGAACAAATAGAAGAAGTAGAAAATGGGTATCAAAGAGAAATATAAAAGTTCTTTTAGTGGAATAGAACAAAAGAGGTAGATAAGAGAAAAAATGAGAATAATATGAACAAAACAAAAAAGCCTAGAAATGGTATTGCAATGGTCCTGAGATGGCCTTTATCAAGATGAACAAATAATTTATAAATTTATTATACCAATAAAAATTAGTTGTTAAAAATTGTTTTTCAGCCATTTATAAACATGAGTAATATTGAAGATATTTTTTGTTATAGTATTTGAAATGATTGGCAATCGGATGGAAAGAAAACTTCTAAGGACCTTATCTTCCAACTTCGATTGGATCATCCACTATGTCTGCAACATTTCCCAGCAAGAACTCCAAGAGTCGATTCCTTATTTCAACTTGAAAAGATCTCGGTATGATTCCTTGAACACATTGCGTGACATGTCACAAAATCAAGCACATATCATAATAACTTGAAATTGCTTTTAAAAAATTACTGTTTTGGCTGTAAAAAAAATGTATTGGCGTCAGTCAACTGTTGTTAACAATCAGAAAATGTGTTGTAAATACAAGATATAAATGTGATGTGAGGCATGAGGAAGGAAAGTACAGCAGGACCTCTTCCCTGACTTGTTTCAATTAATTATTTAGGTTGTTTAAGGAAGGAGATCTCTCATACAAAGCCGTTTTAGTCTCCTCCTCATGTTCTAGGGTATGTCAGCTGTTGCCATGTCACTTATTAATGTATTATTAACTGTGCTATCCGTTCAAATGAGTATAAAACCTTTAGTAAAGGGTCGTTATATGTTGTTCAACTGTAAAAAATAAATTGTAATTTATCTACACACCAATTACTCTATTTAAATAATCAGACTTAATATAATTTTTGCTACCTAGGATTCTACCTGGACAAACGTTTAACTTGAAATCCTCATACCAGCTCTAGTTTCCGATTACTTCAGCACTTACTAGACAAACGCTCTAAACTTCCAATTAATTACAAAAGAATCATATACATGACTATAATAAGGCCTATTTTGACTTACGGAGTTGAGCTATGGGACTCCACTAAACCATCGAATTCCTCTCGTATCCAATCCTTACAATCCTTCGTAAAATCCATCAATGCTCCCTACTTTGTTACAAATAAAACCATCCATAATGACCTTAATGTTTCTTATGTTTCCGATCTGGCCCAATCCAGATACCTGTCCTTCCATAATAAATTTCAGAATTATCCCAACACTCTCGTTTATAATCTTGCTTCTTCTTCAATTCCTGATAACCCTCCGAGGCGTCTGAAAATAAGATAGTCCTATGATCTAATGTAGACATATTATTAGGGTGCTACCATTGGGTCTCAACAAGCGATTTCACGTCATTATATCCACATCTTCAAATTTACTGAATGTATTTCTTCAATACAGTTGTAAATATCATTAAGAAATAAAAAAGGCAATTTTCGCTTCCTAATTTCGAAAGATAGGGAAGTTTGGTATTCAAGTGGGAGGTTAAAATTTTGTTTTTTGCCTCAGAGAGAAAGTTTTCACTCTTTTTTTCAGGCATTTTTTTTCATCTTTTTATTCTTTGCCATCAAAGAGAAAATACGGTAACATGTCTGTCTGTCTATAGTCAAATCCATGTAACTGGAGTAACACGTATTATTGTTCATATCTATATGCAGTGCCTTGCCTTTATTTTTTTCTGTATGGCTATGTTAACTCATAGATTAAACTAATTCACAAAATCGATTAATTTTATAAAATCACTGCTCTCGTCAAAATATAATCAATTATATAATATATTAAAATTACTTTATTTTATTATGCTGTGAATGAATTCCTTTATCACTGTTACTAATGTCCTTAATTGTTTCAGAATGTATTATAACTCAGTGAAAAACATTTTTTTAAAAGTATAACAAATAAATAACCAGCCAATCATAAATAAATAAATCGTTTGTTTTATGAAAATAGCATTGATCATATCTTTATAAAAGCAATATGGAAGAGCGTAAAATATACTGATTTATCACGTACTAGGTTTACCGAGAAGATTACCAGAGAGGTATTTCCATGAGCGATATACAATGATCACCTCGTTAATCCCCGGGGTGATGGGTCAGGGAACCATTTTTACGGACCTCTCAAGGCCCTGGGGTGTCGTCCTACACAAGAATCAATCAGTCCACGTGTCAGGGGAAAAAAGACCATTTCTCTCTTTTTCATTTCTGTTTGGAATAGAACTTGATATTTCCAATATACTCCTATCGCTCTGTAATACTTCTTCTCCATAAAATGTCCAAATAAAACAACGGTTGAACTTCAGCTTTATATATATATAACGACATTAAAAACCAAAGTAGAAAACGGAAATCATGATCGGATTTTCTTAATGTAATTAAGTTATAAAATTTAATTAAGTTATGTTTCGGTAACTTTGGATAAAAAA
The DNA here is from genome assembly GCA_928085145.1 of Nezara viridula. Classification (NCBI taxonomy): domain Eukaryota; kingdom Metazoa; phylum Arthropoda; class Insecta; order Hemiptera; family Pentatomidae; genus Nezara; species Nezara viridula. Next base: position 60,831,303 of record OV725079.1, on the reverse strand, counting down.
ACATATTAAGTATTTGATTTTTCTGGAGAACTTTTACGAGGCGATATATACAATTTCTATTTATTTTAGTTAGATATTTGCAATGCACAACTAGCTCCATATAACTCCAAGCTAATCCATTGTGAATTTCATCAGAATTCGAACGAGAGAAAGAGATGAAAAACTCCTCAGCGAACCAACTAGATTGAATTTAATTATTTGTTATTTTTTAACAATCTATGAATAATATAGGCATATACCCAACAAAGGAACATTCATTCGAGCTCATAAATTAACAAGGTCATTATTATTTTTTACATGAACATCTGATGTCAGTAAATAATATAATTTTGTAAGTTAATTTATTTTTTTTTATTAGTATTTCTTATTCAGAACGCTAATTTGATTAATTGAGTAAAGTGTTTATGTCCAAACTTTAATTATTCAGAATTTATTTATGATTTCTTAATCAGAAAAATATAATACAACTAAATTAATCGAACCAAAATCTTTAAAATAATAATATTTCTTATAGAGATAGAATATTTCAATTAAAAGGGAAAATGTTTTTCTCATTATACATTATATTTCTATTATCTTATGTACTATATGCAATGTATACAGAATGCTAAATTCTGCTGATTTTGAGTCATTATGGTGCTTCATTTTTGTGAAACGTGACAAGTACAGGCATATCTACGGGGGAGGGGGAGAGAAGGAGCTTTCGGACTGAAGTCCCCCCAAAATGGTAAAATTTAACCATGCTGTATTATTTTTTGTGTAATTACATTTAATAGAACTTCAAGAATTACTTAAACACCATGTCGTATAGGTAGTTAGTTTCTTTCTTCTTTTTTTTTCAAATTAATAATTATATATATGAAAAAAAAAAGCTTCCGGCTGAAGCCCTCCCCCTCCAAAATTAAAACCTGGATCCACATGTGGTGACAAGTGAAAAACTAACATAATATTATTATAATATTTTAAAGTAATCAATAAATAAGTTCTAATTGTTGTAAATTAAAATATAAGATTTTGTTGTGCAACAAATATGATTGTAATTTAATTATAATATTAGAACATAAATTATGCTCAATTTACATTAAAATAAAATTTAAAAAAAATGTATTTATCATCATAAATAAATTATACGTCTACTTTATTATTAAGGCAATTTTCGAAAAATGATTCTTTTGAATATTCCATATATAATAAACTGTGGATACTTTGTGACTAGGTAGTGACTTCGTACGAAGGTTTATTTTGAATATGAAATTATCTGGCGAGCTAAAACATTTGTATTCAAACAATCTTTCTTTCGTTTCAAATTCAAAATAAACGAATGTACATAGTCACTCCCTGGTCCCGAAGTTACCTCTGTTTATGGTATACAATTTTTAATGACTAAATAATATATATTTTTACAGGGTCGTTACATGTTTATTTAAATTGGAATATTAACCTTTTATAGGTCACAGTTTCCAAGTGGATACCACTACTATGAATGTATTTATGTTTTTAATTTCTCTTACGTGATATAGTAGATAATACTTCCATCTTCAAAATGTTCTCCTGTTTTTATATTAGATGCATTTATATAATTAATTTTTTATTTTAAAATCATCCATTCAGACACCGTGGTCTGAAAAGAGTTAATATTTTCTTTCTGAATTAATCATAGTAAGCGTTAGTTTAAACGGATTCTGTCCAGAGAGTTAAGCTTAGTTCTGGACTAAGTCTACATTGACCTATGAGTCAGTTTCGGAATAAGCAATCCTCGAGATTGAGTTAGCTCATGAACTGAACTAGCCCAAAGCTTGTATACTCCTAGAATAAACAGAGACTGGTAATACATTTTTGTTAACCTCAGAGTAGTTGCGTTATGAGCAAATAGGATAGGTCAACTAGAAGATTATATTAATCCTTGATCAGTAATCTACCCGTAGTAAAGTAATACATAGGTATAATTTATAACGAATAATTGGAATAAGTCAAATTATCAAAATAAGTCGACTGTTCTACATATCATGGGTGATAAATGTTCAGGACGCAGTCATTATAATATTTTATAATAGTGCTGACGTTTCAACCCAAACATGTGGGTCATCATCAGGGCGTGTTTCGAGAGCTGAAGGTATTCGAGTGAAGGTACTGCATCGGCACATAAAACGCCAGCTCTAATAAAAACTTTAAAATGACTGTGTCCTGAATATTTATAACTCATGATACTATATATTTGTATATTAGTTTTAAAAATTGTCCATAATTATAGGTAAGTACGCCGTGTTTGTAGCAACCCAATATAATTGGGCAGCACCCTTCTATAAAAATAAATTGATTCTCTCACTACAACGTCTCATCACGTTGATTACAAAGATATCATAGGCCTGGTTCTGAGTTAACTAGCATATTAGAGCAATTGCTTCATTTAATAATTGGATAATTAACTAACTGTATAAAAGATATCTCTATAAATCCTATTATTCTTAATGGGGAGTTTTCTGTGCAGCACACAGATATTACTTGTACAGCACAGGGATATTGTTTGTATTATTTAGACAATAGAATGAATAATGCTATTATTCTTAAAATAACTGAAATTGAGATTTTATTTAGCTCAAGTAAGTAATTAAAATAATATTATTACGGATGTTGAAAAAAATATAATATTTTTAATCAATATCTTATTAAAAGCCATTAAAAATAGTTTAATCCAAATATAATTAATTTTCGTTAATTAAATTTTCAAATAATATATAATATCATACTAATAATAAATTATTAATGATATTGTAACAATTATAAGAGTATATCGATATAAAAAATAAATATTACTCAAGAAAACTAAAAATTTTATTAATTGTGGGTTGATGGTTGACTATCGTGGATAACGAAGAGAAGGATGGGTGGTTGAAGTGATCAGCCAGAAATATTAGTACGAGCTTTTGTCTTATCATTAGATAATTCAAATATTGTTAATAAAACGAAAATTAATTATCTTTAGATTTATTAACTTTTTATGACTTTCTTTAAGACATTGTTGTAAATTATTACTTCTGTATGTTAGGAACATTTTATTAATTTTTTTTTTATGTTCTCTATATGATTAGTCACACTTAACTATTGAGCACTGATATATTCTTAAGTTTTCGATTACCAAACGCTTTTTATTTACTGCTGCTTGAAAAACTCTAGGCATATTTTCAAAACTTCAATTAATATGCAAACAATATAATTTTTATTCAATTTTTCTGTTTAATCTGTTTCCTTTAAATTAAACATTGTCAAGTTAACCTTTAAAAATTTCAGCTTGATCGAAGTCAAAAAGAAATTAAATCAACCATGAATAGCTTCTGAGATGGAATGGTAATAAAAAAAATGTTTAATAGCGTAAAGAATTTTCCTGTGGGGTCATTCATTCTGTGGGGTATATATATATATATATATACATATATAATAGTTTCTAGCTTTCCTATTAGTTTAATCAGAGACAGTGATATAAGAATATGAATGCAAAGATTAATCATTCTCAAGAGGAAACAGAGTTGTAATTTCCTCCATTTTAATTCGGGATTCCGCCCGTTTCATAACCATCTTGCCAACTAATTTCAACTATATCAAAGTCATCCATCCACTTTTAATGAAATTCCTTTTTGAGTTTCTACTTCCGTGATAGATCTATCTGACTTTCAATTTGAAATTTTCAATGAAACTGTTGGTCATGAATTAGCGAATTTGCAAATCATACCAACATAATATTAACAAATATATTTTTTCGTTTGATGAGATTGATTTCAGGAGAAAAAAGGAAGACAAAACGTTTATATCTATATAATGATAATATTAATTTATTCATAACGATATAATACAAGGAATATAAATGGCTACCATAAGAGTTCTGAGACAACAAACCTCTAGGAAAAACTTACTGGTTTGAGAACACACCAGACTGAAAGGTAATGAGCAAGTTAACTTAATGTATGAACTAAAAAAGGAATATAATTCTTCAGCTTCTAAAAGAAGTCACCATGCATGAAACAAATTAAAATCGAATAATTATTATAATTATTAATAGAGATTTTGCGTGATTGCCATCCGAAAAGACGCTGATTAAAACCTATATGAATAGGAATTCATTATTAATATATATTATAGTTCATAATATCTACTTTTATGTTACTGAATTGGGAAAATAGATGTATCTATGAAAACTAAATAGAATTTTCATATAAACTTTTAAGATTTATTTTAAGCTTGAGAAAAAATATATAATCCACTGAATCGAGTGGAATGTTTAAAAACTGTTTTGTTTTTTTTGTACTTATGTAAGATAAAAAGTGAAATAAAACAATTTTCACGCTTAACTTAAATATATTTATTGTATTTTAATACTTTAGATCCAAAAATTTACCATCAAGTGTTATTTTATTAAATAAAATAAATTAATGAATTTTCACTCTTCTTTCGGGCTATCGATGGCAGGCACTGAAAATCTCCTTTAACTTAACTAAACTTTATTATGTTAACTTTTAAAAGAGAAAAATATACAGAATTAGTTCCTATTACTTTTAATACGCAATATAATTCTAAATTATTTCATTTATACAATCATTCCTTCGAAATAATAAACACGGGTTGTTTATTTTTTACAGTCGTAATGAATTTTTATATTAATAAATATGATCGAAATTCGCAAACGCGTTTTTATTATTTATTATCTTCAAAAAATTACTTAAAAAACTGTCTGCAATAGGCAAATTTTGCCCAGAAGTAATTACTACTCAAAGTAGAGGAGTAAGTGAAAGTTGCGTGATATGGGCGTTTACTTTTGTTTTCGAAAGTTTGTTTCTTGTTGTTGTTTTTTCTCTCTCTCTACCCTTCCTCGCCTTTTCGGCTGTACGAGGTTTTCCAGGCCAGGCGAATGGGCAGGGGATTGATTAACGGAAGAGTTAAAAGCCTCTCGTGTACCGGAATGTGACTTCTTTCTTATCTTATCAAATTGCCGAGCAACGCATGTTGTACAGAGACGTAAGCCCACTCGATCGCACCCCTCTTTCTTGTTTTAATAGTTAAACTTACTCGAGAAGAACCACATTCGCTTTCGAAACAAATTCTATGAGATTCCTATAACTGGAAATGTTCAATATCTCGTTTTATAATCAATCGATGCGCAATCATAACGAGAGGATAAAATTACATTTTACAACTCTCGTCGCAGAAGTTACGACCTTGGTTCTGTGATAAAAGTGAGAGAGGAAGAAGCTATAGGGAGAAAGTGGGACGGCCGCGCCTTTTAGAAAAAAAAAATAGAAAAGAAGAAATCTCTCTCATCTTTTTCATCAGAGGGATCGATATCGCGCCCAGTGCAAAAATCACGACAGATTACACTGTTACTAATTAGTGTTTCTAATTAGAATTCGTGTTTCGTTTCTTAAGGGAACACGTAATATTTCTAACCGAGAAAGGGTTCTCATGCGGAACTTTACTGCCTTAATGACAATGTAATGTGAAAATAGATCTCATAGAAGTGGGAAATGAATGTAGCAAAAGGAGGTATCTATGTAATACAAGTAATACAACTGGTGATGGAATAATAGTTTAGAGACTAGGAGTTACCAACCATTTCATTTAACAGAACGACTTAAATTTTAAATTCTAGATAAATCTCATCTGAACACACTACTGAGGTCAGTTGGTTGAAAGCCGTCGCTTTCTACTCGAAAATTTAAATTAAAGAGGCGAAATTTGACGGTTCATTTAACAGAACATACCGCTGAAATTTTGATAAGATGTAAAGAATATGTCCCTAAAAGATAATTTACGTTGGCTGAAGATGTGATCGGTTGCAGTTTCAAAACTGATGACGTAAAAGTCATCAAATTAGCCCAGTCGATTAATAGTTGGGTGAGGAAAAAAATTCAAACAATCAGTTTCTCTTTGGTTTCTATGTTTTTTAGAATGCCGAATGTTTTTTTGTTTTTTTTGACATGTCTTAGAAACTATGAATTTTATCAAAATTTTTATCATATACAAAGTTAAAGTAAATAAAATATGCTATAAATTTGATAATGGTGGGTTGATGGTTGACTTCAGCGAATAGTTGAAGAGGAGGACGATTGAGGTGCTCAGTCAAAATAAAATAGTAAAAATAAATAATAATATATATTTGCACATTCGGATCCTAATTAAACACACAGTTGAGTTATTAGCGAAGTTGACTTAAATAAATATTGGAACTTGGTAAAGTAGTCGCAAGCGTTCACCACTACAAAGAAACTCAAGATTCTTCAGAAAATACACTTTTATTTGAATGTGTATTTTGAAACGCACAGATGCCATCAGTTTTCTTTGGTTTAAGAGGTACGGATGCCAGGGACGGAATGAAAATGCAAAGAGCCGTAATGTTTAGCGGTAAGCACTCGACTACTGCAACTAATTTAAATATTTGTAGTCGCCAATGTCTCTAATAGTTCACCGAGGTGTTCAAGTAGATATAAAAGCACGTTCTAACCCTTAGGATGGTTAGAATTATTTCCGTAGTTCCTTTTTTTTTTTTTAGTTGAATTATATTTTAGTTTTCAGGGAGCCGATTAGCTCAATGAGTTAGACACTGAGCTGCTAAGCTCAAGGTCACGGATTCGAATTCTGCTGATGTCAAATAATTTCCATCAGCCGTGGATTAACCCTGCGGTCGAGAGAACCTTTTCGGGATAGCCAGCCCCAATAAAGTGAGTACTCTTAATCGAATAATTAAGAGGAAAACCTGGTGGTTGAGCGTGATCCTAACCCTATCACCTTCCTGCACAACCGTTAACCTTGAAACAGTACTTACTAACAAAGTGGTGAACCCAAAATCTTTCATTGCTAATTGTGTTGTTTTTTTTTTCACTTAAGATATGAAATAAAAGCAACAAAAATCAAAATGTTTAAAATTATATTTCAGTACCTTGCATTCAACTCGTCTCAAAACCATTCACTGCAAACCAGTCATAATTTTGATCACAAATTGTTGCAAAACACTCATGCAATCTCACTTAATAATTTAAGCCATACAATCTGAAATTCGTATCAGCCATTCGCTCAGAAAATCACATACCGAAAAACGATTCAGCTAAACAGAATACTGTACAAGCGGCTTCGCCGTAATCGGAAAGAAATTTATTAATATTTAATATTTAAATGTTTATTTCGGATGTGATTTATTTTCACTGTGGTGATGAAATAATTTTCAATTGAGTGTGGATAATATAACGTTCAGAAGAAAGAAATAATATGTAATATTAGTATGTTGTTTATAACTTTAAATGTCAGTGTTAATGTTTTCCTATGATTCAATTATTTTACTAATAAAATAAATATTTATTGATTATAAAGGAACTATGTCTGAATTTCAAACATTAAATTAAATAAAGTTTGAAAAAAATTGTGATTTTAATTATTGCATTAAAACAAATCGGAACTTGACTTTTTCGGGTGGTGAATCTAAAGAGCAAAAAATGTGATATATGGTATACTGCAAGAATAAATAATGAAAAGATAAATGTTGGTAATGACCTAAAAACGGTCGAATAGTCAAATAAATTAAGATCAGTGATTTATATGATTTTCTTCCTTTTTGGAGACTGGGGACTTTCTGAATCCCTATATATGTTTCTATTTAATTCATCTTTTTTTTTTTTAATGTCATTTAGGTTATTGTTTTACTTCTTTCAATTATTTCTTATTTTTGTTAGTTATAATTATTATTTAGAACTCACAGGTCATAAAAAGTTTGTTTATAGTTCTAAATTTAGTTATTAGAATTTAGTCGTTTATTTCCCCCTAGTGAATCCTAATCATTGTTAAACATTTTTCAGGAAACGCGAAATTATATATAAATAAATTAAAAAATTCTTTATTCGTAGAACATATTTTCGAAAATTACTCATTATTCCAGTAAGGTCACTTTTGGAAAAAAAATTCAAGGCCTGTTAAGAAAAAAATTTTCTTTTCAGAAAAAAAAAATGATTCGGGAAAAAATACTTATAAATAGTGTACAATTAAACATTAAGTTTTGTATATAATAATGGTATGATAAAATAAATATATTATAATTTTTAACTGTGGGTTGATGGTTGAATGTAGTGAATAATGAAGAGAAGGATGGTTGTTGGGGTGATCAATCAAATAATATTATTATTTATTGTTTATTATTTATTAATAATATTATTATTATTATTTATTTATGCTATTTTTATTGTGAATGATCACCACAACTATCATTCTCTTCATTTTTAATTTTTGTTTGAATACGTAAGAAATGCAGTTAGATAACATTTCATTTGCACCATTTTTTTTAAATATTGCGGTTCGTTATTGAAAAAAAATATTACAACTTTTTTGCAACTGGGTTTTTTTACATGGGAATCAATACTTATCTCAATTTCGATAAAAAATCGATTAGGGATTGCTTTGAAAATAAACGACGCAATTCTTTATATTCGTATAAATGTTATAACCAATCGAACTTATTTGTTCTAATTTACTTTCATAACTCATTTTTTAAAAATTGTATTTAAGATTTCACAGATTTCAATAAGCGTTTTGATCGTAAGTAAATTAGTGTAGGAATAAAAATACTCAACTTTTTTAACTCTTGTCAGTTAAAAAAGTTCAACCACACATTCCTATATTTAATTTGAAAATAATTTTTTTAAGTAATTCATAATTCCAAAATAGATGATACGTTCTCATCTGATAATTTTCATACATATATTCTATTTGAAGTAATGTATTTTTTTTTTTTTTCCATACTTGTGTTTAATAAGTGTCATTCAAAATTTTTCCATTATGTATTGTTTTTTCAAAGTTTTATGATTTTATTGATCCTGTTTTATAATAAATGACCCACAAAATAAAATTTAAATTTAATCTAATTAGTTGTTTACCGATAATTTTTATTTTTAAATCTAAGAAATGACATTAATATTATAAATATTTGAGTTAATATTTGAAATGTTAATTTTATAAATATTTGGACAAGAAGTCGAGAAAAACCTATGAAAATCCTACATTTTATAAAAATACAAATACTAACAATGTCATTAATCAATTATAATAATCTTTTATGGCTATTATATCAAAGTGTATAATGGCCTAAATTTTTTATCAATAGTTGCTAGTAAATGCAACTATTTGTATGATGCTGAGAATCTCTTTAACTTAAGTTGTAGAAATCAGAAGGTAGGTACTGAGACGAAGTAACGTTAAGAAATTTTTTTTAACTGGATAAAAAATAATTTTTATTAAAAATATCAATAATTTTGAATTATATAAACGCACAAATATATAAAAACAAAAGTATGAAAATCTATCTCCCAGAGTTCTATCGTTGTTAAATTACTTTTTGTAACTTGGTCAAAGCAAGCGCTTAATTACAAAGTTAATCTTAAAGACACTGCTTTCTCTAAACAATTAACTCTAGTGGTTTTCTCTCAGCAGACAATTACGCAGTATCCTGATGCATTGCAGAGTACAATATGCTGTCCGTGCAGATCAAGATTTAAAATTTATCATTCACCAAATATCATTAAAATATATTGAAAAAGTCTAGTACTTTACTCTTTTTCATATACTTGTATATTGGTAAAATAAGGGAATTTAAAAAAAAAAAATCATAAAATATTTTATGAAACCCAGGAACATAAATTTTTGATGGAATACAATACACGACGAAACCATTTTTAAGAGCATTAATCTGAGTACGTTGTTCACAAAGATGGCACACGCATGTTAAAAGCCTCTACTCTACTGAAGACAACGAACTGAAACGAAAACTAGTTTTGTGGGCCATAAAAAAAAAAAAAAAAATCTTTTTGGGATGTTACAGTAATTTATATTGAATTAGCATATCCTAAAGCACAGGATTAAGAAGAGACATGAGTTGTTATTTATAATGAAATAAAGTTTGTAAATAGTAACTATTTGAACTATTTAGTTTAAGACATTTTATTCCTACGTACAGGTAGCAATAAGTGGTGACCTCGAAGTGATTTTAACACGCTACCTCTTATATATATATATATATATATATATATATATATATATATATATATATATATATATTAGTGAGGTGGGATACTATCTTCGTATCTTCCAGAATGAAGAAACCTTGTTTGTGATTTACGTTATAGAAAGGTTGCACGTCTCTGATATAGACCAACAGTCAATAAAATGAACCAACTCTTCAATAAAATGAAAAATGAAAAAGAAAAAAAAAATGAAATTTCAATTGACGATTTAACATTACTTCAAGTATATTAAGGTGTTACAGATCACCTGATCCCGCGCTGTATAGTAGAATAAAAGATGCTAATGTAATATATTTTAATTAATACTTTATTTTTAAAAACCTTAAGACGTTGTTATATCATTAATATATTATATACTATTAATAGTCTGTCTACCATTTCAGAAATAAAAATTACGATAATATTTACAGGTGCCTATTTCATGATTTATGACAGAATAAATATGCAATTATTTAACAGAATTAAAGTAAATTTCATTTAATCCAGCATGGTCGGTGACTGATTACAAAATATTTCCGATTAGAGGATCAAAGAAAGAAAAAAACATGAATTAAACAAAAAAAAAATCTAAAAATGTTATTATTCTCCAAATTATTTATTAAAATAAAAAAATAACTTTTTTCGAAAGTAATACCGGATTATCGATTTATCGGACCGTACATTGCCGGATTAGAGGTTGTTTATTGCATTAACAATAATTTTACAAGAAAACTAATAAGTAACTACTTGTTCTCCTTTTTCTTCCTTGATTTTGTTTGTTGTTTAAGACTGTAGACTTTATTCAAAACTTTATTAAAACTTATCAAAATATTTACTTGAATGTAGACGAGTTTAATGAGTTACCTTTTCCGTAGTATCAGAATTTGTTTAATAAGTAATTAACTCATGATTTGATTCTAAATTAAATCTCTCGACAGAAACTTTCAACCTTGTATTAATACCCAGTAAGATATTAAAATGTTTTATAAATCATTAATTAAAATTATGACTTGTTACAGAGCCATGCAAGAGCTCTGACCATTTCGAATTGAACTTGTGTAGGTTTGCGAGTCAAAAGGATTTGCTACAACACTATGGAGCTATTATCCAGAGGGTCTTTATGATCACGACAGATGACAAATGGGATTTGAGATCGGTCTTAAAGGACAATGCTAATTCTGCTGTAAATTGGAACGGCGTGCTACAAATTAGAGCAGAGACTCAACGGCTTATTCCGAGTTTCAAATGAAACAAATAATTTGTCATTCGTAGTGTGGTGAAATACAAGACTTCAGAACAATCTAAGTATAGAAAAGTATAACCTTAATTACAACATTAAAATTTCAATAACCATATTGAACAAGAATATAGCTTCGAATAAAAATAACTAAATATTTATTTTTATATTTGGATTTAGGTGTCTTGTGCGACCACATAGGTCAGAGGCACCTTTTTCAGTTTAATATTCATTTCCTTTCGTCGTAAACCAATGACTTGCTCCCCTACAGTATCCTTTAATAACACCCCATTTATCCCTGTTGAACAAATCCGATACCTTGGACTCCAGCTGGACAAACGTCTCACTTGGAATCCTCATACAAGACTGAAACGACAAGAAACTGCTCAACGTTTTCGCTTACTCCAACACTTACTGGACAAACGCTCTAAACTTCCCATTAATTACAAACGACTCATATACATGACTATAATAAGACCTCTTTGGACTTATGGAGTTGAACTATGGGGCTCCACTAAACCATCAAATTCCTCTCGTATCCAATCTTTACAATTCAAAATCCTTCGTAAAATCCTCAATGCTCCTTACTTTGTCACAAATAAAATAATCCATAAAGACCTCAATGTTCCATATGTTTCCGATTTGGCCGAATCCAGATACCTATCCTTCCATAATAAACTTCATAACCACCCCAACACTCTTGTTTCTAACCTTGCTTCCTATTCAATTCCTGATAACCCTCTGAGGAGTCTGAAAAGGAGATAGCCACGTTATCTCCTAATATAGACATATTATTAGAGTGCTACCAATAGTTTCTCAACATGTGTTTCATGTCATTATATCCATGTGCGAATTTACTAGATGTATTTTTTGTATACAGTTGTAAATATCATATAAATAAAAAATAATAATAATATTCATTTCAATGACTTATTCAATAGAAAAATATCTGTAAAAGATTATATTGTTCCAGGTGAGATTGTATAACTAAATAAGAAGTGCTGGTTTAACCATTGAACGCTAATTTGGAGTAGTAAAATAAAACATTATTAGTTGATGGAGTTACAAAAATGTAACCGTGCTGTTCTCATAGTCAGAACAAAACACCATGTACCTATTCTTGGTCAAGATGGTAATTACTTTTTTCTTTTTTAAAAGTAACAGTTCGACCACTTCTATAACATTAGACACAGTGCCCAATAATATGTATTGGCTTAGTAACGTGACCACTACATTCTGCAAAGATTTGTCATATGTGAGACCGTTTATGTTTTAAATATAAATTAACACAAATACATTTCAAAAAAAAATAGACGAATGAAAATATCCTCACTCTGCTTCCAAATGCAACTTACAAAGCCAAACAATCTTAAAATTTTATAACAAAAATCAAATCAAAGCAAAATTATTTTATTTACATATATATACATCACAATAAGTAATAATAATGGTTACATGCTTATGGCAACATTACCTTACACATGTTACAATAAAGTGGTGCGATTGCTATTTTTTTATTTAATAACAAAACATGATTCACATCGTTACAATTCGGTGGAAGTGTGAATCCAAGTAAGTCCTAAACGTTTGCATTAAGGTTTGTTTTTTTTATGCACAAAAATTAATTGCTATTTTTTTCTTGTCGATTACATACCAATCGCCAGTATATTATGTTTTTTAAAAAGCTCGATATAGTCGAAACTAAATTTATTTCAAAGGTTAAAATTGTAAGTTATATGGTTCCACAATTTTGTTGGCAATATCATAATCATAATGAAACAATCGAATAATGATCAGCAATCGCATCTAAAGCTTTTTAAAAATTAAATGAAACTTAATATTTTATAAAGATTTTTTATAATATAAATAATTAATAATTTAGAAGATTTATAATCATTTTTCACAGGAGTGGTTAAAAACTACAAATCACAATAAAATATTAATACAAATTAAATCACTCGATTTCCTTAAGTTATTCCTTATTTCGGAAATATCGGAGATTCTCAGCTTACAATTTTTATGTCATGTAAGTTATTATACAATAACCTTATAAGTGCACAAAATCACAAAAAATAAGACATAGACAAATATCCTTGATATAATCAAACTTACCGAGTGAATATTATGAAATTCAAGACAGCAGTTGAAGGTCTGGTATGGTGCCAGCACTTGTAAGGATCCGTTACATGGTTCTGATGAACATATCCTCAACCTGAAAGATAATGTTGCATGTTATGAAACATGATATTATACAATATATAAACAAAAGAAAAAATAAATAAATGATTAAAAAATACATCGGCGGTTTAATGCAAGTTTAGTAATTAAGTGACATTTCATATCCTTTAATCACTAAGAACTATGATCACTCCTCCAGATTTTAAAGATTATCGATTTTAAACAAATCCGATATCTAGGACAACTGGACGAACGTCTAGTTTAGAATCCTCATATCAAACTGAAACGATAAGAAACCTCTCGACGTTTTTCAGCACTTCAGCACTTACTAGACAAACGCTCTAAACTTCCAATTAATTACAAAAGACTCATACACATGACTATGATAAGGCCTATTTGGACATACGGAGTTGAGCTTTCAGGCTCCACTAAACTATCGAATTCCCTCGTATCCAATCCTTATTATCCAAAATCCTTCGTACAATCCTCAATGTTCCTTACTGTGTTACAAATAAAATCATCCATAACGATCTTAATATTCTATATGTTTCCGTATTGGCACAATCCAGATACCTATCCTTTAATAATAAATTTGAGAACGATCCGAACCCTTTCGTTTCTAGCCTTGTTTCCTCCTCGATCCCTGATAACTCTCTGGGGTGTGAAAAGAAGATGGCCTCGTGATCTCCTAATTTAGATGCTTTATTAGAGTGCAACCAATGGTTAGTTTCTCTACAAGTCTTTTCATGTCATTGTATTTATCTTTATCACATTTACTGGATGTATATTTGTTTGTATAGAGTTGCAAATTTCATGAATAAAAAAAAATTTAAAGAAGTACCTACCCCATTGTAATTGTTGTTATATTATTGAAGGAAGCTGGTCGACTGTTCTACATATCATGGGTGATAAATATTCAGGACACAGTCATTATACAATTTTTTTTTTATTATTTGTATCATTGTTTCACTATTTAGTGCTGTCCTACTACATAATAAAATTGAAACGGTGGCACAAATAAAGAAATTTGAATAATGACTGCGTCCTGACTATTTATCACCCATGTTGTTCTATTATGTTTTTTTTTGTTTAAATAGGTTTAGACAATACATTTTTGTCTCTATGACTTTAATGCTTTTAAATGACGATTGACAAGAGTTCACATAAATTTATTGTTATAGGATAGGATGAAAAAATATATATCTGAATAAATATTTGTGTTGTGAACGTTTCAATATTTTTCTCTTGTCCTTCGAGAAACAATTCCATCAATTTAAATTTGTGCAACTCGTGGGCGTCAAGGTGTGGGCCCACACCTTAATGCTTACCTGAAGCTTTTCATTGTTGAGGTTGCACAGAGAGAGATACCTTATTGAAAGTAGTGCTGCCCTAGTAACATAACAAAAAAAAAAAAATCGAATCCAGGGTTGCTAAGATTAATACAGTCTGAACCAGGTCATGTTACTTCTATTATACCTGCTCCAGTTAGGTCCTCATACATTATACCTGACGTAATGTAATCGCTGAAACCTTAAGTAAACTGGTAAAAGTTTTATTTAAGGATTTCAGAAAGATTATTCAAATAGTAATTAACGACAATAGTTAATTGTTAATAATAAAAATTAAAATAAGAAAATGTATAATGTGTTAAATTATTTATTTTATACTAACCATAAATATTAAAGGTTAATATTTATTTTTTGCATATGCCGACGTTTCGACCTGAAGTTCGGGCCTTCATCAGGGCTGTCTCCTTAAGTGTCGCAGGGAGAATCAATATTAAAGGTTGTTTCGTTTAATTCGCTTTTGGATTACTGGGTGGATATCGATATTTTTTTAAATATCTCGAAATTTTTACCATATATTGTTTTTTCAGTTTATAAATCGCAATATATTCAAATAAGACGATTGAAAATCTACAAATAAGTTAAATTTAAAATATCTAAAAGCAAATCGGCTATGATCGGCAAATCGGCGGATGAATATCAAAAAGACAGAATAAAATATTAACTAAATACCTACGAAAGTTTGGTCTATTTGTTTTACAATCTTAGTCATTTTTTTTTATCTATTGTTTATGAAATGAAAGTGATGGAAGGTTTAATAGAACTAGATAAAAATTAAATTTTATTTGATTTTTTTATTTTAGCTGAACACTTTAATTAATTTTATCAAAGAGTTTAGCACTAAATATTCTGTACCGTTAGAATCCATAAAGCGTCCATTTGGCTTTCCTCCGAAATGTTTACATTGGAGAAAATGTTAAGAAAGAGAAATTTAATTTGGATCACGTTTGTTGGTTATTCTGTTTGCTATCAGAAATATACTTAAACTGGGAACTCTCAAATTACATCCCAAAACATAGGCATTACTCGCGAAACTTGTTTATTGTAACTAAATATACAATATAATATTTTCAAGTTATTCTATTCAACACTTAATATTGCTGGAGCTTCATACTTCACCACGGCTGTTAAAGTAAAAGAATCAATTTACTTAAAAAGTGATTGATTAAACAGCCCCAAATTTCATCATCAAAATTATTTTTGATTTTGATTATCAGCGAAATTTAAAATGGTCCGTGGTAAAGACAACTTCCTATCGAATTATTGACATCCGCCTGAAACTTCTTAAATAGTTTCATCTCATCGTAACCTACAACTATTTTATTTACGAAAACTCTTAGAATTTTGGCGTTTTCAATCTGGAGTGGGGCAAACTTTGTCTATTTAATTAAGTACTAAAAACTCGTATATGCCCATTTCCTTTCTATTTGTATCGTAAGATAATTTGATTGAAAAAATGTGGCATTAAAAAGGATTGAGCCGTTTGAAGTGACATACACCCCCAAATTTACGAAATAGAGTGGTTATTGGAAGTTAGAAATAACATTTCATAATTAATAAAGTATACTTTTATAGGTTTCTAGTAATTTATTGAATATTGATTTTTTTTATTCTTGGTTTCTGTTTTATGTTAGAGAAATTGCCTAGTTTTTATTGAAACATGTTTAAAAAATATATATACTTTTATGCAATAAGCAATATAATTATATATAAAGATACGTTTAGACATTTTACAAATTATGATAAAAACAATCATCTAACCTTCCTAACAGCGACATTATCGCTAAACCAAAATATTTATTTTATTTCTCTTGTTAGCGACAGCGGATGGAAAATATCAAAAACAAGAAATAAAAATACTAGCATAGTGAAATAACCATTTATATATTTGTTTGTCCTATCGTTTGTGAAATGTCTAAACACACCTTAAGATATTTACAGATATCCCAACCGCAAACATCAGTTATAACACTCTGTCTCTTTCTTTTTTTAGAAAAAAATGTCGAGACTCGAAATATGGATACTTATTATCGATATTTCGATATTTTCGTTTGATACTTATATTCCTATTCATTTCGAAGATTAAAATTAGCGATTTTTTCGATATAATAAATTACTGTTTCGATATAATTGAAAACTATTGATATGATATATACCTATATTTTTTTCGTTATTTAGATCTCAAGTTCACATTTAAAGCAACGAACTATTAGTATTAAACATACTTAGGCAGTGTTTCAAATAAAATATTTTAAAATACAAAATAAAATACACTTTTTGTATGTTGCATTTTAAAAAGTAAAATAAATTGTTTGAAACCGTATTTTTTTTTTAAATACGAAAAATATTTTTATTTTGTTTCTAAGATACTAATATATATATAAAAATTTATTTCATTTTTTACTTTAAATAGACAAAAAAAAAAACCACTAAATATAGTAGATTCCCTGTGCTATATGCTTCTGACAGTATTTTTTATTTGATTTTTTTGTTTTGGAATTAAAATACAAAATATTTAAGTAGTTTGTAATTGAAATACACTATTTTTTAAAACACAAAATACATGGTATTTTAAAATAACGATTAAAATACTTTTGACCCAGAGCTGATATTTTATTTTTTAGGAAGTTTCTTTATTGAGAATATTACAATCTGTCACATTCAAGGACAATATTTACAATATTCATTCACTCAAGATCTCAGAACCAAGCCTTTCCCCACACTCGTGGAGGGAAAGGCAGGACTCTAGGAAATCCCAGCGTCTTTCACACAGCTGAGCAGAGATACTATAACCAGTCATACATGGCTTAAGTGGAGAATCTGGCCATTGCCAGAAATCCAATATATTCTTACAAGTCTCTGGGCCACTGCCGCTTCAACCTTCGAGGAGGATTGTAGGGATGAGTAGTGCTAGAGAGAGATTGTGCAATTGGATTTGGATGATATGTAAGGTTTTAGTGGAATTAGGAAAATTTTTGAGTGATAAGATCTAGGACAAATGGGATATTAAGGCCATGTTGTAGGGTTTGGTTGGTTACATAGAACGGAGCATCAACTATTGTTCGAAGGACTATGGACTGAAATGTCTGAATGCGTTTTTAGACAATTTTGCTATCCCCCACAGTTACAGCCCGTAGGTCCAAATAGGTTTCAGTATTGTCTTGTAGATCAGTAGTTAGTTGTTAATTGAAAGTTGAGATTTTCTGTTCAGTAGTATATATAGCTGGTCGTATCGTAGGTTGATTATGGCCTGATATTAAATAATAAACCTTTCTTGATGTCTTCAGTAATTAAATAACTGTTAATTAAGTAATTTTTATTTTTATATCAAGCTTCTCTAATTAATACCATTCATTTCAACTAGATCACAAAACTAATGGTGTAATCGCAATTCAATTCATGGCGCCACTTCCAACCAAGAAGCACTTGAAGACGCACCATCCAATACTCCCCCAATCAGCTAGCAATGATATTGACCTAACCATTCCAACCCGACAAGATGGAGAAACAAGTTGAGCGAGACATTTCCGATCGAGTGAGCATCGATTGAGAATAGGCGAAGCGATCTAATTCTGAGATCCGCCTTGTTAGAGAAGACGCCTGACTCCTGGAAGTGGCCAGGCAATAGTCCTCAAGTGTTTGTCCATCCGTCTCGAGTGGAACAGTCAACCATAACAATAATAGGTGGAGGGTGCTTCTCAATCCCCACGCCCACTCGCCAATATCGACTACCTACAGGCCCATATTGCCTCTCATATCAGCTACTAAAAAGGAAACTTCATTTAATATTCTTCCACCATAACCCAACTCTTTTATGTGGAATTCTATATTTTCTACCGTCAAACGCCCACAAAACTTTATAAAAAAAAAAAAAAGAAAAGTAAAATGAAACTACATCTATTATGCTAAATATCCATAATATTGCATTAATTGATACTTGTGAGCGACCAGGTCTCTATGGACTAGTACCTGCAGTTATCTTGTTATTTAAAGTGTTGTTGTTGTTATTTATATTTCTTATTATTAAATTACTATATTATTATTATATTTATATTTTTATTAATATATATATATATATATATATATATATATATATATATATATATATATATATTAATAAAAATATAAATATAAATATAATATATATATATAAATATATATATATAATATATATATATATATATATATATATATATATATATATATATATATATATATATATATTTATATATATATATATATATATATATATATATATATATATATATATATATATATTTATATATATTAATAAGAAACAGGCAAAATAAAGGGAACACCAAATATATTTATATTTCTTATTATACGAGAGTCTAATTTAATATGAAGACAGGGATTATCAGTGCCTTATAACAATTATCAGAGTTCAGGTTATAAACATTTAATAATAAGAAATATAAATAACAACAACAACACTTTAAATAACAAGATAACTGCAGATAGCAGCCCATAGAGACCGCGTCGCTCACAAGTACCCATTAATTATTAGGGGAACAAATATTTCAAGTTACTTAAGGAATCCTTCCTCTTAAATGCATTCAATGTCATAATATTTTCATCATGAAAATGAATAACCATGATTAAATAATATGCTTAAATATAAAAAAAGCGCCAATGGAATCAACTAGAAAATAATTGTCATAATAGTTGTACAGCGAAACATTTTTCGAGATTTAAATTGAGCAAAGTGTAAAAGTAAAAATGTTTTCAGATTTATAGTAATTAACTTGTACGAAATGTTGTCCAATTTATGAAAATACTGAATTCCAGGGAATATAGTTATTCAAACTTTAACCGTCTTATTATCTAAGTCTATGTATCGGACGTTTCTGTCCATTTATTTAGTATATATTTTATTTATTTAAAACCCTGCCGTGTCTAGTAGGCATACGGGTGTCTGCAATAGTAAGATGTTAAGCAGGTCAGCTTAACATCTCACTGCTGCAAGTAAATCTTGGTCTTTCTTGATTTCTTTAGTTTTCTTGAGTGAATTTCTTATACTTTTCATACCAATGGTCTAGTAGCTCCTCCTCCTCTTCTTAGATTGAAACGGGCTAGTCCCACCGCGGCTTTCCACTCGTACACAAAATCTTCAGTATATAATAAATGTTATGTATGGTGTGATAATTATATGGATAATTTAAGATTTTATATTTTAAAGGGTAATCAAGGGTGTCCCTTCCCCTCCCCTTCAAGGTTAACGGCGCACAAACCTCCCTTTCCCTCCTCCAAAGATATTTCATTGCTCTTCTCTTCTTAAAATCAGTGCAAGCTAAAGTAGAATTTTAAAAAATCACCAATGCTCCTTACTTTGTCACAAACAAAACCATCCATAAAGACCTTACTGTTCCTTATGTTTCTGGCCCAATCCAGACACCTATCCTTCCATAACAAACTTCAGAATCATCCAAACCCTCTCGTTTCTAATCTTGCTTCCTCCTCAATCTCTGATAAGCCTCCGAGGCGTCTTAAAAAAATATGGCCTCGAGATCTCCTGTTGTAAATACATTTTTAGAGTGTTACCAGTGGGTAGTTTCTCAACAAGTGGTTTCATGTTATTATATTCTTGTATTCACATTAACTGAATGTATTTTTATTTCTAATACAGCTGTAAATATCATAAATGATAAAAAAATATAAAATTTTAAAAAAATCACAGGCCTTATACAATTACACTTTCAGTGATTTGTTCTGTGCTTCCCCTCGGTGCACTATTTTCCTTGGAATTCAGCATTTGAATAACACTTTAATGTAATATATTGTATCGGTTTATATATTTTATTTTTAATATTGTCAAGGGAATATCATCAGGCAACAATATATTAGTATTTTCGGAAATATAAAATAATTAACTCAGTATATATTTTTACCACAGTGGAGAGATATATTTTTAATATTTCCTATTTTCATTTATATCGATTTAACATTTTTTGCTATATAAATTTGAAGAAGATCCAAAAAAAAAAAAATATTAGTGGATAAAAGGGTTTTGAAATTAGATTTCTCAAACGTCTAACATCCTCACTTATCTGTCACCTTCATTTACTTGATCTTTCAATTGTACAAAAATATCACGATAGCTGGTTAAAAAAATTAAGTTGCTACGAATATAGTCACTAATCGTGCTGAGATGGTATCAACCAGTGACGTCACCGTAAGGTCAATGAATATCTAAAACGTGATTTGATTAATGATCTATTGAGTGCAATATTGTTTTTATTTTTATTTTTTAAATATTTTATTGAATGATAATACAATCTGTCTCATGAAGGGCAACAATTATTAGTTCTAAATATTGTTTAGGAAAATGTTTAGTGTAGATATTTTATTAAGTGTAACATTATTTATATACATTATTTTATTTATTTTTTATTTGTAATTTTTTAAAGCTTAATAAGTAATCCTAAGGACCATGGAGATCTTTGATGGGCATGAGGGTCTATTTTTCATATGTAAATTCATAATACAAACAGAGAAATTATGTTAAATAACTTGGAAATAGAGAAAATTGTTAATTTAAGTTATTAATAAAAATAGTGTCAGTAAAACCCACACTTTGCAACAACAAAAAAATTATTCTAGTAGAAAAATTTATTTTGAAATAAAAAAATAAACGAAATATATTTTGCAAGTTAACTAGAAGTCTCTTAAAATAACTAATTGTAAGAGAAATCAAACAATTACATAAGATGCTAAAGACAAATATTTATTTTTATTATTCGTAACAGAAAATTATAATAAGGTGAATAATTTTTTTTTGTCTTCTTGATGTACTGTTTATTAAAATGAAATAAACGTTTGCTCTAAAAAAAAGTTGTTTAATGAAACAATAATTTTTATAAAAAGAGATTTTCACATGTGATGTTAAATTATGACATTACAAGTAATTTATATTATTTTTATGAAATCTTTCATAGCAAAATGTTGAGGAAAAACATAGAAATTTAATGTAATTAAATTTCAAATTTTAATTAAATTTTATTTTCTTCTTTAAATGAAATTTTAAGAAGAAAATAAAACTTCTTATTAAAAAGATATTTTATTGATGAAATAAGATCTGTGATATTTTATTTGTCTGTTTTTTTCTTTTGTGTGTGATCAGTTCTTCATCCGCACTTGTCATGGTAGTGACAATTAGCAGATATTTAAATTTGGCAGTACAATAAAAAAACCTCAGGTAAATAAATTTATAAAAAAGAAAATTGCTGATAACATTTCAAAGATCAGCAAATACCTGACCGATTTTCATAACTATCGATACGAGTGAAAGCGAAGATAAGAACAAGGCCGAACACATTTTGTTAACAAAAGCTCAGTGTTTTCTCCTTTATTTCCAAAGATAAACGATAGTTTATAAAAACAATAAGTAACTCCACAATCTGGATTATATAAAAGAAAAACGCTCAACCGCTAGGTTTCCCTCCTTAATTATTTATTTAATTAAGGGTACCCAATTTTTAGAGGCTGGATGTGCCCCAGGAGGATCTCCCGATCCTAGGGTCTATCCACGGCTGATGAAAAATTACTAAATTAGTCGGATTCGAACCTAAGACCTTGAGCTCTGGAAGTTACTGCTCACCCACTGAGCTACCCTGCTCCCCAGTCTGGTTTATAGACAAAATTAAATTTAGATATTGAATGGACAAATACTACGAAAGTTTATGAACTCTTTATCGATTAGGAATCTTTAAAGGAAGGTAATTTCATGAGGAAAACTCAATAACAATTAGGGCTATTTCTCCAACTACGCTTTATTGAATTTAAGTGATATATGAGCAGAAAAAGTCCTTGATGCAGTTAGCCTACTGGACAGGAGTTTAATGGCGCAAGTCACAATTGAATTTTTGAAGGGGGCACATTTCGCGGGAGGTATGAATTTTCGGATTGAGAAGTTTCAAATAAGGATGCGAAAGGAATAAATGGAACAAACCTCAGCAAGTGTAGTTGCATATGATTCACGATTTTATTTCTAATGTTTTTATGAAGAGGAGAGCAATAGAACATCTTGGGGAGAGGGAGGTTCATGCGCCAACGACCTTGGGGAGAATGGGTACCCCTGCCTACGGATTGTTACATTGTATATATATACAAACCAATAACATTAATTAAACAACACAAGATATTGTATCTTAAAAACATCATTATCAAACACTATCAGTCTTGACGTTGAGGACACAGTGTCAGGATACCCAATCGTGAACAAAGTGGTTACCGTTTACTTTCACTATTTACTGTACTGATTATCAATTTATTATATTTAGCCAAGTCATTGATTTTTTCATAAAACCCTTACCAAAGCGTTATTAAACATCCGATAGGCAAACCCGGAAAGAACGTCTCGACCTAATCCAAACACGGGTTTCTTATTAAAACCAGCCTTAAAAGGTTCTGAAAGATGCGACAAAAGGGTTGGTTGGAGGTGAAAAATCCTTCATCATTATATTAAAAGGAATCCTTACCTAATTGATCCCCTGAGCCCAATTATAAAACCACTGAATCCTCTCAATGGGAATTCTTAGAAATGAAAATTTTTGTTGAATTCTATGGTTGCTTTACCCTAACCACTGTACTTCAGCAATCTATAATTTATATATGCGGCTATACATTATAGAAATAGATCCATATTTATAAAAAAAAAAGCTTTATTTAAAATATATTTCTGTACAATAATTTTTAAAAAAACTTAAATCTTTATTTTTAATAAAAAAAGCCAAAGATTATATAAATATGTTTTATTTTTTATTTATATAAATATTTATATCTTCTACATATACTTCCCTTGGATAAAGTATTTCTAAAAATAGGACAACAAAGTTATATCCAAATGAATTTCAAGATGTTTGCTCGCCAAAAAATTAACGAAAAATTTAAACCAGGTTTGGAAATTTTTAATAAACGACATATGAAAGATAACCTACGTTTTCGATGGAATATAGAATGACAGGAAGGAAAAAGGAGCAGTAAGGTGAATAGATCAAGTATACTACAGCAGTTGTACGGAATCAAGAAAGAATAAACATTGGAGGAATAAAAAAAATAAAAAAATCAGTTTTTTTATAAGATAAATAATCTATAAAGTGGTACGATTTATAAGTAAGACTCGCGAAATCTATTTATTTTTTTTTTTATAACTTCAAAAACTAGATGACCTGCTTAATTTATACCTTCTAGAATTCTTGAGAATATTATTAATTAGTAGAATAAATATTTTTCACAATTTTTGTTGAGTAGTGCAATTGAAAAAAAAAAAAAAAATGATATAGACGATGTCGCCAGTTTTCCCCTAGTTGTCCCACTGCATGGCCGAGCGGGCTAACGCGTGTTACAAAACATGCGTTGCGCGGCAACCTGATTATCTGAAAAATAAATACGAATTCCCTTCCCGGTGCTGGGGTTGGAGGAGGCAGAAGTAATTGCATTATTCTGGAGATATTTTTCGAACCTAAAATGGTACAATAACCTATAATAAAAAGCTAGAAGCTAAAAGGATAACAAGAACATTATTTCAAATATTAAGGTTGACCGCTATTATATATAAATTGTAAAAAAAAGGATAAAATAAACTTTCAATACGTCTCATTTCTTAAAAGAAAAAAAATAGATTACCATACCAAGTAGCACATGAGCAAGAGTTTTCTAGTTTTCCTCACATCATTTTACAATAGACAAGATCAGGTGTTTCTTGATTCTATGCTCTCTATACAATTGGAATCTAATCTATATATTCTTACATAACAATTTACAAGTTTTCCATTTGTAATATGAAACGTTTTCACAATTGCGACGATATGTTAATTGATAATATGTTAATTGACGATTGATAATATGTTCAGGCTTATATTAATTTGTAAGGTTAAACGGTATCGAGTTTTAAAAAAATATATATTACATCAATATATTTAGTGTCATCAGAGCAATATTTAATATCTAATATAACAACAAGAAAGAAAAGTAACAAAAAAAAAAGTTGAAAAACAAGAGCTGTAAAAAAAGCTACAAATCTCTTGTTGCTTGACAACAGACATAGGCAAATGCTACTCTGTGTACGGAGTACTACGTATTTTACTCAAATTGAATCACTATTGGGAACTCAATACTACTTCAGTTAATCGTTTGTCATTAACTGAAATACTATTTAAATTATTTTGAAATCAAAAAGGGCCAGTATTTGAGTAAAATCGAGCATGGGATTCCAAAAAAACTAGTAAATCTAGTCAGGATGTGCTTGACGGAAACATTCAATAAAGTTAGAATCGGTAATAATCTGTCCGAAAAACTTTAGGTTCGTTCGGGTCTAAAACAGGGGGATTCCCTTTCGCCTATCCTGTTCAATTTGGCATTAGAACAGGCCATTAGGGAGGCAATGCGTACAGAAAAAGGGTTGGATCTGGGTGGGACAACATCCGTGCTGGGCTATGCTGATGATCTGGTACTGTTAAGCAAAGACGTGGAAACTATAAAACTAAATACGACAACGTTAATGAAAGCCGGTAAAGAACTAGGGCTCGAAATAAACGCGGATAAAACAAAATATATGGTTAGCTGCAAAAATGGCGACACTACTGGTGATATCGATATAAATGGTAATATGTTTGAACAGGTAGAGAAATTTAGGTATCTAGATTATACGATAACTAGGAAAAACAAAATTGAAGAAGAGAAAAAGGTTAGACTGAAGGCGGTAAATGCTTGTTATTTTACTGTGACAAATACTACGTATAGATCGCGCCTCTTGTCCCGGAACTTAAAAATTAGAATCTATAAAACCATTATCTTACCTACAGTTCTTTATGGATGCGAAACTTGGCCGCTTACATTAAGGGATGAGCAGCGTCTTAAGGTTTTTTAAAATAAAGTATTGCTTAGAATATTCAGACCGAAGAAGGATGAGTTAACGGGAGAGTTCAGACGGTTACACAACGCCGAATTGCGTGAACTGTATCCGGGTAATATAATTGAGGTAATTTCATCGCGGCGAATCAAATGGGCTTGAAAATTGTTGGGCTTAGTAACGAGAGAATTCCTAAAAGGTTAATATTTGCTGTACCGAATGGTAAACGTCCGAGGGGTAGGCCAAAGCGAAGGTGGGAAGATTGCATTAAAGCCGATCTGAAAGGACTGGGTTTGGACGGCGAACGTTGGAGGGAGGTGTGTAATTGGTGGTGTCGGCATCGAACCTTCGGATTCGCTAAGCTTTTTATTATTTATTTGAGTAAAATTCTTGGTACTGAGAGTAACAATTGGCCATCTCTGCTTGACACTAATGGAAACATCGAGAAGCCTCAACGAACTATATAAAGGCAGAAAATCCTGACTATAAATCATCCTCATTGTATTGTAATGTTATGAACACTAATAAATTATTTGTTTTTAAAGATATCAATTAAGTTGTTTCTTATGAAACAAGATCGCATACAAAATCACTTCAATCGTCCAGCAAAAATAAAATAAATAAATAAACTTGACTGAATCATTCCCTTTAAAATAAATGCGAAATGTTTGTATATCTAACTACAAATTGGATTCAATCAAACAAAAACGAACTAAAACAGTTCAGCGAGCAATAAAGCGCATAAAGAACTCACAATAGCCTTGATGATAAAACAGCTTTATATAGGGCGTGCCTTACTTTCAACAGATCACGCCCGGACTTACCGTTTCCATAAAATTTCTTGTAGAGGAAGAGCTAAAAGGAAAATAAAAACAAAAGAGGGGAAAAAAAGGAGATAAAAGCCGTAACGAGGAGAGCCTGTCATCGAATCTGTTAATTTAAATTGGACACGGTCGTCGGTAGCTGCCTGTGCCACAAACTGATCACGTATCGCTCCTGATGTGAGGCTGTTTCTTTTTTTATAACGTGGGACAAACAGGTTACACACTCAATTACAAAACGATTTCATTTTTTCTCATGGTTGTAGAACTTCTGAAACTTTCGAAAATACATAAAACAATAATTTAGTTCAATATCGTAAGAAATTTAATGCTAATTAATAATATTGGCTCCTCATGTAACCCATGGGTCATACCATATCAAATAAACCAGAGCCTGACCCAGAGGGTGTTGGATTTTTATATTTTTTTTGTTATTTGTTGGATGCATTAATATGAAGGGAAAAAACTAAATTTTAGATTTTTTGGACTTACGGTTTTTGAGTTATAAATTTTTAAAACAATAAAAAAACCTAAAAAAGCGATGCGTTTTTTAAATAGTTTTAGGACTATTTCTTCAGAACTGCTTGATCTAGAAAGATGAAATATTTATTATTTTTCTATTTATTCAAGTTTTTTTTATTTCTTTGAATAAACTTAACATGTAAGTGACCTTTAAATAAAAAAAAAACATGTATGAGTCATTCCATATCAAATAAACCAGAACCTGACCCAGAGTGTGTTGGATTTTGATAATTTTTCGGCTATTTTTTGGATGTATTAATATGAACAAAAAAAAACTAAATTTTAGATATTTTCGGACTTACGAGTTTTGAGTTATAAATGTTTAAAATAAGAAAAAAACTAGAATCAACGGTGCGTTTTTTAAATAGTTTTAGGACTATTTGACCTAGAAAGATGAAATATTTATTAAATTTCTATTAATTCAAGTTTTTTTACTTTTTTGAATAAACTTACAAGTAAGTGATCTTTAAATAAAAATATATATGTATCAATTTAAATTTAAAAAATATGTATATTTTAATACATATTTGATTTGATTTGATACATATTTGCGTTTGACAGCGTTTTCAGTGTACCTATATTGTAGGTTAATATTTTTTATCTTGTTAACCCATCGTTTCCCCACTTTTAAATTTGGCATACATTTAGCCACAGTATGTTAGAATAACATATATATTTTTTAATACAAATCAAAAGTTTTTTTTTTTTAATTCAAAAATAATATGTTTTGTTTTTCTTCGAAAAATATTATCATTTGTATAATACAGTTTTGTCATACATAAATATAAAGAGCATAAACAACTGAAAACCAGTTTCAGCATGATTTTAAAAACCCACCGTTTTTCGAGGTTTTATATTGTTAATTTAACTCAAAAACCGTAAGTCCAAAAAATCTATAAAAAAATCAATTTGTTTTTATATATATAATGCATTCAACGTTATCAAAATCCAAGAACCCCACGGTCAGCCCCTGGTTTATTTTATATGGAATGACTCCCATTTTTTTTTTCTATTTTGAATATTTTAATTTATATTACATATTTATTTGTGCTTATATCTTCAGGATTGTGTAGTGTGGTCAACCTTAAGCAAGTCTACTTGATATATAGATTTATATATACATCTTAATTATAATTTAAAAAGTAAACGAATTTTTAATATTTTATCATAAAAGAAAACAATATGGAAGCCCAGTAATTTTTATTTTCTCTAATTTTAAACAAATAATAAAAATTATGTTATGTAATAGATCAGTATGTCCAGAAAATCGACAATTACCTACAAATAAATAAAACAAGAAGGTTTGATGCGGACAACAATCGTTTTTTTTTTTTCAAGATCAGACAAAAAGTTAATTCTCCAGTCTACTTTGTAGGTAGGGTTGGTGATAGATCGAAAGCTTAAACGTCACATTATCCGATCCGATTATTGTTATTCAAAGAGGCATAAAAACAGTAGAAATAAAAAAAAAATATTTTTTTTAAACATAAAAACTATTTTGATGAATTGTAATGAAGTTAAGAATGGATAAAAAAAAATTAATAACATTCATTTATGACGCTCATTCGTTCTTCACAATCACTGCAATTAAATTTAACAGGTGTCGTTCAGACAATAATTCGTGCAGGAGTTTTTATCCAATTGACTCATCTAACTTCATGCCAAAAATATTTTTTTTTAAAACCATTGATTTTTTCACTTAATATAAGCGGCGACGTTTCTTACTTCTAAATAACGGTAGGAAGTAATCGATCATCGCCGAACTTAAATAAAATGTTATTAAGTAAAATGACTGGAAGGTGTGTCGGGAATCCAGGTCATTAGTTTTTACCGCGAGTCTCTTTAATCTAGGAGAGCAGGTTTACGACTCAAGGTCCGACATGTTGGTAAACAGATCGGGTCTCTTATGTAATCTGGGAGCCTCATCACCGAATAGCGGTCACTCAACGTGAGCTTGAAAGGATTACTCGGCTTAATTACGACGAAAATAGATAGTATTTTTTTTTTATTTAAGCTCTAACTGTCAGGAGGTGCTGATCAATTCATCAGTCTAACTGTCATGACAGCTATTTCAAGAGAAAGTTTAAAACTATACACACTATAGTTCCCATCATCACCGCAGTAAATATAGTATTCGGCGATTAAATTTTTAAATAATACTCACTTTCTCCTCACTCTTTACGGACAGGTCTAATTTAAAAAATAAACACTCATAATTTATAGTGTTGGATCCACACATCAATTTATTTTATTTATTTATCCACACAGCGTTCATTTTGTTATACAAACAATTAGGCGAAGAGAGAGGAGAAAACGTGATTTTTGTTTCTATGTTACTTTGTAAGATAAAAAAAAAAAGTACATGAAATGAAGTTTTCATTTCTTTATTTTTTTTTATATTTGCTAATATTTATTTGTTCTATATTTGTTCTACATTTAACACGAGAATTTATTGTAATTGTTTAAGTATTTATCAATTTATAAAAGATTCCTAATGTCATTGGTTTATCAATATATAATTTATTTGCATTTTAATTACAATAATTAATATCCATTATATAGATCAAGTCAATCCATAACACACGAACGGAGTATGAAAGGATAAACTATTACTGCATAATCCAAGATATAGTTTTATAAGTAATACTTATCTTCCAGTGAGTCAACAAAGCAAATGAATCATTATTATCAGCAGTAGACTGCGTTGTCATTACTGATAATCGTATTCTATCCGCTAATACATTTTATCATCTTAGTGAAATTCCTAATTAGAAAATAACTTCCTGTTGTCTTTAAAAACAGTTCAGCAGTTAATTTAAAACATAAATCTTTATACTGCATGAGGGTATAGGTTTGGGATGAAACATCTACACTTCCTCTAATTACAAACACCAAATCACAAATCCTCATACAATCAATCATTCAAAGAGGTGTCTGAAAAGAAGAAGTCCAAATGGTAGTTTCATCTCAAGCAAGTGTAATGTAATATCATTCTATGCACTATACCTTACTTTTCTTTTCGTAGCTTTCAGTTGTTAATTTTGACAAAGAAAAGAAAACTTAAATTTTAAAATTTAATCTCGATGCTAGAATGGACTGATAATTACGGTACAATTTATTGAAGACATAAAAACATTTAGTCCCAGGCACAGACCCCTTTTTATCAAATTATTAACATCCGCCTGAAACTTTGTAAATAACTTCATCTCATCGTAATCTACAAATATTTTATTTACGAAAATTTTCGGAATTTCAGAGTTTTCAATTTGGAAGGGAGTAAACTTTGAATATTTAATTAGGTACTAAAAACTCGTGAATACCCATTTGCTTTTCACTTGTATCGTAAGATAATTTGAACAAGAAACAGAGAAAAAAGCTGGCCTTAAAAAATATTGAGCCGTTTGGCGTGGACCTACACCCACAATATGTAAAAATAACGGGGTTATGTTGGCCAAACGGCCCAATATTTTTGTAAGCGTTCTTCTTTTCTCTATTCTGTGATCGAATTATCCTACGATCATTTATCGTGCCAGATATTACGAGTTAATATCTCAACTTTACTATCACCCACTCTATCTCTGATGTCATCTTATTATTTCTTTATCAGACAACTGTTTCTTATTTAATAATCTACTTATAATTCATTTATTTTATTTTCACCATGTTCATTTAAATTTTGTATCTTTTGTAGCCCTGAAGAAGTCCTACAAAGTGGGTCGAAACGTCGGCGTAACCATTAAAATACTATTGTAAAAATGTAAGTATTTATTTGACCGCAACATCCCGACCAACTCCTTCTGATATTATATCACGGTCAACTATCTCTACACCATTATAAAAAGATTAACTTAAACCTCCAACTTCAGCCACGATACTTTACACAATTTTATTAATAAAAAAAAAAAGCACTTATGCAGCTGTCTAATTTAGTTGCTTACAAAGAACTCACTTTTGAAATAAGAATGAATTGGAAACGACAGATGGAAGGTAAACGTAGTACTTAAACGGTGACTGAGTACTTCCACACACGTTTTGAAACACCTTTAAACCTTGTAAGGGACATTTAAATACACGTATTTGTTAAGTATAAAAAACAGTAAAAAATGTAGAAACATAAATGATATATTTGAACAATCCTGCAATGTTGACAAGTAAATGATACATGATATAAAGCTGAAAAAGAGTTGGTCAATGGACCTCGCAGAAATTAAAATCGATAGTATTAACCTCAAAACAACAGTAGATTTAATTACTCCCAGCTAGCCTGCTAAATCTAATTAAGTCCATGACGTTACATCTTACAAAGAGACTAGTCATAATGAGACTGAGAAACAGGAAATAAGTGGTGCATTGTCTTGAATTTTTTTTTTAAAGCCATATCCAATCAATTAGTTTTGATATTCCTCGCCAAATTTGAAGGAACCAATTGTAAGAAACGTTGGGATGGAAGACCGAGAATAATTAAGCGTTTAAACTGACCTTGAAGTCAACGGGAAATGATCGTCTACACAACAATAACGATCTGTATCGTTCTGTTATGAATCAGCAATTAATATTATTCATACGTCATTATAAGGAGAAGGTGCTAATTTAATAAGCACTTGAAAGCGAAGGAATGAAATACACATGATCACGATACCCTCGCTGATGACGGCTTTCACCACAAGTTACATCATGGGGTAATCCAAGACAGAGGGGACAGGACGTTGCACTAGAATGCTGAAACCTGAGGAAAATGACGCGGTGACGACATCCAAATAATATCTTTTATTCACACTTCATTGTTACGAAAGTTTTGATATTTGACACTTCTGAATTATTATTGTCAACTAGATCTAACATTGCGGTACCAACATATTCATCGTTGTAGTTATACAATTATACGTTATTTAATATACAGAGCAGAAAAAAATGAATTAAAAATTACTGATGGGCACGTCGATAAATTGACTATTGACTTGAGTAAACGAACTAAAAATGGCCTTGTAGCGGCAACTTGGTAGTAAATAAAGTAGCAAATATGAGGTGATATAAAGGGGAGTTCAGAAGAGGACGAAATGGCAACTTGCGTCATCAAACTAGGAGGGAATATTTCTACGGGTTTTGAACTTTTGAGGTGGCATATCTTCTTCACATGGTTATGAATGAATCGGAGAAGACAAAAAGGTTTTGTGCGGTTTCAATAAAGATATTTCAAACCAGGAAACAAAAGGAAGAAATATGGAAAAGCAAGTGTCGCTCAAGTAAGGTTGTGGTTAATATAAGATAAGAAGGTATTTCTCTGTTTCTCGCTACCATAATTGACCATAAGTCAAAATTTGAATTTGAATTTAATTTTAGCAAAGGCATAAATGCCAGTTATTTAACATAACTCAGTGGACGAACACTTTATAATACGTTTAAAAACGTTTTTTGATCATTGCGGCCAAAGTAGATCCTTAGAGCTCGAAGTTTCGTATTGAGAGTAGTGTTGCCCATATGCGAGACCAAGACGAGTCTTGCGTACTCAGTCTTGGTCTTGCGCAAGAGTCTGGCAGCAATCTTGCAGTTACCAATTGGTTTATTAGTATAGAAATATTACTGTAATTTGTTAGATAGGAGAAACCTAACTAAGCCTGAATGAAAAATTAGTGATTAGTAGAGTTAAATGCAAAAGTATATTGGGTATACCAATTCTTTACATATAGTAACTAAAATCGTGAAGTATTAGTGATTATTTTGCGTTAATTTCTATTCAATGAGTCGATATTCTTTTTACTATTCTTGGTCTTGGTCTTGCAACACTTAGGTGGTCTTGGTCTTGGTCTTGCAAAGTGCACGACCAAGACCGATTTCGGGTAACACTAGTTGAGAGAGTTATGAGAGCTGTAAGAATAATCCACAAATAAGTCCCCCCTCCAAAAAAAAAATAATAAAGAGACAGTTGTTAAGATCTTACTTTTTTGTAACATGATTTAAGGTACTTTTATTTATCTGTATACACCGGTTACTTCTTGTTGGAATGTGGACGAGGAAACCGAATATTTTTCTTTCTATTTTTAAATTTATTCCTACTAAAACATTCTAATATAAAATATAAATTTCCTCTTTGTAACCTATCTATATTTTCTAAGATTTTTTTTTACTACATTGGCTAAGCGCTCTATCTTCCAATTGAGAAAGTAGCGTAGTGATCTTTTGGAGTCCTGATTTTCACTCGAAATCAACCCTTCACTCGGTGGAGGGACAAGCTTGACTTGTGTTCCTTCGTCTGATTGTAAATAGTGTATAAAGGCATGTCGATATTTTGTTTTTTAAAATTTATTTACCTTTAAGTTATTTTATTTTCATTTATTACATATACTTTTTTATTGTTATTTAGTTGTTATTTTGCTTCTGTTTATTTTATATATACTATATACATAGTGTGAATATTGTAGTCTTACTTCACTTTAACCATGTGATAGAATGTTACTTTACTCAATAAATAAATAAAAAATGTTAAAAAAATGTTTTTGTTTATTCAACCAATTATTTTATACAAAAACTATTTCTCCAAACGGATAGTTTCTCAATGTTAAGGAAATAGATAATCCTGTCTCATCACAATCCTTAGCTCTAAGGATTCTGATGAGGCGAGATGAATCTTCCGTTTCGGGGCGTGAAAAATCAATTCAACAAGGTCTAGACTTTAGGTGGAACTAATAGAGAAGGTTAAACATCTAGATTAACCAATATCAACTAGAATTAATTTTTTTAAAAAAGTCCATTTTTGAAACTGATAACCGATAATTATCAATATTATTGTCAATTGCCGCGTGCTTGTTTTTTTTTTGTTTTTTTATACTCAATGTGATATTTCATTTTTAAGATTCTGTTAAAGAACACAACAAACAAATTTTAAAATAAACGTTTAATAGAAATTGGTTTATTTGGTAGAGTATAAAAATGAAAATTGTATTAATATTAGTTTGACAACGTTATATTAAGTTAAAACAAAATCTTTTATAATGAAATACTGGAGAAGATTCATTGGTTGAATTTCTTTCAGGTTTAATTCCCATTAAAATAATTTAATTATTTAATATCCGCTATTAACAGAGATATATCTGGCAATCGCCTAGCAGTGTTTTTCTTCACAATATTCACTTAATGTATAAATTCATATTTTAATTTTTTTTTTTTTTTTTTTTTTTAACGCAAGTTGTTATCGCCATATAATTTCTTGTTAGCCCACTTTTTCCTGAACAGCTGAACTCTGTTCAATAAAGAATTAGGGGCATGGAGCTTTTAAAGAGCAAAAAGTTTGATGAAAAAACCTCCGTATTGAATTAGAGGGAATGCGAGTGCAGTCAATCGTATGACTTTCTCAGGTACTTGAGTAATGATCACTAATTACTTTTTTTTCACATAAGATCTAGCCGATACATTAAAACTTTTTTTAAAAGTCTGTATTTTTTTATTTCTTTTTCTTTTTCATTTTTCATGTCATAACTTTTTTTCCAAAAGATACGGTACAAATA
Organism: Nezara viridula; assembly: GCA_928085145.1. Lineage (NCBI taxonomy): Eukaryota > Metazoa > Arthropoda > Insecta > Hemiptera > Pentatomidae > Nezara > Nezara viridula. The sequence goes on along the minus strand of OV725079.1, from coordinate 60,796,799 downwards.
ATTTCGAATAATCGGATGCAACTTTCCTCTTCTACCCTTCTATTTGTCCGGAAATTCCTCTGGTGCAGATACTACTCTCCTTTTCAAGAGGAAATGAGACGGGCCTAAAACTTTCCCACACAAAGTCTTGGAGTACTAATAGTAACCCTTTTGGCAATTAACTGAGGAAGGTCACACTCCGATAGAAGTTTCTCAACTCACAAAATTTTCAAATATCATATAAATAATTGAATAAATTTATATATTTTAGAATGAATTTTTAATTTGAACAATTCACTTGTAGATTTGAATAATTAGTTTATTTTATTTCGTAATAACATATTTTTATATAAAATAAATGGAATAAAAACACCAGAAAAGAAGGTCTTTGAAAAGGAAAAATGGAGATGAAATTGAGGTTGTTAATAGTAATCCAGAAACCTTCAAGAAAACAAAGAATCTGAGTAAAAACTGCATCAAATAAAAAATGGACAGAGAAAATAAGAGCAGAGAAAGAAGGGTAAATGTTACAAAGGGTGGAGAGAACGCTGTAAAGTATGTAACATTGTAAGAAATAAAGGATACAGCGAAAGAAAGAAATTGAACAACCTTGTTACCACAAACAATATGTACAATACTTTATTGTGGAAGGTCCGTGTAGTACAGGATTTCCACAAAGGTATCTAAGACCTAAAAGGGATTCTCCGGCAATTCCCTGCTAGAAGTTCTTGCACCCAACAACGATACTGTACCACAATTTAAAGCAGAGTATATTTGAATACTTATTAAATGGCGTTTTATAAATACAGATATAAAGGGCATTACTCAAGCGTGCACCCCAAAAAGTAGTCTTTCTACATGATTTATTCAGGCAATGTCATATTCGATCAAGAGCAAGCTAACACCATCCATCTCAATCTGTCTTGGAGGTAAGAAATCCAACTGAGGTAGGAAGGTAGAGATTTTCTCATATTCGCCAACAGTTTTTGTCAGATTGATCGCAGATAGCTTTTAAACTATTCCATCCTTTATATGATTTAAATAATATTTAATCTATATATAAATATTTTAATATGATAATATCAAATTCCTCATTCATGGTGTACCGTAAGCAGACAGAAATATTTAAAGGGGTAATAACAGATTTAAAGGACTACAAAGAAATTTATATAAAGAATCGTCCAATTTTTCGTAAAAAAAAAGTAGAAAATTTAAGAGAATAATTCATGATTTTTTTATTACTTAAGTTAATATTTTTTAATTTAATTTTAACTTTTCTATTTAACTTAAACTTTTTTTTTAACGAAAAACGTGACTTACTTAAAATATCGACAAGCCCTACAACATAAAAAGCAGAAGCACTTACTTCAATTTCTGAAAAAAACACAATTACTACAGACATATTTAAACAATACCATCTTCATAAACGAACTCACAACGTAAATCAGAAATAACCTATACAGTTGTATAGTTGTAAACAAACATCCTAACAACATACACATCTAAAATTTTACATACATAAGACATATTTAAATGTAAAATAAAGTTTATTTATTTATTTATATGATATTTACAACTGTATACAAAAAATACATCTGGTAAATTCGCACATGGATATAATGACATGGAACACATGTTGAGAAACTACCCATTGGTAGCACTCTAATAATATGTCTATATTAGAAGATCACGAGGCCATCTTCTTTTCAGACTCCTCGGAGGGTTATCAGGAATCGAATAGGAAGCAAGGTTAGAGACAAGAGGGTTGGGATGGTTATGAATATTGAAATGTAATTCAATAATCAAATAGGGTGCCTCTAACCTATAAAGTTGCACACGGCACCTAAAATATAAATAACTAAATAAAAAACACAAAACTTAATTTTTCTACTTTTCTGCAAAAAATTGGTCGATTATTAATATAACCTTCTTCTTAGTTGTACAAGTCTCCTATCAACCTTGCGAATAATTTAAAAAATATACATTTCTTTATCTTGATTGTACTAATGATTATTTGAAAGACTACTAAATTCTGAACAGAACAAACAAATAAAATCATCGAAATCGGACCATTATTAACAAAAATACAGACTCTAATAATGTACACATATTCGGTTAATAATTTTGAATAAACAATTGTCATTGGACTGAGAAAAAGGAAATTATTTCTTCTCATTATACTTATCATTGTATTATTTTTATATTATCTTCTATGCGAATCATTCGCATGGAACAACTAGTAATCTTTATTTCGTAACATAATAGTTCTAGTCAAGTGGACTCTGCAGCTAATTAATTAAGAATCTTTAATTAAAACTGACAAACGTTTTTATTACTTATTACTAGTAAATTTTAAGTTATTTTATACCTTATTAATTTTAAACATTATTTATTATATTTAGTTTTTAATAATTATAAAGTTTTAAACTGTATGGATTTGATTCTTAATTACAAAAGGACATTAAGGTCATAACCCAGCCATTGTCTTCATTTACTGATAATTTATTTATTATGCATCGACAGTATAACAATCATTATACTGACGAAACAATTGATCTATAATGATGTACCCTGAAACGCTACTTCTACTTCATAAAAGTTTCTAATAAGAGAAACTTAATTGCCACCCTACTTTAAAGTAATTATTCATCAATAAAAACAGTTAATCGTGATTTCACATTGCTCCGTTCGTTACGTCAATTAAGTCTGGACATCATATAATGCAAATCTTCGGACTGTATCATAGGTGATTTACATGGCCGTATGACGATAAAACTGAGTTTAGTGTACAACTATCAGATTTAAAAGTTGCCATAATGTCTATAAATGTCAAAGTCAGATATAAATTCGGTGAGGCAATAGAGCAATATTCAATGAATGTAACATTATTATATTGTACAGTCTGTATGGAGATAGTAAACATTTAAAACTTGGATATATTGGTGGAATTTTTTTTATTATTTTTAGTTTTTAGTATTCCTTAAATCTTATTGGTGTTTGATATAGATTTAATCTTTTATAAAAGCCATATATTTAGACGAAACCATTTATGAGTCTAAAATAGATATCCATACTTGATAGGAATCAGTCTATGTTAGATATTTTTGTATTCAGGACATTTTTTTTTTTACGAAACAGCCTTTTATGACCAAGCGAATATCATTACTTTTCCTTTCTCATTTTCGCTTTTCTCTTCTCCCACTATCTTCTCATAATTTCTGCGTGCCTGTGCTTCCTCTCTTTCGACCTCGCAGTACCCTTCCGTTTTTCTTGATTTTGCACAAGAACCTTGATTTCTTTTAATTTTTTTCCTTATCTCCACCCAGGCAGTCTTTGTCTCTTATTTTCAATTTTTCTGTTTCTTTTCTCATTAGTTTTACATATCTCATAGGCTCTTGTAAGGCTTTCTTGTTTAGTTTTCTTATCCATGGTCCATTCATATCATTTGTCCATAGAATCTTAGTCTTCTGATTCTTATTTTTATTTCTTATTATTAGCTCCCTGTAGATTCCCTGGTCGGGTCTTAATCTGTAGCCTTTCTGGGCCGGTAGATTTTCCCCAAAATCCTTCTCAGTGTTTTCAGTCATTTTTCTGGCCTAGAAAGACATGTGGTCTTCATCTCGTACAAAATTACTGCTTTTATTTATTTTATTTTACCTATTTGATTAAAAACCTAAATCATAATGGACTTATCAACTACATGGCCACGGCTGAAATGCTCATCAGGAGGCGACTGAAAAGGAGCTGGATGAGAGATCTCCTTTCCTGATTTTCGGATGTAAACAGACCAGGGAAGAGGTGCTGCTGGGTTCCATTCTTCGTCATGCCCATCATGCAATTTTCTACCTGACCACAAATCTGCTAATTGTCACTACCATGACAGGTGCGAATGAAAAATTGAAGACAAAAAAAAAGTATTCTATTCTTATAAAAAAATGTGTATTAATATAATTAAATATACGTATCTGACAAAATTATTTAAAGTGCCTGCTGCTGAAACATGGCTTCGTAATTAATTATGAGAACACAAAGTAAAATAAACTTGGCAAAAATTATCTTCAACTATCCAAATCAACTTAATGTTATGAAGTTATTATTATCACCGTGCCATTGCATCATGCTTAAGGACGAATAGATTGAGTAATTTCTTCTTTCCAACACACTGATACATGAGCGCATGCAGTTCCAGGAATGAATACATTACTTCTGTCGGCGAGGAAAATCAGGCGTATATTGTGACGAGGAGTATAAAAATTGAAATTTTCTGCCTCGTAGTAATAATGTATGTGTGATAGGTTGGTTGCCAACAATATTTCTTCATGTCTCATCGTCTACGGTGTTATCTCGTTGTTGACATAACTATCTGTCAGTGTTGGTATGTAGCAGTTATTTCTGCAATATACGATGTTACATGGCAACTTTCGCAATGAGTTTGCACGTCGAACGTTTCACAACAATATCGCAAGGCACTGGTCTAAAAAAATAAATGTTGCCATTTAAAAGTGAACAATATGAGGTTCAGCATTGAACATTAGATCATAATTTACGCTGAAAAAAATATAGAGATGTAATTAACAAATGTTAATTGATGTAAGCTGGTCAGTAAAGCAAGCTCAATCTCGCTTCCTTAAGTCTAAGAAATCTCTACTTTAATCGAAATGGCTACTAATGATGGAGAATTGCTAAATTATTTGGTATTATCCGATAAATCACTATTACCCTGATGTGTTAATGGACTCATGATAAAGATCAAAGGTCATGAAAAACTTAAATTATAATGAGATATAATATAATGAGAGACTAGCTTCCCTATTATTAAGCTTCACAGAAGAAACGGCAATCAGGAAATCCCAAATCTATTTTCGAAAGAACATCTTTAATTCACTGATTGAGCTAGTGGGTAACATGTTGATGTTAAAATTGTTACTGGATGAGAAGGGTTTATCAACTTTATTAGGCCAGTCAGATTTGTTCTTTTGGTAAAAGTAGTAAATTTAACAGATGCGAAACGGTAGTGGACAAATTCAGACTGAATACTTACTATACGTCTCCTAACGAGTGTAGAATTTTGTCTACATGGGATTTAAAGCAAATTCAAGGAATGATTGGGAAATCTGAATCATAACAATCATTAGTAAGAAGTGGAAGAATCTTTTCATCAAATCGGTCACTTTAATCTCTCCCAAGATATGAGAAGAAGGTATATCTCCATAGAGGTGCCCAGGAGGGGGTTTTATGGCCCAAGTTAGCACCATCAAAATTTATGAGGGCGACACTTTTTGACGGGGTTTTCTATTTTTGAGGGGGGTACATTTCGACGGGGTTATGTATTTCAAAATGAAAAATTTCAAACCAAAAGACAATTGGAAGCATGGGACAGACCGCAGCATGTGTAATTGTATATAATCAATGAATATTTAAATTCTACTTCCGTTTGCACTGTTTTTAAGAAGAAGAGAGGAATTAAATATCTTCGGAGGTTTTTGCGCCATCGGCCTTGGATGGGCACCTCTGTATATCCATATCAGACAAAACTAAAGTTCTGCAAGATCCTTATTCATACATACAGTAGAAACTTCTACCGCAACGATTGTAAACAAGAATCGGTCATTCTATATTTCATAATCGTACTCTGTAATCCTCTTTACAATGGCGACCAAAGGGTCCGAAAGTACTTCATGTCTGTCCAAAATTAGTTAGGAGGAAAACTAAAGAATTACCAATGACCAAGGATCGCTATAGAAAATTTGATGGCGAAAAAAAAGTTTTTATTGCTAAGGTTTTACAGCTTTTTATAGATCGCAAGCATGGAATTAAGATTTCTTACGTCAGATAACAATTACTGATTATAAATATTTACCTTCGGCTGAACTATTGCAGACCAATCGAAATCCTCACTCTTACTTTCAATTATATTTAAATAATGAAACGAAGAGAAGAATAGTTGGGGTGATCAGTCAAATAAGAAGGCAAAAATAAATGATAATATTTTTTTTTTTTATCTTCTTATTTGACTGATCACCCCAACTATTCTGCTCTTCATTGTTCACGACAGTCAACCATTTACCCACAAATATAAATAATGAAACCATTGATGAAATGAACAAATTAGAGTAAAACTTAGTTTTTAATTATTGTCTGGCACTGCATTTATCAAATTCCATACAACGCTAACGTCGAATACGCTGGAATACGGCAGATATCGGCAAATGTTATTCTGAGTATCGATTAACAAGTATTTTACTAAAATTGAAGCACTATTGAGAATTGAATCACTACTTCAGTTAATCGTTTGACATCAATTTAAATAGTAATTAAATTCTTTGGTACTCAAAAAAAGTCAGTATTTGAGTGAAATAGGTGAAACTCGGTATTCAGATTAACTTTTCCCATTTATGGTAAATGGTATGGAATATGGTTAAATTTATGGAATACGGTAAAGATATTTACGCATTAACCCATAGGGGTAGACTACGGAGGTGAGGAGGGAGCAATCACTCCCTAATAAAAATGTCGAGAAGGAGAGAATATCGCTCCCCCCCCCTACAATAATTTGACGTAAAATAAATAAAGATATATGAACAAATAAATGAATGAATAAAATATTTATGTAAGCTAAAATTTATTAAGAAAATTCGATTACTTTACTAGGTTAAGGTCTACTTACTTACTTATTTAGCAGTCTACTTATTCATTCGTACAGTCCACCCATCAAATCATAATAAAAACATCTGGTGCGCGCATCACACGACTTTCGCTTTCCACCATTTTTTTTAATCAGAAATAAGTATTTTCAGACAAAGGGAAAATGAAAGTAAAAATTATAGACGCTAAATTTATTTAAATTTCATTGTAAATATTTTAATTATATTAATTACCCTTATATATATATACAAATTTTAATTCATATGTTCTTATTTTATGTTAAAATTGTCTAATATTATAAAATAAGGCTAGGTTTATTTTATTTTTCATAGCTACGTTTGGTTAAGCCATCTTCAAGCCGTTTTGTTCAACCATGCTTTTTGCATGTAGTCCAAAGTCTGATTCCCGGCTTATGAATATAAACGTAGCTATGAAAATTATAAGTAAGTACGCTACTATTTTATCACGACCTAAATATTGGTATTATTTAAATTTTAATTTATATTCAGAGATGATTATATATAAATATTTCTTAGGATTTAATGATTCATTTACCTCTTACGTGTGCACCTCAATTATTTCCAGAATTTTCTTCTATAAATTTTTTACGATAAAGCTGGAAAAATATATCAAATAGGTATAAGTATAAATATATCTTATACAGAATATTTTTAGACATATTTGTACATAACATAAAGCATTGTATTTGTATTGTTTGTATAGTTTGCGCAAACTAAGAAATCAAAAATATTTTTCATTTTTTTAACGTTATTCATTTTTAGCTGGAAAAGTTATACCTAGAAATGTGCGTATGTTATTATGAAGGTTGTCTCCCTTACTTCCATGGTGAATGCGTACAAAATACAAATTGTGATAAATCCAATTGTTTTGTTCAGATTTTTATCCTTCGCCCTCACCCCTCCTCTGCGCCTATGCATTAACCTCATAAGTATTTTCAGAATATAACTATCTTAGACCGTAGGAGAAAGCAGAGGTTTTGTTTTTGTTGTCCAAAAAAATAAAAAATTTAAAGCATTATTTTAAGAAAAAAAATCGCTATTTTGTGGACAATATAAAAATATCCCTTGTCCATAGTTATTGCTACTCAACAATTTCTTCTCCCTCTCAATCAGCTTAACAACTAAATAGTTATCATATTTAGGATTTAAGAAAAATTTACTTCGGAGATTTTTCTTCCTCTGTCACACTGTGGTGGTGGCGATTAGTGTTGCCTAAAATCGGTCTTGGTCTTGCACTTTGCAAGACCAAGACCAAGGCCGCCTAACTGTTGCAATACCAATACCAGGACCGGTAAAAAAACTCTTTAAAAAAATTTTCATTCGGGCATAGTTAGGTTTCTCACATCTAAAAAATTACGGTAATACCACTATAGTAATAAGCTAATAAGTAACTACAAGACTCTTGGAAGACTCTGGGCAATACCAAGACCATGACCAAGACTGAGTTTGCAAGACTCGTCTCGGTATCTCATTTGAGCAAAACTAGTTGCGGTTAAAGATTGCATAGATCAAAATCGAATAAAATAAAAAGATCAAGATCAAATAGCCATAGTAAGTAAAACGTGAAATCGTTAAACGGAACCTTGTGGACTTAAGTAAGCTTGAATAATAGTATTTAATCGGTTCGAGTGGCTTAAATTTATTAGGTCAATTTCCTCTCTGTGCAATCAACACCGCAGCATTCCTTCTCACTGCCCTCATCCGTCCCGCCTGTAATTAATGATTTCTGGAGCGTAATATCATTAAATAGGGAATGTAATCACCCAGGCTTGTTTAGGTAAGCAACCATTTTCCTAGCTCAAACAAATGAATCATAACCATATACCTAAGTCTGAGGCGCAATTCAGGATTATTTGACTATGGTGGTAAATTTGAAATTGTATTTAAAATCAAATTTATTTTTATAACTTTTTAGCTCGCGGATCCGAATCAATAAATACAGAAACAAAAATAATAAAAAAAATTAAGGGATCTTTAACAAGTTCATTGGACGAAGATTACCCAAAAACATAGACTTTTTTCTCGTGATTTTAAACACACAAGGATATCTTGACGTATAAAAAATAAAAACAAATAAATAAACCTCATTAATTTTATTATTGATCACTGAGCTGAGAGATAGTATAATAATTAATAGGGTATTTTAAAAGAGATAAGTATTTTTATAAAATGTAAAGCCTTTTTAAAAACATAAAAGGTTTTGGTTTAAAATTATTTTTTTTAATGTCGTTGTTTTCACCATGTCATTAACAGTATCCTACAGTTTTTTATACTAATTTAAACCTTTCATTAATTTTTTTTTTCACTCTCTTACGAGTTCTACCGAAATGGGTTTCTGTCAAAGGCAGCAGGTTTGAAAGCGTGCGTTCATTAGTAACTAAATTAAACGATGAGGTACTGAAGGTAAATTAATTAAAGACAGAACAATAGGGGTGTGGAGTAGTTGGTTAAGGAACTTATGAACTAAGCATAAATTTTAAGAAAATTTTTCATAACTATGTAAAAGAAAGTCAAGACCCAATTTATTTTATTTCAAATATCAATATTAGAATATTTCAAAATAGATACACACTTCATGAACCATATCGAAAATTAATAAATAATATAATTATCATTAGCTCATTGTTAATGTTTTAAAAAATGAAGCAATTTGTGTACCTTTTTTTATTTGTTTTTAAATATTTTTAAAAAATATATTAATCAATATGATTCATCAAGAAATATATGAGCCTTTCTATGACAGAATGACTAACCACAGTTTCAAAATTTTTTATTATTAATTTTAGTGGTATTTCTAGTGGGAAAATGTATACCTTTATTCACAGTATACCTATATCTCAACGCTGCAATCATTTACCCTGGTATCAACTTACTGTCTGTACAGATATTAAAATTTTTTCAGCTATTAATATCATTAAAATGACTTTACTCTAAAATGTTGAAATAGGAGTGATTCTATCAAATGAAAGGTTCATATGTAGAAATAAATAAAAACAGGTGACATACTATTATAAATATAGTTTCATTTATTATGACAAAAATAGTAAGATGGGAAGTATTAATTGTATATTAGGTAATTTTAGACTGTTCTATATTCTTTGAAGATTTTTATTTTTTTATCAATGACAGTCTTTATATAATTTATATTATTTTATTTCATATCTTAGCGGAGCATTCGGTGACTTGCACCATGTTTACTACTATAATTACAACACGTTATTAATCAATAAAACTAACTATTCATATATTTTACAAACTTTCTAATTTAAATTATCAGTTGTACGCGAACTAATCACTATTTTTCATACTTGAATGTTTTAGGAAATAATGAATCCCGAAATGAAGCAATTCTTCAACAACCCAGAACTTAAAAATTTATTTTCAGAAGAAGTTAGTTGAGAAGGGGGGGGGGGGAGGTGCGGTTAAAAAAAATACTACATTATATAATAGGATATTTTATTACATTTTTCAGACGTTTCGACCTACGTTGTAGGTCTTCTTCAGGGCTATATAACGTTATAACGTCAGAAAAAATGTAATAAAATATACTATTAAATAATGTATTACTTTTTTTACCGCACCTCGATACACCGAAATTAGAATTCACGGTCAACCATATCCATATCATTAAAAAAATTTTGTTTTTGTTTTCTAATACTTGATGAAATAAAAGTTATCGTTCAAGAAAATTTTAAGATCTTTAAGAATATTGATTTTTTTTTATCTCTTTGGACAAAGATATTTATTTATCGTTTATGACAGAGGTAATTTATATCAGTTTTATTCCTTTCGATTCTGTCTTATTTTCACACTATAGTAAATATAATTTTTAAATTTGTAGTTGATAATTTAGTTTTAATGGTTTAATTGTGATGCTAGCGTAAATGCTGAAAATCTTTTAGTGGTTTCCTAAGAAAAAGTATTACTTATTTTCCTTTTTAATACTGGTTGATCCGAAGAGTCAGTTGAGCAGTGTCAAACTGTATTTCGAATTCAGAGTGTTTATTGAATTTTTTTAGCTGAATACATTATCATTTTTAGAAATTTGAATTAATGTCTAAGAACTAAACAGTTAAAGAAAAAAAAAGTTAATTAGACGATATCGTTAAGGGATGTTAATTCGGAAGGGTCGGATTTTTTATGAATCGTTTTATTATTACATTTCCTAATTACATATTTATTAACAATAGAGGCAACTTCCAATAAAAAAAAGATAACGTAATAGAGTATGATAGTTCAAATTTATATACATAAATTCACAGCGATAATACAATTATAAAGAATCTAAATAACCAAATAACCATCGCGAGTCTTTCTTTTTGGAGCTGAAAATAGCTTTAACAAGCCTTTAACAAGGAACGTGACTGGCCTCAGAAGTAAGAATTGCGGAACTTTACTGCACAACTAATCTAGTTAGCGTATTAGTGAGATATTCATTCACTAAACTAGTTTTGCCAAAGTCTAGAGTCCTACTTAACACATAAGCTCTATTAACACATAATAAACATAAAATAAATAAATAACATAATTATAATATAGCTACAGCAGCGCTAAAATAAATTTATCTATAATCATTTTAGATTTAACAAATAATTCACCTTTATCTGCTGTATGAATAAATACTTGAAAAAAGTAAATTGGTAAACTTAGTACGATTCACCGAAGCAAACTAAAATTTTTAAGAAGTATACACCTAAAATAAAATGTAAATACGACTAGATTTTAAGCTAGAAAATTTGAAAGAGTAATACATGAACCTCGAGTGGTATCATCCTACAGTAGCCGATTAGTTAATTTTAAGATTTTTTAATGGAGCATCTCAGTCTTTGTTTCTGGGAGGATTCTTATCACTTTAGGAGATAGGTTTGAAATTCATCTGTAGTTTCCATTTCTTCGTTTAAAGCTGTAGAAAATTTATTTTGGGTTTTTTAATTATATAAAAAAAAACAGTTAATCCTAAAACCAGGGTATATATAAAATGCGCAGTCAGAATTTCAGGAAAAGAAAAAGCAAAACATAGCTTTAAAAATTACAACTAAGTAAAAGTAAATTTCTTTTAATATACATAATTAAAGATGTCTTGAAGAACATATTTTAATATCATAATGTTTTTATTATTAGTCAAAATTAGATTAATATTTCAAAAGATCATAATATTCATATAAGATACTGGTTTAATAAAAACAATCTAAACATGAAAGAAATATTTATTAACCATTTTCAAACATTTTAATTTTCAAAACAATACATAACATATCATATACAACTCGATGGCAGTACATGTTCACGATGATTATTTATTAATAATTATTTAAATAAATAAAATTCTCTAAGATTACGTTGCTTGAAAAACTATTTACTAAATTAGAGTAAACACGGCGAGTAAAAAAAAAAAAATGTATATACCTATATTGTCCGCGGTTCAGGCCTCTTTTTATCAAATTATTAATATCCGCCTGTAACTTCGTGAATAGCATAATCCCATCGTAATCTACAACTATTTTATTTGCGAAAACTCTTGGAATTGGGACGTTTTCAATCTGGAGGTCATCAAACTTTGTCTATTTAATTAGGTACTAAAAACTCGTATATGCCCATTTGCTTTCCATTGGGATCGTAAGATAATTTGATCACAGAATAGAGAAAAAAAGATGTCTTGCAATAATATTGCGCCCTTTGTCCAACAAAACCTCGTTATTTTTTGGGTGTAGGTCACGCCAAACGGCTCAATATTTTTGAAGGCCAGCTTTTGTCTCGAGTTTGTGCTCAAATTATCTTAACGATACAAGTGAAATGCAAATGGGTATTTGAGAGTTTTTAGTAACCAATTAAATAAACAAAGTTTGATGATCTCCAGATTGAAAACCTCTCAATTCCGAGAGTTTTAGTAAATGAAATATCTGTAGGTTACGACGAGATGAAGTTATTGTTGAATTGAAGTTACAACCTAATATATAATAAAAAAAAAAAAAATAGGAACAGTTTATGAGTATATAGCCTTTGGAAAAATTTTCTTTTAAAAATAAATTAGCCAAGATTCAAATCCAATATTTTTCAACCTAAACATTTTTATTGACATTATACACATATATCTAAAAGGATAAAAAATCCAAAAAAAAAAAATCATAACTTTTACGTGAAATGAATGGAAACCAATCAGTATCGCTGTTAATTAATCAAGTTAATTACTTGGGGCTCTCAAGGTTTGTGTCAATCAGTATTCAGACGGCCATGAGACCTGCAACTGTTGACCTCTGGTAGAAACTCAATTATTGTTTTAATTATCTGTTCAAATAAAGATCGATTCACGAAAGAAACGATGGAAATGAAAAAAAAAATCTATTAAAAAACTAATGATCGTTTTCACATTCAGCTAATTAGTATTTTTAATGATAAGTATATATAAAAATAAGAATAAGTAAAACATTTATTTAACGTAATTTACTGCTAAATGAAACAGTGGATATTACATAAATTGATACACAGAATTAATCACTTTATACACAAAATATGGAAAATTCGACTAATACACGATAAATATAAAAACATTACATTTATCGTCCGAAGAAATACCTGCCCTCCAATTTATGTAGAAAACAAACAAATTCCTAATACGGACACCGAAAACTATCTTGGACTTACCTTTTTCTAGACTACGTGTTTATTAGCCTATAATTACAATTTGGTCCGATGAAAACATCTCTCGGTCGGTGCCATTAATGATAAGTAAATTTTTACATAATTACATTTTTTTTTTTTTATAAAAATTTCAATATAATAAAACCCTAACATAGGATAATACTACAGTATAGTATAATGATGTAATAAATTATAACATAATGATAATGTAATATAATAAATATTAAATGTTAAATGATAATAAATGAGATCTATAAGATTAAATAATATAATATAAAATATAGATGATAATTAAGATTATGTATAGGTATGAATATATATCGTTAATAATTTATAAGATAATAAATGAAATAATTAATAAACATAAAAGAAGCATATGAACAACAATAAAAATAATAGCTTGACTATAAGGAACAGAAATTTATAACAATAGAACTTATGTGATAATCAGAGGATTATAAGTCGTACATCAATAATTGGAGTTCGATCATTTGATTAAATTATAAATTATATCCCACAATAATACAAATAAATAAACCCGGAACAGGATTCCTAGATAAAATCCTATTCCTCCAGAGACTCGGCAAAGAGATCCAAACTAACGTATTATATTTAATGTAAATTAAATTTTAAAATGGTAATTGTTATATAATACATCATTATATAAATAGATAAATAATTATAATAATAAATAAAAATACACAATTAATTATATAAATAGACAAAGCCAAACAATTCAGCCTCTCTTTCTTCTCTTTTTCTTAACCTATTTTCTTATTTTTCATTTATTTGTTCAGTAGCTATTGGTGTGATCAATAAAAAAAAAAATTAAAATTAAAATAACGCATATAAATAAAAATGTAAATGTTAATTTGTTCAAACCGCTGATCTCCGAAAATTCTTCACCGATTGCTTTGAAATTTCGATACAACGCTACAATCAAACTCAAAAGTGTTTTTTTTTTTGTTTTTTTTTTTATACATTTCATTACCATACAGTCTTTCATTTCGAAATTTCGGCCGGAAAACGAGTATCGCTACAGACTTTAAAAAAGGCTGTGACCATTTTAATGAAACTTGGCTGAGTCTTCCTTCAATTGAAGTATATTCCATATCTCCCCAAAAAGAGTCACAAATGGTAATGAACGTTTTTTAAATTTTATTTTAAGTACATATAAGAATAATGTGTGTTCTCACATAAACGAATGTATAAAAGTAGAAAAAAAAATGTTGGAAACATGAAAACTCATATACGTTATCCACAAATTTTCAATACTCATGGTCAAATTTTTACAATTCGGAGAACACTAGTATCAATAAATATAGAAATATGATATTTTTTTTCAGAAATTATAGCTGCTCTGAAGCCTTTAGAAACGGATCTATAAAAGAGAACAGTGATTTCTTTCACCATTTACCTGGAATAAAATAAAATAAAGGATAAAACGCCTACGGTCGCCAGAGCTGCCCCTGTTAAGTGCTTTTAGCATGTAAAATAGAGAGAGCATAGATTTCTAATCAACCCCTAGGCGGTCGGATTCTAACTCATGTAGCAGGTGTTAAAAAGGCCCTGCAACCGACTGTTTTTTGCCCTTCTCTCACTCCCCCTCCTATTACTCCCTTACCCTAACATTACTGAAGTCGGTTTTCATATTTACTGATCCAGTATGGTCATGTCTGTGTATTATTTTACATAACTAATACAATGCTATTTATTATAAAATTAATATATTTTTATTAAAGTGGTATGCCCCAGTGATAACTCTTACACCAGCTAATTATGCTAAGAGTATAGAAGCCAAAAGTACCTGGATGTATTTTTTATTTATTAAAAATATTTAAAATTTTATTTTTTTCTATTCTAACTTATCTTTCTAATTCTGGCTTCCCAACCTAGTGACCTCACTGTGATCGTGACGTCACTCGTGCCTACGAGCAAACTTGTCTCCAGGTATCTCTAACATTGCCATCGCTTTGGCTACAGTTTATCTGTTCCGTGCTGCAGATCAAAAAGTTTTCTATTAAATTTTTAATATTTATTTTAATAAATATCTTATAATTAATTGTAAGTATAAATTATCACTTTGAAAGTTGAAATTTATTATGTATTTTTTAAATCGTCATAATTGTTTTACGTTGCAAGCTGCAGATAGACGAGTTTTCAATTCAAATGTTTTACAATTAATTTCTTTTTTTATTATTTTCCTACCTATACTAGGTAAGAAAAGTATTGCGATCGGGTCAAATTTCCGATAAGTGGTTTTCGACGGATCTATACGTTTCAGAGCCTCCTTAGTCCATTTAGTACTAAAACACGGTTTAGTTTCTTCTATTTTTAAAGATAGTGAAATTCCCTACAAAACTATATAAAAATCGTTCATTTTGGACAAATATTAGCGAAGCTACAGCTATTCAATTTTCAATGTAAGATTACGGGTTCATATCCTGGTGTCAGAAAGGGGTGAATGAGAGAAAAAAGATGATTAAGTGAAAGTACGAAAATCTGTTGCCTCCATCGCACACTGCATCGCTTCACTATTTCCTTTTCTTTTAACAAAAATTATTGTTCGACAAAACTAAGCTAGGGCAAAAAGTTTTTATCAATAATAATAGAGAACATTAAATATTTTAAACTGATCTACCTTCATCCGGTTTACATTGCTTTAGTTTATCAAATAAATCGTACTCAAATCTTTTCTTTGATCGATTTTCAGGAAAATAAATCTAATTCATTTTTTTTGTTTCTACATGAGCATATATAAAGATATAAAAACTTTTCTGAAACAGGTAGGAAAGTCGTGTGAGTGAACACACCAGATTTTTTTTATTCATTCATGAGATTTACAAATGTATAAATTAAAAATACAACCAGTAAATGTGCACACGGTAATAATACAATCACATGAAAACGCTTGTTGAGAAACTACCCATTGGTAGCACTCTACAATTGATTTCTTAAATGTCTGGATATTTAAAAATCTAACGAAAGTTTATAGATATTAAATTCAAAAATAATAATTGCAATAATAATTCAAGACACTAATTAATAAATTTACCCGCTGCTGAAAAAAAGTTGGGAACCACTTTTCTGCATCATGGAACTATTTTTTTGCATTTGCCATTTCAACAAATTTTTAATTCGTCAAAGAACATCCTAAATATGATGAGTTTACAATGGCCACCGTAACAAGAGACTTTCGGCACGAATCACGATAAAACGCAACATTTTTGAGTTTAGAATTTTTTTTTAATTAGAAAACGTTTAAGACGTAGAGTCTTGTATAGTTCCAAAAGACACTATACAAAGTATTGATGGCCATGTAGAAATCTTTAAAACATCATTAATACCGTCTCAATCAATCGACTTTTGAAATGATCTGAGTTTTGAAAAACCAGATTTGTTTTGGATTATCTTGTTTTTATTTTACAAAATTGTTTATATATTTTATTTTTATTGACGTTTCGGCTCCTAACCCATCTTTAATGATATGGATAATTGAATTTTTTTTCACTGTAGATCTGTCTACAATCAATATATACAAAACCACTATTAATTCTAAACCTGTAAAAATGTCACATATTTCGTTCCTGCAATAACTGATTCAAATATTTTTCTTTATATTGAATTTTCTTATGTTTAATTTTTTTTTTTACTTTAAAAGAAAGATATTAATCATAATGTTTACAACTGTATTTAAAAATACATCTAGTAAATTTGAACAAATGGCTGTAATAACATGAAAACATTTGTTTGAGAAACTACCTACTGGTAGCGCCCTAATTATATGTCTACATTAGAAGATCATGGCTAAATCATCATGTCTTCTTTTCAGACACCTGGAAGGGTTATAAAAAAAATACATGAGCCGATTCCTACAATCAATGTTGTTTAATTAGTTGAAACCTCAAGTTAAAACTCTTTACAGTCATACCCTTGTCAACTTGTTAGTAATTTGTAGGTAAAAAAAAGTACAACCCTGTAATAAAAGGCAAGGAAGCAATCTTTTGATTAAATTGTGCGGTTGCGGCAGGCAGTAAGACATTGAAGAAGTGGATGAGCCACTTGGGTGCACCCAGCCGTCTTATCGAAAGCCTTCCATTCCGCTATCCAAGCAGTAATTGAATTGCGGGAGGAGGCATACACGCCAGACCATCGTCAGCTCACTGATTTAAAATCGATCTTACCGATTTCCTCCGCAGGATGGAACGGGAGAATTGCATTACCAACTCCAATTGCATTTTAATCCTCTTTAACATTTTTTTCTCTCTTTTCCGCGGAGGAAAATAAAGGCAAATTGAAATAGAGATTCACTAGCCGACGAGAACCGCAAAAAATGTTTAATATGAGTAGAAGTAATCTTCAATTCTACTAAACTTATTCGTTTTATTTTAATAAAATTTCTTTTAAATCTAGGCATAAAGATGTCCCGATGTTCCAGGTATTAGTGATATAGAGTTGAATCATTCAATTTTTAATTATATCATTACCAACTCCAATTACATTTTAATCCTATTTAACATTTTTTTTTCTCTTTTCTACGGAGGAAAATAGAGGCAAATCGAAAATAGATATTTACTAGCCAATGAGAACAGTAATAAATGTTTAATATGAGCATAGGTAATGTTCAATTCGATTAAACTTATTCATTTCCTTTTAGGGTAAACGTACTAGTAAGAGACTGTGTACAAGTAATATATGGTTTTCAACTCATTAACATGTAATAAGCTTTATAGATCCAAAAGAGAGTGCAGAGATTTGAAGCTACCACACATAGAAGGGGATGCCTGAACCTCAGGTGTTATCACGGCACAACATATACGATTGGTTGATTTTCAGTGGAGCAAGGCTGGGTGTTTGTTTCAGGCAGCTTTCCTTATCACTTTTCTTTAGTAGATAGGTTTGAATTATTTATCTGTAGTTTGCCTCTTCCTTTTTGGTCCTCCACTACCTATGGTAGGAAAGCGTTGTTTTTGTGCGGGATGTTGAGAAACGTACTCAGAATCAAAAATTTCCATTCGTTTTTCACGTTGTATACATCAATTATTTATATATCATAGCCTATTCTAGAAAATAGTGAAGTGATACCAAATCACCAGTTTGGCTTTCGCTGTTATCACTCTACTGTGCAACAGTACCATCGGATAGTAGATGCTCGGATCTCTGTGACTTTTGAGAAAAAGGAACATTGCTCTGCCGTCTTTCACGACATATAGAAAGCATTTGATAGTGTCTGGCACAAGGGCATATTATGGAAACTAAAACCGCACTTACCTTCCACTTATTTTTTAATTCTTCAATTCTACTTTCTTAATAGATTTTTCTGTACTTCTGTAGATTCTTCTGTTTCTTCCTTCTTTCCCCAACACAAAGGCGTGCCACAAGGTAGCGTCTTAAGCCCAATCCTCTATTCTATATACACTTCTGATAACCCTGAGCACCCTAATACGACCATTTATTGGTTCGCTGACGACACTGCTATTCTAACTTCACACAAAAATCCTACTATCGCATCAATTGCCCTATGAAAACATCTTCATGATCTTGAAAACTGGAAAATCAAAATAAATAGTACTAAATCCACCCACGTTAGTTTCTCTCTTAGGAAAGCCTCATGTCGACCCATAACGATTGCCAATAATCCAGTGCCTTCAAAGAACTATGTACGGTACCTTGGACTCTACTTAGACAAAAGACTTACTTGGAACATACATACGAAATTAGACAAGACAAGAACTTACTAGACGATAAAGCCAACTTTCAGCAAAACAAACACACATAAACAAAATACAAACAGCACAATCAAAAATTTTACGAAAAATTGTTAATCTTGGTACATTTCAAGTACTACAATACATAACGACTTAAATACCCCAACAGTAAAATCCTACATCGACGAAAAATACACTGCATTTCATTCTTCAACCCAAAATCACTCCAATCCTCTGGTTCGTTTTATCTCCTGCTCCCTGTTACCTGAACAGCGCAGATTAAGAAGAAAATGGCCAAGAGACCTACTAAATCAATAAATACCAAATCAAGCAAATACACCAAGACAATACAAACACAACAAATTTGCTAGATGCGCTGCCGCGCACGTGCAAATTGCATAAAATATAAATAAATAAATAAAATTATTTATATATATTTATAATTTATATTTCATTTTATTAATCTCGCCTTGTTGATGATGTTTTCACTTCTATCGTCTAAAGCACACACATAAGTTTTTTTTTTTTAATTTAACGACAAACAATATTTGAAGAATCCCTAAATAAAAAAATAATCAACTGAAAATTTGATATTTATTTTTCTATTTCATAAAATATAGTAGGTACAATTGAATACTCAAAGAGAATAAAAATGAAATAAATATTTATTAGCCCCTTTATTTACTTAGAAACCGTCATTACATAACATTAAAAGGTCAGTGATAATTTTATTTATTTAAAATACATTCATTTCAGACACTTTAAAATATTTGTCATACTGTTTTTTCTCGATGATGAGTTAATAAAATTAGAGCACCTGAGCAGAAATGTGGTATTAAATTAACCCACTTGAGGGACGGTAACGAAGCATACAGGAAACTCCCAGAGCAACTTCTATTGCATTTTCCTCCAGGCTGGAAACTTCATTAGGACGCGGCATACATCAACATGACACAGGCCAATGTAGAAGAGAAAACTCCACTGGAAAAATAGGTTATAGAGATTGATGGACTTTAAAAAGAATCCCTTATAATCTTCAACCGGGGATAGATAAAACAGGTTTTAGACAGCGTAAAATAGAATTTTAAGAGAGTTTTTAAATTGCTTTATCATTTTTTTTTTTTATTATTTTCAAGTACATGTACAGATATCTCATATACATGTATAGACATAGATATCCAAAAATATTAGCACTACAGGTAATTTAAAAAGAAATCGCATGGTTTAGGGACTTACTTAATCTGATAGAACTGCATGGATTGAATTTCAACTTAAATCGATCTAACTGTGATGATGTTAAACTATGGAGAGCTAATATATATTTATTAAGAACTCATATAATCAATATGTAATTAAAGTTCAGAATTCTAAAACTTTCACTTTTTATCCTCATTTAACTTCAGTAAATTATATTGATGACAAAAGCTCATTGAAGGGGATCAGATGGGTAATTAAAATTAGATCTGATGTTTGAACTTAAATTATAAACACTTCAAGCAAACAAATAATATTTGTAGCAAACGAATCAGAAGATTTCTTCCTGGCTGCTTGTCCGATACTCTCTAAATTTAGAATTAAATGGTTAAAATCTAGAAATTTATATCGGGATCAAGTAATAGATTTAATAAATGGAAACAATTGGATAGCATTGGTAAATTACTGCAAGTCTGCTTTCTCCTATAGACTAATGCTCACCAAAGAATTTAACAATTAATATATTGGAGAATTTTGGTACCACTCTTTTTGTAATTAAAATATTTATATAACTTTTACATTGTAAATATAATTGTTCTTATTTTCTTAGTAATTAGTTGTATATAAACAGATTGAAATATAATTTTGTTATAAAACCACAGACTTCTCTGACGGTCAACAGACCATGTAGCATGTCTCATTTCCGGTTTTAAATCCAAAAATATTATTTTGTATTATCTTGTAATTTATATTATGTAATTTTAATAATTAAAAAGACTTTTTCTTCTTCTTCTTAATGAATACTGCGATCATGAAAATTCAAATCCATATTTTTAACGGAAAAACACGTTTTTAGGACCAGATAAATAAAATGAAATTTACTAATTAAATAGAAAAAAAATCACAAAGCAATATACCTCGCGAAATTGTCGGCGTGTAAACAATCAATTAAAAATCTGCTATAACTAGCTATTTGAGAAGTTATTTAATTGTTTACTTGGAGTAACGAAAGATGTGTGATGCGCACGCTGTTCCAGGCTTTTTTTACAATGAGTTAAATATTATTAAATGAAAACAATCACTAAAAATGGGACAACTCCAATCCAATTTAACTAAATGACATTTACAAAAATAATTCTGTACTATCACGTATTGACAAAAATTCATCAATACAATTTTCTAAGAAAAAAGAAATACTAGAAGTTTTCTAATTTACATAATAGCTATAACGAGTCACATGCTGATTTAAATTATTTTTTTATTTTTGGATGTATGTGCATGGAATAAAATGAATTGGATATATGTGTAAACACAGTGCAGACTTTTCATTATGGTTGAGGATGGTTGAGGGAGGGGCGATGGACATATATGGATATAAATAAAAAAAGAAACCTGTACCATCAAGGTTTTTGGGTTCAGTACACAGGGCAGAATGTCCGAGCGAACTAATGTAAGAAGTTAATATGATAAAATAAAACCGAATTCGCGTCTCGGTTCCAAGGGGGGCTATTTACTCTGGCACTAATGCCCCGCTCTTACCTCCTGGTTTGAGTATTATAATAGATAAATAATATAAACTCCTCCTCTCACGATCATAGAGACCTCAAGTCGACGAAATGAGATGTGTATTCAATGACAGTACCACAATTAATGTAAGGCTGTGTGGATGCGAATCCTATGCCTTGCGTTATCTCGAAAATAATACGTTTTTGGGCTTAAAAACGCAGGATTCCTCCGGAACTATCCGGGTCTTGCTGTACGTATCAAAATCTTCAAGATCCAATTTGTCCCGTATCGATCTATAGACCAGTATTGAAGCTTAGTAAAATGTTTGTATCGACTTTATTTATTTTAGAAAGAAAAACAAAAGTGGAGAATACGATTCGCTAACCCCCTCCCTGAAATTCTGAATCCAACGGTACCCCATTCATGGTATTTGAGCATGACAGGAGCTTATATTTGGTACAAAACCGATTTCGAGCCTTACTGTAATAATGTTATTGTATATAGGTGTTGTTTTTATTCAGTTATTTTTAGGTTATTTTATTCTTATTTATTGTACGTATATTATTTTTCTGTATAATTTATTTTATTTACTGTACATAGAGTGTGAATGTGATCTGGGAACACTATTATAAATGTCCTTGAGACAGATTATAATATTTTTCAATAAATAAGCTTAAAAAAAAAAAAAAAAAACTGTAATAATATATGTGGAGATCAATCAAAAGCAATTGATAAAAATATTGATCAATTAGATTTTTTATGGATAGATAGAAAAAAAAAAAAAAAAAAAAAAAAAAAAAAAAAAAAAAAAAAAAAAAAACTAAAAGTTTCGGTCAATACACGTTACTTTTCCAGGAAAATTGATTCTAGGAACAAAAAGAACAAGAATATTTCAATTAGCAGGAAACTGCGTAAAAAAAAAAATGAAATATTCATTCAATGGGCGTTCTTTTACCCCAGAACCAATCAACCATAATTAAAAAGAAAAAAAAACTCCTAGATTAATTTACAGTCAAGAAAAAAACTAAATATTTATTTAATCAACAAAATAATCTCTTAAAAACTTAGAGATATACCATATATTCTTTAACAGTGAAATTTTCTATTTTATTCAAATAAGTCATTTAATGAAAATTCTTCTTGGGCAGAGAAATTTTGTTTTTGTAGTTGCTTGACTTATTATTGACATAAGGAACGTATAATACTGAGGATAGAGATGAAGTTAAATGAAATAAATAAAAAAAAAAAAATTGGTTAAGAACTGGCCCCGTACATCATAACTTAACAAATTAGGTATTAAAAGTACTTAACAAACCTCATAAGTAATAAATAATATCTGATCATGAAATTTTGAATGATCCTTTTTGCTTATAAATGTGTTGTTAATCAATTCTAATAAATTGATGTAATTACTATCTTCAAGGTGAAATTCGGAAGGTTTTATAATTGGGTACTATCATGAATTTTCATTTTTTATTCGTGGTTAAAGATAAGGTGACAACAAGAAAAACCAAAAAGGCTGGAATTTTTTTAATACATATTTGCTAAAGTAATTATCGTTAAAGCGGGGACTATTTTATATCTCATATAGGCTGTCTTGTAAGGTATAACATATAAATATCATATAAATATAAATAAGAAAGGATGTATAACACAAAGAAAATGAAATTGAATGTGGCAAATATTTGAATTTTTGAAAAATGTTGCCACATCAAAAAAGTAAGGTATTTACCATTGTACCAAAGGTACAATGGATGAAGCAGAATGGCACTGTGAAAATAGTTTATATAAAATGTGAAGATAAGGATTGCTCTGATGACGAGAAAATTGTCCCGAAACGTTAGAAAAAAGAAAAATAAGAACATATAAATACCTTTTAGCTTAGAAATAGTCTTCAAATTATTTTACCCCCGGACTACATTGAGATCTCCCTTAATTTCCGCAGACCATATTGTGGAACCTCCGGAAGTTTCGGGATGCGATGGCTTGTGATAAAAAAAAAAAAAGAAAGCTTGTTCCACAAATGGCAGTTCAGTTCTGTACCTTGGACGTAAAGAATACCATGTTCATTTTTGTATTTGTTCAGGAGAGCCTATTTTCCGTAAGTATGAACTATTAACATTTGTTTCTTAGTTACTCAATCTGTAGCCCTGAGGTAAAGGACGCCATGTCACATTTTTGTATTAGTTGAGGGGAGTGGGGAGGGAGGGGACAACTTTCCATAAATTAGAGCTAGTAAAAGTTATTTCATAGTCACAAAATTATTTTTTTTTAAAATGGACATGGTGTCTTTTTACCTCCGGGTGTAATGAAATGAGCTTTTTAAAAGAAATCACTAAAAGTTGACGTGACCTTGTTATCAAGTGATGAAATCAGATTCAGATTTTTTAAATAATTTTAAATATTCGACCAAGTTATTAATTAAAATTGAACCGGGTCGCCGGTTGGAGACCCTAGGCTTATAATAGTGTTGTTATCTTCGAAATTATATCTTTTCGTTTATTTCTCTCACACTTCCATATCTGAATAAAAATATCCAGATTAAAACGTATCTCGATAGCTTTTATAAATGCATGTAAATCAATTTAAACTGAGAAACACTTTTGACAATAAGTGTTTAGCAGCCTTAGGGCGAGGCAACCGAGGCAATAACACGTTGAGGAGCGTCCGTCGGGGACGCTGACCAATCTTCAGGGGCGCTCGTCATTTGTTAAAAATTGAAAAAAAAAATACAAAACGTAGTAAAATATTTAATTTTAACCTTTCAATAAAGCATCTGTATTAGAGATAGGTTGAATGAAATAAAATTGAAATATTACAAAATAAATTTAACTTTTTTTAGGAGGACAGTGACATCATTGCTCGGGGAGGAGGCGAATGTCTAATGTCGGCACTGTGTCACACCCCCAGTCCCCACCATACCTCCGAGACACACCGTTATTCAAATTATTATTAGGTAAATATGAACTTTTTTTTTGTTATTTAAAAAGTGCTATACCAGTCTTATATATGGTACGTATTTACTACTGCAGTTGGAATTTTCTCTATTTTCTTTTCACATTAGAATCCAATTAAATTGATATAATATAGCGGGAACGCACCAGCTATGAACAGGGGGTCCAGTGATGGACTGGTTGGACTTCAAATGTAAATAATAAGATTCCTTGTCGATTTAAAGGTTCCAGTTTTTTCTAGATTGATGAACAGTGCCCTATATCGACAACTGCATGAACAAAGTTCTAAAAAGAAAATTTTTAAATTCCTATCATTGTTGTTTCTAGAGTGCTTTTGAGATCAGTGCGCTTCATAACTTCCTACTAACAGTTTTGTTAAGAGTAAGTTGAACATTTATCTTATCTTATCTTTATCGTTACCTTTATAGTTAAATAAAGATTTTAGAATTTTTCTGAGATACGTCTATTACTGATACCAATCCCCTGTTCATTACTAGAACAATTGAATTTCGGTGTGTCCATACTTTCATAGCGATTTATAGTAAAGTCTGATGTGCTCCTTTATCATGTTATAAATATAACAAAAATATACTATCTGGAGCATCAACATTCCTAGGACTAATAATTGTCTGTGTCTGCTATAGGGAATACTGTACGAAAATTTCCTTAGCTATGTCCATCACAGGTACGCTTACCCTAAATGTAATTATTTTTTAATACTAAAATGAAATTGGCTTTTATTGTGACCTATCCGTTAGGTGATGCATCAGTAATAATTTTTTGTCTCGAAAAATTCTAGCAATAATAAAGATATAGCCTTTGCCAAAAGAGATAAGTCTCTATCTGGATTATGCTAACGCGGGGGATTTAAACTAATCTGTTAATCGGTTTTGCACAGCCATTGTTTGCCTTGGGACCGCTGGTGGGAGGGGGGGCGAGAGGATACAGGCTCCCGCTGACTAACAGGCTTTTGCGGCTACCCCTGATGACAGAAAATCTACATATTATCTGAAAATTAAATACGAAAAGGTTTGTGCGAACTTAAAATAAATAAATAAATTATAAATAAGAAAATATCGGGATCAGCTATGGTTGGTATCAATAAAATATAAAAGGTAAAATTTTTTTCAGAACTGTTAAATAAAAGTTCTAGCTTAAAAATTATTTTACTTTTTTAATGAATCCATAAATTCATAAAAAGGTATTTGTTAAACTTTAAGTTATTCCCTCTAAAATAAAAGTTATAAGTACAAACAATTATAAATTACAATCGAAGTTCATAATGATTACAATGATTAATAAATTCCAATAAAAATGTTAATAAATGCTCTCTGTGGAGCTCCGCGATAGACTGAAAAGACAGCTGCGTAAGATTTGTGATCGGGGCCCCAAGATACTCCCATGTTTCTTACCACTACGCTGAGTTAAAGTGGCTTTTCCCCTCCTTCCGAAGACAATATTTCCTAGGTACGTTCGTCTACCAAATCATCAACAACCATCGTCCTTCTTACGCCTACAATCTTCTCCAGTTCAAATTCTCAGTCCATTCCCTGTCCACAAGGTCTTCTAACCTTTACATGCCTTCTCACAGATCTGCTTCATTCCAAAATTCCTTTATTGTTCACTCTGTCAATTTCTGGAATTCCCTCCCTATCAAAATTCGACATTCCACATCCATATCCACATTCAAGAGCCTTTTATTCCAATTCCTATCCCAAAAACAATCAGATAGTTGCTAACTATTCGAGCTGATTTTAACAGAGAATTTGATATATTTTTATTTTTTAATTCTTTATTATTTTCTTAAGAGTGTATACTGGTCTATCAGGGCAAATAGCTTTAAGTGTCTCGTCATAGTATTGATTGATTTGTACATAGTTTCGTTTGTTTTGTACATAGAAATCTTTACCTTATATTTTCTTTACATTATTTCTTTTTTTCGATTGATTTTATTTTGGCCAGATGTAATCTTTTTATTTTGTTCTATTTTGTTATTCTTAAGGGACTGTGTCCCAGAATAAAGTTATTTTTCTATCTATCTATCTATCTAAATGGGAAATATTTCAATGTTAACTTTTCAGAATATTATATTATGCAAAATTCTATTTGTTAATCAGATTTGTTTTATTAGAAATGTAAAAGTATTAATGTTTTTTATTAACTTAATACATACTATCTTGTCCTATATCGTGAAAAACTTGTAAATATTAGCTAACTTAAAATGTATAGAAAAATTATTATAATGTATTAGGTAGCTATGTACATATGCTGATGATTATATTTTGTGTTAATAAAAACGTAAAAGCGTATTGCTTTCTTCATTAAAACCTATTCAAGTAAATGATTTATAAAAAGTTTTATTAATGAGGTTTGAAAATAAAATTTAAGAAAATAACTGTTTTGAAATAACATGTATCAATAAAAGTAAAAGTTAAACAAAAACTTTTATACATCTACATTTATAGGTAAAAGTTAAATTTTTATTTTTATATATTTTAAAATATATTTTATTTTTATATTTTTAAAATATGGACACTAAGCTTCCAATGCTCAAGGTACCAGGTTCGAATCCCGGCCATGGCAGAAAAATTAAATATTCTGTTTAATTGGCCGTGGTACGACCCTGGGTTAGGGAGACCCTCCTAGGGCACACCTAGCCTCTACAAAGTGGGTACCCTTAATTAAATAATTAATTAAGTTGGAAAAACTGTCGGTTGAGCGTGATCCTAGCCGTTCCCTTCTCTGCCGTTGGCTTTGAAACAGTACTTTCCCTAAATAGTACTGAACACAAAGACCCTTCATTGGTTGTAGTGCTACAGGTATTAATTATAAGAGTTAAATGTTTCATTCGACCCCTATAATCAGCTTTAAGTTTACATTTTTTTTTCCTTTTTCATTTTACCTTCTCTTTTCAGGTTGGAAGAAAAAACTATCATTCTCCCGACCTCTACTTTCAATTCTGCACTTACCCCCATAATACCATAAGTGAAATTATGGCAGATGAATGAATGTTGGGTTATTTTTAAAAAAAAATAATATATATATATTATTTTACTTTTAAAAAAATACTGCTATGTCTCTCCTTATTGCTTACTACTATAAACACAATTCATCATTTTGTAATATGCCTTTCTAAATTTGTTTTTTTTTAGATAAAAAAATTTAAATTTTGCCGCCTGAATTCATGTGCATTTATCAGAAGTTTAAAAGTTGAATACTCTTTTTTATATTTTTATGAAATTCGAATTTATTATAACTTATCAGTGAGCCTTTGTTTAAAAAAACAATTGCAAAATCTATTTATAATACATATACCTCATTAAATTTCAAATTGATTAAAAATTTACCTGAGGAACTATTAAAATCTATTCATTTCCTTCATGAGATGAGAAAAATATCCAAAAAGTAATCCTGAAAAAAAAAATGAAATGTCAAAAAATATAATATAAAACATAATAGGCTATAATCAAATTAATAATGAAATTGTTGATAATCTAAACAGAATAACCCAGAAATTTGTACTTATTTAATTTGAAATTAAACAGAAATTTGTAAAGAATAACTCCCCTGTTCCCTCTTAAATTCCTCTTTTTCTTCCTGATAATTTTGAAATGAAAATTACGAGTATACTAACAGAAATTAATGAAAATTTCTTAAAATTGTAATTAATTTTACTAAATTATGTACATTTTTAACAAATTCTGGCTTATTCAAAAAATGTCATAGGCTACTTAAGTTTGAACATTGAACATTTTGATTTTCATTAAGGACTATGCACAAAAATTCACCATTCTCTGCCAATTTGTTTCGTTTTTTGGAGAAAATATTCTATTGCCGGTTGGTTCGCAGCCGAAATTTTCTATTTTCATTTAACTATGAGAGTCAGTCAAGAAGAAACTGGTTTAAAAAGAAATGTTGACATTTTTCTTGGTCAAAAAAATAGTTCACAAAGTGCATTAATATTATCAATGTAATTATTTCAAAAAAGTTTAATCCTTATGCATTCCAGGTCATTACAAGTTTTTTTAAAAAGTTCCATTTTAATAGTTTCTGTGGAACTTTTTATGAAAAAAGATTTTTGGAAGAAGAAGTTTAACTTTTATTTGTCGAATTTATTAAAAGAAGTTCCGCTATATGAGAAATAAACAGTTATTGGGCTTAGATTAGAGTTATAATTTGTCTTAAATAAATTACAAATAATTCTAATTTGTTATTTGTTTGAGTAGTTATGAAAAAAAAGTCATTTTTAGATCAACTTTTTAGCGAATTCGAAAGAAATTTGAAATAAAAGTTTTTTTCTTTAATAAACGTTCTGTAAAACCGTTACTCGAAAAGTTGCAAGGCAACAATTTCTAGTTCCAAAAGAAGTGAAAAAAATCTAAAATAAAAATTACGATGATAGAAACAAATCATTAAAAATATCAGATTTTTTGTTTCCATCTCTAGCCTTGAAATAAAGTGATTAAAAAAATCAGAATTTATAAGATAAACATTTAGTTATTGGTAAAATAAATCTGACGAAAATAGAAAATTCGTCCTACTAAGTGTTACTCTTTTATATATATATATATATATATATATATATATATATATATATATATATATATATATATATTTACTATATTTATAGTTATACTTATTTTTATATTTATAGATATTATGTTTTATTTAATTATTTTTTATATTTCAGTTATTTATTTATTTTTTCGGTAAGATGAAATTTCAGGTACTATTTCGATAAGCAGGTAATGTTAAAGTATTCTAGTAACGTATAATCAATTATGGAAAGAAAATGGATC
Source organism: Nezara viridula (assembly GCA_928085145.1). Classification (NCBI taxonomy): domain Eukaryota; kingdom Metazoa; phylum Arthropoda; class Insecta; order Hemiptera; family Pentatomidae; genus Nezara; species Nezara viridula. The sequence goes on along the minus strand of OV725079.1, from coordinate 60,767,355 downwards.
ATTTAAAAAAGAAAAAGCTTATAATTTAGGTCTTAGAAGGGGTTTCAGTATAACTGAGACGAAACTAAGTTGATATGCCTGAGATCGGCCTTCATGGTTCATGCCCCTAACGGCTTTTCTTTTTTTTTTTTTACCTTCACGTTACAAACTCCTTTTATCATGGTGTATGCTCCCCTTAAACGCTTACCGCCTCCTCTCTTAACAATTAAATATACTTATAATGCTTTCATTTAAATATTTCATTAATGATTAAATCCTCAATGACAAGGTGGGTTGCGTTCTCATTCATATGACCCGAAGGCATGATTTGTCATTAATTTATCGATTCCATTATTACTAATAAATGATTTTTTTTGTATGTATTAAATAATTTCCTTTTAAATGATTCTTGCAGCATCGCGCCGGATATTTAACAAATACAGAAATATTTGTTAGAAGAATGAGGTAAATAATCTAGTTCGCAAGGTAATATCAGAACAAAGAGAACATCTTGAATAAATTATATCATCAATTCGTGTCATTAATAAATCGTAAGCTATAAAATAATTTAATGTTATTTAAGTAACATATGAAAACTGGACACTTTAATACCCTATTCTATTGGCTCAGTAAGAAAATCTTAATATTGATGTTCCTCTCTGAAATAAAATTTAAAAATATATTTCATCTTAAATTTTCTATTAGTATTTTTCAAATGTATACATTAATTTGAAAAGTTATTCACTTTCATTTCATTATTCACACCCTCTTACTAAAAAATTAATTTATAACATTTTCTTCCATACAAATGTATAGTCATATATTAAATAATTATGAATATCATTAAGTAATAAATAATAAAATTAAAAATATTCATCCATGTCATGTCATTAGTTTCTATATCCCCAGGCACGTTTGCTGATTGTCAACAAAAAATTTACTCTGAAGAGATAATAGGAAATGACATAGCAATGGGGTATCCACACATGTAACGTCCCGCTTTTGAAGGGAGAGGGGATTTGATTTCGTGTGACAGGCGTGACAAAAAAGTCGGTCATTACCAACTCCTGATGTGAGGCCTGTCTCATTTTAAGTTCATTTTTCATCAGATAAATAATGACGCCAAACATTAATCTAATCGCTTATACTTATAAAATTTAATAGGTAATCTGATCAATATATTTGTAGATTAAAAAAAGATTATTACGAACTTTGTTCATTGCGTTACCTAAATATAGGCCAGAATGAATATTTTGTGGAGTCATTGAATGTTCAAATATGTATTCGGAAATAGAAAAAAAAAAATGTTGAGTTATAGATTTTTTCGTTCATTAATTCCGGGAAATATTCATAACATACAAAATAATTTATTTATATGAGCTCATCTCTCTCTCTCTCTCTCTCTCTATATATATATATATATATATATATATATATATATATATATATATACAAAACAAAGATGGATTTTACTCACTGACTTATTAGACCATTCTATCTCAAAAATGACAATGACTACGAAGCTATTAATATGTAATAAGGCTGGTTTTAGATAAATTCGTAGCCTAAGTGGTAAAAAAAAAATTCAAAATCCTTTTCTTTTTTTTTTTTATATTTATTCAGTAATATTACAATCTGTCACAATTAAGGACATTTATAATAGTGTTCAGAGAGCACATTCACACTCTATTTACAATAAATAGTACAGAAACTAATAGTAATAAAAGTAAATGTATATAAACAAAAGAAGTAAACTAATCAAAATAACAACTGAAACACATGCATACTATAAAACAAAAAAAATAAATAAAGAATTAAAAACAAAAAAAAGTAACCTGATTATGTGACCAGTATTATATGACCAGTATTAACAAATTTGTAGTGTATTTTAATTTGTAATGTAAAGTTTTATTAACATGTCTTTTATGGGTGATAGTTTTCCTAGGATCCTTATCTGGATAAATTTAATCGTATTAGAAATATTTATTATCACAATAGAAATATTTGGGAGCGAATCCGAGGATAACCACTAGTTATTTTTAAAAATTCTATGACAGCCATTCCTTCCTTTGAAATAAATTTCAATCGATTATTTATTTTTACACTAATCCATTAGTTTGTTGTTTGATGTATGATCTTCCATTACTAAAATTTTATTTTTCATGTTACTTTTTTATGGTGTGGATGTGTTCTCTGATCACTATTATACTCGTCCCTAATTAAGACAGAATGTAATATTTCTCAATAAATAAAGTTAGAAATAAAATTTTACTTTCTTTTTATCATTCATTCAAAAGTTTTTCCATTCAAAAACAAGGCATTTTCTTATCCTGCTAGAACTAGAGAAAGAAGGGTGAGGTGAAGTGGTACTTGCTCCAAGTGACGAAACACAGAGAGCGGCAATTATTCGAGCGAAATTTTATTTTTAGGTCAGTTTAAGTATTGGCCTTCACCCAGTCAATAAAATGAGTAAAATTTATATGATATTTATTAAGAAACGTATTACCTAAAAATTTGTTTTTTTAAATTCTTATATTGTTGATTATGTTTAATAATTTAATGAAGATAATTGGGCAAATGAAGCATTTCCTCCTCTCTGGAAAAATTCAAATTCTATTGCTTTCTTGCAAGCATGAAACCATAAACATTTTCTGATAACGGAGTTTTCACTGCTGGTAGGTATGATCTGTTTAAGGAAAAAGTTGGACCGACATGGTTAAATCATCTGACAATTTCTGTTTTATTAAGGATTCCATTAAACGCCTATGATATTACCGAGAAGCACTGGCTGATCTACGAGAGGATTTCGGGTTGTACCTCTCCTCCTCTCCCCCAAACTGGAAAGAATTTTTTTTCCTTGGCCCAAATTTTTCACTGTGAGTGTTTTAAGCTAAATACTTAAAAAATGACCTATTTTGTAAATTACAATGCGTATACAGCTACTAAATATTACCATGTCCAGGGATGCGCAAAGCGGGTTTCATGGCGCAAGTTACGCCATCAAAAGTAAAGAGGGGGCATGTTTTGATTTGATTTTTAAGTTTTATGAGGGACACATTTCGAACGATTTTCAAATTTTCAAACCAGGGGGAAAACATGGGTCAAACCATAGCAAGTACAATTGTAGATGATCTACTATTTTTCTGGTTTTACTTTTGCTTGAACTGTTTTTGAAGAGATGAAAAAGAAGAAGACAGTAATCAAATTTCTGCGTCATCAACCTTGGAAGGGGAATAATAATAGCATAATAAGTGGTAATATCTACTATATTTTAAAAAAATATTATATATAATCTAATAGATATATATTAATTATATAAGTGAGGAAGGAAAAGATTTTCTTGGAGGGGCATGCAACAGCGGCCTTTGGGGGAGGATGGCAGAGAAGTTTTTTAAAAAAATTATCACTAAAAGTTTATTTATTATATTGCTCGAATATATACTTTTTTTTTAATTGGCTACAGGAATCAGTTAATTTCGTATATGTAGTTTCTTTATTTTTCTTCAAAAGTAAATATATATAAAAGCTTTCGGATTAAGGCCCACAAAATTAAATCCTAGATTTACCAATCCCGAGAAGAAAAAACAAATCTTACTATTTCAACGTACATATACCAACAAATTTCTAACATATTTTTCGATAAAATAATAGGAAGATCAAGATAACTTAAATGAATGTTGTGTCATTAAGGGAGGGAGTACAAACAAATACAGACATTAGTGTGTTTGAACAACTCAAGAAACAATACACAATCAAAACGCTAATGCTCAGTTGAAGTATAATGCTGATGACGGTATACTATAACATAGTTCGGAGCGCTATTACCTTCACATTATAAGAAAAAGAAAAAAAAAATGTATGGACCACACCCAGAGACGTTCGTTCTTAGCCCGTAGGTGCGCAGTAGAGCGTTACCTCCAGCCCTTTGTACTCGATCACAGCTTTTATAAAGAACTTACTCACAGTCGGTCAGGCAGAGGATTTTCACAGAAATTCAATAAAGTACTCGGAATGCTTAGTAGTGCTTTAGGGCAGAAGACACATGAGCCCAATCCAGAGAAATAATATAAAACTGACTTTCATAAATAAACCATTATGATAGAATATACATAAAATTAAAGAGAAATAAACTGTTTTTATAGTGATATATAAGAATTTGTCTCAATTAAGGAAAATAGAAATAGCAATCCTTATCATATTTACTGAAAATATAAATACATTAAATAATATATGTATTAGAAGTCAGTAATAGATGTATAAACAGCGACAATTTCGGTGGTATGTATAAATATATAAGAAAGAAATTTGAGCACAGAAATTGAGGAGCATCAGAGTCTACGATAATTATAAGAACCGAAATTAAATAGAAAATTAAGACAGGATTAAATAGGTTTAGTTGCCTACTGGAATTTAAAAATCAGAATTTAACAACTAAATCAAAATATATACACTTACTTACTAAATCCTATTTGGACGCATCAAAGTTATTTGGAACAACTAAAAAGACTAATATTAACAAACTTCAAATCTTTCAAGCAAAAACACCTTGGTACGTTAGCAACATAACCTTACACTCTGAACTTCATATACCAAATGTTACCGTACACATTGGAACCTATTACAAAAGATTCTATGACAACTTACGCCATCCTGACATAGTCATAAATGGCATGGCTACAACATACATGCTACGTAACGACCGTGAATAGTTGAAAAGGAACTGGATTAGAGATCTCCTCGCCTAACAATTAATGTAGATACCACGACAGCAGGAGGTGCCACTGGGTACTCCTCCCCCTCATGCCTAACACGCCATTATATTCTGTAAGGAGCATCTAATTCACTGATTGTGATTACTGTATTAGACAGATTTGAACAAGCAATTATAAGTTAAAAAATATATTATCCTTCGAAATGGTTTTCACGGGCACGAATTTTGGTCACTTAGATTGATAGAAGAGCATGGGTAAGATTTTTGAAAATAAAGTATTGTGTAAAATTTTTGGATCGAAGAAACATCCGGAAGAAACAACAAGACTTTATATGACTACTCACATTCGAAAAATTGCACCTAGTAGATATAATTGAGACGATATTATTGCAGCAAATAAATCACGCGTGTAAAGTTGTTGGGATCAGTAATGAACGAATCTCTTCTATAATGTTACCACAATCTGCGCTGTGCCGTTTGGTAAGCGTCCGAGGGCTAGAACGAAGCGAAGATGGGAAGATTGACTTAAAACTGATTTTGCGAGATTGGGTTTGATGGGTAGTCGGTAGATGGAAGTTTGTAGATAGAGGTTTTTTCTATCGTTATCGAACCTTCTTACGGTATAACCAAAATTGCTCCTGCACTTATGAGGGTAACTAAGAACCGCAGGAGATCTCAGCGTTTCTCACTCAATGCTTAACGAGAAAGACAGGACACTATATCAGCAAACGTTTAGGAGTGATGAACTCGGCCATTGCCAGAAATCCAGAATACGTACATATTAATGACTTGGGATCAATGCAGTTCTAACATAATTTTAGGGACTATTATGGTGATAATTAAAGTTCAGATGAGTTCAGAGATTATAAGGGGGTTTGATTTGATCAAAGTTTTGGAGGAAGGCATATTTTGGCGGGTTTATGAATTTTTATACTATGGGTTTCATACAAAGGGACAAACGGAAAACATGGGAAGTGTAATTGTATATGATCTACGATTTTTATAATAATACTTTCGCTTGCTCTTTTATTAAAAAAAGGTGAGCTATAAAATATCTTGGGAGTGGGGCGGATAGGTTCTTGCGCCATCGACCTTGCGAAGGAGGGTCAGATTCAGAAAATTCACACAGTTTAAGATATAAAACTAATTTTAAATTTAAGTCATAATGTGAGGTATTTAAAAAAAAAAATAGGATGTAACATTCACCATTGTAATTTCTGATGAATGCATCTTTTTAAAACTACAATTTCAGCTGTTTTATTGAAGTACATCAGTTCCACCCAATCCATCATTATTTTACGAATAAAAGGAGTGGTTTCAGGAAATCCTGATTTTGTTTTATTTTGTTACAGGGATTATATCCTTATATTTATTTTATTTTTTTAGAGAGCAGATTTATGGATAAAACCGGAGTAACTGGACAACGTCTCATTATAAAATAATTGCTTGTCTGAAATTCAAAGGGCAAGAAGGGTAGACAAAGGACCCTTCAATTTTATATCATCGCAGTATAACAAACAGAGCACGAATATTTTAAAGTAGAGAAACCAGATGGATTTTCTTCTTTTAATTTAATAATCATTGAGAAAAAAAAATGAAATATTGAAAAAAATAATAAGAATAATTATCTATATGTTTTCTAAACAAAACATTTATTATATAATACAACAAATTTACATAGACGTCATTTAGTAAAGTGTGCATGTTTTTAATCAAACAATCCCTTGAAAGAAACAGCACTGAATTCAAAAGTCTGTCCGACCAGATAAAAAGACTACAACAATGCAAATGGATAGTTTAAGAAATAAAAAATATTTTTTTACCGGAATTACTGTAATTAAAGAAATATTCATAATATTTCTTTATCATACCTTTTACATCAAGAAATATAAAGTTTGCTGTAAGATTGCATTCTAAGTTATCAACATTTTGTTTTTTTTATACAAACATTAGCTGATAAAAGAACTATGAAGACAACGGTAATGTAATAATATATTTCATTTTTCCGCTTCACTTTTTTTTTTTTTTTTTTCAAACCTGTAATGCAAGTGAATTAACTCGTACTCCACCCACAACAACCCTGACCTTTTTGTAATAAGGCTTGTAAGAAAGAAAACAATGTACAATGGTACAATATACATGACCAACCTCACAAATGTTGTAATAGAAAATGTTATAGTTTCTAACAAAAAGACATACATTTTACCTGTATGCTATTATTGCTTGTAGATGAATTTCTGTTATATATATTAGATAAATTATATATGTATTTGATTTTCACTACAAAATTTTGTGAAGACTTAGATTAGAAATTTTCCAACAGCTAACAAATCTGTGAAGCTAATCATCGTTATATTCGTGGGTTCGATCTTGTTTATTTGAAAGAAAAAGTAGGATGATTCCTACTACGAACGTTATATAAAAATTCCTCAATAATATACAACCTTCTCAATTCTCCTTCTCTATAATGTACAACTTTCTCAATAATATACAACCTTCTCAATAATGTACAACTTTCTCAATAATATACAACCTTCTCAATAATGTACAACTTTCTCAATAATATACAACCTTCTCAATAATGTACAACTTTCTCAATAATATACAACCTTCCTCAATAACATACAACAGTAAACCATCAAGTATTCAACGAAATAAATATTTTTAAATATTGGAAAATAGTGAAAATTAATTAAATTAACATCAAAAGTATTCCTGCAATTGTATGTAATGGATGAAATGCTATCTATCGTCTTAGGTCAAAAATCGTAAATACAATTTTCTAATTTTGATTTTACTTGCGTATTCGCATTATTCTGGACACATTAAAAGATTAGATGTATATACAAGTGAATACATATATTCGCAAGAAGTAATAAAAAGCGATCGTTAGCTGTTTTTTGCCCTTCTATTAAACTTTGAAAAAAAATCAATTTTTAATGAACAATTTTATCCGATCCGGACGACGTGGTCACATGGCAGGTGTTAAAATATAAAAATATGTCTTAATTAAAGTATTTTTTTTCGGTGATAATTTTCTCAAAGTGGATTTATTTAATCAATCTTGTTAATGCACATTAACTAAACAATATCAATTTACAAACGAATCTAATCAAAGAACTTGGAAAAATAAACATTATTATATATTTGATTACTTTTCGAAAATGTTCTATATTACTGTTGTTCTATATAACACTGGTGAGTCCAACAGTTCGTTATTAAGTGTCGTCGGTCTACAAACGGAAAATAGACGACAAAGGGGATTAGAAAAGGCTTTAACAAAGGATGTGCGTGGGAGGAAAATGAAAAAAACGAAATCGATGTGGTGTGACTGACAGATCGGATGGTTACACGTACATTAGTTGAAAGAGAGATCTATGGTTCTCAACAAAGAATTTAGAAAGTAGAAAAAAGTGAGGGATACTCCCGCAAAAAAAAAAAAAATTATTTGAAGATTCTTGTATAAAAGTAATAGAAAAATAATAAGGTAAAGAAAAAATGTAAACAAGAGGGTTCAGAATACCTTCTTCTGATCTGCAACACGCCGATAACGTAGGTAAGTAAATAACAATAGGATTCATAAAAAATACATTAATATCATAGTAATGTAACAGTTATAAATCACGTGATTGTCATATTGCAATATATAGATACGAGACCAACGAAACTTAAATAATTTTATTATCAACTATAACATGCATATCATATGTCTATACCATAGGTGGGAGGCCTGCGGCCTCTAAGCGTGATCGAGAGCCCCGCCTCCATCTATGATCTATATCATAGGTGAGGAACTGCGGCTCGGGGGCTGCTTGTGGCCTCTGTGACGTAATTGCGGCCTCCAAACGTTTTTCTGCGATATTTATTAATTTAGTGTTAGAATTAATTAATATGTACTTTGTTAAGTTACGAAAATTTGAAAACTAATAGAATTACGTTGAATGTATGTATGTAGATGTGTGTATTTAGTGATAAATAAAAATAGCATGGTAAAGTATAAATAATTATTACCTCCATTAGCACTGCCTAACCTTACTGCGACCTCAAATGATAAAAAGGTTCACCATCTATGATTTACACCGTATATGACGTATTTTGAGTACTATAATTTATTACAATTTCTAGTAAAATATTCCTAAAGTCTTAAAAAAAATTATATTCGGAATGTACAACTCTTCGTTTTTAACTCTTGCTTTAGCTAATTACGAAGGAGTTTTCACAATCTTAATCTTTTCAAGGGTTTTTAAATCTATTGCGGGGAAGAGAGAGGAAACAAAAGATTCCCACAAAGGATAACAATGGGAAAAATTTTTATTTCTATTATCAAAGAACAACGAAAGTTGAACCTGGTAGCAATTAAGAGTCAGGTGAGTCAGAGCCATTTTGTTAATTGTCGGACAAGGCCTTCTTTAATTGGCCCAACTTCTATTTCTCTTCGCGGTGGTAACTTTTAAGTAGTTAGGTCCTTCAACGGATCTGACAATATCCGATTCATGGCATTACCTTCCAAAACTTATAGCATTAGAGCCTTGTTAAAACTTTTAATTAATTATTTTGAAACAATAACAATTCTCAAAGTAACAAACACTCAAATTATTTTATATGTAGTTCAATTTTCTCACCTGTCACCAGGCCGAGGGGGTTAACGCGTGTGCGAAACATGCGTTTCCCGGCAATCAACCACATGATAAATCGAAGTAAAATAAATAATAAGTTCGCGTCCCGGTCGGGATGTGAGGAGAGAGAGGGGATTTTTAACTCTGCCATTAATTTCCACCCTCTCCTCTTGACCAGGAAAGTCCACGTATAGCCTAAAAAAGGCAAGGTAGGGGTGAATAAAAAAAAAAGCCTTTTTTTAGTAAGTTGACTGCTTGGTAGTCAGAGGAGAGGGGTCCAGACAATAATCACACACTATGTTGGTGTAACGTTTGCTTATATTATAACCTACGTTGAACTTTATTTAGGTTGAAGTCTTAAGGTTGAAAAATTTAGTCGGAAACATATTAGTCAGTTTTGCCAATACACAGGAATCGAACAATTAAATCATATGAATAAAAATAATTCTAATTATTTTATTTGAAAAAGTCACAAATCAAGTACTAGATAATAATTAACGTAGAATAATCAGTTATTAAAAACATTTTCTCATTATCTTTTACAAGATATTTAACAAACTATTTAGGCTACAAATATACGTCCTTTGTTGTTTTTTTTTTTTCTATGATAAATAATTACAAAAAAATGTTAAAACATTCACACTTTATGTACAATAAATAAAAATAAATTATACAGAAAAATAATATACAGACAATAAATAAGAATAAAATAACCTAAAAAATAAATAAAAAATAACACATATATGTATGTGTTATTTTTTATTTATAGGTATATAGGTATGCCTATATACACTATTTAATTACAAACATTTTAAAAAAATATGCATTTGAAATATGTATTGTTGTAAAAAATCGTGTAAAAATGTAAAGTAAAAAATAAATTAATTATTTAGAATTTGACTTCTATTTTTCCCAATCTCTTACTGTTAAGGGAAATGTTACTTATTTTATATAACTTTTTCTTATCCACCTTGATCTTCAACTATAATGATCGGTATCAACCAATAATCGATCTTTTAAAATTATTTCTAATATTTAGATTCAGGAAGCTTCCTCAGCTTCCGGTGGCTCTAAACCTCCTTTCGGTTTTTGGACAGGGCTCTTCCGGCCACTGTCCTAAACAATGCACAGCTGTTACTTTCTAGAAGCCCTCATTATCTCTATTGCAAGAGGTAACAGAATCAGCATATTTTATAATTTATTTTTTTTTTTAAAACTGCTACTGCTATCCAAAAATGGAGGTTTGTGGAAAGTTCCTAAGCCCTTAATTGAGCTTATCGAGTGCATCAGACCTGTCTTCACTGTGCAAAACGATATCATTGTTGTTCTCTGCACTGACTTTAGAAACTTGCCCTTTATAGTCATTGCACATGGACAGGACATATGCAAGTAAAATTACGTTACTTACTTAACTCGTAAGTCCTATTGTTTTATTTTCATTTTTTTTCATATCTTTTTTGGTTATCAGCGTTCTTACTAGTAAGTTCAGAAGTTTTTTTTTTCATTATTGCAGAGTTTAAGAATATTTTTATCATAATATAATTAAAAATACAGCGTTCTTTAAGCTTGTAATAAAAATATTCATATAATAAAAATTATGTCATGGATTCGAAAAATTCAAAGAATCATTGGAAATATTGCAGTTTTTTGTTTAATCTTAAAATAATAGTAATATGCTTTATTTATTCTGAGACGGCCAGCATAGTCAGGAGATTTTTAAATATTTCATAAAGAGAGCCCAACCCTTGATTCATTGAGTCCGCGTAGGTGAATATTCCCAATAATGATTGAGGAAGTGCGAAATTCAGAAAATAATAATCATTTGTTTTATTTATTCTGGGACATGCCCCTTTAGAATACAAAATAGTACAATTGTGGGCTTTAGATACTCAGATTTTTATAAAAATAAAATATAATAAACAAACAGAAATTAAGAATTATGTAAGACAATTTCTATAATTGATTAATTAAGAATAAAAATGATTCTTAAAAAAAACTTATAATTTATATACATATTTACAGAAAACAATCGTTTGGGAAATGGGTAGATAGGAAGTGATCGAATAGGCGGGATTCAATGGTAGGTAGGCTATTTCAATTACAGTTGTAGGAGGGAATGGAATTCCATAGGGATGAGGATCGGATAATGAAAGATCTGTCGAATGCGGCGAATTGGTAGACCATGGTATAAAGATCTGAAGACCTAGAGGAGGTATTACGGAAATGGACAGAGGATTTGAATTGAATGAGCTCGGAAATACATTCAATCCAAATAATGAATAAAAATCATGTTCAAAATCATTTATAGATTACATTATCTATTGACTGAAAACTATAAATCGATTCCTATTTTTTTTAATTCTATTCAATTTTAATTTTGATATGTGTTTCGATGAGGGAGTGGTGAGATGATGTTTAATCGTAATTAATTATATGGCATATGATATAAATATAAAATTAATTAAATCGTTCAGTACTTTGATGAAGATTGTATCTGAATGTCTGAATTATATCTATAAGTATAACCTCTATGTAGTAGTATCCGACATTGTATTCATAGTGTAAGAGCAAGTTTCTAAACTCAACGCTGATCCATTGATGGAATTCCGACACTCATTAATGGTGTCAACACAAAGTTTAAGAACTGTTACATCGATAAGTTTAGAAACGGTCTGATGGATTACCGATGCTCGTCAATGAATTATTTATATTTTAAATCTCTCAAAAGAACCTTAAAGACGGAATTAAAAAATTATCTAATCCTCAAGTAAAATCTGCGAGATTGAACAAATTAAACACATATTTATACAAAACTAGAATTCTACTGTTATTATGTTATCACTATATTACAATGTTGCCAGGAGCTGAATGGCCTAATAGCCAACGGCAGAGGCGTTTAATAAAAAAAACTATATTACAATGTTTCTACTGAAATTTAAAAATTAAAACTTACAAAAACCTATCTGTTACAAACAAGCAGATCAAGTCACCTGAAGTTAAACATTGCCAAGGTCTCAGGTATTGATTAAATGACATTACACATCAACCTACAACTACTATTAATTTACATACATTTCAGGTTCTCGTATACATAATATATTATGTAGTGTAATAATTTGTATTACATATTTTTTTACTATACGTTTGTTATTTACCATCATAGAGTTATCACTATTTTAATTATTTGATCGTATGCATATGTTTATTAATTAGCAAACGTTTATTAATTAACATAAACAAAATCTAATCATTTTCTGGGGGGAATATTAAATTATTAATAATTTATTTTATTTACCACTTAATAAATATCTTATGAATACCCAACATTAAAACCTCCCCCTTCCAAAGAGGTCATAACAGTCAAATATTAATTAAAATAATGCAAAAGATATAGACTTATTCATAAGTATCAGGACACGAATTAGGACAACTTACAAGACTTTTCCCTGGACCACGAAAATTCAAAACGATGATTTAAACAAATAAAGAAACAAGTTTTTATGTAATGATACGTAAAAAAATAACATAAAACTATAGCAATCATTGTCACAAAACATATAAATATATATTTTTTAAACTATTTACTTCTATACATCACTGATTATTTCTAGTGCATTCTATGTATGTTTTTTAATTAATATTATACTGCGAAATACATTTACTGAAAAACATCCATAACAACTCTGCACATCCATTTCGAAGACAAATTACTCGAATACCTGAACTGATTTATACATGAAATAGCTGTGGTTGAGAGGATGAGAAATAGAGATGAGATTGAAAACGAAATTGATAAGCCCCCTCTTCATGAATATACTTGAAAATATCTTCTAAGCCCCCGAAGAAGTGATGATCCTTCCATTTTCAATTCTGGAAGCCATTAGATTCGTTGAACATCGATCAATTTATTTCAACAAGTAACTATAAATATTGAGTAAATAGTCTATATAATAGTTATATAATGGAAAGATAAATGACGCAGTACACACTGTAACATTAGACGAAATTATCAAAATGTGATCTCTTTTAAAAATTATCACTAGAATAAAAAAACTGATCATTATCTGTTATTGACATTGCTGCAATGCTTCTTAAAGTTTCCCTCAAGGCACGAAATTACGTATATTGCTGACTCAACGTTTCATCTTGCCTGATGACCTCTGATGTTGGTTAACGAACCGAACTTTCGTTTGTATTCCATCCAGAGACCAGTCCTTCTCTGATGACTCAATTCTTTTTGTTTGTATAACATTCTTCTCGAATGATCCAGCCATTTATAAACAACAACCATCATCGTTTTGCTTCGTTGCAGACTTTTTACGAGCGTTTGCTATCCTGCATTCATTCCTTATTCTTCAGATGTGGTCATCCTTAGCTGGTTGGCGATTTTACGATCATTATCTTCGTTCTTTATCTTTCAGGATTTGAAACTTTTCGTTCCAGGTTTTTTGGCAGAAGATTTTATCGACTCAGATTATCAAGCTTTTTCAAATGAAAACACGGAGAGGATAAGTTGGTGGAAACAAAGGCGCCTAATATTCCGATCAGGTTTTCCTGCGTAATTTCCGTTACTGGCGATGTTCCTGAACTTGTCGGATACCCCTTTGTCCATTGTTCCTTCGAAGGAGGGAAAGATATCACGTTTCAGTAGTCAGATGGGTAGGCGTTTCCTAATTCGTGCCTGATTACAAACTCTGCATTTCGTTGGTCCCGAACTTCTCATCACAGGTATTAACCTAAAACGTTTTAGGACAACGTTACCATTTCCTAGGCTCAAGAAGAAATAGCAGATTAACGATGTCTGTTCACACACCGCCTCTCAATTCATGAAATTTCAAATAAAATAAATTGAGAAGTCTGTCAGTAATTAGTGTTGCCCAAAATCGGTCTTGGTCTTGTACTTTACAAGACAAAGACCAAAGCCGCCTAACTGTTGCAAGACCAAGACCAGGATTGGTAAAAAAATCGATTTTTGAAATTAAAATTAAGGCAAAATAGTTACTAGTACTTGACAATCTTAGTTGCAACATGTTAATAATTGAAAGAACCAATAAACTTTTGCATTTAACTCATCTAATTTTTCATTAGGGCTTAGTTAGGTTTCTCCTATCTAAAAAAATACGGTGATATCTCTATAGTAATAAGCTAATAAGTAACTGCAAGCCTGATGCGAGACCCTTGCGCAAGACCAAAACCATGACCAAGACTGAGTTTTACAGACAAAGACTCACCTCGGTCTCGGATTTGGGCAACACTACCTGTAACGCTTCCTCACAATTTCTAGAAGACATATAAGAAAATACGCCTAACATATATGTATATTCCTATATATAATATATAATATGTATATATTATATCTAATATATATACATAGTATATATATATATATATATATATATATAAGATAAAGACCGGAGACTGGCGGTCTCAGCCTTAATACTATCTGGTAATGTAAATAAACAGGCTAAGTGTATATAAGGAGGCTTATGGAACGAATAAAGCAGTGTTATTTCAGAAGTCGTGTATGTTACATCTTTTCCCTTTTCCTTCTTTTTTTTTGTTTTCTAAGTCCGACGACGCTTAACTGGTGCCGAAACCCGGGACAACGTCAGGGAAGTAATTTTTTTTTAAGTAGATATTTTTTTTTGTTGGTGTTTAAGGAAAAGGTGAAATGCCGACAGAAGGATTGATTAGACCGGGAGTACTAAGCGTACCGGAAATTCCTCAACCTCAGGATATTCCACAGATCAATCAGGTACCCCAGATCGCGCCTCAGGTACCTCAGATACCTCAAGTCCCTCAGGTAGCACAGATCCCTCAGATCCAGGAGATCCCTCCATTACCAAGGGACACGTTGGCAGAAGCACACGCCAATGCCTTGGAATGGATGAAAATAAGAGCAACAACCACGCAGGACTTACGGAGGGCCATTGCGGACCTGGAACGATTCGGAGGCGAGGTAGGCGAGCTCAACCATTTCTTGAAAGGCGGAGATCGTCTTATGTCAAGAATCGAGGTGAAGGTGGCGGAGGACCTGGTGAACCTAGGGGACGCTGAAGAACTAAAAGCAGCTCTTGTGTGCCGAGTAAGGAGGAACGTCCTGAACCAGATCCAAGCGGACGAGGAGACTCCGTGGCCGGTGATTAAGGAGCGGCTGAAGAAGGCTTTTGGAGGAGGTAGGTGGACACCGGAAGAGGACATATTCCAAATGTTTAGGGAGCGGCGGGCCCAACGACAGTCAAGGGGGCAATATGCGGGAGTACTCGTGGCGAAGTACAATCGCATAACCGAGAAGATGCGGGAAACAATGAGCGTGGGAGAGGTCGAAGCCAGGATGGAGTTTCTGTCGACAATATTGAAAGTCCAGCTGGCTAAAGAAACGGGGAAGAGGGACGGACTGCCCAGAGAGCGATCGTTCCTCGAATGCGCCCAGGAGATGATCGACCTAAGTGCCAAAGATGGAAGGAGATCCTAAGCCAATACAACATAGAGGTGGTGTATAAGCCGGGAAAGGAAAACGTGGTGGCAGACTGGCTCTCGAGGGCCATCATGATCAACGCGGTTGAAGAGGACAGGGGAGGACCATCGCAGGACGTGCGCCAATTCTTGAGGGAATGGACTCCCGATGGCGAAGGGGCAAATGACACCGCAGGGATTGAGGACAGGGGAGATTCCCCAGAAGAGGAGAGCTCAGCGGAGGAAAGGGCAGCGGAGATGGAAGAAATAGAGGAGATCGTGAACGACAAACACCGTCAGGTGATTTGGAAGACACGAACAACCGGAATCATGAAGATCGATTTCAGAAGGTACGGGAGAAGTAGGATCCGCGTCATTTGGTCGCAGCCCGGGGTCAGCGAAGAACAAATCTGTACGGCACTGAGGGATGCCTCGGAATCGGGTAAAACGCACTACCTATACGTAGGAAACAATACGGTATGGGATAAGATCAAGCGAATGTGGAGGTCCGAGCGAATAGGCGTGGACAGGACATTCATCCGGTGTAAGTATGCTGTGGAGACGGTACAGGACGAAGAGCAGCAGCAAGCAATCACAGTAGCATATCACCAGGGGAAAACCAATCACCGAGGCGTTAATGAGACGCTGCAGGCATTGCGTCGGAAGTATTTCTGGTGGGGCATGAAGAGGTCCATCCAGGAAGTCATTGGGAAATGCGAGATATGCATGCGCACAAAATACGATCGACACCCCCCCAGAGGAGTTCAGGAGGAGACACCTACAGGGAATATGCCGCTACAGGACCTTCAGATTGACACGTTTACCTGGAAAGGGTTTAAGTGGGTCACGGTAATCGACATATTCAGCAAGGTGGCGATGGCATACCAAGTGATGGAGAAGTCAGCCAATGCAGTTGCGGAAGCCCTACAAACCTGGGTGCAGTTCTATGGGGTCCCCGAGAGGATTACTTCGGACGGTGGTAGGGAGTTCGACAATGCCGCGATTAGGGAGGAGGTGAAGCGATTGGAAATTGCGTGGCATTATAACACCCCAGGACATCCTAAAGGTAGAGGCGGTATTGAACGGCTGCACAGTACGTTAAGCGACCACGTCCGTGTATATCAGGGTGAAAAAGGGTTGGAGCCGGATGTAGCAATGAGGAAAGCGGTAACAGCCTATAACCACTCGATCCACTCCGTAACGGGGTTTTCACCCATGGAAGTTCTATTCGGGATGCGCAGGCCAAGGCGGGATTATGGGGAAACTACGCTTACCGAACCGTTAGTGGATCAAATTCTCAGCAATAGGGTAGAGGTAGAGAAAACATGGGGAAAGATAACGGCGAGAATTAAGCGGGAAAAGCAGAAGCGGGTGGAACGGCAGAATGTACAAGTTCGCGACCAAATGGGGGAACTAAAAATAGGAACAATAGTTTACCGGAAATTGGGAACCAACAGAGGGAAACAATTGCTACGGTACGAGGGTCCATTCAGAGTGGTTGTTATTAGGGAGCATAACCTGGTAACTATTGAGAGCGTGAATGAGCCCAGAAAGAGGAGAACCGTTCATATCGAACAATTAAAGCTCCCAATGATAAAGTCGGGACATAGACCTATGGATTCGTAGTACCCTCACCGCTGTAGATAAAACAGAGGAATATGTTTTTTTTTGTGGCTGTCAAAACAAAACAAGTTGTAAAAGATTTTTTTTTTGTTTTTTTTTGTTGTATTATTTCATGTATAGAGGAAATTGTGTTTTTTTTTTGTTGTTGTTAGGAGTTCTCAAGTGGTAGGAGTTCTAAAGTGCTGTGTTTAGTTTCAGTGTTTTTAATTATTTCTTCTGTATTTAATATTTTTCCAGTTGAGTGGAACTATTTTATTTTCTTTTAAGGATGTACTGTAAAACCAATTGTAAAGTGTTAAGGCTGGTCACCGTGGGCTCCGATCTAGCAATATTTAAGTTTCCGAAAATCCTGTTCGTAAACTGGTGGGGGGGAGATAAAGACCGGAGACTGGCGGTATCAGCCTTAATACTATCTGGTAATGTAAATAAACAGGCTAAGTGTATATAAGGAGGCTTATGGAACGAATAAAGCAGTGTTATTTCAGAAGTCGTGTATGTTACATCTTTTCCCTTTTCCTTCTTTTTTTTTGTTTTCTAAGTCCGACGACGCTTAACTTATACATACATATATATATATGTATATATACATACATATATACAGGTTATTATGATTATAATTTTATTTTAAACTGAATAGAATAACCCATATTTTAATAAAATCATCTGGTGGTTATAAAAATGCAATTAAATGTACAATTTAAAAAGTGAAATACTATTATTATTAAATTATCAAAATAACCAATATCCTAAAAAGAAACCGGATTTTTTTTAATTTTTGTTACGGCCATGTCGATTCTATGTTCCATATTCACATAAAGTTGTCTACATCGAATACTTTGAATTTTAGAAATGAATAATTCAGTTTATATTTCATTAAGCCAATAGTACACCAATAATTAGAAACGTCTTCATTCCAAAATCAGGATTGGGAATAAAAATATTATTGGTTTACAATTGCTTAATGAAATATAAACGGAATATTATACGACATCGAAATAAAAGAAAATTATATAAATGAAATGAATATTATTTTTTTTCATCTCAATGAAATTAATTTTTCTAAAGTTTTTAAAGTATTAATTGTTTTTCAGGCTTCAAAATATCACTTCAATGTTCAGGTGGATCCATTCCACAATGTTTCGCCACTAAAACGTAAATTCAATCTTAAATTATTATTAAGAGATAGTAAGTAAATAGGTATTCAAATGGCACACAACATATAAAACTCTTTGAAAAAAATAAAACTACTGATCTAGGTCTTAGCTGCCACAAAAATTCCTTTTTGTTTGATTATTTTTAATATATTGATATTTCATTTATTATTTATTTCTGAAGCATACATTATTAAAATATCCCATCCCATAATAGCCATGTCTATCCAATAGTTCGGTGGATGTTAATATTTATCTGCTTATTTATCGGCCATACATTATTCAACACAACCTCTATTTCGGTTTTCAGAAACGGGCTTCTACTTTTTATTCATGTGGCTATTCTGTTATCCTCAAGGGGCTAAGTGGACCTCGTTTCGAAACCACTTCGCAAAACATTCTTAAGGGTCCTAAGTATTCATAGCCTTAGAATCCAAGATAAATAGGCAAAGTACTGTTTTTCAAGATTCAATCTTGAATGAACTCATTTTATTTCCAGATTCTTTAAATAGTTAGGGAACAAGGTAACTATGGGGTCGGCAAACGAGCCCTTTTGGTTTTAAAGGGTGAAATAAAATCGGTGTATTATAGCCATACGATTTATTTCAATCTGCAATGTATTGACAATAATTATGCATGACCTCTTCCTATATTTCCAGTAACTTCATAATGCAACATCCATAGAATGTCTGGAGTTTATTTTAAAAAAAAAAATCCATGTTCTGTTCCCTGGTGCTCATCCTCTCAGAGTCGATTGTGGATGATCCCTCCCTAGATATTTTATTTTTTTCGGTTCTTAAAAACAGTGTAAAATTAGAACAATTGTAAATGGTATACGAAAACACATGCTTTGGTTGATTCCATGATTTCCCCCCTTTTTCCTTGATCTAAATCTCCCAGAAATGAAATATGGCTACCTACAAAAATTTACTGCTTTGAAAATGCAAATCTCTGTAAAAATATACCTCTCTCACAAATTTTGATGGCCCATTTCTGTAGCTCCTTCTGCTTTCGATTCATGGATTTCTACAGAGACAGGAAGGTAAGGCGAAATGCCACATCTGAAGTTTTATAATTTATTGAGAGTGATCAATGAGGAAAACATGAGCAGTGGGCTTTGGCTTAATGGAAAACAAAACTCTTTCGATTTGCCAGTTCTGGGCTTTTTTTTTCTAATTAACTGATCCAATTTTATTAAAAGCGCTATCTTCTTTGGATGCAATTCAGGTTTTGAGGTTTCCCAAAAATGGGTCCTATACTTTCTTTTTTTTTTGTGAATCGCAAATAAAAAATGCGTGCGAAAGTGAAGGACCCAAACATTGACCATGGAAACGTAGCCGAACTTGTGAAAATGGTTTTCTACACTTGTTTGCGACATGTCTCGGGCCATAGCAATTTCACGCACTTTTGGGACGGTATTTCGATATCAAATGGTCTTAACATTGCTCCTTTTAATTTCTTGTGTGTTAAAAGACCATGGAGAATCATTAATGTAAAATTTCCTGAACGAAATTCGACAAACCAGTTCGATTTAGGTTATGTCCATAAACATTGCAAATTGTATTATGAGCTTCTTCAGCACTCTCAGACGGTGATGAATAATATTTTCTTTCATATATATATATATATATATATATACACATATATACAGTGCAATGACAATCACAATACTACTCTAATTTCAACATGAGAAATGGTTATTGAAACATTACAAATAGGGATCATTACGTCGGATGAGTAGTGTATGGTAGTGACATAAAAATAAATTGAAAAACCGAAAGGATTATTTGCTAATAAATGAATGTATATATATTCTGACAATACATCTAAATAGTTGTTGTACAGTATGGCACATTCAGGTTTTAATATATAAATAATTACAATTTAATTTCAAATATGTAATTATTCGAATTCAACTTGCTACAATTAACAATACTTCTAAAAGCCTTTTATTCCTTGAAAAAATTAAAAGGGTCCTATAATATGCCTAACGAAGACGCCATTGGAAGACTCCAGTTGGTCCCATGTAATTCGTGCTTCGTCTCCGATGATAGCCTTTCTGATTCGGGACAATTACCGAGGAACGTGGTGGAACCTGACTTATCTTTCAGGCAACCGGCGACAAAACTTCAATTACAGCAAGAAAAGAAATACCACCGGCAAGTAGGATCATTACAGCCTCATTCCCACTTCCAATGGTTACATAATTAACTACATTTCAAGGTCTATAATAGTTCGAGTGGGAATCATATCTTTTGGAAAAACCGTTTCTGAAATTTTAGAAGGAAAAGAGCACACCTAAGCAAAGAAAGTTGACGAAATTTGATAAAATCGGTATTGGACCATCTACCTATTAGTCAATATCCATAAGAATTTCATCAAATCGAATTAAAAGCAGTGATTTGCACACCATATTGGTTGAACAATAAAATACAGTTAAATTAAATTTTCGAACATTCTAAAGTTCTATAGCAGTATATAACAACAGTATTGTTACAACCTGCCTTTCCATATGTCGCTGACTACTACATTTCACACCCATCATACTCTTAACAATTATGTACATCAATTTACTGTTAATTTGAACATGTTGGAAACGATACTAGACCATTTGTACTCTGTTCCTTATAGTTCTTCCAGCTTTGAGCCAAATCGACGAACCGTATACGAAGGTAAAGAGGATGGAATTCAATAAAATTTATAAATCTTAAAATTTTACGAAAATCTGCATGTGTGTGATCTTCCTGTTAAATGGATTTTAGTATAGACACGGAACAGAATCCGCTTGTTCATGAATAAATCTGAAGTCTCTCAAATACCACATAATAATTAACTAATCAACGTTTCGCCAATTCTGGCATCCTCAAGAGAAAAAAATAGGATTAGTCATAGAAGTACAGAACGGCAGCACATGTCCGATCCTTAGTCGGGTCAGTACCACTCCTTCCCTCTGGTCAGAAGGATATTTGGAGTGACTCTCCAAGGAGTGAGGTATGGCACCACAACCCTTAGTAATAAATAGTAGCAGTAATAAATAGTAAATATTAGTAATATATATTAGATAGGAGTAGTTGCTCCAATTGTAATACAGGGCGAAAAGGACTCAGGTGGTTGAAGAGCCCAAAACATTTATAAATAAATAAATAACGACAGCACATCACGCATCAAATAATAATGACTTGCTAAATACTCTCAGGCCGTTCAACGTCTACTGGTACATAACAACTTCTATTAAATGAGCAGGTATCTGATAAACAAAAGACATTAATCTTCAACTCTACGGCGAGGGCTATAATATGTTATGGAGCACAGTTTTGGGGTTACCAAGAATTCGAGGAGATTGAAAAACTACAGAGGTATTTTCTAAAAAAGATGATTGGGCTCCCAGATAATACTCCTAACTACATGCTATATCTCGAAACGGGATTTGATAATTTGTGTATTTATACTTTAAAATTGCACATCGAGTATATAAGTGTTGGAAATGGATCACCAACGATTCCCGCATGTCATAGCTAAATTAGTCATAGAAAAGAATATAGCATGGATGAGGGCACTGAGAAGGATAGGAACATAATTTGACATTTCTTTCACCAAAAAAGATCTGCTGAAGGAGTTGAAAACACATAAAGACATACTTCTTGAAAAACTAAAGCAAGAGAAAATGAATGATTACATTAAGAGGGCAAGATCAGCAAAATATCGTAAAATGTATGCCAAATCAGAATACTGTGTGTATTTTCGACAGAATGATTACAATTATATTTCATTCGGATAATTTTTAAAGCGAGAGATAATTTAACTCTTCAATCTAAATTATCAGCCGTGGCAGGATAAAAGGGGAAATGTTCTCTGTGCAATATGAATGCACTGGAAGATATATATCGGTATGCCCAATACTCAAAGAGTTCAGAATAGTATTTTTAGGTATGCATGAATTAAATTTTATGGAAACGATAAAATTATTAAAAGGCCCAGACTACAGAAATTTTTGTTTGTATTTAAGAACATCCACTAATTATAGATGTGAATTAGTGAGGGAATATAATTTAGAATAAGAGGTATCTATATTTATGTTCATGTATATTTGTAAATTATGTAGGTATATTTATATTTTTATATTTAGAAAGAATTTTTAATTAAAATTAAGATTTTTTCTTAACTAAGCAGATAATATTGCAATTGGGATCCTGTTATATTAAAACTGTGAATTCTTAAAAGGTAAGATATCCCCACGAATAAACTAGGCGAACACCCCGACAGGCGAACATTAGTTCATTGTCGATAAATCATTTAACTATATGTAAAAAAAAATCTGGTGCGCGCAACACACTACTTTCACTTACCGACTACTTTGAATAGAAATTATTTTCTGGCAATGCTGGGCTATTATAAAATTTTTTGAAGTGCATTTTAAAGGGAGCTAAAGCTTAAAGCTTACAGATAACAAGTCATTAAGACCATTATAATTATAAAATGTCTATTTAATATATGAAAGACAGGCAATAAAAATCAATTCACTATATCTGATTTTATAAACCACAGAATAACTAACTCCAATTTCATTTTTGAGTGATGTCATTTTAGTGATATTTTTAGTTGAAAAAGTTATCTATGCAGACAATGAGTAAGTTGATTCCAGAAGTGGTGATTGCAGTGTTGTAATATAGAACTGAGAATAAAAGTATAAATTTAGGTACTACTTTCTTATGAAAGATGTTCTAAGGAAAGACACTTTACTAAATATCTGTAGAAAAAAGGTTTTTTTAGTCTCAACAATTAAAAAAATATATTTTAAATTTATCCAAATTTTCACCTCTTCAGGGAAAATAACTAGAGACCATATCTTTCCTCCTAATTGTCCGATTTTAACGATTTTTTTTGTTTTTTTAGGAAATTCCATAAACTTTTAAAAAACCATATACAATATCGTTGTATAATGTATAAACCAAAAAGCGTATACTTTTTGAGTTATTTGGAATTTAATTTTAACATCCCTCATAACTTTTTTTACTACTAGTTACCTTTTTTTTTTCCAGCTTCTTTTCGTTGAAGTATGTTATATAGATAAATTTAAAGGGTTTCGAGAAAATGACTTTGCTACAGTCTGTAGGAACGCTGGTTTTTCTGCATTTTTATTTGTTTCTCCTTTTATTAATTTATCGAATTCTTTAAAAAGTTATATGTAGCATTTTTTCGTAACTCTGAATAATCCGAAATGGTTAACTTTTTAAAATAAACCATATTAAAGGTACTTTAGAGGAAGACAAATATGAACATTGGGCATTTAAGCCTTGTAAAGTGACATCAACGGAGATAAGACCTAAATGATATTCAAGACCACTTAATTATACAATGATACACCGAGTTTGATCAAAATCGTTAGAGTCGTTTTTGAGAAAATTGTAAAAATGTGTTTCAGCGTTCATATAAAGTGGCACTTCCGGTTAGCCGATTTTAACGAAAAAGTTGCTGTCACATCCGCCCCATATACAAACCTTAAATACTTAATATCAGTTTCGTACTACTTTTCGTTTATGAGCTAGACTATTCACACACACACACACATAGACCATATTGTGACACTTAGTTATTTGAACTCAGGGGACCTCAAAACATGTATTTCCGTTTAAAACTGAGATTCCAAAATTTTCACGATCGCAATACTTACCCTTACTATATATTACTTTAACCTTACTTTATAAACAAATAAACACTTCTATTTATCTAAATAACGAAAGCAAATCACTCATCAACTAATAATGACTTACTAAATACTCTCAGACCGTTCAACGTCTACTGGTATATAACAACTTCTATAAGTAGGAATATAATGGTAAATAATGACATATTGCTATTTATATTGATAGTTTGATCTCTGCTTTTCAGAATTTCAACTTTGAATCATTTGCTTCTCTAGTACATGATAATAGTTTGTGCCCCATGAACATATTCACAAACATAATCAATAACCTAGCCATCCTTCTGTATACTGATACTGAACACTATCAATATTACTCCCAGTACTGAACAAGTAGATAAAGGTATTAGCTCAATATGAGCCGTCTGGCGGGAGATCCGTCTTTCTTTATTTCCTCATCGTTATTCTGTTATAATCACTGGCGCCCGCATAATGTATAGCAGGGTGTCGGTTCTAGAACCTTCGGTGATAATAAGAAAAAATATATAACAAATTTGAGGTCGACAGACGACAAAGGATAGATTAGTAATCATGTATAATATAAAACTCCTAACGAGCGGTATTTATAACTTTAAATTATTTTTAATGATTTTCTGATTCGTGATCAACAATCAACAGAAGGACTGGAAGTTTCGAGATCTATACTATCAAAGGACGAAAACGCATGAATGGAATTTGCAACATCATTCTCCTATCTACATCCAGTTCGTCTTCTTGCAGCATTACACGTCACTAGTTACCATTCATTGCAATATTGACTAACAACAATTTTTTTTTAATTTGTTTATTTGGAAATATAATAATCTGTCACGTGGACAATAATTATAATAATATATGAACACATTCACACCAACTTACAGAAATTAAAGAAAAAAAAAAGTACAGAGCTTATGTTATGTTAAAAAAAAAAACAGATGAAGATTGCTTCAATTATATGATTATTGCAGACCTGAGGTAATTGAAGATAATTTAAAAATCAATAAACATGATAATTTTCGTTATTAGTATTATTGTTCATGTAGTTACATTTAATAGGACTTCAAGGATCACTTAAACACCATTTCATAAAGGTAGTAAGTGTCTTTATTTTTGTTCCAAAGTAATTATCGTTATGTATATAAAAAAAAATGCTTTCGGGCCGAAGTCACTTCAGCAAAATTAAATCCTGGATCGGCTAGTGGTTGATACCATCAAAAAGCACACAAAGGCAGTGGAGATGCAATAAAAACTTATAAAAAACATTTGGGTATGCTGAAATTTTGAATGAAAATTAAACTGAATGATATAGTTTTGTTTCAGAAGCATAGTATTCGCGCAGGAGGATACAAAATATTATATATTAATCAAAATATTATATAGGATACAAAATAGGAGTATACAAAGGACATTTTCAGATAGTCCCATGTCAACTTAATCAAATTTTATGCACTGCTTTCACCTAAGTACGCGTAAAAGTATTGTCTTAGAAACGTCTAAAACGGATTGTTCGATCCGGACGAAATTTGTAGAAAATAGAACTGTCGAATCTAAATAACGAATATATAAATAAATAAATAATTGATTGTCGTCAATTTTGATGAAATTGTTAATTAGTTAATTCGAAAATTAAATATAAACTGTATACTATTGTCGAAATCATATGACGGGAATAACTATCGATAATTCGATTTGATAAACTTTTCAGGGATTGTAAGTTGATCTCTAGATGCTCCAACATCGATTTTATACATTTTCGTCGACTTCATTAGTTTAAGCGTGCGTTTTTAACGTGCGTTTTGAAGTTGAGCCCCATTATTTAATTATCCAAAAAGAAATCAGAAGAAGTTTAAGAAAGTAATTATGATGATATAGACCTACATAAAATACAATACTACATAAATACTCTCCCTCCTAGATCCGCCCATGGTGAGGGTTGGAGTAGTGTGTGTATATGTATATGTATGTGTGTGTATATATATATATATATATATATATATATATATATATATATATATATATATATAAGTGTGTATTATGTATATATACACATACATATACACACACTACTCCAACCCTCACCATGGGCGGATCTAGGAGGGAGGGTATTTATGTAGTATTGTATTTTATGTAGGTCTATATCATCATAATTACTTTCTTAAACTTCTTCTGATTTCTTTTTGGATAATTAAATAATGGGGCTCAACTTCAAAACGCACGTTAAAAACGCATATATATATATATATATATATATATATATATATATATATATATATATATATATATATATATATATATATATATGTATATCTATATATATATATATATATATATATATATATATATATATATATATATAAGTGTGTATTATGTATATACATATAGGTATGCATATGTATATGTTTGTGTGTGTATTGCCTCTTTTTCCTCTTATTTTTTTTTTTACTTATTTATTTTTATATGTATATTCATTTTAATCTATTATTTTACTTATTTATTATTATTATCTATTATTTATTATTTTTTTATTGTTGTTTTACTTATTATTATTTTTACTTATTTATTTTATTTTTGTTGTTTTTTATTATTATTGTTTTTTCCATTAATCCTACCAACTAAATGTTTTTATGAATAAGGTGCTGATGACTTGCGCCTATAATGTCAAAACAACCAACCAATCAAAACAATGAAGTTATGAGATGATTAAATGGGCTGTAAATCAACAAAATAATAATAAAATAAATCAAGTAAAAATGCACATTTCTGATGTTTAATGGTCCAATTCATCCACCAATTCAAGTGGCTTCGTATTAACAAAGGCGAACATCAGTCGTTTTCTGAAAGCGAACAAAAAGACAATTTTTGTTTTATAGGCTCAACTCAAACTGTTTCTGATGATTCTATTAAGGAATGTTAAAGTTGAATCACGAAATAAAATCGTTAAAATCTCAACTTTTCCAAAATGACAGACGTTATTCTATGATATTTAGCCAATTCAAATTTCAAAAAATAATTAATTTTTTCCCACAGAAAGTAAGTCATTAATATCAACGCTATAAGGCACTAGCGGATCCAGAATTTAATTTTGGGGGGGCTTAAAGATTTTTTTTTAACGATAGTTAATTTGAAAAAAAAAAAGAAAGAAATTAACTAGCTATATGAAATGGTGTTAAAGAGGTTCTTGATGTCCTATTAAATGTAATTACACGAAAAAGAATACTTTAAGAGATAGTTTTTAATATTTTTTTCTGTAAAACATAGTTATATTTTACCATTTTGGGGGAGAGGGGCTTCAGCCCGAAAGACCCTCCCCCCGTAGACCCGCCTGTGTTATAAGGTTTCTTAAAATGAAAAGTTGAGTAGGTTTCAGATATTTTTATTCTTAAATATTTATATTGTGACGAACCAGCAGTTCTGAGAATTTTAGGGCTTTTAGAAGGGAACTGAGTGGGTTAAAGGAATGAAAGAAATATTCCCAATTAAACTAAAAGTTTCTCTTAATATTTTTTTTTTTTATTATTTTAATGGAATTTACAACTGTATTACATAGAAAATACAATAAGTAAATGTGAAACCTCTTAATATACTTTTGATTTTTTTTATAAAATGTGTAAAATCAAATCAACTCTTAGAATACTGAGCCATTTAATAAAGCAAATAACTAACAAAATAGCGTAACAAAATTAAACATTTTTAAAAGAAATTAAAAAAGCTTATAAATGAGAACGAAATTTTGTTTTTTAAATCAGAAATGAAAAAAAAAAACTTGCAATAAACCGAGGATGTATAAACTTAACTTCAAAAGGGTATAAAAAAAAAAAAAAATGAATGTGGCGCAAGTGCCATAACTGAAGGGGTTGGGAACGGAGGCATCATTAGTTAGGGCCCTAAAGGACGGATAAATCTTTGTCTTAAGGAAATATGGAAGCCTTAAATCATCGCCACCAACCGAATTTCTTCACATCAACGTTTTTCGTCCTAAAGAAAAAATAATCATTCTGTATTATTTCTTATATACAAATTCAGATAAAAATGAGTTTCGTTTTATGCGCTTGCCTGATTTCTTCCCCTCCAATACGTTTGGAACTCGTCCAGAAGCCAGTTCGTTAGCATGATTGAAATATTAGGTGACTTCGTTCCATCTTTATTATGAAGTGAAGTTAAGTTTTTGATTACCTTTCAGAGAAAGGTTATTTCAATAACTTTTAAGTTGATGGCTCCTTGACAATGATACTAGTCCGTGGTACAGGCCCCTTTTTATCGAATTATTAACATCCGCCTGAAACTTCGTGAACTTCGTGAAACTCCGTTTCATCTCATCGTAACCTACAACTATTTTATTTACGAAAACTCTTGGAAATCGGGCATTTTCAATCTGGAGGGGAGCAAACATTGTTTATTTAATTAGGTACTATAAACTCGTAAATGCACATTTGCTTCCTACTTGGATCGTAGATGGTTTTATCACAAAATTGATAAAAAAGGTGGAATACAAACATATTGGGCCGTTTGACCTATATAATTTCATTATTTTGAAAAATTGGGGGTGCAGGTCACGCCAAATGGCTCAATATTTTTGAAGGTCATCTTTTTTCTCGATTTTGTTATCAAATTATCTTACGATCCAAGTAGGAAGCAAATATACATTTATGAGTTTTTAGTACCGAATTAAATATACAAAGTTTGCCATCCTCCAGATTGAAAAAGTCCCAATTCCAAGATTTTTCGTAAATAAAATACTTGTAGATTACGATAAGATGAAACTATTTACGAAGTTTCAGGTGGATGTTAATAATTCCACGGACGATACACATTAAAGCGTAATTAGGTAATAATTATTTATTAGTATTTCCTCATTTCATTAGTTAGAATTTGTATTGTCATTCAGCGATAATTATAATTTTATAATACAATCTATTGTAATATATATAAATATGCTCTTAACAAATAATAAATAATAAAATGGCTTGCAGATGTTACAGCTGATCTTAGAAGCAATCAGGAAGATTTGATAAACTCGTCAAGACTATGTAAGAGAAGCAGATTGAATCGGCCAACAATTGAATAAAAACAAATCAAAGTGCATGATAGTAAGCCGAGAATTCCGTAAAAGTGGAGGCATCTGGGATCAGAGTACAAACGCATGCATAGAGAAGGACCAACATAGGATTGCTTACGGAAACTGTCAATCAGTATCTCGTGGTATAAAGGCAAGTAGGTTAAGAAGGAAGGGTTATGTAGTTCGGAGCAATCCATCAAGAACTCTCAACACTTCAATTAAGACCTCAATAGTAAGCGAAAGGTCACAAGAAAAATCATAAACAAAGATAAATAACAATAAATAACAAAGATAAATAAACAAAGTTGCTTCAGAGTTGCATACAGAAGAAAGCAACAATACAAGGTAGGCAGGGATGGCGAAGTCGATCAAAGATCTACAAGGTCTATTAAGAGAACAGAATAAAATAATAATAATAATATATTGCAACATTAGGTCCTGCATTTATTAACTAACTAGAGTTATATCAGAATACTTTACACTATCAGAGTACACCTTCATGTACTATCAGAGATGATATTCATGACGACAATTACAAAGGAAAAATGTATACACAAGGAATATTTTTTAATATCGAAAACAAAAGGACGATTTTTTGTTTTATATTTAGGTAATTATTATTTCTAATCACCATCCCAGTTAAGTATCTATAATTTTAAACATTCATATTCAAATTGACATCTTTCAATAAGAACGAATCGCCGAAAGCGAAGCTGCTAGATATCTTATATAAATATATCATAAGTAAAGATATCAAAAGTTTAATTAACATGAATCACATTCATGATTAAACCGATAAAATTGGCAAAACAACCGTTGCATTTCGCCATTGTCTCCAAACAATAACATCTTCCAGGATATAATCTTTTTATTTTTTATTCAATTTCACCAACAAAAAAAAGTGTCAGATACCGAAAAATACATTTCATTGTTTCCTGTATTTTTTAAGTACTCCTTATTTTTCTTTTTATTAGGTTCAATTAAGGTAAATTAATTTAAAAAAGTAAACTCATTTTAACGCCGTGTGTGTTGTGTAAACTTATAGAACCATGGTTCGATGAAAACATTTTCAATAATTCTATTAGGGCTCAACTCTTAGTATTATTTTCCTAATTCGAACAAATTATTAGTATTATGTAAATGGATGTTCTGCGAAAAGGCCATTAATACCTGTTTCTTGATAATTACAATTCCCCAGGGAATTTCTATCTGCCCTACATCTAAGACAGCGCAATACACCAGTTAAGGAATGAAAACGTGTGCGAAATTCAAGACGTACGTGCTTCGAAAGAGAAAGAAAGCTATGAAGCTAGTTTGTGTCAGGAAGAAGTACTATCTGTCAGCTGATAAAACCCCTCGGGGAATATACTGATAGAGAACATGAACTTCTTACCGGAGAAGGAAAATATTTTTTAAATCGATGAAACCTTTTACTATTGATTTGCTTGACTCAGTTGAGTTCTCTTACGCCTTACTCATAGGCTAAGATGATTGGGCTCCCAGATAATACTCCTAACTACATGCTATATCTCGAAACGGGATTTGATAATTTGTGTATTTATACTTTAATATTGCACATCGAGTATATAAGTGTTGGAAAAGGATCACCAACGATTCCCTCATGTCATAGCTAAATTGGTCATCGAAAAGAATATAACATGGATGAGGGCACTGAGAAGGATAGGAACAAAATGTGACATTTCTTTCACCAAAAAAGATGTGCTGAAGGAGTTGAAAACACATAAAGACATACTTCTTGAAAAACTAAAGCAAGAGAAAATGAATGATTATATTAAGAGGGCAAGATCAGCAGAATATCATAAAATGTATGCCAAATCAGAATACGACTGCGGGTATTTTCAGCAGAATGATTACAATTATATTTCATTCGGATAATTTTTAAAGAAAGAGGGGAACTCTTCAATCTAAATTACCAGCCGTGACAGGATAAAAGGGGAAATGTTCTCTGTGCAATATGAATGCACCGGAAGATAACTTTCATTTTATATCGGTATGCCCAATACTAAAAGAGTTCAGAATAGTATTTTTAGGTATGCATGAATTAAATTTTATGGAAACGATAAAATTTTTAAAAGGCCCAGACTACAGAAATCTTTATTTGTATTTAAGAACATCCACTAATTATAGATGTGAATTAGTGAGAGAACATAATTTAGAATAAGAGGTATCTATATTTATGTTCATGTATATTTGTAAATTATGTAGGTATATTTATATTTTTATATTTAGAAAGAATTTTTAATTAAAATTAAGATTTTTTCTTAACTAAGCAGATAATATTGCAATTGGGATCCTGTTATATTAAAACTGTGAATTCTTAAAAGATAAGATATCCCCACGAATAAACTAGGCGAACACCCCGACAGGCGAACATTAGTTCATTGTCGATAAATCGTTTAAATATCCGTAAAAAAAAAATCTGGTGCACGCAACACACTACTTTCACTTACCGATCTACTTTGAATAGAAATTATTTTCTGGCAACGCTGGGCTATTATAAAATTTTTTGAAGTGCATTTTAAAGAGAGCTAAAGCTTAAAGCTTACAGATAACAAGTCATTAAGACCATTATAATTACAAAATGTCTATTTAATATATGAAAGACAGGCAATCAAAATCAATTCACTATATTTGATTTTATAAACCACAGAATAACTAACTCCAATTTCAACATTTTTGAGTGATGTCATTTTAGTTATATTTTTAGTTGAAAAAGTTATCTATGCAGACAATGAGTAAGTTGATTCCAGAAGTGGTGATTGCAGTGTTGTAATATAGAACTGAGAATAAAAGTATAAATTTAGGTACTACTTTCTTATGAAAGATGTTCTAAGGAAAGACACTTTACTAAATATCTGTAGAAAAAAGGTTTTTTTAGTCTCAACAATTAAAAAAATATATTTTAAATTTATCCAAATTTTCACCTCTTCAGGGAAAATAACTAGAGACCATATCTTTCCTCCTAATTGTCCGATTTTAACGATTTTTTTTGTTTTTTTTAGGAAATTCCATAAACTTTTAAAAAACCATATACAATATCGTTGTATAATGTATAAACCAAAAAGCGTATACTTTTTGAGTTATTTGGAATTTAATTTTAACATCCCTCATAACTTTTTTTACTACTAGTTACCTTTTTTTTTTCCAGCTTCTTTTCGTTGAAGTATGTTATATAGATAAATTTAAAGGATATCGAGAAAATGACTTTGCTACAGTCTGTAGGAACGCAGGTTTTTCTGCATTTTTATTTGTTTCTCCTTTATTAATTTATCGAATTCTTTAAAAAGTTATATGTAGCATTTTTTCGTAACTCTGAATAATCCGAAATGGTTAACTTTTTAAAATAAACCATATTAAAGGTACTTTAGAGGAAGACAAATATGAACATTGGGCATTTAAGCCTTGTAAAGTGACATCAACGGAGATAAGACCTAAATGATATTCAAGACCACTTAATTATACAATGATACACCGAGTTTGATCAAAATCGTTAGAGTCGTTTTTGAGAAAATTGTAAAAATGTGTTTCAGCGTTCATATAAAGTGGCACTTCCGGTTAGCCGATTTTAACGAAAAAGTTGCTGTCACATCCGGCCCATATACAAACCTTAAATACTTAATATCAGTTTCGTAGTACTTTTCGTTTATGAGCTAGACTGTTAACACACACACACAGACCATTTTGTGACACTTAGTTATTTGAACTCAGGGGACCTCAAAACATGTATTTCCGTTGAAAACTGAGATTCCAACATTTTCACGATCGCAATACTTACCCTTACTATATATTACTTTACCCTTACTTTATAAACAAATAAACACTTCTATTTATCTAAATAACGAAAGCAAATCAGTCATCAACTAATAATGACTTACTAAATACTCTCAGACCGTTCAACGTCTATTGGTATATAACAACTTCTATAAGTAGGAATATAATGGTAAATAATGACATATTGCTATTTATATTGATAGTTTGATCTCTGCTTTTCAGAATTTCAACTTTGAATCATTTGCTTCTCTAGTAAATGATAATAGTTTGTGGCCCATGAACATATTCACAAACATAATCAATAACCTAGCCATCCTTCTGTATACTGATACAGAACACTATCAATATTACTCCCAGTACTGAACAAGTAGATAAAGGTATTAGCTCAATATGAGCCGTCTGGCGGGAGATCCGTCTTTCTTTATTTCCTCATCGTTATTCTGTTATAATCACTGGCGCCCGCATAATGTATAGCAGGGTGTCGGTTCTAGAACCTTCGGTGATAATAAGAAAAAATATATAACAAATTTGAGGTCGACAGACGACAAAGGATAGATTAGTAATCATGTATAATATAAAACTCCTAACGAGCGGTATTTATAACTTTAAATTATTTTTAATGATTTTCTGATTCGTGATCAACAATCAACAGAAGGACTGGAAGTTTCGAGATCTATACTATCAAAGGACGAAAACGCATGAATGGAATTTGCAACATCATTCTCCTATCTACATCCAGTTCGTCTTCTTGCAGCATTACACGTCACTAGTTACCATTCATTGCAATATTGACTAACAACAATTTTTTTTTAATTTGTTTATTTGGAAATATAATAATCTGTCACGTGGACAATAATTATAATAATATATGAACACATTCACACCAACTTACAGAAATTAAAGAAAAAAAAAAGTACAGAGCTTATGTTATGTTAAAAAAAAAAACAGATGAAGATTGCTTCAATTATATGATTATTGCAGACCTGAGGTAATTGAAGATAATTTAAAAATCAATAAACATGATAATTTTCGTTATTAGTATTATTGTTCATGTAGTTACATTTAATAGGACTTCAAGGATCACTTAAACACCATTTCATAAAGGTAGTAAGTGTCTTTATTTTTGTTCCAAAGTAATTATCGTTATGTATATAAAAAAAAATGCTTTCGGGCCGAAGTCACTTCAGCAAAATTAAATCCTGGATCGGCTAGTGGTTGATACCATCAAAAAGCACACAAAGGCAGTGGAGATGCAATAAAAACTTATAAAAAACATTTGGGTATGCTGAAATTTTGAATGAAAATTAAACTGAATGATATAGTTTTGTTTCAGAAGCATAGTATTCGCGCAGGAGGATACAAAATATTATATATTAATCAAAATATTATATAGGATACAAAATAGGAGTATACAAAGGACATTTTCAGATAGTCCCATGTCAACTTAATCAAATTTTATGCACTGCTTTCACCTAAGTACGCGTAAAAGTATTGTCTTAGAAACGTCTAAAACGGATTGTTCGATCCGGACGAAATTTGTAGAAAATAGAACTGTCGAATCTAAATAACGAATATATAAATAAATAAATAATTGATTGTCGTCAATTTTGATGAAATTGTTAATTAGTTAATTCGAAAATTAAATATAAACTGTATACTATTGTCGAAATCATATGACGGGAATAACTATCGATAATTCGATTTGATAAACTTTTCAGGGATTGTAAGTTGATCTCTAGATGCTCCAACATCGATTTTATACATTTTCGTCGACTTCATTAGTTTAAGCGTGCGTTTTTAACGTGCGTTTTGAAGTTGAGCCCCATTATTTAATTATCCAAAAAGAAATCAGAAGAAGTTTAAGAAAGTAATTATGATGATATAGACCTACATAAAATACAATACTACATAAATACTCTCCCTCCTAGATCCGCCCATGGTGAGGGTTGGAGTAGTGTGTGTATATGTATATGTATGTGTGTGTATATATATATATATATATATATATATATATATATATATATATATATATATATATAAAGTGTGTATTATGTATATATACACATACATATACACACACTACTCCAACCCTCACCATGGGCGGATCTAGGAGGGAGGGTATTTATGTAGTATTGTATTTTATGTAGGTCTATATCATCATAATTACTTTCTTAAACTTCTTCTGATTTCTTTTTGGATAATTAAATAATGGGGCTCAACTTCAAAACGCACGTTAAAAACGCATATATATATATATATATATATATATATATATATATATATATATATATATATATATATATATATATATATATATGTATATCTATATATATATATATATATATATATATATATATATATATATATATATAAGTGTGTATTATGTATATACATATAGGTATGCATATGTATATGTTTGTGTGTGTATTGCCTCTTTTTCCTCTTATTTTTTTTTTTACTTATTTATTTTTATATGTATATTCATTTTAATCTATTATTTTACTTATTTATTATTATTATCTATTATTTATTATTTTTTTATTGTTGTTTTACTTATTATTATTTTTACTTATTTATTTTATTTTTGTTGTTTTTTATTATTATTGTTTTTTCCATTAATCCTACCAACTAAATGTTTTTATGAATAAGGTGCTGATGACTTGCGCCTATAATGTCAAAACAACCAACCAATCAAAACAATGAAGTTATGAGATGATTAAATGGGCTGTAAATCAACAAAATAATAATAAAATAAATCAAGTAAAAATGCACATTTCTGATGTTTAATGGTCCAATTCATCCACCAATTCAAGTGGCTTCGTATTAACAAAGGCGAACATCAGTCGTTTTCTGAAAGCGAACAAAAAGACAATTTTTGTTTTATAGGCTCAACTCAAACTGTTTCTGATGATTCTATTAAGGAATGTTAAAGTTGAATCACGAAATAAAATCGTTAAAATCTCAACTTTTCCAAAATGACAGACGTTATTCTATGATATTTAGCCAATTCAAATTTCAAAAAATAATTAATTTTTTCCCACAGAAAGTAAGTCATTAATATCAACGCTATAAGGCACTAGCGGATCCAGAATTTAATTTTGGGGGGGCTTAAAGATTTTTTTTTAACGATAGTTAATTTGAAAAAAAAAAAGAAAGAAATTAACTAGCTATATGAAATGGTGTTAAAGAGGTTCTTGATGTCCTATTAAATGTAATTACACGAAAAAGAATACTTTAAGAGATAGTTTTTAATATTTTTTTCTGTAAAACATAGTTATATTTTACCATTTTGGGGGAGAGGGGCTTCAGCCCGAAAGACCCTCCCCCCGTAGACCCGCCTGTGTTATAAGGTTTCTTAAAATGAAAAGTTGAGTAGGTTTCAGATATTTTTATTCTTAAATATTTATATTGTGACGAACCAGCAGTTCTGAGAATTTTAGGGCTTTTAGAAGGGAACTGAGTGGGTTAAAGGAATGAAAGAAATATTCCCAATTAAACTAAAAGTTTCTCTTAATATTTTTTTTTTTTATTATTTTAATGGAATTTACAACTGTATTACATAGAAAATACAATAAGTAAATGTGAAACCTCTTAATATACTTTTGATTTTTTTTATAAAATGTGTAAAATCAAATCAACTCTTAGAATACTGAGCCATTTAATAAAGCAAATAACTAACAAAATAGCGTAACAAAATTAAACATTTTTAAAAGAAATTAAAAAAGCTTATAAATGAGAACGAAATTTTGTTTTTTAAATCAGAAATGAAAAAAAAAAACTTGCAATAAACCGAGGATGTATAAACTTAACTTCAAAAGGGTATAAAAAAAAAAAAAAATGAATGTGGCGCAAGTGCCATAACTGAAGGGGTTGGGAACGGAGGCATCATTAGTTAGGGCCCTAAAGGACGGATAAATCTTTGTCTTAAGGAAATATGGAAGCCTTAAATCATCGCCACCAACCGAATTTCTTCACATCAACGTTTTTCGTCCTAAAGAAAAAATAATCATTCTGTATTATTTCTTATATACAAATTCAGATAAAAATGAGTTTCGTTTTATGCGCTTGCCTGATTTCTTCCCCTCCAATACGTTTGGAACTCGTCCAGAAGCCAGTTCGTTAGCATGATTGAAATATTAGGTGACTTCGTTCCATCTTTATTATGAAGTGAAGTTAAGTTTTTGATTACCTTTCAGAGAAAGGTTATTTCAATAACTTTTAAGTTGATGGCTCCTTGACAATGATACTAGTCCGTGGTACAGGCCCCTTTTTATCGAATTATTAACATCCGCCTGAAACTTCGTGAACTTCGTGAAACTCCGTTTCATCTCATCGTAACCTACAACTATTTTATTTACGAAAACTCTTGGAAATCGGGCATTTTCAATCTGGAGGGGAGCAAACATTGTTTATTTAATTAGGTACTATAAACTCGTAAATGCACATTTGCTTCCTACTTGGATCGTAGATGGTTTTATCACAAAATTGATAAAAAAGGTGGAATACAAACATATTGGGCCGTTTGACCTATATAATTTCATTATTTTGAAAAATTGGGGGTGCAGGTCACGCCAAATGGCTCAATATTTTTGAAGGTCATCTTTTTTCTCGATTTTGTTATCAAATTATCTTACGATCCAAGTAGGAAGCAAATATACATTTATGAGTTTTTAGTACCGAATTAAATATACAAAGTTTGCCATCCTCCAGATTGAAAAAGTCCCAATTCCAAGATTTTTCGTAAATAAAATACTTGTAGATTACGATAAGATGAAACTATTTACGAAGTTTCAGGTGGATGTTAATAATTCCACGGACGATACACATTAAAGCGTAATTAGGTAATAATTATTTATTAGTATTTCCTCATTTCATTAGTTAGAATTTGTATTGTCATTCAGCGATAATTATAATTTTATAATACAATCTATTGTAATATATATAAATATGCTCTTAACAAATAATAAATAATAAAATGGCTTGCAGATGTTACAGCTGATCTTAGAAGCAATCAGGAAGATTTGATAAACTCGTCAAGACTATGTAAGAGAAGCAGATTGAATCGGCCAACAATTGAATAAAAACAAATCAAAGTGCATGATAGTAAGCCGAGAATTCCGTAAAAGTGGAGGCATCTGGGATCAGAGTACAAACGCATGCATAGAGAAGGACCAACATAGGATTGCTTACGGAAACTGTCAATCAGTATCTCGTGGTATAAAGGCAAGTAGGTTAAGAAGGAAGGGTTATGTAGTTCGGAGCAATCCATCAAGAACTCTCAACACTTCAATTAAGACCTCAATAGTAAGCGAAAGGTCACAAGAAAAATCATAAACAAAGATAAATAACAATAAATAACAAAGATAAATAAACAAAGTTGCTTCAGAGTTGCATACAGAAGAAAGCAACAATACAAGGTAGGCAGGGATGGCGAAGTCGATCAAAGATCTACAAGGTCTATTAAGAGAACAGAATAAAATAATAATAATAATATATTGCAACATTAGGTCCTGCATTTATTAACTAACTAGAGTTATATCAGAATACTTTACACTATCAGAGTACACCTTCATGTACTATCAGAGATGATATTCATGACGACAATTACAAAGGAAAAATGTATACACAAGGAATATTTTTTAATATCGAAAACAAAAGGACGATTTTTTGTTTTATATTTAGGTAATTATTATTTCTAATCACCATCCCAGTTAAGTATCTATAATTTTAAACATTCATATTCAAATTGACATCTTTCAATAAGAACGAATCGCCGAAAGCGAAGCTGCTAGATATCTTATATAAATATATCATAAGTAAAGATATCAAAAGTTTAATTAACATGAATCACATTCATGATTAAACCGATAAAATTGGCAAAACAACCGTTGCATTTCGCCATTGTCTCCAAACAATAACATCTTCCAGGATATAATCTTTTTATTTTTTATTCAATTTCACCAACAAAAAAAAGTGTCAGATACCGAAAAATACATTTCATTGTTTCCTGTATTTTTTAAGTACTCCTTATTTTTCTTTTTATTAGGTTCAATTAAGGTAAATTAATTTAAAAAAGTAAACTCATTTTAACGCCGTGTGTGTTGTGTAAACTTATAGAACCATGGTTCGATGAAAACATTTTCAATAATTCTATTAGGGCTCAACTCTTAGTATTATTTTCCTAATTCGAACAAATTATTAGTATTATGTAAATGGATGTTCTGCGAAAAGGCCATTAATACCTGTTTCTTGATAATTACAATTCCCCAGGGAATTTCTATCTGCCCTACATCTAAGACAGCGCAATACACCAGTTAAGGAATGAAAACGTGTGCGAAATTCAAGACGTACGTGCTTCGAAAGAGAAAGAAAGCTATGAAGCTAGTTTGTGTCAGGAAGAAGTACTATCTGTCAGCTGATAAAACCCCTCGGGGAATATACTGATAGAGAACATGAACTTCTTACCGGAGAAGGAAAATATTTTTTAAATCGATGAAACCTTTTACTATTGATTTGCTTGACTCAGTTGAGTTCTCTTACGCCTTACTTATAGTTAGTTCCTTGAAATCCTCGAAGGAAAATTAATTTGAAGTCAATGTCATTTCGCCAGAATATTGGTATAGCTCTATTTAACCTCAATGATATTTCCACGAAAACCAATCTACATTATCCAATTACTCACAAAACAAAAAGAAAATTATTTTATAAAAGAAAATATTTTGGACCATAGTAAACTACCCCTAAATACATACTAAATAGTACACGTGAAGCCCCTCTCCCCTCTCCCCAAAATGGAAAAATACAACTATGTTTTATGGAGAAAAAAAAATTTAAAAATCATCTCTTAAAGGATTATTGTTAGTCTAATTACATTTAAAAGGAGTTTAGGAATCACTTAAACACCATATTATATAAGTAGTTAGTTTCTTTCTTTTTTTCCAAAGTAGCTATCGTTATTTTTATGAAAAAAAAAAGCTTTCAGGCTGAAGCCCCTCCCCCCAAAATTAAATCCTGGATCCGCTAATGTCTTGGACCATAGTGAACTACCATTAACCTGAACACTTCAATAACTTTATTATGTCTCTAATACATTCATTAATATGAAAAGCAGAGAAGCCTTAATAATAATTTAATCTTAATAAGAACCACCTACTTGCGTCGGGTGTGGTCCTCTTAGAACTGTGAACCACATACTCGTGGATTGTACACATTATCCAGTTATCCAATAGAATCTAAACATGCATGAAACTATCGGGGACGTGTTGCAGGATGCGGAGAGAGAAGTCGAAGTCTTGCTGGACTTCTTGAAAACGATTGGATTTTATATAAGAATATGAGAAGCGTGAGTGAATTGACGATTGCCAATGACCCTAGCGAGTAGAGGCATACAAACAAATAAAAATAAAAAAAAAATTAATTTTTTTCTGATAACTTAACTCAAAGTTAAAACATTTGAATGAATTTACTGTAACGTTTTAGATTGTACCATACTTGTATTATGGTTCAATTGTATATTCCTAGAATGTTTAGCAAGAAGATTTTGAAAAACATGAATTTCAATATTATGCACGATTAATTTACAGAAGACAAAACAATTGCAGTAAAATAAATTTGGAGAATTTATAGACGATATATTCTAAAGGCGTTTATGTTACAATTAAAAAAAATCGACCAAAATATATAGAGGTTGATTTTCTCAACGATTCCAACTGAGCCATATCAGGAGATTGATTGTATAAACAAATAATTTTTTACTAAAACTCAAATTCCAAACAAAATATTCTTCTTTTTTTTAAAGATCCAATCTTCATCATCGAGTACATTTCCTAATTTTATGTCCTGCTTGACCAACTTGCATTGAATTGTAACAAAGATCCGTCAGGTTTTGCTGAGAACTTAACAACTGGTCTGACATAAAACATATATCTGCTGTCTTTGGGGATATGGATTGGAACTACACTTTCGAACATTCAACTTCTCCATTACAAATTCTGTTCCAAGACACTTTATAATTCATTTTTTTCAAAGGGAAAATACGTATGACTGAATTTTTTTTTTCTTATCCTTGATAGTCATTCTACGTAGAGAAATAAAAAAGAGAACAATAAAGAGAGAAAATAATCTGCTAACAAACACTAAAGTTTATCCTGTGCCCATTCATATTCACTGGTTATCATCATCAAAGCAGCATAAATAAAAGTAAGATGATAAAAGAAATTAAAGAAAAAAAAATACCTAAGGATTTCAGTTTTCATTTAGTTTTATGAAGTCCAAAGAATAGCAATAAAATTGATTTATTAACATAAATAGGACTAATATAACCAAATATGTCTTGGTCAGTTACTTGAAGCTAAGCTGAGGAAGAGTGTGGGAACGGGAATAGAGTGTAAAGAATGGAGGAATGGAGTAAAGAGTAAAGAATGAACGAATGGGGACGTCATTTAATAACTTGCTAAGTATAATGATTTGCCATAACAAAATGATATTCAATATACATCCATCCTGCCAGAAAATCGTACTATTATATAATACTTCCGTAGATTGAGACGGATCGGTGAGTAAGGCACTGGGACCCGGATTCAAGTCCGGCTGTGGCAGATAATTATTCTTACATCAGCTGCGGATCGACCCTGATATGGGAGACCTTCCTGGGAAATACCCTGCCTCTATAAAGTGGGCGCTCATAATTAAATAATTAATTAAAGGAGAAAATCTAGCATTTGAGCTTGATTTCGATTAAATCGTTATTACGAAACCAACTTCTTTCTTCCTTATAAGATATGGAACCCAATAATCTCCATGGGTAGTTGTGTTACAGTATGTTTTTTTAATATAATAATTTTAAATCAGCACTGACAAATAATTGTATAGCAATAATCTTAATAATTGTTAATAATCATAATATTTTTATTACTGTAAAACGTCATCCACAACTCTGCATAAATACTGTTTAAACAAGCATTAGCAGCAACGAAAATCTTCCATTGGGTTTACATATTTCTTATCGTACACAAAGTTAAAATGTTAAAATGCAAACCGCTGAGACGATATTCCCGCTCAGAATATTCTCTACATCCAGCTATTCATCCGCCTACGTAATCTCTCCAACGGGAGCAAAAAAAAAAAAAAACATCTTCCAGACCTATACTAGAGAAACCACAATCTATTCAATACTGCTTCTTGAATATAAACTTCTATTTCCCATCTGCAGCTCACAAATCCTTTTATACCACTACACTAAACTATCGTTTATATACAGCTGCATGCTCATCTTTTTATTACAAAAATCGAGAACCATGTCTATACGCTTCATGAGAGGATTTTAACAATTTATCCTACCCTTATTTAGACTATCAATTAATTAAAAATTGTCTAAATTTAGGAACTCGTTACCTTCTTTTGTTATAATTTACAGAATTAAAGATTCATGAATCAAACCTGACGATGACTTCTGGGAAGGTCATTGGCAAACAAAACAATAATTCATAACAGTACGGACAAAAAAGGTCGCGAAGCCAGTTTTTTTTTTTATAGCTACTAAAAGGGTCGTTAAGGATTTGAGATACGAGCTAACGGGATAGAACACAGAGTCATCTATGGGCCTGCGCTTTATGGCTACACTCGGGTCAAAATTCTTTCTGAAAAATAAAAGTTTATTTATTTATATATAGAAGTCTAATAATTTTCAAACCTATTCTAAATTAGGTGTCCAATTACCAAAAAATTTAACGGGTTTATGCACTCAGAATTGTTTCCCTAATACTTACTGAATGATTATAAATCGATTTAGGTACTTTATTAAAACGGTACCGCTTCAAAATAACTTTCATTAGGTTTTCAATTTATATAAAAAATTAATTTAAAAAAAATCCAAGTCAGATGGTCGAATGACCAACGACTTTGGCATAGGAAAAAATGATTATATGAAAATACTCCGAAAATTCTTCCAAGATCCGGGACTGTGCCCTGGTACATAAGACCCCTCCATGCAGAGATGTGCAAATGCTACTTCGAGTACCCAGTATCAAGTATTTTACACAAATTGAATCACTATTGGAAATTCGATCACTACTTCAGATAACCGTTTGACATCAACTGTATCTCATAATGGTAAACTACATAAGGTTATTTAGCTGTTTCAATTTTAAGAATCCTTTAATTATAAAATCCTACTATATTGTATAAAAGGATCCGGGAATCATGCTACCTACATAAAATGAACAAAAATGGACTTATATACTTTCTGAGACCCTTTATTGCTTTCACATGCCCGCAGCTAACCTCGGTTCCACAATATAAATCTTCATTCAAAAATCCTTTTGCACATGTGTGAATGTCGATAATCCAGTATCTATGGTGGCCAATCCTCAACTATATTTTTTTTTTTTGAGAAGGAGTTAGTCGAGGGTACGGTCAAATAAATAAAAAAAAATTAAAATATATTAATTATTTTAATTTTTGCCGACGTTTCGACCCACTTTGCAGGTCGTCTTCAGGGCGTAGGATGTGGCACTGCGGGAGGCAGTTGAAACACTGGCCACTCCCGCAGTGCCACATCCTACGCCCTGAAGACGACCTGCAAAGTGGGTCGAAACGTCGGCAAAAATTAAAATAATTAATATATTTTAATTTTTTATTTTATTTATTTGACCGCACCCTCGACTAACTCCTTCTCATATTATATCAACGGTCAACCATCTCTACATCATTATATTTTTTTATTTATTTCTCGGTTCATTTTATTATTATTTAATCAAGAGTTAATTTTATTTTGTTGTTTATATATGTAAACTTATAATAATATATAATGAATGAATTTTGTTTATATTGTTTTTGGCCAGTAATGTACACATTTATTTATTCTGAACAGATTTAGTTCCACCAAAACGTTTATTCTATAGTATGCTCTAGAATAAAATAAAAACAAAGATTCCCTTTTTTTAAATGTACTAAATGGTTAACTATACTTGTGGACGCCCACTTGAAATTGAGTAC
The DNA here is from genome assembly GCA_928085145.1 of Nezara viridula. Lineage (NCBI taxonomy): Eukaryota > Metazoa > Arthropoda > Insecta > Hemiptera > Pentatomidae > Nezara > Nezara viridula. The sequence continues at coordinate 60,723,296 of OV725079.1, read as the reverse complement.
ACAGTTCATACATTAAAAATATGTTGTTTGACATACGGTAGGCTACTAGTGTGGGCCAACGTAAGAGCAACATACACAGATTCATTATCCTCAAGACAAAGAAATCGATAAAATGGATCTGGCCATTGACCTTATTATCCCCCTACGAATAAAAGATATCTGATGCTGCCGGGCCAAACGCTCAATATAAGTCGTCGATTTGGTGAATTTTGGATTTATAAAATTTGTATAAGAAAACTTATGCAAATGACAATAGATATAACAAGAGGAAATCATCAAAATTGATTGATTGTGAAAATATAATTTCTATCATGAGAATTTTCTAGAAAATCTAGAAGCTTCATGTGATGACACAGCAAAAACTATAATTAAGCTGTCTAGGACTTGAAAGTCTTAAGCCAAAAAAAAAACTATAATTAATTATTTAATACATAAAATAATAAATAGGTTATATAATTTGCTATTTGTCTAAATAGCAAAACGCCAATGATACTAAAAAAATAACTTAAATATTAATATATCACCTAACAGGAGCGATCTAGGAACAGAGTACGTACGCATTGTATACTTAACACTTGGTGAAGAAGGTCAATAAAGAAACCGGTCAATCAATATATGAAAGCAAGGAGGTTAAGAAGTGCGGAACGTAGCTCAGAGAAATTCATCAGGAAGATCATTATTTAGGACCAATAATTAATAACATTACTACATGACGCCGTCATACTAATAAAGCCAATTTAAACATGTAGCCGAATTTTCTGTTCTGTATTTTTCAAAACCGATCCATAATGAAATAAATAAATAGACTAACATACATAAATAGACCCTTACTGAAAGTAATTTGAAGACAAACATATTTGAAAACATGATGCATAGAATAGCTAGAAAAAAAGATTTTTTGAGTGTGTTCAACCACCAGAAAATTTCATCATTTAACCGCACCGAACTTATTAATTATATTTCCAGACTACGATCGCATCTTTATGTGGTGATGACATTACATTAAAATAATTAAGTGATTAATGGGCACTACTGAATCAAAATCTGAAATGAAGACAGGAGAGACCTAGATTTCAAATAGGAAAAATAAACCGAACCATTCACATGACAAATTACTATCATCATAGTTTAATTAAACTTAAAACTTTATAAGGCTGGCAGGGCTGCGTAGGAAAAATATTTATTATAGTCATTTACATAAATATAATAAGGTAAATTAGTCGAGGCAGTTAGGGGATCCAATGGCCTAAGGAGGGTCAAGGGGCTGCGAAAATGTGGCCATTTGGCAAATGTGTTCCACTTGTTCCGCCTTTCACAAAGGAACAGAAAAAAAATATTTCCCTTGGATACACCCTCTGCATTTATATGAACCCTCCTCTTTTATTTCCAAGGATATTATATTCGTATCTATACATACTGTATTCTTTATATTATTTGTAAAAAGTAATTGGGTTGAATTTTGTATTTTATATTTTGTGCATTTTAAAGTAATTTTCTTTAACCACCAGTTCTCAAAGGCACTTGTATAAGGAATATATTAATAAATTACTTTTTGAGCCATATTACGGATTTGCAAATTTTGCCTGAACCACTAGATCTTTATTGAAAAACTCAATTAAGTTTAGTAGCCAACGTGACTCTGGGCAAAACTTCGATGGGAGAATGGCAATGTTTTTTGTTGTTTTTTTTTTTTTGTCTAAAAATATATTTACTGTTGACAATCAGCAAATGTGCTGCCGATACAGGAAATAATGACGTGACAGGCATGAGGAAGAAAAGTACTCAGCAGTACCTCTTCCCTAACTTGTTCCAATTACTTAGATTGTTTAAGGAATCAGATCTCTCATCCAACGCCTTTTTAGTCTCCTCTACGTGTGTTATTATGTCCGTTTAAATTAATGTAAAATCGTTGATAAAGGGTCGTTATATGTTGGTCAACTGTTGGAAGGAGGAGGTCAGCATGAAGAGTTTTGTTAGTCACGTATCAAGAGTCGCAATAATTTTGATTGGAAGTTTTGAAGTTTTTGTAGGTGGGTCTTTTAAGCAATACCGTATATTTGTGATGAGTACGTCCATATTGGTTTTAGTAAGTATGTATATGTTATTCAGTTTCAGTTTTGAAGATTTAGCAAAAACGGAGTAAAGTAGTTTGAGTCGTTTGATTGAGCAATGTTTAATGCGAGTATTATATATATATATATATACTTAAAAGCGACAGACGCATGCAATTGTGGCGGACTGACCCCACAAACTTTCATACACATTTTAAACGACTGCCAGTTATACGAACACAAAAGAGCCAACTTCCTGAAATCTTCTTTGACGCAAGGAGACACACGGCCTCTTCTCGAACCTATACTATAAAAAAAATACAAGAAGGAGTTGAAGGAATTCATTAATAACATAAAATTATAAGACATTCCAGCATAGCTCTTTTGTTTAATATACTTCTAAAGTTAGACTTATGTCTTTTATTCTTTATTTTGTTGATACTCAATTGTAAATTTGTAACATTTGTTTATTCTCCGCATAATTTTTGTATTTGATTCTGCCTCTGTTTTAGAGTATTTTGTCTTAGTATATTCTGGTACTGTTCATTCATCTGATTCTGTTATTTACTTTATTTAATCGTTTATTGTTATTTATTTATTTAAACATCTATAAATATTCTCTTGTAATACATATTAAGAACATTCTTTTTAAATATCTTTAGCCAACACATATTGTAATAAGTTATAATTATAGTTATTACTAAATAACACTGTAATGCATATAATATGCTTAGAAAAGTGAAAAGTATTTTTACCCACGACTATGATAAGATTTGCATAATTATTTTCCTATAGATAGTTGCTTAGGAAACACATAAAGAATTAAAATGAAGAATATTGCAGTACAACACAGAAGTTGCAGTCTTCATTTAGGAACTAGAAGTAAAAAAAAAGGAATACAAACTCATGATCATAAAATATGAAAATAACTAAGATTTAATATACGATAAGGCACTGGTAACGAGTAATTTCACGTCTAAATAACATAATAACATATCCAATCTTTTCATTTGGTTGCGTTTCCAATGGATGTAGAACCTAAATTCATTTATCTCATTAAAAAAAACAATGACGGTCAGATGACCGACTAGAATAAGATTTGGCATGAGAATAGTCCAGATAAAAGTGTTCATAAATAATAATAGGCTTTAATAATAACAGGTGCCTGGAGGCATGATGCCAACTGGAGAAGGCGCCAAAAACTCCATTTCCTGATGTCACCTCCAGCCAGTCTCAAGGAAGGCTGGAGGTCCTTGTGCAATTCTCTCAGTAATACAAAGGAAATGAAGGAGCAAAACATCATACATCTACCGGACCTTTATAATATATTTAAAGAAAAAAAATGGTTTTAAAAATAATAGAAATTCTCGGCAAGAATAAGAAATGGCCTATTGAGACAATATTTATAAAACGGCATAAATCTGAACGATAAGTTTAGCGTCTGGTAATTGAGTAGATATTGCGTAAGAAATGATAAATTAGCGAAAAATGTAAGTGTTTTCATGAACAAACAACATGCCGAGGTTGGAAAGATGAAAGCACATTATTTTTCTGAAATAGTAACAAGGAACGCAAAAAATACCAAGAACAGTGCACGTTTAGTTTTTCCGATTTTCCGCAGGATTCAGGCGATTTTGGGATAAAAATGTAACGTATGTTAATTTAGATAAAATCCATAATTATCACTGAAATTGACGTTCATGAATATTAAAATTTAGGGTAGCATTTGAGTGGATGACACCAATGAACGAAACTAAAGACTATTTTGGATGTTGGTATTTACAGATGCATGAAACCAGATAAGTAGGGGAAAGTACACGATTATTAAACAAATTTTAAATTTCCGTAGACGCCAAATGATGTTTAAGCAAATATGCAACTACATTACCTTAGAATGTATTGCGTTATTTTTATTTATTTCCAATGATTTTCTCTATTTTTTATAATATTATGATGTAAAAACATTGAGAATACTTTAAAATATATATTGTTTTCAGTACTTTGTAGTGTATAAAGTGTATATAGGTATGTATATGTTTCTGATTTGTTTAATTTCCTTATTTTTAATGAGTGATAAATATTCAGGACTCAATCATTACAAAGTTTTTATTAGTACCGACGTTTCAACCCAAACATGTAATATGACTTCAATAACCACTTAAACACCATTTCATAAAGGTAATTAGTTTCTTTATTTTTGTTTCAAAATAATATCCATTATATATTTATAAATGCTCTTGGGTTGCAGTTTTCCCCCAAAATTAAATCCTAGATCCGCTAGTGTTATTTACTATATTCATTTCTCATAGTTATATTCTATCAAATGTGAAGTTGGTTATTAAAAGAAATGTACTAAAATGACAACAAACCAACAAAAACCTACAAACCTATATGACCGACGACTACCTATAAACTGTTAAGAATAGATTCAGTAGCTGTTCATTCATAAAGCAATGACAATTGCAGGAAGTAAGAACTCTACGTAAACAAGTTTCTTTCTGCTTTACCTAGAATCTTCCCGTAAGGTTCAGTATTTATATAATTGTTGTACAGCAAAAAGAAGGTCGGCGAATATAATAATTCAACATCATGTTAACATTTTTTGCAGAGAAATATAAAAATTAATTATACAAATTATATAAAAAGACTAGTCATAAAAAATACACCCAAAAATATTAATTTATTTTATTATAGAAAAAAAGGATTTAATCGTGAAGTATCGCCAAAATATAATCGGTATCTACTCAAATTTGTAATAAATAATTCTACATAAACGATTTCAAGTTGAGTTATTTAAATTAATAAAATTATGATATTAATGCTTGTAACTTTTACATTCAATATAATATTATTAATATTAAGATAACTAAATAAAATCATATGCAGTTGCATTAAAGTATAAAAACATAGAAATAAATAAATATAAGTTAATATAAATAAATGAGTAGCTTCGTATAAAACTGATATGAATTACATTACTTAAATTTAAATCAACTGAATTTGAATTGAATCATTAAAATTGATTTAATTCTAAAACTGTATATGAAAAATGGTATTTTTTGGAATTAATGAAAATTCTAGATTAATCTTTAAAATATTAGTTATGGATTAATGTAATTAATCATTCAAGACCATCTTTGGTATGAAACCTCTCGTATATTTAGTTTAATTTATATTTAATTATTTATATCGATTTATATTTTAGATGGGCTGCATATGATTTTGTGAAGCCAAACAAATTAAAAATTAAACAGAGGGCTCAAGAATGGAAAATGATGCCAAGATTTATTAAAATTAAAATATTTCGGCGAGGATTAGAAAGTTAAAATACATTGCATCATCTTGTTCTACTTATGAACTACATTTCGGTCAAGCCATTGAACCTTTTCAATTTTTTTTTTTTTTTTACAAGTCTATATTTTTATATAATAATGTTTAAAAACTAACGCAATATTCGCTATCGAATAAACGGTAACTGACTAAGGTTTGAATTGAAATTGAATAACTTTCAAAATTTATAATAGCATCAGGTATATTAAGCCATTGTAGGACTAAGGTTCGTAAATATACTTAAGACTTAAAAGCTCAGCAAAGTAACATTTAATTTACGAAAATGTTTGAGAATTAGAAGAGAACAGGGATGAGAGAAATTCCCTCCCTTTAATGATTACTAAAGTACTCAAGTAAACAGAATGGGGGCGGAATGTAAACTGCATCTTGCGCAATCCTTTTATTTCCTTTACCTGAGACAATCCCTAGGCAGCTTCTACACAATTAAACTGAAATTCGTTTAACATTTTTAATTAATCATAATTACAGTAATACAAATTATTACTCTGGCCTACTTCTCAAATTACTCTTCTTTGTGTATTTAAACAAATCTTCTTCGGATAGGATGATATTAATAGAATCAAATAAGTAAATGTTTATCTTGTTAAGACCAGTTCTCCAGTATTTTTATTAAGATATTACTTTTTATTAATAATAGTAGTATATAATGATTTGATTTGTTTTGAAATTTTTTTTTATCATACGTTTTCAGGGGATTTCTTTAAAAGTGTATTATTTTATCAATAATATTGGACCATTATACTCATTTTCAAATTAAAACAATTAATCAATACATAAGTCACCAATAATATTTAATATCTTTGACAATTAATGGGTGATAAATATTAAGGACGCAATCATTATACATTTTTTTTATTTATGCCGACGTTTCAACCCAAACATGTGGGTCATCATCAGGGCGTGGTTCGAGCACTGAAGCTTTTCTAAAGACTAAAGACTATTTTGGATGTTGGCATTTACAGATGCATGAAACGAAATAAGTAGGAGAAAGTATACGGTTATTACACAAATTTTAAATTTCCGTGGACGCCAATTTTCTTACTAATCCAAGATGTTTAAGCAAATATGCAAGTACATTACCTTGGAATGTATTGCCTTGTATTTTAATTTTTTTTTCTAATGATTTTCTTTATTTTTTATAATATTATGATATAAAAACATTGAGAATACTTTTAAAATATATATTGTTTTAAGTACTTTCAAGTGCATATAGGTATGTACATGTTTTTTGCTTTGTTTAATTTCCTTTTTTTTAATGAGTGATAAACATTCAGATCGCAGTCATTATAAAGGTTTTATTAGTGCCGAAGTTTCAACCCAAACATGTGGGTCATCATGAGGGCGTGGTTCGAGCACTGAAGCTTTTCAAGTATTCAAAATACTGAAGGTTTTTTTTTTTTTTAATTTATTTATTTATTGAATATTACAACAATCTGTCACTTGGACAGTAGTTATAGTGAGGTGGGATAGCATTCCCACTATACGTTTAAAAATAATTTAATACAAGTAAAATAATAATCAAAAACTATATACAATAAATAAAATAAAATGCCTTAAAATGAGGACTTATTGAAGGAAGGTAGTCGACTATAAATATTCAGGACTCAGTCATTATAAAGTTTTTATTAGTGCCGATGTTTCAACCCAAACACTGAAGGTATTCAAGCACTAAAATCACCATTTGAATACCTTCAGTGCTCAAACCACGCCCTGATGATGACCCCATGTTTGGGTTGAAACTTCGGCACAAATAAAATAATGAATGCGTCCTAAATATTTATCACCCATGATATGTAGAACAATCGACTAGCTTCCTTTAATAATTTGATAATTAATACTGCCATAATCAATAACTGCTAGAACATGTTACTTTCGTACATTTTTCCTTTCATATCGCTACTAATTAAGGAAGGTATTGCGTTCGGGTCAAATTTTTGATTTGCGATTTTCAGTGTCTCCGAGTCAAAAAAGACATGTTTAGCCATTGGTATGTTTGTCTGCACTAATATTATCTTAGAAACAAGATGACCGATTGATTGCTTAATTTTTTGTTTTGCAGGGATTTTAAACTGATGCCTAAAAAATTGAGTATCCAATGAGCGATAAGAGAAAAACATATTTTTCCAATGACAGTAGCGCAAGAACGGCTCTAACGATTTTGACGAGCTTTCATATAATCTTCGACGTAAGTCATTTAAATTCTCCTATATATAGAGAATTCCCTGAAATAAGAAAAAATAGAAAGATAGGAAAAATGTTTTGGGGAGTAATTCGCAAAGTGTAGATTCTATGGTAAAATTTATATAGAATCATCTGAAAGGCGATTAAAGTAATAAATTCCCTAAACTACAAAAAAAGATCCTCGGAGTCGAACCAGTATTAGCAATGATACAGTGCATTTTATTTTCTACACAAATGTTATTTTTCAACCGCTACTAAGTAAGGAAAGTTTGCGAGCGAGTCAAATTTTCAAATGTTTTGAAAGCTTATTAAATTTCTATAAAGTGCTACCAGTGGGTAGTTTCTCAACAAGAATGTTTCATGTAATAATATTTCTCTGTACAAATTTACTAGATGTATTCATACTAATACAGTTGTAAATATCATAATAAAAGTTAAAGTTAAAAAATTTCCAAGGTTTATGAAAGTTACAGTATATTTGATTGTATACTTATTTTAATGACGGCTTATATGTCTGTTAAAATTGCTTTAGTTCATCAAAGAAATCGTACTCCAATCAGATTCCTGAAAAATTGATATAATTCATTTTTTTTTTTTTTTTAAAGGTCATATTTAAAGTTGTATAAATTTGTCTAAAAACAGAGGAAACGTCCTGTGAGCAGAAATACCAGATTTTTTTATTGAAAAATTGACTGAAAAGTTTTAATCTGAATGTTAAAATTATTTACCTGTGCTAAGTTGATATTGAGGATAACAATAGCAGTCTTGTCTTTTCAATTCTTCCACTCTTTCCTCTTTTCTAAAGCCTTATTTTTCCGTGTTTTAGGTATAATTATTAGCTTTTATCTTGGATTGCTTTTCATTTTTATAATGTGATATAATTATGATGATTTCACGAGATAGCAACTGAAAATGGGTGATCATTTTCTTCTCGTTCCATTTCATCATAATCTTATCATTCAACGTAAAAACGTTGATGATAAGACAAAATAAAATAATAACAGTTTCTTATTTTAGAATTTGAATAAATGATTTGATCAAACTATATTTACAGCTAGCCCGTTAACTAAGATTTCTATTTTTAACCAAATCAGTGAGGTTTAAAAGGTTAATAGCTGTTTGGCTGGAAATATACTCTATTCGCAGCAACACCATGAACGATGATGATTTTTGAGCAAACACCATAGCAACTATTACAATGTTGAGAACTTTTAACAAGTAAAGTGTCAATTTCGAGCTTTTAACACCATTTGAGCATTTCTTTTCTTTTTTTTTTGCTTCGTATATTTAAAACTTCAAAATATTTTCCTCGAACTACAAAAAAAGAGTTGTTATCCTATGAAGTTGTTGCAAAATATATATGCTCAACATTTCAATTTTTAAAAAATGATGTAATAGAAACTGTTCGGAGAAAAATTATTAAGCAACCTCTTACTAAATCCTTAAGGTCCGTTTGAACGTTTCACAGACTAACAGGAGAAATTAGGGCTAAGCCAAACATTTTTGTTTAATTTTATTTTTACCGACAGTAGAAGGAAAACATTTAAAACAAGAAACAAAAATACTAGCGTAGGCGAACGACCAAACAACAAATAGCTAAAACCATTTGGATATTTGTATTTCGTAAAGTTTGTAAAATGTATAACGCACCTTTATAGTCTGAAATCCTTAATCAATCAACAATCTTTATTATCTTAAAAATAAAATTATCCGTAAAGATCCTAAATATTTGCTAACCAGTCGTGCTCTAGCAGGGGTGCCGTTGTTATTTCCCAAGATATTTTATCATCAAATAAACATTGCGTTAAAAGCAGAATTTAAAAAATGTAGTTTATTGTTAAAATCCAAAATCCTTCGTACAATCCTCAATGCTCCCTACTTTGTCAAAAATAAAATCATCCATAATGACCTTAATGTACCATATGTTTCCGATTTAGCTCAATCCAGATGATAACACTCTCTTGCTTCCAACCTTGCTTCCTCTTCTATTACTGATAACCCTCCGAGCCGTCTGAAAAGAATATGGCCTCGGTACCTTCTAATATAAATATATAATTGGAGTGCTACCAATGGGTAGTTTGGTAAAAAACAACAAAAAAACCCATTTATTGTAGTATATTTTTCTCCTTCTCTGATTTGAATAGTCCCTTAAATATCAATTCCTACAAAATGTTATTAATGGAACTTGGTGCAATAGGAAATCCGGAAACACTGAAACCCTTCTGGAAACATCTGCACTCTAGATATGAAACACGTAAGCTGATATTCTATAGGTTGTAAAAATTATAAAATACATACTTCCATAAGTTTTCTAGCTCGTAATCATGCTTATCTACTTGAAGAAGATCAGGTACTAATTAACATTTAATTAATAGAAACAAACTAGGTGAACAAAGATATCAGTTCGCGAACTAATAACATTTCTATTTAAATCTAGAGCTGACTAAGCAGTTTTACAAATCGCTGATAACGCACGTCCTGATCCAATAACGAAGATGATTATGAATCCGGCAGATATCAAGCACGATACCATTATAGTTCTCAGTTTTTACAGTTATCTGAATACTATCTTTAGTTTAAGTGTCAACTACTTGACTTATAAGGGAATTGCTGATCAGTGCTAAATTCTTCTAAATATGCTGATACAAGTTGCTGAGGACTAGTCCATTTATGGGGCTTCAATTCTAAAGAATATTGAAAGCGGCACAAGAGTTAAGAAAATAATGCTTTTTAAATTATCGTGATTAGGCATTCATGAAAGGGGACATACAGTGTGAAAACGGTTTCGTAAACTACAGAATTATTTTAAATATCTCTTGTGAATTGAAAATATCTTAACGATGAATCATTTCTGTTACATTCTTGTGGTGTCTGAATAAAGCACTATTATAACCTAAATTATTGAAAATTGAGTTAAAACAAAGCTGAAAGTAAAAATAATATAACTGAAATCAACAGTTAAAAAAACATAATAATTATAACTTCATTTAAAATGTATTAACAGATTCCTCGTAAAAGTACTGGTTAAAAAATGTGTAATCAAACCGAGTGAAAGTATTAATTAAGTAATGAATTCTAAACGCATTGAGTGAGGGACATAAGTGCGTTCCACTCATAGGTGGGACGACAGAAGCACGGGTGGGAAGACTACTTTAGTCGGGATAAAGATAATAATAATAAAGATATATGTTTTGGCTACGTAAGTAGGCGCCTCTTGGTATTATTAAACTACGAGAGGCCGGGGTGGCCGAGGTTGCTAACGCATGTGCACTGCACAGCAACGCGCGTTGCCCAGTAAGCTGATAACCGAAGTTATAGATGATAAAATATTACGATTTCGCGGCTTTTATAACTCTGTGGTTAATCCCCCACCCTTACCCCTTGCACGGTAAAACCACGTATAGCCTAATAGGCGACGAAGGGGAAGGAAAAAAATAAATAAAAACACCTGGTTTATTATGCCTTCATATTATATAATTAACAATACTGACAAAACATTTTATTACGAAATCAGTTTATTGACCATTCTTCACACGGAATATTGTTTATAAACATTATAGTTGAATGTAAAGAATTTTTATTTATTTATTTTATTTTTTAATTGCCTTAACCTTAAAAATATAAACCGAAGCTTCCTAGACAAAGAAAAAAATTTTTTTTTTAATAATATGTTTCAGAACAGAGTTATATTATCTCAGTCGAATAATTCGAGATACATATATCCAAAACTAAGCTTTACAATAAAACTAAAGGTAAAGATATTTACAAACCATTCAATACAAACGTCCGGTATTGGATCGAATAAATATGTTTTTCAAAATAAAAAAGTCATGTCTACATAAAAAAAGGAGAGATTTTCATTTATAGAAATAACGTCAATCGTTACTAACAACTACTGAAAATTCCATAAGCAAATAGTTCGTAAATGAAACGCAAAGCAGCGTTTTATAAAAGTCACAATCTGTATTAATAGCAGCGACGTTCAATGTGTAGTTTTTTTAGGAGGAGGGGAGAAGATGAGATTAATATTAGGGTGGCCACGGAATTGGAGAGAAATATCTTTTCAGGGAAAAAATATGTAAAAGAAGAAATTAAGGCTGGGAATGCTGGATATTTTACATTTACAAAGCTGATTAAATCGCGTCTTCTGTCTCAAAACTTAAAAATTATAATTTAAGAAACTATTATGCTTCATTCAGTTCTTTGTGAATGCGAAAGGTGACCGCTATACATTAAGGAATGAGGAATGACTTAAAGTTTTTGAAAATAAAATATTGGGAAAAATGTTTGGAATGAAGCACGAAGTGAGAACTTTAAGGTGATAACTTTGCGGCGAATAAACAGGCCTACAAAATTTTTGGACTTCCATAAAAATCCAGGAATCCATAAAAAGATATTACGCGCTGTAACGGCTGACAAGCGTCCGAGTATTTGGTCAAAGCGAAGGTGGGAGGATTACGTAAAGCATGATCTTGCAAGTCTGAGTAGGAGGGTGGTCGGTGGAAACATCAATTGGTATTATCTGGATCGAACATTTGGCTTCGTTAAGCCTTTTAATGTTATTATTATTATTATCGGAGATATTATAATAAATTGTTTATCAAACGATTGTCATAGGTATGGAAAAGGTAATTAATTATTTTGAAGAGAAGAATAGTTGGGGTGTTCAGTCAAAAAGGAAGGCAAAATAAATGAAAATATTTATTTTTTACATATGCCGACGTTTCGACCTGAAGTTCAGGCCTTCATCAGGGCTAAGAAAATAACCAGATAACAAGGTATGAGAAACATAAGTAATGATGGTAAAAAAAAATAATAAAAAATAAAAAAATAAAATAAAAAAAATATTAGAAAAATAAAATAGATAAATATAAAGTAAAATGAAATTGTTAGAATAATGACTAAGAACTAAGAGATAAATAATAAAAACCGTTACAAAGTGTGGAATGATGAAGTAGGCATAATCAAAAAAGGGGCGACAAAAGTGTTACAATGAGAATCTTAGAATAAAATGTAAAACATAAAAAAGAAATATAAAGTTATATAAGAAATGAAAATAAATAGTAAAATTAAAACATTGAGAATGGAGTAGTTAGATAGAAAATTGAGATATTGTAAAGTCTATCAAGATGTACAGACAATGTATAATATAATAAAGAGTTAAAAACAGAGAAAAGGAATGAAAGGAAGGAGGGAAGAAATTGAGAAAACTGAAATAAGAAATAAATAAAAGAAGTACTACCTGTCTCCTTAAGTGTCGCAGGGAGAATAAAAGTCGTTACAAGGGAGGGGGAGAGAGAAGAGATGTGTAGGTGGCGTCATCTCTAACGGTTATCCGACGAAGTTTGAACTAAAGCGCTGGAAGCCTAAATAGGCCTAAATAAGCCTAAATGTCTAAAATAGCCTAAATAAGCCTAAATGATAATAAATAAATATTTTCATTTATTTTGCCTTCCTTTTTGACTGAACACCCCAACTATTCTTCTCTTCATTATCCACGACAGTCAACCAATTACCAATTATGAATTAATTATTTTCATTGATGTATCTACAACGATTGATTTATAACAATCTGGGTCTACTTTTAAATTGTCTCCTACCTGATATGATGTATGATAATTTATTAATTTCTTATTATTCACGAGAATTGGTACTAGTAGTTATATTTTAAACAGTTGATTTATTTTTCCTCAATGGTTACTTAAGGAGAAGAAATTCCCCTTCTTCCATATACATCTTCCAGTAATATTTACTCAACTTTATCTTTTGTCTATAAGATCTTTTTCGATTCAACTAGAAAATATTTGTATTTGTTATTTAATATGACTTGATAGTCACTTATATTTTTAAAAAACTCTCAGTATTAATACAAATTATGAATATTTATATTTTGCTAATTATAACTGTTATAGTTTTTCTCATTGTAAATGATTCCTACTGAAAATAATTAGAATAATTCTCACTGTTCAAGTGATGAATGCTTTCTCTTGTGAATCTATAGAAATAAAAATCATTAACATAGTCAAAAACAAATAATAAGTTTTGTCCAAAATATAGAAAGAAAAACAAATTAACAAAGCGTTTATAAGGTATTGCTTACTGTTAATAAGGACAGTTCTCCGGATTTCCACTCATAAATAACATACATTGGTATGGAATAATTCTACTGTTCTAACGAGAGGAACCAATCGCCAAATTCGTGGGAAGCTTGAGAATTAATGATGAGTTATGGCTCAGAGGTTGCGCTTTAATTTATATGGAGATATATCGTATACCAGTATATTTATATATAACCTCTACAGATAAGGGAATATGTCTGGAATCAGTTAATCTGCATAGTGTAGGATGGATTAAGGTTGTCGACCAGTGAGTCACATGACGCCAGATAAGTCCACTTTCGTCTATAAGAGGTTTGTATGCCACCTTGATTATAGGGTAAATATAATATTTTTAAAAAAGTAATGGACAACATTGTTCATCAATCAGAAAGCTATAAATGAGCTTACTGTACCAATTACATTTAAATCATAATACAAAAAATTAAACACCGATAAGCATAGATCATAAATAAAGAAAAGACATATTTTTAAGAGTTTGTGAAAATTTATTACTAATATTGAAAATATTATTTATTGTTACGATGAAAAAAAAAACAGAGAAAAATTCAGACCACATAATACGATAGAAGTTTTAAATTAAAGTTTAATTGAATATTTGAAAACCAATAAGTGCAAATATTCGAAATATTAAATAGGTCACCTCAGAGAACTGAGCCGTAAGTACAAGCTCTAATAATGTTCCAACATAACTAGAGGATAGGGTGAGTGCTTTACTCTAGATATCTTCAAATTCAAAAGGTCCAATTAGAATTTTATAAAAAGTTGTATATGTTTTATAAAATTGAAATATAAAATCATTAGATTATATCGTATACTAACCTAACATCATGATTTATTTACAAATACAAATAAATTAATTAAGGCCAACACATAAGGAATGTCGGTTTTTAAAAATATGTCTGTTTATAGTGATATTACTTATCGTTCCTTTACATTTTATTGTTGTTAGATATTTTTTTTATTATAGCATTACATATTCTTATATTTATCATATTTTTGTTGGGTGCAGTTATTTATTCTGTGCTGAAATTTCAATTAAAATGGATATCTCCAAAAACCACTTTCGTTATGTTATGCTTTGGAAATTCAATGAAGGATACAATTTTGTTTCAACATATCGTAGACATGCTGATATATATGCAGAAAACTAAACAACCCAAAAATGAAAAATTGTTTTCTTTAAAGACGCAAATTGCATGAATTTAAAGATTTCACAAATTTAAACAGACCACATTATGGCAATCATTAATAAATGGCAGTGGTTAAGTCCCGGAAACGCCGAGAATAGAAGCAAGAGAAGAACTTCGTCTGAAAAAAGTAATGACGTCTGTTTGGTGGGATATGACAGGAATCCTTCATCATGATTTCCTCGATCTTAAACAAAACACCATTAAAGTTCTATTCTGTGATCAGCTAGATCGGCTGAAGCGGGCAATTGAGGAAAAACGCCCCTCCATTTAATTCCACCATGAAGAGGCCCCATGTTGAATACAAACGTTGTAAAATGTATAGGACTTTGGATGAAAAATTATTTTTTACCCATTATTTTCTCCTAATTCTTCGGATTATCAATTTTTTCGCAGTCTCCAAAAAACTCGTTAAGCGACAGGAACATGAATTCAGTCAATGAAGAAAAATATATGTTGGTTTTCTTTAATTCAAAACCAAAAAAGTTTTTCAGAAAAGTTATGCAAAATCTGTTTTCAAGATGGCAACTTATATTAGAACAAGATGGTAATTGCATTTTAGATTGAACGTGTTTCATTGATTTTATCCAACATCTTATATCACACAATTAAATAACGACATTACTTAACGGATGCCCTAGTAGTGTGTTGGTCAGTGACATGATGGTGAAATGACAATATGGAAATAAGTAAATGCAATAAGGTTTATAATGAGAAAAAAGTAATAGCTTGTAACAACTCCTATAAACTGTATCTTTGGTAATGATCGGGAATTTATAAACCTTTCAAATTATCAGGTGAACAACAGAAATTGTATACTTTTTGAGTTAAACACAAGTAAGGTAATCTTTTCTAGAGGGCGTGTTTATCTTACGGAAGTGAGCAAGAAGATAATCTTGAAAATGTACCAATTATTGGATTTGATAAATTATTAAGAAGATTACGACGTACAGACAAAAAAAAAAAAATTTAGAGAAATAATATAAAAATATGAACATTGAAATATTACTTTTGATAGTTATTTAGATGAGGAGCGCACGGATTACACGTGGTTCACAATCACTTCGGTCACACTTGTTCATGAAACGCCATAAACTGTCTTTTCTGATAAACCCGGATGCACTCACCGAACAAGTGTGACCGAAGTGATTGTGAACCACGCGTAACTCGTGCGGTCCTCATCTAAATAATTACCGGGAAAAAGTAATACCTAAAGTTTGTAAAAACATTTATAAACAGTATCTTTATTAATAATCTGGAGTTTATAAACTTTTCAAATTATCACGTGTTTAATAGAAATTGTACACTTTTTCAGTTAAACACAAATAACGTAATCTTTTCTGGGGAACTTGGTTATTTTTCAGAATTGAGTCAGAAATTAATCTTGAAAATGTCTGAGATTTTGGATTTAATAAATTATGGACAAAGTTAAGAGGTACAAAAAAAACTTTTGAGAAATAATATAAAAAGATGAACATTGAAATATTACTTTTGAAAAACAAAATTAAAGGCTTGTAAAATATAACTCAAATCTTCTTTTATCTAACTATTTGATATATACTAACACAAAAATGTATTTTAAAAAACTATACCTGAAGTTATACCATGATGAATCGAAGTTGAAATCAGCACAATATTGTATTTTAAACAACACTTCTATATTAAGAAAACCATTTTAAAAAAACAATGAAAACACGTAAATGATAAGCATTACAGATATATTGAACATTCATTAATACAGGAAACTAAATGAGTTAATCACATAAACGAACGGCATTGTAATAAATCAAACTATAAGAGATCTAATTGAACTGAAACAGAGAGGGGATGGATGTTTAACAGTGTTGCCACGGTCACAACTCATAATAATTAACGCTTATAAAAAATTAAATATTCTTTCAAACATTTAAATTAATCTTTGATTTGAAAAATAAAATTAGTTCTATAAACAATGTTATTTTAAAATAATGAAATGACAATACAGATTCGGAGAGAGTTGAAATAATCTAATTTAGCATCTAATAGTTCGAGATAAACGAACTGTTGCAATCCGAACATTCAAAACATTTATTGGCAAAATGAATACAAATTATTGAGATTGTGCCAGACATCTTAACAACTATCTTTAAACTGTAATGTTATTAATAACGAAATAGAACAATAAACAGTTTAGTATAATAGTTGCTTTGAAACATTGCCAATAAGCTTGGACTAGTATGATCAATTCAATAGGTGAAAAGTAAATAATTTTATAGCAAATGAATATTCAATAAGTTCTGATTATGCTTCTTACAAACAAAAAATATATACTTTATAAATAAAATAATCTGAAAATATTGGAAAAATAATGTTCTTTATGGATACAAGTATTACATAAATTTAAAGATTTCACAAATTAAAAAAAATATATCCTACCTTACAGTAAAATTAAGACTATTCAATAATTTTTAGCGATTCAAAAAGTCTTAAAAACCATAGTTTATATTTGAATAAATCTATTTGCAACAAATCAGATTATCCGCAAATTTTATTTTGGATCCACAGGACTACAAAAATATTTTATTTTATTTGGACCCAAATTAATTAAACAATGAATACCGTCCCTTCACCTCAAACATAACTATAATACAAGAACAAAATATTTTTGTTTGTTATTCAAGATATCAATAATTTAATACTGATTGTGTGTATGTTAATTTTTATCAATTTTTATACATAATGATGACATCAATATTCACTAATAAACTGAATGGATTAAATTCTGGCATATGTAATTATTAATTTCGATATATTAATATACTTGGTGGCAACTGATCAGATTCTATCGTGTATATTTAAAAAGCAATTGCAAGATTTTTAAAATTAGAATCATGCGCAAAATGGAGAATAAAGCAATGCCATGATAATTTTAAGGGCCTAGAGTGTAGTACTTGTTAAGAAAGTAATGTTCTTGAACCAGGAGTTATGAGAGCATGGTAAAATGTAAACGTAAAATATTTCATAAAAAAATAAATATAGCCTGTTAAATGGAGAGAAGAAATTTATCCGTCTATAGGAAAATATTGCATTTATTCCAATAGTTAGGAAAACTATAAAGTTGCAGTGAAAAATGGTTTACAAAAAAATGTATTAAAAAAAGCTCAAAACCATAGAGAACATTTATAATATCCCACGAAGTTCAACAGGAATAAAATAGAACTCTCTAAAGTAAAAATACAGCAAAATATTAGCGGAAAGTGTATACACGTGTGTAATAACAGGACAAAGTAGAGACATAAAAGGCCCTCCTGAGACCCAGTAATTATGATTTGTTCCAGGAGATCTCCCATTTAACTTTATTTAATATCGTTAGAGGTGGACTCTCTGGCTGAATGCTGATTAAATTTCCACTGACAAATGTCTTTGTGTTTTCTTTATGAGTGGAAATATTTCAGAGCACAGATATAAAATTGTTAACATAAAAAATATTTTAAAATATCTCTACTAATAGTACTTTGATTTCGATGAAACTTCTTTCATATTTTAGACAATTTAAATACCTTTGTAACATCTTATCACAACATCCCCAAATAAGTGTATACTTTTTGAGTTATTCGGAATTTAATTTTGCCATCCCTCGTAACTTTTTTTCCGGCTTCTTTTCTTTGAAGTATGTTATATAGATAAATTTAAAGGGTGTCGAGAAAATGACTTTAGCGAAGTTTCATTGAAATCGGTACATTCGTTTAGGCGCTACAATCTATAGCAACGCAGGTTTTTATACATTTTTTTTTTCCTTTATTAACTTATCAAATTCTTTCAAAAGTTATATTTAACAATTTTTCGTAACTCTGAATAATGTGAAATGATTAACTTTTTAAAATAAACCATATTAAAGGTACTTTAGAGGAAGACGTATATGAACATTGGGCATTTAAGCCCTGTAAAGTGACATCAACGGGGATAAGACCTAAATGATACTAAAGACTAGCTAGGACTTTTCGTTTTTTTTTTTTTGTTTTACGGGATTTTCCCGAGCCGGAGGGTGAGGGTGGGGAATTTAAAATCCCCTCTGGCACCGGGACGCGAACTCGTACTTATCTTGTATCTCAAATCTTCATATATCTGGTTGTCGGGCAACTCGCGGTGCTGTGCACACGCTTTAGCCCATTCGGTCACCCCGCCGACTTCATTTTTTCATTTTTCGGGACTAGGTCATTTCGTCTCGGGGTACCTCAAAACGTGTATTTCCGTTGAAAACTCAGATTCAAAAATTTTCTCGATCGCAATACTTACCCTTACTATATATTACATATATACGTAAGTGAAAGTAAAAAATCACAGGTAAATAGTACATCATTTTATCATAATCAGGACAGGGCAAGAAAAACTCAATTCATTTACTTAAACATGGTGTCTTCAAGGAATATATAAGCTCTTATACTTTCCAATTTTTTATTCTACTTCCAACGACGTTCTGATCTGATTAGCTCATTATCGAGTCATCAAAAAACATTTTTTGTCTACTAAAATGAATTTCAATATTATAATTTCATTGAACAATTATTTGTAGTACACCAAATACCAAAGATAACCATATACCTCGACTCCATATTTCTTAAATGTTTGCGCATTTGTTGATGCTTTTCCTTCCCGTACGGTACTACCTCCTCCGTTAACTTTTTAATATTTAAGTATTAAATATTAAAAACGATTCATTTGAATATTAAGGAGCTCTAATACCCTCGAATTATAGGCGAGAATTTAAAAATTCATAAAACCATCGCAATCACATAAAAATAAATAAACTAACACTGAGTAAACCCATCAAAATATGTAGAAATAGAGAGGAAAAAAAGGAAATGATGAAAGCTGGAAAAGCTAAAAAAGGCCTGTAAAGTAATTACACTCTAATTGCATACATTACACATAGTCATTCTACATATGTATGAATATAAAAACCCAATTTGAATTATCAAGTGTTTTCGGAATCCATGTCCTACGCTGATGATACATTTCAGTTTTGTCCAAATTTCTTAGTTTGAGACGTAACTAGGTTGATTAGGATGAAGCTTTATAAACATCCAGAACTAACATTACAGTTTATTAAAAATAGCTTAGCTTAAAACAGCGGAAGGCAAAGGAAAATACACGTGTCATAATTAAATTTCAGCTAAAATATGGCTATACGCCATTTAGCAGAAGAGAGAGAGAACATTATTTGAGTAAACTAAAGTAAAAGTTACGTGGCTTTTCCAACAAGTATACAGTATATAAATTTTTTTCATTTTATTATAAATTTCATTTAACCCAAAATATTGCTGTTATAGTAATAGTTCGATAAAAAATCAACTTTATTGTCGTTCGGTTCTTTATAAAAAAAAAATAATAATTCTATTTTCAAATAATTATTTTTAACTTTGGTTTTCTATTTGACATTCTTAAGCCTGGAAATTATTTTCTTATGTTGAAATGTTAGACTTGTAAAATTCAAAAGCACCCCTAATTCATTTTTCACATTTTGAGGAATGGTGCCCTTTTGCTTAGTGCCGCTCAGTTCATTCTTAATTATTTAATATTACTGTTGAACTTAAAGTAATTAAAGGTTAATTTTATTACTATATGTTTTTCCAATTCGTAACATCTGCTTTTCCGTAACATATTAAGTGCCATGAACTAATTCGGCACAAAAGTACGATAATATCATTCATTGCAATTTTAAAATTGAATTTCAATTGACAGTTGAACACATAGTATTTTTAATTAGAAAAGCTTAAAATCAATTTCAAAAATTTCCATTTAGTAAGGAGATTTCATTTAGTTTCATCAAATATTATTATACATAATGTTTTCGTCATTTCCCTATACTTTCTAGAACTTTTTATGCAGATATCGATTTTTATAAAGTTTTTATCTTTCTAACGATGTATGTATTGCATACATTATATATATATATATATATATATATATATATATATAATATATATATATATATATATATATATATATATATATAATTTTTTTTTAAAATTACTAAGCACGTGATGAAATACAAATCAATGCTCAATATTGATTATTTTATAAATAATTAAGTTTACAAAATGATAATATGTGTGTTAAAGGAAACTCTCTTTGTAGTGTTTTACACACGGTAAGTGTTTAAGTATCAGCTAAATAAACATTTATTTTTTTTGTAAAATGAATTCAGATCCAACAGTCGAAAGAAACAGGTGATTGATTGAAGGTTACAAACGTAATTTATTTCTCTCTCCAAATTCTATTGAATTATCACAAGTTTAAGTCAATTAACTGCATGTTGATTTCCTTTATCTCTTCCATATTCGTGAGTTAAATAAGTGCAATCAATTGAAGTAAAATTACTGGTGTAGCGGATTCTTCCGCTAAAAATGACGGAAACTTCGGCTTCAAACGATTCACCAACTGAAGTCAACCACGATAATGCACCAGAAGCTATGTCCTGGGAAGTTGTGTCTGGACGAAAACGACATGTAGCTTCAGACAGAGATCCACGTCATAAACAAATAAAGGTTAGTGATACTATTATTACTAACAATCGATTCGAAGTTTTATCAAATACTCCGGAAGATAGACAGCCAGCAAATAATAATCCCATTATTATTAGACCTCCACCTATTCATATAAACGATGTGAAAGACTATACGGCATTAGTAACCTATCTTCACAATGAAGGTGGCCCTAACAGTTTCAGGTTGAAAACGTCTATGAGAGGAGTCAGCGTGTATCCAGAAAACGCAGAAATATACCGTAGGTTAGTGACCAGTCTTAGAAGGGGTGGAGCTGATTTTCACACATATCAACTCCCGGAAGATAAAACGCCTCGAATAGTTATTAAAAATTTACACCACGCCACACCTCCAGCGACCATAAAACAGGAACTTGCTAACTATGGTTACGAGGCAACCAACATCGTAAATGTTATATCAAGATTCAAAACACCGTTGCCAATGTTTTTCGTTGATGTGTCAAAAGCAACGTTCAATGATAAAATTTTCGACATTGAATTCCTGTATTACACACACGTGAAGATCGAAGAGCCAAGGAAAAAAAGGATCATTCCGCAGTGCGTACGTTGTCAGCAGTATGGCCATACCAAGACGTACTGTAACCACCAGCCGAGGTGTGTAAGGTGTGGTATGGGTCACGAAAGCACTTCCTGTACAAAGACTCGAGAAACAGTCGCAAAATGTGCGAACTGCCAAGGACCACATCCTGCTAACTACAGAGGTTGCGAAACTCTGAAAGAGCTTAGGAAGACCCGCACAAGAAACCATACTCTGCAAAGGCCTCCTAGAGTTCAACCCCCACCACCAGAACTACACGAGTTCCCACCACTGCATCAGCCTCAATACCCTCATCCGATTCCCTCAGGACCAGAACAACAGCAGCAGAGACAGCAACGAAAACCAGCACCGGCAACAAACCAAGAACAAAGGCCTAAAGGTATGAGTAGGGGCATTGCCCAAACGCTCCCTACTATTGAAACCTCCTCAGGTGATATCATACATTTGATTAGCGGTCTCAATAACCTCATACAGCCCCTCTTCAGTCTTCTACAACAGCTATCTCAGGCTACTCTCGCTCTTACCCAAAAATATGCCCCGTAATCAGACGACTGTGGGCTCCATGTCTATTATACTATGGAACGCAAACGGACTGAATCAACATAGAACCGAACTAGACATATACTTACACGAGAAACGCATTGACATTGCACTAATAACAGAAACACATCTGACACCACATTCTAAATTTTACATCCGTGGTTACAAAATCTACAGAACTGACCACCCAGATGGAACTTCACATGGAGGCACTGCCATAATTATCAAAACAACTCTAAAACATAATCCTTTACAATTACCCATAATACCAGAGATTCAAGCTACAGCCATTACACTATCAACACAACAACAAAACATTACTCTTGCTGCGGTTTATTGCCCTCCGAGGTATGTTCTGACACCCATGATGTTTAGTAATTTCTTTAAACGTCTTGGTAGATGCTTTGTTGCAGGAGGCGACTACAACGCCAAAGATCAGTTCTGGGGATCCAGACTATCTACTCCAAGAGGAAGGAATCTTAGGTATGTTCTTTATGAGCTTTCATTAGACACAATATCACCTAATTCACCCACGTACTGGCCAACTTCTAGACGGAAAACACCAGACTTACTCGACTTTTTCATAACTAAAGGACTCCGAACAACACCTCACACTATAACAACGAGTTCAGATCTTTGCTCTGATCATTCCCTTTTGCATTTGGTATTGTTTGAAGAGCCTTGTGAAGCTACAAAAAAACTGTCCCTGATCAATGGCATAATGGATTGGGACAGGTACAGGAACCAATTGGACACTGCTCTCTCTGTTCCTCTATCCATTAAAAACGAAGAAGAACTTGAGGATGCCGTTGAATACTTCACACGAAATATCCAAGAAGCAGCATGGTCTTCATCAGTAGCAAAACCTCAAAAATATGAGTTCCTACCAATGTACCCACAATACATAAGGGACTTGATCAGAGCGAAGAGGAGAGCTCGCAAAATATGGCAGACTGACAGACTCCCATCAGATAAACGAACTTACAACAGACTTAATAATGAACTCAAGCGACAGATTGGAAAATTCAAACGAACAACCTATGACAACTACATCAGAAATCTCTCAACCGACGATGGAAGCTTGTGGAGACATACCAAAAACCTTATTAAGCATCGTGAAGTGTCAGCACCCCTTCGAAGACAAGATGATTCCTGGGCCGTGACGGACGGAGAAAAATCAGAACTCTTTGCCGAATATCTTTCTTCTGTTTTTGTACCACACACAGACTTCACTAACACTGTGCACGATAACAACGTACTAAACACTTTAGACATGCCCTTACAACTAACTTCACCTCCTATTTCATTCACACCTTCACAGATTGCTGAACAAATCAAAAAGTTGCCTAAAAGAAAAGCTCCTGGACATGACTTGATTAACGCTGAAGTGCTCCAACAAATGCCTAGAAAAGCTCTAGTGCTTTTGACAACTATTTATAATGCAATACTGAGGACAACTAAATTTCCCCTACAGTGGAAATACTCACATATAATAATGATTCACAAGCCTAAAAAGGACAAAAACTCACCTTCCTCATACCGACCAATCAGCTTACTACCTATCTGTTCCAAAATTTTTGAAAGCTTACTGAACAAAAGACTTGTTGATATACTAACAAACACCCAAATAATACCTGACCATCAATTTGGATTTAGGGCACATCACTCAACTATACACCAACTACATAGAGTAACGGACTACATATCTACAGCACTAGAGCAGAAAGTATATGCAACTGGCGTATTTCTGGATGTTGCTCAAGCGTTTGACAGAGTTTGGCACCAGGGTCTTCTCTTTAAACTCAAGACAATACTCCCACCTACATATTATCTAATTCTACAATCCTTCCTTTCCGATAGATTTTTCTCGGTCCGACACGGGTCAGAACTATCTTCCATCAGGTCTATCTCAGCAGGAGTACCTCAAGGTTCAGTACTCGCTCCACTACTCTATATCACATACACCCATGACATACCTTGTAGTCCCAACATTTTAACAGCGACATATGCAGACGACACAGCAATTTTAGCAAGACACAAAAATCCAACATACGCCTCACAGACCCTACAACAGTATTTAACAAGATTACATGACTGGTTCAAAATTTGGAAAATCCGACTAAATCAAGACAAATCACAGCACATCACATTTACGCTTCGACATGAAACATGCCCTCCAGTTTTCCTTGACGATACACAGATTCCACAGACAGACACCGTTCACTACCTTGGTCTGACATTTGACAGAAAAATGACGTGGGGCCCACATATAATCAAAAAACGAAAAACTTTAAATCAAAGATTAAGAATTCTGAGTTCACTTCTTTCAAAAAATTCAAAACTAAAACTTAGACAGAAATTGAACACATACAATTACTTACTAAAACCTATTTGGACTTACGCATCACAGATATTTGGAACTGCTAAAAAGACTCACTTAAACAAACTTCAAATCTTTCAAGCAAAAACATTCAGAACAATTACAAAAGCACCTTGGTACGTTAGCAACATAACCTTACATACTGACCTCCATATGCCGACTGTTAACGAACACATACGTATTCATTACAAACGATTCCATGACAACTTACAAGGACATACTAATACACTTATAAATGACATGGCCACTACGAATATGCCCGGTAACGTCTGTAGGAGACTGAAGAGGAGCTGGATGAGGGACCTCCTCGCCTAATGTAGATATCACGCCGAGTGAGGTGCCGCTGGGCACTGATCCTCCTCATGCCTTTCATGACAATTCTATTAATCAATCGATCTCACATTCACTGGTTGTCATTAGCATTATGACAGGTGTGAATAAAACATTAAAGCTAAAAAAAAAAAAAAAAGATCCAACAGTCATTTATTGTGGAGAGTGGAATTCTTGATGGCAATTTTCCCACACTCAAGAAGGAACATTGAACCCCATGCGAGAAAAACAAATATTCCAGGAAAGAGATGAATCAGCGGAAATTACTTTGTAACTATAAACTCCTAAGTTCAATTGCAATTAGGTACCGAGGGTTCATGATATTTTTTATTTAAAAATTCGAAGTAATACGAAGTTCGGAGCACTGCTATAGAACTTTCTCAGTTGATTAAAAGTAGTGTAAAGTAAGGAAAAAAATTTTAATATGCTTAAGTTTTATCAACAGAAACAAACTGTGCACTTGCTTGTTGAGGAAGATTGAAAATAAATATTTAAAAAATATTTTTGAAAATCGTTCTAAATATAAATCGATAATTCTGATTCTACTATTTACACTATTTGTTTTTTCAATAAAAACAATAAATTGTTTATTATTATTTAATTCTTATTTTATGCTAAATTTAAAATTTACATTTATATTTTTTTAAATCGAAAATCAGAAATAGTACATCCTGCTTAACAACTAAGATAATATATCACTCGTAGTAATTTTATCAACATATGTCAAAGGTAAAGTACGTTTTTGTTTCAAGGAAATATATCATTTGTACAACATATTGGATGTCTAAATTATCGGAGTATAGTATTTTAGTGCTGCTTAAAAGAATGGAAGCTTTTTTTGGAACCTTCCATAAATAAGCCTAATTAATAATTACATTAAACCCTGTTACCTTAAAATTCGAAATTTGGTATATCCTCATACCAGACTGAAACGACAAGAAACCGCTCGACGTTTCCGATTACCTTAGTACTTACTAGACAAACCCTCTGAACTTTCAACTAATTACAAAACACTCATATACATGACTATAATAACGCCTATTTGGACTTACGGAGTTGAGCTATGTGGCTCCACTAAACCATCGAATTCCTCTCGTATCCAATCCTTACAATCCAAAATCCTTAGTAAAATCCTCAATGCACCCTACTTTGTTACAAATGAAAACCATCCATAATGACTTTAATGTTTCTTATGTTTCAGATCTGGCCCAATCCAGATACCTATCCTTCCATAATAAACTTCAGAATCATCCCAACACTCTCGTTTCTAACGTTTCTTTCTCTTCAATTCCTGATAACCCTCCGAGGCGTCTAAAAGAAGATGGCTCCGTGATCTCCTAATGTAGACATATCATTAGAGTGCTCAACAAGTGTTTTCACGTCATTATATCCATATGTTCAAATTTACTAAATGTGTTTCTTTAATACAGTTGTAAATATCATTAAGAAATAAAAAATGTGTGTCTATATAATTATTTGTCATTTTTCGTATTAATTATATAAAGTAAGAAGGAGTGCGATTAGTGACTCACTAACTTCTTATTAACAGTGCAATTCTAAGGTTATATTTTTACGGTAAATAGTACTCGTATATATTGTTTTTTATCTTCAACTAATAACAATAAAAAATAAGGCATAAAAGTTTAGTATGACCTTTTGTCACACCTTTAATCAGATGATATACATATACATAAAAACTTGACAAAGATATATATACATATATATATTATATTGTATGTACTTATATATTTAATAGTTAAAAATAAAATGGAGAATCAGAAGAAAAAAAATTAATCAGAATATTTCTGAAGAATAATATTAGAATTTAATGAAAGAAAAGAATAATATTCTAATTTGTTCAGATAGTTTCATTTTACAATTAAAGGCTAGGTTGACGTCACGAAAATTTGACGTCACTAGCACATCTCAAAATAATGGCAACCAGAAGTGACAGAGGAAGCACAAATCACGAAGATGCCGTGGCTGGTGCTATCTGGCGGCGATATGTCGAAATTGGAGCAATCGATTGTCGAATACTGGGCGGAAGACGAGAGACAGCGCTAGATTTATGGCTTTACTTCCGCCCGGCAACGCTGAAACGAGAATGCAAACTAAACCTGAGCCTAAAGCAAAAGTAATGATAACCGAACCACTAAAAGAGCTTGTGAAAAAGTTGTGCTGAACAAGGAATGAATCACAATAAGGCACGGGCGGATCTACGGGGTGAGGGGCTTTTGGCTGAAGCCCCTCCCTCCCCCAAAATGGTAAAAACCATGATTTATAGAAAAAAGTATTAAAAAATTATCTCTTAAAGTATTATTGTTGATGTAATTATAATTAAAGGGACTTTAGGAATCACTTAAACACCCTTTCATATAGGTATTTAGTTTCTTTCTTTTTTTCCAAAGTAATTATCGTTATTTTCATGAAGAAAAAAAGGCTTTGGGGCTGAAGCCCCTTTCCCCAAAATTAAATCCTGGATCCGCTAGTGCTATAAGGTAAACTAAGTCGACTATTGAAGCTTATACAGACAGATTGGAAAATGTCTATGGATCAGATCTTGCAGATTACAGTTTTGTATTGAGGATGGTTATTTATTAATTTAATTTATTATGGTTGTTTATTAAAGCAATGATGGATGATTTCGGACCTGCATAATAAGCTCTCTTATGATACTAAATTTAAAAATTTAGTATCTTGGGCAACTAAGGTTATCTTTGTTACTTACTAGAAAGATGGTTGGAAAGGAACATACTAGCAGATTTCGGAGGAAGAGCAAGGGAACGATAACATTACTTCACCCTCTCCTCCCCTCCCCTCCCCACAATGATTAGAAGTAAAAATAAAATGAAATTAATAACTTTGTGGGCTCTGGAAGAAAGCGAATCTGGTTCTGACATTTTTATTGTTAATAAAATATCGTACACATATATTTGATGCAAAATGTACGATATTAACATTTTTACATAACTAGTCAGACTTAGAAAACTTTGTTCAAGATAGTATAAACAAAGAAATCAAAAATATTTTTCAGTTTTTAATATTATCCATTTTTAGCTGAATAAGTTCTAGAAATTTACCCATGATTCTGTCTCGCTTTCTCCATTTTAATATATACAAATATGTAATATATTCAATGGTTTTGACAGAAATAAAAAAAATTAGATAAATTTATTTTTTAATATTTACAAGTTGATTTTGTTCGGTTCACAATAATTATGTTGATTTAATATATTAATCATTATTACACATAATATAAACTTCCACATTTTTTTTGTTTGTTGTTTGTTTGTTTCGATGTCTAGGCGCAAAACATCCAGGTCATAAGCGCCCGATCAACTAAATAACATCACTTAATAGTGTTATAAAAAAATAATAATAAAAAAATAAAATAAAATAAATAGAGAAATAGAACGATAGAATAAAATAAATAAATAAGGATAATAATAGACATTTACAGGTAACAAGATGTATAAAAAATGTATAAATAAATAAACTTTAAAAAATAGCAGTAGAATAAATAAATGAATTGAGATTAATAAACAAATGAATTTAAAATGAAATGAAATCAAATGAAAAAAAAAGATAAATAAAAATAATAATAATAAGAGAAAATAGAATAAAAAAAAATAAATAAAAAAAAATAATAAATAAAAAAATAATAGTAAATCTGCAAAGGAACATTAATTACAAGCCTGTCAAATGTGTTTTTAAGTCTTTCACTATCCAGGGACTTGATGACTTTGGTAGCGATTTCTTCTTGATTTCCCAGGGATGCTGATATATTCTGGGGTATTCCGAGATCTTTTAATCTTGCGGTGTAAAAAGGGCATTCTTCCAAAATATGTTTTATAGTTAGTGATTGGTTACACTTTTGACATCTGGGGATAGAATCTTTTGTTATGAGGTGGAGGTGAGTCAATCTAGTATGTCCGATCCTCATCCGCGTGAGGACGACCTCTTCTCTACGACTACTGCGACATTTTTTTTTTTTGGTTCATCATCTCCCTCCCCCTTCTCCCTCACCAAAATGTAAAATCTGCGCCTGTGGGAACGAAGTGTAATATTAGGCGCCAATATAAGAATTAATGATTCAGTTGAATATTATGATACCAAGATGTTAACTCAAATGCTGGACATAAAAAATAATCCCTTATCGTTGAATGTTGAACGAATCAGTCTACAAACCAATTCTTTCGAAACAAATTTACAAACTATCACGATCCTTACAGAGGTCACGCAAGTATTGCAAAGCACGTGATGCGGTCGTTCCGGAATATTACACGATCGTCTGATCCAGGGCATCTCATTAATCACATAAAACCACCAGGCCAAGTTTTTTCGGCAGACTATAATTAACAATTTCAATAATGTTTTACATTAAGTAAACCCGTTCTTGATGTGTAAATAATAATTAATATAACTAATTACAATCACAAAATATTTTGGAGGAATCTGGCGTATTTTTTTCTTTTCTTTAACAAGATATAAGTAGATTTGCTATCGAGTTTATTTGGCAGTGTTACCAATTTTATAATTTATGTCGCCTTGGAAAATATTAAAATTTTGTTCAAATTTAAACTTTTCGGAGGAGTATTTCATTTCAGTTTGGCTTACTTCTGAAAATTATTGACGTCTCATAGAATCTGTATATAGTAGTAGTATTTATAAAAACGTAAACACTACATTAGTTTAAACAAAGTTTTCTTGGGAAGGAGGGGGAAGATGAGAAAAAAAGCTCGTGTCATTTAAATTGTCCTTTCTCCACAAATTACACCATAATATTTACACAAATTTTAAAAAAATAAAGGAAGGAGATGGTCCGGGATGGCGGTCATAAATAGGCTAAATATTGGCAAAACTATTTTATTAGAAGCCAAACCAGCAAAATTCTCCAAATTTCACCAGAACCTTACCCATCATCCAAATCCCTTAGCACAATCCCTATCCAGCACTACCCATCCCTATAATCCTCCAAGAAGGTTAAAAGGTAAAAGAAGCTCTCAGTGGCGACCTTTTATAATTTATAAATATTGGAGTTCTGGCAATGGCCAGATTCTCCACTCACGACATGAGTGAATGTGGCTAAAGCACTCTTGCTCAATCTCCACTGGGTTTAGCTCCAGCGACGCGGTTGATAGAGAAGTGCAGGGATCTCCTGGAGTCATGCTTT
Source organism: Nezara viridula (assembly GCA_928085145.1). Classification (NCBI taxonomy): domain Eukaryota; kingdom Metazoa; phylum Arthropoda; class Insecta; order Hemiptera; family Pentatomidae; genus Nezara; species Nezara viridula. The sequence continues at coordinate 60,692,902 of OV725079.1, read as the reverse complement.
TCCCACTACAGTTAGAGGAACAAGTCTGGCTCGGTGTTCTCTCGCCACATTCTAAATATTGTATATAATAGGTATGTATGTGTTCGTTTTATTTATTTATTTTTAGGTTATTTTATTCGTATTTATTGTATATATATTATTTTTCTGTATAATTTATTTTATTTATTGTACATATAGTGTGAATGCGATCTCTGAACACTATTATAAATGTCCATTGAGAGAGATTGTAATATTTTTCAATAAATAAGTTAAATATCAAATTAAAAGCCAACGTTTCGACCCAAATTTGCAGGTATTCTTCAGGGAGGTGTGTTCAGCTTGGAGTTTCACATAGAACTCATAACTCTATGTTAGTGAGCTTTTAATGTGCGGTTGATTTGTTCGGTACAAAAAAAAAATACGGCTAAACTTTTCTCCAAATCTACACACGGAATGTTTGGTCACGTCGAAGAAAGGTAGCTAATAAAACAGTGATTTTATGGAGTTCAGGAGACCTGCAAAGTCTGGTCGAAACGTTGGCTTTATATAAAATAGTTTTGGCACTATTTAGCCTATTTATGACAGCCACACCGGACCATCTCCTTCCTTTATAAAGCAACGGTCAACTATTAAATATTCAATAAAAAAAAAAATTAATAATATTTACTCAACATGAAATCTTAACTCTGCTCCAATTAATTTATATCCCGATATCATATGGAATGTTATCTGCATACGCGGGATCACAATTTCAAAATTTCCAATTCGATTATATTGATAAAATAAGTAGAATGCTACATTTTCAATATTCAGTTAAAACCATTAATTATCTGTTTATTGTTTTGTGTAGACTTGCAATATAGACCGGAACGTTGGTATTTAATATATATATATTTTTTTTACTATTTTAAGACGCAATCTTTGACAAAATTCGTAGTTTTCAAAAATGTGGATTTTTTTTTGAAATTATTCTGACAAGCCAGTGATGCAGATATTATCTTAATGATCATCGCGGAGAGTTTGGCATATGTCGTTTTTATAGTTGAAGACATTACTTCTGCAAAGTGTCGTCCACATGAATGGCTGTATTATTTTTTTCCTCTTCCTCTTGCCTTTCAAAAATGCGAGATTTCAATTTATTGCATTAAAACAATAAAATTCAAATCTTTTCATAAATTTCGTTTCAGGAGCCACTCAGCATTGAAATTTCAGGAGTTCCTGACTACTTCGTATTACTCCCATATTTAGATGGTAGCGTCTACTATTTCCTAGTACCAAAATAGGAAGGCTTCGCAGTATGGGTAGTTAGCTACAGAGATGTAGTAGTAAAGGTGAATCTTCTTGAGAATATAGATGGCGTTACTCCTCTTTAGCTTGGCCCCCACAGTTAAAAGTTCTTCCATTTATGATCCATCAGATTCAACTCGGCCACCCCGCCACTCAAACTGAATAACTTTATTTATTTATTTTATTTTGTGTCCTCCCCTTCCTCACCTTTTAGGATATACAGGGGTTTTCCCGGGCCAGGGAGTGAGGGCGTGGAATTAATGGCAGAATTAAAAGCCCCTCCTGGCAGTGAGTTTTAATGTACGGTTGATTTGTTCCGTACAAAAAAAATACGGCTACATTTTTCTCCAAATCTATACACTGAATGTTTAGTCGCGTCAAAGAAACGTAGCTAATAAAACAGACATTTTAATAAAAGGTAATATCCATTTTATGCTAGTTTGTGTTAAGGCATATATATTTTTTTTTTAATCATAATACAATAGTCCACAACAAGGAACCATACCTAAAAAGTTAATGTAGACTTTTGTGTTAATGTAGACCATTGCCTGGGTTATTTAAACGTCGACTATTCAACATGTAATGAAATGTTTATGTTTTAATTTATCAAAATTTTATTCGATATCTCTATTTTATTTGAGATGTTATTATTAACTGTGCTTAATTTCCAAAGCACATGCGAGAAGCAAGACTTTGTAGATGAAGCCCCCGGAGGTGCGGTAATGAATAGTAATGAGGCAATAAGTGGAGGCAATCAATATGTTGATTTGAATAACAGGGCAGGTAGGCAGGGCGTTCTCACCGCATAAGACAAACGCCCAAGTTGGACTATCATACATAACATACCATGTACATACAGTTACATTTTACATTACAATGACTATAAATATAAATATCATAACCTGACGTGATTAACGTGACAATCTAACCGCATAGAAGAAAGATATTGCAGTTCATATAAATAATAAAATCCATATTATGTTATCGTCCATATTAATGTATATAGAACTGGAACGTTTAAGACGAGGATTTGTGATGTTAAACCCAAATGCACCAAAACCTACATACATAATTCAATAATTGGAGAGTTGTTTCTCTATTTTCTTATTGAAATCAAAAGTCTTATTCTGAAAACAGGATTGAAATAGAAATCTTATAATGGACCTTATTAGAAGTTCCATTATATATATATACCTTCCATGTTACATATACCTTTCAGCTTTTTTTTTAAATTTAATTATTAGTTATGTTATTTAATTTAACATATTTTATATTATATTTTATTTATGTATATTTTTTTCATTTAATCTTCTCTTCCTTGTATCCCTGTTAATCAGCTGTTCAATATAACCTTCCTTAGCTGTTAAGATTGATAAAACCTTCTCTTTCCTTCAGTATGTACTAAGATGGCTTCCTGAGATGTCTACAACAATATTTTTTTTTCTCTTATTTTCCTTTTTTGTTTATTTCTTTTTTCATATAAGTAATCTTGTTTTTCTTCCCCGATGATACACCCGTATATTTGGAAAATCATGGCTTGGTAGTAACATAGTCTCATTTCTAGTCTTATACTTATTTTATAAACAAAGAATATTGGTTCATTCGTTTAGAAAAACTATGAAACATCATAATCTTTAGGTATCACTATCTACTGTCAGTGTGTATTTCCTATTGAAATAGGGTATACAACACGGGCGGATCTACGGGGGAGGGGAGGGAACTTTCGGGCTGAAGCCCCCTCAAAATAGAAAAATATAACCATGTTTTATGGGAAAATAAAATTAAAAAATACTTCTTAAAGTATTATTTTTCGTACAATTACATTTAAAAGTACTTAAGAAATAACTTAAACACCATTTCATATAGGTAGTTAGTTTCTTTCTGTTTTTCGAAGTGATTATCGTTATTTTTAAGAAAAAACTAAGGTTTCGTGCTGAAGCCCCCCCCCCCAAAAAAAAATTAAATCCTGGATCCGCTAGTGGTATACTATCTCTTGTCAGTTGTAGGTTTTATGGTTAGAATTTTCTGGTTCCAACAACCGCTATAAGTCTAAAATTGCAAAACGTTAGCTCTTTATTAACTGATTTTTAAAATATCATAGACTTTATACAGAAGCTTAAAATTAGAATATACACATATATACTTATAATTTTTATTGTTTAATCGTTTATGTCAGTCATAATTTCGCTGTAGCGCATCTGGCAATTTTTTGGTAAAATTAAAGTTACTTCGATTTGGCTTGATAATGGCCTTGTTTTTCTTTTGTATTATTTGTGAAGAAGCAGACCTTTGGGCCATTTCCGTTTTAATCTGTGTCGATCTGTCAACAGGGAAAGTGATAGAAGGAATGGACCGGGTGAATGTGTCTTGTAGAGCGAAATGTCCAGAATGTAAGATTTTACTGTTGAAATGTTTTTAAATTTTAATTTTAAGTGCTGAAAAATTTAACAGTAAAATTGTTGTGTATTTTGTTATTCGAAACATACGTGAATTTTTTAACTGTGCACACTATTTTGCTGTACTTCAAAGTTCTGCTTCATGCGTCCAAATTGGTTTAAGAATAGTGCTATTTTCGCAGTTTTTCACTAGTTTCCTAGTTTAAATGAGGGACTGTAATAAAGAAAATGTAATAGTTGATTTCATCGTCTAGTCACTTCTTGTTTTTTTAAATTGTTGTAATTTGAAGTAATTTTTTTCTAAAATATTTTAACACTTTGGGTCGTAGAATATGACATCAAAAATCGGAGGTATAGATCACTGTACAGGATGGATTAGAAAAAAGAAAATGTATAGCGTGTTAATGAACTGCCATTTGATATTTGTACTTATGAAAAGAAAGGAAATAAATTGAACCGCCTCCAAGCGAAACCGTTGTGAAATGAAGACGCGTACGAGGATAGCCTGTATTATCTCTTAGGTAGAAAGTTTGAAGCAAGGGTGTGGCATTACTGCGATGAGCATTTCGATGACACCGATATATGAATTTATTTATGATTCAATAATTAAGTAGTTGCTATCTTACTTTCACCTAAGGACTCTGCGCCGAAAAAAACCCGAATTAAACGAGAAACCAAGAGAAAGGATGTTTAATATGTAAGCGTGCCGGATGGTCCAATTAATATCATCAATCCCTATGTTCAAGACGACTAGAGAAATATCTTCTCTAACTATGAACGGGTTTTTAATTCATAATCATAATGAACTCTTGAAGAATTATAAATATATATATAGGGTGACCTAAAGTAAGGACACAGGCGGATCTACGGGGGGGGGGAGGGCTTTCGGGCTGAAGCCCCCCCCAAAATGGTAAAATATTACCATGTTTTACAGAAAAAAATATCTCTTAAAGTATTCTTGTTCGTGTAATTATATTTAATAGGATTTCAAAAACCATTTAAACACCTTTTCATATAGGTGTAAATTATAAATTAATTTACACCTATAATTACATAAATTAATTTCTTTATCTTTTTCAAATTAATTATCGTATATGTATATGAAAAAAAAAATCTTTCGGGCTGAAGCCCCCCAAAATTAAATCCTGGATCCGTTAGTGAGTAAAGAGAAATATTCAAATATGTGATAGTAGGCATTAAGAGCTACAAAAAAGTCCATAAAAACTATGGTATGATTTTCCGCAGGAAAGCAGCAAATTTAAGTTGTTTTTTAAGTATTATGTTTTGTTTTGTTTTTTGCAACAGGATGCGATAACAGCTTTGTTTACTATAAACTTTATTACGAAAATTGATCATTGTTATTATAAATTTACGGTTCTAAAAAAAAAAAAAATAAACCCATCAAAGTGTTTTTTTTTTTAATTATTTGCTCTTTTTTTTTATTAAAACGTTAGAATTAGGAAGATTTAATACGATAACGAACACTCAATAAAATAATGATCAATCACCATAATGGAGTTCTTGGTAAAAAACATTTATTTGAATATTATTGTTTATTGTATTACTCATCATCACTTTATTAAAATGAGCAGTATTTAATTTTTTTTTTATGAATTAAAAGTTCAAGTTTTTAATTATGTTTATTATAATATATCCCACGTCAAGGGAAAAAAAGTATAGTTTTGCAATAATTTATAATCATACTAAAGCTTAGCGACCACATTCTTCCATCCATGTCGTCAAAACTCAACTCCGCCAGATCAACCATAACACAATTATCCCACCTCCGCTTTGGTCTACCCCTCGTAGGCTTGCCAGTCGGCACAGAGCATATTAACTTTTTAGTAATTCTTTTGTTGCTAAGCCCAGCGATTTTACAAGCTCATTTTATTCGCTTTAATTTAATCATCACAATTCAGCATTGTGTAACCGCCTAAATTCTCCGGTTGACTCATTCTTCTTCGGTCCGATTATTCTGCGTAATACTTTATTTTCAAAAACCTTAAGACGTTGCTTATCCCTTAATGTAACCGGCCACGTTTCGCGTCCCTAAAGAAGTAATTTGCAGTAATTTATAGTAGCTATTTTTGCTTAGGACACAGAGTTCTCTGGGGGTGACAGAACATAAATAGCTTCCGAAACCTAACATCCGAAAAATTTCCTTGTTTAATGATCTTTAGATCTATGTTAATTAAATTCAGTTCTTTTACACAACTAGCGGTGAATCTCAAATAATTCTGTAAAAAAAAAAATTTAATTAATATAGATCTAAAGATCATTAAACAAGGAAATTTTTCGGATGTTACGTTTCGGAAGCTGTTTAATCTGTGGATATCTCCAATCATACAACTTGGCTATCCTAGCTCTATTATATAAATTATCGATTTTGGAACAATTTTTTCAAACCTTTTTTTAAATTGGAAAAAATCCAAATCTTTAAACAGCGATTTCAAAACAATGCTTCCCTATTACGTGATTATTGCCCTATTATTATTTTATATTGAAGAGATTTTTAAGTATGATATATTGTTGATTGTAGAAAGATGAAAATATTATACATGATAATTCATCTTCCTCTTTTATTTTCTCTCTTTCTCCCTTTCCAGGTGGAGGCGTTATCTAGAAAATGTTTGAATATTCCAAAGAGGAACCACAACCCAACAGGGCTGGCAGGGAATTAGGAATTCCTGGCCACCCTCTTCACTGGAACACCACTCGCTGCGGACAGAATATCCCTTTATTACACCTTAGCCCTTAGCATTAGGTCCCTTTTACTTTTCATATCGGAGGAGTTCAAGTTTCAAAACTAGCATAAAAATGTTTTATATTCCAATTTGGGTAAAATATAAGGGAAGGTTTTCAACACCACAAATATTTATCTCATATTACAACATATTTTGTACAAATTCTTCTTATCCTGCAGTTATCTGCCAAAAATAAAATTTGGTTTGAACGAAAAATTCAAAAACTTAACTCCCTCTCAAAATTTGATTTTTTACGTTTGAGGATACGTAGAATTCGAAAAACGAATACAAATTTTTTTGTCCGTCCGCCGTCCGACGTCTACCATTTTCTCCGAAACTACTGGACCCATTTTTTATAAATTTGCATTTAAAATATGAGGTCACCCGAGGATGATTCTCCTTCATCGAACAAACTATCCGCCTTTTCCTTTCAAGATGGCGGTCGAAAAACCTGCATTGCTATAGACTGTAGCGGCCTAAACGAATGTACCCATTTCAATGAAACTTGGTTAAAGTCTTTAAAAATCGACGCCCTTTAAATTTATCTGTATAACTTGTATGTATAATTTAATGTATCGGTATCATTTTTGTGGTTCTCTATAAAATGCTGTGCAAAAACTTTAATTTTTTCGATTCTTATAAAAATTAGTATTAACGGTTTTTTTTTTTTTTTTTTTTTTTGAGGTGTGAAAAACGAATATCAACTTTGTTTCTCCCTGAAACAAATTTTACTCTAGATACCACGCCGGCTTAAAAAAATTCAGGTTTGAAATAGAATTTTTTTTCCGTAAAATCATGTAATAATTATTATTATATTTGATTTTTAATTTAAAAACCGTGCCTGATTTAAAAGTAAAAATTTAATTCGATCTTTGATGTTTATTCATTCGAATAAAAATAATGATCACTCATTGAGTGATACGGTTTTACATAAATTTGTACTACTAATAAGCATGGAAGGAAAAAAAAGGTGACCAAAAATATTTTCTTACAAGAACAAGAACAACATGGGATATTTTAAATAAACGTGGGTTCAATACATGAAAGACGTGATGGCTATGATCGCATGATGAAAAGAAAACATTGGGGATAAATTTTAATAAACGATATGGAATAATCGAATGAAGCCGAGAAATAAAATAAATAATAAAAAAGATCATAATATCTTATCGATATATTCTGTATTATAACCATCTCGACTGTGATATTAAAAGTTTATTGCTACATAAACAATTTATTAATATTTGAAATAAAAGTTCTATCATAATATTTTTTATTGGTTCTATCAATTTTTTATTGGGTTTAAATGTCTTATTGGACTCCAACCAGGGCAGGCTGAATCAGGTATATAATGAGTGATCATAAATTTGGCTTATGCATTTATTGATAAAATTTCTATGATATTTTAGATATTTCTTTTTAGTTATTTTATGACGTTATAAATGTGTTAAAACGGACCATCTGCACCACATATTAAATTTAAAAACTGCCTAAATTAGCTAGAACGTTACTAAGAAAATATAAATAAAATGTGATGGGCATTACATTTTATTTATATTTTCTTGTTAGACGTGCAAATGATTGAAAGGCTCCGAGTTCACTTTTTTTTTGTAACCTTGATAATATTATTTAATATGGCCACCAATCTTTTACACGGTCAGGTTTCTCGACTAAAGCCTCGTCCGAGAAATTTTAGTTAAGTACTTCGAATTGCAACTACTGGTGTTGCCCAAAATCGGTCTTGGTCTTGCACTTTGCAAGACCAAGACCATAACTGCCTGACTGTCACAACATCAAGACCAAGACTGGTAAAAAAAAATCGTTTCTGTGAATAAAAAGTGAGGCAAAATAGTTACTAATACTTGACAATTTTAGTTACTATATGCAAAGAATTGGTAAAACCAATATATTTTTTTATTTAACTCTTCCAATTTTTCATTCGGGCTTATTTAAGTTACCACAATATGAAGAATTACATTAATCTCTCTATGTTAATAGGCTAATAGGTTACTGCAAGATTGTTGCGAGACTCCGGCGCAAGACCAAGACCCGGACCAAGACTGAGTGTGCAAAACCAAGACTCGTCTTGGTCTCGTATTTGAGCAACACTAGCAACTACTAGGGGAAATCATCACAGACTATATATTATTTTAAACGCCTTCGTTTCGCGAACAAATTCGAAATTGTATTAAACATATTTTTCTGCTAGGAGTATCACGAAAATAACCTAACCTTGCAATTTCATAACGAATATAGTCGTATTCGGTGTGGTTTGCAATTCGTGTTCAAAAAATATTAGGCTTATTTACTCGCCATTTATGTAACCAAAATACCGCCCTGATAAAACAATTATAAAAATTGACCATGGTTTCAAAACTATATATTTACCATAAAAATAATATAACAAAATGTAGAGTTACAATAACAATAACACAATTGAAAAATGACGGGATGCACAGCATGTTTTGAAGAATATTATCTTTTCTAAACACAAGGAGCGCTGTTATAGTTCTGTAAAAAATGACCAACATGTTCTATATTTTTGGTTTCGAACAAAAATACCTCCGAAAAACTTAACCATTATAATATAAAGTGGAAAATGTATTGAGCTTTGTCATTAAGTCCATTTAAGAAGATTTACATCAATGCTACAGTTTCACATGCAGATACATAGTATTTATACACAGATACAATTTTATATAAAAGTTTATATCATGCAATGAAAAAATAAAATATGCAGAGCATTCCATGCCAAGTAACCTGCCAAGGATTGATTGCCGAAGGAAGTAGAGGATTTAAAACATTTAAGGGAAGATTAAGATTAATTTGAAATCAACGGAAGGAGACAATTCAGATTAAGACAAACGTTTTTATATTGTATCCTGGAGAGAAATAAAACAATTTAACTGTCTTACACATGATTGTACAAATAATTAATATTTTGAGCATTTAATTGCAATTTATATAATATTAGGTCATAATTTACCAAATCGTACTGTTCAAATAAAATCATAGTTATTAAGTAAAAAAATGAAAATACCAAATTTTATTTCATTTAAACCTCCGTATCTCATTAATGTAAATTTATATATTTAATTTAATCAATTTAAAATTCTAGCTGTTTTGCCAATGTTGGTAAATAAAAATAGTTCATAAGAATGAATTTATTCGTTCATCGTTCGTTCAATCCATTGCGATATTTCCTGCGTTTTCGGCTTCCCGTCCCCGCAAGGTGGTCAACGGTTGATTTATCAACAGAAAGTTTGCCCGGAAGTTCTAGAACTCGTGGATTTTATTCAACCAAGCCTCACTCAAAGGGACCTAATTTATTTTCATTGTCTTTATTCAAGGAACAACAGGATTTGTATATATTCTATACTGAATTTTATTCTTTTTTTTTAATTAGTCAATGTTCCTTCAAATGTTGATTTAAAAAGTAGGTTAAATTAAAAAAAAAAAAAATGGTTCTTTAACAAGTGATTTTTCGGAGATTCACAATGACCAGTATTAATAATAACACAATAAAAAACAATAAATAAACAACAACTTTTTTGGAAACGTGTTTCAAGGCAATCTCATAATCATGGACTATAGTGAATAAAACAAGTTTATTGGAAACTTTTTTGGAAAATAATAACTAAACACTAAAATTATAGACATACTAAACTGAGTTTAAAGGAAGCTTCCTTTACATTTAGTTAGTGACGAAGTCGTATTATGAATTGTTGTAAATTTATAATCACTCCCAGGGGTGCCCATCCCCCCCCCCCGCAAGGTCGATGGCGCAAGAACCTACCCTCCCTCCCCCTCTCTTCCAAAGATATTTTATTACTCACCTTTGCTGATAAACAGAGCAAGCTAAGGTAAAAATAGAAAAATCGTAGATCATATTCAACTACACTTACTGCGGTATGTTCCATGTTTTTCTCCGAAAATTCATAACCCCGTTGAAATTTGCCCCCGTTTTTTATTTTTTTTTTATTTCGCAACTTGTGCCACTAAACCCCCTTCTGGGTACCCCTGATCACTCCTCTCAACTATTAAATTAACGGTACACTGTACTGAATTAGTCTTGAACTAAGACAAGAGTGATAGGTGTGGAAATTATTCATTTTTTCCCAGAGCTTATGAAATATTGAAAAACCATACGATCATGGAAAAACTAAATAACTTCGACTTCTGTCTTATTTCTCACTCTATTCAATTGTTGAATCTTTGAGTGATGGTGTAGGGCACAAGCGGATCTACGTGGGAGGGCTCCCGAAGGTTCACCTCTCCCCCAAAAATGGTAAAACATGCCAGGTTTTATGAAAAAAAATTATCTCTAAAAGTCTTATTGTTCGTCTGATTACATTTAATAGGACTTAAAGAATCACTTAAACACCATTTCATATTGGTACTGTACTAATACTTGAAATCCTTCTTGAAAAATGGGAATAATAATATTTCGGGATCTCCTTGACTTCCGTTCAATGAATTTTTGGCTTATATCTATTCTCCTCGTATATTTGTCTGTTTTGCTTTAGAAATTATGGAAACTGTAACTGAAATAATGGGTGGCAAATCAGAAAGGTCCCTAAGAGTCCACTTAGTGTCTCAGGAACAACCACCGTTCAGTAAGGGAACGTAGCTATTTCAATTACCAAAAATAGGTTTTGACAGAATCCAATATTATGAAATTGATGTAAGTTGGTAAACTCAACAAGTTAGTTTTATAACGAGTTAAAGGTAATTTTTTGTTAATATCTATGAATAAAATGAACAATATAAAATTTCCACACATTATTTCGCATAACCAGCCAAGTGCGGATCTACGGGAGGAGCTTTGGGGCTGAAGCCCCCTCCGCAAAATGGTAAAATATAACCATATTTTATGAAATAAAATATTAGAAAATTATTTCTTAAAGTATTATTGTTCGTGTAATTACATTTAAAAGGACTCTAGGAATCACTTAAACACCATTTCATATAGGTAGTTAGTTTCTTTCTTTTTTTCCAAAGAATTATCGTTGTTTTTATTTTTAAAAAACTTTCAGGCTGAAGCCTCCCCAACAGTAAATCCTGGATCCGCTTGTGCCATCAGCTATAGGAACAATTCAAATCAAACAGTGTTAGCTCCAGGTGCAACAAAACTTTTAAATAAGTCTTGGTAAGAATAACATCACCTAGAATTTTTACACCTAGAAGTTCAAAGAAATTAACTTAAACTACTCGTGGATTTACCCTAGTTTGCTGGTTTTTATTGGTGAATATCAATTTTCATTTCTAAGGACGATTTTTGCACTAGTTTCCAATAAAATTATGTTTTTAATTGTAGTGTGGAATATTTATTTTCTAAAAAAAACTTTATAAATCTGTTGTTTTTTTTTTGTTTTTTTTTTTGCTTTTTTCACTGTCGATCATGAATATAAGAACAATAACATCTCGTAATGTCAAAAATATAGCTGTTTATTTATCGAGCCTCAGAATCTCTAGGAAAAAGATATATATTAATTAGTTCATATTCTTGAACCATTTTCTTTAAAATTCCGTGTACAGTCAAGAAACTATAAATCTAAACATAAATAAATCAATAGCAAAATATTATTTTTTTTACTATTACCATAAAGATGTGTAGATTTCTGCAAATGACTATAATACAACTTTTATAAACGCTTTAAATAAATAAATCGATTTATCCTACAGTATAAATAAAATACAAACATATTTCTTGTTTATTAATTGAAAATAAGTTCAATAAAATGATCAAAATGGCATAGAATTTCCTGTTCATGTTGGCGCCAAATTGTACGGAAAATCTACTGTCTCTTGATCCAAAAAGTATCCATGGTGTCAAAACTTCTTTAATATATTAAATATGAATCAATAAGAGCGCAATAGAAAAATTATGTTGCTTTGTTGTAATCATTTTGGTAATTTATTATGTGAAATTATTGACAAGCTTCTGATATGACAATAAATTTAATTTTTAAATTAGAATTGCAAAGAGAGATACAATATTTCTTTATTATCATTCAAAAGTAAAAATTAATTATCACTTGAAGACTATCATAAAAAAATTACATATTAGTGTAATGGTCTATTCCTGATTAAAACAACAGTAAATTTTTAATATTGTTATCTGTTACTGTTTCAATTGAGAAGTTAAATATCAAGTAAGATAGTCAAACTTTCACAATATTATAAATTTCATTTTCCAATGATATACAAAAAAAAAAATTAAAAAAGGGTAATAAGTATAGTTTTCATCGAAGAAGTCAATTTTTTAAGGCTAATTATAAGAAAGTATCTATGCACAAGTGCCTTGATTTTTTTTTTTTGACAAGTTTCAATTAAAATCAATAATAAATATGATAGCAAATTACCTCGTACCGTATTCCAGAGGTAGACAGACAACACAGACCACCTAACACTATAAAGAAACACCGAAGACTGGTGGCAGTAGTATCCCCACCACGCAATGCAGGTCCCCACTACCAAGGAGAGAGCTATCACAACAAACTTGTCCTAGCGGTCTTCTGCAGATCCACGATCGATGGTAACCTGGAGGTGCTTCTTCAGCGGGCTTCTGCTTAGAGGAAGTCCTCTCCTTTCACTCTCTTAACCTCCGGAGGCTGGACATGGATACCGGACATCCAACAGAGATTGCTCGAGTTGAAAAGTTCTTACACTGTGATGGAGAATATGTTTTTTTTTTAAAGACCTAATTCCTCAGCTAGGAAGAATCTCTATAATCAATGGAGTTCAACTGAGAGTTCAGTTGAGACTTAAATGTACTTAGTAAAATCCAATCGTATATACAAGAGTATCGATAATGGTGAAGGTATATGTTTTAGTCGGCGCGATGCCGCGGCGGTACATACTACTTTTTATCAAATCATTAATATCTATATAAAACTTAGTGAATGTAGTGTTGCCCAAAATCGGTCTTGCTCTTGCACTTTGTAAGACCAAGACCAAGGCCGCCTAACTGTTGCAAGAGCAAGACCAGGATTGGTAAAAAAAATCGATTTTTTAGATAAAAATTAAGGCAAAATAGTTACTAATACTCCACAATTTAATTAACTTTATGTTAATAATTGGTATAACCAATATACTTTTTCATTTAACTCCTCTAATTTTTCATTCGGGCTTAGTTAGGTTTCTTCTATCTAAAAAAATACAGTAATATCTCTATAGTAATAAGCTAATAAGTAACTGGAAGACTGTTGCGAGACTATAGCGCAAGACCAAGACCATGAGCAAGACTGAGTTTGCAAGACCAAGACTCGTCTCGGTCTCGCATTTGGACAAGATAAGTGAATGTCTTCATCTTACTGTAACCTATAACTTTTTATTTACGAAACGTTTTGGAAATGGGACGATTTCAACCTGGAGATCGTTAAACTTTGTGTATTTAATGAAGTACTAAAAGTCATGAAGACCCAATTAATTGCTTATTAATTCTCCAATTAATCGTAAGATAATTTTATCACAAACTCGAGAAAAAGAGTTGCCTGCAAAAATATTTGGACGTTTGGCGTGACCTACATCTCCAACACGATGTTACTTAGTCGTAACAAATAAAAATATTTAACAATATTTTTGTAAGTGACCTTTTTTCTCGATTTTGTGATCTTAATTCATCTTTATTAGGGTTAGCCAAACATTTGCAAGAGGAATTTGTACTGCATCAATTATTCACTGTGTGGTTTATCGAAATGACTTAGTGATTTTCGTTAACCCATTTTGTAATTCATGGAAACAGCTACCAGTACATTGCAATTATTAGTTCCTCAACTTCCTCAACCAAACAGTCATTATCGTGGCACACAGATTATCTAGCGACTTCCGTGCTTATAACCTCAAAGCTCTCCTGATTTCAATTTAATAGAAGAAAAGTATTGAGGACTGCAGGCGAACGAAATTTCCACTCTTTCTTATAAAATTAATAATACAGCTTTATGATGAAAAAGATGTTTCTAATCTTATTATTGAATTTTTATTATTTTCTTTGAAGGCACTGATTATAAGTAGTCTGTGGGCCATACCTCCCTACCGTGCACCCCTCTTTTTCCCCTCCCCCACATCCGTATAAATTGCATATCGTTGTGTTCATTGTAACAATTTATTTTTGAAAAAAATATGTTCCCAAAAAAATAAGTGAACTCACAGCTCCAAAATGGCGTCCAAACATGGCGGTCTGACGACTTTGACTTTAGTTAGTTTTTTGGTCACTGAGAATCAGCGTTTGGCTTAATTTCGTCATAATTGTTCTTTTATTAAAGCTGGATAGTCAGAGAATAATAAAAAATATTTAAAAATAATTGGCTTAGGCAATAAAAACACCAGTAAAATCAATTTTTTTTCTCGTTTGCTTAATGTATTTTTCCAATTTTTAGGTTCAATTTCGACATCATTTTGACACCAAATACGAACAATCAGTTCAGGTTACTTAGAAAAACCTATAGCTTCGCCCTTTCAATCTTTCTTGGTGAAAAGAGAACAATGCATTCAATATTAAAATCTCCTATTTTCTTATAATATGATTCAACTTCCGAACAAAATAAAAATTAATTTTTTATACGTGATATATGAGTTTTACAAAACAACCCATTTATATGTAGTTCAGATTAGGTATATATTATTTTAGTTTATAAAAAATGTAATAATATGACTCATTTTAGGGAAAGTATATGCAATTTAAATTACCTCTAAGAATCAGTAAATATACAGAGAACATCAATTAGAATAAAACCTATATTTTATTTAAAACTGCTTAATTTTATAATGATATGATTAATTTAATCAAAATCATTAGAGCCATTTTAGAGGGAAACGTAAAAATTTGTTTAGTCCATTATATAAAGTGCCATTTCATGTTATCCGATTTTGGCGACAAATTTGCCCCCAAAAAAAAACACACAGACATACACATACACAGACCATTTTGCGGGACTTCGTTATTTCGACTCAGGGGACCTCAAAACATGTATTTCCGCTGAAAACTGAGATTCGAAAATTTTCACGATCGCAATACTTTCCCTTACTATATATTTTATATATAGGTAAGTGAAAGTAAAATGAATCCACTCTTTTCATTTAAAAATCAAAAGGAACTTAAAAAAATCTATGAAGATACTCTTACCTAGTTCTGTTTTAGCCATTAAGCATTTAAAAGTTTGATATAGCTTATTAATTTTTTGTTTTTTACCCTGCCCAACTTTAAATATTCAACTTTCACAATGCTGCTCTACTAAAATAACTACAATGAAATCTATCAAGTTATACAAGGTCCCGGAATAGCGCATCCTATAACCCTTAAATTCCTCCAATGTAAATTCTGAATTTATGGCTCAAAAGATATTTATAATTGTTTCATACCTATATGAATGCATAGTTACAAGGTTAAATACGAGTTTTTACAGTTTCTCACGAGGTATATTCATATGCTTTATCGGCATCCTGTTTCCAGGTACTAAAACCATGACCTAAACCAGTTCTTTGCAGCTTACTAGACTTTAATCGTAAGTAAAATATTTTTAGAACTATTTTTAAAATATTAATGTGGCACATTTTCGTCTCGTATTTATGATAGGCAGTTTACAATACCCAAGATATGTTAGTTTTGGAATTTTTCAAGAAATATGTTCAGCTTGTCTCTGCTCAAGATTACGTTTATTCGAAACATATACAAATATCCCATTTACACGCTTGTGTAAACAAGATTTATAGCTGTTCAAAATATATGTATCATAACCAGTTTCGGTTTTATTTTAATTACTAATATTTCTAATCAGTCTGTTAATATGTTGTATCAATTTAATATTTACTAGCATCCGTTTTAGTTCGAATGAGTGAATATTATCTCTATGGTTTAGATCATTGTAATTCTAGTCTATTCCATTTGTAGACTTAATAGATTGTTTTAATAAACAATATACTTTAGTAAGATTTAAAAAATAGCACAATCTAAAACACAGGAAGCGTGTATTTTCACAATTCTCATCTGGGTTCCTGTAGCATCGAAAAACATAAGTTAAGAAAATAAATTTAACAGTATTTAACAGATTCAAAATACATAAATAAAATACAGCTTCATCGTATTTCTATAGTTGACTTCTTTTTAAGTGTTTACTTACCAACTTTCCAAGTACAGTTTCGCATATTTTATTTTCTTGTGATAGGTGAAGAAAGTACAAGGAGGCATAGTAGATAACTGGACAGCTGTGCCAACATGCGATACAACCGAAGGGCGATCACAGAACTCTTATTTATTCATTCTTATTACCGTCTTTGCACTTAGACTCAAGCGTCTAGTCCTATCACTTTAAAATATGGAGAAATCATAAATTTTTATTTTTTTAATGTTGATATTTAATCCTTAGAGAGCAGGGTAACTCAGTGAACAAGGCACTGATTTCCATAGCTCAAGGTCCCGGGTTCAAATCCATGATAGTAGGCAATTATTTATATTATTTTATTTCACCAGTCTTGGATGGATCCTGCAGTCGGAAGACCCTCTTGAGGCACACCCAGCCTCAGGTATTAGGTGTGTGTGTATGTTAAAGTGGATACTGTAAATTAAATAATTAATTATGAGGGAAAACCTGGCGGTTGAGCGTGATCCTGGCCCGATCACCCTCTTGCACAGTGGTTGGCCTTGAAACAGTGCATCCTTACAAGACCCTTCATGGTTTGTAGAGGTAAACTTTTTTTTTTTTAACATTTAATTATCTTTTTTTTTTTTATTTTGTTATTTTAAATTTGCCACTGCGTTGGAACGCATCAAGCAAATGTGTTGGCGTTAATTTATCTTCTTGAACTCCTGATATCTTCTTAACTTTTCAACAGATCTATAGGCCACTGCCTTTTTAGTCGTCTTTGAGGCTCACCAGGTAACAAGGAGGAATATAGAGATAGAACGAGTGGATTTGGATTATTGAGAGTAGAAGTGTGAAATGTTGTGTATTTGTTGTGTATGTAGGATTTTACTTTTGGTATGTTCATGTCTTTGGGTATGGTGTGATTTGAAATAAACCAAGGAGCATTGACAATTTTACGGAGTATTTTGGATTGTGTGGTTTGAATTTTGTTGATGTGTGTGTGTTTTGCGGAACCCCAAAGTTCTGCTCCGTATGTCCAAATAGGTCTTAGTATAGTGATGTAGATTAGTCGCTTGTTTAGTAAGTTGAGTGGAGATCTGTAGTCTTTTTTTATTATTGAAATTTACAACTGTATTAAATGATAAATACAACAAGTAAATATGAAATAAATAGCATAACATGTACAACGTGAAGAGAAACTGCCCATTAGTAGCACTCCAATTATATTTCTATATTAGAAGGTCCCGAGACCATCTTCTTTTCAGACGCCTCGGAGGGTTATCCGGAATAGAAGAGGAAGAAAGGTTGGAAATAAGAGGGTTCGGATGGTTTAGAAGTTTATTATGGAAGGATAGGTATTAAGGTCGTTATGGATGATTTGTGACAAAGTAGGGAGCATTGAGGATTTTACGAAGGATTTTGAATTGTAGAGATTGGATACGAGAGGAATTTGATGGTTTAGTAGAGCCCCAAAGCTCGATCCCGTAAATCCAAATAGGCCTCATATTATAGTAATATATATGAGTCTATTGTAAATAGTTGGAGGTTTAGAACGTTTGTCCAGTAAGTGCTGCAGTAGTCGGGCGGTTTCTAGTCGTTTTAGTCTGGTATGGGGGTATATTTAATTATGAAGAATGAAATGTATTGGTATAAGAAGTATTGTTAATGACGAAGATGGGAAGAAAACCGGCTTTCTCTGCGGTTTTAAACGTGGGAAAATGCTAATTTTCACTGTCGATCAACTCTCTGTTGAGGGACATCCCATAAGATGCCTTTCCAGGAGTTCCGATGGAACGTGATGGTAGGTTTCTCTTTTCATAACTGAACTCATTGTGGCGAAATTAATTCATAAAACAAGACTATTAATCCATTTTTAAACAAACTTATTGTTATACATACCATCAAGGTAATTAAAATACGAAAAATCGGCCATGGGTCCATAACATATAGAATAATACAATTTTTCTTTACAACAAATTAATTTTTTTACTAAATAAGAAAAAATGATAATCAATTTTGATTAGCTTCCTCTTCATTTCTAATGAGTAAATAAAAAAAAATACAGTTTAAATACTTTCTTTCCGCATATTTCGTAAAATGTATACTCTACGTAATTTCTTTAGCGTCATTGCCGTTCAACTTAAAATATTCGGTGGTATATTATTATTCTGTATTTGTCAGTATGCCATGGAAACTTAAAATAAAAAACCGATACACTTAAGTAAAATTATAATTTTATTTAAAAACTAAATAGGATATTTCAATAAAAAAACATTAATTCCATGTGTTCGCCATGAAATAAATTTTGTCCAGCCCGGGGCATATCGGCCGAAGCTTAATTTTTTATTCGGAAATCGAATCGGTAACAGAAATTATTGGCAAATAATAGTTTAAGACTGGAGTTTTAACTGAGAAGGTTCAGATTAGATACACTCTTTAAAACGACAGCATAAGCTTCACAAATAACAAAATAAGTTTACTTAAGGCTGATATTTTAATATTGAACCAACAATCAAACTAAATAATTGTAAATTGTATCGAGATATAATTTATTTTTTAATCTGCTACGGTTTAATACGGATAAATTTTCATGTTTTCTAAACCATCAGTGTTATTTTCTTATTTTTTGAAATAGTTATTTATACGTTTTTTAGAAATTACATCTTGTCATTGAAAACGCTTTACATATTTTTTTATCATATAAAATTAAAATTTTAAATCATATTAAATAAATTATCATTGTTCAGTTCAAACAATAATCTTCTTAATTTAGATGAAATAAAATACTGATCCTTTAGGGTAGAGGCGAGAAAAAGGAAAAAAAAAAAAAAAAAAAAAATACTGATCATATGATAAGTATTTTAAAATAGAATAACCAGAATTCTTTACTTATCACTAACGACTCCCATCATCATAATTAATGATAAATAGCAAACGTTCTGTGACAGTCATTACCGTGATAAACACAAACGATAAGAATAATCTTATTATTTTTTATTATATTTTTCTTGAGTCTTGGAAAAGTGATGTTCGCCGCCCTGCTAGATGCTAAAAGGTATATTTCCAAACAAATTAAACTATTTTAAAATGTTACAAAACTTTTATCTAATTTTTATTAAGAAATTGTTTCTAATTGAAGACTTCGGGTTTTTTTTTTAAGACTAAAATACACGGTCAGGTCTTCCAGACCTCTGTATACCTGACTAACTACCTACAGGCGAGATGAAAAACATCTTTTTCTCAGTTACTCAAAAATCTATTAAAGTTATTAATTAATCTAAATCACGTTAGATATTTTGTTTTAAACACAACTTTATGGAGCACGAAATTACACCTTATGAAATATTTTTTTATTAATTGTATGTCCTCTTTTATTGTTCTTGTAACTGTTTTCTCGATGTGAATGATGTGTAAATTCCTAGAAATCAATTATGATATGTGGGAACTTGCACCGTCCCAATAAATCACATAATTTCGCCTTTCTAATCGATGCTAAGGGGTGAGAAGTCTATTTTAGTGTGAACGATACCCATGAAATCGACTTAATTAAATTGAATCCATTTGTTTAAGTTCTTCAAAAGTCGAAAGAATGAGGCCACCATATGATGGATGGAAAATGTCAAACAGGCACATATATTTTACAGGATTGAAGATGAAACGTTAGGCAATTTGAAACTTGCTGAGAAGAAAAAAAAATTAAATCATCTTTAATGCAGTGGTAATTATGGAGAAAATAAAAATGAAAGAATGTTATGGAAAGTAGGCAGATTTAAACATCTCGGGACTTGATAGGCCATCGCAACTATAACTAGTGATAAAACGTAACTGAAACCTTATATAAAATAAAATAAAACGTAAAACTGAACACCTTCTATAAAAAATTCATCACAATGGGTATTACGAATCTCAATTTTTTATAAAAATTCCAAAAAAACTCTCCAAGTAAAAACTAACGATAGCGAAAGGAATTCCGAAAACAATAAGCTTTTGTCATGTGAGCCAATGAATTATTCATTATTTGCTTGGAGTGGAAGTGTTCTACAGCTGCGCCACCTATCGGTTTTCTGATGAGACAAAAGCTTCATTAATAATTAACAACTGTTAAACGTCATGGTGAACAAAGCTTCCATGTACCTTTTCCCAAGTCCACGCCCTGAATATGTTTCTCATCGGATATTCCAATCAAGCAATGATTTCTAGCTCATCAATGTTTACTACAACTTATTAGTAAAACAACAACAACATATGAATGAAAAACCGCCACTGACGAAGTTTGGAAACAATATCGTTCCAGTGTTCTGTAAATAACTTGTTTCCAATGTTATTACAAAGTGTTTGGTGTGTGACGGTGTAACTAGGTGCTTTGAAGTCTTCCAGGAAATAGGAATAGTGTTTACTAATTTACTGTGCTAATTATACTAACGTCCAAGCGTGAGGCCTTCTGGTGTGGAACCCTTTGTTCTCTGATCTGTTCTCATCTCAGTGAGCGTTAAAAAAACCGTAAGTCCATAAAACTTGTTTATGTTATTTCTTATAATTTCCTATCTTTGTGTATATCCATCATTTTTAGCCAGTTTTGGTCTTGGTTTCGGTCTTGTAAGGAGAGTTTCGCAATTGTCAATTGACAATAATTAGCTAATTGGCCCATTGTTATTTATTAAAATGTTAGTTTAGATAGCCCAACGCATCAGAGTAGATACATTTTGAGATTATATTAAATTCCAAGCAAATTAATGAAATAAAATAAAAACTATATCGGCTTAATTTATATTTACAAAAATGCGTGTTTTTTTTTTTTTTTTTTGGTTGTTTTTTTATCTACAATAGCTATCATTATATAATATATACCTAGTTATATTATTATATTATATATAATAAAATCCAAAGCTGTCAAAATATAATAATCAATAAAATAGACCAAGGTTTTGAAACCAATACTAAGGAACATCTGTCAATATTGATATTTAAACTAAATACTCAATAACGCCCTCAAATCTCAGTTTCACTTAACTGCGAGACGCATGAGTTTCACAGGCTAGTCTTCTTGCTCAACTCGTGTAGGGTCTGTCTTAGTTTTGGATTTATTACAATTAGCTGGTCTTGATTTTGGTCTTAGCCTTAGTTTTGCTAAAATTAGACGGCCTTGGTCTCGTTCCTGCTACAATTAGGCGTTCTTGGATTTGGACTTGCTAAAATTAGGCGGTGTTGATCTTATTCTTGCTACAATTAGGTGGTATTGGTCTTGCTACAATTAGGTGGTATTGGTCTTGCTACAATTAGGCGGCATTGGTCTTAGTCTTGCTGTAATGAGGAAGTCTTGGTCTTGCTACAATTCGGCGGTCTTGATCTTATACTTGTTACAATTAAGTGATCTTGGTCTTAGTCTCGATACAATTAGGCAGTCTTGGTATTTCGAAAATGCAAGAGCAAGTCCAAGACCGTTTTTTTCTGAACGGGGCATTCTCGCGGAAAGCGTTAAATGCTGCCCGGAGGGAATCGCCATTTTCCACCTATAATTTATTATTCTAAAAAAAATTTTCCGATAACTTCTATCAAACTTTACCTACTTCAAAATTAATTAATAGTTTTATTAAATAACTTAAAAGTTTGAAAAAAAAAGTAAATTTTAAATGACCAAATGTTATCCGTCGAATTAGGCGCTTTATTGGAATTAACACTCCCCGCTACACGTATGATCCTTTATCTTAAATTCTTACTCATATATTTCTCATTGAAGGAGATGAAAAAAATATATATGTAAATCAACTTGTTTTATTCGTTTACTTTACTTTTTTCGATTAGAGTCATTTTTCATATCTGATATTAGTGTTGTGATCCAGACTATTTTAAAGAATTCTGGAAAAAAAAATCTATAATGATCTCGTTAATAAGTTGGATTTAACGCAGTGGACATCATTACGGTAGGAAAATCTTCAGTTTTACACGAGCCTTGCGATCTAACATTCTTCATTACGATGAATGTGGAGATCGTTTAATTGACCTTTTCCCGTAAACATTTTTTTTTTCTCATTCTCTATCTCATATTTGAACTAATATGTTAAGTAATGATAACTTAATTATTAATTACGTAACGATTAGATGTATGAGTGGTATAATATCCTCTGAGATATAACCAATATTGTTTCATTTATACATCTTTATTATTTCGCTAAAGAAATTAGAGTTTGCATTCTTTTTATCTCTTCATGGATGTTCTGTATCATTTCAGCTTTCGCCTGAAAACAACAATAAAAAAAACCTTTATAAATATATTTATTTAATCTTTATTTGTTTTGAGGGAAGGCCTAAAATTAAAATAATGCCAATTATCAACATTATTTTAAAATCTTAAATTGTTAATAGAACACATAAACAAGAACAATAAATACATTTTATCTTTTAAATATTAATATTAAATCATATTTTAAAGTAAAATGAACAGTTTATTCGCATATGCAAAGAAAAATTTTTTTTATTGATAAATAGGTTTTACATTTCAGGATACGTAAAATTCGAAAAACAAATAAAAAATGTTTTGTCCGTCCGCCGTTCGCCCATTTTCTCAGAAACTACCGGACCGATGTTTTTCAGATTTGGATTTTAAGTCAGAGGTCACACTATCCGCCCTTTCCTTTCAAGATGGCGGCCGAAAAACCTGTGTCGCTATAGTACCTGTAGCGCCTAAACGAATGTACCGATTTTAATGAAACTTGACTAAAGTCTTCTTCTCGATGCCCTTTAAATTTATCTACATAACATACTTCAACTAAAAGAAGCTGGAAAAAATGGGTGGTAAAATTATATTTCCGAATAACTCAAAAAGTATACACTTTTTTGTTGATATAGTATATGGTTATTTAAAAGTTTACGAAATTTCCTATAAAATATCATTTGTTTTGTTTTTTTATTTTTAAAAGTGTTACTTAAGTAATGCTTTTTTTTTTTTTTTTTAGCATATTACTAATGATGAAAAATAAAGATGTTTAGGCCAATAATAGGAATCACCTTTTATTTCTTATTTGTTGTTACTCGGAAGGTTATGTTACTTTAGATGTATAGTTTTTTGCAAATAATAAACCATTGCGAAATAATTTGCAGCGTTTTTGTATATCATCTATAGTGGTTGGCTTAAATGGGATGGAAATGCCATTAAGATTTCTCACACCCTGGTAAATTCTTACTCTCAAACAATCGTATATTGGGCACTTAAATAAAACATGTGTCTCGTATTCCATATTATTGCACATTTTGAACTGAAGTTTTGCAGTGATTTTTACAATCTTATTGTTAACTGACACTTTGATCATGTATTTTACCGAGAGGCGGATCTGTATTAATAATTTGGTATAAATATAGACATATTTAAACGCGCAATAGTTGAATATCTAGAACAGATTCTCAAACAGGGATCTGCAGGTTTCGACATTCACTTTAAATCTTAAATGGCCGCCCATGGCATTATTATAA
This sequence comes from Nezara viridula, assembly GCA_928085145.1. Classification (NCBI taxonomy): domain Eukaryota; kingdom Metazoa; phylum Arthropoda; class Insecta; order Hemiptera; family Pentatomidae; genus Nezara; species Nezara viridula. The sequence goes on along the minus strand of OV725079.1, from coordinate 60,668,944 downwards.
AAAAGAGTCAGGATTAAAAACAAATTATATGGTTTAATAAAATATTTACAAAAAAAAGTTCAATTGATGTTTCAATAACGAGTGTGTTGCGGAACAGGTCTTAATTAACTGAATATAGATGCTTATAACATATAGTTGAATTGAATTTTTTATTACTAAATAAAATTTAAGAATTTCTGTTTGAATAAACAGTCATACCGCAACAGCAAACCTCCTCGTTTGTAGTTCTTCATCTGTTACCTTAGCCATTTCTCTCAATTCCTTAATTTGAGCCCATAGCCTGTCCCTTTTCAGTTCAAATGGGTCTTTCTCCTCAGTTTTGGGTTCATCAGACACTAATGATTCTGTTTTATTGCTGTAAATTGTTTTTATTATTATGTATAGTTGAAACAAAGATATTTAAATTAAGCCGTGAAAAAAAAAAATTGGAATGTTTATTAGGATAATATAATAATCAATGATAACTGTTATTTGATAGACCAAACTTCGGTTATGGCATTAAGATTAAACCCTGCGGGAGGCGTTGTTAGCAGCAAACGTCTTTATTGCTTTATTTGATTATAAAAAATCAGTCTTATTTTTGCACTTATTTTCTCAAGACATATGTACATACAAAAAAAAAATTTGACTTTTTTCATTTACTGATTTATAATTCAAAAACAATACTTCCTAGAGAAGACGTATTTATATCATGAAGTACATAATATTAAATTCTGTGTTGAATGCATACCGTGTATAACCGTGAAAAAGGCGGAGGTTTTTGCAAAGGTATCCAATGCAATGAGATAGAAATATATTATATCATGAAAACGATTTGTTCTAAATTAAAATAGTACAAATAAAAATCGTAGAGTACTACATTTTGTCTTTAGAAATTACCTTATATTCCAAATCCTAATAGTATACAACCCTTTATGCGATACTAGCTTTAGTAGCCTACTTCTTAGATGATCTAAAAATTTGAACATTAGCAAACTTGGAGCTTTCAGCATATATCCAATGAGAAAATTACTAGAAGTAAAATTTTTATCCTTAATTCCACAGAAAAAATCAAAATGGCTATCAAAAAGATCTATTGTGACTAAAGGATAATAGCTATTAACCAACGGGATACACTATTATGCATTGTTTTGCGAGATCTATAATGTCAGTGCCGTAGATTTTCGTCGGATATATTTTAGACAGAGTTAGATTTTTAAGACAAGAACACAGTTTGAAGGTTTCCCCCCACCAATTTTCAATTATTTTCCATTCTGAATGTAAACTGCCAGCCTAAAAAGTTACTAGATTAAAATATTTATAAGTTTGATCGTTGTTTTTTGTATTTGTTTCTTTTATTTAATTAATTTAAAAGATCTTTTGGATGGAATTAATCCTTTTTTCTGTACAACATGAATTCTTAAGCTCTCAGGTTATTCTTTTGTGACTTCGCCACAGAATTAAGTTATTTTTCTATTCTATTCTATGACATTTTTTGTGGTCTCGTCGATCGGCTTTAACCAGCGCCGGCCTTAGACATTAGGCTTCCCCGGGCAATGACATTATTTCCTCTCCCTAAAAATATTACATTGATTTCATAAACTATTTTATATTATGTAATATTTGAATTTTATTCCATTCTATATTTTTCTAATACAGCTGCTATATTAACAGGCTAAATTTGATACGTTACGTATTTTTTTTTATAAGTGGCGAGCGCCCTTGAAGATTGGCTGGCGCCCCCAATAGGCGCCCCATCAGGTCGTCGCTCCGGGGCACCTATAGCCTGTCCACTGAGTTGTCCCGTCTTAAGGCGGCACTGGTTGTAATTAACATGAAGATAGATTTTAAGACCTAGCCCAACTTTCTGTTGCCAAATATTAAACAAAGAATAATACTCGTAATATTTGAAAGAGATGGAGATGGGTATAGGAGAAGAAACGACAGAGGTGAGAGAGGGGAGGGGAAGAGGGTTACCTCTCTCACAGAAGTATATCATACATATTTAATCTTGCGCTTACCTAGTAATGTCATTGCTGAAATCTTCTTGGCGGTTACCTAAATTTTTTTCAGGAATTTGATAATATGCTTCCACTTCAGAGCACATCACGTAATCGTCCTTTTGGGAACCACTGGAAGGGCTGGGAACTTCTGCGTCAGTCATCATATCATCACTTACATATGTTCCAGCACAAGATTGCGGCGGGCTATCGTAAGATTTATAGCTATAAGATCGTGCATCGCGTAGACTCTCTTCGCTGACTTCGAAATATTGTTCACTCTCTTCTATTTGTTGGAGCGGCTTGCTTGTGATCATGTGGCTACTTAAGTCAGATTTAGCTGTTGATTTAGTATTATCCATCTGATCACCTCTGCTTGATGTTTCTGCCTGAAAATGATATTAACTACTCAAAATTGAACAAGAACAAGGTTAGAGCAAAAAGAGTTCATAGGGGGTACCTTCCCTAAGCAGAAGAGACACCAAATTTAGTGCGAATTTCTTTTTTTTTTTGCAGTATGAATAAAATATATATATATATATATATATATATATATATATATATATATATATATATATATATATATATATTATATACCAAACTTAATTTAGTCAATTAAGCATTAATTGAATGATCTGATTAACATGAATTAATGATCTGAGACAATGATGTTTATTTCACAATATATTACCTCAGGTATAAATTTTAAAATTGTTACAAAATGTCGGCTTCTAGTGAGGGACAGCAGGAGATGAATTATAATATTAATATAATTAATTAGACTTAATTATAAAATTAAACTTCTCCATTAAAAAGCTAACTAATTATAGGACTGAACGAGAATATATTCAAGGAAGGAGATGGTCCGGGGTGGCGGTCATCAATAGACTAAATAGTGGCAAATCTATTTTATTAAAAGCCAACGTTTCGACCCGACTTTGCATGTCTTCTTCAGGGCTAGAACGGACAAGATACAAAAAGATATAGAGAATTGTAGAAGTTTCGAAAATATATTTAAATATAACATTACAAAAAAAAAGAAAAACCTGCAGCACTACAACACATGAAGGGTCAGGGGTTCAGTACTACTTGATGGAGTAATGTTACAAGGCCATCAATTGTGCAGAGAAGCCGAGATCACGCTCAACCGCCAGTTTATCCTCCATAATTAATTATTTAATTAAGATTGTCCACTGTAATTAAATTATAAACTTCTCACTTTAATTAAATAATTAAGAGGTAGGGTATATATCCTAGGGGCCTCCAAGCCGATCCACGGCTGATAACAATTACTGTTCATCTTCAGCAGAATTCGAACCTAGAATCTTGAGCTTTGTAAGTCAGTGCTCATCCATTGAGCTACCCCGCTCCCAATCATAACAATAAATTTCTTAAAATACATTACATTTACTGAATGCTAATTGGCTGATAAAAACGTAAACATGAGACTACTAATTTTGTTACAAATATTTTAATTTTTGCATTTTGTTAGTAAGTTTTTAGAAATTATACCGCAGTTACAGTTCACAGCTTCCCCAAGTTTTTACAGAAAAACTGTAACTATTCTTAGGTATAATATCTGTGAATACTAAAAAAAAAAATTAAATGCAATAATTAAAATCTTTTAATGAATATAATAAACATCATCGAGATTTAAAGTGGGGAACTGAGAGTTTTGTGAAGATACTGTTGTTTACTATATTTAGATATCTATGCTGGAAACAAATCTACGTTTCAGTATTGACAAAGTTGAGACAGTTGATCACATTTATCTCCCACCTGGTGATATGTTGGATAGAGATCTTTAAAACGTCTTCAGGCTTACAATTAGTTACACTGCGCCAACTATGCCGTCAAGATTCAAATTTTTTCGGTAAGCATAACCTCCCTAATGGCATGTTCTAATGCTAAAGTAAACAGGACAGTTGAAAGGGAGTCATCATGCTTTAAACCCGAGCGAACCTAAACTTTCAGATACATAATTACTGGTTCTAACTTTATTGAATGTTTCTGTCATGCATATCCTAACTAGATTTTCTAGTTTGTTTGGAATCTCCAGGTCAATTAGAATATTATATAGCTTTTAGCAGTCAATGGAATGTATAAGCCTTTTGTAATTAATGTAAAGTTCTCAAACAAACTTTTTTTCAAATATTTGCAGTATAGAAAATATTCGATCAATAATTGAACGATCCTATCTAAATTCGCATCGGTTGTCTCCGATAATTTCCTCGGCGTGTTTCGCTATTCGATAAATTAGGATTAATGTGAATATTTTATAACATATCGTGGGTGATAAATATTCAGGACGCAGTCATTATATTTTTTTTATTTGTGCCGACGTTTCAACCCAAACATGAGGGTCGTCATCAGTGCTCTAACCACGCCCTGATGATGACCCACATGTTTGGGTCGAAACGTCGGCACAAACAAAACAAATTTTATAATTACTGCGTCCTGAATATTTATCATCCATGATATGTAGAACAGTCGACTAGCTTCCCTCAATAATTTTATAATATACCTAAAGGAGTTAGATTCTTTGACAGTTATTACAATCCTTCCTCCTGCCCTTTTTAAAAATCGGTATAAGAATATTTTTTTTCCATTTTTCGGGCAATTTTTTCTCTGGAGGAAGTATTAGGAACGTAAAAATTTTCGACTATGATTTTTCAACAGAAACACGTTTTGAGGTATTCTGAGTTCAAACATCCAAATCTCGCAAAATAGTCTCTAAGAGTATATGTATATATATATATATATATATATATATATATATATATATATATATATATATATATATATATATATATATATATGCCTTGTTCATAAACGAAAATTACTACGGAACCGAAATTATGTATTTAAAGTAAGTATATAATCTAATTTAAGTCCTCAATCCATTCCCTCACAACAAGATCCCGACCCTCTGACCTATACATCCCTTCTCATAGATCTGCCTCATTCCAAAATTCCTTTATAGCCCGCTCTGTCAACTTTTGGAATTCCCTCCTCATCAAAATTCGACATGCCCCTTCCCTATACACATTCAAAAACCTCCTATTCCAATTCCAGTTCCAAAAACAGTCAGATACCAGCTAACTATTAATATTATATATGTATTGTGTAGCAATCATATAATCATAATACTTGGTAAGAGGTAGTACATGCATTTCCTACTATCGACGTAGGAATTTCAATACATACATTTTTTTTTTTTATTCAATTATAATTAACTGTTCATTTTTATATATATATATATTCAAGTAAAGTTTTTTATTTTATGAAATGAACTCATTGTATCTCTTTTTCGTTCTTCATTTCTCAAAGTGTATGTTTATGTTGTTCAACCCTTATATATAATTTTGTTCATAGTTCAAGTGATTCGTTGATAGTTTTAATTGTTTTATTCATAATTTTAAATGCTCTGTACTTAGTTTTATCTGTATTGTATATAGCTTGTGCACCTAAGGTTTTCTTTACTTTTTATTTTATTTTATCAATTGTATTTATTGTTTCAAACGTTTAGGCCAGTAATATTCTATTATTTTGTACATTATTGTTATTCTGAAGGGACTTAGTACCAGAATAAAGTTTTTTTTTCCTATCTATCTATCTATATGCGTAGTTTTTTCTTACAATCGACTAACCGACATCGACTAATGCGACTTTGTATCATCGATTTTACATATCTTATCCTCATTGAAAGACTCTTAAAGTACTTAAATGTCGAATTTTCAAAGTGTCTTTCTTTTATAACTTTTAAAACCGTAGCGATCGTAAGATTGCGGAGCCTGAGACCGATTGGTCTCAGAGCACGATTGTGCTCTGAGGTCAGGGAAGAAGTGCTTCCTGACCAAATTGGTACTATGGGGCGTCGCCGGAGCCCTGGCCGCCCTTTGGGTGGACGGGGAGAGTGCTTGCACTGCTCGGTCGTGGCGGTCGTGTGTTTACGACTACACGCTGCACGACACCAGTGTTCAGCTAATCTTGACGTCGTTCAGGCTAGTCATCTGGTATGGTGTACAGACGAGTGGTCGGAAGCTTGAGTGTAGGATACTGTCCGTTCCGTGGGCACCGGTTGTGTACCTGCATCCCTTGGTCTTACCCAGGCTGGAGAGCTAGGTTGGAGGCTAGTTAAGGCTAGGCATGGCTTCCAACCGATGCTCCTCGGCCTACAGCGTAAGCGAATGCTCCTCAGTCCTCTTAGTAAATAGGCATGTGAAAATTCACAATGATCAATTCTTAATCGGCACAGGGCTGTCTCTTCTTTCCTAGAGATTTGGTTACAAGTTTTCCATTTGGAACAGTAGCTTTTTATTTCTTTTAATTTAGTTTCTTTTTGTTGCCATATTTCCGCAATTTTTTCTTAATATGTTGTAAAAAATCTTCCGTGGAGATTTCATTAATTATAACATTGCTTTTTTCCCTTCTCGCCTTATTGGCTGATTTGTCTGTTCATTAGCCTGTTCATTTATGAAAATTCCAGAGTGTAAAGGAACACAGAAGAACTTTATTTTAAATAGAAATAAAATAATTTTATAATTAACTAAAAATCGAATAAATAAAAAATATTTTTCCAGTTTCAAAACGAATTTCCATGAATAGGAGACGATATATAAATACACGTATATGTATGATATATTGATAAATTTATTGTCGTTCATATTGTCTTCTTTTAAAATAGACTAATACGTAAAAAAAAAAAAGAAATCTTAAAAGTTTTATTCACATTTATAAGTAAATCCATTTAATTTCCATGGAAACATTTTTTTTTTTTATTGAATAGTAAAAAAAAAAAGTGTTTCCATGGAAATTAAATGGATTTACTGTTGAAAATTAATACAAAGTTTTTAATTTTATTTTAAGCTTGACTAAAAAATAATTATAATGCACCAAATCGAGAAACTACAACTGTTTAAAAGAATTATTTTAATGTATTTTTGTAAGGGTGAATGTAGTCTTCGCTCACTTTAAGCATTGCCCAAATTACAGAATGTTATATTACTCAATATTTTTTTTTTAATTATAATGTATTTTTGTGAGATGAAGAAGTATATGCTATTAAAATGATTCAAAAAGAGTTTACGGATGGGAAAAACATATGTTTGGTAAATTAACTTTATTACAGTATAATAACTTCAAAACCAATTATAGATTTAAATAATTATGAATTGTTATTTTAATGCAATCAATGAGCTTTTTCATTGATAAATAGGAACAAAATCCATAATATTCATGATAATTGACCGCGTTATGTCTTCTTACAGAATGTTATTGCTCACGGGAGCACAGATAGACTCTGAAGGGGTCACCCAACCTCTTGTTGCTACAGACCATGGTCTCCATGGTACAGAGGCAGGCCATCCATAGCACCATATCCGATCCATTCGGGCCAATCTGGCAGTGTCCTTGTCACCGACTCACTCGCGTTTAAGGACAGTGACAAATCGGTTTAGATCAATGAATAATGCCTGCGGGCGTAAAAGAGACTATATTTCTTAAAACTGATATTTGTTGAGGCTTATTCTTATAGCGCTGAAATCTTTATTTGATTAGGACATTTCTAGGTACATGTTTGGACATTAGCTGATGGAATGATGTATACCAGAGGTCTCCAAACTAAACTCCGCAAGCACTTTCAACCCGGCAGGAGAAAGTTTCTTTGATTACATATTAACATTTTAAACGTATGAAATTTAGCGAATTACTCACGCACTAGATTACTACAATGTTTATCGCATTTTTTTTTCTCTTAGAAAGCTCATTGTACAGCATTAAGTGTCATTTATTGAAAAATATTTTTTTTTTCGTCACAAGCCATGGTCCGTGGGACTTGATTGAAAGTCTCAATGCGGCTCGCGGAACTGATTCAAGGTATCAATGTGGTCTGTGGTCCAAGAAGCTTCGAGATCTCCGTTGTAGACGATGCGAAATCAAAACTACGCAATGCAAGTGTCTTCGTCCATCGCGAAGACAGATTTTTTTTTTAACTTGATTCTTCAACTCACACCTGTCAGAAGTTCCGACAATCAGCGAGTGTGATGTCAAGATGAAGAGATTGGTCTTGGAATAGGCGTGAGGGAGAGGAGTACCCAGCAGCGTCCTTCCTGTCTTGAGCGTAATATTTATAGTTAGTGGAGGAGATCCCTCATCCAGCTTCTTTTAAGCCTCCTTCGGGTGCTATCGGGCATGTTAGTTGTGGCCATGCCTCGAATCAATGAGTTTGTATGTCCGTGTAAGTTATTATGAAATCGTTTGTAGTATGTTCGTATGTGGTCGTTTACTGTTGGCATCTGTAATTCTTTATGTAGAGTAATGTTACTGACGTACCAGGGAGCTTTGGTGATAGTTCTGAAAGTTTTAGATTGAAAAGTCTGTAATTTACGTATGTGAGTCTTTTTGGCTGTCCCATATATCTGTAAAGCGTAGGTCCAAATAGGCTTGAGTAGGTAAGTATATGTATTCAATTTCTGTCTAAGTTTTAATTTCGAATTTCTTGCAAGGAGTGAGTACAATAGGCGTAGTCTTAGGTTTAGAGTTTTTGTTTTGTTTTTGATATGTTGGCCCCATGTCATTCTTCTGTCAAAGGTCAGTCCAAGATATTGAACTTTGTCTGTCTGAGGAATTTGGATATTGTCAAGGTAAATAGGGGGGCAAGTTTCACGTCGAAGGGTAAAAGTGATATGTAGTGATTTGTCTAGGTTGAGTCGAATTTTCCAGAGTTTGCACCAGTCGTAGAAATTGTTTAGGTGATATTGTAAAGTCTGTGAGGTGTATGTTGAATTTTGATGTCTTGTCAAGATTGTTGTACCGTCTGTATAAGTCGCGGTCAGAGTATCGAGAGGATCTGGAATATCATATGTGTAAATAATATACAACAGAGGAGCGAGTACTGACCCCTGAGGCACTCCTGCTAGGGTTGGTTTAATGGTAGATAGTTCTGTACCTTGGCAAACAGAGAAAAATCTGTCAGAAAGAAAAGATTGAAGAATAAGATAGTAGGTTGGAGAGAGTATAGTCTTAAGTTTGAAAAGAAGTCCCTGATGCCAGACTCTATCGAACGCTTGAGCAACATCCAGAAATACTCCTGTTGCATATAATTTGTGCTCTAGTGCTGTCGCAATGTAGTCTGTCACTCGGTGTAGCTGATGAATGGTTGAGTGGTGTGAACGAAATCCAAACTGATGTTCAGGTATTATGTTTTCAGTAGTCAGTATGTCAAGAAGTCGTTTGTAGAGAAGTTTCTCAAAGATCGACGACAGATTTAATTTTTTGTTTTATGCTCAGTTTTTCGATCGTTCCCTCCCCACTGCTCTCTCAACCGATGACTTTCCAATTAGGAAAAAAGGATAGAGTGATCTGAATTTCAGAAAGGAGAGTAACAGACCGGATTGACGCATATATTTCGAAAACACAAATCATTGGAAAGAAACTGGAAGTCTTGATATATATTGAAGTTCTTCCAGATTTTTCACCGGAGAGTTAAAATTCCCTTTTCACATAGAATGATCATAAAGTAATACATTACCTTCAACTCCTTTAACTCATTTTTCAACAATTTCACGGCTTCTTGATACGTTGCCACTGCTTTCTCTGATAGGGTTTTACTTTTGGTCGTTTCTAAGAGCCTAAAAATAAGTCGTTGAGATTATAGCATTCTTTGAAAACTAAAAATTAGTTATTTTATTTTTGTAATCATTTACATAAGTTAAATTTTATTATTTTAAATCATAAATTCTTAACGAAATTGACACAAAAAATCACATGTGAAATATAATCAATCAATTATACAGTAAAATAACTAATGCATTACTGTATGTGCAGATTCTTGTTATCAGTAATCAACAGAGCATTTCTCTTTAACAAAACGTTCCTTTTAATTTCTGAGGTTTTATATTTTGACATCAATTTCAAAAGTAAATGTTTGAGCTCTTCATTTTCCAACTTTAGTTCCTTATGAGCCTTTGTAGCAGCTAAAGTCATCGCCTGAAGATGAAACTAATGCGCTTTCAAAAGTTCATATATGAATTTTCGTTAAGAAATCATAATAACGGATCAAATTTTGTTTTTGGACAACATATAATTTTGAAAACTACCTATCTATAAATAAAGCCATTTTAGATTTTATTAACATATGTTGAATTTGTTGAAGATATAAACTAAAGAAAATCATCTTTAAATAACTTATTTTTATTAAGTACTACTTTTTTATTTTAATCATTTTTATTTACAACTCTGCTTTTAAAATAACTATACTAACCCTTTTTGATTAACTGTGAATCATCAAACATCAAATCTCATCAAAACTCGGAAATGAATATACGTTTCTAATAAATGTTATGATAATTCAAAACCTATTTCTGATCTATTTTCTTTTGTTTTTCTATGTAATAAGAATAAGGATTCGTCTCAAGAAAGAAAGAAGAAGTTATCTAGCAAAATATTAATTACCCAAGTACTAATTACAAAATATACAAAAATATGTTTTTAGGTAGTAAATTTAGATCTGTTATGCGGCCACATTGGGTGTGAGGAACATCTGACCAAAGAACTAAAATATGGAAAACCCTGAAAGTAATAATATTAGGTCCCAAAAAATAGACAGCAGCACAATGATGACCTCGTGCAAAAATTTATTGGAACTGAGGTTGTTGTTTTGTTTTTTTCGTTACTCACCGATTTAATAAACAAAATATATCGTCGGATTATTACAAAAATCACTAAGTAACATTTCATAAATTTAAATCATTAAGTCTTTTGATGGATTTTATATCTTTGAAATAAAAATATTGTACGCCGTTAAAATGATTTTTTGTCAGTGTTTCTTCTTCGAAACAATAGTTTACAAAAACAGATGGAGCATCGAGGGTTTTATTGCCTACCGTTGATGTAATTAATAGGGCTTTTTTTTATGTTAGTGGTCTAAATGACTTGTTAGTTGTTAGTTTTAAGCTGTAGCTCCGTTAATAATGCACTTAAAAAAATTTATAATAATAGTCCAACATTGCCAGAAAATAATTTCTATTCAAAGTAGAGCTGTAAGTGAAAGTTGTGTGTTGCAAGCACCAGATTACTTTCCTACCTATACTAGATAAGGAAAGTATTGCGATCGGGTCAAATTTCCAATATGCGGTTTTCAACGGATCTATGCGTTCCAGAGCCCCCTGAGTCCGAAAAACACATTTTTATCCATTGGTCTGTCTGTCTTTCTTTTCTTGGGTCTAAGATGAAATAAGATTTTCTTGGGAACTACTGAACCGATTTTGTTGCTTCTTTTTTTATTTTGTAGTTTTTTTTTACTACTGATACCTGTGACAGAAATCGTGTGCTCCATGCGCAATAGCTCCTGCGCAATAAATTAAAAACATGTTTTTCTATAGACTGTAGCGCGAAAATGGCTCTAACGATTTTGATGAAACTTTCCTATAATGTTCTAATAATTGTATTTTCAATTTCCGTACATGGATTAAATTCCCCAAAAAATTCAAGAAAAAAGTTATAAAGAAAAGAAACATGTTTTGGGCCTAATTCGCTAAATATATATTCTATGGTAAAATTTATAATAAAACTTTTGAAAGATTACTAAATCACCAACAAAACAAAAAAAAAAATCATCGGAATCGAACCAGTATTAGCGATGATACAGCGTATTCTATTTTCTACATATGTTTTAATTTATTACTTTCCCACCTGTACTAGGTAAGGAAAGTATTGCGATCGGGTCAAATTTCCGATATGCGATTTTCGATGGATCTACACGTTTCAGAGTTCCGTGAATTGAAATTCCCTATAAAAACCATTCATTTCGGATAAATATTAACGAAGTTACAGCTATTCAATTTCCAATGTAAGATTACAGGTACATATCCTGGTGTCAGAAAGGGATGAACGAGAGAAAAAACATAGCTTATTGAAAGTAAGAAAATCTGTTGCCTGCATCACACAAGCTCCACTATTACCTTAATTTTAACATAAATTATTGTTTGACAAAATTAGGCTATTGCAAATTGAAATGTTTAGACTGATCTATCTTAAGCCAGTTTACATTGCTTTAATTTATCAAATAAATCGTACTCAAATCTATTCTTTGATCATTTTTCAGGAAAATAAATCTTATTCTTTTTTTTTTTTTTTTTTTTTCTTGATGGCCATATGTGAAGATATAAAAACTTTTCTCAAAATAGGTAGAAAAGTTGTGTGAGTGGACACACCAGATTTTTTTTTCTAATTGCCAGAGTCCCTTTCGAATTGAACGTCCTTCTCATGCCAAAAAAAACTAAAATATTTTAAATATTGACAATTTTTTTATTGTATTCTGTGAAGATATAAGTTAGGTTTATACGTTCTTAATACCAGCTTCGGCCATGCTAAGCTCAATTAATATTATTATCACTATTAATAGTATGACAATTTATTTTATGAAAATTTAGAGTAATTACTTTGTTATAATCCGAGTTAATGACCAAGGACAAGATGCTATCGATTCCAACGGAATCCTAACAATCTTCATATTAAATTTGGAATACCTGCATGTCCATCATACCAGATCGATCTGACAAGATTACTAATTATAGTTTGATTAATATGCATTAAATTTGCATGACAAAAATGTAATGAAAAGAAAAATACGTTTTTACAGTTACCAACTTAGTTTAATAGCTATTGAACCCATAAAATTCTTGGCTCTGTTAGTATTGATAATCATTATGAAATTAACCTTCGACTTCCCATAAACCAATCACTAGATAACTCCATTATTGCAGTAGATTGGAATTTCTACAAATCTCTTTTAATTTAATGGAGAATCAACGTAGTCTTAAAGAAATTTGCTTTTATTTAGATTATTTCGAACAAATTTGAGAAGTTTAATTGAATTCTGAATCCAGGATTTTTGACGTCTTGGTACCACTATTACTTTGTATGGATTTTAATATGGAAAAGTATTAATTCTTGATCGTAAACAGAGTAAAATTTCCTTTGCGTGGAATTGTCAGTTGATTAAGGATTTATCATAGCTAGATAGATAACTGTTTGTTTATTTGGTTTAAATCCTCATGTATTCCAACTAAAACATGAAAGAAAACCTTCAGATATGCAACAGGTGCTTAGCTATAAACAATTTCAATAATTATTTGCTGTAATTTGCTAATATTACAAACCTTTACGAAAATCATTTGGCATATTAGTAATGGGTCTAGGTGTGCTGAAAACTGTGCATCGATATAAATATCCTTTTTGTGTATTTCAATTCTGCAAGTCGTATATTTTTATAGGTTTGGTAATAAAAAATAAATCAGTCAAAGTTAAATTAATTAAAATGCGAAAAAGTAATAGTCTAGAAGTCCCTTTAGTTTGAAACCTGGGCAATTATGGATAGCAACTCCAGTCCCATCGGAGGAGATACTCAACCTTAAGTTTTCAAAAAATCGAACAATGTCAATTTTAAGAAGTGATGAAAAACCAAGAATACTTCTAGAATTATTTAAATTTATTCTGGATGGCCCATTATCAGGCATATAACCTTAGACACAAAGATGTAAGTTGTTTATAATACTCTTCCCCTTAAAAAAAAGTTATTTTTTAAATTTGAGCGTTAAACTTCCGACCAATTTTTATCAAATTAGAAAAAGGGATAAATTGTGCTCGGAGTACACTTTTGGCTTAAAATATTAATGGTGTTTGATTGATCTTTTCAAGTCACATAGACTTGAAGTTAACGAAACTGTAAGTGCTTATATTTACTAGAATTGTGCCGTTGAACCGAAGAAAAATGGCTGTCATTTATAAACGGTATAAGAAAACATGGAGGGGTCAGCATACGAAATGTTTTTAATAAATATTAAAAATAATCAACTTAATTAATGCGTACCACTTGGTAATGATTGGCCAAATAGAATTAAGAGAAGAACGAAAATAAGGACTTGGGATTCATATTGAAGCTCAGTTTAATTTAATAAATAAATAATTTAGATTCAACTATGTTTGAAGCTCCATATTTCAATCGTTATGATGTTTAAACAAATTTGGTGCGGTGCGCGCATCACACTACTTTCACTTACCAACCTTAGAGTAGATAGGTATTTTCATGTATAGGGAAATGAAAGTGAAAACGACGGTATAACTTCATTTAAAACAAATAATTATCACGTTTTTCCATCCATCGAATCTGTTAAATGTATCTGTTCGCATCACTTTTCATTTCCTTTTACGACTGTTAACATTTATTACGAAACTCGTCGAAAGGATAAGTGGTATACTCTATGGATAAGTGATATATAAAAGTTAAACTAACAATATGGAAGTTCCTGTACATAGTGGTATCGGGTATTTTTTTTTCCCTCTCCTACTTGGTATATTTGTCATACGGGGTTTCGGCAGCAGTAGGTTAATACTTTGCGAATACGGCTACTGCTGCCAATAAGACTTTATTTATTTTTTAATTTAATTCAATTTTAATGGTTTTGCACTGTGGTGCAGCTCGGTACCCGGGTGTGCGCCTTACTGATTGGAACGGACCTTAGTCTGCAGGTGGATGCACGTCCTGCCCTCCTGGTTCACTGCCTACAGCAATTTGATCTTCTTGTTGCCTCTGCTGATCCTCTTCCTCCTTAGCTGCTGGTGGAAATCCTCTCCCTATCGTAAAGTGCGTGGACTCCATCTTCTGTCTTGTATCGGGTATCTGTAAAGGAGAGGATCGGCAAAGGTCGGGCGCTCTCGACTGTTTCTATATTACTTCCAACCCTTATTTATCGTATAGCTTACCCATCTATAGTTATCAATCAATTTCCTTCATTCATTATATTCAGTTATTTTTTATATCACATTCCAATATCATTTATTTAAAATAAAAAAATTAAAGGTACTTTAGTCGATTTTTTTTTATTTTAAATTAGACATTTTAACCCTATTAGAGAACATCAATGAGAATAAGACCTACTTTATATTTGTAGTAGGTGAGAAAAATGTGTAAAATCTTAGAGATAAAGTTGCTGTAACATCACAGGAATGCACAAACCTTAAATACTCAATTTCAGTTTCGTATGATTTTTCATTTTTGAGTTAGGCTGTTCGCATACAACACACACATAAAGGCCACTTTGTGGGACTTGGTTATTTGGGACGCAGGGGGCCTCAAAATATGTATTTCCCTTGAAAACTCAGATTCGATCATTTTCACGATCGCAATATTTTGTCACAATCAGATATTGATACACGAAAACAATCAGATATTGAGACCATATACAAGTTCAATAAACAGATAAAACTGACCTTGTTTTTCTAGGGAAATATTTAAATAAACTGCTTAGCTTTTGGGAAAGCAACATATTTTCTGATGAAAGCAAGTTTAGTTTATTTGGGTCTGATGGTCGAATGAGTATTTAAGGAGCAGGGGATAAAAAAAAAAATTAAAAAGCAAAATCTTTCCGATACAGTAAAACATGGCGGTGGTCATATTATGGTATGGGAGTATCTTTATATCAGAGAATGAGAAACTTCGTGTTTACTGAGGGAAGATTTTATGCAGAGAGCAATATGGTCATTTTGCACCATAATCTAATAAGAGCCAGAAAATATAGGGATAAGGGACTAATGTGTATTCCAGCAAGACACTGAAATCCGAAGCATACTGGTATAAAAATTAAGAATGATTGATTTTCAATGTGCGAAGATAGTTCGATACCCGTTGGCGATCTCAAATACCTTAAAATGTATTCGTTTTTCGTTCTCAAAGAAAAGAAAAGCATTTGACGTATAATAAATATGTAAATTGTAAAGATCTTCAAGAGTTTTTGAGGGTAAGGCAATCCGACATAAGGCACACATATCGTTACTCATGAAACAGGTGACATGCGTTTTACTCAATTATCCCTCAATTCAGGTTCAAAGAAGGAGGATAAGCTATCGTCAGGAAATTGTGGCAGCGTCATCATCTATAAAATTGAAATAACTTATCAAAACCGTTTAAAGTATACGTTTACTCCTTTCCTGATAAAATGTATAATAATAATATCTGCTTCGTTTCTCTTAACAACCAAGTTGCTCTTTGGAATTAATCTCTTCCAAATATAAACAAGACAGAAAACCTTGTGCTGAAACTGAAATATTTTATTTATTTGGCTTACAAATGTCTGTTTTTGGATTTTAAAATTGTATTATTTTATTTTTGACACTTCAAATTTCTATATTTTAAATATCTTCCGTTATTTCGAGCCATGGATTGGTCTGAAAAAATACTCCCTTGCTTACTACTTTTTATGTGCTTTACAATTAGATATGAAGTTTCTGGTGAAGATTGCATTTTACAAAACCCGAAAGATTCACATAAAAGCAACCTCTTGAATAGTATATCACTGCTAAAAGGTTCAAAGTAAGTTATTAAAGTGTCTTTCTTCAAATGTAAACTCAAAATTTTTACTAATTAGTGACTGATTCTCTAGGTTTGTTAGCAGCAGTGATCATTATTCTTATGTTGTATCAATCTGTTATGACTTTTCTAAAGGCAAACATCCAAATGCAAGTGTTACTCGTACTGTCATAGCTAATGGTACAGCTACTGTTTTAGGACGTTACAATGAGACTGATATAATCGGCTTAGGAGGTTAGTAATGTTAGTTTGTTGGTTTAGTTTATAACCACCAATGTTGAAAATAATATAAGATTCAATAAGCAAGAGAATGGAAGGAATGCTAAAATATTCCTGTCTAATGACAGAGGAAACATTCTATATAGAGGTCCTCAGGGTGTTTCGTGTAACACATCTTACTGGTAGTTCACCTTTTGTGTTAATTGGTATTATCTTGTATCTAATTTTGGGGTTATAGAATTACAACCGTAAACATTTCAGTTGTTAACAACTTTGAATTGGGCCTCTTTCATCCTGAATGAACGATATGTATTTTTCTACTGCATTTTCAAAGTATCCTTCATGACTGGAAAATAACTGAACTGATTTTAAAACTGGATCTTACAAATTTTTATTTTAAGAAAAAATTGATTAATGTAATTAAAGCAATAAGCAACTTATTAGGCAAAATAGGATTTGCTTTGGCAAGTCTTAAAGCCAAAAAGAACTAAAAATTGAAAATGAAAAATCTAAGTTTTTAATAAGTTGAATGTATCTCTTGTATTTGTTTATGAATTGAATAGATCTCCTTTCCTATATGATGAAAAAATAGTTTTATGAAATCTAATGAATATATATTTTTTAAGAACATATGTGTATGTTAGCTGTTATAAGGAATAATGTGTGGACTGCATTCTGTTGTATATAAATGGATCTGTATGACGTGTTACCTTCATGATTCTAAGTTTTATTTTACTGTTAAATACTATTTGATAATTTATACTGTAAAATATTTTTTACCAGGCTAAATCATTTACATTTCAGTAAATATTACATTTACGACATGACTTGCAAAATGAGTTCCTTTTCTTAATTTTCTCTTTTTTATCTTAGATCATCAGATGCTTCTCACTTATTCAGGAGGAGACAAGATAAATGATAGTTCAACTTGCAACAATAGCTATTGGAAAACCTTAATTGTTATCTCTTGCAATGAGATTGCTGATGAGGTAAGGGAAATAAAAAATAGATGTATTTCTAAAATTAAATAAGATTCATTCTTTAAATCAGAGTTTATAGTTTGATTAATTTTTTTTTTAAAGATTAATATTGATTTATTGGATCCATTAAATGGTGGATGTTTTGCACTCTTCCATTTGAAAACATCTGTATGTGCCCCTGCAAGAAATTCAACATTTCTAACGTAAGTCACATTTTATTGGTATTTATACTTTAGTTCTTCAGTAGTATGAATTCTTATGGGCTTAGTCTATATAAAACAAATATTATCTGTATAATGTAAAGAAAAAGAATGATTTCATTAAATTATTAGAATAATAATTTGAAATATAAGCAATTAAATATTCATTAGCTACACTGAATGCTTATGAACAATCGGCAACAATATTTTCAATTTTACTTATACATTTTTTTTCATAATTATTTTTGTTTTTTTTAGTCTGATAAAGGTCGAGTAGATTGAAACGGGTAGTTAAGCAAATTACAGAAATATTTTAAGAAATCTTGATTCCAATAATTGTTAAAAATCAACATCTCTTCTTTATTTAGAATATTTCTATATCAGTATCATTAACAATAAATAAACATAAATTCTAAATCTATGATGAAAATATATATAGATTTTTCTTTTAATATTATAATTGATAGGTAAGACGTTTTTAAAATTTTTAATGTTTCAAAAAATAATTTTTTGTGAGTCTTTTTAATTAATAGGATTATTAAGGACAGTACTTTAAGAAAAGATTCATCATTTACAATTTTTAAAAAAAATCATCTTATCTTTTCTTTTCATTCCAGATGGTTTCTCGTTATATTTGTATTAATTGTTGCCTATTTTGTGTGTGGCATCATTTACAAAAGGTATTCTGAAGGTGCAAAAGGTTGGGAACAAGTACCTCATCATGAATTTTGGAGGAACCCTTTGCAGCATTTGATGGTATATTTTTTTATTAGTAAATATTATTTTTTTATTTGTGTTCAGAAATTTAAAAGTTTTTGTTACAGGGATGCCTTAGGGGCAAAGAGGATATTCAAATTCAACGAAATCAGCCCAATGATCCTGCAGATGAACCCCTACTTCGGCCATAGCCTATGCTTCGTTTCTCTACTGATTTAGATGTTCCATAGGTTTGGAATAAGTCGGTGGATTGGTGTTTTTTCATTTATATTTTATTGCGAGAGGGAGGTGTGATAAATGGGAGATAAATTTATTAATCACCAAAAAAGGTTCTAGATTTATTATGCTTACTAAGTACTGATTTTTATGAAAATGAAGTGTGATATTAATATTAGTCTTTGTATATTGAATTGTCCTGAAAAGGAATATTTTTACCAGAATAACTATTTTATTCCCTTAAAAAGGTATTAAGTTATAAAATGCAGTATTAAAACTGAAATGTTTTATGTTAATATTTATTATTGTTATCATTTAAAGTTTTGTGTGATTGCTTTTTTAATATTTGTTTTCCTATCAATCTCTAGTCTATGCTTGTTAGATGTAAACTGTTTTTCATACTCTTGTTACATAGTTAATGATAGTTTTTGACAAAGATTTCTATTTAGTATAATTAGTGTCTTTTGACATTATAATATGAAATATAAATATAGGGGTGATTCTTTCTAGAAATAGGTGCCTTGTTTAATAAGATTAAATATGGTAATAATTAGTGTGTTGAATGCTGATGAACGATTGAAATGCTGCATACTTCCTAATTGGTGTTACACTTCTAGAGAAAATTAATAGAATATCTATCTAGTTTAATCTATTTATAACTATTACTCATTAAATTAAAAAATGTTTGATAATTATCAATCTTATTCATTAATTAATGTATTTTCAATTGTACGATTTATATGGTATTCTATTTATATTTTCTGGCCAAGCTATTTCAAATAATCTGCTAATTGTGCTTTTTTATATATTTATATAATAATTATAACCACTTATATATATATATATTGTTGTTGACTGCTAAAATATATTATTAGTGAATCAGCTATTTTGATTCATATATAATTAAAATCCAGTATGTTTCAGATTTACAAAAGATTTAAATGTTTTATACCTAAAAAAAATTAAATCATAATTATGAAATGAATTAAACTTATAAGAACTCTTAAATTGTATTTTCTTTTTTTATGACTAAACTTATTCTAAATGTATCCTTCTTTATGGTATATTCCGAATACAGGTATTTTCCTCACGATTCAATTTGAATCAAGG
Source organism: Nezara viridula (assembly GCA_928085145.1). Classification (NCBI taxonomy): domain Eukaryota; kingdom Metazoa; phylum Arthropoda; class Insecta; order Hemiptera; family Pentatomidae; genus Nezara; species Nezara viridula. The sequence continues at coordinate 60,649,155 of OV725079.1, read as the reverse complement.
ATTTTAGTAGCTAGTTCTCGTGAAGTGGTCATGGAGGTAGTTACATTAACACTTGTTCCTCACCATACTAAAGCATCAACAACTGTAGCAAAAGAAATAAAGAAGAAATGTTAATCCTGCTTGTGGATCCAAGAATTGTTTGTAAACGATTCCAGTTTGGTAACCCATGGATTTGGTTATATAACTCACATAACAGGCCATAATATTGACGGAATAATACTTCTGTGAATGACTGCAAAAACTTCTGGGTCACTAGTATCGTTTGTTCCTAAAATAGATATCTTAAAGGAAATAATCTTTGTAAAATTCAATCAAACAACTCACTCTGGTTCCTTTTTAATCTTTTATAAGGTTCAAATCAACTAAAATAAAGCAGCTTATTGAATCAAGTGGAAGGCTGCAGAAATGGTTAGAACATCTGAGTTTTACCTCTTGAGGATAACTTTCACTGTGTAAATATCAGATAACTAGATACTGGTGAGGGGACAATGTCCGGCAAGTGGGCCTATGTTGTTTTTTTTTTTTGCCAATCCCTCGCAGCTGCCTTGAGGTTACCATCACGCACTTCACAGAGTGGGAATGTCACGGTTCATTTCCTGGGGCCGCTGAGAAATGAAAAGTAACCGACCCATGTGAGAGTCGAACCCACAATATTCAGGACCGAGTACTCTGGAACCCACGTCCCGACATTCTCGGCCATCCCATTCTCCAGATTAATAGATATGTACAATGATTTAGAAGAAATCGTACTCTATGTATGCAGGAAAGTTTGTGGCTTGGGAAGAAAATTAGGTGGGAGGTGAATAGACAGAATAAATGAAAGGGAAAAGACTTCCAAGAAGAATGATAATCCTATTGGACAATAGAATCATAATTATCTAGCCTGTAAAAGCAGATTTATAAAAGGTGGGAGTAAAAGGCCCATCATGCTTGAAAAATTATTTCTCCTTGGGAGGTAAAATTACACTTAAGTAATAAGATTAAATCTGATAAACAAAAAAGAAGAAATTGAAGCAGTTCCATAAAAAATGCCAACTTATTTATGAGTGCAGGATGATGTTTACTCCTAAACTATTTTATTTTTTTCCAATTAATCCCTAATATGACTTTAAAAAAAATTAGCCCAACACCCCAAAAAGTATCAGGATTCCTTCGTAATAAGAAGGTGGAGATTGGGCCTTACAGTAGTTATAAGGCCCTATATATCACCACCACCAATTAAAACCAAGGAATGCATAGAAAGCTTTCAGGCTGAAGCTCCCCCCAAAATGGTTAAATTTAACCATGTTTATGGTAAAACGTAATCTCTTAAAGTATTATTGTTCATTTAATAGAACTTCAAGAATCATTTAAACACCATTTCATATAATAATTATCTTTCTTTTTTTTCCAAAGTAATTATCGTTATATATATGAAAAAAAAGCTTTCTGGCTGAAGCCCCCCCCCAACAAATTAAATCCTGGATCCGCTAATGTATGTATGTATGTATATAAACCAAAAATATGACATTTTTGCTTATTTTTTTATATGTATATTTATGCATAGGCGGATTTATGGGGAAGGGCTTTCAGACTGAAGCCTCCTTTCCTCTCCCCCTCAAAAAAATGGAAAATGTAACCGTGTTGATGGTAAAAAATTATCTCTTAAAGTATTATTGTTCGTTTGATTACATTTAATAGGACTTCAAGAATCACTTAAACACCATTTCATATAGTTAGTTAGTATCAAGGGTGTCCAGATGGGGGTTTCATGGCCCAAGTTGTGCCATTAAAATTTTTGAGGGGGCATATTTTAAGTGGTTTATGAATTTTTGAGGGGGGCAATTTGTGACGGGGCTATGAATTTTCTGACTAAGGGATAGGAAAAAAACATGGAACATAGCTCAGCAAGTGTAATTGTATACTATCTACGAATTTTCTAATTCTACCTAAGCTGTTCTGTTTTTAAGAAAGTGAGTAATAAAATATCTAAGGAGAAGGGAGGAGAGGTTCTTGCGCCATCGCCTTAGGAGGGGCACCTCTGGTTAGTATCTTTCTTTTTTTCCAAAGTAATTATCGTCATATTTAAAAAAATATATAGCTTTTGGTCTGAAGCCTCCCCAAAATTAAATCCTGGATCCGCTAGTGCCTCATAAGGATATCTGTGGTGTGAATTAGTTTTAGTTCTACAATGGTGTTGCACCTTTTTTTAAAGAGGAAACAGACGCCTTATCAAAAAAAGTTTAAAAATCGCTGAATAGGAAACATTTTAATGTTTACACATTTTAGTGTTTAATTAACTTGTGATTTTATTCTCAGCATAGTTACTACCGTGAAATGCTACTACTTCGATGGTTTGTTGGTTGGAAGCCTTTGGCCTATGTGTCTTCATTCGTTAGTGATTCGTTTGAAGAGGTTTCTTATTGTTATATTGTTTAAATGTCAAGTCTCAGATTTTCCTCATGCTTCTGTTAATGATTTAAGAAACATTAATATGGCTGTATGCGTTTCTCTCATCGGAAAAGAGGTTTTTAAAAAAAGAAAAACTTTAATTTTGTTAATAAACTGTTGGTATTTTTTTTAAATTGGAAATATTTCTTTGTAGAATGCTCCAAAATACATTACTTGTTTAGATTATGAGAAGGAACTTGATTTCCATTATAAAATCCACACCTCTTTAGATATTATAGAAGAGAAGTTAAATAGTTCAGTGAAAACTGTGAATGATACCAGGGAACTTTATTTGGGATTACTCTATGCAACAGAAGAACATAAGATGTATCCTTTTGAAATTATTGCATAATTTTTTACAAAATGTTTATATTTGATGAGATCAATACCTTGTAAGTAAATCCACTTACTAAGTTGCTGTTTTGAGTTCTTTTATTGAATGATTTTCATGAAAACTGGTAATTATAATTTTTCAACTTAAAGTAGGCAGTGATTTATCAATTTATGGCAATAGTATTAATGATAGGCAATGAAAACCTCTTAACTCTACCAGTGTGTTAAAATGATAGAACTCTAGTCTTGGAACTCTTTCTACGAAGTGAGATTTGTTACAGCATTGATTGTAATTTATAAATAACTAAGGCCTTTACCAAGTTGTAAAAACTATAGGAACTATACTTATATCAGTTTATTTTGTAAACTCTTATTTTTTTTTTTTCGTTTACAATTTATCTACTTGGAATCAGGATGTTTTCATTGCCTACCCTCAATACTTATTAATGCAGTTATTTACTCAAAATTTGCATTATCTTTTATCAAAGTAATTGTATCTTATGAACCATCTTTTAGCTATAATCTTATCCTTTCAATGCAGAATTGATTTGTCCCCGACAGTGTTATTATAGATTAAGTCTCACTGCTTTTGCTGTGAGTAATCAATATCTATTTAATTATGTCTATGTTAGTGATTTCTTATCAGCATCAAAATATTCACTGCTAACCATAACATCATTTAATTAATATTTCATAATTTATTTTTACCAACAAAGTCTATCATAAATTTTTATCAAATACTTAAACATGTGTGTACATCATGTTTTACTCACATGTAACCAAGATATCTACCTTTACCAAAATAAAGATTTGGATATGTCACTAATACCAAAATTAAGATTGTAATAATTATTGATGCTAACCACAGCTCTTTGAGAGATAATGAAATAAGAGCGGTAAGTATATCAACTAAGCGTTATATTTTAATTTTTCTTTATTGTCCTTTATTAATGTTCAGAATACCTACTTCTGTCTCCTTATGGGTGCAGAGATAATAGAATAGGTCCACAGTATTTAACCGCTTGTAAAAGGCGACAACTGTCTGTTGACCTTAATACATTTTCCTTTCTATCATCTATCTATTACTGACCCTATTCATCCTCCTTTTCCCATCCATATCTCTCTACTACTGCCTTAGGGACTTGTACGATGTTCCAATGTTAAGGGAGTCAATCCTAAAGAAAATCCTGGTCCTACATGACTGGAGGTGGTCATAGGATGCCTACGCTGTCAAAAAAATCATTGCTATGAAACAGGAACAAAAAAATAACTGGATGGATTTATAGTTACTACAGTCACGAGCAAAAGAACTACTAAAACCAGCATCTTGGAATGTGAGAAGTTTGTATCAACCTTTCGCTAGTAAAGTACTTGAGGCTGATCGTGAAAATTTTCGAATCTGAGTTTTCAATGAAATACATGTTTTGAGGTCTCCTGAGTCCAAATAATCAAGTCCCACAAAATGGTCTGTGTGTGTGTGTGCGTTAGCAATCTAGCTCAAAAACGAAAAGTCGAACAAAACTGATATTATGTTTTTAAGATAGGTATATATCTTAGATGTGACAGCAACTTTTTCGTTAAAATTGGCTGACTGGAAGTGCCACTGTATATCAACGCTGAAACACACTTTTACAATTTTCTCAAAAACGGCTCTAACGATTTTGTAAACTCAGTGTATCATTGTACAATTAAGTGTTCTTTAATATCAATTAGGTCTTATCCCCATTGATGGCACTTTATAGAGCTTAAATGCCCAATGTTCATGTACGTCTTCCTCTAAAGTACCTTTAATATGGTTTATTTTAAATAATTAATCATCTCATATTATTTAGAGTTACGAAAAAATGCTAAATATAACTTTTGAAAGAATTTGATAATTGAATAAAGGAGAAAAAATGAAAATGCTTATCCAGGTCATAAATGAATCTCCGGAAATACTAATCAGAAGGTATACGTTTAATATATCGTTGGAAACCGGAGAATTTTAGTATCAATATCTAATACAGAAAGTTGTTGAAGGTAACGGAGAGGGGCAAAAAAATTATAAAAAATAATTTTTCAAAACTAATATTATTTAATGTAACTCGCATGTTTTCTAAGTAATTAAATGAAATTTACTAACTAAATGAAAGCTTTTAAAATAATTTTTAAGTTTGAAAAATTATTTAAAATCCATCTAATCAATGACATTGTTATAAAACTACCTCATTGTACTTGTGTGAAAGGAAAAGTGAAATATAAAATCATTTCATGGATGTATAAAGCATATGTTTATAACCTTAAATAAATTTCCTGTAGTTCAATAATTCTAGATCTGATATTATATTTAAATAATTAGGAGGTATCAACGTCTGTTTATTCAAAAAATTGTCTTGTAACTTTAAAAAAAATTAAATTAGTGAATAATTTGATGAATTTTCCCATTGTGAAATCACAAAATTATCGTGTCTTCTTCTAAAGCATCTTTAATTTGGTTTGTTATAAATAATAACTATTTCTCATTGTTAAGAGATATGAAAATATGTTAAATATAACTTTTGAAAGAATTTGATAATTGAATATAAGAGAAAAATACATATATAGGCCGGAAATAATAGCTAGTGGCCATATGTGTAGTATATCGTTGGAAAGCGGAGAATTGAAAAAAAATAAAATAGAATAGTATCTAATATGAAAAATTGTAGAAGGTGAAAGAGAGTGGCTAAAAAAATGTAAATAATAATTTCTAAAAACTAACATTTTTTAAAGTAAATCTGGTATTTTCAAGGAAATTAAATGAAATTTTTGTACTAAATGTAAACATATTTTTTTTAGTTTGAAAAAAGATTTAAAATCCACGGATTCAAGGCAATGACACTGTTTAAGATACTATTTCTCTGTACCTATGTGAAAGAAGAAGTAAAATATAAAAATATTTCATGGATATGTTTATAACCTTAAATATATTTACTGTATTTTGTTAAGGTTCTCGAATAACTCTAGATATGATATTATATTTAAATAATTAGATATCTGTCGTCTGTTTATTCCAAAAAATCATCGTGTTACCTTTTAGAATGAATGATTTGATGAATTTTCTCTTTGCGATATTCCAACAGTATCCACATCCAATTAGTGTGACAACTTACAACTTTTGACCTGTCTATGACAGACAATGTAAATCTCTTAATTCAATTTTAGTTAACTTTGCAATAGAAAATAACTAATAGTCATACAATCCATAATCAACGCATCGTACAACCCATAATCAATGGATCGTACAATCCATAATGAACCGGAGATATAATAAATAGGACTTTTGTTATTTTAATGGTATTTATGATTTGTTGGCTATAAGCTTTTAGTTTTCGCTCTGTTAAAACTGCAATTGAAAAAAAATATAATGGCTGAACACGTCCAGAAAATAATTTCTAATTATAGTTGATCGTTAAGTAAAAGTTGTGTATTGCACGCACCAGATTTTTATTGAAGTACATTTGAGGCATTTAGGTTTCCTGCCAATGTTGCTGAGGACATGGTTGTTCTCGTTTTAATTTTGGGGCACAAGTATTTTGTTTTTCAATTTTCATAAAAGTTAAGAATTAAGTTGAGAAGGGAAATCTTGTTTTGTTGTTTATAAAGCAAACTAATGTTTTCCTAAAAATAAAATCACTACTTTTAGTTGGATGAAACAAAATTTTCAGGATTTGCAATCAAGTCCAAATTTTGTTTCATCCATATAAATGATCAGTCGACTATTAACCCATCTCCACTATTTTTAGTATTTGAACCGTGCTTAATATCTGTTTATTTTTATGGCTTTTAGTTTTTTAAAAACTAATGACATTTTGGCGCTTAACTCATTATTTGGTGCCTTCATCAAATCCAGAAAAATAAATTGTTTTGTACACACAAACTTTTAGATTTTTTTCCAGTGGTATAATAGTAATATTCCAGTTTTGTAAATCTTTAAAAAGTTTCATCTAAATCCTAAAAACACACGTGGAATCTTCTTATAATTGTTTACATGAGAAACTACAGTTTTTAAATATTTATAAACTTGTTTCAGATGTTCAGAAACTTGCATGCTGCATATGCAGATGTGGTATGTAATCCATTTTACATTCCAGGAGAACCTATTAACTCAAAGTAGGTAGAAAATTTTAAATAATATATTTTTTCTTGTTTTGTTCATACATTAATTTTTCTTTCTTTGTTTTAGGAAATTCAATAGTATTGTTGAAGGTATGATGCTTTCTAAGAAAATATAATTCCTTAGTCCTCTTTGTATATATGTAATATACTATTTATACTCCAGATTTTGTTTATATATATTTTATTGTATAAATATATGCATATTTTTTGTTTAATGTGTAGGGTTTTTCCCTAGCTGTTTATCTAGTATATTAAATTCAATGAAATATTTCTTCTGGACATTTTCATTTAAATGAAACTCATTGTGCTATATTATGTAGTTATTTAGTGGAATTGAGGTTTAAAGAATTACTTAAGAATTTTAATGAATTAGTAATACTGATAGTGTTGAAATCTTTTAAGTAAAACCCTACTTTTGTTTAGGTTGGTATGAAAAATTATTAAACATATGATATGTTGTTTCCCTGATTTCTTGAACATGAATACAATATTTTGTTTATAAGAGAATGTTGTTAGAAAATACTTGCCATATATTTGATAATAAAAGGCGTAATATAAGTTCTAAAAACATATTGTATTGTAACCACATTATTATCTTGTATTGTAATCACATTATTCCACAAACATCTCAATTTAACTTAAACAGTTTCTTGTACTCCTTAATGATGGTAATTCTTTGCCTAAATAACTGACCAAAAACAACTTTGTAATTTAATTCACCTGCTGAGAACTCTTAATTGGTGTGATTATCATTGATTGAGCCTGACATACCAAAAAATATAGTATTTATAATAAGGATGTACATGAAGGAGAAATTCATTATAGTTAGAATAGGTAATCATTTTTTCAAGAACTTTTTAAGTGGTAATAAAATAAATACCTATTTTAACTTAATTAATGAAGGAAGTTAGTCGACTGTTCTACATATTCAGGACACAGTCTATTTTTTTAAATATCTTCTTCATGCACATCTTTACTACTGATGTAAAGATGGTTCGCCGTTGATACAATATGAGAAGGAGTTAATCGGGGGGTGCGGTCAAATAAATACTAAATTAAAATATAGTAATTATTTTAATTTTTGCCGACGTTTCGACCCACTTTGCAGGTCGTCTTCAAGGCTACAAAAGATACAAAACATGTTGAAAATAAAAAATAAATATGAGTAGATATAAAATAAGAAGAAGTTGTCAGATACAGAAATAAAAGATGATATCAAGAGATATAGTGGGTGACAATGTAGTTAAATATTAAGTATTATATATGTAGAAGATACAAACAAATGGAAAATAAGTATGAATAAAAATAAAAATAAAGGAGAATTTAGCATGTAAGTTAAAAGTAAACAGATTGCGATAAAAGATAAGTAATAAATGTATAACAAACTAATAGAGATTACATTAGATAACTGTGGGTTAACAGATAAAGAAAATGAATGTTAACGAATAAATAGATTGAAAATTGAATAAGTATTGTTACAGTAAAGTTAAAATAAGAATAAGATATCAGTGGATAACAAGCAAGTGGAGGTTACCTTTAATTGTAAGTAAACAGATAAAGGGACTAAAGGTTAAGAAGTGAAGAAACACATCCTTACTACATTTACTAACTTTGGTATCCCATGCTCAATTAGTATATTTTGCAATGTCTTACAGCCAATGGAATCATAAATGTTCTTGAAATTGGTATAAAACTGATGAATAACTCTGTTGTACTATATTTTCCTCTAATATTTGCCACAAGGAAAATATTTGATCAATAGTTCCATACAAAACCACATAGTAAGTCTCTGATAATTTCCTTGTCAAGTTCTGTGATTGAACTATTTAGGATTAATGTGAATAATCTATATCAAAGCAGAGCGAGGTGAGATAAGGAAAGAGATTCCTCATAATAATTATTACAGGACCCTTTTTATTAATCAGAAAACTCCAGCTTCCCCACATGCCTTGATTAGTTTGATTTGAGTATTATTGGTACTTGCTGCTTTAAGATTATAAGATTTTATTTTCTGATGGATATTTCAACTTCCTCGGTTCTTCTATAAACAGTTCTGCACTCTGGTTCTCAGGAGGAGATGGACCATTATTTTCCATATTCAAAGTATTTTCAGTGATTGATACGTCTATCAGAATATGTCTATCCCTAATTCCAGTTGTTACAGGTCCAAACATTTTTCTGATCTGTTTCACTGACTTAAAATTCTCTAATTACTAACTCTCGATTCATAATCAACCAACTCTCCCATGAACCCTTGATGAATAACTCACTATTAACTGAACTTAATTAGCTACATCTACATATTGAAAAATACTTATACAATAATTGTGAAAAGTCTTAACAGTTCCCGATCATCCCTGAAGACTATAGAACCATCTCTATTCAATTCTGTCTAGATCTTTTTTATAACTTTTGACATCCAAACCAATTAGAGAATATTAAACTCAGAAAATTATGATAATTAATTAAAAGCTAGTACTACAAATAATCAACCTTTAACCTGTAAAATTACTAATATATTAGGCATAACTATCCATTTCAAATTAGTTATCTTGCAGTGCAGATGATATAAAACACTTATTTTATATAATATTTCTTTGTTAAGTTTAATTATAAAATAAAAATTATCATAATTGCTTTAAATCGAAGATTTTACTAACCAAAGTAGACTTTTTCTACAAATCACTGATGTCAGCCTTTGAAATCAGGCTACCTAAATACTGACTTTATCAATTTTGTTGACTTATTAGTGTGTATAGACTTTCATAGAAGGGATCATAACTGTCAAAAGAAAGGTATGCTCTAAAAGGCTCTAAGAATACTCTTTTCCCTCCCTAATATGGAGATTCAGCATTTGATCAATTTATAGATTAATCAGAGAACTTGGGACTACACCTAGACTCCAGTTATATTTGAATTCTTGTGGCGAACGAGTTCAACTATAATTACTTAAACACACTTTGAGTATGTTATATCAGCATATTTCATAAGAATATATACCTTTCCTTCTGGGTATATTCTTGATTGAATAATTTTATATTTTGAAGTTGACTATTCCTTCCTCTTCTTGATCGATCCCTCTTCTACTGTTAATCAGTGTTGAGGATCCTGATCAATGTTTCATGATTCCTGCATTCCTTCATTCCTGAACAATCTGATACCAGCTAACTTTTTCTATTCCAGCCCATTCATCTCCTATCAATAAAAGCCTCTTTCCCATGTGTTTCTAGGTCTTCTTCTCTCGATCTAGCTTTGTACTTGTTTTCAGTCATTCTTTTGACATGGTCGTTATCAGCATAGCTTATTTTCTTCTTTTAAGATTTCGGCTGGTTTTATTCCTAAAGTATTTCTTATTATGTTTCTGCTTTTGTTACTCCTTGTTTTTCCCTATATTCTCCTCAGGAACCTGCATTTCCATTGCTTGGAGTTGGCTTCTGCTAATAGTCCAGGTTTATTACTTTCAATTTCTTTTAAAAATAAAAGTATTATTGAAAAAGTGATAAGATAACTTTTGGAAAATTGCTCCTTTTATCAATAGCTGAAAATTAATTAATAATTAACTTATTGGAGTGAATGAAATTTTTATTTTGTTTACAGTATTGTATTAGTCCAACCCATAAAATACATCATCATTTATAAGCTACCTAGGATAATAGAACCGATCTTGATTAGTTATCATCACAGTTTGCTATTTGTGATGGAACAAGCAGTACTGGCAGATCTACATCTCTCCCATGTCCATCGGCATACCTCCGCCGCCACCTCCCATCCCTCCTAGTCCTGGACCTTTATCCTTTGATGGAATGTCAGCTAACACTGCTTCAGCTGTAGTTAGAAGAGAAGCAACACCAGCAGCATCTATAAGTGCAGTTCTTACGACCTGAAGAAACATATCATTTAATGTCATCACAAAATATCACTGGTATACTTAATGAATGTTTGGCCAAATAACTGCCTACTTTTTTTTTTTTTTTGTTTAATTTACAGAAAAACAATAAAAGTTTACCCGTAACGTCCTTTTTTGTTTGAAAGTAACAAAGAACTATCAATCTCTTATGAAGGTGTGATGTAAGCTAGATAGTATATAATTTCAGAAAAATCCAATTTCACAAAAATATAACATAGATTGTTACTCGACTGAACCCTTCAATTATTCATGGAATGTTCAAATTTAACATTCAGTATGAAAACTTTAGAATAATAAATAAATTAAATAGATAGAACGATATTTGCTTTTTTCTTTTAAGTAAGGACTGCTCTTTAACAAAATAGACAAATATTAAGTTAAGAACTTGGTTAAAAGATTTTTTTGGAAGTTTAGTAAAGAAAACTATTCATCTTTTTTTTTTAACCAGGAAAACATACATATTAATCATGATATCATCAAATTTGTTTAACATGAAAAAATGACTAATCATAATGCTTTTCCCATAAGCATTTAGGTGACTGACTCTGAGGACTTGATTTGATTCCTGAGGATTTTCGCTAAAAGAGTTTGGAACAGAGTTCATGAATTGTGAACACATTCAATGAATGTATAAATCGAATAGTAGATAGGATTTACTGAGCAATGATAAGAATTTAAGTAACCAATTCGGATCAGATCTCTTTCAAAGTTTTTGAGCCATGGTATACTTTAGAATTCCATATTGAATTATTAAATGGAAATTCCTAAAAGTTCTCTATTTTAATTCACCTTTGTTGGATCTATAATTCCTTTTTCCATCATGTTGACGTAATCACCTTCCTTTGCATCGTAACCAGTTTCTTCTGATGATTCAAGTACCTGAAATTAAACTGAATTAGTGCTTAATAATATCACATTTTTATAATACTTATGTAAATTATTAGTATATTGGAAATGGTAAGAGTGAAATTCAATATAAATGAAAGAGGGAATAAGCAAATTTCTTTTTTTTGTTCAAACTACCTTATTTACAACAACTGATTCATCGGCTCCAGCATTCTTTGCAATTACCATGCACGGAACTCGTAATGCTCTGGCTACAATTTCTATTCCTTTTAAACAAGAAAATAGGTTGTTAATGATTTTTTTTTTAATTCACTTATTTTAATTATATTTTGTTATTAATCATCACATTAGCAATTGGCTCTTATGACAGTGATGAGTGTTAACTCATACAATAATAATAATTTAATTTGATTTACCAATCTTTTGGTCTGGATTAGCTGGTTGTAGGTCTTCGACTGCTGAAATGCATCGAAGTAATGCTATACCTCCTCCTGGAACTATACCTTCCTCAATTGCAGCACGTGTTGCATTCAATGCATCAGTTACTCGATCTTTTTTCTCGTTGACTTCGACCTTTTAATAAAGCATATGTTAGACAGCAATTAAAAGTTTATTTAGTATTTAGTTGAATTATTTCTTATGCAATGTTTAAATTATATTAACAATTCTAATATGAAGGAGATGAAATATTTTTCTAATACTATTGATTTTAATATGTGAAAATAATAAAACATAACATAATAAATATTTAATTAAAATTATTAAATAAAATGGGTTAAGGGATTGGAAACTTCTAGCCAAAGAGGCATGTTGTTCATAAGAACATGAAAACAAAAAGCTACTTGAAATAATTTGAACTATACTACCTTAGACTTGTAAGGAAGATGGAAAGCACATTCCTATTGACAAACATTTAAATTAAAGCAAAATTTACTATTGAATAATATATTATAGCCTATGGTGAAACGTTATTTCAATGAACTTAATCAAATTAAAATAAATGCATGTGGTGGAATTAGCAAACAAATAAAAATAAAATCATTGATATATTACCATTACTAAATCAATTACTAACTAATTATATCAATTAAAAGGATAGCCGAAATGAACTGAGCTGAGAGTTAAGGGAAAGAAAAAATTGAGCTTTGTATAGCACCAATTTATTGTAAAAAGTAAATTTTTGTGAGTTTTTACTATATTTATCTATGCACAAACAGTGAGTCAAAATGACAAGCTTTTTTATGTTCCAAAAAACAGTTACACCAAGTGCACTATGTTCTGAATTCACAGAGAGACAATTCGTCAAAGTACTTAATGATTAATTTTATGAGATGTTACTTTGTATGATGATTTTTTACAATAAATCCACAATATCTTCTATTTGAATATGAATTGAATTCTATAATTTTAATTTTAAAATTAAACATATGAATGTTATACTTCACTACATCCTCCAACTTTTAGTACTGCAACACCTGCAGTTAGTCTTCCAAGTCTGTCTTGTAACTTATCCTTTTCAAAATCACTATTGGTGGTACTTAAAGTATGCTTAATTTCAGCTATTCTTGCATTTATTTCTTCTCGTTTGCCTTTTCCCTACAATTAAATGTTTTGTTAATCTTTAAATCATAAATAGAAGCTGTCAATTAGAAAATAGTAGTGTTATGATGAAGCCAGTACGAATTTATGGCTGCAAGACTTGGAAACTAACCAGCACCCTAAAAAGTAGTATAGAAAAATTTGGGAGGAAAATCCTCTGCATGATAACCTGGATGATTTGAGATCAGATTACCAATGCATGGAAGAAAAGGATCAATAAGGAATGCATGACATGAAGGCTAAGATGTTAAGATCGATAGATGGAATCAACAAAGATGCATGCAGAAACCTGGAAATCAAAAGCCTAAGACAGACAGAGGTGGAGAAGACTGGTCAAGGTGGCAAAAGATCTACAAAAGTAAAGCCAAAAAATAAAATAAAATACAAATGAGATAAAAATCATCTTTCATAGGAAAATATGTGTGATAAAAATACAACCAATAGCATTTAATTTTCACACCTCAAGCTTTTTTTTTTTCTGCTTAGAGGAGTCCAAGAACATATCCTTCCTAAATATGGAGAAAATATCCTTATTATATTTAAATACTAAAATATTATAAAAATAATCTTACCCTCAGCAGGAGTGAATCTTCCTTAGTAATAGTGACTTCACCCAAACCTCCTAAGTGGCGCTCTTGACAATCCTCGATCCGAAAACCCAGTTCATCTCCAAAAACTGTTGCTCCTATAAAAAAAAAAAATTTAGACGAAAATAAAGTTGATCAACTTTGTGTGTATGTATGCCATAATAAAAGATACCTGTGGCTACTGCAATATCCTTCAAAATTGCTTTTTTCTGTTCTCCAAAACCAGGAGCTCGTATAGCTACCACATTCAATCCTATTTTCAATCTGTAAAATGTTTTATTAATTAATATTGGGAGGAATGTATATATTTCAATTCATCTTCCCAATTTCAAAATGAATGAAACAACTTTAAAGAAATGAATGATTCAAATATTTAAGCAGGTAATTCAAACATGATTTCATTTTTTACCTGTTAACTACCATTAAGGATAATGCTTCACCATCTAAATCTTCAGCTATTATTAATAATGGCTTTTTCTTTTTGTTTACTAACTCCAAAACGGGGAGGACATGACTAATCGCAGAAAGTTTTTTTTCAGTAACAAGAACCATTATATCTTCATATTCAACTTTAGCTCCTTAAATAATGATTTTATTAAGCAAAAAGGATTTTCTTAAAAAATCATTATAATTCAACAGATATTTATATAATTTTAAAACAATATACCTTTAGCGGTGTTGATGAAATAAGCAGAAATGTACCCTTTATCCAGTTTCATTCCTTCAATAACTTCTAATTCATCTTCTAATGTTTTTCCCTCCTTAACTGTGATTACTCCATCTTTTCCAACCTGCAGACAAGACAATAAGTATCAGAATCAACAGGTCATTTGAAAAAATATAATGTGAACATTAGCATAACGAAGTAAAGTACACAGTTTTGTAGAACAATAAAAATAGATTATCATTTTTATAAATTATAAAAATAAACCTGAAGGTGAGTTATCAATACACTGGCTGTCATGTTTAATGGGTTAAAAAAAGGTGAGGCATGAAGTGAAATGAAGCTCTCCCCCAGACTAGAGTGTCCATTCTGAGCAATGGAAGCGGAAAGAGTACCTTGCATATTATTACTCTTAATAAGCAATCAAAAATATATATCTTGACTAAAGAAACTTTTAATTGAATTTTGGGATACCATAGAGGCATTAGCAGAGATTTGAAGTAGTTTAGGAGAAATCAAGGTATTAAAATGACTGGAAAATTAGACAGGAGACTCAAAACATCATTTAATGAGTTATAAATTAATGGATGTTAAATTTATCAGAATAATTATCTTCTTGAAAAAAAAAATCTATAATATCATTTGGAGAAAGTAATTAACCTTGAAAATTAGAACTGGTCTTAATAACGAAATATATAATTTTTTTTTATATTTGATGCAATTAAAAGTCTTATCTATTATAAATTCAATAATGATTGATGATGATAACCTTTTCTACAGCCCTTGATATGAGTTTCCCAATATCTTCTGCACCATTAGCTGATATGGTTGCTACCTGAGCGATTTCTTCTGGAGTAGTTACAGGTTTGGACAAATTTTTAAGATATGTTTTTGCCTCTTGTACAGCAATCATTACTCCTACAATACAAATTATATTGAAAATTTTGATGTTAATGACATTTTGTGTAGTTAAAACTTTTTTATATATACAAGTTGGCAGGGATGCCCATCCCCTCCAAGATCGTTGGCGCAAGAACCTACTCCTCCTAGTAGAAGTTGAATACAACAATACAGAGGAGGATTTATTGCAGAACAGGGCGAGTGAAATATAAATAGTGACAGTTCGAAAGCACGCCAAGAGTAGATCCTGACAAAAGAATGGAAATTCATAAATATGTTATATAAAATTAATGTATGCCTTTGTATTATATATTTGAGAAATGTGTGTTGTCTGAACCCAACCTGAGAAATAATTATTGTTTAAAATAAATATAATTTGATTCATAAACTATTTTGTTTACTTTGCAAAGGAGATGTAACCTTACAATATATATATATATATATATATATATATATATATATATATAGAGAGAGAGAGAGAGAGAGAGAGAGAGAGAGAGAGTGTGTTATTCATCTTTTTGAAGATTGATGCAACTAGTTCATTGCCAACTAAATTATCAAGTATTACTAGGATTTTTTTAAGTATAAGTTGTATAACCAAAAGTTAAAAATTAAATAACTACAAGGATTGACTTAATAGGAAAATTGTTTCTTGGCCAACGGTTGGTTATAAGGAAATTTTATAGTCAATATCACATTCAAATGCCGTCTGATTACCATAAATATTTAAGACTCAGGTCGTCACTTAATAGAATCTATGCTCCAGGGCAATATCATCCAAATGGAACAAATAATAATTTTTGTTCTAAATCCAGACTAAACATTGAGTAAACCTATTCTTAAAGAGAGGAGCACTTGTGAACTTCAACTAAATAATCTCCTTAGTCAGTAAATACTCTATTAAAACTCCTAAAATCAGTAACAACATCTAAATAATTATTAATAAGTATTACAACAGTGGTATTTGGGACTTCAAACAAGTTGTCCAATTATTCCAAACTCTTCTTCTTTGTCCACTTCTGATGCCATTCCTATCGTCGAGGAACCTCGACGCACAGCCATGTCTCCCGGTCCTAGCTAAGCTGCCTCATTTCCAGTAGAGCTTTTTCTCTCTTCACTCCTATCCGCTGTATACATACTTGGTAGGAAATTCTGGGACGGCCTCGTGGTCTCCTCCCAGTAAGTCGATCTTCCATCACTTTCTGAGGTTCTATTTCATCCTCCATCCGACAAATGTGGCCAAACCATTTCAGTTGTCAATTTTCCTGCTTGTCAGCATAACCCAACTTTCACTTCAGTAACTCAAGGTTGGTAGATATACAGACTTGTATATGTGCATTTTAGTTTCTTTATTAATGTCTCTGTGTCCCACTATGGTGTTTTTTTTTTTTCGTTCTTCCCTTCCTCGCCGTTAAGGCTATACGGGATTTTCCTGGGCCAGGGAGTGTGAGCCGGGATTTAAAAGAGTCCCTCGGCACCGGGACGCGAACTCGTGTCTGTTTTTATATCATTAATTCATATGTCAGGTTGCCAAGCAACGGCGGTGCAGTGCACACGCGTTAGCCCATTCAGCCACCCCGCCCTCCCCACTATGGTGTTGCAGATAGGATAATAAACCTGGTTGGCTTTGGAAATCCTATTTACTACTTCTGGGTCGATTCTCCCATATTGCTAATGACTGTCCCCAAATAGGTGAATTGCTGTACAACGTCGAGTATCTCGCCATTACAGGTCACCTGGATATCCTCTTGTCCCTCTCTTGAAAGAATTAAGATCTTTTGGAGGGGTCGATAGCCATTCTTTTGCAGAGGAGCTCTTCCTGCCATTCCACAAGAGCCTGTTGCAGCTTGTTTTTTGTATCTGCTATCAGTACGTCATCAGCATACAATAGGATTTGAACCATAATGTTCTCCATGTTCCATTTACAGATGACCATAAATTCAGTACAGCGCTTACAAATTTGATGGATATTATCCATAAATATGATGAATAAGAGGGAACTGAGGCTGTCTCTCTGCTTCACACCTATGGGAAAAGGCTTGGATTCCCTTCCCTTGATCCTCACAACTCCTTTCGCTTCCTTATAAACCGATTTAATAGCTGTGACCAGATCTTCTGGTACATTTTTTGCTTTCAAAGCATTCTATATTGCTTTTTTGGAGACAGAGCCGAACCCAGCTTTAAGATTCAAGAATGCTTTAAGATACATGTTCTTATGGAGAAAGTCCCAAGCTTCCTCTGCAATACTTCTCAATATGAAAATGTGGTCTTGAGTCTGTCTTCCTGGATGAAAAACTGCTTCTTCTTCTAAAAGTAAAGTTTGTAAGCCACTGAAAGTAAGCCTGTAATTTTCACAGTTGGTAGAGTTACATTTCTTACTAATAGAGACAATGATACTGAACTCCGTATCTCTTGGAATTATCTTTATGTCCCATATTTTTTGGAGGAAGTGCCGGGAAAATTTTAGTTTTTGACCTCCAAATTTCATGCTTATTTCTTTTCCCTCTCAAGATTTTTACTTTACGTCAAAATTTTTTAATACTCTCATGGTGGTCTTCATCGAGACTTTTCCTAACTTCTCCCATGCAATTCTTTTGACGGAGCACTTATTTGCATTGGTTTCTGACCAAATGGTATTGGTTTCATTTTTCAGTAGTTCTGTCTTTCCAAGCTTTCTTCTTTAGTTAAAGAATGCAGCGTACTTCATACCACCATTCTTTGCGCTTTTGTTTACTTGATATTTTACGCAAACCACAAACTTCTCTTGCCACTTCTAAGACACATTCTAAAATGGCACCACTGTTAATCCTTGCAAGTCCGGATAGAAGGCTTCTTTGTCCGTGATTCCTGCATTCTCAGTTGGTGTATATTCTTCATGAGACAGTCTTTTAGTTGGTTATGCTTTTTGAGGATCATGACTATACAGATTCCCTATTCCAACCTCTGAAATCCATAATAATATAAATAACCCTGGTCCATATGATGTTTCAAATTTACTATGGAATAGATAACTTGATATCTTTTATGATGAAGATCTAATAAAAAATATTCAACTTTCTGATTAAACTCATTCAACCTTATAAAAGACATAACACACCTTCCTTTCACTTTCTAACTTACCTTTCAATAGCCTTTTATTAACTACAAAGCAGTTGTTTCAGTAAAATCTGTTTCATCAATTAATAAAATTATTAAACATAATCATGTTTATGTTTTAATTTTAATATAAAATATTCACTTGATTAAATACCTTTCCTGATTTCTATAGGATTTGCCCCTCTGCTTATTCTTTCAAAACCTTCTTTAGCAATGGCTCTAGCTAAAACCTGGAAAAAGATATGTCATATAAAAAAATTAGTCATATGCGTCTATCATATAAACTTGTATGCAGATGATATTGCATATATAAGTAGTATATCAGACAAAATTTATTGATAAATTTAGCTTAAAATATATATTTCAACAAGTTTTTAAAAGAAGAGTAAACAAATTCAAAGTTGGGCAGGACACATAGCTCAGATAGAGAGATCTGAAATCTTGATAAGAGCACTTGAAGAGCCATTACACTGTTCTAGGAAAGCTGACTGATCAAAATTGAGATGGGCAGATGTGAGAGATCTGCTGGTAGTCAGAAATTGCTTAGTGGCCGCATAGAACAGAGAAGTGCGGTAGAAGCTCATTGAGGTGACCAGGATCTACTGAGGGTTGTTTACCAATTAATATAGATAGAAAAATTCAAACATTTCAGACTGATTTTTAATTTAAACCGATGCACATATTTATGTAATTATTTAATAATTTAATTTTATGAACATAACAAAGACTAGCATTTAGTATATCGAAATAAAATATTTGTTCAAGTTGAATAAAACGCAAGATAGTTAAAATATAACTGATTGTTCTGCTGTTAAGCTTAATCAACTGTCAGCTGTCATGGTTAATGAAAACAAGATTAAGATGTAAAATTATAGTAATCATTGATGATTAATTAAAATAAGTTATTCCTATATTTAAAATACTTATTTTAGTGCTTATTGAAAAATACTTTCTGCATACAGTTGCTGTTGTAGTTCCATCTCCAGCCTTTTTGTTGGTGTTGTTAGCAACAGCTTGAACAATCTTTGCACCAATATTTTGAAACTTCTCCTTGAGTTCCACACCTTTTGCCACAGTGACACCATCTTTAGTTATCTTAGGTGATCCCCATGGCTGATCAATAATTACATTCCTTCCCTTAAAACAAAATTTTAAAGTCATTTATTTTTATATATTTCTTCCCTTAAATACGAGGGTCTTTTGAAAGTGCTGTTTACTTAATAATACAAATTACTTAATTTACAAAAGTGATGCTAATAAAGATTATTATTATTATGTTACAAAAATATTAGTATGCTTCGTAATATTATATTAAATTATCAACCTTTGGTCCCATAGTAACTGCGACTGCATCTGCTAATATGTCAACACCTTCAAGCATTTTAGATCGTACTTCATGGCCAAATCTTATGTCTTTGGCAAATCTACGTGTGAAAATCTGCAAATAAAGATTCAAGTAAATGTTCGTCCATTAACAGAAAGTAAAAATATCTTCACTAGAATATGTAAACATCAGGTAGTGGATTATGTAAAATGCTAGATTATGAATAATAAAAAAAAAAAAAAGTGAATTAAAACAGTTTCTTAATTACTCAAAATATGCATTGAAACATTTTATTAAAAAAAACCCTGGGAAAATGTTACAATATATAAGAAAATGACTGGGTATTAAGTGAAGGGCTGTCAATGCACTAAAGTCTTCAGACCACGAGTTATATGACACAAACTTACCCCTTATCACAATAAGTAGATATGAGTGATATGGACTAATTAATGGTACATTATATTAGAATGGATCCTCAATACTCCAAGATAAAGGTGCTAAAATTAGGATAATGAATAAATACCATGTTCAGGATGATAACAAGTTCTACTCGGTCCAAACAGAAAAAAAGAACTGGTATTACGTATCACAAAATATATTTAGTTTAATGCTTTAAGAGTATTATTTAGAATTAAGAACATGCAGGAACTAATTTTATCCAAACATTAATTGAATATATCCAATTAAGTCAATTGTAGTCCGCAACTATAATTGATTCCACATGTGTTCTAAAAAGCTTGATTATTTGTGATAATTGGTTAAGAGGCTGTATGAAACTATTTGGGTTGCTTTTGACTTTCTTTAGTTGATTTGGACTTGTGGATTCTTGTTGACTAGACATGCTTGATTTTGAGTGTTTCTGGTTTGAGTAATTTTTCATTTTGGTATGGCTGGAGTTGTTTTGAAGTTCCTGGTTGCTCTTAATGCTGTTGTTTATGGGGCCTCAGCATGGCTAGGAATAGTTCTAAATTTGGTATTTTGTCAGCTCTGTCTTAAGTCTGCTGCTTCTGACGGTTAATTGGCAGTTTTTTGTTGAGTTATACCTATTTTTTCTGCTGATGGAGCTCTCACATGTGCCATTCAATAGTGCACAGAAAAACCACTGTTAATCATTTTTAATTGCCTTACCACTAGCCTACATGAGTCGTATAATTGTCTCAAACCTATTATTGTAGATTTTAACCTGAAGTTATTTGTCCTATATAATTTTATTTATGAAAAGGGAGGTGATATCTTAAAATCCTTTCAAATAAATTGAAGGTTTATCAAATAAAAGGTAAGTTTATTAGAATTAATTACTGGAGGATTAACTTCAGTTCTGATTCTCTCAGAAATTAGATTTGATGAAGCCTCCAATTCACTTTTAATTTCTATATAACTCTACTTGTTTGTTTTAACTCTTGGGTCGATTAAAGCAATGTTTTGTTTTTTCAACCAATCACGGCTAATCACAAACTCTTATAAAATTATTCTTCGACAACAGAAAACAGCTATAGTTGAGTATCCATAACACAGGTTTCTAGCCAAACTCTCACAATTTCTTCACAATAATTAAAAGAAAGTGTATAACACAATTATTTCACTTCAACTGATACATTTTGATAAAATATGGGTAAATATAATATATAAGTAAAGTATAATATAATGTATACATAATATAGTGAAGAGAAGAATAGTTAGGGTGATCAATCAAATAAGAAGGCAAAAATAAATATTATCATTTATTTTTGCCTTCTTATTTTCACCCCAACTATTCTTCTCTTCATTATTCACGACAGTCAACCATTTACCCACAATTATATATAATATAAGTAAAGTATAATATAATGTATATATAATATAAGTAAATTAAATTAAATGCTAAGTAAACTTTTTCTAACTGTCTAATTTGATTTTATAGAATTACTTTACTTTCTCTAATGCATGAAATCATTGATTTTTCTGTCAAGATATTAAATCTTATAGAATAATATTTTGTTAATAAATAAATTTTTTAATTCTTAAATTAATTAAATTAAATTTTTTAACGGAGAGTACAGTAACGGATTCAGAATTTAATTTTGGGAGGGGGACTTCAGCCCGAAAGATTTTTTTTGTACAAATATATTAGGATAATGACTTCAGAAGAAATAAAGAAACTAAATAGGTGTATAAAATGGTCTTTAAATTATTGTTGAAGTCCTATTAACTGTAATTTAAAGATAATTTTTTTCATACAGCATGGTTATATTTTACCATTTCGAGAGGGGGAGAGGGCTTCAGCTCGAAAGCCCCCTCTCCATAGATCCACCCGTGGGAGTGTATTAGTATGAGTCACAAAAAGTACTAAATTCTATACAATAACTGACTTACATAAAAAATAAATATTAATTTAAAACTTATTTGCAGCAATTGATCTTGCAGAATTTATAGCAAATATTTTAGGAATACATTTGCTTCAATAACCAAAGATTTTTTGTATTTATGAGCTTAGAAAAGTACAGGAGACAGAGGTAGCCCTTGAAAAAATATAATTCAGCATCATTGGAACCGAGAACTATCATTAGATGCTAAGAGAAATCGAGAATAAAGATTTTTTAAATTTTAATTCATTATTAAAACCTTAGTAGTTCTAACACTTTGAAAATAAGAAGAATGTTCAAAACATGTCTTCATTACCCAAGGATTCAAATTCTCAATCCCACAAGGTTTAAAAAAAAGAAAAACTAATGAAACGTGATTTGCTTATTAAGAAAAAAAATCATTACCTTTAGAACTCCAGATGAAAGTATTCTATTCATTTCAATTGAGGTCCCTACACTGCTTTTACTGGGATGAAATGAGTTATAAATTAATCTAATTGATATATTTGTCACACATGAAAATCAGATGGCTGGATTTTGATTTCCAAAAGTAAAAATGTGATTTTTCCAATACAGTATTGTTTATAATTTTATTATATTCTACACTTAAGATAAGAATATTTGTTAACTCATTTAATTTGATACTTAAAAGTTTTGTATATTTAGTAAACTTCAATCCCAAATATTATGTATAAAATAAAAATATGTTTTATGTATTTCACA
This sequence comes from Nezara viridula, assembly GCA_928085145.1. Classification (NCBI taxonomy): domain Eukaryota; kingdom Metazoa; phylum Arthropoda; class Insecta; order Hemiptera; family Pentatomidae; genus Nezara; species Nezara viridula. The sequence goes on along the minus strand of OV725079.1, from coordinate 60,626,270 downwards.
AATTATATTTATTTTTATTAATATTAGTTTTCGGTAATTATTAATGTATCTACTTGTAATCAACAATATTTGTCAAATACAGCTGGAGAAAATATTCTAAATGTACATTGACTTTATTTTAAACATTTTATAAAGGATTGTTGAGGCGATCATATGGTTACACAATTCTGGTTATTGAGGGTATGGTAGAGGTTTTAGGGCGATAAATTGCAGGATTATTACGCCCATATTAAGGATTATTGAGATGTGTAACCAGTTCAAGAAAATACATCCAAAGCCACACCAAATTCCATCTGATTCGCCAAGCATATTTCGGCAAAGCAGAACAAGAACGTTGGCGCTAAGTTAGGTTTCCTGGAAATAACGACAAAGAACCGCTGAAGTTGTGCCCAGAAATTTCTTAAAATTCAATAAATACTAGAAATAACTATAATTATAAAATTTAAAAAAATGTTGAAATCAAAACTTGAGGTTTTAGGGCAGATTTGGTACGCAAAGTGTCCCTTAAATAATGGGAAATATTTAAATAGTAGATCCCAGAAGCTATAAAAAAACGGAGTTTGTTTGGAGTACTTTTAAGAATCTCACGTTTTTGTTGAATGTGAAGCGATGTCCAAAACAATATTTAGGTGAAATAATTATCAATGATTCCATAATGAACTAGATATGGACAGTACTCGATTACTTTCGAGTACTTTTTGTAAGAAAAAGCAGCAAGTAGTTTCTGTACTCAGACAACGTTAATCATAGTTAAGTGCAGAAAATACTCGCGGTGTTATATCCGATTACATAAAATACTCAGCTAAATTCCTTTGAGAATTTTTTTATTTTTCATCTCCTAAATGTTTATAATGAGTATTCTTTTAATCTCTTCAATAATGGTTTTATGTAAGACCCACTTTATTGATATTAGAGACCATTATTATGTTGTCGGGGGTATAATTAATTATTAGGTTGTATAATAATATATACATTATATATTATTCTCGATTTTTTTTTCTCGATTATTCGATCAAGATCAGCTTCCAAATGAAATAAAGATACTCCACTTCTGGAAAAACTTCCATGTTTAATTATCTGGAATCTTTAATTATGGAACACCCGATAAAAACGAGCTAGATAGGAACCACGAAATGTGGGTCTTTGAGCTAAAAAATAATAGCTCTAGTTTCCAGGTGTACCCATCCTCCTCACGGTCGATGCCGCATGAAGCTTACCCCCCTCCCCTTCCAAGAAATTTTATTACTCTCCTCTTCTTAAAAGCAGTCCAAGCAAAAGTAAAACTGATGAAATTGTAAATCATGTACAATTAAACTTTCTTTAGTCTGTTTAACGGTTTCCCTTAACGTTTTCCCTGTAATAAATAAACAGTTTTTTGCTGTAACGATCCCTTTTCTGGCTCTCGGGGCGATGTATTTTGATGAATGAAGTATCAAACGAAAGGATATTAAATGGAACAGTGACGAATCATAGTAACATCTACCCGCAATTTCAGGGGAAAAAGTTATGAATGAAAAGAAAATTTATTTTTAAATTACTTAAAAAGATTTTTTCTTGATTAGACCCATTATTATTTGAAAATTTGACGAATTCCTTACAAAACGAAAAAAAAAACATGGAAATCGGACCATTATTCATAAAGATACAGCCTATTGTAATTTATGTATTATTGATTCTAATATTGTTTTCAAAGAAGTGTTATAAAATATTAATTATCATTTTTACGCGTACCGTTTTCGAAACTTACTTTCCTAATATCTGATTTTTGTCTAGTAAAGGATAACTCTAACAATTTATAATATTAAGTAACTGCCTTTTAAAGCCGTTAAATTTACATTTTTTCAGTTTCTGTTTGAGACCAACGTTGTACCTGCAATAGGAAATCTTGATGTCACTGTTATCATAGGTTCTGATTCTTATGAAAAATTACAATTATCAGCCTAGCAAAACTACAAATCGGATACTCAAGGGTAAAACATGAAAACCTATTGACAAAGGAGGCATCCCAGGAGTTTCTTTCCTGCAGAGTAAATATCAGGGTGATGCACATCTAGACTGAGTATTGTGCCTATAAAGAACATTGGAGTGAGGTGGATTTGGAAAATAATATTGCTGACATTTTGAAAAACAACTCGAAGATGGCATCAAATTGTTTTTATTTATAAAAAAAACTACTATATAACAATTTCATAAATAAATACAATATATATATATATATATGAAACTAAAGAAGATATGGTGAAATAAAACACCAGTGAGAAAAAAATATGTAGTATATTGTAATATATATATATATATATATATATATATATATTACAATATACATATATTTTTTATGTACAATATACATATATATATATTAAAATATACATATATTTTTTATGTACAATATACATATATATATATTAAAATATACATATATTTTTACAATATACTACATATTTTTTTCTCACTGGTGTTTTATTTCACCATATCTTCTTTAGTTCCAATTATGGGACCATCATTTTAAAGATAGTCTAAACACAACCCCCAACATCTCAGAAAAAAAAAAAAAAAAAAACTTAATTTAGCTATAACAGGAAAAGTATGTAATTTACGATAGATTAACTCCATGAATAATTAAAAGGCTACAAGATTTCATATATAAAAAAAAAAATTATATCGAAATTAGACCATTATGAGCAAAGATATATATTATAGTAAATTGTACAAATGTTTTGGTTTATTTTTCTGAATTAATTATTTTAATTCGACCAAGAAAAGGAAAATGAATTCTTCCAACTCATAATACATTTCATTAATATATTTCCATACTATTCTATCAGTTGTTTTCTGAATAATATTTTATGAGAATTATTCGCACGGGTCAGTTAGTTAATAATTTAATAAAGAATTCAGACATTAAAAAGAACTGATATTACTCTTTACAATGAATTCATAAATTTATGTACATTTTAAAATATGTGAATGCCTCATTTTGAAACCCTCTCTGACCATAGGCGCAGACTTTTTATTCTGGTTGTGGTGGGAGGAATGTACCCACCTTCCAAAAATAAAAGACTTGGAAGTTTATATTGTGCACAATCATGAGTGGCAATTAACATAATCAAAATAATTATTGTGAAACAAACAATATAATACTATATAAGAAAAAAATGTACAAATATATTTTTATACAATTTTTTTTTTTATATTTGGGTTTTTCTAAAACTTAAGGAGTCATATTCCCAACACCCAAAAGCCACTGCTCCCTGTTCATCCAAACTCCTTCACGGAGTCCTCTGGCTGCCATACATTCCTCCACGTCCTCTACCCATTTCTTATTTGGCCTTCCACACTTCCTTTCAGGTGACATATAGTTATAAATTTTCTTTGGCCAGCAGTTCTCATCCATCCGCATTAAGTGGCCATACCAATTTAACCTTTTGGTCACGATCAGATGAAGAATGTTCTTTTGACATCCGACCTTGTCTCTAATTGCTGTGTTTGGAATCCACTTGATTCTAGATATCCAGCTTCTTCTCCAGAAATCCATTTCCATGGAAATCAACCTACTTTCCACCTTTTTTGTAATCGTCCAAACTTCTGATCCATCCGCTTTCCACAACGGAATGATAGAACTTCTTTTTAGTTTCCAATCTTATTTCTTTACTCCATATCATTAAATTTATCGAACTTATTATTCTTTTCCCATTGTTTATTTTATGTTTGATGTCAACCTCACTACCTCCCTTTAAAGATAGCCAGTATCAGAGATACTTGAACTGTTGGCTGACGTTGAGTGTCCAATCATCAATTTCAAGGGGCAAATTTGGAGCGTTGAAAACCTTATACTCTGTTTTACTTTTACTGAGTTTCACACCCCATCTGGAATACTTGTCGAGCAACTTTCTCATCATGTAGCTCACATCATCCTGATCCTAAACGATTATGACTTGATCATTGGCATAATACAAATTGTAGATGACATCATCACCGATTTGAACACCCATTCCACCGCACGATCTTTTCCAGTCTTTAAGGGCTTGTTCTATATAAATGTTGAAAATCAGCAGCCCTGTTTCATTCCTTTGTTAATGGGAAAGACACTCTATCTCCTATTTTTATAGCTCTGTTATATTTTTATAGAGCCCTTGAATTGCTCTGATGAGGTATCTCTTAATAGATGTGGCTTCCAAAGCTTTCCACAATTTTCCTAGAGGTACTGAATCGTAGGCTTAGTGTAAATCTACAAATATCATGTGGAGTTAACGGTCGTGGGCCATCTTCTTTTCTATAATTGTGGGAGACTAAAAATGTGATCAGTGCATGATCTTCCAGCTCCAAAACCCGCCTGTTCCTTGCTGATATCTTCCTTTAAGTCATTTTTGATTCTGCTTTTAATTATTGGGCCATATAATCTACTCAGTGAGCTGGTAACTGTAATACCTTTGTAATTGGAAACACCTTTCTTTTGGCCCTTTTATGAAAACTGGGGTGATATAATCCTGCTTCCATTCTTCGGGGATCCCTCCACCATTTAACAGAAGTGTCATACTCTATGCCAGTGCCATTTTGAGTTTGGTCGGGCCTGCTTTAATTAATTCAATTGGAATAGAACCAGGGCCGGGAGATTTTCTATTTTTCATTCCTTTTAGAACTGAATCCAGTTCTATGATTGTTACTGGTGGTATATCTTCCTTATTTGATATTATTTAACTCAATTGGTTCCATGCCAATTCGGGTCGTCCCTCATGAAATAATTCTTCAAAGTAATTGCTGCTCTTTGACCAATGGGAAGTTATCTCCACATCTTTTGGGATTTTTCAATCTTTTAATGTCCTTTAAGCAGCACTAGACTTTTGCCTTTTTAATGCCTTCCTTCGATAGCTATTACTTTTTTTGCAGGCATTTCTATATTCCCTCAGGTCCTTCTCATTTTTAGAGCTCAACGTCATGCCCGAGACAATTTTTATACAATATATTAATTTTTTTTTTTGTAAATTGGCTAAGGGTATATTTGAAAATATGTTAACAAAGCAATTGAATCTATTACATGTTTTTATTTTTATTTAAAGGATGAAGGCAGTGAGATGAACTCTGAATTCCCGATGCTTGAATTTGCTGTGGGAAATATGATATCATCATGTAAAAATGGAAGCATGCATGAATCAAAAAATCCTAGGATACGTTTCCACGTATTTTTGAATATAAACTAAAATTTCAATAATACGGATATAGGACGTTGTAAAATACTTGCTTAACTACTTACATCCCTTAGCTTAGCCATCTAATAGACTTTTCCTATTGATTTTAGTTTACATATTTTATTCATTCATGTAAATTAATTGCTATAAATTTTTATTTTATTTTTTTTCTTTGAAATATTGGTGGGAGAAGCGATCGCCCCCCCGAAGTCTGCTGCTATACTTCTGACCATCACCTCCTAAATTAATAATATCAGTATGAGATTATGTAAATTATAGTATGGGGTTATAAACATCACATGATTTAAAAAAAGATATACATATAAACTGAAATATTGTTTATTTACATCATGTTTACAAATATAAATACTTAAATACAATAATTACAAAAAAGAATACACAATTGGCTGGATAAAGAGAAGATGTATGAAAACTAACTTCCTTTGTACAAAGAGATCGTTGTAACCCTTTATCATATGCCACAAGGAAAACATTAAACACAATATTTACAAGTTTAATTATAAATAAAATAAAAAAATGAAAAAAAAAAACATACAAGATAATATATTGTTTGTAAAATTATGAAAAAATAAATCATGAATAAACAATCACAATCTTTGTTTTAAAAATTGTTTCAATAAAGTCTCAGACCGAGTACACATTCTAACAGGCTTCTGCTAAGAATTCTAATCTATATAGTTTAAATTTGCTTATTATTTATATTTATATATTTCTTTTATACAATCACAGACGCACATTTTCGTAAAAGTATTTGAGATATAAAATTAAAATAGTTTTATAAATCACCTTACTCTTAATTTCAAAAATTATAAATTTTTATTAAATAAAAAATTAGCATTTAAAAGACTTATTACTAAATATAAACAATGGTCCCTATCATAAAATATAAATATTACTTGATCAATAAAATAATTTTCCATCCAGCAAATAAATATTTGCTGGGGAAAGATTATTTAATAAGCATTAATTCACCCTCCTTTAAAAGTAAATTTGTATATTGTTTGTTATATGATAATAAATGAGATTCTTTTTATTTTTTAAAAAAGCTACAAGACTATTTGAAATATACTAAGTTTTGAACTGACTAACTCATGAACTTGAAATTCTACTTATCTATTTTGCCATGTACATTACATTATCACTTATTCAAATAAATATGTTTAATATCACTAGCCACTATTTTGTTAAATCTATTAGAGTGAACTGACACCAGAGATTTCAGCCCATTAAGAAAGATAAGATGACCTGACTGGCTAACAACCCTGATGTGAGGGCATTCTTGGGGTCTTAGGAATTAAAATTTAATAATCTACCAAGAATAACTATTACTTCACTTTTATTTATAGAGTTGTATGTGTATTTGCATTAATAAAATATTACAATTAAAACTATTAGGTACCATCAGTGAGATTTAAATAGCCATAAGGGATAAACCTGAAGTCATGATAAAATGTTTAAATTGTAGTAATAGCAATATTTATATGCTTGCTTCCATAGAAGAAATGCATATATATGTATTGTAATATATATATATTATGAAAGTTAACAATACAGACTGCATATTTCATTTTCAATTGATAAATAAAACATCTTAATCTAAAAGTGATTAATGTTTAACGAACAAATGGAAAACAGCATTTAAATAATTTAATTTCTATAAGTCTTTGAATTTATCTAAAAAAAAAAGTTAAGATTTTTTAAAATAAACTAAAAAATTAAAATTACATTTTGTTAAATAACAAAAAATCTGTTACAATTTACAAGATTATTATTTATTCTCCTGGTATTTGAACAGGATTTTTTTTTTTTTTAATAAAGCATTTTGTAGAATATTTAGCCAAAAGAAATATAAGACAACTAAATTATTTAGAAAGCTAGAAAAGTGAAATTGTAAAACATTCACTAGCAAAATATAATCAAAGATTGAAATTCATTTATGGGTGTAAAGTTGTTGGTCCGATAAGAAATAGATGACAAGTGCTGAAAGGTAGATGAGAGGATTGTATCAGGTCTGACCTTCCAGATTTGGGTTAAAAGTATTGGACCTTAAGTTTTGTAAAGTCACATTATTACTTTAATACGATATAAAAGGCTATATCTCCATTATATTTTAATATAACAATAGGAGCAGTATAGAACGTCCGTGGGAGTCTTGGGTTGAGGGAAAAAAATAAATAAATAAAAGGCTATAATTTCAGATTCCTGATCAAACTTGGTCCCGATACACTATGAAAAATTATTTTTGTTAAAAAAATTTAATAAAGAGCTACAACAAACCACTTTTGGACTTATTTGCAGTTATTAGAACTCAATGTAAAATAGATTCAATTACAATTTACTAATGCTTTCTTTCTAGAGAAGCTTAGTATACTATTTGTCATATACGACCAAAATCTGCGACTATGTAATCTCCACTGATGGTAATGTTCATTCCAGAATAGATTGGACAAAGTACTTTACACACGAATTATAAATTGGGTTACATTGAAACTGCCAGTTAAAATAAAATAAAAATCATTGCTGTGACTTATTCAGCTGTTCCAGGGCCATCAACAATTACAAAATTGAATCCAATCTTGTATACATAGATATAATTTTATAGGAAAGAACAACTAAGACTACATATGAAAAATATATAAGTTCAACAATGTAAGGATAAAAATGTGTTCATTTAGTTTTTAAAATATACAATTATAAGGAATCACATCAATTAAAAAAGTAGTCCTGGGCTAAAATAATGGATTTTGGCTTCATTTGAGTTTTAGCAATAAACCATTTTGTTTTAATCATTTGTTTCAGAATATTAGTAACATCGAATCAATAAATAAATGAAATGTTTGGTGATTAAAAATCATTTTTGCTTCAGTTTCAGTGATTGATAAGGAACATTTATTAGTATCACTTTATAAATGAAGATAGCAGACCAAAGAGACTGAAAGTAATTTCAGAATCTAGAAAAAATAATTACTAAGTCAAGTTTATATTTCAATGAACAAAATGAAATATCCAACAGAAATAAATAAAACAATGATATAATACCACCTGTAATACAACAAAACACAAACTCACTGACTGATGTGAATTCTGGGCTGCTGTAGGATTGATAAAGCTAAAAATTTGCTTATTTATCCCAAATCAACATTTCTCGATATCTTTCGAGTGAGCTGAAATTGACAGCTTTGATATATCTAAATCAGTAAAAATAACAAACAATTGTAATACTTCCTGAAAAAATGAAAGAGTATTCGCTTTTTAAGATAGCTCTATGTTAACCAAAGGCATTAATTCCCACGTCTGTTCATCCCAATTGGTAAGCTTCTTCAAGACTTCCCAAAGGGGTCCAATGGAAAAGAGACTGATAACAACTGAGATCATTTTATCTTTAATTACAATAAAACAATACTAGTAACAACCGACATAATGAGGAGATAGTACTGTGCCAGGGACAACTGACAGTTTCACTATCATAAAAGGAATATAATATTAACAAAATATTGAAAAATATGAATAGCAGCTAGCGTTGATTTTTGAATAGACTTTTTTATAGTACACAATATCAGGATAGATTAGATTACCGATGCTAAATAATATTTAAACTTTTATCTACACCAGTTAATAAATTATTTACTAAATAAAACTCTAATAAACAATTTATTTTACAAATGTTTGTCTAATGTTAAGAGTAAAGCTTATTAGTATATTAATATGGCTATATCGTTGATTGGTATATTATTTTGGCAAAAAATAACATTTTATGCATTTTTTTTTTTTTGCATTGGGAATAATAAAATAATACATAGGCTTCAACCCATTTCTAATACATAAATCAATTAAACAAAAATCAACAGGTAGTTGGAAAAATAAAATAAAAAGACAATGACAAAACTTAGTAAAAGTGACTAGAAATGTTTAAAAAACTTCAGAAACAGCAATAAGTTACACTAACAAAATTAATTACTCAATTAGATGGTTTAAATTTAATGTGCCAGCTACTGAATAGAAAAACAAAATTGAAAGTGTACACATTTAATGTAATTAATCCAAATAAAATATTTAGTTACTGGCTTTATAATTTTATAACAACTAAATTCACAGAAATATTATTTTTAGAATATAAACATTTAAAATAATCTTATTAAAGAACTATTTTGATTCTGATATGGCTGTGGGTTTTGTCAACCCTTAATGAAAACTTTGCTAGAAAAACTACGAAACATAGTTGCTCTACATTTCACAAAAAAAAGTTATTAACTTCAAAAGTACTGTTAAATGATAAATTATCTAATTCTGAAATCTAGAGTAATTCTTCAATTTACTTTACAGCTAAACAATACTAATATTCTTTGGGATAATGAAGAGTTCAAAATCAAAGTGATATAGCAACAATGAAACAAACTGCACATATCACTTCAAACTGTACACCTGACTAAAAAGAATTAATAAGCAAACATACAGAAAAACTCAAAATAGATAAATAAAATGATCGGTAAAGATAACCTCTGATTAAATTTAATTTGTTTTTACATATTTAACAAAAATACATTAGAAATATCAAAGATGTTCTTGATATAATATTAGTATAGTGTAGTTTGAGCGATAAAATATCTATCTACAAGCGCAATGTTGTCGTATTTAATGAAATGGTATCTACATTGTTTTAGTATCACGCAAACCATTTTAATTCTCTATTTTAGTATTAAATGCACAAAGCTTCAGTTGAGCAAGTAAGAGGTCAACAATCAGCTAAGCTAATGGAGCAAAAAACTCCATTTTCTCAGTGCATTAATTAAATTAAATTAATTTAATTTAAAATATTAAATTAATAATTGGAAATAGTTGAAAATATCAACTACAACTAAAAATATTCTTGGAATTTTTGGGAAAAGAAATATTCTGCTTTCTTCGATGGACCATCAAATAACATACCATTTATGTCTTTGGGTAAGTGCTCTTCAATAACCACATCCTAGATTAATTAATTTGATTAACATAATCTAATAAATGCTGCGTACTTGGTCTAAGACTATAAAACTAAAAAAAAATTATGTAATGTCAATTTCATCAACTTGAAAATTAAATTAATAAATTGCCATTAGATAAGTACAAAAATCATTAATCTTTTTCAGTAGAAAAAAGAAGAAAAATTTCAATCCATTTAAAAATAATACCTTACGTTATAAATGTATGAAAAATGAAAATTGATAAAGAAATAGATATCTTACATTTTTTATACTAATAAAAAAGAAAATGCATTGATTATCAGAATCCTTCATGAAGTAACCTAGCACCCTTATTGAACAATACATCATAAAAAAAAAAAAAAAAAAAAAAAAAAAAAAAAAAAGAGTCAAACAAACAAAAAGAAGAGTGTGCTTAATTTTCTTTTATTCCAGCGTTGTATAATATTTCAGTCTATATTTCTTAAGCCAACAATACACCAATAATATTTTCACTTCCAATCCATCCCTTGGAATGGCAATGTTTTGGCTCATGGAGCCATTTTTCAATTTCAATTTTTCATATTACAGTGATTTATAATTTTAAATCTAACAACAATTATTAGTAGAATCATTCACATAATTTAAAAATCCTCACATACGTTGAAATACAAAATTTATATTTATCTATCATGTCCTAATTTACTGCATTTCATATGTAAAAACATGACAAGTTGTCATAATCGTCTTATCTATCTGTATCTATTATTTTAATTCATTATTATAAAATTTATAATAATATTAAAATATCCTTTTATAAGTCAGTTCCCATATTATCAGTTCAATTGTTACAGAGCAACTAGTCAGTATTATAGGAGTGGGGAAGGTTTATGAAGATTATTTAAAAAAATGAATAGCTAACATTGCTCAAAATAGATCCACATGACATATAAACAAGCATCATGTAAAAATAAAAATAATGTTCATAAACCTTTTCCACTCCTATAATATCGACTAGTTGCTCAGTAACAATTGAACTGATAATATGGGAACTTATACATAACAGGGTATTTTAATATTTCCATAAATCTCTTATTATAGTAAATTTTATAATAATGAACTAAAATAATAGATGCAGATAGATTAGATGATTATGACAAGTAGTTATTATAAGAAAACAGGTGTTTTTACATAAGAAATGCAGTAAGTTTGGACATGATAGGTAAATATAAACTTTGTATTTCAACATATGTGAGAGTTGTTTAATTATGTGAATGATTCTACAAATAATTATGCAAGAAAAGTTTAACAAAAAAATTAAAAATAACTGTATAATATGAAAATTTTGTTTTAGACTTGAAAATGGCTCAATGAGACGAAACATCTTCATTCCAATGTAGTGGAAATATAATAGGTGTACTACTGGCTTATGAAAAATAAACTGAAATAAGAGAATGGTTAAATTAAATAAATCCGATTTAAGATATAATTATTCATAAAAATTGTAATTTAAGGCCAAATATTTTAATTTAACATTCACAAGAACACTAATTTTTAACTAAAGTTTGAAAAAAACAAAACAAAAAAAAACTAAAGTTTGATTAAATTAGAGCACACTGAACATTATATTTGAGAAATATAGTTTAAAATTATAATAATTTAAAACACGACAAACATATATATAAAAAAATGTTTTTACAACTAAAATAGTTTTAGTTCTTAGCATTACAATTAAGCACCATTTCAAAGCTTGCACTTATGAGATTTTCAAGCAGTTTCAAGAAGGTGAATCGAGACGAAGAAGTAGTGCAGAGAGAGAAGTAGAATTTCTCTCCTTTGTTACCCATTCAGTTTCTGAAGCGATTTTATAAGAGCCTGGGCGGACAAGCACTTCAATAGCAGCAAATGCTAATAATTGTTCTTTGGTTTTTGGATCAACATACCTAAAATTAAATAAAATTATTAGTGCAAACGATTCATGTTAGTTTTAAAATGACAAAATGCAATATAACAATAAACAATAAAATATAGTTGATGACAATTAATTAGCTAGCTTGTAGCTAATACAAGAAAATACTGAGATCAATAGATGAAAATTGTCAACTTAGAAATGCAATATGGTCAACTAAAACAAATATATACCTAACTGTAGGTGCAAAAGGTCATGTGTAAACCATGAGTTTTTTTTACAGATGAGCATAAAAAATTGCTGTTTCTTTATGATATATTATTCTAATTTCATTTTTTATTTTCTTCTGCTATTTTCCTATTTAGCAGACTACTGATAGCAGTTGTAGACCACAAAATGCCACCTTTAGGGCAAAGAGAAGAAACATGTAAAATTGTTACATACAACCTTTTGCACAAACAGTAGCGATATTTTGTACAGAGTTCTACAAATTTACTGTGAAAAATAAGACCTAATATAACTACATTAAGCAACAATAAATATAACATAATACCGATTGCTCAGTATAGTCATTATTTACCATTAACCAATTCATTAAAGTTTAAAAAGATTTCTTTTCATTTTTAGTTGTAATTTTAAACTTTCCTGGCATTTTAAAGTAGAATGAACATTTCATAAAATAAAATCTAACAAACATATATCATAAATACATTAACTATTGGAGTTTGACACAAACTGACATTTTTCTAAATGAAATTCAATTTATTGAGTTGAAGAAAAAATAATTTTGTTTTATCCCATTAGGCAATAGTTATTCAATGAAGCCATTCTATGGTGCATTTGAAAGATCATAGAACATCCTGTACATAAAAATAGCGTCATTCATTCACTCAGTTCAACAGTTATTGCATTTTAAAAATAAAGGTACCAGAAGGTCATTTTTGTCATATTTTACTGTTTTACTTCCAAAAAGGGTAAAATGCAGAGCAAGGCTCATCAAAAATTGTATGATGTTTATAGTGATGAGTGTTTAAAGAAATGCCAGTGTCAGAATTGGTTTGCTCGTTTTTGTTCTGGAAATTTTGATAGTAAAGCTGAATCTACCTTGTCCTGGCCGACCAATCATTGAAAAAGTCAATGAAATTCTTTGAAAAATTGATGTAGACTGACATTTCATCTCATGACATTGCTACAGAACTAAACATCGATCAGAAAACAGTTTTGAACCATTTACATAAGACTAGATATCAAAAAAAGCATAGTACTTGGGTTCTACATGAATTAACAGTGAAAAATTTAATGTACTAAGTTTCCAATCGTGAATAACTGCTGGAACGAAATGAAATTGGAGCATTTTTGAAACAATTGATTACCGCGTGATGAAAAGTAGATCATGTAAAATAATAATGTGTGAAAAAGATTGTGGTCAAAGTCCGAAGAAGCTTCACAAACAGTGGCAAGGCACAGATTGAAGGTGATGCTGACTGAGTGTTTGGTGGGATTGGAAAGGAATCGTTTATCATGAGCTACTCAAACGGGTTCAAACCATTAATTCAACTCTCTACTGTGAACAACTAGTGCGATTAGAGCAAACGATTAAAAAAAAAAATGGCCAGAAATGATCAATAGGAAAGACATTGTCTTTCATCACAACGCTAGACCACACACATCTTTCATGACCCGGCAAAGATTGAGAGAGCTTGGCTAGGAAGTTTTGATGAATCCACTGTGTTGCCTGTACCTTGCCCTGTCTGACTACCATTTGTTTCAGTCTCTGAAGAACTCTCTTAATGGTGTAAACTTGGCATCAAAAGAGAATTTGAAAATCACTTGAGTTCAGTTTTTCACCCAGAAATCCCTGCAGAACCTCTAAAACGATGGACTTGTGGTTTTACCAGAAAAGTGGCAAAAGGTCATCGATCAAATTGATACATATATCAACGGTTAGTGTTTGAAATCTATATAAATAAATTAGATTAAAAAACATGAAAAAAATAATGAAACTCCTTTTTTCTCAACCCAATATTTAAAGCACAGATCTGGTTTGATAGATCTCCTAAGAGAATTAAATGGATTCTTAAAGCAATAGCAATGTACTTACTGATGCTTATGCAAAAAACTTGGACTGCTCAATGAAGGAGAGAGTGTTAGTTTGGTAGAAACAGAATCATCCATTTTTCTATCAACTCTCCTCTGAATATCTCCCAAATAATCATATTCATCTTAAAAATAAAGAAAGAAAGAACGGTGAGGTTACATAACTATATAAATAAATACACACATACATTAAATAAAGTCATATTACCTGGAAGGATAACTTCGCCGAGATCTAGTATTTTTCTAATATTTCCAATATGAGTGGTAAAATAAGCAACATGCCATGTATCTGTTAACTGTAACAATAATAAAAAAAAAAAATGTGTATTTCAGTAGAAAGAAAAGGTTAGTAAACAAATACCAGAGTAAACATTTGTCTAATGGATTCAAATAGAACAGCAAACAATAAATGCAATAATTTAGTCATTAACTAAATATGCCTTGAGCATAATTACTAAATTGAATTGAAAATTTTGAAATATATTAAGTTGCTCATAATAGATTAAAAAGTAATAAGTGATTGGTGAGCTTGAAAACATATCTTTTTTTCAACAATGCTCTTGCGCATTGTGTGAGTTGACAAGGATTGTGAGATTGGTTTAATTAAACAATCAAGAACTGAATTTCGAATTCAATTTCTTCACTTTAGATTTGTAGAAACACACTTTTTATTCAGGGGAGAGGATGGGGGATTATTAATGCCAGAGTTAAAAAGCCTCCTCTCCCCCGGCATAGGGACGCAAACTCATAATTATTTTATCAAATAATCTTCGATTGATCAAGTTACTGAGCTACATGTGTTTTGCACATGCATCAGCGGGCTTGGCCATTCTGTCCTCAAACCATCGAAGAACAAGGCACGACAAACTTACAGGTTTCTGATCAACCTGGATGGCTCTTCAACATTCGGGAATTCTTATCCCTCAAACAATTCATCCATATCCTAGCCTCCATGAGATTGCAGCAATGAAATAATGCAATGGAGTAGATTGACACTCATTCATTTTTCCAGCTCTTTCTCTCTCTAATGACTTTAACTTCACTAAAAACTGAGACCAATTTCTATCATACTGTCCAATACACAGTATGATAGAAATGGCAAATAAGTTAACTAATTTTGTGGAAACAAGGAAAAGCCATACATCAGGCTCTTTTATTCCTTTGAACACTATAAACAATTTAAATTATAATCAAGCATAAATATGGTATTAGTAGGACCTTGCCAACCATGCCTAGTCATATTTGACCTTAATACGATGCAATAACAACAAAGTTGTCAACTTTCAATATTATTTCTGACTAAAACAGAATCTTATCCCTGAAATAATCAATAATAAATGATCCTCCTCTCCTCTTTTGCTCACAAGAATATTGATGATAAATTGACAGTGTGTTGGTAGATAGTAGAAACGTGGCAGACATACAAGATGTTTACAATTTCAGAGGTGCTTGCTGTGAACCAGACCATTTTCTAGTTAAGGCTAAATATAAAATGAAAGTAGTCTCATACCAAAGAGCCCGAGGAGAGAGAAAATTCATTTACAATCAAGAAAAGCTACAAGTTGAAGAGACCCGAGATTTATTTAAAAGGAAAATTGAGGACAGATTTGAAAAATTAAAAAGAGCAGTCAATTGAAGGGAACTGGTGTACTTTTAGAGATACATTGAAGAGTGTGGCAACTGAGATGCTTGGTGTGAGACGGCAGAAAAGAAGAAACGACTGGCATGACAAGATATGTGAAAAAGCAGTCAAAGAAAGAAATTACGGCAGAATGAAATTGATACAGAGAGTAACAAGAACCTCAGCAGAGAGCTATAAAAAGAAAAGAGCAGAGGCAAGGAGAATATGTAGGAGAATAAAAGAGGGCTAAGGAGAGAGACTCAGGAAAGTATGCCGAGAGACTAGAGCAAAGCCATACTTTGCCCAGTTTGGGAACAGGATGGTATGGGACAACTATCATGGGATAGCGCTTCTGTTGTTTGTGTACAAGATTCTCTCCATTGCAATTAACCGGAGGCTGGTAAGATGGTCTGAGAGGGTTATTGGCAATTACCAGTGTGGTTTTAGAGGAAGATCAACAACTGACTTAATCTTCACATTAAGACAGCTACTGGAAAAAAGTCACAAGCATAATGTTAGCAAGGGATATCAGGTTCCTAGGAGTCCCCCAAAAGCTGGTGAGGTTGATTCAAATGAAATGGAAGGAAACAAAGTCTCATGTAAGAGTTGGTGGAGCCATATCGGAAGAGTTCAATGTGGCAGGAGGACTGAGACAAGATGACCCACTGTTGCCCATAGTATTTAACCAAGCTCTAGAAAAGACAATAAGAGCAATTAGAACCAACCCAGGAGGAAATAATTATAGCATTCTTACCCAGCACATGGCCTATGCAGATGATGTAGGCATCACACACATTACCAGCCCTTTCAGGAGCATTGGAAGAGTTTAAGGGGTGGCAGCGAGCAGAAACTTGAAAATAAATGAAGCTAACACGGAGTATATGAGGACGTCTAGAATTCAATTAGATCAGGAAGAAGAAGTGCAAATTAATGGGCACAAATTCAAGTACTGCAAGAGCTTCAAATATCTAGGATCTCTAGTAACAGAAGACAATGATACAAATGCAGAGATCAAAGGCAGAATAGCAGCTGGTAGCAGATGTCTTTTTGCGCTTAATAGACTGCTTAAATTTCAAGTATTGTCTCGAAAGACAAAAATAACCACATACAAGACAACAATAAGACCAGTGATGACATGGAAGTGAGTGCTGGACAATGACCAAGGATAGTGAGACGATCCTGAAGGTTCGGGAGAGAAAGATTTTCCAAAAGATATTTGGCCAGTAAACAAGGGTGGTCATTGGAAAATAAGGAAAAACAAAGAGCTCGAACAGCTTTTTGGTGAGCCTAACAATGTGGTATTCATCAAAGAAGGAAGGTTGCGATGGCTGGGCCATTCAAAGGATGCCACCGGATGAGAGGCTACCAAAAAATATAATGAAGGCCAGGCAAGGCGGAAGGAGATTAGCAGAAAGACCAAGGCTGAGGTGGTTGGATGACGTAGAGGACGATTTGAGAGGGAAAGGAGTAAGAAGATGGTGAAGGAAGGTAGAAGATAGGCAGGAATGGCTATCAATTTTAAGTGAGGGCAAAGTCCAACTAGGGCTGTAGCGCCATTAAGTAAGTAAATGAATGATCCTCTAAGGTATGTTTATGTTAAAAATATTTTAACAATTAGGGTGAATATTGTATTAAAACTATTTTATCACTTCTGTTCCAAATCCATATTGGCAATTTCAAGAACCAGGAGGAGACTTCCTCACTTGTGACTATAAAGAATTCTTATAACCTGGATTGAATGAGCTTCTATAATGTCATACTAATATAATGCAGTACATAAATTATAATCCGAGATGTTTCTGATATTGGATGATGTATGGATGCCCAATCAGGCCAAAGTTGTGAATCCATCAACACTAGCAGTTTAAGTATTATGGAATACATGCCTATGGTCTCAATAGAAGGAGCAGATCTGAACACTGATTTTCCAGACCAAATCACAAGCTCCTTTGTATCATTCCATGAACAATGGAATTTAAACCCAGAAAAACAGGCAGAACACTGTATGCCTGCCTTTGAAAATTTGAGAAAGTTAATACTTGAGGTATTACCCTATTGTCATTTTGGAATAAAGTTGATTATTATGTCGTTATTTGTGTTTCTTAATCTTACCTGTGCTTCACCTCTCCTCCTTAACGGTATAATGGTCCAGCCTTGTGGGATATCTGGCTTCCCTAACCGAAGAGTAGAACAACAACCACAGCAAAAGCACATAACTTCTTTTCTAAAATATCCACCTAAAAAATAAATCATTTATAATAGTTCACTGCATAATTAAATAAAACACAAGATTTTTAAAATTTAAAAATACTTGGAAGGCCTAATGATGTTTTGAGTCGAACGCACGCCGATAGGTATTCACAAGTTGGCTGCTTAAAAGAAACAGGAGAAATAGGTGTTACCGCCAAGCTGCTACCCAGAGACCTCACAGCTACAGTCGGTGATTTAAAGCTCTCATTCAAGCTTCGTTTCTATAAAATGAATCAAATTAAAATATAGTATCACAACTGAAAATACATGCTTGGATATCATAAGAAATGCATCCTAAAAATCCATCAACCATGTACTTTTGTTTTCTTTTAACATTTGCTATCTTAAATAATTGCTATTAAACAAATTTATTTATTTATTTTGAAATGTCACATTAAACTTTACTAATATTCTTTAATAGCAGCTCCTTTTCTTTATGAAAGGAAGTTATTTTGATTCGTTATCTTATTACATAGCACTATTAATGAGAAAGAATGAAATCGGCAAAGGTCAAAAAATATTGGAGAAAGACTGAATGTACGCTAAAATTGATTTGACATCAGAACATTCACTTGTGAATGTAAACTTAAACAAATGAATTATGGTGGAAGTTAGATATGACAAATTTTAATTTTTACATCCCCACCTGCTGCCGAAATGTTCAGAGTCATTCAAGAAAATTGAAATATCCAATGCAGCAGCTAGTATAACAGGCGATAGGGTAATGTACCTGTGATCTTAGATAACTTTTTTTGTAATAAATATTCAATGGATACTTCAGTTAATTAGTTAATAGTTGATAAAAATATAATTATTTTTGTTTTACCAAAAATATAATTACTCTAAAATGTTTCATTTTACACCTAGTACTGCATTTGAATCCAAAGTGATATGTTCTGTTATACCATAGAAATGGAGTTACATATTTCAAAAAGTAATATATTTTATTCTTATGTAATAAGAAATGATTTCCTTATTTTTTTCAACATTGCCCGCCTTTACTTTCCTTGGCGTAATTGAAAAATGAAGTTAGATATAAGAACAATAATTAAAACCTATTACAAAAGATTTCTGTTTAATGTTAACAATCATTAGAAAATGTCAACATCCACATAATTTCAGCCTTTTTCAGTAAACAGTATAATTAAACAACAATCTATGAAAATTTAAGGAATAATAGACTCACTTCTAAAAGCAATGTATTTGCAGCATTAGCACTAGGTGATGTGTGACTGCTACACTGAATGTTTTCATTAATTTTATCTGATTTTGAACGCAAGGCTCCAGGTTTTTCTCTCACTTCAAGATTCCCCTTCTCTCTAGTTTCAGCCCATACATGATCTTCTACCGGACTTTCAGGCCAACTTCCACTTTCGCCAACTATACAAACCTGAAATAAAAATGTTAACAAACAATTAAAAGTAACTTTTTAGTACTTATAGAAAAAAAAAAAAAGAATACTCAAAAACCTTAAGACGCTGCTCATACCTTAATGTAAGCGTCCAAGTTTCGCATCCATAAAGAACTGTAGGCAAGATAATTGTTTTATAGATTCTAATTTTTAAGTTCCGGGACAAGAGACGCGAACTAAGTAGTTTCGTCACAGAAAAATAACAAGCATTTCCCGCCATCAGAAGGCGGGAAATATTATAATTACATCTAATTATTTCCATAAACATACCTATTATTTTCAAATTGAGCAATGAGTTTGCCATCGATATCCTTCTTTTACAAGGCAAAACTACAAATTTATTTTTTCCTAAGATGTCAGAGTTAATGAAGCAACGAGAGCTTCTTGTTTCACAATTATTAAATTACTATTTTGATGACTTATCTTCAAATTGTTTTTGTTTATTAAATTGTTGTGATTCTAACAGAAAAGTCATAAACCAGGTTTTAAGGTTTCACCACTAAACAAAACTTTATGTCCGTTTCTAAATAGCACAGAATGATTTTTTTCAGATTTTATTAATATAATCATTTAATCGTGTGTTATAAAATTAGGGTTCAAAGTTGTCATTTCCTCAAGTATATAAAGTGTCATTAATGTTTCAGTACTGCTATGTATTGTAATTAAAAAAAAAAAAAGATACCTTTCTTTCACAAAATAATAAAAATAAAAAAACCATTCTTACACACCTGATCACACATTCCATAAAGATCTACCAAAGGCAAGCAAGTTGTAGCAGGGATATTAGTGGCAGCAACACCTTGATCAACGCCATTAATAAACAATCGCAACTGATTTTCTTCATCCACCATAATTCCAAGGGTTTTTCCAGCAGAAAGACTGTCTAAATTCGCACCATATCTGGGCTTGACCTATTAAAAAAAACACTAATTAACATTTTTTTAATGGAAGGAAAATAGGTAGTAAAGAAATGAAAAATAATGGAGGTTCATCATAACCACATGCACTATTTATAAAAAGTTGAAAGCTTCAGAGTGAAAAAGAAATACCTCCTCTGAAACTTATACCAAAATATTGAGTATAAACAATTATTGTAAAGCGGGTGTATTCATTTAAAATAAATAAGGTAAAATATACTTTGAAATTCAAGCTTGCATATAAACATACAGATATAGATACATTTTTCTAAGTGCAACACTTTTCTTGAGCAGATTATTATGATTTCATCATTTTCAGAATGTTGTGATAACTGTAGTAATTGGTTCTAGTTTATTATAAAATAATTAAACAGGGTGGAAAATATTGAATTTACATTAATACATTAAATTTAAAAAAAAAAGGATGAGAAAATAATGATCTGGATTTAAATAATTCTAATTAGGCATACTATTTGAAAAATCCGAAAGATGGAAATATATTGAATTTCATGCTTTTTTGCTTTTCATATAAGTTTCTTTCTTCTTAATCCCTGCATGAGCAGAATATAAAGGTGATATCAACTTTATAACATACTTGATTCAGAAAGGGCAGTGAACAAAGATATCAATCTTGTAACTTTAAATTAGATTGACTCCACACAAGGAAGATCAGCTCACAGAGTTTGAATCCAGAGGATTAACAACAAGAACTCATACAGGTAAGATAAGGATAGAGCAGAGTATCATGAAATGATCTAATTTTAGAATATAAATGACTCAGGTGAACAAAGAGATCAGTCTTTTCACTTTGTCTTAGATAGCGGTAGATTCCACATAGGGATGGTCAGCTCTTGTGCAGATAAGCAACGAAAAGAGTCAGGTATGATATAAGGATTACTTTTTGAATCTGTCTCAATCTGGTTTTTTAATTCAAAATTTCATTTTTAAACCTGACTCAGGTAAATAAAGAACTCTGTCTTCTTACTTTGTCTAAAGTATAGGTAGACTTCATACTGGGAGGATCACCTTACAGTGTGAAAGGGTAGTACAATCCAGAAGATCAACTCTAATAACTCGTACACAAAGGATAGTATAGTATGTCAAATGTGAAGAAATCTGAATAATAAGAACTCGACAACTCAACTGAATAAAAAAAACTTAGTGAAATTGTTCTATACCAATAAGCAGCTGGTGGTATACAAGGATTAGAGAGCAAATTCCTCTGCTGAAGTCTGCAGGAATGTCGACAAAT
Organism: Nezara viridula; assembly: GCA_928085145.1. NCBI lineage: Eukaryota > Metazoa > Arthropoda > Insecta > Hemiptera > Pentatomidae > Nezara > Nezara viridula. The sequence goes on along the minus strand of OV725079.1, from coordinate 60,604,669 downwards.
CAACTGGTGCTTTGACACAGTAAATACTATTATTTAACAGGGTGAGAGAAAAAAATGTAAATATATTTCTTGGATAGAAGTTTTGAAGCTGGTAACACTAGTATAAGCTAATAATTAGAAGATATGGCTAACAGTTTGAGCTAGGCACTGGCAAGCTATGACGAGCTCAGTTCCCACTACTTTTCATTAAAGTTAATTATCTTTGCAAAAATAAATCAGAAAATTTTGAGACTTTTTAATTTTATTTTCATAACCTGATCTTCATGAATGAATAAAAATTTAAAATACACGAAATCGCTCAATTATATTACATAATGAGCTTCAAGACCATGATGGCCGAATGTTTCAGGAATTAACCAAGGAAGTATTTGAGAGTTAGAAGTGGCATCAGTACAAATCAAGCCTAGGTGGGTTGAAAGTCACTTTATAATGGACCCACAGAATAAATAGATCTCTACCATGTCACTATGGCTAAAGTAAATTAATAACCTATAGAATAACCCATCTTTCCTCACCTAGCTATGAGATTTTAATCTCAAATAAACAAACATCATGTCGTCGGTACCATGTTAAAGTAACAAATGTGCAACATTGGGCAAGTTCACATTCATTCGTTTAACATGGTCCCAAGGATATGTTTAATTTTAATTATTAAAAATTTGAAGGTGAATATGAACCTTAAAAAGAAAACTATTTGAATTTGTAATTAAATAAATTAAATTAGAAAACATTTTGAAAACAGTATTATTTTTTAAAAAACTATATTATAAGGAAAAGTACGATTATATTTTAGAAAGAAAAGGATAAATTAAAAAAAAAGAATAAACAAATGATTGTTACTTACTTTATGGCCATTATGAAAAACAGTGTCACCACTGATGACCCATGTATCTTTCTTGAGACCAAGAGCTGTCACAGGTAAAGTATACCCAACAACCGATTCAGTTGTCATTCCAATACTTAATGAAGAAACCCATCTAGTATTCAATGATTCAATTTTGATCTAAAAAATGACTTGGTATTAGTTATTAAACTACAAAAAAAAAAAAAAAAAAAATGTAATATGACAAAATGATTCTAACCTGAAATAAAGTACCACGTGGGACTGTTCTCATACACAAAACAAGACCTTGATTGTAACTTGATACACGTTTTGCTGCAAGGCGACTCTCAGATATTTGCACGTTTCGTCCATGACAGTCGTGAAACAAAAGAGGAGCAATCTAAAAAAAAATTAAAAGGATACACAAAAATTAATTAAGTTATACTGGAGAGATCCCAAACAAGTCTTAAATCTCTCATGTTAAAGTAAAGACCAATTCAGACATATAAAAAATTTTCTGTTGTTCTAAGCAAGTAGTTGTATTAAAGTGTTACTATATTGCAAATAATTAAATATTGTGGCATAGTAATATTACTTATGATTATCATTAATAATTAACATAAATAATAAATTTTAGTGTACGATTTTTCTTCCTCTCACAGTATATATATACACATTAAAACTATGAATTTCACAGTAGAGTTCTGGTGAACCGGACTTAAGGGAACCTGACCCTGCCTGATTCATAAAAAAATAGCATTAAACGGAATTTGTTGTAAAATGCACTTGAGAAATATTTTAGCATTTTTTTTTTCTTCTCATAAATAAACCCTTTCCTTCAGCTTAACTTAATTATTAATAATAAATAACGTATAGATAGGTCTAAGATTTAAACATATGAAATGGGATAGAGTTAACAAAACAAAACATCTTTAGTGATTAAAATTCCTTATTCAGAACCATATAACAAACTATGGAATATTACTACAACAATGTAAAAATTATGAATTTAAAAAATGAAACAATCATTTAATTCTGAACAGGACTAAAAAATAAAACTTTGTACAGTATATAATGAAAACAAACATAATATTAACTTTTTAGGAATTATTTTGTTACTAAGCCCAACAATTTTTTGGCATAGGGAGGTGGCGGTCCCATTGCCCGGTCATTGTAGCGCAACCAGCCACTGGCCCTCCAGGTTGGGGGAACACTTACACGAACACTCACACACCAAGTACACTTTAGACAGCACACTACAACACCTAAGCACTACAGACAAAGGTCACCTACAGTACACACCCTAGGGTCACCTTCCCTAGGTAGCCGCCCCGGATGGGGGAGCTAGTCAGGATGTTCGGAGGAGGCAGCCCCTCTACCTGACTCGGGGGCAGTGGGCTGATAACCCACCTCCCCTAAAGTACCTTATTACGAAACCTCAAAGAGAAGAAGCCGGACTGAATTACGGTAATAGACCCAGGAAACGCCTAAATGACCTAAGAACTGGATTTTGGAACATTTTATCATTACATAGACTAGGAGCACTTCGTGCGCTCCTTGCAGAAGTGGACACATACAGAATCGACATAGCAGCTATCCAAGAGGTCCAATGGATAGGACAGGGAATTATGGAGAAGAAGTACCATACACTCTACTATAGCTGCCACGAAAAGCATCACATCTTCGGTACCGGATTTGTTGTGAGAGGCAGAGCTCGACAGCTAGTGATGCGATTTACTCCCATTAACCAAAGGTTATGCTACATTCGGCTTAGAGGAAAATTTTTTAATTTCTCTCTAATTAACTGCCATGCCCCAACAGAGGTGTCACCTGAGGAGGATAAGGAAACATTCTATGAAGAACTTGGACGCGTGACAGAAAGCTGCCCTAAAAATGATGTTAAAATCATTCTTGGTGACTTTAACGTCCAAGTTGGTAAGGAGGTGGCACTCATGCCGACCATAGGAACCCACAGCTTGCATGAGACCAGTAATGATAATGGGCTACGGATGGTGAACTTTGCTACATTGTACGGACTGGTTGTTGGAACAACTCTTTTTCCTCGAAAGAATATCCACAAAGCAACATGGATCTCTCCAAATGGGCAAACAACATCACAGATAGACCATGTACTCATTAGTGCCCGTCACAAGTCCAACATGATAAATGCAAGATCTTATAGAGGTGCAAATATGGACACGGATCACTATTTGAGCATTGCCGAGGTCAGATCACGAATTTCGCTGATTAAAAACCACCACCAACGACCAAAGAAGAAGATTAATGTAGCTAAACTTAAAGACTCAGACCACCAATATTCGTATCAACAAGCTGTGGAGACAAACTTAATGAAGAAGTAATTAATGACAGCTCTATGGTCGATGAACAGTGGAAGAGATGCAGCAACGCAATGAAACAGGCAGCAGAGGAATCTCTAGGCTACGAGACTAAATCTAGAAGGCCCCCATGGTTTGATGCTGAGTGCCTTCAAGCAGTAAAAGTGAAAAATGAAGACTACAGAAAGAAGGTTCAGCGTCCCACAAGGCTCTCCCAAGAAACATATCGAAGAAAAAGACGCGAAGAGAAGCGATTATTCCGCGGAAAGAGAAGAGATTGGGAAAATAAGAACATGGAGGACACAGAGGCACTGCGCGGCCAAAATGAAAGTCGGCTGTTCTTTCAGAGAATAAACGAGGGTAGGGCAGCTTTCAGGCTCAGAGTGACGGCATGCAAAGACAAGAATGGAACCCTTTTAAGCCACAAAGATGAAGTACTAAGGAGATGGGTACAACATTTCAAAGACGCATTAAACAGAGGAACGGTGCCTGGAGAAGTAGGAGTAATGAAGGAAGACTCCCTGAATTCTATTGAACCCCCGGATGAGGAGGAAATGGAAAACGCCCTGAGGAAATTGAAAAATGGAAAGGCGCCAGGCCCGGACGGAATCCAGTCAGAGCTGTTGAAATGTGGAGGTGAAGAACTCAAGAAAGCTCTGCACGATTTAATGCTGACCATCTGGGAGAGGGAAGCTATGCCTACGGAATGGGCAACTAAGAAGTAGGTACCTCTCAAAGAAGACCAAGCTGATCATATACAAGACCCTTGTTCGGCCTGTTTTGACATATGGCTCAGAGGCTTGGACGATGACTAAAAACGATGAGATGAAGCTGAGTGTGTTTGAGCGAGGAGTCCTCAGAAGGATTTATGGTCCAGTAAAGGAGGGTGATGTCTGGAGGAAAAGAAAAAATAGGGAGCTCAGTTCTCTCTATACAGACATCGACATAGTCACGTATATTAAACTGGCCAGACTAAGGTGGGCAGGGCATGTGGCCAGAATGAGCACATGCCATCAACCCATAAAAAAAATAATGATGGAGGAGCTGCACCTCGTAAGACGGGTTGGAAGGCCGAGGACGAGATGGTTGGACAACGTGGCCTATGATGCGAGAACCCTGCTTGGTGTACGGAACTGAAGAGCTGCAGCAGAAGACAGAGTTAACTGGCGGAGGCTCTTGGAGGAGGCCCAGTCTCGGTAACGGGATGTCGTGCCACATATGATGATGACGAAGCCCAACAATTTTACTCACCCATTTACACTACAACCCAGGGTGGGTCTTGGCCTCCTCAATGAGCTGCCGCCACTTGGCCCAATTTTGTGCTGCTGCTTTCCAGCTTCTGATCCGTAGCAGGTTCAGTGCTTCTGCTGTCACTCCATCAACCTATCGAAGCCTTGGCCTATCAGTCCGCCATGTACCATGAAGGGCGGTGTTCACTACTTTTTAAAGAATTTCTGCCACTTCCATCCTTGCGACATGGCCAGCCCAACTGAGTCTACCCAGTTTTATAAACTTTACAACGTCAATATCTCTGTGAAAATCATATAGCTCCTTGTTCCTCCTAAACTTCCTTCCATCTTCATTCCTCATTCGGCCAACTATTCTCTGTAAGTTTTTTCTTTCAAAAATTCAAAGACTAATTTCATTATTTCTTGAGATGGTCCAGGATTGGGAAGTATAGGTAAGAATTGGAGCCAAAGATACTCCTTTCTATGAATATTTCACAGAAATTTTCCCTCTTATTACAACTAAACATATATTTTTTTGTCTTATCCGTATTTGCTTCAAGCCCCAGTTCTTTACCAGCTTTCATTAAAGTTGTATTTAGTTTTATAGTTTCCATGTCTTCACTTAGCAGGACCAAATCATCTGCACAACCAAGCACTGGTATTGCTCCATCCAGATTCAAACCTTTTTCGGAACGAATTACCTCCTAGTAATTACAATGCTAAATATAACGAATTACATGTTCCAATGATAGATTAAACAGGACAGGTGAACGGGAATCACCTTGTTTGAAAACCTGAACTAACCTCAACTTTTTGTTTCAATCATGGACATCCTAACTAGATTTACTAATTTTTAAGGAATCCTTTGCTCGATTAAAATATTATACAGCTTCTGGCAGTCAATAGAATCGTAGGACTTTTTGAAATCAACATTTATATTATTACAACTATAAAATAATAAATGATTCATAATGAGCATCTTACTTCTAAATCATGTATTTCAGATAGGAGTTCTCCATCTTCTATACTTTTATCCATGTCTTCAGTTCTCTTTACAGTTTCATAATCTTCATCACTAAAGTTAACATAAATATTTCAATATATACATGGAATATTCAACAATTTCATTTATTAAATAACATTAGATTTAAAATAATTCTGTGGAATGAATAAATCCAGTTTAATTTTGTGTAATAACTTCAAAACAATACTTTCAGATTAAAAAAAATAATAAAATACAAAAGAACGGACAATAACAGTCAGAGAAAAAGTAATTGTTAATTACTTATTTACTTATTAATAAATAATAATATTACATTAATTAGAAAGTAATTGTTAATTACACAGTCTGCTTTGAAAATTCTGCAATATGGCTGCCATTTTGAGTGGATTAATATACATAAAAAGGATGAAAACAAAATATACTGAAAATTAATGTAATTGCTTACGTATGTTTATCACATTGAGATGACTCAATCTCAGCTAGTGGAGCATCTCCGTTTAGAGGAATCAAACTCTTACTGATTAGTTTTGCACCTGATGTTGATCCATGCAGTTCTATAACGCCAAAGATTTTCTATAAACAAAATTTAAATTTTATGTTTTACAAATACAGTAGGAACCTAAAATTAATACAAAGAAACAACGGTAAAATATGAATAAAGGTCAAGAGACCCTTGAACCTTAGCAATAGATATGAGACAAAAGAAACAATTTAAAAAATGAAATAAGTAATTAAGGAAAATGACTTTTGGTTCAAGTAAAACAAAAATGGTGGTAAGAAATCAATAAACAATTAAAACTTCATGATAATAATACATAAACTTCTTCCATGAAGCGAAGATTAAAACAGCATGCCCATAATTTAGGATTAAATTAGAAGTAGTTTGATAACTAATTAAATAAATAAGAAATGGACATATCGAATTTCGATTTATTAATAAAATAATAAATAACCACAGGTTTAATAGAAAATTAGAAAAAAAAAAAAAAAAAAAAAAGAAAGTGTCCTCAAATAAAACTAAGTTGACAAACTGATAATAAGAATAAGATAATTCTTATAATAAAAACAAAATTAAAAGAGATCGCAATACAAATTGCAATGAAAATAGAATTTTTATTTTACAAGTTTGATATTTCTGCACGTTTAATAAAAATCAAAGTAATGTACAACATATTAGGTTTAGAGGTACTGAATACATAAAAAAAAAAAATTTAAAAACAATAGATGATATATCACACAAATAAAACAATTTGTCCTAGTTGAATTGTGAAAAAAAAATAGGAAAGTCAGTTCTGGTGAGTAAACAATCATGTTATTTATAATTAACCTAAGTCCTCAATCATTTTCTAAACTCACAATTTAGAAATTATTCAAGTGTATCATAAAAAAACTAAACTAATGTGAAGTACAAAAAAATGAACATAACCATGAAATTAACTCCATAAATTTAATATGCCAATACAAACAACTTCTTCCGTGAAGTAAGGGAATATACAACATGCAAATAATTTATAATAAAACAAATGGTTTCTAGAAATTCTAATTTATGGCACAATGTGGAAATAAAGCCAAAAGATAATAAAAATCCTTTTATTTGATCAGGGATAACAAGAAGGAGATGAATAAGTCTCTCTAAATTAGAAAGTAACAGTTTCCAAAATCTACCTTGATGACAGATCACGGAGGGAAGGAGAAATAACAAAAAAAAAAGGAGAAGAAATTGGGAAGCAAAACAGAAAAAAAAGGAAAGATGTACTAGGATAAAAGATTACATTATCTTAAGGTCTCGAGTTGATGAAGGTTGAAGAGCCCAACTCCTCTGGTAACATAAAAGAAAAAAAAAAAAGGCAAGAAAAACAATTAAAAAATCTAGCTAAATGTTAAAATTTGTTTTGTTGGTACACAAAGAAATAACTAAACATTAAAAAAATTGTTTTCTTCAGAAAAAACTTATAGAAGATATACCTACAAAATCATATAAATTCTAAGCTCCAATAAGAAATTACAAAAACAGACATCCTTAATTTAAATGTATTCTATTATTATTTTTTTTTATCCCACATAAAAACATTAAGTTTTTAAAACAGGCTGTCAATTAATCTGATAACTAAAATAATAAAAAATATACTCAATTTGTTTATTGAACATTAAAATTAATCTATTTCACCTTAGGAACATTTGTGGCTGCTATTCCCTGGTCATGGCCATCAATATAAAAGTGCAATGAAGAATCTAAACATCTTTTAACACCGATTCGGTTTCCAGGTCTTAGCCAGTCAAGGGAAGAACAATAGTGAGGCTTGACAATATCTCCACAATAATAAAAATCACTTCCTGTAAAACAAATACATATTTTAAAAAATAGTAAAATACATATCACTATTCTATGAATTCCATTAAATTTCTAATGGGTGGGAGAAAATCGAAAGGCTAGAATTAATAATAATAAAAGGCTTAGTAAATACAAAGGTTCAATGCTGAAACCACTTATCACTGTTTTCATACTTGTATCCACCGGCCATGAACCAAACCAACACCATCAGATCAGCCTTAATACAATTTTCCATCGATCTATCCCTCAGATGCCTAGTAGTTGGTACAGTGAATCATCGCCACTAAATCCAACAACAATTTTACAAGCCCATTCTATGGTTTCGGCATCTTCACTTAACCGATGCCGATGATAAGTGATAATAATGATAAGTGAAAAAAAAAAATACAATTTTCAGAGTAATTGATTATACTTATCTCTAATTAATTATTGGATATTGATTAAAATAAATATTCAATATTTTATTAAAAATTGTCAATCTGCAGCAATAAAACTGTTGCCAGGATTGCGAGATAGGGGGGGGAGGGACAAAGTTGCTCAAGGTCACAAGTGACTTCAAGGTCCCTGCGAGCTGTAGATTGGAAGCCTTTACTCTAATATGAACTTATGGCTATAAATAAATAAGTTTCAAATAAAATTAAATAAGTTTCAAAAATACTTACCATGAATATACCATGTAGGTTGTTTAATTGAGCTTATGGAATGGGGTAGAGGTTCAGGAGAAGGAGAAAATTGAGTGACACCAAAAAATAGAGAGGAAGCCCACTGAGGAAGGAACCCTTCTATAGAGACCTCCCACAGCTCACCGGGGCACAACATTACCTCACTCAATGCAATACCAGCACAAGATATTTCTGGAGGTCGGCTAATCAAATTTTCTGTCATACGTATGGCTTTGCCACAGGTATCGTGCCACCTAAAAAAAAAAAAAAAAATCGATTCAATTATATTAAAAATAAGAGATGCTACACAAATCAAATATCATATTAAAGAGTTGGAATAAATTTAATCCAAGGATAGTTATAATTATGTCACTTTTTTTCATGACAGAGCTAAAATAAAATAAAAATTGAGTTTTAACTTTAAGCCCAAACATTTTATTACATAACTTTTACTATAAATAAATATTGGGAACATAATAATAAAAAACAATGCCCATAAAATGGACATTAAGACTAAAAATTCATTCACAGGGTAAAGACTAAAAACTAAATAATGAGACCAAGAATGAATCATTAGTTTGTTTAAAGTAAAGAGGATCGGGTCAAGATAATATTCCATTTTTTAGATTATTTTAATGCAGGTTTTCATGGCTAATAAAATGATTAATCTAGATTTTTTTTAAACTATTAACTACAACAAACAAATTAATACTAGTTACTTGTGCAAAGGTTGAGAAGTTGGAAGTACTGTTGATTCTGACTGTACATGGCTTTCTACCTGCTGAACACTTAAATCATCAATTTCCAATGTTGGCTCAGCATTACTGACAATAGAAACCTAGAAAATTAGAAGAGAAAAAAAATTGACACATTTCAAATAAGGATGGTATATTTAAATCCTTCTATGAGATATTAAGTTTCTATAGAATTGTTGAAGGAAGTTAGTTGAATGTTCAGCATATCATAGGTGATAATTAGTCTGAAGACGATCAAGTACTAATTACTTGAGAACATCTTCAGTACTGTAAACATGCTCTGATGATGACCCACATGTTTGGGTTGAAACGTTGGCAACAACAATAAAAATCTTAAATGACAGCGTCTTGACAATTTATCACCTATAACATTCTATATACATCTATCCACACTAAGATAACACTACCAGTGGGTTACATTCAGAATCATATGAAAATATTAAAGATTGACACAACTATATTATATCTTATTTTAAATTATGTAGAAACAGTAATTTACCTGAGCACATTGTCCATACAAGTCAATTACTGGATAAACTAAGTTAGGAAGCCCTGTACAGGCTTCTCCTTGATCTACGCCATCCAAATAATAATGCAGAGATGAATCATCATGGCGCTTAAGTCCAATAATACTACCAGTTTTAATTTTATCAAGATTTAATGGATATCCATGCTTCAAGGGTATACCATCTTTCATTACAGCAAAACCTGATTTCCAAAAATATTTGTATAGAAACATTAATAAAAGTGGTTTCAATACTTTCTTTAAAAATAATGAAAAAATAATAGATACCAGATAACATCCAAGTGTCATGGTCAATATCAGTCATGGTACCAGGAAGCTCCAGTTCGTCTGGTTTAATTGCTGTAACTCCTAAAATAAGAGAAAAAAAAATAGAATATTTTAAGAATTTTAAAATATACCACAATTTTTATGAATAAGGCAGTTCAGAATGCTATGTGTAATGTCACAGAAATTATTAGTTAGATTAGACATAAAAACAACTCAAATGTTGGTCCATGTCATAATCTATATCTAATTCATAATAAAGATTTTTGGTAAATATAATTTATCTATATACTAGTTTTAATTGTGAAAATTTGAACATTGAGAAATTTCAGGAAATACTCCCAAATAGTAACTTCAGGTGCACAAAACACCAAAACTCTAACTCACTAATTGATACCCATTCTGGACAACTATTCAAGATAAATATAGTAAATAAACCCACTTGACTATATATGGCAATTAAATAATATTTCACTTTTTAAACTTTCAACTTATATTAATTAATATAATTAAGGATTGCTATAATTGCTATTGTTTTATTTTTTAAAAAAAAAAATTATTAACTATATAAACTTTGCCAACAAGGTGTAATTTGCTAGTTTCTTTTATCTCAGTTACCTATGTCCCAAAGATATACTTAGCTTTCTGAACAAATACTCTTTGATGTTGAATTTCATGAGATATTATTTCGTGGTTAATAAATTAAGTAATTAAGAGCACGGGAATTTTTACATTCAAATAACAAAGATGAATTTTTTATACCAGCTTCAATTGATCCGGACCACCTGTCAACGATTCTTTCAATAACAACACAAAACATTTCTCCTGGTCGCAATGGTCTATTTGTAATAACTATGGCATCATTGAATTCAACGAGAGCCCTTGGACGAGATGCAGTCTTGCCACCATTGGTAATTCTTGCATTTCTTCCATGTACACTATGAAAATGGATTTCTCTAAAACATTAAAAACAAAATTAATAAAAATATGTAATAATTATCTATAGCAATGAACAGTAATAAAAATTAATGAATATATCTAAAATTTAAATGTAGGACAAATATAAAAGATAGTATAGAAAGCAAGAAAAAAGCAAATGCAAAATGGTATACCAGAAAAATGTACTACAAAATACAGTAGTAAAATGGGACATATTGCTAACAATGAAATAGATATCATAAGCTTGGATGCATTGGTTCTTCACAAGACAACACTGGATGCCGCACATCATTTGTTGCACTGAAATTCAATTTTAGAATGGGGCATTTCACTTCACCCACACACTTTTTAGACCTGGCTCAAATTAATTATTCCAGTTTCTGATCATCCTCCTTGGATGGAAAAATGTTTTGAAGCAAAAAGGACTTGTATGTACATTCCATTAATTTCTAATAATCTATATAATATAATAATTTTGGTGTTGGAAAGTAAGGAGCAGGCCATATATTTACGGTTAGTATAATATAGAATTAAAGATTTTAAACAGATGATTTTTTTTTTTTCCTGAAAAGAAAATACATATTGAATTTTTCAGCCAGATAAGAAGTAGTTATAAAAAATGTATCCATTTTTTCGTTTAAAAAGTATTGATGAATATGCTAATAACTGAAAAAAAATATATATATTGAGACTTACTTCTAACTTATACCAATAAATTCAATTCACTAAAATATTAAATTCTTGTAAGTAACTAATACTCACATATTTACTTTAAATATAATGTGTCTTATGTTTTTACAATGTTGAGGGCTTTTCAATACATAACAAGAAAAAAATAATCAAAATTTATACTTTTATCAAATAGTAATGTAGTTTTTTGTTTCCTGGGGTAAAATCTGTTTTTATGTAATTACAAGGTTTTAGAAGTAAACTATTTATATTGATTGATATATCCAAGGCAAAAACTTGCATTGATCTTGTGAACAATTTTTAAGTAGAATAAGTTAGTCAAAGCCTATTTATATAAATTTAAGTAAATAAAACTCATACGATAATCTTACGGAAAGAATGGTGAATTAGCAGTAGGTGTAGGAGTTGTAGGAGAACAAGATGGACAGTGAGAAACAATTGTGGCCTGTGTTGCTTGACCATATAAATCTATAACAGCATAAAGATTTCCTGGTAGTCCAGTTCCAGCTTCTCCTTGGTCTTCACCATTGACTAAGAAGTGCAAGGTACCTCCTTCACGAATCACCACGCCAACTCTATCTCCAGCCTATAATATCATAAATAATTATAAGATTTATAATTTTTCATTTAATATAATAATTTTCTCATTAATAATTTAATGAAAGAATTTAAAGAGTATTTGGGACAGAGAACCATTCCAGAGAAAGTTCATCTTAGCAATCTATTAATAGTTTAAAACATTAAAATCTCAAGATATAAATGCAGACTAATAAAGTCTCGTGCCTTAAAATTTTATATAAACAGAATCTATAAATAGATTGACTTTTTTAAACTCAGATTTTTAGATTAATCCTCTAAGGACAAGCGTGATAAATATGTCAACAGCAACAAAATACTTCGAATTATAGAACATTTCATGTTCTCGCTAGCCTTCTGTCTTGTGTGCAAGAACCCAGGAGACAGTTTAGTCACCAGTTGTTAATAAGGATACCCATGGATCTTGAATTATGTTAAATGAAATAACTCTTTTGATTATTAAAGTGCTATGGTTTTATGAAAAAAACACACAATTTGATATTTGCAATGTATGTATAAACTATTTGTAGTAGAATCAAAATGTTATTCATTGGTCTAATTAAACCTCAACTTGAGTTTAACAAATATGTCACACTCTTCCTACGATATGTTACAAGGCTGATCATTGGAGCAGACTTAATCATATAAAAATTCTCATCAGGAAGCAACTAAACTAGAGTTAAAAAGTGAGAGAGGCCTAATATATCTGAGAACATAGCACAGTCAAAATTACGTGAATAACTTATTTTAACTTCCAAAAAGGGAGAATCTCAGGTGTTATATACGGCCTTATTTACAATAAAATTGATGATCTATGGTGTGATATTGACAATAAAAGCAGAAGGAGATATGATTATGAGAAGTTTTTTAATATCATTGCAACATTATATTATATAGAACAAATATCATACCAATTGACAATTTATTTCATTACTTTTGGCTGTTACTAATAATTTCTAGTATCAAAATTGTTTCGGAAGTTTCTAATGTAAACTAATATTATTTATTTTTAATATGGATCATAATATTTTCTTCTATTATCAAGAAATTCCAGCAAGGAACAACTGGTATATATGACCGTCTACTTCAAAAGGTAGACAATTTCTTTTAGTTAGTCTAGAAAGTTACAAAACAGCTAAAAATTAAGTTTTCATGTGTATAAAAATATGAAAAAGTTATATTCTTAGAGGGCTAACCAAATAAAATAAAAGTCAAAATAGTCACACAATCTGATGTATTACTGTATTCTACAGAGTTGATCTCTTTTATTTTAATAACTTATATATCCCTGAATTTTACCTGCAATTTATCTAAATTCTGCCCATAATCATCAATCACTGAAGTTCCATTATGCATAACTCCATTACCAGTCATAATCCATGTGCCAGATCTGTAAAAACATAAATATTTATTTTTACTATCAAAATAATATATTTATGGATGAATATGTTGCATTAATTTTTAATGCAGTGAAACTTGTTTAATTCGAAGTTGAAGAGACCATTGAAACATTTTGAATTATCCAATATTTTGAAGAACTAAACAAGTTTATCTAATAAAGGGTCCAGTGAATCAACTAAAATCTCCTGTAATGATTTCGGGGGGAAAAAGGGTGTTTCATATGTATGCCTGTAATATGTATGTCTTATTAATAAAACAATAAAATAATTAAGAAAAAACACAACTTCAGCATTCATTCATGTTTCAAGAACAAGCAAAGCATTTCTAATAAAGGTGTACAAGTAAATTTCAATAATTACGTGTATGTACAATTGAAACCAATTTAACATAATTTATTAGAAACAGATTTATAATTATTATTATATAATTACATAATTTATTAGAATTATTTTTGTTATTATTATAAAATATAAGCAGTAGTCGAAAATCTATTCCACATAACACTATCGATACACGACACGTTTAACATAATAACCAGTTTGATAAAATTTCATATGTTCTTACCTCACATTTGTCATTGTGGAAGGATATTCAAGTTTAGTTGGAGCATGTGTAGTAACTCCAATTTCAATCGAACCAGCCCATTTAGTGACCATTTTATCAATTCTAACTTCAAATACTTCATTCATCTTCAAAGGTCTATTTGTAAGAATAACAGCATTGTTGAATTCATCCAGGGCACTAAAAATAAATAAATAAAAAATGGAATATTTGTTATTTTGTTTTGATCAAATATGGAAACTCATGATATATATATACATATATATAATATATATGAAAATATATGTATTTAAAATAATAATGTTCAATATTTGGTTCAAAATTAAAAAAAAAAACTTTATATACAAAATTACGAATATTATTAATACTCTGGGTAACTTTTATGAGGGTGGTCTGAAAAGTTTCCGACCTAATAAAAATACAAGACAGTTTTTCTGACTTTTTTTATTATTCAACATAGTCTCCGTAACTCTACACACTTCTCCCATCTCCGTAACCTGTCCATAAAGTACTCCACGTTTTTCTCTGCAAAATAATTGTTTAAGAAGGTAATTGCCTCTTCATTTGACGAAAATCTCTGTTCTCCGAGCACAGAAATATGCCGGTGACAGAAATTCGTTGCTCCATGCTCAATAGCTTGCACGCAATAAATGAAAAACATGTTTTTCTATAGACTGTAGCACGAAAACGGCTCTAACGATTTTGATGAAACTTTCCTATAATGTTCTAATCATTGTCCTTTCAATTTTCGTATATAGACTAAATTCCCGAAAAAATTCAGGAAAAAAAGTTATAAAGAAAAGAAAAATGTTATGGGTCCTAACTCCCTAATCATATATTATACGGTGAAATTTATAATAAAACTTTTGAAAGGTAATTAAATTACCAACAAAACAAAAAATAAAATCATCGGAATCGAACCAGTATTAGCGATGATACAGCTTATTCTATTTTTTAAACATTTTTTAACTTATTTTATTACTTTCCTACCTATACTATGTAAGGAAAGTATTGCAATCGGGTCAAATTTCCGACATGCGGTTTTCGACGGATCTATACGTTTCACAGGCCCCTAAGTCGAAAAACACATTTTTAGCCATAGGTCTGTCTGTCTGTCTGTGCCAAGATTTTCTTGGGAACTACTGAACCGATTTTGTTGCTTCTTTTTTTTATTTTGTAGGTTTTGACTACTGATGCCTGTGAAAGAAATTCGTTGCTCCATGCGCAATAGCTTGCACGCAATAAACGCTGTTTAGCCTATCGTTTGAAAGATAATTAAATTTCCTACAAAGCCACATAAAAATCGTTCATTTTGGACAACTATTAACGAAGTTACAGCGATTCAATTCCCAATGAAAGATTACGAGTTCATTTCCTGGTGTCAGAAAGGGGTGAATAGGAGAATAAAGATGACTAAGTGAAATTAACAAATTCTGTTGCCCGCATCACACAACCTTCACTATTTCCTCTACTTTTAACAGAAATTATTGTTTGACAATACTAAGCTATGGCAAAAAGTTTTTGATCAGCAATATTAGTGAGTATTGAAATTTTTACACTGATCTACCTTAAGCTGGTTTCATTGCCTTAAATTATCAAATAAATCGTACTCAAATCTTTTGTTTGATCAATTTTCAGGAAAATAAATTTAGTTCAATTCTTTTTTGTTTTTTCATGAACATATGTAAAGATATAAAAACTTTTCTGAAATAGGTAGGAAAGTCATGTGAGTTTTTGGACGTCCCAAAGGTTCATCGTCTCCCAATATCTTATGGCCATGTTTAAATTCAGCTGCCCAAAATTTCACAGTGGTAAATGATAGTACAGAGTCCCCATACACAGAATCCAACTAATCTTTGATTTGCGTATGCGTATAGCCTTTCAAAAACAAATATTTAATGACAGCTCGATACTCGATTTTGTCCATTTCCACAAAAACACTCACATCAACTCACTCAAACAACAGTTACATAAAAACTGTGTGTCCAAAATTGCTGAAACTTTGGTGGGTAACTGTCAACAGATGAACAACAGAATTCACTTGCTTTTATTTACGAGTGCTACCAACTTGAGGTCAGAAAATTTTCAGACCACCCTCGTAAATTCACATTTTATATTTTCTTATTCAAAATAAGAATAGTATTATAGTATTAATAGAATAGTATTTAAAATAAGGGTAATATAATCTTTCCAATAGTAATCAATAAAAAATGCTTCTACTCATTTGAAATTTGGTAGAATAAGACAGGACTCTAGACTTCGCTGTGAAGACTGCGTGGCTGCAGACTCTGCTCGATGTTATGAACTGGAAGGCAGCAGCACGGAACAGAGAGGACTGGCGGTCTAGGCTTGAGCAGGCTATGACTCAAATAATGGGTCGTAACGCCGAATAAGAAGAAGAAGAGAGGACTAGGTTGAAAGGGGGAAAAAAATAGATAACTCATTACTAACTTTGGCCTATGAGCAGTTC
This sequence comes from Nezara viridula, assembly GCA_928085145.1. Classification (NCBI taxonomy): domain Eukaryota; kingdom Metazoa; phylum Arthropoda; class Insecta; order Hemiptera; family Pentatomidae; genus Nezara; species Nezara viridula. The sequence goes on along the minus strand of OV725079.1, from coordinate 60,588,102 downwards.
TGCCATTGTTAATGACAGCAGCATGAGATCCGCAGCTGGAATGGAACATTAATCTATCATCTGAATCTTCATCAGGAATGTCTATAAGAAAAAAGTTCAATCAACACATATTGAAAATATTAAAAATATTTCCAATGAGTAAACAAGTGACCATAATGACCATTTAATGATGTTGTGACTGTCTCCCGAAGAACTGTATTCCGTCTAGTAATTAAATTTTGTTCTTCTCTTTCATCCCGGTCAACAATCGTCACCTAAGAAATGAAAAATAATTTTATATTATATAAAATAAAATAAAAGATATAATAACGAAGATTATTTTTTTTAATTAAGAATATATTTTTTCTCATAATAATTTTACATCAATAATAATTACCTTAACTGTCATTCCATAAAGGTCAACCACACCCCATACTTTAGCGGGTACCCTTGATGCTGCGATACCTTGATCTAAACCGTTTATAAAGTAATGGAGATCACCATTACTTTTCCTTAGCATACCGATCCTATCTCCTACCTGAATAACAGATGAAATCAGACCCAAAACATTTTTATTCAATGTTATTGTTAATCAAAATCATATTAACAGAGATGATTGTAACATTTCTGACTTACCCTCAGTTCATCTAGATTGAATTCGCCATACTCCCGCTTGGTTCCTTTACCATTAGTAAGGATACCACATCCTGACATCATTATTGTTCCGCTACCCATATTAGTCATAGTTGTTGGAAATTCTATGACAGCAGGATCATGAGTAGTAACACCAACCTCAATACTACCCGACCACTTATCAACTAATACGTCTATGCGGATCTACAAAAATAGGGAGATTTTAAAGAATAAATACTAACGTAGTAGATATATTATTTCAAAACAGAACATTGAATAATACCTCAAAAAGAGTATCTGCTACTAAAGGCTTTTTACTCATAACTACAGCATTATTAAACTCATCTAAAGGTTTTATTCTTTCAGCAGCTCTCCCATTACAAGAGAGTTTAACCTATAATAATAAAATACATTAAAGTAAATGTTTAAAAATTGCAAAAATGTCTGAATTTCATACTCTAAATAATCCTAGCAGCAATAATGCTACATAATTGAAATATTAAAAAGAAAACACTAAAACAAAAAATAAAACTCAGAGTGGACTATGACAGGTGAAAAGAAATGAGTTTTGACAAAAAAAAAATTGTTTTAAATTCTAAACTATGCTGGAAGAAATAACAAAAATACGTACAAGACTACCAGTTCTTTCATGAAACCTGAGCCTTTCCGCAGGTCTTTCTTGGGTTAGGGGAATGGCTGAAGCTTCAGAGCTTTGAGCCATTGTTACTTCTTCTATTTCAAGATCTCCTAAATCAATACTGTCAATAATTCCTATAAAAAAAATAAACACATATTAGAAAATAACTATTAAAATATAAAACTTATATATTACAAGAAATTGTATCCATTAAGGTTTTATAAAAATAGAGAAACAAAACAAAACATTTTGATCGACAAAAGAAATGAATAAACTCATAATTTCCAATGTTCAAAAAGATAAAGATTCTAAATAAACAACACTTATAATTGGAGAATGTTGATAATATATTATATCTAGCTTAAATAATGACTAGAACTGAATTAACAATCTATCTAAATGTAATAAATTGCAATCAATTAAAAAATTTTTAATATTTTTTTTCTAAGTTTTGAGTGAATTGCACAGCATTATGTAATTTCTATAAAACACACGTGCATCCAAAAAGCTAATCAACAATCTCAGTTAAGGTTAAAATATTTACACCAATATATATGAAAAAGATATCCAGACAGGAGAATGAACTTATTAATTTAGAAACCCATCGACTTCAGTATTTTAGAAATATAGTTAACAGTAAGAAGCAAAGGATGTATGAAGTCTCAGATGGATTACCTAAGAAATCAATAAGGTATTATAAGGCTTACAGACCTCGATCATAACTTGCAGAGTGCCTAAACATTGAGCTATACAAGTAAACATCAGAGGAAGAATCGTTGATAGATCGAAACATTTGGAGCAAAGTAAAGCAAAAGAAATGAGTGGCAGAGATGTGTTTAGGCTCTACGCTCTCAATAAAAATACGGAAGGAATGTCAAGATAATGCATCAATTATAGGGAATGTTTACAAATAGAACAGTATAAAGCATTATTTTTGTTGATAAACATTAAAATATTTCAAAATGAATAGACTGTTTACAAGAATGTGATTTTTAAAATCCCTTCAAATTAAGATAAAGAGACAATAACAGATAGTAGACAATAACAAAGAGAAGCACTTGTTCTAGTAAAATATCTAAACCTAATTTAATAAGAAGTGATAGACAAAGTCGATATACTTTTTTATCTCTCTTTTTCTCTTCTGAGTAATCTCAAGGAAGAATCGTGTCTTTAAAAAACATTAACTTACCAAACAAAGAATCACATTTTGTTATTGGATAAAATCAACAGCTTTCATAACATTGTTGAACAAAAGAAAAATTAATAAAAATAAAATAAACACAAACAAATTAAAAATAACAGAAAAAAATATGAATTGGAAAAGAATTTATGATAAAAAATATAAAATAAAATAAACAAAAATATGAAGTTTAAAAAATTATCTTTGAGTTTACTTCTAAGTTTCTGGAAGTTGGTCTCTTAACGCATCCAATCCTTCCAATCCAAAGTCCTTCGAACAATAATCAATGCTCCTTTCTATGTAACCAACAAAACCCTACACCATGACCTTAATATCCCATTTGTCCTAGACCTTATAACAGCAAAATTCTACAAATTCCACCAGAACCTTACCCATCATCCAAATCCCTTTACACAATCTCTATCCAGCACCACCCATCCATATAATCCTCCAAGGAGGTTAAAACGGCAGTGGCCCCGCGATCTTTTATAGTTTGTAAATATTGGAGTTCTGGCAATGGCCAGATTCTCCACTCACGACATGAGTGTATGTGGCTAAAGCACTCTTGCTCAATCTCAACTTAGCCCTAGTGACGTGGTTGAGAGAGGAGTGCAGGGAACTCCTGGAGTCATACTTTTCCCTCCACACTTGGAGGGACAAGTCTGGATTGGAGTTCTCTCGCCAAATTGTAAATATTGTATATAGGTGTGTATGTGTTCTTTTTATTTATTTATTTTTAGGTTATTTTATTCTTATTTATTGTATATATATTATTTTTCTGTATAATCTATTTTGTTTATTGTACATAGAGTGTGAATGTGATCTGTGAACTCTATTATAAATGTCCTAGAGACAGATTGTAATATTTTTCAAAAAATAAGTTTAAAAAAAAGTCTCTTAAACAAGTCTATAATTGTTCCCTTATCTTCAAATATATACTACATGCATCTTGTTATGACACTACAGTATTATCTATATGAAATGGTAATTTATTGGTTTCAATTTGTATCAAATACTACCATGTTTGGAATGTTTAGCTGCATGAGGGATGCTGCAAAACCTTTTTATAATGTGTGCCATAACCAAGATTTCCCTTAAAGGGGCATCCTAAAATTGTAAACCCTCCCTCTTTTATACCTTCTCACATTAACTATAGTTATTTCTACATACAATAAACACCTGTTTTAAAATATGTTCTCCCGCTTTGTAAATCTTATGAATATTAATACTTAATGAAAACAGAAATAATAATTATTTATACAATCAAATTTATGTACACAGTATAATAATTTGTTATGTACCTTCTGAGTCTAAAATACTCTTCTCAGAAAGAAATTTTTTAACAAAATAACCAAATTAAGGTGAACAAAATTTAATAACTAACTAGCTGGCCATAAGTTGATTCCAAATCTACACCATACCTTGTGATAGGCTCCCCGCTCCCATAAACTATATATTTGTTTATGGCTAGCCTGGTGCAATTGTTTACTAAGGTAGTTCTGATACAATTTTTAGTTTGTGATGACATCTTATAATTTGAATAATCATAGCAGAAATTCCCTTTTTAAAAATATTTCCCAGTTTGTCTATCTTAGATACCTCAAAACCCAATAATGTGATAGAATCCAAAATTAAATGAAGTCTAATGGGCCAACTGGTGTTAATACAATCTTAGAGCCCATTTTAGGATCTCAGCTCTGTCACTAATATTAATTTACACAAAAAAATTACTTAGCCGACTCTCCTATATGGCTCAGAAGTATTGAATATCTCCATAACCGGTGAGTAGAACTTGGTGATATTTTAAAGGAAGATTCAACATAAAATTTTTTAAGCTGTGGAGATTGATCAGGAGACACTGAACTAACCAGATCTAAGACCTACTCAAAGAACTAGATATGGTCCCGTCTGTAAGGCTTAGTAGATTGAGATGAGCCTTGTAATGAGTTTGGATTTTAGTATCCGAGTGATGAGTCTGGATTTTAGTAACAGAATGGTCTGTTAAGGAAAATAATGACATAGGTATTTCACGGATCAAAATGCAGAAGACCTCGGCTTCGATGGAACTACAGAGCTTCTTTACCATTTCATGCTAAGTATAAGGAACTGTTCAGTAGCAGCATAAGTTGAATGATCACCTTTCATTGGCCACAATCCTTTTGATTATGAATTAAAATAAATAAGATTGGTAAAATTAGTGCAGGCTTTTACAGGAGGAAGTAGCAGATACATGGGAGGAGAAAATGGAAATTTTCTTTCCCAAATATCAGAGAAAAAAACACGGAAGTTTAAAATATACCTACTAGAACCAATTCTCATGAATAAATTATTATTCGTTAGATAGGGATAGATTTAAAATTGATCATTTTAGATGAATCAATGAAATTAATTAATTACCTTGTTTATGCCTAAAACAGTATACAATAAAAAATTTCAGACGGAAAAGTGTATGTTGATTAAAGTTAGCTCTCAATAAAGATAAGTTAGAAAAAATAGATTCTTATAAGTCCTATTAACTAATAGTCATACAAACTTAAATATATTAGTAAAAATTTGGAATTAATATCTTTAGTTAATATTTTTTTACTTCCAATTGTTAGTAATCTTATTAATTCAAATTTAACACTCAGATCTCTAACAATAAGAATTATTTGAATTCTAATATATTAGAAATATCAATTTGGTAACAATCAGACAAAAAATTAAAAAAAACCATACTGTTCTTTTGAAGGACAGTGATTTGTGAGACGTTCCCGTACACAACAACAACAGCATACACGTTGCTGGGAATATTAGTTGCTGCTGGACCATGAGAAACACCATTATAAAAAAATTCCAGGTCACCCTGAAAAAAAATTCTTCAAATGAGCAAGTTTTGAATTATTATCATTTAATAAAAAGTAAAAAGTGTAAATTTAAATCAAAGAATTATTTATAATTGAAGTTCTTTATGCTATGAAAGTGGAAGAATACAAATGGAATCCAAACATATTTTAAGATCTAATTAATGCTAGTTAACTGTAAAAAGTAAGAACTATGTTAAAAGTATAATAACAGTTAGAAATTTATAATAGAATTTCTATCTCAAAATTTTTTACTAAAAAAAATTTTTTTTAATAGTTAAATACAAACAATAGAAATTTTGCAAGTTATAATTTATAAAATTCTATTAAATACAATTTGTAATTAGTAAAATAGAAAGTACTAATGAATCACATAATAATAATAATATAAATTCTACTTAATCATGTTGAAAATTTTAAACTATGTACATATATAACTTATATGTAACATTGCAATATCAACACATTACAATTTATTTTTTCCAAAGATTTTCCACAATTACGTTACTTATATTACAGGATAATTTCTCATGCTTTTCGTTACTACAACTATATTTTAAACATGAAAAATAGTACTTTTGCTTATTATGTAATAGAATTCTACAGGATACAAGATGCAGTTAAACAAAGTAGAATCCAGAACAGTTGTAAAAACCAATAAGATAAAAGAAAAACCTTTACATAACCATAATAAAAATTAAAAAAACACTTACAGTTTTTGACCTCAACACCCCAACTGTTTCTCCTTCTGTGATTTTGTCCAAATTTAAAGGATACATTTCCAGTAAGGTGCAACCATCCTGAAGGACTGATTTTCCTGAGAGAATCTAGAAAATTAAAATAAACTTATATATATACAAACAATACAGATTATTTAAGTCCTCATTAAGTATAGATTATTTTTCTGGTTCTCAGGAGCTATGAATTTTGTCAAACAAGGTGTTAAAAGAAATGAAATTTTGTAGAGAAATGAGAGATCCAGATTTTGATACTTAAATTCGTAACACGACTATAATGAAAGTGACTCACAAAGGTAAGTCAACGAATCGAGACGGGACAAATTGTGTTTAAAAGATTTTGACACAGAAATCGAGGTATGGCAGGCCTGAAGGAATTAATTTTAATAACTTTTTTTTTCAATACATATATAATTCAAAACAATATTGATGAAAAAAAAAAGAAAAGATTATTCTCTATCACCTGATAAACTTCAAATATTATCAGAGCGTGTAACAATGGAACAGTTGTCATATTTGTGACATTGAAATATGTTAATTTTAATCACTTTTTATAATACAGTATGGTTAGTTTCTGTGTTTATATTGCAATAATTATTACTCCTCTTAGAACCCTACCTATTATATGGCATCCAATTAAGGAGATATGTACAAATGATTTCCAATATGGAACTACAAAAAAAACACTGTTCCAGAAATCATACAGTCTTAATGATCTCAAAAAGATACTTTCATTTACAGAGAAAACAACTTATCAAATTATTAAAAACATCAATGAAGCGAGTTGTCTGAATGGAAGCCAATTAGATTTTGTTTTGATGGACTTTCGAATGTGGAACGGTTCATATCCGAAATCGAACTATATAAAATATACAAAAATGTTGGAGAAATCATTGCACTTGCTAGTCTACCACATCTTTTATCTGGTCTAGCTGCTGAATGGTACCAAGGTAACTCAAGTTCTTTAACATCTTGATCTTTCACAATTACTTTACTTAAAGAAACATTTAAAGTAATCCAGCCTACTTATTTAACAATTTGTGATTTTTTCAAAACACCAGACTGGCCCATATAAAGCATTAGATTACGTTTTTCAATTTAAATAAAATATATCTTCACTTCCATACAGAATCAGTGTTGATATTCTTTACACTCGACTCCATCCTCGTGTAATTCAACAAGTTCCAAGGTAGTCAATTGACTATTTCAAAAGTATTATACAAACCCAGGGAGAGGAAAATCAAAGCTTGAAACAAGCAGAACACCCACACCAACCGAAAAAGAAGAGAAGCTGCCTAATACGTAGAATATTCCAAGACAATATGTATGATTAAACATTCAACCCATGAGCAAATCAAGCAAAGAAGAAACAAGGAAGTTGTTACCACAAAGAAATCATTCCTTTGGCACAAAAAGAAATGGTATAGTCTTTGATCGATAATGGTACTATTCTCAACTCACCATGTCCCATGGAAGAGATACAACACTCAAAAAAAGCAAGAAGTCATCCCCAAAGCGTGGAACTAACTAACTAACAAGTGCAGAGATTGCCAGCAAGATGGTTTCAATCATTCCTTTCCCAACGCTCACAAGCTGTCGCTATTCCTAATCAACCCTTGTCTTCCTATCTTACTTTGTCCGCAGGAGTGGCCCAGGGCTCTAGCATATCTCCCTCCTTTTTAGTTCTTATATCAATGAAATCCATAATTCAATCCTTCACTGCTCCCATCACCTTTACGCCGATGACTCCCAAATCTACCTTTCCTTCCATCCCTCAGAGTTGCATGAAGCGTTTGCCAAAATTCAAGAAGACTTGAATCGGATCAGTGCCTGGGCAAACTTAAATGGGTTAAGGTTAAACGCTGCAAAAACTCAAGCCATTGTCATTGGTTCCAAACCCCTTCTCAGAGCCAATACCAACATACCTATACTGTACCTAAATGACCATCCCATTACTTTCACCTCCTCAGTAAAAAACCTAGGCATTTTCATAGACCAAACCCTATCCTGGAAACACCATATTGCTCACATTACCCGACAGTCAATTGGTACCTTGAAACTATTCCATCGCTTCCGCCATCTCCTACCCATCTCCACACGTAGACTCCCAGTAACTTCCCTCATCTTCCCCCACCTTGATTACGGCTGCGTGGTGTACGGTGGCCTCTCGGCAGAACTCGGGGAGAGACTGAAAAGAATTATGAATGCCTTAGTAAGATTTGTCACAGGGGCCCTGAGGTATTCCCGTGTTTCGCACCACTATGCTGAATTAGGATGGCTCTTCCCTTCCTTCCGAAGACAATATTTCCTAGGCACATTCCTTTACCAAATAATCAATAGTCATCGTCCGTCCTACGCATACAATCTCCTACAATTCAAATCATCTATCCACACCGTCTCCACAAGATCTCGTCCTTCTGACCTTTACACTCCTTTCCACAGATCTGCATCATTTAAACATTCCTTCATTGTCCGTTCCACTGCATTCTGGAATTCCATCCCACTAAAAATCCGCCATGCATCATCCTTATCCACCTTTAAAACCCTCTTATTCCAATTCCTCTTCACAATCCAATCAGACGCTGGTTAAATACATACTATGTTATAAGGATTTAATTTTCTTTAGACATTATTTTTTTTCTCTTATTTTTTATTGTTTTATTCTGTGTTGAATGTGAATTTTCATCACCACTCACTAAGCATTGTGAGTAGATAAAATTTGTTTTTCTTAAGTTCTAATTTGTTATTCATGGAATGTATTTCAGTGAAATGTATTTTATTTCTAATTATCTTCAACATACTTCTCGCTATGTGTATATATATACTTTATTTTATTTTCTCTTCTCCTAATCTTTACGCATAATCACTTAAATATCTTAGGGAACATATGTATATCATTATTTGTTTTTTATATATTTTTTTGTTTTAGTTTTTACAATTTCTTTCCCTATATATTAACAGTTATTATTATTTTTTTAAATTTTTATATTCCATCACTACAATGCTTTACCTATAAAATAGATTTTACTTTCCTTTATAATTTCATTCAGTGATTATTATGCAATTATTTTAGCTCCAATATTGTAGTACTGAACCCCTATTACCCAACTGTCCTCGTTAATTTATCCTAAGAGCTTAATTAATACTTAATGTATTACATGTATTTTGTCATTATTCATTGTAATAAGTCTTTTGACCAGATTTGTAGTTAATATATATGAACAATACTGTTATTCTAAAGGGACCTAGTCCCAGAATAAAGATGATTTTTCTATATTCTATTTTTCTATTTTTTCTATAATGTACGTTTGATACTAATAATAAATAAATACATAAAAAGGGAACATTATAGCATACCTACTCAAGAAGAACTAACTGCTAACCTTAGTGGGAAAAAATGGTTTACTGTGCTCGATATGAAGGAAGGGTTCCATCAGTTTCCTCTAGATGAGAATTCGAGTCGTTTATGCACTATGAATACCCCATTTGGTCGATATCGATTTCTAAGAGTGCCCTACGGTTTGTCTAATATTCCGGAGATATTTCAAAGGGAAAATACAAAAATATTTGGCGACATAGAGGGAGTGCAAATAATGTTCGATGACATAAGAGTTTCGGGCCGAACAGAAATTGAACATGCTAAAAGTTTGGAAGAGGTTATAAAAAGGGCCCGACAGTCCAACATTAAATTTAATAGCATGAAACTCCAGTTTAAATTAAATGAAGTTAAATATTTGGGACTAGTATTTGGAGCAGATGGAATCAAACCGGATCCTCTCAAGGTAAGAGCCATTTCTAATATTAAAGAACCTCAGTCTCCGAAGGAAATTCAAAGATTTTTAGGTGCAATAAATTTTTTGAACAAATTTACTCCAGCCTATTCACAAGTCACCGCCCCTCTTAGGGAATTATTCAAAAAGAATGCTCAGTGGCAATGGTCTGATTCACAGAAGCAAGCTTTCTCTATTATAAAATCTTTAGTTTGTAATGCACCCACTCTCAAACTGTTTGATCCGTCACTTAAAATTGAGATCCAATGTGATGCCAGTAAGGATGGGCTTGGAAGCTGTTTACTCCAAAACGGGCAACCAGTCGTATTTGCATCAAGAAGTCTTAATGACTCAGAAAAGAATTACAGTCAGATAGAGAAGGAGATGCTTAGCTTATGCTTCTCGGTCAATAGATTTCACCACTTTATTTACGGTCATAATAATGTTGAGATTTTCACGGATCATAAACCGTTGTTAGCAGTGCTCAATAAGGAGCTGTATAAAAATTCTTCAAGACTCCAAAGAATGCAACTGAAGCTATTAAAATATAAATTTTTATTATCCTATATACCAAGCTGAAAAATGTATATAGCGGACATGCTATCAAGAGCCTTTCTTGAAGAAGAGGGACCGGAAGACGTAGACTTTTCTCAGGTGGTTCATGCCATTACGCTAGAAGAATTGTTGCCGGTGCCATCAGAGGATATAAAAATCTTGCAAGAAGCCACCAGGGATGATTTCAGTGAACTTAGAAATTATATCAGGAATGCTTGGGAAGGAGTTCATAAAAAGTGTTTGGAACGTGAAATAAAGGTTTTTTATGGGCTCCGAGACGAACTTTCAGAAAATAAAGGAATTTTATTTTTTAATGATAGAATTATTATACCACCGAGTCTCCGACGTCACTTCGTAAGCCAAATTCATTCTAAAACTCATCTTGGAATAAACAAAACCGTTTCCCGTATTAAGAGCCTTATGTATTGGCCAAACATGTCCGAATACATTACTAACTTCATAAATTCATGTTCCACGTGTCAAACCTTCCAAAACAATAAACCTAAAGAACCTCTTATAACATCTGAAATTCCTAAATTTCCGTTTCAAGTTATTGGTATGGACATAGGCGAGTGTAATTCGAAAATTTTTCTGGTTGTAGAAGATTACTACTCAAGATGGTTGGATATTATACCGCTCAAGAATAAAACATCTACTGAAATTATCAAAAAACTAAAAATTCTTTTTAGTAATCATGGCACGCCTGAAATTGTACGTTGTGATAACAACCCGTTCAGTAGTGCAGAAATGGCAGCTTTTGCCAAACATTGGGGATTTAAAATTTGTACATCTAGTCCTCACTACCCTAGATCTAATGGTCTCTCGGAGAAAGGGATAGGTGTCGCGAAGAAAATGATAAAGAAAGTCTCTTATTCAGGAGGAGACATTTATGAAGCCATTCTAGAATACCGAACAACTCCCCTTTCTGGGCTCGAGTATTCTCCAAGCCAACTGTTGATGGGTCGAAGACTGCGAACCAGGGCGCCAGCAAGCATTGATCTCCTTATTCCCAAAATACCAGACGATGATGTGCGCCAAAGAATGGAGCTTCTAAAATTCAAAAGTAAAAAATATTATGACTCAACTTCTCGTCAATCAGAGGAGTTCAAGATGGGACAACCAGTTTATGTTAAATGGAAGGATCGATGGAAAGAAGGATCTATTACAAAGGTTCTCCCTGAACCAAGATCATACTTGGTCAGAGACCAATATGACAACGAATATAGAAGAAACTCATCCCACTTAAGACGCCTCCCCACACCTAATACTGATTCTCTACTCAACCCAACTGATTCTGATTCTGATCCTCTACTCAAACCCTCTAATGCTTTATTTCAGGAGGAACAGAGACAGTCTCCGCTTCACCCGCAGAATGGTTCTTCCGTGCTGTTACCAGGACTGTCAATTTCCAATGATCAAGCTCAGCAAGCATCTCCAACTAGTGAAGGTATGCGCACCAGATTGGGCCCTCTGGTGAAGCCACCGAAAAGACTTTGTGAGAATTAAGGGAAGGGTGTAGTATAAGACTGTAACCTCTATTTATAAATTATAATATAATCGATTACACATGTTAATTAGATAAAGACAAGACATATGGTATATTTTGGTAATAAATAATAAAGCACACCTATGTTTGTTCTAAAAGTATTTTTATTAATTAATAATACATAGTACACAAACTGCACAGTATCTGTCAAGGTCTTCATTTGGAGGTCATATACTTGGTTTTTATTATATTTACACACAGTCGCAGTAGTCCGGCTGTTGCTTCTAGAGCAAGGAAGGCCTCACAAACTGCAGTCTGGGATCTGCCAACAGTATCTAGATTATCCTAGAAACCAAGGATCTGAACCATTCCAATGAATACTGTGCCTGTTATTTGGATCCGTGGATCCTGCACCACTTTCTCCAATGCAATATTGAACAGCAAACACACCTACACATCACCCTATCTCATGCTATTCATTGCAAACCACACCTTTAACAATTCACACTGTACGTACACCACATACATTGATTCTTCCATGGTTAATATAACCAATCAAATTAGTTTCTATGGGATGTTTATTTCACTCATAGCTTGATAAAGAGGTATTACCTATACACTATCGTAAGCATCTTTGAAGTCCACAAACAGGTGATGGGTATTGACACAATATTCTCTGCAGGATAATACAAAGTGAGAAAAAAACATTAAATGCGTAAGTCTTCATTGGCAAATGATCTGAATCAAAAGGGATATAACAGTCAGTGGGTCACTGATTTCAACCAAATTTTTTTCAGTGACACTACATTGAAAATTTTAGAAATGTGTCCTAGCAACTTTGTTTCTCCCTAAAAATAATTGTAACTCAAGATCAGGTATCTCCAAACTTTTTTTCTACGGGCCATCTTGAGATCTCCACCAAACCCCAGGGCTGCATTGAGAACTCAAATAAGTTCTGTAGGCCATGGCTTGTGAAAAAAAAAAAAATCTTGTTCAATAAATGACATTTCAGTTATGAAATGAGCTTTATAAGAGGAACAACTCATGCAATAAGTATTGTGTGAATGATTTATTAAAATTCATATTTTTTAAATAGTTTTAAAATTTTACTATATATCAAAGAAACTTTCATGGGATGAAGTTTGGAGACTTGCTTTGGATTCCAGGCCAGTTTAGAAAAATATATCATATTTGGCAGATAATTTCAGTATGAAACCATTTGGACCAACCAACATAACAACATTGGGCGCGTATATTTTTTTAAGGGGAAACAAAGTTGATATTCATTTTTCGCACCTAAAAAATCTTTTAGTACAAATTTCATATAGAAATAAAAAAATTAAAATTTTTATCCACGGGAAGGGGTTTGTACCCCTTGAAATTTTATCAAACACCTTGAAAATTGTGAGAACTTCAGGAAAACTCCACTGATTTAAACAAAAAATAGAACTTAAGATATAAAATAAAAATGTTTGAGAAGTTTTTCTTACTTTCTACCTTATAAAGGAATGGAATCTTAAATTATTGATATGGTTTAAAAGAGCAGTAATTCAGCTTTCTATTGATTGCACTAATGCTAAATTTGGAGAAAATCCTGAGAAGTTATAAATGCTATAGTTAAGGCTGGAAAAAAAAATCCTCTAAGAAAATCAAGTACTAAAATTTGCAATTATTGATTACTATAAAAATTCAAATTTAAGTTTTAAAGGACACTAAAAACGAATTCGCAAGAAAAAAATAAACATTTTTTTTTTAAATAAGTGGTAATCTCTGTCAATACTAAATTCTTATTCATTATTAACAAATATTTTGTATCACTATTACTGATACAGTTGCTGACTGGGTGTTTCTTAAGGCCTAGAGTAACCTTAAGTGAACATTTGTCATCTTAACTCAGCATTTCCTAATAAGTATTTGGTTGACAGAAATGCTGAAGTTTCAATGGTCTGATGGTCCACACCTTGAATTATGTATTACTAAACTAATAATATTACTACATGGACGTCAGTGGTCAATTCTTGGATCATCTTTTATATGAAAAAAGAAAAACCCATAACAATTGCAAAATTATAATCAGTTCTCGTTGATGAATTCGCAACTCAGCGCCGACCACTGTCACCAAGTGTAATGCGTCATGTCTATTCTTTTGTGAAGCCTTCAGATAAGGGAAGAAAACAGCTAAAACAGTGCAGAGAATGCTATAGAGAACTAAGAAAGGATTTTGGCAAGTGCTACTCTGAGTACCGAGTTCCAAGTATTTTACTAAAATTAAATCACTGTTGGGAATTTAATCACACCTTCAGTTAATTGTTTAACTTAAACTGAAGTAGTAATTGAATTCTTGGTACTAAAAAAAAAAATCAGTATTTTAGTAAAATAATTGGTACTCAGTACTCAGAGTGGCATTTGCCAATCTTTGAGAAAGACCCAAGGAAGTAAGGAGACAAATAAGAAAATAAGCAGTCACTAGTTTCTGTGACGACTATGATGATTCTGTTTGCCACACTTCAGCCAGTATCACAAGCAGTTAGCAACTTAATACTTCACTTTAATTTTTCCTTTTCTTAAAATAAATTCCTATATTTTTCTTGCACTGCTACAATATGCTACTGATTATCTATCTTTGATTTTTTATATTCCATTTTTATATTGACATTGAAAAAGTATTACACAACCAATGTATAAATTATATAATGAAAATTATATTTATATGTAATAAATAAACTTTTTCTCATTTTATTTTCAATATTTAAGATTTATATCCCTAAAAATAACACCTTTTTAATGAAATAATAAAAAACGTCATATAAACAGCATTGGACATTGGAGTCAACTCCTATGATTGCTGGCCATTAATGAGGGCACAATTAACAGATAGAGACAGTGAATAAGGAATTTAGTTCACCTTTGTTGTCAAAAGAAAGCGGTAAACCTCAAAACTGATGTATGTAGCATCCGATGCCATTAGGAACTTCATAACTAATGTCAGTCACCAGGGACTGATATTGTCGGGAAAGATATTTACGAGATATCATGCTCAGCAGCTAACGTGATAATCACTTTTATTATAGTTGCAGTAAGAATTTAAGGGGTGAAAACGGGACTAATCACTTTGCCAGGTTATCACACTTCTTTTGACACCTCATTGGTCAAAATCCATCACTCCTGAGAGCCAGAAAAGAGATCTATATTATGAAGTTATAGAGTTGGTGGTCTGGTCTAAGTGATGCTGTATTTCAAACAAAATACCAATCTGACTATACTGATTTAATTAAATCATAAAGATATTAGTTTTAAAAAACATAACAATATTCAGAGGTGTAAAGTGGACAAAGTTTGCTCAATAATGGTTTATGAGACCAGGTAAGAAAGGTTTTCGACAATAAAAGAACTGATAGTAGTTAACTGTTTTCACAAGTTTCACTTGTCAGTAAATTAAATGGCGATAAGTTGTACATCAGCGAAATCCGAAGATATAGAAATAAGAAACCTTAAAAGAACTTGTAGATATGTGTTTACAAAATTAACACAAACTGAATAACACTTTGAAAGAAATAACGATACATAGGCACATTCTCCAATCGTTACATATATTGAAATATTAACGATGATATGATACATCAGCAGAATTAAAAATAAATGTAAACACTCTTTAGAAGATATTAAAACAGTTTCACATGCAATAAATAGCTCATAAAAATTAATTCAATTTTGAATCATGGACATCAATAACAGCACTTTCAAAATGAATCAGTTTTAATATTTCTTAACTGAGAAAGTAACAGTGTTTGCATTACAAGAGGATCATGTGAAATCCAAGACATAAAACTGACTTAAGTTTTCATGCATGGAATCATTAATTTCTTATAAATCATTCTAATTATATTCGAAATGCAGTTGATTTATTATTTTATCAAATCTTACCCATGTCCCACTATTTAATTCAATAGCACTTGCAGGTATAATCAAAATGTTAGGATCACAGGTTGTTATCCCGATCTCCAAGCTTCCGATCCAAGATTCAGTCTGAAAAAACAAAATTATAAACGGAATTTCTTTTTCAGAAATAAAACATTGCGGTGAAGGGCATGTAAACAATACCTTCTTATCTATTCTAATTTCAAACAATTCTTCATCAAGCAGAGGTTCACTGCTAAACACAAGACCGTGATTGAATTCCGAGGCTATTCTTGTTGCAGTCCTATTTTCGTTACTTAATCTGACATGCTCCCCACATTTCGGATGGAACATCTTCTATACAACATTATTATGAAGCTAAATCGGCCATTATCAATTTATCAAACCCCTCGAAAACAGCTGATCAATAACTTAATAACACTAGTAGAACCTTCTCCATCTCTAGTCAAGTTTCGTTTAACAACGCTCACGTGCTTTGTGTCTATAACCAAATTCATTAGTTCCTTACTGTTTATGTTTGTAAATTTATTGTTTATGCTAAACCACGATGAATAAGAAGAAGAAAACGTCTTTGGGAAGAGCATTAATAAAAGATAGATTTTCCAAGAAAGGTAGAAGAACCAATGATTCGTTTGTAAGTGAACTTAAAGGAATCTTAATTATTGATGTGGATGAAAAACCTAAAATACTACTGTGTATAATCCGTGAGATGATTAGAGAAACGTTGTATAAACTGTCATAGTGATATGATCTGTGGTGAAGCTCTGTTTTTATTTTTCTTATTTTAATATTAAACAATCAGGTGCAATATTGTTTCTTAGTTAGTATGATCTCATGAAGAAAAAACAGGTTATCTCATAGTTAATCATGCTGTCTAAGCCTCAGTGGTAAGGTTGAGAATTGTTTTATTGATCTAAAAATTTATATGAAACATCACACACCAGAACAACATACATCTGCTTGATCCTGATTGCAGACCTTTCATGTCTAACCAAAATAGATGTGCACATTCCATGTCAATTGAACACTTTTTTGTCATATCATCAATATATAATGGACTTATGCATTCTGTCAAAGGATATAATGTATTGTTTGGGTGTATTTTAAATATGTTTCATAGCTTATAGAACAGGGTTTAGTGGGACTCCTGGGATGTCTCTTTTTCTCTGCTACATTCAGGTGCTACAAGCTGTCCCGTTCTGATTCAATTTCCTGGATTGGTTGTTTACTAGGATGAACAATGCAATAGAACTAGAGTTAATTTCAGTAATAATTTTGTTATGCCCAATTGTTTTTCTGTTGTTTTTTTTTAGTTTTACATATCTTTGTAGGCCCTTCAAATTGGGTTTCTTTCACTACACATTTCAGCTCGTGGCAAATAGATTTTGTTTCATATATCTGTGCATGTCACTATCCGATAGAGTCTTGAGTTTCGTTTTGGGTCTGGTTTGCACCCGACCACTGCACCAAAGTTAAATATTTGTAGATGCCGGTTTTCCTACGAATCTAAAATAATTTTAAGTGGATACGGAAGTACATTTCCTTCGGTGGGACAGGATTTTTGTTGTCGGTTTTTTTAAAATTCAAATACTTTTTTGTTACCACTAAAAGTTTATGAGTATAATAGTTTTAACAATAGAAATTAAGGTGTATAATGTCATCTCCTGGAATTTAACAAATACAATTGAGGGTCAATTTTTTTAAAGATGGTAGGTTCAGGAATTATCTTCAAAATCTTTTCTTTTGGAAATCATATCTAATCCAATCCTTACTATATGGCCACTTCTATAGTTTTCTTGATGTTTACATGCACTATACTTATACTCTTCATTCACATTAACAATCTTGTCAGAAAGTTTTCGCCATTTATCTTTACAGTGTACCAAACTCGACCACTAAATGCATTTGTTTTTATTTTATGAATGCCAGAAATGTTGAGAATTTTTTTACAGAGTTTTCGCAATGTAAATTAATTAATGATAAATATTTAACAATAAATAAATTTGTATTTAATTCTGAGAACGTTCAACCTAGTTTTGCATTAGAAGTAATCGAACATCGAGCTTCCTTCACGATTCTTGTGACTAATAAAGAAAGGGAGGTAGTGTAATAAGTGGCTATGGAGAGAGCACTGGGAGATACTTGGCACTTATATGTACGAGTACTAACTGCTTGAGTCAGAAAAATGAAAAATCTATTTTCTGATACTTTTAAGATAAGGTGTAACTTGCCATCCCATTTTATGATATTAAAATACCTACTAAAGAAAAAATAGTTTTCTAATGTATTAAGTAGGTATAACAGATATATCAAAAGCCATGTAAATCGACTGACATTCAGTTTCAAAATTTATTTTTCATTGAGTGATTTGACACGAAATGACCGGTTGCATTATTGCGGGTTGTGGATTCACCATTATACATCCATTAGTAACCATGTATACGATATGATACCGTGAGTTTAGTATCGTGTCATCCTTTGAACAGTTGAAATATCTAAATTGTTTATTGTCATTAAACTGACATACTATATGAGCCTTCATTTATGATGTGATTATAGTTTAATTTAACAAATGGAAATTTTTATACTAACATAGTGTCAGTGGTTGCTGGATATTAATAATAGTAGAGACCTTCATTCCGTTTTAATGGACTACAGTAACAATTTTTATTTGATTTCTTTGATTAATTGTTTTTACATGTGTACAGGTACAGTAATGATTGTTTTCCCTCATTATAAGTTATCCATTACTAGTTAAATTGCAGTGATTTCTTTGTATGTAGATAATTTTCTATTGTCAAGGCGATTGTTTTTTGGCAAAGGAGTGCGTTGGGTATGGTTGAGACACAAGTAATTTTTTTTCTTTTGGATGTCCAGAAAACCCTCGAGGAAGACCAAATATTGATTCTCACACAGATGTTAATTTTTCTTGAAGAAGATATGTTTCACCGATTTTGATTTAAGATATTTTTATTTATTTTTTCTATTTTACCACAGTTATCATAATGTATAATTAGAAATTTGTTGTCAACTTTTTGGATTGATTGTAATATGAAGAATGTTATACTAACTATAAATCCTACAGTATTATTTATAAGTGATGAGGTCATGGTTTGAAGAATGTTATAATAACTATAATATAGTTATTATATATTTATCCATATATTATATAGATGCTACTGTGCCTTAAGGTTGGACTCGTATGCCCACATCATGGCTGAACTGGTTCACCATCATGAAATACCTTCTTGATGAAACCAAACATGACTGTGTGTTGTTCTGACATTACCTGAAAGTATATTTGGTTTTCATTGAGAAGGAACTGCACACACGGCCGTGGTGTGCCTCAACCTTTATTAGTTATAAACATTTAAATGCACTCAAATTTTATTTATTTTGTTTTATAATACAATAAAAGTGATAGACCATTTTGGTGCATTTTTGAACCTGTCACTACCGACACGAAGCACTTAACCCCGGGATGGAATCAGTTGTGATATTTTCCTCTCTTTTTTTCTAATTTGCTCCTATGACTTAACCATTGTATTTACGTACAAAGTTTTATTATTTATATGTAGTCAAATGTACACATAAAATCTAATTTTCTTTGAGCTAATTGGTATACTAACAAAATTATGGACAATTAAATGAAAATTGTCACAACTGTACCCAGTCTCCCACAGTAGATGAACCACGCCTATTACCCTAAACCACAATTTTATTAATTATGGTTGTTTATTAATTTAACTAAGCAATTAATTTTTGTAGCTTCATACTGCAGAACTAAATGATGGTTATGAATGGGCACGTCTAAATCTCCAATCTGTTACTGAAGAAGATTCTTTTCAAGACTTTCTCTCTACAGCACAGCTTGCTGGCACTGAATTTCAGGTAGATAATAATAATGAAGATATCTTTATTGTTTTCATTAAAATGAACATTTATCTGATTCGAATATAAAATTAAAATATTTTGATTTAGGCTGAAAGATTGAACATTACCTTTGTAAATCCTAAAGTTGGTGTTGGATTGTTATCTAAAGAAGAATTTAAAAAGTATGAACAAAATAAAATTGAAAAGAAAGATCTCTTGAAAATTCCACGAAGGTATGATTATTGTTTTTATATAGTTTATAATTATTTTGTTGCTGTGTTCTATGTTTAATTGGATTTTAATCACTGTAATGTCATTTTATATAATATCTTTGTATTATATAATTTCTTATTGTAGACATGGTTTTTACCTTTAGTAATTTTTTACGCATTCTGTGATTAATTATTCATGTATTATAATTATCAAGGCCTAAATGGAATGAAAACACTACTACTGAAGAGTTGCAAACTGCGGAAAGGGAAAATTTTCTTGAATGGAGGAGGAACCTTGCTGTATTACAAGAGGAAGAAGGAATCACTCTTACTCCATATGAGAAGAACTTAGATTTCTGGAGACAACTTTGGAGAGTTGTTGAAAGAAGGTAAGTTTACTTTCCTTAATTTGTTTTCCAGAAAAGCCTCTGGAAAATAATAGACAGGCTTAATGGAAAATAATATACAAGAAACTGGTTGATTAGCATTAAAGTGAGTCGTTTTTGTCCCTTCATTAAAAAAAAATTGATCTTAAGATATTGGTTAGGAATATTGTTTTATCAAATTCCATATAAATTGCAATAAACATCTCTCATCTAAGCTGTTATGCATATTTTATGATGGAGTTCAAATTTTAAGTGCATATTTGTGGATTTTGATCATATTTATCTATTCAAAAATTCATTAAGTGCATCAAAGCAATACAGCTCTATATAGTTTTAAAAATAGTTGCATTAAGTACAAAGTTTTATAATTTCATAGGGATAAATTCATCGTGTTACTTACTGATTTAATTTTCTAAAATGCTATTTGCTTACTTTTTGTGTTAAACTGATAATTTACTTCAGGATTACTTGGAGGAAGATTTGGCTAAGGTTCACTCAGTCTTGTTATTCGGTTTAAGACCATTTGTCCCTAGACCTCTATTAGTTAACTGTCAAATTATTTCATAGTTTATATTTCATCACTTTTTATTACTAATTACACTGTGAAGCATTAAGTTACTTTTAATAAACAATATTAAAAGTAATTTAAAAGAAGAAATTCTAAACAATCTCCATTGAAGACCACTTAATTTTACATAAATATTACGAGTTTAGTCAAAATCTTAAAATCTGTTTTCAAGAAAATCTTATTTAATTTAGCACTAGAATGTGCCATTACAGAGTTGATATTTACTTAAAAAATATATGAACCTAGGTAGTAAAGTAAAACGTTTTGAACGCTTCGGGTATGCCCATGATTTTTTACCATTGATTAAGGATATGGAAACTATAAAAATAAATAAAACAACATCAAATAAATTCATACTACTACAATAACTAAATTAAATGAAATGGGGCTAAAATAAATAGGGATAAGATGAATTATATAGTTAGCTGCAGCTAACTATATAATTCATCTTATTCAAAAAAAAATTCAAACTATAAAGCCATGAGTCTCCAACATACAGGTTTTAAAGTTATTTAAATAAAATATCAAATTAACATTTTATGCATAAAATTTATAAAAATAAATATTTTTTTTCGGTTAAAAATGAGACAAAAAATATACGCTTGCAGGGGTCATTGACATATTGCAAGGATTTACGTCATATCTCCGACCGTGATAGGAAAGCATAGGTCAGCCTATGCTTATATATATATATATATATATATATATATATATATATATATATATATTTTTTTTCTCTCTGCTGTAGTAACCCTACAGAAGAGGCATATATTTTTTAGAAGTGTGCATACACCATGCAAAAGCATATTATATGCATTACAGTGTTATTTAGTATATAACTATAAATATAACTTATTACAATATGTGTTGGCTAAAGATATTTAAAAAGAATGGTACTTAATATGTATTATATATATATATATATATATATATATATATATATATATATATATATATATATATATATAAATGAGATATGTTTGAACGAGTAAAGAAATTTAAGTATTTGTGTATAGAATAATGGAATTTATGAGGTTATCAAGGCTTGGTTAAAGATGGGAAATGCTTGTTATTTTTCGTTTGTCTTTACTGGTGTAAAATGCCTCTGTTTTTATTGAAGGAAGAATAATGGTTTTTGAAAATGAAGTATTTTATAGTGTTTGGATTAAAGCAGGACAAGTCAGCCATATTAGATAGCTATACAATACCAAATTGAGTGAACTGTATCTGGTAAATATAATTGAGGTGATATGGTAGTGGAAAATAAAAAAATGGCGGTGTGAAATTGTGGAACTTAGTATAGAACAAATTCCTAAATGGTTAATAAGTGTTGTGTCAACTGGTAAAGATCCAGTGGGTTGACTGAGACATTGGTGGGGGAATTGTGTTAAGGCTGCTTTTATGAAGTTGGGTTTGGACAACGATCAGTGAATAGAAGTATTGTGTGTTGTTTTTATGGTTCAATTGGTGATATCAGCATTGAGCTATCAGATTCATTAAGCCTTTTATTAATTTTTATTTTTTTTTTGTAGTGTGATCAGCATTGTCTAATTTACATCATAGTGTCAAGTATCCATTAATAGTGCTTTATCAATATGATACTTTAATCTAGTTACTTTTTTAATGAAAATTACCACATTATAATAATATTTGAACTATTTAAATGTTGAATTTGTTAGTTAGGCTAAATTTTCTGTTAATATTTCATTGTTTATGATAATTATATGAATTTTAGTGATGTAGTAGTTCAGATATTGGATGCTCGTAACCCTTTACTTTTTCGCTGTGAAGACCTTGAGAAATATGTGCATGAAGTTGATCCTGAGAAAATTAATGTTCTTCTTCTTAACAAGTCAGATTTCTTGACTGAAGAGCAAAGAAGAGCATGGGCCCAGTACTTTGATGATGTTGGAATTAAAATAGCATTTTTCTCAGCTAAAGATGCTGCTCTTGAGGAATTGAAGGAATCGGATGAAGAAAAAGAAGCTGGTGTGGTCTCTGAGGTAAACTTATATGCACATTAATGTTGATATCAAGCATTTATTTATTGCTTTTTTCATTGCTTTTCAATTAAATTAAAAATTAAAATTATAAAATAACTATTAAATATCTAATTGCAATTATCTAAATTGATTTGATTCTTCTTGAATAGCAAGTTTTCTTTTGTGCTTTAAATATTAATATTAAAACAATTTCATTCTTTATTTAGAGTATATACACACATATATATATTATGAAGTTTTGTTTATAGCATAATTCTTGTATTTTTCTTTGGTAATAATTTTTTTTAATATTGTGTTTGAAATAGTTTCTTTTGCAATGTATTATCTTGGATAAATATAATTTGAATTTGTTTGTCTAATTTGATCTTGTTTGTCTGAAATGTGTAGTGAGAACAGTTTGGTCTTGTTTATCCGAGTTTATTTTGTTATCAACAGACAACTAATTTATTTTCGTCATACTCTTTGTATGAGATCTTGTTTGGAAATTTTTCAACTATTCATTTTAATAGTTGAATTTATGTTGTTTATTTTAAATATTTTCCTGATTAAGTTTTCTATAACTTAGTGGAATTTTTGAGGTTCAGTCAATAAATGAACAGGCATATTTTAGAGGGTGTTGCATACATATGTTATTTCTTCCAATTGTTAACCCACAAATAATAATAATAAATTATTAATTGAGCAATTTTACAAATGCCTTTTGGCATATTTTGTAAATGTGATGTTCGTTAGCGGAATTCCTCTCCGGATTAGCGTGAATGCTTGATTGGAGACCTCTCCCAGTGAAGGTACTCCTAACGTGACTCTTCTTAATGTAGCAGATCCCTGCTCCAGAGGTGTTTGAGTCCTTGTTGGGTTCTGTGGTAGTGTGTCTGTTAGTAATGTTTGTACAAGAGGATTAGGATGGTCAGCTAAGGAATCATGCAATTTTTTGTAATATTTCTTAATTATGTCAGTCACATGTGGTATTTGTAGGTCTTTATGAAGTAATTTATTAGTTACATAGAAGGGAAAATATACTTTATGCTTATAAAGTGATACACTTTATCAAAAGCCTGTGAGACGTCTAAGTAAGCTGTTGTGCAAAATTCCTTCTTTTCTAATGCCACAACAATTGTATCAATCACTATATGGCATTGTTGTATTGTAGAATGTGCAGGTTTAAAGCCAAATTTGAGATTAGGAATAACATTGTTTGCTTCTAAGAACGGATAGAGCCGTTTTAATTACAATTTTACAAATATTTTGGGAAATAAGAGTAAGAGACTGATAGATCTATTAGACGTGACCTTTGTCCGAAGGTTTGCTTGGCTTTAGGATGATTTTTATGATTGAAAATTTCCACATTAGAGGAAAGGAAATAAGTCGAAGAATATAATTGTAAATAGCTGTCAGGAAAATTAGTGCTTTATTGGGTAAAAGCCGTACAATATTAGGTGTGGTTAGGTCAAAACCAGAAGATTTCCTCCGAGGTAATTTTTTAATACAAAATTCTATGTCTGAATCAGTTATAGGGGGAGGAGGTAGAGAGGTTTACGTAGAGGAATCTTTGTTTGGTGGTACCTAGTATCTTTCGTGTTTTTGCCAGAGAGTATTATTACTTGTCTGTAAGGTGGTCAGATGTTTTTTGTATGTTTCCTGTTTGTATTGCTGTATAAGCTTTCTAAGTTTGTTAGATAGTGTGTTTATTAGCTGTTTGTCACTGGGATAGTGATATCTTTTCCACATCATTTTTCAATTAGAAGTGATCGTATTTCCGGGGGTAAGTAATGTTTGTCACGGTTTATCATGTTCTTGTTTGCTGATTACCGAGCTACAGTTTGTGCAGTCTTAGTAAGCTTCTCTATTGCACTGTCAATATCATTTTCCGCCTTTAATCTTGTGTTTAGGTCAATTGTATTATTATTGATGGAATGAAATTTATCAATTAATATTGGTCCAGGAGTTAGCGTAAGTGTGTGGTTGCTAGTAAACATGTGTCTAGAGAAAGATAAATAACCGCTGAATTGTCTGATGATAGGTTGTTAGCCATAGAGATATGATGGTGTAGTGTGTGTAGGTTAGAAGCTATAAAGAAATCAAGTAATTCTGGTTAACGATTCATGTCTGTCAGCCAGTACGTCGGTTCAGATGGTGTGCAGTTATAGTCCAGTTCTAAACATGTACTATAAGGAGCATTTCCTCTAAAATTATGGGTCCTATATCTGAAATGGGGATGTTTAGAGTTATAATCTCTTCTAAAAAATTAGGTCCTAAACTGGAAAATATGTCCATAAACATTTCCTGTGAACTTGTTGTCTCATAGGACAGTATGCAGTATGCACTGGTAATAGAAATTTTGGTGTGATCGATTTCAATGGAGATAGATGATAATTGCATTTGTTGTAAGGCATTTATTTGAAGAGGATAGTGGTATTGTTTTACAATTATTGCCGAGCCACCACGGGCAGTACCGCTGGGATATTTATCCACAAAGATTTGGGATTCATAGTATGATCATATTATTGAATCAAGTTTATCAACTTGGAAAAAATTAAATTTTTTATTTGTTTTTTTAGAACAGTGAAAAATTAGTTGAATCTGACAATGAAAATTCTGATGGAGCAGATGATGTTCTTGAAGAAGACAATTTTAGCGAGAACAATGATAGTGACAGTGACGAAAATTCCTCATATAAAAGCTGTGAAAATGAAAGCAGTCCTGAAGATAATTTAGAAGACCTAGACTTAAATACAGATACAGGTAGAAACTCATTTTACATAATTAATTTTATTGCATTGAAACTGGTTTCTTGTATATTTAATTATCTTTTCTTATAATTATTTATATTTCAATGTTTTCAGATATAATTGTATACCTTCCCCTCCCCTAAAACAAAATAAACAAAATTAAAGGTGTGTTAGAGGAAGACATTTTGAAAATTTGGCATTTAAGCTCTGTTAGGCTATTTCAATGAAGTTAGTGCCTGCCAGATATTAATGATCAGTTGATTTTACATTGATATAACAAGTTTAATCAAAATTGTTATAGCTTTTTTTTCAACAACATTGTAAAAATGATATGATGAAGTGCCACTTCTGATTAGTCCATTTTGGCAAAAAAGTTTTTCTGTAAGATACTTTTGTACAACTTTTTGTTTTAGGGCTACACTGTTCACACTCACACATAGAGACCATTTTGCAAAACTTGGTTTTGGGACTCAGGGATCCTCAAAATGTTTATTTCCGTTCAAAACTCAAATTCAAAATGTTTCACCATGTAAGACTAGTCCCCCATTAACCTTATATCCACACAAGATATAGTGCGATATAAGAAGAATATATGTATATATTTATTATCAGAATTAAAGTACTCTTTCTTATTCTCTTTTTTTTTTTTTTTTTTTTTTTTTTTTTTGTACCCTGGATTGTTGATAATGAAAGAAGGTTCTTACCTATTTAGTTTTTAAAACATTAATGCCTTATCTTTGATGTGTTTTGAAACATCTTATTAATATTTCTGATAGTTGTTTTCATGGATTTTATTTTCATAAGTTTCAGAAAAAGAAAGGAACTCATCTAAGCTGCTTGGACGTGAGGAGTTGATAGAGTTTTTCAGAAGTTTTACAAAAGACTTCGATAGTGTTGAATCAAAAGGACATGTCACTATTGGTTTAGTTGGATATCCAAATGTAGGGAAGAGTTCAACCATTAACGCATTACTAGCAGATAAAAAGGTTTCCGTGTCTGCTACGCCAGGAAAAACAAAACATTTTCAGGTATCTTTATTATTGAAATATATATAAACATTAAATTCTATTTTTTTTTTCTTCCTTTCTTAAAATAAAAAAATAAATAACAGTAGTTTTTTTTTTATTTTTAGACTCTTTACCTAAGGAAAGATGTCATGTTGTGTGACTGTCCTGGTTTAGTAATGCCGAGTTTTGTTTCTACAAAAGCTGAAATGATACTTAATGGTATTCTTCCGATTGATCAAATGAGGGATCATGTTTCTCCTACATCACTCCTAGTCACATTGATTCCAAGAAGTGTTATAGAATCAGAATATGGTATAATGATTCCAAAACCTCTTGAAGGTGAAGATCCTGAAAGACCTCCTACATCAGAAGAGCTTCTTAATTCTTATGCTTGTGAGTAAAAGTTAACATATCATGTTTTTTAATTTTTTTTTTTTTAACTTAAATTTTAATTTTTTTTTTCTTACTTCTCAGATTGCCGCGGATTCATGACACAAAATGGTCAACCTGATAATCCAAGAGCCTCACGTTATATTTTAAAAGATTTTGTTACTGGTCGGTTGTTATATTGCTTTGCACCTCCAGGAATAGCTCAAGAGGAGTTTCATAAATTTAAAATAAAAAATAAAAAACCATCACAACTAACCGCACCAGCGGCACGTGCTGTTAGAGTAAGTAATTTCTAAAGGTGCTCATTCAATTAATATTTAACTTACAATATAGCTCTTTTGCCTTAAGTGAACCTTGGACAAAGTTGACAACTCTCCTCCATTCTTCTATATTTCTCCCTCTCTATCTCTCTCCATCTTACCACTCCTACTACTGACGGATCCTATTTAATGTCCTGAAACCATCGCCTGCATGGTTATCTAACTCTTCTTTCCTCACTATTAACAGCATGCAGCAATCTGTTTTGCATCCTGTTATCGAATATCTGTTATTTGGCCAAACCATTCAACATGGTTTGCTTTAACAATCTATCAAGTTTATATTTTGCTGCAGTGATTTGAATTTCTGGTTATTTTAAAATCTCCATATTTTTATGACTGTACCATTTATTTTTCAGTATCTTTTGTTCAAATACATTCAGATTTTTTTTACTATCCACATTTCAAAAAATTATCAACATTTTATACAATCTGACTTTTTTTCCACAGCAGATAGATGACTTAAAAATATCATTGTTGCACTGTTAGAACAATTACTAGCCACCATTCTTTTATTTACCTCATTTGTCAGTTTTTTATATTTAATTTAAAGATAATATAAAAACATTTTCAATTTTAAGACATACTATTCATATTTATAATAGCATGCATATTTTATTCATGGAAATACTATTACAACATTTAATTAATGGGTTTTTGATACAAAATAGTATGGATTCGCCATTCTTATGTTTATTGAAATATTGACATTTTTTCTTTAATTAATTCATATTTTATTATCATTAATTTAAGTTTTAAATTTAAATTTAGTTAATTTTCACTATATTCATTGCTTAGTTTGTTTTTTAATGTGATTAAATTATTTTCATTCCTCTTTTTCTTTCTACAGGTTACAAAAGTTTCTGGTGATGATTTAGATAAAGCTTTTTTCAATAAAAATCCAAAAGGTGTTCACCAAAAGGGAATTCAGAAAGTAGGACCTGCTGATGTCAAGTATGTAATAATAATATGAAAGTATGCAAGTAATTTAAGATTATGTTTTTTAGATCGTAATTATAAAGTGAAAGTTTTATTGAAACTTTTGCTTACTGATACTGATACTTGGTGGGGGGAAAGTGGACAACATGGTCTTTTTTGCCAACCTCTGACGACTACTTTGAGATTGTTGCCACGTACTGACCAGTTTGGGAATGTCAAGATTCATTTCCAGAGGCTGCCAAGAAATGAAAATTAACTGACCCAGTTGGGATTCGAACCTACAACATTCAGAACCGAGTACTCTGGGACCACGCCCCAAAGTGCTCGGCCATCCCATCCTATAAAGAAAAAAGTGTTGCTTTTTTAAAAATCTTTTAGATGAGTGAGAATCTAATGGTGGTTACCTAACTTAGTGGTATTAATCGTTTCAAAATTAAAAACGCTGCAAATGATTTCACAATGGTTTATTATCTCCAAACAATTATACATCTAAAGTAACATTACCTTCCGAGTTACAAAGAAAAAAAAACAAAAGGAGATTCCAATTATTGGACTAAACTGTTTTTCTTTAATAATTAGTAATATGCTAAAAAAAAATATCATTAGTTCAGTAACACATTTAAAATTTAAAAACCAAACCAAGGATAACACATTTGGAGTAGAACACATAAAAAAAAACCGGAGACCATATCTTTGCTCCTAATTGTCCGATTTTAACGATTTTTTTTTGTTTTTTAGGAAATTTCATAAACTTTAAAAAAATTATATACAATATCAACAAAAAGGTAAAAACTTTTCGAGTTATTCGGAATTTAATTTTACCATCCCTCGTAACTTTTTTTCCAGCTTCTTTTCGTTGAAGTATGTTATATAGATAAATGTAAAGGACGTCGAGAAAATTACTTTAGCGAAGTTTCATTGAAATCTGTACATTCGTTTAGGAGCTACAGTCTATAGCAACGCAGGTTTTTCGGCCGCCATTTTGAAAGTTAAAGGCAGAGAGTAATGTCGATGAAGGAGGATCATCCTCCTTCATCAGTAGTTCGTTCATTCAGTAGTTCGGACGGCGGACGGACAAAAAATTCAGTTTTATTCGTTTTTCGAATTCTACGCATCTTGAAACGTGAAACCTCAAATTTTGAGAGGGGGTTATGTTTTTGAATTTTTTGGTCGATCACAATGTTTCATTATTGAAAATAATAAACCAAAAAAGGACTGCTGCTACATCTTAATAAATTTATATGAATATTATCATGTTTTCAATAGGTTTGTTTTCATTATACTTAAATAATCCATTAATCTCTCATTTGTTTTATGATTATGCAAAAATGTGGAAAGATCCCTCTTTCACAAAGTGCATATTTGACTATTTGGTGATAAAAAAAAATCATGAGCTTAAAAAATTTCAATTGCAGTACTTATGTAGAATAGAATAAAATAGAAAATTGTACTTTATTCTGGGACTAAGTCCCCTTAGAATAACAACGATGAATTAATACAAAAATAAAATACAAATCTGCCCAAAAACTACCTTATAAACATTATATACATTATTTAAAAGTAGTATGTAACCACTAAAAAATAAACAAAAAAAAAAAAAAAAATATATATATATATATATATATAAATGAACATAAACTCTTCTCAAAATTACTTATGTACATACTGAACATACAATATACCTTTTTAGAAGTATTGAACGATTGAACTGTTGGAAGAGTAATAGAAGTCAACCACAGAATTTGGCAAATATTGATTTCATTAGTATTATTTTTACGATTTATATATAAAATAATTTAGAAAAAAATATCATAAAGTTTTTCATTACTCTTAGTCCCTCCAAATTAAATGTATTGACTTCATATAAGATTTATATTGTTAGATGCCAACTGTATTTTTCTTTTTCTCCTTATTTTAAAAATTATTATTTTAGTTAAACTGAACTTTTCTGATTAGAAATTTCTTAATTACAGATCAAATGTTGCTGCTGATGGGAGTAAACCATGGAAAAATCATAAAGAGAAAAGAAACAAAAAAGAAAAATTAAGAAGAGTATATAGATATCTTGATGAATAAATTTAATCCATGCAACATTTGTAAATTCCTATTTTAAGTTATCAGCTGTATTAAAATTTTATTTTAATTATTTGTTTATTTTTATAGTGTAAATATATTATTATAAAATAAAAAAGCTGTTTATAATTTTGTTGAGTTAATTGGAATTCATTCTGAGTAGTTAAAACCCTTCTAACAAGAAGCCAAGTTACTTTTAACAAATTATAGATTCCAAAAAAATAAAATAAATAAACAATAATAATAAAGCTTTATTTCTAATAAATTTACACATGTATCGTGGATAAAAAATATGAGATAAAGAAATACCTCTTGATAATAACCAAGGCCCATATTTTTTATGCTGTTGCATAATTTATTTGCTATAAAATATGTACACCAATCAGTGTATCCAGATGCAATTAGTCAAATTTTATAGTGCATATTTGATGATAAATGCATATTTTGATTATTTAAAATGATATTTACAACTGAATTAATATAAATACATCAAGAAAATGTGTACACAGAAATATAATCACATGAAAATGCTTGTTGAGAAACTAGCCACTGGTAGCACTCAAATAATATATCTACAAAAGGAGATCACGCGGCCATCTTATTTTCAGACACCTCGGAGGATTATCAAGAATTTAAGAGTAAGCAAGGTTAGAAGCAAGAGGATTTGGATGGTTATGAAGTTTATTATGTAAGAATAGGTATCTGGATAGGACCAAATCGGAAACATACAGAACATTAAGGTATTTATGGATTATTTTATTTTTGGCAAAGTAAGGAGCATTAAGGATTTTACGAAGAAGTTTGGATTGTAGGGATTGGATGCGAGAGGAATTTGAAGGTTTAGTGGAGCTCCACAGCTCAACTCCATAAGTCCAAATAGTTCTTATTATAGTCATGTATATGAATCTTTTGTAATTAATTGGAAGCTTAGATTGTTTGTCTAGTAAGTGTTGGAGTAAGTGGAAACGTTGAGCTGTTTCTTGACTTTTCAGTCTAGTATGAGGATTCCAAGTGAGATGTTTGTCCAGGTGGAGTCCTAGGTATCATATTTGTTCAACAGAGATAAGTGGAGTGTTATTAAAGTATACTGTGGGACAGGAAGTCATAGGTTTACGACGAAGGGTAAAGGTGATTTGATGGGATTTTATTTTAATCCTCTAGTTTTGACACCATTCTTCAAGGGTTGTGATGTGTGAAGAGTTTGGGATGCTATTGATGGATCGTTATTAACTGAAAGAATACATTTGTTATTGGTATACGTGGTGATGACAGTGTTAGGATGGGTTGGGATATCAGCTGTATAAACTGTGTAAAGGATAGGACCAAGGATCCTTTTATTTAAAATTAAATAAAATAATAACATTTAGAAATAATGAATTAGAAAGGAACATTGAAAATGAAATTCCATTATACAAATTTAGGTTGATTTTCAATCAACAAACAACAATGAAATAATGTTAGTTTCAGTTATTGACTTCTTAGAACATGGACTTTTTTTTCATTTCCAGGTTTTTGTATCTCTCTTCATTGATTTCGACTTTCAGCCCGCTCAGCCTGTTTTAGTACTCCTGGTGGGTTAGCTGATTTTGTTGTTTGTTTAAGAGAGAAATCAAAACCTGCTTTACTATTTATCCAGTGGTGTAATGAGTTTGTGATTGATTTGAAAAACTTTGGTAGTGTGTAAGAATTGAATATTGGCGGATAGTTGGTAATTTGTACCCCGAGAAATTAAAAAACAAGTAGTCGTCTTTATGCAGCCTAAGAATTTAAACTAAAGGAAGTGTCTGTGTCGTACTAATGACCACTCGGCCTCCAAGATTAGGCTATTAATAGGGCTAGTCCTGAAGGCTCCAGTTGCCTGACGGGTCATTAAATGGTGTACTGGGTCTAGCTTGCTCTTGCTTGGTATTTTCTTTGAAGCATCCCCATAGACTTTGCATTCTTAATTTAAAAACATTGGTCTGCAGCAAAGTAGCACATAGTTGTATAATTATTCTTTATTTCACATTTATCATGGATGTTAATGATTAATTTAGTTAATGATCAATTTTTTTTATTAATTTATAACTGTAAATCCAGCCTAATCCACAATAACCAACAAGACTGTTCCAATTTTTTCTATTAGAATAATTTTTAAACTGTAAAACAGCTAATGTTATTTTAAATATTAACATAAACTGTAAAACAGCTAATGCTATTCAAATATTTTATATTAAATCCATACACAATGGAAAAAATAGTTATAAAAAGATTAATATCTTTTGTTGTAAGGTTACACTAGTATAATTTATCTGGTTATTGATCCTGTATTTGTTCAAGTATAGTAGACTTATTCAATTAACTCCCACTATTGTCGGGTACCTAGGATCCAATTTACTTTTACTACACAAGTCTGGTTGGAGCTTTAGATGCTTATACAATTTGTGATATTTGCTATTTTATGCTGCTAATATTGGTTCATCAAAGTTATTTTTATTTTACCCATGATCTTATTTCTTTTAAAATTGTCTTTATTAAATAAAATATGGTAGGACACACCTCATATTTATAAAAACATATTTTCTTTTTATTATTTAATTAAGTAATAGATTAGGATATCTGTACTGGGGCAATGAAAGATATTTTTATATTTATTTCAAGTGAAATTTAATGGTATCAAGAAAGGTGCTAGTATGGTTCGAAATATAAGAAATAATTTGGAGTGTTAAAAGGTATTTCAATAAAAAATTTGAATTACTATTACACTGGACCGTACCTATCCATCTCTGAACGTTACGCTCCATACCATACAATAGCCTTGCTCACAGCATTATAAATAATCAATTTGGTCTCAAAAGGTACAAATTCATTCATTATCGATTTGTTGAAACAATTTTGCACATCTTTGCTTTGGGGATTTATTCCTTTAAAATATTTATTAAAGGATAAAAATGGTGAGAATGTGATTTCCAATTATCTATAATTATTAAGATATTTAATCCTTCCATTATTTTGAAGATGTTTCATTTTTCGATGTTCTACATATATTTATAAAGACCTAAAAATAGAAATATGAAGATTATTATTTTTTTAATATTTAAGATTATGGTTGTTAGAAACATTTATTTATCTATTCTTGTGGCTATGTTGACCATCTATTGCAACCAATTTCACAGAAAACTCACCCTTTAGCAACAATTTTAATCTGAAGATTACTAATTTGACAATTACTTTGCAATTCAGCACTGAAATTAAAATATAAATATTAAAAAAAAAAAAAAAAAATGATGCAAGTTATATATCAAAAATTTATATTTTCATACGACTTTTCATACCAATTTGTTGTAAAGTCTATCATAAAAATTGTTCTCTAATATTATCTCAATTATGTTTTTTTTTTTCATGTTAAGCTTTGTAATAACTAAATACTTTTTCAAATGAACTTCTGGAAAATTCCAGGTTAGTTTTAGACTTCTCAAAAAACAAAAGGTGAGCATGTGCTCACAATAAGGTTGCACCTTATAATGCCATACCTGGTAATACCTCTAGTTCAATGACTTTCTTTTTGTTGTGACGAGATTTTAATAACCTTTCAAATGATCATAAGTGTCTTTTATTATATTTTGGGCTTCCATTTCAATGGTTCTTATTAATCTTTCTTCAAGATACTTGGTGTACTCTTCACACTCCTTGACTAATTCAAGCACTTTTATATTATCGCTCTCAAAAGATTGGCATTCTCCTAGTACTGGCTAGGCCATATGATATATCATGAACAATTCTGTCACCTCATCTAGTTCTGACAATGATTTCCATATTTATTTTTTTTCCACGTTCCCATACCAACATGGGTATATTGCATTAGTGTGATGATCATGAACTTAGAGGTCTTTCTGGCTTTTGTCCTCTTCTCCTTCTGCGAGCACCTATATTGAAATGAGCTGGACTCACTACCATCTTCCACCCTATTATGAATTCCTTGACCAGCAGAGAATTTGCTTCACTGACTAAAATAAAAAATACATTATCAGTGAGAAAGGGGATTCCCATGGCTCTCATTGCTTCAAATGCGGTGTAGGTCATGACCACGTGTTCTACAGTGTGCGCAACACCACATGTTGTACATAGAGGATCTACATTGATGGATGCCAAGACTGTGCAGCCTGGCTCAAAATCCTCCCACTTAACCAGTAAATTCCCTGTTTCTGCTATATTACAGCATTGGTTCCTCGTCCTCTCTAACTCTTCACGGCATTTTTCCTTCACATCCTGGGACACCCACCTATGACTAAATCAACTCCTGCATGAGCTCTATATATGAATGTTTTATTTCATAATGTTTGAATTTTTTTAACTTTGATGGATAAAATTTCATTTGTAAAATTTTTGGTTTATTTTCCATCATTTTACATACAGCTGCAGTTATATGAAATTAATTATGTTAAATGACTTCATTACTTTCTTGGATAAAGTTATTGTAATACCTATTGTTAAACAAACTTATGTAAATATAAGGAGATGCACTTATAATACCAATATCAAATCAGGCTACAGAACCCTCAATTATTTAAAACGTAGAAGTAGTACTCAGTGACAATAAGACAGGGAACCCCTGCGATGGAGAATAGGATATGACTGAAGTACATGATACAATGTACATGATAAAATGGAGATAAAATATACAGCATTTAAAATATAAATATATGAATACTATTTATATAAATAAAACAGTTAATACAAATATACTTTTTAGATCAAAGATATAACAAAATAAAAAAAAAAATTATGGCATGATTTGTAAAATAAAATAAATACATAACATATTTGTCTAGTAAGTCTTGGTAAGTCATTTATTTAAAAAAATAAAATAAAAACATAATTTGAATCAATATTTAAGTATTTTAAATTTCATTTCAACTAAGAGAAATACAAAACTTTTACTATATGAGTATTACAATTTGTTTTAGAAAGCTTTTTAAATGTGAATTTTTATTAATTGACAAGCTTCAGGATAATTATTATAAATTAGAACACTGAAGCCAATAATTTGCACAATTTTTTAAAAATGTACCAATGATTTTGTTAATATACATAATTTTTTTTTTTAACTTCAAATTTAAGTCACTTTTTTGATAAGTATTTTCAGTTAAAAATTCAAACAATGAAATAAGTAAAAATATACATTCCAATAATTAAGAAAATAAAATATCTAGCGTTGTAGAACTATGAACAGAAATCTTTTTAAAATTATAATCTTCTTAATAAATTACTATAGTATGATTCAGTTGGAACATTTTCAAATATACTGAAAATTTATATAACACTTGACTGGTTAATTTTCCATTAATAATACAATAGATAATAATAAAATTAGCAACTATTCATTTGAAAATTTGGTTAGGAGCCAGGATTTTATTCTTATTTATCTTGTAAAGATTTATATTCTATAGATGCTGTATACGATTATAACACAGAAATTCCGCTTAAATAAAGATACAATAATACAATTTATCCGAATAAAATATCAGGTTTTCACAATATTGATTTAACAGTAGAAATATGAAAAATAGCACTTAAATTGTGGGCTACATATAAATTTAAAATATAATTACACATATGAAAGAAATTACGATCAAACTTCCATTCCAAAGTAAATAATTGTTTTTCTATAATGAGCATTAACTTTATACATATGCTCATAAAAAAATTATAGTTAATAGTCTTTAATAAAAAAGTACGCAGTGCAACAATGTTCGATGCACTTTTTCTTCATATGAATGTATCAAGGAATCCATATCATTATCCAAATCTTCACATGTTGCTACCTAAAAAAAAATAAAAGGAAACATAAAAATTATTTTCAACAGAATTGATAGAATATATGTTAATAAAAAATCCAAAGGCAACATAATTAAAACAATATATTTCATGGTTATAATGTAATAACTAATTACAGTAATTAATTGATTCTGAACATCTTAATAATTCAAGGGAAAAAATAACCTGGTTAGGTATAATAATCATAAGATTAAATATGCACTATTATTAAAAAACAAAATTAAGAACATATAGTACTGTCAACTGGGGTATCTTTGGCCCTTGCAGACAACTTTGGCCCAAAAAAACAAAAAATATTTTTTTGTTCTACATCTAAACGAAGAGAAGTGATTGTCGCTTTAAAGTTATCTCAGCCGACAGAAATCAAATTGCTTTGGTAAACAAAACATAAAGCTATAAACTGGAAAAGCTCCCTTAAGACATTAGGTTACTAGTAAGTAATTCATTTTTCAACCATTTTTGAAATAAAGAGAAAACACAAAAACTGGTTTACTAAGTTAAAGCTTTAGAAAACTATCACTGCAGAAGGAGCACTGCATATTGATAAAAACAAAATAGATGGTATTAATTAACAATATCCACTGGTATTTTACAATTGAATATAATTTATAAGGGAGAATTTGACATTAGAGACACAAAAAATAGTAAGAAAAAAAATGTTCATGACCATTTTAAAACTTACATATATAAATATACAACTCACACATACTGATTTCTATTCAGAAGTTATATCCAGTTGAACATCTATTTTAGTCAAATTTTCTCAATCCAACAAATACTTGATAAATAAAAATGACAGAGAACGTCTTACTTGTAAGGATGTACTCAGCTCATGATAACGATAAAGAAAAAAAAATTTGAAATTTGCAATGTGGTTTTGTGAACACAAGGCTTTTAACTCAGCAATTAGAACTTTGTACATTTTCAGATAAGTACAGGATGCTGCCTCAAAAGTAGTTATGTGTAATTTTTTTTCTTCTACATCTTTAATGTGGATCACTAATAAAATTGTTAACCATATCTTTGAGGAGTTCTCTCGCTACAAGAGAGAGATGGAAATATATGGTGTACCTTATCAGCTCTGGGAGGCATTAACTGACAATGAACATTGTATCAATAGTATCATTCAATTCATTAACAACATAGGACTAATTCAACTAATCTGAATTAAATAATTTTTTCTCACAAATTCGTGATACATTGACTTGAAGTTCTATATACACTATATTCTGTTTCATTTTTTTCTGTAGTAATTTATAATTTTTTTTTACACACATTATCCCTTCTTAAAATATATTTACTTTTATAATATTAGTTTTAAGATTAAAAAATAATTCAATTAGCGTAATATTGAGGGCAATGATAACCATCAGCAGTTTTTTGCTCCTAAACCAAAAACAACATCTAATAAAATTTCTCAGTTTTTTATTTAACATTTAACATTGCTGGAACAATAAACAAGTCAACCCAATCATTTTTATGATTTCGACATAAATATTTCAAGGTAAACTATTTAGATGGTATAAATCATACAACATGATATCCACATCACATGTACTCTTTCTCTCCCAGGTGAGGCATCAAATGTAACATTTGCTGGCATATTACCAACATCAAAGAAAAATAATACCATTTTTAAGATAATTTAATAAATATAATACCTACATCAAACAGAACAGATGAATTGTTCAGGTCATCAAGCTAAAAATGTGGCAAAATAAATAAGCTTTCAAGCTATTTCAGCACACTTATTTCAATAAACCTATGAATTATTGTATAAAATCACATATTGACTAATAAACATACCAATGACATAAATTCACAAATGTGGAAAGCGCCTATTGTTGCTTCTTCATGATTATCTTGAATGTCAAAATTTATTATATGAACACTCGCACTATCTTCAGGAGATCTATTTTCAAAATCTAAACAAAGAAGAAACATAATAATTCTTTTTGAAGAACTGCTGAGTTCTAAATAAATGATACAGATAAAAAAACTATGCAACAAAAGAATACTTCATATTTTTTTTTATGACCTCAAGATTTTATGAAAAATCTTACTTTGCTAGTAATTAATTTTATTTTTTTCAATTATAAAAGTTGTAATTTAATATTTCTTAAGAGTTTTTAAAGTTGATTGTGTCCTCAATTTAGCTCTTTTATTATTTTAGTAATATCGAGTGCTGACCCCTTAATATATCTCCTCCTCTCGTTGCTAAACCGCTTACAGTATATCGCTAAAAATGTAATGAGTCCTCAACTATATCACATAGCTCACAATTTGGTGACGCCTTTATTTTTATCAAATTTAAGAATTTTTTTTGTATTTCCATGATTGCTTCTCAACCTAATTAGATATGTCACCTTACTTCTTTCTAAACATATTCCCATAGAGCCAAACCACGGTTTTAAAGACATTTTTGGGTGAAATCATATAGTACATAAAACATCAAAAAGATACAATATCCAATAACACTGGAAGCAAAAGCCTTTCATTTCCTCTTTTTAGATTTATATAATTAACCGTATTAATACACATTAACTAAAAACAAATTTATTAATGAGCTTAAGCATAGAACATAACATTATATTTATTAATTACTCATATTATATTTGAAACAAAATATTTTTTTTTTTATTTATTACTATTTATTGTTTCTGTTAGGGATCCTCAAAAATAAATCTGCCCTGGGTCTCACTTACACTTGCAGATAATAAAAATAATCCTGTGTCCCAAATGTTCTAGATGCGCCACTGTTTTTATTCTATCAAATTCATACAAATTTTAAGTTCAGTTGAAATTCTAATAAAATGAAATGTGAGAAACAATAATTTATCACAAATATATCAGTTGTGTTATTTCAAAAACATATTAATGCAATTGTATTTTAGTTATCAATATTAAACACCAATGATAAAATTTTTATTTATGTCACATCTTACATTTAAACTTTTAAAAATACAGATGCCTCTTAAGTAAACGATATGAATGAATGTTTAAAATAAATATGTCATAGACCTCCCAATTTAAAACATACTGAAGTGAATATTTGCGCAAAATTAAAAAAAATCACAGAACATAGGAATCAATAGTTGGTTAATCAAGATTGATTGCCAAACATATATAAAAAAAATACAGTTTTTATCAAAACTATATAGATCTTTCTATTAAATAAAAAAGCTGATGAAACATATAAACAACTTTTCAAGCAATGCTGTACTTTTAATTAACCAATAATTTCCTATAGAAAGGGTATCAAAAACATCTGAGATATATCTCTCAGGAGTAATTAAATCAAATATCATAATAGAAATATGTCAGAACTTTGCAAAATATACAGCGAACTACATTAATTGTGAATCAATATAATGCATTAACCACTATAATAATAAAATACAAATTTAAATATTTTAAATGAACAAATTAATATACTTACATTCTATAACTTGGTCGTAAACTCTTTCTTCACATGTTATAACAATATCAAATTTTTCGGATGATGACTGAAACCTTTCAGGTCTTGTTTTTATTCTTCTATTTCTATCCAGCATATGCAGCAGCCCATTTTGAGTATAACTGTATAAGAGTTCAGGATTTTTTATTCCAATCATGAAGAATCAGAATAAACATTTTATCATTTCATGCTCCAATTATGAATAATGGGCTATTTATCCTAATGTTGACTAATTAAAAATAAAATAAGCCAGAAATAAATCATTAAGAACAATCCAATGATCTAGCTTCATTTTAACGCAATATAAAAATGAAGAAGATTCAAAACTTCATTAATGAAAATGATCAGAATATACACAGGAGTAGACTACATAAAAAATTCCTCAACAGAACTTTAAAAGGACTAGTACAACTGAGTTAGTTGGCATCCTGTTTTTCAAGAACATTATGATGTCGAAAGAGATCTCACAGCTAAATTAATAAACTAAAGTACCACATCATTTCAGGACATTGATCATAATTGTATCCATGGATGATCAATTTATTCCTTCCAATAGTATTTTCATTCAAAATAGACAAAGTTAGTAGACCTGTAAAACCTTATGGCAACTAAAAATGTTCAATATTCTTGATAGGATATTAAAGTTTGAACTAATAAGGCTCACATTAGTTTAAAATTATATACAATTAAATATTTGATTTTCCAAAGGCAGATAAAATAGTTAGGAATAAATAACACAAAAGTTTGAGTTAAAACGTTTATTGAAATAATAAAGTACATTACATCTATAACAAATGAATAAATCAAACTATACAAAAATAATTAAAATGATCAATTAATAAGCTTTAAAAAAGGATACAATGATTTATCCTTATTCTGAAGATCCTGATATATCTCCTCATAGCTGCAACTGAAGTCATAAACATTGGGTTTATCCACAGCAGTACCAGGAAGTTTAACTTTATCTCCTGTTCCAAAAGATTTTACTTTAAATCCCTTTTTGCTGAAAAAAATAAAGGTAAGATAAACACAGCTGAAGAACTTTAAAGATAACAATCAAATGTTACTAAATACCTTAAAAATGCATGGGCTTCCATGCTTCGATTCATATTACTAGAACAAACGACTGCTATTGACAACGAATACCCAGACATATTTAAAAACATTTATAATTAATAATTTCCTTTAAAAATCTTTTCCCTCCAATGAACCCGCTAGACGAAACCAACCACCCACCACAAACAAAACACATAGGCTAAAATATACTTTAATCGAGGTCATAAAACAGTCTTATGGATACTATATAAGGCATTTAAATACGCCAAAGTCGCAGTAATTTATTATAACTAACATCAGCTCACAACCATAACTTAACTATTAAGGTTAGGAACTGAATTCATGCAGCTTAGCCAACAAACTAATTTCATGAAAATGAAAACTTAATGTAAATGAGCCTCACTAATTAAATTAAAAGGTACAGTAAAAAAAATTGAAGCAAAAACTTTTTTTTATATATATTTTCATTTATGATTAGAGCAGTAGTCTTGTTGAAACCAGAAAACGAAAAATTCAAGTTAAGACAACTATCTGAGTACCACAATTTTCATTATACCTAAGTATTTAATAAATAAAATTAGATTTTTAAATTTGAAATGTTTGATACTGTACTACTCTGAAAAAATCATACTTTCATAATGCAAAAAATAAACTGAAATGAAAAGATATGATTTAAGATTAAAATCTCAACGAGAATAGTCAAAAGACAATTTTTTCAATCAGAGTTAATTATAAATACTTATTCAGTCTCGAGTATAGAAATCACAAACTCAAATTATTGTGGATTTCAAATGCTATATTCATTCTGTTAAAATTGCCATGGTTTGCAACAGTACCTATTAGGCAGTCCAAGATACTCTTCCGATGTACACTTAATTATTTTCTATTTATTTTTTAAGTGAGAACAATCAGTAATTGTTTGGATATTACAACCAATAACTGGCGTAAAGGTGTTCCAGTCATAGTAGATTCTGCCACCTCTCTTAGTGAACTAAAAAGAAATATGAGGTCATTGAAGGTTACCAGCTGACTAATATGAAGGAAGGATAATGCTTTTACCAACAGACGGACTGGAGATCTCCATCAGTATCTTAAAGTTCAACTCAAATTATTTTTAATTCACATCATTTAGGGGATTCGCATTTCTTAAAAAGTTTATTGTAATCAAACAGCTACATCTATCTGTTTTAAATTAGGATGTTATGTAGCTTAATGGTCTAACAATTCTGGATAGTTCTATCACTCGTGAGTCAAGACTGAAATAATGCCAAGACAGATCCATTATACTTAAATATATTATGCTTATTCGAGGCATTCAGATGTTAAAATGTAAGTATCAGCTATATATTTCATATTGACTCACGAAAATAAGATAAAAATCCAATTCTCAAAACTAATCTGAGCATTGAAGCTGGTGTTAATTAAATGACGATCGCACGACAGACATAGGACTCAGACCTTTACGTTAGTAAATAAAATACACTAATAAGAATTATATTGATATTAGATCGAAGCTATATAAGGTTACTTCTCCCTTCAGATGCTAGAAGTATTGCCCGTAGAATTCTCATTACACACTACAAACCGCCAGATCAACTCAGATACCAATTAATATACAAATAGCAAGTTTTTTGTCATTATAGAGCAACTCCTAGGTTCATGAGTGCCCATTCCCGTCCCAAGGTCGATGGCGCAAGCACCTCCTCCCTTCCTTCCAAGATATTTTATTGCTTAATTTTCTTACAAACAGAGCAAGTTAAGGTAGAATTAGAAAAATCTTAGATCATATACAATAACACTTGATGTGGTATGTTCCATGTTTTTTCCCTTGTCCATTAGTCCGAAAATTCAAAATCCCATCAAAATTTGTCCCCCTCCCTCAAAAATTTAAAAACTCGTCAAAATATCCTCGCTCAAAAATTTTGATGGCGCAACTTGCGCCATGAAACCCTCTTCTGGGTACCACTAGCTAGATTATTTTTAGAGATCTTCTGCGACAGAGTTCTATTGTAGTTGAATATTTTGACGAGATTATACCCAAATGACGGCTCTCTCATCAGTAATTTCTTTAATTAGAAATCAATTAACTATCCGCTCTGTCGATTCTAAATTATTTTGCAAGTTAGAGGCGAAGTGTGAAGAAAATAAACCAAGTTGTGCATTAATTATACTCGTAAGTATGCCGTATAATTCCTCTTTAACTATAAAAGTTTAAATCCATTCGTGCAAATCTACAACTGAAATCATCTGCTTTTATCTTAACGTTAACAATAAAGGATGATTACAAATCCAATAACGTATTAATGAGTAGTTCCTCCATAGTTAAAAACAGTGACAGATTTAAGAAAAAGTAGACAAAGCATTCTCCTTGGGCAGCAATTTTTGAGAAACAAAATTTTAATGAAATCATATTTCTTTCAGATTAAAACTGATCTGTAATTATAAACAATAATTCAATCAAACAAATATAAATTTAGTAATTATTTTCACTTTAACTTTAAAGTAATAATTGTTTTTGAAGACAGGAACAGTTTATTTATAACAGGTCAGTTAACAGGACGGCGAAGAAAAATCATAATTCAAATACGCTCCTGGTGACGGAAACGTTTGAAGGCATGGGTTTTAAGTTGTCACCTAAGCAAACTCCAGCCAGATGCGGCGTAGATTTGATACATTCATGGGTACAAATTTATTTCATGGTAGACCCCTGAGATAAATGTCAATTTTCTCTATCTGGCTTGAATAAATTGGTTACCTGCAGAATAACTCGTATTTCCAGTCCTAATTGGAGTACATTGTGTCCAAACATAGAAAAATTTCTGGTTCAAAGTTTCCCAGGAATTAGTAGCTATTGTAATGTTAAAGAACGAAAGATTTAATATCATCAATTGGAGAGAGTAACTTCTGACATCAGCTTCTGCATCTGCTTGCTGGCTAATTTCACAACTAACGGCGTAGCTGTCACCAAATTAGAAATTTGTCTTTCCAAATTCCTTTAACCCAAAATCCTTTAACATCTTTGGCACCCTCAACAATATCTTTTTGTGTAGTCTTAGATATGTTTTCACTGTATAAGTTCATTTGTTTTTGGTCTTTAATCTAATAGGTTTTTGTTACGAAGCTTTAGGCCTCGCGTCAACAAGATGTGTTATATGTGCAAAAAACATCACATGATTGATAGTTACAACGAATGTAATTTTCATACATTTATTACATGTGCCCAACTCAGTGTCGCTGTACCACGTTTTATACAAATGGGAGATTTGAGAATCTTCAGCCAGACAATCTGGTGTCCTGCCGATGGTGCTAATAAATAAATGATAATTCGTATGAGATAAAATTCGGGCGATATATGTCTCACCGAACAGATAATTACATATGCAAAAAAAACAAATAAGTCTTGATGAATCTATGAGAGACCTTAAGAAACAATTTTAAATTGAGTTTTCTAGCTTTGGTAAGATGTGAAGAGGTGTTTAGACATTTCACAAACTATGGGGCAAACATAGTTGTTAGCTAATTGTGTTTCCCACAGTTATTGTTGGATCTTATTGTTTTTGTGGAGCTGGAAGAAAGATTCACTCAATAGAATTAGTTTTGAAAGAAAACTGGAAACGATTGTTCAAATATTGCATGGATTTTCACGTCATGTAGAGAATGGATCAATGGTTTAAAATTATGTTACACATTTGAAATTCATTAAAAAAAATCTAAACTACTCTCCCCCTGAAATTTTAAAATATTTCAAAAAGTTTAATTTAATTCCAAAGTTTAATTTAATTCTATAACGAACTTTGGTGTGTTTTTTTTTTTTTGTTTGTTTTGTTTGTTTTCCACCCTCCCATGCCACCAGGGCAACACGGGTGTATGCAGTAGTGTGATGTTAAGCATTAATGCATAATAACACACTACTGCCATAATATCAGTTTACAAAATTCTAAGCTGTGCACACAGCTAGCTCTTCTACTTTTTCCTGGCTCCTTTAGGCCTGGCTTCCCGAATCCGGAGGTCTTCCTGGGACTGGTCCTCTTCTCCTGCGTGCACCTAGGTTGAAGTGAGCTGGGCCCACCGCCGTCTTCCAGCCATTTATAAACTCTTTGAACCGCGGGAAGTTTTCTTCACTCACCAACTGAGGAAACTCCTCCTCAGTGAGGACGTAAATCCCCGTGGTTCTCATTAACCTCG
Source organism: Nezara viridula (assembly GCA_928085145.1). Classification (NCBI taxonomy): domain Eukaryota; kingdom Metazoa; phylum Arthropoda; class Insecta; order Hemiptera; family Pentatomidae; genus Nezara; species Nezara viridula. The sequence goes on along the minus strand of OV725079.1, from coordinate 60,543,352 downwards.
CTCTTAATTCGTCGAAAACAGTGCAGGCCGTGACCACATGCTCAACAGTCTCCGGAACACCACAATCGGGGCAGTGGGGATCTATATCCTGTCCGTAGCCATGGAGTTTAGCTCTGAAACCCCCATGTCCCGTGAGAAATTGTGAAACCCAATAGTCCGGGAGGACCCATTTCGCCTGTAACCGAGATTCAACGGTGGGAAAGTATTTTCTTAAGGTACTGCCTTTCGGAGTCGTCACCCACCGTCTGCTCTAATCTTCAATTGTTTCCTCCCGGATAATCTTTTTCCATTTATTTGGGTTTTCAATAATCCTCATCCGTAGGTTCTCCGATAGACTAGTTGAGCCCTCCTTCTTGTAGTCATACCTGGTCACTTTGGTGTGTTTACGTCAAAACATAATAAAAAGATAAGGTTGTTTTTATAAAAAAAATTTAAATGGATAAAAATTTCAATCAATTAATTATTCCCAATGGGCAGAATTGGTAGCGTAAAACTCATTTTCAAAAGTTTTGAAATTTGTTAATTATCAATAATAAAAATATTTATTTTAAAACATGATACATTAAACTGTTTTTTTTTGTAATCTAATTAAAAAAAAAGTTAAAACAAGTAATCTATATTAGAATACAAGAAGACAATAAATTTATTAAAATGCCAAAGCTAGTACATACAGAAAAAGAGAAATATCAAGTTAGTCTTGAATCGTCTCTCTTGATGGATAAATAACGATATAAACAAGACAAAAATAATTTGTTTATAATATCAAAAAGTAATCTGGTTATAATATCGTCGTTGTTTTACAAAATTGTTGTAAATTTTAAATATAATGAATAATTACGAAAAATCAGAGTTATCTTAATAGAAAATGAGTAATATTTATTGTTATTTTAAAATAATCCAGGTTATTCATAATAAAATAGAACTTCATTATAATAAGGAATTGCTTTGATTTATTTTTGTTTAAAAACAAATCGTGATTTTTAATAAACTTTCTTTATCTATTATTTAAAAAAAAAAAAAAAAAAATGGAATTTTATGTTGGCTAGACTGAGAACACTTGAAGTAGCTGCATCATTTAAAGCATTTTTTGTGGGAATTATTCTGTAATGATGTGTTGAAGATTCTGAATACTTATTTATAGAAATTAAATCTATAACTTTCTAGTTATAATTGAATTCTGGTCTGTTTATTCTTATTAATTATTCGCGTAATTTTTAATTGAACCAATTATTTATCAAAAAATGACAAGTATAATACTATTTGTTATACAAATCAGAAATAATTTGTAAACTACAATTTAATTTTAGATAAACTATTCTTGCAAGATGGAAAATAACACATTCTTATTTTTCCTCAAAAATACATTAATGAAAGTTTTATCATTTCTAATAAGTATATTTTTACTGATGAATTAAAAATAGCTATATAAATTATATTTGTTTGGTTGTTCATTAAGTGAATATTGCTAGAAATGTTCCGGGTGCTTATTTTAACTCTACATTCTAGCTATTTCATGAGGCATGCATATGGTTGGTCAATAATTAAGCTTACCTGAATCAACAACTGCGAAATTGTAGTATACTCATGTGGTATGCGTGAATATTGTGATTATAGTTTCTGTTTAATATTTTAAATCAGTGAAATTATGTGATGACAAACAGTTTAAAAAAGTGTCGCTAACAGTGCATATTGCTGAATAATTAATTTTAATCAAGGAAGATGATGAAAACACAGAAATTAAATTAATTGATTTACTGAAAATCATAACAACAAAAAGTATTGTTTTTCATTGATAAATATTTTAAATTAGATTTTTCTGATTTTATTTTTGTTTGTATATCAGTTTTTATTGAGATTGTTGGCAAACACAAAATACAAAACTTCAAGACTTATATCTTGAAAAGAGACGATGTATCATTTGATGAAATTGAAACGGATATGCAAAAATATAAAGGTGGAACAATAAATAAATTGTAGAAATAACAAGGAATCACCTTAAGAGGTTGACATGATAAGTTTTTTGGAAAATTTATGTTTATTTTAATTTAAACAATGACTTTATGATTCCATTTTTGTTGCTTTTTTTTTTTTTTAAATATGTGAGTAACCCTCTTTGGTTTTATTAAACCTAAGCAAAAGGGATTGTTATCGATTTAGTTTATTATAAAAAGATGGAAAGATTATTTAAAAAGGAATATATACAGAATTAAATGGGAAACAAAATAGTTCTGATAAGAAATAATAAACATTAATACAACTATGTATATACTTGATATATTTTATTTCTATGATGTCAACACATATAATTTTATTAACATTGAACTGCTCTATGCGATTAAAACTAACATTGAAGTATTAACGGAATATGAACAACATCAATTCTATTAATTTTTGGTAACAAATAAAACTATTAACAATCACAAGTGTGTTTAATTAAGGATATGTAATAGATGAATGATATAATACTTTAAATGGGGAATGCTTTTTCTCACATTTAAAACTATTTAAAAATTCATACATGTATTTGGTAACTACAATAAAAATAATTGTTATCATCCTAGATAAACAGAAAAAATATGACATATCACATTTAATATACAACATATGCTACACTGTGGTAAGAAATTGTTCTAAAATATTCACATTGTTGGTAACATGGGCCACAGTCATTGAGCAGGCCTTAGAACATGTAATAGGACTAGCAACAAACTTATCAATTATCTTAAAGGAACTTAGGTTTAAGTTTTAAAAAATTAAGATATTTCCAACTTATAAGAAGTTACTTATGATATATTTACTTTATAAATGTCATGTAAAGTCTTTCTTTACCTTGTTGTCCTTTTGGTTTTTTCCTTAACATTATAAACATGTTTAATGGAAGTAATTACTAAGCAATATAATATATATTTTAATTCACAAATATTCTTTGGAATATTATCATTAGAATAAAAAATAAAATGTGAAACTTAAAATTAAAAAATATATGTACTTATAAAATATATTTAAAATTTTAAACAAAAGTATGAAATTAAATCTAGAGAGGCATCTATTTTTTAAAATATTTGTACATAAGGAAGTCAACACTTATAACACTTAAGCTCATATTTACAAACATCTGTATAAACTTATAGATATTTAAAGGTAACTGCAGTTTTATATACAACTTAATTATTCATGTCCATTTCATTCTTTTGCATGTTTCCTTTTTGCAGAAGAGAGGCTTCCGTTTTAGATTCATTTAACTAAAAAAGTACAATGAAAAATTTCATTAAACAATTTAAAATTAGATTAAGAAGAAAAATGATATCCTATTTTCAGATATGTTCTTTGTCATAGGTAATAAGAAAATTGATGGAAATCTTCTATCATTAGTTAAAAGATCCTAACTCTTATTTCATTTTCTAAATAAATTTTTATAGATTTTCCAAATTTTTGGAAAAAATATATATATTTTTTTATTACATTATAAATAAAGCTCATATACATTATAAAACCATTAAAAATGATTGTGTCCATATAATTGAATTTATGATTTTACTTAATCATAATAAAAGTTTATTTTTTTCACGAATCGGAAACACAATACAAAATATATTTAGAAAAAAATTGGAATTAAGACTTTGAAGTGAGTTTGAGGGGTTATGGCGCAATATCTCAAATAGTAAATTAAATTAATGCAACAAAATATGTAGGCAGTTATAAAATACTTTTATTCCGCATAATATTTCACATTATGTGCCGGAGTAAGAGATAATGGAAAGGATGTTAAAAATGTATTTCCTGAATAATGTAAGTACAGATCAATTAATATGGAAAAGCATGTGAGCCATGGTATATTAAAAAATAGTCACTTTGTAAATAAATTAAAAAAAAACAACATTAAATCACTTGAAGAAATGTTCTAAAATATGAGATAATTTAGACAAAGAACTTTAAGGAGAATCTTGTGGACAGAACTTAGTCTGGGAGGTTATGCTCAAGGAGCAGAACATATTCCCTGAGAGAATACAATGCTAGTGAATTTGTCTCTCTACATAACTTGAAACCACTAGCTAGCAGATCCAGGATTTAATTTGGAGGGGGGGGGAGCTTCAGCCCAAAATATATTTTTTTTTCATATATATAATGATAATTAATTTGAAAAAATTAAAGAAAGAAATTAACTATCTATATGAAATGGTGTTTAAGTGATTCTTGAAGTCCTATTAAATGTAATTACATGAACAATAATACTTTAAGAGATAGTTTTTAATATTTTTGTCTATAAAACATGATTATATTTTACCGTTTTGGGGGAGAGGCCTGCAAGAACATAATTACTAAACAAGTGTGGTCATTTAAATTTTACAAACTGGTTGCACTTTATCCATTAAAAATTATAACATATCTAAAATTCAATTCTCAATCTACATTGAATGGTTCTAGTAATCCTTTGAAATATATATGACATTAATTTTCAGAAAGTGATAGTAATTTCTTATGTAACCTATGTTTTTACAATTATAAAATATCATCAGAATACAGCTATGAAATAAAATTTTACTCACCTGATTAACATCATTTGATTGTAAAGTCATTCGTCTTTGTGGATCAGTAGTAACACTTGATATGAAACTGGTCATACAACTTTCAATAGTGCCTAAAAATAAAAAAAATAAATTATTTTGATAATGAGATGATAATTATTATCTTGAGGATGTGGTCAGAAATAAAATACAATAATATAACACACCGTTATGGTTAATAACAAAGCATATAAATACATTTGAAATAGGTATTCTGGAATTAGTTAGTAATCATACCTGTATATACATATACGAGGATGAATTTAATATATAAACGATAAATATTTTTTTATGAATTTATTGATTAATGTTAAACACAAACCTCATTTGAAGTATTTTTAAAGGTACTTTCTAGCATAATCTACACACTTTTTCTAACGGTTTGGGTATTCCTTGATCATCAAAAAAGTTAGGATAAGCTGTCAGGCTAATCAATGAAGGCAAAAACTCGTGTCTCAACTCGAAAAGTATTTGCAACAATTTTTTTTTTTACTGATTGATTCTTTATAATTACTGACCAACGAATGTGGCTTACTATTGCCCTTTGTTACAGCCAGCAAAAAATGTCTTCAAAAACAGAGCTATGGCGATTAGAAATCACATCCTTCTCTACTCTGGCTCTAATTGGATAAATTAGAATAACTGAGCAAAAAGCACCTTATATATAGTCCAGATTTGTCCCCTTGTGGCTGACTATTTTTGTTAGCATTCTTGAAAGAAAAATTGGAGGAGAATGACTTGAAAGAAGTTGGAAAGCACTAGCGCAATTCTTCTTCTAACTTTTCTCAAATGGTGAGGCCCAGGATTAAGAGTATAAACTCGAGGGTCTTTCTGAGATCCCCTAAACACCACAGAGCTTCATCGCCAAGTCAGTGAGATTTGGTCAAATTTGTTTTCTGAGCTCAGGACATTTCTGAAGGATAAACTGTGTATTCTGGTAGCCTGTTCTATAGCTACAGAGAGGGGTTTCTTCAATTTTAAATTTCTCATAGAGGTTGTGGCCTGTTCTGCGTCTAAAGATTAAAACTTGCCTTTTTCTGCTCATTTTGTAATCATCTGCAGGATTGTAATGTGAATAGTCATCATTCAACCTTTGTGATACAGCAGCTTTATTTATGAAGATTTGAAGAGTTTGAGGGGATATCGCTCCTTCCTTTGCTAGTTTGTCAGCTATTTCATTTCCATTTTGTGCAATTGATTGACAATTTGCACTGAAGCTTTTTGTGAACTGAGAATATCTAAGCTTTGAAATGGGTGGGAAAAGTGGGTAGAGAACAGGAAACTACTTTAAGAATTGCTGAAAGCATGGTTTTTATATTATATTAATCAATAAATGTATAAAAAAAAATAATTAATAGTTATTTTCGATTCACTCTCATTTAACATAATATTTCAATACAATATAATCATATAATATTCCAATTGCTGGGGAGGAGGAGGAACAGATTGCATATTATCTTTCCATTATACAAACTTCCTCTGTCATAACTTGAATTCAGTTAACCATTAACAATTTGATCATTACTTTCAATTAATCAATAATTAAGGAGTGGTTAAACATAATTATTTTTTTATTGATTGGGATTATAAATACTCCATTCAGGCTTAGCCCATTTGTAAAATGACAAATAGCTGTTAATAAGAACAATTATGTATTTTAGTAATTTTAAGCAGTAACAAGAATAATATGATTAAGAAGATGGGATTATAACTGAAAAATGTAAACTATGATTGTGATGAGTTAAATAGAAAACTTGAATGCCAAGATCTTTTATTAAATTCAAATACATCATTTCCCAAATGATCTACTAATCGCTAGTCACTCTGAGAAAGTCTTATTTCTCGATGATGCTGTATTTTGAGTGCCAAAAAGGCCAATACAATGCTCTAACAGCTGGTTCACACAGTGACCAACTTTGAAGTTGAGTGGTTGAAGCAAGTAACAACATATATTTCTGTTGTTATAAAACTCACTAGTTTTTAGCTCAAAGTAAATTATACAAGCCAAGATTTGAATCAGGTTCATTCAGTGTCTAGCACATCTGTAATAATAAATAATCTAAACAAAGATAACAAACCGAAAGCTTATCAAACCTGTTTTATTATTATAAATCAATGTTTGTTAAATTTGTTAATCTTATGAATCATTTTTAATTGTTCGGCATATAAATATTAATAAAAGAGATATTTTAAGGAATAAAAAACAGGTATTTCCAACAACATTTGCTATGCTATTGTGGTGATCAATATAACAGCTGAAGAACCAATGTTTTGTAAACCATAAAATAGAACTGTGCTCATAATTAAAATTTAACCTTTCATCTCGGAAAATATGTGTTGCTATCAAGGAAATTTTAATTATATAAACTGAAATACAACTGAAAGCAGATTCCTTCGCCCCAGAAACGTCCTTTCTGTTCGTCTTTTGCAGATTGCAGCAATTTCATCCATATATACTATAAATAGCAACGGACTTAAACTATCACCTTGTTTGACCTCCTTAACTATACTAAAATATTATTAACATTTATTAAATTTTAGCAAGACAAATTTAATTCCTGAACATGGTCATTAGTGTAGAGTCATCACTTTTAAGCATTTTGAGCGTGAATAACCTTTATCAGGCTTGCCAGCTTACTTACCTTTGAGCAGGAGTCACCAAACTAGCCGGGTCTGCCGCTGAAGGCAAGCACCTTTGTTCGGACCCACAAAAGTTTCTCTTTGATTAGATAGTAAAATTTGAAAAACGATTTAAGAATATGAAATTTGGTAAATTACTCACACACGAGGCTGCTACAACATTTATTTGTCTCACAAAGATTATTTCACAACTGGTGTCATTAATAGAACAAGATTTTTTTTTTTCATAACAAGGCATGGTCCGTGGGACTTAGTCGCGGTCTCAATGTGGCCCATTAGAAAAAAGTACTGCCTTAGAGGAAAAGAAATTATTGTGAATAATTAATGAAATTATTCCTGTGTAGCCCACTTGTCCATCCCTGATACTTCATATACAACATAAAAAATCATATAAACGTGTCTTACCATTAAGTTACTTATTTATTTAAATTAATTTATATACTTGTAAATATACAAATTAATGATCCATCGATTGCATAGCAAATGGTTAAATTGTGATATTTTTGTCTGTTAATATTGGTTTGATGATAATATTTTTATTGGCAGTCATAACAAAATTTTAAAATGAATTGCATAATGGAATAAAAAATATACTTTTTTTAAAAAAAAGATCAATACAGAGAATCCTTGTACATACATCACGTTCTATTTCTTGAAAAATGACCTAAGTCGAGTCCTGCTCGACAAAAGTATACTTACATACATAAAGCCATATTTTGTAACCTTAAGTTTATCTATAAAATCATTTGGATATTTATTAATCGACGTATTATTATAATGAGGGAGAAAATTATCAGATTGTTGGTCTAGCAAATAATCTCAAACAGTAACTACTATTTATGCAAAGCTGACATCTCGAACAATTTCTTAGGGCTTGATGACACAGCATACAAATGAATACTGGAATCCATAACTAACTTGAGCAGTCACCATCTCAAAAAAAGTCAATAATTTGACAAATAATTAATAAAAGCAAGGAGGCTCAGTGAGTGAGGGACTTATGCCGAGAATCAATCCTAGGGTCGAGAGACCCTTCTGAGGCACACTCAGTACCCTTAATTAATTTGGACATTAATAAACAAGAGGTACAGGTCCTTTGATGTGGTAAGGCAAGTAGCCTTTGAGGTACTGCAGCAGCCTGCATCAATTGGATGTTGTGATAAACATGAAAAAAAAAAACACACACAACTTATGTTCATATACTCCTTACCAACCCATTAAGATGAAAAAAAAAAGTTTCAATAGGAAAACATTTATTTAAGAGATCAATCCTTAATATATTACTCAGTATGTTGAATAATGACATGATTTCATAAGTATGTTGTATTTTAGTGAGAGAATTGAAATATAACTTATTAAAATATAGTAAACATTAAAAATTTAAGAAAGTGTGGGGATTAAAATGTTTAAAAGGTATCAGTACCAAGGCTAAAAACACAAAATAATTAACTTATATAAAATAACTTGCTACATAAAATAAAAACAAAGTATTTTTATTCAGATTAAATTGTAGTAGCTTCTTTATTTAAAAACAAATAAATTATAAGTAATACTAATATTTTTTTCTGCAGCTTGATCGATTCTAAAATTTATTTGTAACATAATTTTCATGCAATATCATAAACAAAAATGACTTAAAAAAAAAACTTCGAATAAATATAAGCAAACTCAGCATTCTTCAATAATGCCATTATAAAATTAATTGAAAATATAGAATTAAAAATAACTGTCAAGAATAGACACTAATAACTGATAGATATGTATAGCTATCGTGATGCAGAGGTATGACTAAAAACGATTATTGAAAATATAATTTTCTAAGCATTTTTGTGTTTTGGGCAATGTAATTCACATGCTGAATTTAATTATTTTTAGTGTTTTAGGTTAGATCTTGATTGTTCATGCTGTCCGTGGTGTTCTTCAAGCAAATATTTCTCTGGACAATTACGGATTACCCCACTGAGTGCTTTATTAAATGAATTAATATTGTATTATTCATCCTGCTGTTGCAATGTAATAAAGTTAGCTATTTAGGTTCCAGGAATAAAATCGGTTATATTTATTAATAATTAAGGAAAACATTCAAAAAGAAGAACTTTTTTCAGTCGTGCATTTGAAATGTTAAAACATAGATTAAATGCCAGTTTTAGAGGAAATTGTTAATAAATGTTATTTGTTAGAGTATATATTTCAATCTCGATAAAAATGACTTACCTGAGTTTATTCCTGGACCTTCTTTAAGATATGAATTGCGATTTCAGGTGCCTGAAGAAAATTTAATTATATATGAAACTTTAACAAAGCTTACTACATTTAACAATAACTAAATTTGTTTAAAGCTAATTTTATGCTGGTTTATTAAAGCATTATCAACAAAACTATCCTGAAAAAAAAACACTTACTTCCACCTCTTTTCCTATTTTTCTTATTTCGAAAGATTCCCATTATTGGCATTGATGATTTTTCACTCATGCTATATGCTTGTTGTTGGTTTCTGCCTCTTTTTAAAACTTCTGCTTGGACCTCTCCATTTAAAAAGCAATAAAGAACTGCCACGAAAAATCCCTGTTAAAATTAATCACAGGAATATTTTTATTCTGTTATTAAATCAGATTAATAGAGAGAAATATTAATTCATTGATTTAGAAATACATGAATTGAAAAATGAACACAACAAATGAGAAAACTCTTCAACCAATAATTCTAATTCACAGATAAAACTCACCAAAAAAACATTGTCCGGATGCTTTATTATTTGAAAGATCTTCTCTTATAACCTCCTATTTAGTATTTGTTTTAATGTATTATTCAGTTTCAGTCTATAGTATTCAAATATGGGTTGTAAGAATGTATGCAATCATTGTTTTATTCGTTATGTATATCAATATATATGCAGTAACATCACATTACATGGATGTTGAACTTAACAGTAATTAAGTATATTAATTAATTGATAGATAGATATTCAACACTAATTTTGACACATAGTAGTTTATTTATTTAAAAATAATTATATTTTTGTAATATTTATAAAACATTTAAAGTATTACAAAAAGACAAAGAAGAAGACTCAGGAGGAAATTAAAAATTAATGTTTTGATGAAAAATAATTGATTTGAGTATGATAGCCTACAAGTCATAACTAAACATGTTATCTATTTACAAAAAATATACAAAATAAAATCTGTAAAGTTACTTTGTAAATATAACAGTAAAAGATTTATACCTGAAAACTTGAAAAAGTTGTATCGCACAAAAGCCAAATAAGTTCCACCCATTCATCAAATCCATATTGCATACCAAGAAAGATAGCATAATGAACACCAAATAAGGGCATAAGGACGAGTGTAGATTTTGCCCATCTCCTAAAATCAAATAAATTGATATCATGACTAAATCCAACATCATTCATTTAATGAATATATTTTTATCTTCATAATAAAAAATTAAGAAGAGCCAAACAATGTTTCTTTTATTTAAAAAATATATAACAGAATGATATTTTAGTAGTTGTAGAATAGTATTTTGCAACTAATGAGAGAAAAATAATTTTTACAAAAAATCAAGTACATAAAAAAAAATGTTATTGTTAAAAAGAATATAAATAAATCTTCAGTTAAATTTCTCAGAGTATTGAAGCTGTTACTAAAATCCTATTGCTTCTTATTGTTCAGTTCATTCCAAATTTTATTTTTTGGTGATGCACTGGTTATATTAGCTTTACTTACTGATATATACAAATCTCTATTTACTCTAGCTGCAGTGTTTAATTGTAAAAAATAAATAAATAATTTGTAAAAATATGTAAAATTGATGATATAAAGTGGTACTTCCTTAGATTTTGACAGAAAAGCTGCTTTAACATCCCAGGCAATACACAAACCTTAATTACGCCGTTTCAATTTTATACCACTTCTTGGTATTGAGGTAAACTATTCACACACCCATGCATACACACACAGACCATTTTGCGAGACTTGGTTATTTAGATTCAGGGAATCTTAAAATGTTTATTTCCATTGAAAATACGGATTCGAAAATTTTCATTTTCCTCTGTTTTTCAAATATAGGTAAGTGAAAGTAAAAAATAAAATAAAATAGAAGAATGAATAATTTTTATTTTTAAATTATTCTCCCAGTTTTTATTTCTAACTGAAAATAATAAATCTCACCTGTACCTGAAACGTCTTTTTTCTTCTGATATTGAAGCGGTGAGTTTTAACAGAAGAACCCTTACTATATTAAGAAACAGACCAAAGTTCAACTGAAATGTAAAAAAACAAAACAAAAATTTGATTAATTAAAAATTTGTAAACACTATTTAATGAAATACATCTTCTAATTATAAAAACAGAATTTGTAAGTCTAATTTAGATATATTAAGTACTTTGTATATTATTTATTAAAAAATGGAGATGTAAGAAGTGAATTGTGGCTTATAGTTTAGCAATGACTGTATACAAATAGTTTATAGTTAATATCAAAACTATCGCTGCAAAGTTAAATTATAAAAACAACAAGTGCAGTATCACGTCCATCCTCAGGAGATCCAAGCAAATTGTCAGATTTTACTTTGAATTAATACTTTAATATATATTTTGTAATTTTTAATTAAAAAATTAACTATTAACTGGGGTTGGCAAACTGGGTACCCTATTTTTGTAATTTGAAAACTTAACATTATTTTATTATAATTGGATACATTTTTGGTACATTTAATAACATTAGGAAACAGTAAAGTTTGTTCTTATAAATGTTATTCTAGAGATGTCTTTTTTAACCAATTGAGTAACAAATAGGGAATTTGAGGTGATATATGTCTGAGAAAGGAATAGGGATGTTGAATGAATTTCTACATTCTCAATTCTGGTATTTCAAAGGATTCCCATTTTTTTTTTTTTATAAAAGAAGCTAATAAAATAATTTTATAAAAATGCAAAGAAATGATTACATACTTAAAGAAAAGGTTTAATTGACATTTATATGTTTACATTAGTAATTCTCAATGACTCTGCAAATGAGCTAAAACTAAATCTAAATCAACCTACATCTGTGTTAATAAAATCTTGTCTAAAATTATTGAAGTCACCAAAAGAGGACTTACAAGAATGGAAACAGTTATAGGAATCCTGATCAGTAAAAAATAATTATGGTTTGAATATGCAGTCCAGCATAAACGATCATCAAGTGTTGCTCTAATTATCACCCAAGGTATAACACACAATAAGGGTAAACCTAAAAAATATATTTACTTTTACATATCAATATTAAAAAAAAAATTATTATAATATGAAAATTGAATTTGTATTTAAAATGGTTAAAATTGATTAATATTTTCTATAACTAATTATTTTTTTTATAAAATAGCCAAATATGTTATAACAAGTTGATGCCTGCTTAATTCTTGCCTGTGAAGGTTTTATTTGGTCTTTTCAATACATTGTAAATCTCAATCTTTCGATTTTTGCTCCAATTTGGAAACATCCAAGGTGATTCGAGAAGAGCGACTACTTACTATTAGAATTTCAAAATATGTCAATAGAGGGATAGATGTTATCCAGAACTCAAAAAACTGGCTTGTGTTGTAGCTATCGTCTCTGAGATAAGGATATTAACAATTGTATATTCAGACCTCAAGAATGAATAATTTAATGGTATTCTAAAATGTGAGAGTTGAACTTCATAAAATATTTTTTTCCTTTCTGTCTTTATTTTAAAGAATATGTTTTTTTTTTGTGATAGAATAAGAGCTATTGAATCAATTGTTAATTATGGTTAAATAAATTAATTAGCTAAAAAACAACTAAATGAAGTAACAAAATTTTTCTTGAAAATTCCATCTGTTTGTATACATAGTATTATAGAAATCTTTGCTAGTTTTAAGGTACTATTTTAAATGTTAAAAAGGGTTAGTGAATTAATGATAATTCAAAGATTTTGATATATTTTAATAACAATACCAATGGTGAAGAATTTCATTAAATATGTACTATGGAGCAAAAAAGGACGATATCCAAACCTTTGAAAATTCTATTGAACTGCACAAAAAAATCAGAGTAGGAATAGCCGATCTGGCCTTTTTAAGGTAGGTATTCAAACCAAACATGTAAATGTATTATTATGGTAAAACAAATTTCACCACTTTCAAAAGGAATGTAATGCAATGAAATATTTTAATATAAGCAATGCGTATTTTATAAGGTGTTTTTTGAAATTATCAAAATATATATTTTTTTAAAAACTCTGTAGAGTATTCAGAAATACTCTTCAGGATTAGATTTAATGAAAAATACATTTTTTTAAAAATTTAAATAAGTTTTTTTTCAGTTATAAGTTGTTAGCTGTTATTAGGGATGATCAATAACAGGTATAAAAATAAGAGATAATATTATCTTTTAAGTTTAAAATGGAAAAGCTAATTGTTATTTTAAATTAGTAATAGTACTTTGGACTATAAATAGAAATTAAGAATGTTGCCTATTATATAAAATTGGAGATTAAGATATTATTGAATACAATTCTTATTGGCATTGTTTATTTCAATATTCCAAATAGGTATGAAATATCTTGAAGTAGAACTTACCCCAACCCAAAATAATATATGTTGTGATTGCACTTGTATCTGAGAATAATGCAAGGAAAATAAGATTGTGCAGATATAATCCTTCCATAAGTATCCAACTGTAATTAGCGAGTATAAAATATTGCCAGAGACTTATTAAAAGTTTACAGCTCCAATTTAACTGGAAATTATAAATTAAACAATCCATTATAAGATTAACTATTAAGTATTAGTAAATATTTCTGAATTACAAAATCATTAATGTGAGAGCAAAATACAGAGAGAATCACTTTAACTGAAGTGAAATTTCAGAGAGTAATTTGATAGAAAAAAAAGAAATTAATGGTCTGATTCCCAACAGTTTTGAAAATATTTCAAATTTGATTTTAATTTTTATCTTCTAGGCTTGTACTTCTATAAATTATTAACATAATACAAAATATGAGAAATATTTTAGATTTTTAGTAGCTAAACTACAGAAAATTCATACCAAGAAACATTTTTACTAATGGTTTATTTTTGAATGATATAGTTTATTTTTTTTTGTGATATAAGAAAGAATATTTTAAAATAGAAGATACTCCATTAATATATCAGAAAAAGTTAATAACTATATGTTTCTTGATGTTATTAATATGAAAAATTCTCATATCTTGCAAAGCTAATCCTAAAAAAAAAAAGGTACTTTCTGAAGGCTGAAATAATTATTAATAACATTCATATAAAGTCAAAAAAAAATTTAAGTTAAATAAAGGTGTTCAAAAGTAAAACAAATTTAGTTTTTAATAATTTATTAATATATATATTCCCAGAAGAAATAAAACTAATTTTTTTTCTTGTCATGTATAACTGCTTATGAAGACAATTGATTGACTTTTTTGTATTAACAAAACTAAAAAGAGTTAAAATTAAAAATGATTTGAACCATATATACAATGTTATAATTAAAAGCCTAAAAATAAATAAAGGGTCCAAGGAGTAAAATCAGTTTACAACACGAAACTTATTTTTAAGAAAAAGAAATTCAGGAGCATTTGTCTAAAGTCACACAGCATGTGTTCCCTGAATTCCCTGAAACTACATCCTTTTACTAAAGGGTGTTAGAATGTTTCTACTTCAGAAATGAATCCATTTGGTGTTAGTAGTTTCATTGGTGTTGATGGCACTGCTTACTTAATTTCATAAAAACTTCTGTAAAGTGGTTTTGTCCCTGGACCTTCAAAAATATTTTTTTTATTCATAATTATAAATAAAATGGATTTATTTTATTAAATAAACAAAATACATTTTCCAAAATTATAAGAATGTAATACAAAATTATCTATTGAGGTAAACAAGAAAATAAGATAAAACAAACTTTATAGTAACTTAAGGAATACTCACTGTCATTTCATCATGTATGTACTGCCCATCGACAGCTACAGCAATATCAGAAGCAAGTCCTAATCCTCCTACGAAGAGTGTGTTTTTTAGGAGGCTCAGTCCAGCTCGAAGAATAAAAGAAATGAATAGGTGCATATGTAAGATGTTTCTAGGACATCTCAGTTTCCTTTAAAAAAAGTTAAAATGGTGATATGTGAAAAAATCTTTGAATTCTGATTTTCATTGGATATTTATATTTAAAAAAAATATTCTATGCAAAAAAATATATTTGTATCTTTTTAAGATAATAAGTAAATGATTTTATTCATTTTCTATGGCAATCTCTCTCCTTTGTAGTAATTATAGCAATATTCTTAGCACTATTTGTTTAAAAATATAAATAAATTTAAACATTGATACCTACTTGAAACTTGCCAGTATAATGAATGCTATAATGAGAGTAAATAAGGAGACACTATAGCCAATTTGTGAGATCGCCTTGACAGCAGGTAAATACTTCTAAAAGAATAAGAAATAAAAAATTATAGTACTTATTATTTATTTATTTCAAGCAATTAGTAGTTAACATAATTTAAAGTTAGTATTTTGATAATATATAGAATGATAGATGATGAACTGAACATATAGTTAATATAATTGAGCACATTTTGACAAACTTTTCGATTGAGCTTTACACAATAAAACAGACAATGTACTTATTAATAGACACACATTCACATATTTATATAGTAATGTTTGATTTTTTTTTGCAATATGTACATTTCATGTAAAGGGCCTAATGTATAAATTTACATTCCCCATACGAAGAGTTGTTATTCCGTACATTTACGTTTATAAGGTAATCTATTTCGTTTTGTACTAAGCATATATTTTAACATATCAATGCTTATTTTGAGACCGAATTCTTCACTAGCATGGTCTTATTTAACCAAGCTATTTATTGTCTTAATTTAAAAATACTGAGAAATGAATTTCTTCTATTTTCATACATGTACCTCAAAGAAAAAGATTCATTATTAACTTAATAATATTGTTTAAAATAGGTGCAAATGTCAATAAAAATCAATCTTGTTATTGATTGCAAAAAATTAAATAAATAAATAAAATTGATTTATCTTACTGGAATTAATGTGAGGTTCCCTTCATTTGAGGGTGGTGTAACAATGGTTCCCGTTGGGCCATTTAAGCATTCTGTATAATTTGTCCAAGTGTTATTAACAATACTGTTGTTAAACCAAAACCAGGTTCCATTTTCTGTGCAGTATTTGGTGGCATTACCCTGAAAATAATGGTTAACCCATAAGGTGATATTGAATCAAAATATTTATAGATGATGAAAAAATAAAAATGTGTATATATATATATATATATATATATATATATATATATATATATATATATATATATATATATATAAAACATAAAATATGTGGTACTATGTCCCATTGCTGAGACTAGGCCTTCTCCAAAATTCTTCTTCAGTTGGTACAGTCGCTACAATTTTTCAGATTTAGACTCCAAGTTGAGGCTGTGCATCCATGGAGACGGAGTCCTCCCATCTATCGTTCAACCAACCAACTCATCGGTTACCATGGAGTTTATGTATATATATGAAAAAATAAATTTATAATAAACTTTTTTGTTTTTATTCATGTAGATTTTAACAATTTGCCATAACTTAGGGAAAAATTATTCAATTGACGACTAAATTCTTAGTCACAAGAAATAATTATGCCTAATGACTAATTTTTTAGCCATTAGATATGACTTATATAAGATAACTAATTGGATTTTTTTTAGTCTCTTTAAATGACTAAAGATTGAATATTTGAAGAATTGTGTATTTTTCTTAAGTCACAGTAAATTTTTTGCACCATACTGTCATGAACTCAACCATTTCAAAAGATCCCAATTGAGAAAGTGGACTGTATCTCCAGCCGGATTTGAATTTTATCAAAAATTATATATTGCTCAAAATTTTTGAAATAACTGTTTATTCACTTTATTTTTTAAGCAATTGATTCAGTTTGGAAAAATGATCAGTCACAAAAAAAAACAAATTAGAAGTTCTGCTATTCTCCTATAATTGAGTAATTGCTTGAAAATATCCTAATAAGAACAATTTTTTTTTTTTCATAAAAATGCTCAAAGTGTCAATTTTAACCTTTATTATTTTAAAATGTATTGTTAAAACAATTTACCGATTTGAATCCTGCAATGTAACTGGGACAATGTTGGGAAGATAGAGTTCCAGGAGGTGCTTCTGCCCAACAAAGAATGCTATCCCATACTTGAGGACAATATCCTTAAAAAAATATATATTATTATTTTTAAATCATTATCATTATTTATATTATCATTATTCAGTTAATAATTAATTTCTAATCTTAGGTACTAGTTAATTAAAAGCAACAAGGCTATCTACATATTACCTCTATGTGCTATCTCACCTTTCAAATCTGTGGCCTTAATTCTTGGTATCTATAGCTCTTTAGTGGGCAAAGGTTATAAATAAAGTAAAATATTATTCTTGGCTGTTTTTTTTTTCGGTTTAATTAAGTATCAAATATTATTAATTGGAATCAGAAGCAAAAGATAAAAGAAATGTTAAATAATTTTTTTGGGGGGGTTTATGATGTTGGATACCCTTTTTATATGATTATGCTTTATGAAGGACAGTTGGAAATACCAAAAACTGCTGCTCTGTAAAACGATCATATTCATTAGGTTATAAATGCTTTTTTTAGAGATGAACAAATTCTATAGTTTCTCATCAGGGAGGATTGGAGTATTATCAAGCAGTTAACCTGGTCAATAAAGAAGGTTAATAGAGTAAAGAGTCAGATATGCTTACTTTATGGTATAAATGATTATAATAGGATATATATAAAAAAAAGAAGACCATTTTTCAATCAAATATTTGTATTATTATTTCTTTGATATAAAATACAATTAATACTCAAAGTATATGTAGTCCATAATTATCTACCATCATTAACCATCTGCTAGCCAATTGCTCAATCCCACGCTGATAGCACTCTTTGAGAAGACTGTCAAATAACTCTTGGATCGCAATTTCAACTTAGTAAAATTATCAAATTTTTCCCTTGAAGAAAATGGGTCATGGATCTAAATAAGTAGTAATCCGATGGTGCAAGGTTTGGAATGTATGGTGGATGAGGTAGTTGTTTTTCAGACAAAGTTTTTTCGATAAATGTTCACAAATTTCTAATTTTTTAGCTGATTGGTGAGGAGTAAGTTCGTGAGTGACCAGCCGACTGCTCTTTTTCACCTTCCCCATGGACAGTAGATGATGACTAACAGTATCTTTCCATAGTCCACACTCCCTTACAAGTTCGCCAGTACTTGTGGACAGATTCGACTCAACAGCTTCCTGCAGAACCTCATCAATATCCATTAATGATAGCCTGGAGCCCTTTTTCCTTTGCAACGTCGTATCTCCACTACTAAATTTTTCTAACCAACGCCGCGCAGTGCGCTAGTCAAGGACACCTTTCCCTTTATATTTAATAATTACACGAGTTGACCTGACACTTTTCTTCTTTGAAATAAATAACTAAATTGAGGCTTTTTTTGAAAAAGTTGAATAAGATTAAACAAGCTTAGAGAATGCTCAAAAGGAATTATTAAGTATTGGTAAGTATTAAATAGGATTAAAATATTTACAGTGCTTTGAAATCTTGAATTTGATGAAACGATCATTTTTTTATACACCTTATTAAATGCGAATATGATGCTTAAACTTTAATGATACCTCAACATGTTGACATGTGAGCGGCATAGCCGAGCAGGATTAGGCGTATTTGCACATGTGTTAGCCCGGCAACCTGATAAACTGAGTATAACATGATAAAATAATTACAAGTTCGTGTCCCGATGTGGGCGGGGTGGCCGAATGGGCTAACGCGTGTGCACTTCACCGCCGTTGCCCAGCAACCTGATATATGACTCAATGATATAAAAATAGTCACGAGTTCGCGTCCCGGTGCTGGGGGAGTATTTTAAATCCCTGCTCACACCCCCTGGCCAGGGAAATCCCCCACCCCCATAGTGTAATTAAACAAACATAATTGGTCTTTAAAAAAAGTAACATTTACATACTCTATAGAAGAGGTTTGTATTTATAAATTAATGCATATATCATGCCTATTAATTACATTACAATGTTAAAGCATAGAAATTTAGGTATAGGAATACATAAACATAAAAAGATATATAATTATCATAATAAACAAAGTCACATAACTTTGTTTTAGTCACAATGGTATTATTGAAAAATGGGATGATCTTTTTCTAGTAAAATATAAGTGTTTTTAGTATAATGTATGTTTTCAGTAAGATATAAATTAATGATCTCAACTGGCTATTTGTAATAAATTACCTGTAGTTAAACTCGAGTTTCCATTAATACATTCTTCTTTCTTCTGAGCTAGTATCAAATTTTGATGTTCTTTACTCAATGGTGTCTCCTGTATAGAAAAACATATATATATTTATAAATATTATAAATATAAATAAATATTGTAAATATTTGTAAGAACATTTGCTATTGTAAAAAATTAATTTATATTCATGAATATAAATTATTTAATTCACCTCCCTATACACCATAATAAAATTCAGATAATTTGTAAGTCTGATTGTATTTGTATTGGTAATCCTGATAGCATTTGTAAGCAGTTTAAAATATTTAAACTAAATTTAAACTATTTAAATAAATATTTAAAATGGTTAAGACAAAAATTGCTCTTCTATCATATTAAATTAAAATACGAATCATTTAAATGTAATGAATAAAACATTCACTCGAGATACTACGCTTAATCGTTATGGTTGGAAGTTATACAAAACTCACAAAATTAAATAAATCTGAGAAGAATAAATTTACTCAAATAACACGCCATTATAATACGTGAATAAGCAAAAATATTTCCAAGGTAAGATGAATAGGTTGAAAAATGGCAAAATGTTGTCAGAATTTGTATTATTCCATGTTAAACAAGGAATATCTGAAAGAATTGGTTCACACTAAGACGGTGGTGCCACTTTATCATAAGATAGAAAATATTTTATACTTTTAATCTATAAAGTTTCAAATTACTCAAAACTTATTGGAATCTATGGCGATATGTTAGATTACTGAATTTCATCCCATTTCAATATTATATTTTCTGATCACAATTTTGGTTCACCAGTTAAATAGAACCAGAATGTGACATCTAAACCAGCATTGTTGATAATAAGTTCAACAATTGTAACTGAAGTTATCAGGGACTTTAATCGTATTGAAGATTGAATCATGTATGCTAACTTAAATATGGTGGTGGTTTTTTTGACTTATAAATATAGAAATTGAAAGTGAATAAAAAGAATATTTTTGCTGGTTCAATGAAAATTGAGAGATTTAGACAGAAAATCAAAATAAATATTATATTTCTTACTTTATTTATGATAAATTAAAAAAAAAAAAATCCAAATACCTAAATTCAAAATTTCAAGGTTGTTATCATGTTACTTATAAAATTTCATTGAAGTAAATGCCATTGTTCAGAGTAAAACTAATTAAACAAGAATGAATTCAATAACAATTCATGAACATTAAAATTTGCTCAATCACAGTTTCATCAATCTTTTCAAAATGAAAAACATGATTTTTCTATTATCTGTTACTAAAAATATAATGGTGTTAAAGATAAATGAAATTTACTGTAAGTTATTTGGAGAAGTTCCAACAGAAAAATTTCAATTTTAAAGTTTTAAGGAAGGCTAATGCAACTACATGAAAATCCTCATGAAATTTCCTTGTATTTAATAATCAACCATGTAAAAAATCTAACACCAAATTGATTTATTCTTTGAGGGAATAAAGAAGGGATTGAATCTTTGATATGATGACATGTAATAATAATGTTGGAGGGGTGCCAGAACTGTTAATTAGTTCGGTCAGAGGGAGGATAGGGTGAGGGTTAGCGCAATTGTGCCAGTTCATGGTTGTTCATCAGTTCCATCATAAATCAATTACTACTTTTTTTTGTTTTTCAAAAATATTTGAAAAACTATAATTTTTATGATACTGAAATTATTACAAATTACTTCCTTCAGTTTGTTAGTTCTCGTACTCTAAGATTTTATAAAGAACAAATTAAAAAGGGTTGTAGTGTGGAATGCAAAACATTAAAAAGCAATGCATAAATTAAAAAAAAAAATATATAAGTATGTCTCTTTAGTATTATTTTGTGTCATTTAATATTTATTAAGTGTCTTTTCGCTGTTATTCCATTTAATTTATTTTTGTTTATTGTGGAAGGCCAAGACACTGGATGCAGTGCTATTTAGGGAAAGTACTGTTATCTTGGTCAACATTTATGCAAGGAGGTGATTTGACCTAGATCATGCTCAACCAACAGGTTTCCACTTTAATTAATTATTTAATTAAGAGTACCCACTTTATAGAGGCTGGGTGTGCCCCAGGAGGGTCTCCTGACCCCAGGGCTGAAGAAACTGAATAAATAATTTAACTGCCATAAGTCAGGATTCGAACCTGGAGACCTTCAGCTTTGGAAGCTCAGCACTCAACCATTGAGTTACCCCAGTCCAATCATTATTACTGATTCTCTTAATTATGACAGAATTTTATATAACTCAATTAGAAGTTTTCTATTAAAAAAAAAAGTCTCGGGTGTAAACATTGTAAAGATTGATAATCTTTTCACAAAATCAGATGTTTCAATTTAGGAAATCTTTCTGAAAACATGGAAGGAAGAAATAAAATGGTAGGACTAGCCCAGGATATGCAAAAAATTTAATCTGTAAAATGAATGTAACTTTAATAATTGTCACTTGCAGAGATGTGACCTCATTTTTGGATTGATCACTCAAATAAATTAAAATTTAATGTAAAAAAATAAGTTGATAAAGACTGAATTTGAACCTAATTAATCATTTACTAGGTATAAATTCACTTATTTTCATGTTATTTCTATATTTTATAAAACATTCACACTGAATTAAACTTTTAACATGGTATATAGTTTAGTATTAGGTAATAATATAAGTAGTGTAATGTAAATCAACAAAATGATATGCAAAACATACCATGAGTGATTGCCTTATTTCTCTGGCCGACATTGAGTGATGGTAAGCATACAAACCTGCAACATAAAACGAGTTGATACACCTTAAAAAGATTATGTTAATATCATCTCTAATGTAGTAAATCACAATAAAAATTATCCTGTTTTAAATATTTTTACAACCTTCTTTGGGTAAAAACTATAAAGTGTCTTACAATATCTTACATTACGTTATACATTCGAATTTCGATATTTCGAAATCCAAGGGACGAGAAAACTGTGAAAAATCCAGACTTAGAGTTATCAAGAAGTTTGTATTATAAAGAAAAAAAAAATAGAATTATTAAGTTTTTATTATATTTTTGAAAATATGAATGAACTTACGTAAATTTTATAAATACATAGCTTCAATGTAAAACATTTACTAGAAAAATTTCGAATTATAAAGAGAAGTTATCTAGTTCGAATTATAGAAGTTCTCTTCTCCTCTTGTTACGAACAGGATTATGAGTAATTGAGCTATCAAAATACAGCATTTTTTCGATATACCGAAGTTAGCTGGTGAAGAGTTCGAATTGTTGAAAAAATCGAATTATCGAGAATCGACTGTACTTAAAACAAAACACAGGCGGATTTAAGGGGGGGGGCCTTCGGGCTGAAGTCTCCTCCCAAAAAATGGTAAAATATTACCATGTTTTACAGAAAAAAATATTAAAAACTATCTCATAAAGTATTCTTGTTCGTGTAATTATATTTAATAGGACTTCAAGAACCACTTAAACACCGTTTCAAATAGGTAATTAATTTCTTTCTCTTTTTTTCAAATTAATTATCGTTATATGTATATTAAAAAAAAAATCTTTCGGGCTGAAGCCTCCTCCCCCAAAATTAAATTCTGGATCCGCTAGTGAAACAAAATAGTATCTAACTTAACTGAAATATTTTAGTTACTAGTTTATTCTGAGTCTTTAAAAGTGTAAATAAACAGATCTGCCATGGTAACGCAAATATCATTTTGAGAGATCTCGATTTTATTGTCTGAGTGAGCAATATGCAACTACTAAAAATTAACTTTGTTTGTAAAATATGTTTAATAGTCAGATAAGTAGAGAGTATTTATTAAAAAAATGAAGGCAAATGACCGCCATTTATTGAAATAAAACTGCTGAGTTGAACTGTGCAGTGGCAGATCACATTGAGGTACTTAATACCTATCTCAGTATTCTCAAGAGGGTTGAATCTGGCTTGGAAGGCATAAATTGTATCTAGTGGAGGACCCATGAAATACCGATCTCAACCCTACTCAATAATGTGTTGGATAACCCATCCATCCTGCTTTAAGAGTACTTGTTTAATCCCAATAAACAAGAACGAACTTGAAACAGTGCTAATGATATATATTTCCACTCTATGTTAGAAATGTCCAGCAGATAGAGGGTAAAATAAATTATATATATGTATCCCTACTGTTAGTGCAAAATATCGTAGGTATGTTAAAATTGAGTGTTTTAAAGCAGAGCATTAAAAACTGATCATTTCTTTACGATTTATTAATACAATTTCATATTTTATTTCCTTCTGATATTTTCCATAATAGCAGACTGCTTATAGATGCTGCATATTACAAAATATCACCTTTGGCCCAAACAGAATAAAAATGGAAAATATTTATGTACGACGTTTTGCAATAACAGTAGCGATATGAATTAATTATAAGTTGGTAATAATGGGTCAGTAGCTAATGCCTTTCACAATAGTTTAACCTGGGTCTTATCTCTTCGAGTTGTTCCATTATTGTACCCCATTTGTGCTTGTCATAGAAATGTTCAATTCACGATTTAGGGGTGGCACCTATTTATGAATAAGGGAGTTTAGAGAATTATAACTAAAAAAAAAAGAACCATAAACAAAACGGTTAATCGGTAGTCAACTATATTTTTTATCAACGGTATTTAAATTTGAAATTAAACTCCTTAAATGAGCTATTTTCTAAAATCAGCGCTGAACGCCTGGCTTCGTTTCGTTCTAGTTCAATAACCAATCCGATGCCGTCGATGAGCTAAGCGCTAAGTTTAGGAACAATATTTAATTTAATCTTTATTTGTTTTAAGGGAAGAACCCTATACAAATTGAGTCTATCACAAAATAACGAACATTGTTATCCTTAAGTAAATACAAATTACTTCCTTCAGCTTTCGCAATATAAAAATCATATGTTCAACTCGTGGGAGGTCATTTCATTTTTTCAGCGCGACGAGGTGAACAAATATTTTCAATTTTATCAGAAAATGAAGCGGTATATGAGTAAAGAGTATAAAATACAATATTTCATTTGCCAACATTCTTTTTGTTGGAAATATAGGTTTATTGGTTGGTCAGAGGCTTCTTTGAAAATAATTCAAGCAAGTTTTATTAAACGCGTTAAAACATTTTCGCTCTACAGTCTATTGCACATAGAGTAACCGATCGCAAAGAGGACAAAGAGGTAACAAAGCCCCACAAAACAGAAAAACGTAATAAAACAGATCCTCCCTTCAAGAGATACATTCGTCAAAGACAAACATTCGTTTGTAGTAGTATCACCATTCGAGACAGAACTTAATTGTATTTTTCTAACTAAAAACTTTCAAGTTGAATTTTTACTATTTCTGTAGGACATTTTTTTTTTGGCCACCCAATTGAAACATTATCTGTCATTAAATACATGCTAGGTCTCATCAAAAGCGTAAAAAACAGGATAACAATTTGTGATTTCTTTGCCATAGCTATGCCCACAAGTGTCTCTTATTATGTTTTTAGCCAATACACATACATTCCTAGGATGAAATGTATTTTTATGGTAAGACCAGAAATGGTTTAAAACTATTAATATCGAATATATTACTCAAATATTAACCCTTTCTGAGTACCGTGGAATTTAATCACTGCTTTAGTCGATGATTGAGACAATCAACTGAGCTAGAGATTAAAATCCTAATAATGATTAAGTTTAAGAAAAATACTGGTAATTCGGTACTCAGCAATGGCGGATCCATGGGGTAACTGAGTCCATATTGTTTTTTTTTTTATAGTGATATAAACTAAATAATTAAACAATCAAAATCTGTACTCTTTTTAAATTATAACGCATGCATTTTATTTACTAAATGTACACTTGTTGACACCAGTCAAGAAAAAATATATGGAAAATTTATTTTTATTATATTTATGAAACCAAGCCCCACCATAATTAAATCCTGGGTTCGTTACTGGTACCGAGAGTATTTTTTTTTTTGCTCAATTTTGGTCAAAAGATGCTGAATACTTAACAAAATATTTCTTAGTTTAGAATTTATTTAATTTATAGGTTTCAGCGTGTGCATTCGGATTCCTAGTTGACCCTTTAAATGTATGGAAAATTTAACCCTAAAAGCATTAATATTCCAATGAACAGTTTATTACGCTTTTAAGGACCACTTAGACTTTATTATATATATAAATATATATATTTTTCTTCCAGAATAATTACTGTTATTTAAACAAATAAAATAAGAAACCAAGCCCCACCATAATTAAATCCTGGGTTCGTTACTGGTACACAGAGTATTTTTTTACCCATCTTTGGCCAAAATATGCGGAATACAGCAAACAACAAAATATATTTTAGTTTATAATTCGTTTCATTTATTGTTTTCCACGTATACATTTGGATTCCTAGTTGATCCTTTAAGTTAGATTGTTGTACCTATTTAAGTAATTTAACAAATAACAAATATTCTGCTATTCAACTATTAAATAAAATAATACATACCCAGTTATTTAGTTTTTTCTAGTCTACAGGGCTAAAGGTTTGTTGTCTAAAACATGACTGTCTTAAAACATTGTTTGAATCCTCATGAAAATATTCCTCACCGTTCCTTCAGCAAGTAGTATATCAAATTTTTTTTTTATTCACCCTCTTGTAGCTCTAGTTATATGAAATTCTGTAACAAAAAAAAAAAAAAAAAAATGATATTTTTTCAATAGGAATGAATGTTTGTCAAGTATTTTTTTCTTCTTTCTCTAGTATTCTTTGAATGTACTTTTTTCCTTTTTGCAAGTTTTTTCTTCTTTTATTTTAATTTATATATTTTTACTTACATGTTTTCTTCTTATTTTATTTTGTTTTTCTCAATTTTTATTTTAAATTCTATATAAAATGTATGAATGTAAACAAAGAGCCATAATGCCCAATGCCCTAGATTGTGGCAGATTGTATTATCTTTCTTAAATAAAAAACTAAACTACCTTAAACAAATTTTTGCAGAAATAAATGTACTTATGTTAATATCATACACCAAATTAAATTACATGTGAGAATAATTGAAACACCGCAAATTTAATACAATGGATTTGACCTGTTTACTATGTACTAACCAATCTTAGTCTTTTAATAATTTTTAATCACCAAATAAAAATGGCAATATTTCCGTGTTTCATAAAGTGAATATTAAAAAAAAATGACCTCTTCTGGTCTACCCTAATCGTTAAAGTTGTTTTAATCGCCACTGTACAATTAGACATTGTTTTTTTCAATTTAATCGTTTAAAAGAAAATTCTACAGGTACGTATAAGTGAACCCAGATTTCTGAAAAAGGAGTGTTTCGTGAAAAAATCTTCAGAGGCTGAAATATATATAGTCAATTCACAATAGGTCCTAAGAACTTCAACATTTATCAACTTTTTTGAAGGGGTGGAGGAGAGAGAGAATTAATCTAAACTCTTTGAGTAATCTTTCAGGTCATTATTTTTTCTTTTCCAATTGAACTAATAAAAAAATGTAAATCAAGCTAAAATGAGGCGATCAACTCATTTTTTTTTTCAAATGTTATTAATCCATTACATCGCTTAACAAATTCGCATTGATAAAAAAAGTCAAAGTCCAGTAGTGTTACCCAAATGCGAGATCAAGACGAGTCTTGATCTTGGTCTTGGTCTTGCCCAAGAGTCTTGAAGTTTCCTATTAGCTTATTACTATAGAGATATTGCTGTGATTTTTCAAATAGATGAAATTTAACTAAGCGCGAATGAAAAATTGGAAGAGTTAAATGCAAAATTATATTAGCTATAATAATTCTTTACGTATAGTAACTAAAATTGTCAAGTATTAGTAAATATTTTGCCTTAATTTTTATTCATAAAAACGATTTTTTTGATCAGTTTTGGTCTTGGTCTTGCAGCAGTTAGGCAAAGTCTGCAAAGTGCAAGATTATTTTGGGCAATACTACAGTCCCGTATAAAAAAAACTTTGGAAACTCCTGAGATTCTCTTGGCCAAGCAGTGAACAGAACAAGAATAATGACATGAACAGACCTCTCGGGATACTACACACCTCACTCTATAAATAGTAATAAATTAGAAACTCTCGGAACCATCTTATTTTCAGACGCCTGTGAGGATTATCAACAATTGAGGAGGAAGCGAGTTTAGAAACAATTGGATTCGGATGGGTCTGGAGTTGAAGTATCTCATAAAAAGATAAGTATCTGGATCGGGCCAAATCAGCGACATGCCCAATAACATCGAAAACCAGTTGTAACACGTTCGCTGCCGAGCGACTGTTTCAAAAACGGTTCCACCTCGTCCATCCCCAAAGCCAGATAGATACCTTCAAAGAACATGAATGAATACTACGAGTTTGATAGGTAAAACAAAAACGTTCTACAGTTACGGAATGGGCTTAATCCATAACAAATAACAATAAAAATATTAATTTAACATTTGTTTTAATAATTGAGTTCGTTAACTGTGCCAATTGGTGAATCATGTATTGAAAATTCCCATAATTCAAAGGACAAAGCTATCTCGAGATTGCTATGACAAGCTATCTGTGATAGCCTAGAAATAATTATTTAAAAGGCACCGACTGGACACAAGACCCATTATCAAGACCTAGGGAACAATAACAGATTTTAATAAAATATCTCTTTCCCACGGACCTCATATCAATACTAAAGGATAAGAATATCAAATGTTAATAACTTCTCATAAAGCCAGTCCTTTCCCAGGCTTCTTAGATTTCCCAATATACCTTCGTTTCCCCTATTCCAGAGTATATTAACCCTTTGTCCTCTGGACAAATCATCCATGCAGTTCTTGTTGTCATATTCTTACCTGCAAATCCAGGACATTGTTGTCATACTCTCGTTAGAACCTGAAAGCAGCTCGTGAAGTCAACCCACAGTATAATTCAGATGTTATTTGTAACAGACATTATAAATTAAAGTGTTGCTTCTGAAGTCCTCACTCCCTGTGATTCATTAACTTAGGAATTAATTCGTAACTGGCGCCTACGAGTTAAAGAAAAAGCAATTTTTTTTAAACCGAAAATTGTCCTTACCTTCTGATTAAATAAATACCTTTCATTTCTCCCTCTTAAATCAAGTGATCAACGTCAACTTTTTATGGCACCATAAGGGCTTAGTATAAGTAGGTAAACTAATTAGTGTTGCCCAAAATCGGTCTTGGTCTTCCGCTTTGCAAGACCAAGACCTAGTTTGCGTAACTGTTGTAAGACCAAGTCCAGGACTGGTAAAAAAAAATCGATTTTTAAATTAAAAATTAAGGTAAAATAGTTACTAATACTTGACAATCTTAGTTACTATATATTAATAATTGGTATAACCAATATACTTTTGCATTTAACTTAACTCCTCTAATTTTTCATTCGGGCTTAGTTAGGTTTCTCATATCTAAAAAAATACAGTAATATCTCTATAGTAATAAGCTATTAAGTAACTGCAAGACTGTTGCGAGAGTCTTGCGCAAGACCAAGACCATGACCAAGACTGAGTTTACAAGACCAAGACCCGTCTCGGTCTCGCATTTGGGCAACACTAACACTAATACAGTTTCTTATATTTCAAATCAAATTATTTAGTTGAGTTTAACTTTGGTAGCACGAGATCAGTAAGAGCTATGAAAGATTGTCTCGAAAAATCTGTTATGAACGAAATGGAAGTGGAAATCAAATAGGTTCATAATTACTTTGAAGAAGCAAGTAAGTAACTCAATCCGTAACTTGCTTTTCTTCTATTTCCCAAGGGTTTGGTGATAGAAATAGCATTCCTTTATCGGATTTGTGCTCCTTTATTGGGCAATCGAAAGCAAGGTCAATGGTAGTTAGTGAAAATAATCCAATTAAAGGCGAGACCATTCCGACGGTAAATTAGAAGTTTATACGAAACTCTTCTTTGAGGAAAGTAAAGTAATGGAAAATCTAATGATTGGGTTCTCCAAAACGAAATTATAAGTGGCTTTCGAGGGAGCCCAAATTGTTGGAAATCACATTAAGCAGGGCAACTTAAGTTCTGTAACTTGGTCGATAGGAGTTCGCAACACGGAAGGTTCCTCGGGAGACAAGGATTTGTTCAATATAGGATTTCCTCCTTTTCGTGTTCAACAAGTGGCGGGGGATTGTAAGGGGTTGAAAGCATCTCTCAACTTAAGAAGAAGGTTGTTTTGTTATTCAGAAATAAAACTCTTTTCCACACAATAAAGTGAAGTACGGCGGCATAATGTCGTTGGTATCGAACATCCTCCGAGGTGATCTTTTATATGTCAACAATTTGGGTATACTTTTCAATTGCAGTATTTTACATATACATATATATTTTTTTCTATTGGATTTTTGGAATATATCCCTCGTGAAATGTTTAAGCCTCAAATTTTGATGGGAATTAATAGTCCGTGGTACAGACCCCTTTTTATCGAATTTTTAACATCCGCCTGAAACTTCATAAATAGTTTCAGCCGTAATAGTTGAGCCGTTTGGCGTGACCTACATCCTCTAATTTTAAAAATAACGAGGTTATATAGGACAAAACGGCCCAATATTTTTGTAGACAGCCTTTTGTATCGATTTTGTGATTAAATAATCCGACGATCCAAGTAGAAAGCAAATGGGCAATTACGAGTTTTTAGTACCTAATTAAATAGTTTGTCCTCCTCCAGATTGAATACGTTCCAATTCCAAGTGTTTTCGTAAATAAAATAGTTGTAGGTTAGGATGAGATGAAGCTCTTCACGAAGTTTCAGGTGGATGTAAATAATTAGAAAAAACGGGTCTGTACCACGGACTATAAATTTTTGTTTTTATTGATAGACTAAAATGGTCCATTTTTGAAAATAAAAAAGCAAAATGCCATTTATTAAAAGACAATGTTAATAAATAAATGAGGGAAATAAAAAAGACAAGAAGAAATAGGAATAAATTAAGCAAATTAATATTAAGCAAAGGAGGAAAATCTTTATTTTTGGAGTTATGTCCGTTCTATTTTGAAGTAGAGTTACATAGAATTTATCATAAATTCTATAATTTTTTAATATATGAATAATTATCGTTTAATAATGAGAAGATCAGGATTTATTAACTGCTTGCATTTAGTAAGTGTATAACCGCAGACGATTTTTGTAATGTTTACGTATTGGTAAATTTATTTTTTGGTTTATTATTTTCAATAATGAACCATTTTAATCGTCCAAAAAAAAAAAACAAAAAAAATTAACCCTCCCCTCAAAATTAGAGGTTTTATGTTTCATGATAAGTAGAATTCGAAAATGGAATAAAACATTATTTGTCTGTCCGCCGTCCGCGCCTTTTTCCCGAGACTACTCGAACGATTTTTTTCAAATTTGGAATCAAAGTCAGAGGACACCCGAGGATGACCCTCCTACCTCCATATTACTATCCGACCTTTTCTTCCAAGATGGTGGCCGAAAAACCTGTGTTGGTATAGAATGAAAGCGCCTTAACGAATGTACCAATTTCAATGAAACTTAGCTAAAATCTTTACTTCGATGATCTTTAAATTTATCTATATAACGTACTTCAATAAAAAGAACCTGAAAAATAGTTCCGAATGGTGGTTAAATTATATTTCCGAATAACCCAGAAGTATTCAATTTTTTGCTGATGTAGTATTTGGTTATTTTAAAGTTCCCGAATTTTACTTTTTAAAAAAATCGTTGAATTCGCACAATTTGGGGCAAAGAAATGGTGTTATAAATATGTTTTACTGCAAATTTGATATATTTTTTATGTTTTGATTTTTTAAAGTTTTACATCAACTGTTATAATAAAATAATTCGCAGGGTATATTGGTGAACAAATAACAAAATAATAAGGAAATAAGTTAATACAATGACGCAACTTTCCTTTTACTTATGTATTTATATAAGTTAACCTTAACCATTTTTTTAATTATATTAAACTAATATCTACATTTTGTTAAAAATCCAATATACAATAACACGAAACAAATATAATACTAGTTGGCCCGTGCGAAAAATGGGCATAGCATTGTGTATTGGTCAGCGAACAAATGACAAAACGATAAGCAAATAAAATAATGTAATATATCATAAGATGGAGGAATCTCTTCACTTTTACTCGGCGAATGTAATTGACCAAGGAAAAGAAAATTAATAAAAACCATTAATGCTTTTTATTTGCTTTGCATTACATTACATTTTTCTTTTAATTCAATATAAAATATTTATTTTTATATATTCTTATATGTATATATAATTATTTATTTTTTAGTAATATAATCAGAAAGAATTAATAATTATCTGAGTCTTTCTGTTGACAGAAATTCCTATTTCAACATTTTTGTTATGTAGTCAACCCTATTTGTATGGGGAATGACCACATAAACATAATAAAAAAATTAAATATATTCATGCTTCAAAATTAAAATAAGCTGTATATTTAAAAATAATGGTCCGTATTCTATAATTTTTATTTTGTAGGGAATTTAGTAATCTTCCAAATAATCATGGGCGCAATCCAGTAAATGGTAGATTTTGATTTATTCACAATAAAAGCTGTTTTTAAAAATTATTATTCGTCACGTCTACAAAAAATTTCCTTTAGTTTCATACTTAATTCATTAAAATACATCTTTATAATAATAGGTGCGGAAATCGGCATCGAAGGCCGCATGTGGCCGCTGTGACGTAGTTGCGGTTTTTAAACGTTTTTGTGCGATATTTATTAATTTAAGCTAGAATTAATTAATATTTAATTATTTAAGTAACGGCAATTTGATTATAATAAACAATCATGTGTCACGAAATATTTTTAGTCTAACAAGAGTGCCACAGATCAAGAAGGCTGTTGTATTTATTTATTTTTCATTGTGGATATTTTTTATTTGTTCAAGTACCGGTACATGGACAAATTTTTCTGCAAAAAGGACCAAGTGGCGGGACTAGTTTCTTCTACCAGTTACCGGTATATACAAATTTAAATTTTTATATTGCTGTAATATTAAATAATACCAACGATAGTATTTGTGAAAACCGCATATATATATATATATATATATATATATATATATATATATATATATATATATATATATATATATATATATATAATGTTTAAATTTAATACTCAAAGATCGATTAAAGAAAAGTTGTTAAGATTATATATATACACTTATATACTATTGTCAGAGTCCGTATTATATTAAGGTCATGTTAAGTATGGAAGCCTGTTATTATCTTTCGAGTGCTCTCATATTCCTTTGGTCTCTCCATTACAACTATATTCCGTTACGATCTCTTATTTCTCCTTTAGCTAATTATCATATTTTAAATTTAACTATTTAACTATCTGAGTATACTGCGAAATAGTTAGTTATTTCAAATAAAAAAAAAAAAAAAGATAGTTTAGAGGAAGAAATATTGAAACGTATCCATTTAAGCCCTGTTAGAGAAAACTATTGAGAATAACATACATTGTATTGAAAACTGCTTGATTTTAAACTGATATAATGAATTTAATAAGAATCGTTAGAGTCGTTTTTGAGAAAATCGTAAAAATGTGTTAAATCGATAATAAGTGACACTTCCGATAGCTGATTTCGACGAAACATATGGTGTAACATCTCCGGCATAAATAGACCATTTACCACTTTCATACGACTTTTCATTTTTGAGGAAGACTGTTAAAACACACACATACAGACCATTTTGTGGAACATGGTTATCTGGACTCAGGGGTCATCAAAACGTCTATTTCTGTTGAAAACTACGATTCAAAACTTTTCACGATCGCAATACTTTCCTTTACTATATATCTTTATAAATAATATAAAGGTTTTGTCTGTACAATCGATAGAATCAACCCGTTTCATGATATCTTTCCGTTTCATACATTACAGACACCAAAACCACTTTTAAAAATTTTGTTGTCTCTGTATGTCCGCATTTCCAATTAAATTTTGTCAGGGGTAAGCTCAGCAATGGCTAATGGTATACTTTTGAAATTTTGACATTATATTTAGGCTTGCTTGACTTACAACATAGACTTTAAATGAAAACAATATATTGAGTTGAACCTGAGTTATGAATTACTGAATAATTTGTGTAGAGATCCCGGTTAGGCAGTTACTTACTTCGATTCTCATCCCAACCATCTCAACCGCATTTAAAACAACATTTAAAAGTTGTACTATTCAACTTCAAACTGATGGAAAAAATTATCACCACTCAACGTGAACTTTCGGATTTGAACTGGCTTTGATTATTGATGTTGACTTGAATTTATGATTTACTGTTTCGATATAATTTATTGAAACCGTATTTGGTTGGGTGATTACAACAAATTTGGATATATACCTGTGCAGTAAAAGGTTAAAAATTGCCTTTAATTAATTCGGCAATGCAAAGCCAGTTGTAGGCAGGTTGTTCTAGAGTCAGGTTTTACTAAAGTAATAGTTGAATCTAACGAGGATTCGGGAGGCTTTAAAACCTTTCATTAATTAGGTGCATACTTCTAAAGTCGGTACTAGGCAAACTCAGCTGCTTGAAAACACTTTTAATAAAGTAGCATTAAGGATACGGAAAGTATGGAGAAGTTGGAAATCGAAATTTTCAAGCGGTTTTGGAGCTTCTCGTTATATTTCTTGAAAATTAGTTTCTTGATAAAATATTAAATAAATTTCATATATTTACAATCAAATACGTACATACTATAAATAAATAATATATATATTTAATATATCATTATCAGTATTTTATCAGTTTATCAGTATTCTTTGTAATTAGAATTTATCTAATTTTGTAATTAGATTTATTGTCTTCAATTTTGGCAACCCCATGCCTTATTTATTTTCTTTTTTTTATCAGTAAGGATTACATCTGCATTTCAGAATGGAAGTTTATTAATCTTGAGATGGCGACATTTTTCTTTTAATTTACATATTATATCATTTTTAACAAGTTATACTATATAAAGTCATACAACATTATGAGTTTTATAATGCATTATATTTTAATGTAAGACATAATACTAATTGTTGAGTAATATCAGAAATTTTATGTGGATAAACAAAATAAACTACCACGAAAAAAATTAAACCAAAAACTGGATTAACAGAATGATTCTTTTTTTAAAACTTTTTCTTGACAGCTACATATGCAGACGATACAACAATCCTCACAAAACATCAAGACCCTACACAGGACTCACTAACTCTACAACATCATTTGCTTAAACTACAAGATTGGTTCACACTATGGAAAATTCGACTTAATCATGACAAATCCAAACATATAACATTTACTCTTCGAAAAAACACCTGTCCTCCAGTTTATATTGACAACAATCAAATTCCTCAAACGGACACGGTACTTTACCTTGGACTCACCTTCGACAGAAGGATGACATGGGGCCCACATGTTAAAATGAAACGTATGACACTTAACAAACGACTCAAACTACTTTACTCTCTTTTTGCCAAATCTTCGAAACTAAAACTAAAACAGAAACTGAATGCATATACATACTTACTTAAGCCCATATGGACATACTCATCACAAATATACGGCATCGCTAAAAAGACCCACCTACAAAAACTTCAAACGTTCCAATCAAAATTGTTGCGACTCATAACAAAAGCACGTGACTAACAAAACTCTACATACTGACCTCCACTTTCCAACAGTTGACCAACATATAACGACCCTATATCAACGATTTTACACAAATTTAAATGGACATAATAACAGACTTATAAGAGACATGGCCACAGCCGACATACCCCAGAACATGAGCAGGAGATTAAAAAGGCGCTGGATGAGGGATCTCCTTCATTAGACAACCTAAGTAATTGGAACAAGTTAGGGAAGAGGTACTGCTGTGTACTTTCCTCCCCCATGCCTGTCATGTTATTATATCATTATCGCCATCACATTTACTGATTGTCAACAGGCGCAAATGCATATTTTATAGACAAAAAAAAACTTGATTTCTTTATATTAATTTTTTTTTTTGGATAAAGTGATAATTTTCTATTAACAGTATTTTTATGTAGATTTTATACAATGAGCCATTTCATTTTATGATATAATATTAATAATACCATAATTAGATTGTAACAGTTGTGAATTTTATTTTTGATTATCACTCCAGTTAAATTATAGACTATTTGTCTAGATTTTAATAACATATATACAAAATAAAAACACATTAATGAAATTATTTCTCCCTTTAACTATTATACTTGGTATATATTAGATTGTATATTATTTCTATACGGTACACGATTTTATAAATAAAAGCAACCTTGTTTCATTTTCCGATTTAATACTTTCTTAGGAAACAAGTTTTTTTAAATTTTCTTGTGAGCGTAGGCAGCATTTTAGGGATACTTCATTCAAAACAGTGCCAATTCTGTGTGTCATTATGTGTTGATTTTTATTTTTATTTCTTCATACATTGATCTTAATCGATTTGTCTAGAATATTTCGGCAACCTGTAGTTCTAATACATACCGAAATTGAACCTAATCAATCATTTAAATACTTGTGGCTAAATATAATTTTATATATAATATAATATAAGCTTAAAATATTTTAAAATGATAATTTCACCCTCATTATACCGATCACTAAAGCTTTCTTTCAAAATTTTAGAAAAAATATTGGGGTCTTGTTTAGATTAGGCACGCCACTTATTTTATCTAGTAACAGTTACTTATTGATAAATTAAAAAATATGGGTTAAAGGAACACAAGATTTATTTAATAGGAACTTTTTATACATAACCAAAAACATTAACATACTTTTAATGAGTTACTCCAGGTACCTCTACTACTATGTCCTCAAGGATTTTATCAAAAACGTCTTCATTTGAGTTTCTTTGCCTCCACATGAACTCACATAAATACGAGTCTAACATAGAACGACGAGTCCCACATTATTTTTTGTTTCAAAACATTCGCCCATTGTCATTCGCCCACATAGACTCTTCTCTTTGAGTGTGAGCACTAGTCTCTTGGTCGACGAATTTTTTGAGTGATTTACAGTACAATACCTGTAATCCTTTCCAATCATTCCTTCTATCCCACTATAGGACTTCCACAGGTCAGACATTACAATGGAACCCGGTATAATTGATGTTCTTATGCCCTCCTCCCGGGGTTTTCTTCTCCTATCGGATACTGCGTACAAAAGACACTCTTTAGTTTCATAGATCCCGCCAAACACCCATTGCTGTGGATAGGCGCGTCCTATATTATACTTTCGACGAGAAAAACAGGACTCGTCTATCCCGTCAGTCCTTCCTCTCCAATAACAATCGGGAGTTTCAGCAAACTAGCTGCGCACACTTCCCGCAGATAATTTTTCCTATCTACAATTGTAGCGGAGCTCATATTGAATTCTTTGGAACAGAATTTAAACGTCGTATACTCCTATGTCCATGTCTAAATGAATAAAAGGGCTTTATTTAACGGAAAGCTACTGTCACATAGCCACGTACCCGTATACATGCCACATTCACATTCACATTGTCTTTTGTTGCACCTATATTTTTCCTATCTTCGTAAAAGTTCATAATGTGGCCTTTTTTAAAATAGCTTTCCTTAGGTAGAATTCCTCTTTCTTTAAAGAAAATCCTGGCTCGTTCCTCTTCTTTGCAAAAATACCAAACTTCAAAAATATTCATCGGGTTATCACCGCCATTACACAAACAAATTAAATAATATTTAAACGTGTGATTTTATTTCTATCTCAATGGTATCAAGTTTCTTAACAACTTTTACTAAATATCATTAAAAAATCACTGGCGGGCCTAAATCAAATAAGGACCAAATTATTGTACAAAAGAATTATTTGTAAAATAACAAACATGCAAATAATACCAGACCATCAATTTGGATTCAGGACACTGCACTTAATTATTTATTAACTGCATAAAGTGGCGGACTTCATATCCACTACAGCAGAAATTATATGAAACTAGTTTAAAATTTAGAATACCCGAAAACTCATATCTTATCACAGTTGGACGAAACGCTCGAATCTCTGGAAATGGATGTTTCACACAGATATTCCCTTATAATAATTTTAATAGGTTCATACTCCAAGTAATTTGTCTAACTGAATCGAATGATAAAATACGCTGGTTGTATGAGTAATATGAAGGGTTTTTTTTTTTCTAGCACTTAACATAACCCGATTTTAAATCAATCAAGTCTAAATTAAAAACAAGTAACGAAAATCTCCTACTATCGTTCTGACTATGTGATATATCGGTTTAGTAAAACAAAAATCACCACAGTTCATCTTATTGTTAAATAACATCCGAATTTTTATCTGGATAATAATGAAAAAAAAAAAAGTTGACTTGACAGAATGCTTCTTCGTTTCTTTCAGAGAGGTGGACAACTAAAACTGATTATCTCCGCAAACTGCTATGGATAATGCAACATATATTTGTCAGTGAAAGAACAGACTTCTCGTAACTCGACTACGAAAAGCTTATCATGTTTTTTCCTGCAAGCCTAACTTATATACTTATTTTTGAATAAGTACCGCTTGTCGTTTCATAAGAAGTTGGTTGCGAGATGGGCCAGAGTAAACCATGACAAATAAAGGTTTCCATCCTATTTACAAGTAGTTGTCTTCTGCGGTTTTATAATAATGGTAATAAATAAGTAATGGAAGGAAGACATTAACCAATATATGTTTTAATAAAAGCTGTGTGGTGTTCAGTCATACGAGTAACAAAGTATAAATAGAGAATTATTTTTATTTTTGCCGATGTCTTGGCCCAAGATTCAGGCCTTCATCAGGGCTGTTCCTATGAAAGATTCCGAAAGACCTGGTCTGGCCGAAACGTCTGCAAAAATATATATGATTTATTTACTTGTACTTTATTACTTGTATGACTAAATAACCCAAATAAAATTTCTTTAATATATCTACTTATTTAATTCAGGCAGGAGTTTCGCGTTTGGGTCCGTCTCATCCTTAATATTATTTTTAACGCAGATATTCCTGTTGATCCTGAAACCCGCCTGGCAACATTCGCTGATGACACCTCTATGCTTTCAACCAACTCAGTTACTAAAACAGCTTCCTTAAATCTACAAATGCACCTCTCCCTGATTGAACACTGGTGTAAGAAATGGCTTATCAAGATAATCGAATCGAAATGGAAAAACATAACATTCATTCTTTGTCGTAAATCATGTCTTTTTTTTTTTATCTGTTTATTGAGTAATAATACATTTTGCCACACTTAAGGGCACTGAGTACTAAGGCTGAGTGAGGCACATTCATTACATAAAAAAAAAAAAAAAAAAAAAAAAAAAAAAAAGGTAAATAAATAAAAAATATAAAAATCTATATAACAAAAGCAAAAACTACAATAAACCAAGGAAATGTAACTTAGAGTTAAAATTAAATGAAATACAGAAATTCGTAAAGAAATTAAATAAATTATAAGTAATAGAAATAAATAGAAAAACATTCATACTTAAATACAATATTTACAATGAGGTAAGAGATATCCGAGTCCAGCCCTTTCCCCCACGTGTGAAGGACAAAGCGAGACTATAAGAGATCCCAGCGCTTCTCTCTCAACCGCGTCGCCGGCATTACCAGTCCGGTGGAGACTGAGAGAGGGCACTAAAACCACAAACACTCATGACTTGAGTGGAGAAGTTGGCCATTGCCAGAACTCCAGTGACGTCTTTACAAGAGATCTCGAGGCCACTGCCGTTTCAACCTTCGAGGAGGGTTGTAGGGATGACTGGAGCTAGATAAGGATTGTGCTAAAGGGTTAGGATGGTGGATTAGGTTCATGTGAAAATTTGAGAATCGGGATGGAATAACGTCAAGGATATAAGGGATGTAAAGGTCATGATGTAGGGTTTTGTTTGTAACGTAATAAGGAGCATTGACTATCATACGGAGGACTTTAGACTGAAAGGATTGGATGCGTTTGATGTTCGAAAATTTAGTTGTCCCCCACAGTGTAAATCATGTCTACCAGTTTATTTTAACTCCATCCAGCTCCCTTTCTCAGACACAGTCCGGTGTCTTGGCTTTCCCTTAGACAGACAACTAACGTGGAACCCTCATACTTGACTTAAAAGAAAATACTGAAACATATATGGACTAGAACTGTAGGGAACAGCAATATTTTCTGACATAAGACGCATCCAATCTAACAAAATCCTACATCATGGCCATGACCTCAACATCCCATTTGTCCTAGACCTTATCTCAGAAAAATACTTTAAATTTCACCACTACCTTAAGTATCATCCAAATCTTCTTGCGCAATCCCTATGAAGCACCACCCATCTGTATAATCCTCTAAGAATGTTAAAACGGCAGTGGCCCCGCGATCTTTTGTAGTTTATATAAATTGGAGTTCTAGCAACGGTCAGATTCTCCAATCAAGACATGAGTGTATGTGTGGCTAAAGCGCTATCGATAAATCTCCGTTTGCTTTAGTACTAGAGTGCTACTGAGAGAGTAGCGCAGGGATCTCCTGGAGTCCACAGTTGGAGGGACAATCCTGCCTCGGATTTCCCACTCCTGATTGTAAATAGTGTATAAGTTATCTTACCTTCCCATAACCAGTTTCCATGTGACGGATTGTAATATTATTCAATAAATAAATTAAAAAAAATATATGTGACAGTCAACTATTAATCCATTATCATTAATATATTTTTATCTTCTTGCAGTTTCTGAAAGATAACGTTTGACCATATAAATTGTTTATTAAAATTGAGCTCTTATTGAGAAATCCCGTCGAAAGTCGAAAAAAAACAACTCAATGATACCTAAATTGGGCCGATCTATGGGTAGAGGGAGAGGCTTTTGGGCTGAAGCCCCCCATTTTGGTAAAATATAATCTTGTTTTATGAAAAAAATATTTAATAATTACCCCTAAAAGTATCATTGTTGGCGTAATTACATTTAATAGTAGTTAAATAATCACTTAAACTCTACTTCAAATAGGTAGTTAGTTCCTTTATTTTTCTTCCTAAGTAATTATCGTTATATACTTTAAAAAAATCTTTCGGGCTGAAGTTTCCCCCCAAAATGGTAAAATATAATCTTGTTTTATGAAAAAAATATTTTATAATTACCTCTAAAAGTATCATTGTTGGCGTAATTACACTTAATAGGAATTATAGAATCACTTAAACTCTACTTCAAATAGGTAGTTAGTTCCTTTATTTTTCTTCCTAAGTAATTATCGTTATATACTTAAAAAAAAATTCTTTCGGGCTGAAGTTTCCCCTCAAAAAAGTAAAATATAATCTTGTTTTATGAAAAAAATATTTAATAATTACCTGTAAAAGTATCATTGTTGGCGTAATTACACTTAATAGGAGTTAAAGAATCACTTAAACTCTACTTGAAATAGGTAGTTAGTTCCTTTATTTTTCTTCCTAAGTAATTATCGTTATATACTTGAAAAAAAATCTTTCGGACTGAAGTTTCCCCTCAAAAAAGTAAAATATAATCTTGTTTTATGAAAAAAATATTTAATAATTACCTCTAAAAGTATCATTGTTGGCGTAATTACATTTAATAGGAGTTAAAGAATCACTTAAACTCTACTTCAAATAGGTAGTAAGTTCCTTTATTTTTCTTACTAAGTAATTATTGTTATATATTTACAAAAAAATCTTTCGGGCTGTAGCCCCACAAAGTTAAATCCTGGATCCGCTAGTGATAACTAATGAATATAATCCAACCGATGCTACACACCGTCTCTGTAGATTAGAATTTTGCACGAAATCTTTAAAGACAGAAAAGTAATGAGAAGTCTTAGAGTAGGTTCGTGTGGTGACATAGCAATAAACTTTGCCATAAGGGTGAAGATTCAGATTAAGATTTTACTACGGTTCCTCATGTGACTCATTGTGCCAGAGGGTCGTATTCACTCTAT
This sequence comes from Nezara viridula, assembly GCA_928085145.1. Taxonomy (NCBI): domain Eukaryota; kingdom Metazoa; phylum Arthropoda; class Insecta; order Hemiptera; family Pentatomidae; genus Nezara; species Nezara viridula. Next base: position 60,501,877 of record OV725079.1, on the reverse strand, counting down.
GGCCAATAAAGTGAAAGTAGTCTCTCAAGGAAATTAATAAATAAGAAATAAATAAAAGTGTATGCACTATATTAAACCTGTTTAGAAGTAATATATATATATATATATATATATATATATATATATATATAGAGAGAGAGAGAGAGAGAGAGATAGAGAGAGATTCCTCATAATTCCTATTGAACGAATAAAGAAAAACAAATTTACCATTTTAATTGTTTGCTTTGAGATGTTTCGTTAATTGTATTCTTCTGTCAACCATATCAAACGTCAATGCCGTTAACGCAAATTATCTGTAGCACAATGAGTCCAGCCCTGATGAAGGCATGAGCTTGGGCCTGAACGTCGGAAAATATAAAAATAAATGTAATTTATTTATTTTTAATTTGTTTATTTTGGACTCAACACCCCAACCAACTTCTCTTCAATTATCCGGAGTACAGTTTTATCCCTTATTTGTCTGCATTTGATGGAAACTATTAAAATAAAAATATTTTTTCCTGCAATTACCAGTATCATAAAATTAAAAAAAAAAAAATAAGCATCCCAAAAATTAAATCCTGAACCCGTTATTGACTAAGATTATGTTTTTATTTTAAAACTGAATAAAATATTCCAATATTTAAAGAATCGCATTAAGTTAAAAAATTTATTTAGCATCTCATTCCATATCGCTCATTAGGTGAAACCATGACATAAATGCGTACGATATAATATTATAGAAGATATGATAACGAAAATTATTATTATAAAGATAATATAATTTTAATAGTTTTTTTGTACTAGAGTAAAATACTTCTTTTCATTTAAATTTTAGTTATATTTTGGTATGACGTTGATTCGATTAAACACGGTTTACTGATAACATTTTTTATTAATGGTATTTACAAATTTATTTAAACAAAAATACATCTAGTAAAGGTGAACACAGGAATATAATAACATGAAAAGAATTGTTGAGAAACTATACACCAGTAGCACTCTAATAATGTATCAATATTAGGAGATCACTAACATAAGACCATCTTCTTTTCAGAGGCTTCGGAAGATTATCAGGGATCGAAGAGGAAGCAAGGTTAGAAACGAGATGATTCTGAAGTTACTTATGGAAGGATAGGTATCGGGATTGGGCCAATTCGGAAACATATGTAAGGCCTTTAAGTATGATTTTATTTAAGTAAGGGACATTAATGATTTTGAATTGTAAGGATTGGATACGAGAGGAATTCAATGGTTTAATGGAAACCTGAAGCTCAAATCCATAAATCCAAGTAGGCCTTGTTATAGTCATATATATGAGTCTTTATTAAATAATTGGGAACTTAGAGCATTTGTCGAGTAAGTGTTGGAACAGTCGGAAGTCGTGCGGTTTGCAGTCGTTGCAGTCTCGTATGAGGATTCCAACTGAGACGTTTGTATCACTTTCTACAGGGATATGTGTGGCATTATTAAAGGATACTACCGTACAAGAAGTCATAGGTATTACGATGGAGAGTAAAGTTGATTTGATTGGATTTATTTTAATCCTCTAGTTTTGACAACATTCTTCAGGATTTGTGATGTGTTGAAGAGTTTGGGAAGTAATTGATGGGTCATTATTAACTGAAAGGACATATGAGTCATCGGCACACGTATGCCGATAATATAACATGATAAAATATTTTTTCCAAAATTTTACAGTGTGTTGTTTTTCTACCGGATGTCCACTGGCATCCTCATACCACAGTCATTATATTATTAACAATTAAATTAATTAAAATAGTTGAATATATATTTTTATTATTTATTTATTTATTGAATAATATAACATTGTCACTTGGACAATGGTTATAGAGAGGTAAGATCACATTCACACTATATGCAAAAAAAATATATATAAAATGAACATAAGCAAAATAACAACTAAATAATAATCAAAACGTATATACAATAAATAAAACAAAATAATTAAATATAATTGGATAAAATTGATCATTTGTACACAACTTCGCTAAAACTTAAGGCCAAGTCGAACGAGCCGTTTTTAAAATGTATGCCCATAAAGAATAATATATCTGCTCACCCAAAGCACAAGTAAGCGATGGAATTTGATAAAATTGAAACTGGATTATTTTCCCACCAATTAAGCCGTGATCATAGGAAATTTAACTGGCACTAATCTGATTCTCTCTATGTAAGGGAACGCAAAATAATTTTTCCAAACCTTTTTTGACCTATCTACTCTGTTATATGAAATTGAAAGTTGTATAACCTACAATAACTCTGTATGTTACTGAGAAGATTAATTGTGATAAACAAACAAAACAGGTTTGTGGATAATTTCGGTTCAGGGTATAGAATAGAATTTATCTATGAAATTTATAATCATTTGTAGATAGTTCAACTTTTTTTGTTTTAGATATAAGCTTTATTAGTTTATTCATAATATTTCTCACTTCTTCTTCGGTACATGCTATTTATTTTCAAGTTTATTTATTATCAGCCAATTTTACACCAATTTTTAAATTTTGTCAACTTAATCACATCACAATTACGACGTCTCGGCTCGTCGAATTGAATAGAAATGAGATGGATGGCATGTGGGTGACATATGAACAAGGTGGACATGACACGAATAATAAATTGTATTATGAGTAGACGCATGCAATTCGCATAAAGGAAAAGGAGAGGTACATGATGGGTATTTTAGATTTGAAAATGGCTCGACTAGCCGAAACATCGTAATTGTATAATCATTAAGTTGACAAAATTTGAAAAATGGTGTAAAATTGGCTGATAATAAATAAACTTGAAAATTTATCAGTTTAATTTTTTGCTTGATTAAAAAAAAAATACAATTAGGGATGGTACGGATTAGGGGCATATAATATTAATTCGCTATATCAGTTATCATTATTTATTTCCATTTTCCATTTAAACTGATCTTAATAAGCATCCATAGTAAGTTATCCAGATATATATTATATTCCACATTATCTGAGTTAAATATGATTATAATATATTATCAGGACTACCAATTTCTAGATGATTTTGGTTTGATATTTGCTATTTTTCTATTAAGTCATTTCGTGTATATTTTATATATTTAGGTCTGTAAACTATTTCTCTTTAAACGATGGACCAGACCAAGGGTTAAATATAAACTCCGAATATATTTTTCTTTAAATCGAAGAGGGCGTTATCGGACGCCAGAAATAGATTTTTCAACATTGAATTAACTTGGTCCGTCAAATACCGACGAAGCTTGAGCATCGAAAATGACAGCTGTCAGAACTTTAGCCTATCCCATTGAAGATCCTTTCGGCAGACAATACTGCCGTATCATTAAATATGAAATGATCCAACAATAGGCAGGGTTCTAGATTTTTCAATATAATTTTTAAATAATTCACATGTTCAAGAATTTATTTATATAATATTGTCACCGCCATTGCAACAATTTAGGACTTCGAACATGGGGTCTGGTAATGAAATTGAAGAATTTAGACGGCAATGAATATTGTACAAAAGAAAACATTATTACTGTCCGGATGATGCCCGAATTGACGAAACGTTGGGAAGGTAATTATGCATTTACATGTTAGGAAATCAATGTTTTATGTTTTATGTCGTAATTACTTTATTTCTCTTTTTGTAATATATATCCATTTATAGCAATATTACTTGTGGAGTAATTTACTAAATATATGTATGTATGTTATAAACACCTTGGAATATAATATTTTGCATTTATTATTCTGTTTTTATTAAATGTATTTAAAAAATTTTTATTATATTTGTTGAGTTCTTTGAAATGCATACTTTATTTCTCTCATCCCTTCTAATCAGCTTATTAGAAACAATCCTTGGCTCTATACAACCTCTCATTTCCTTCAGTATGTATTTGGATGGCATGGTATTATTTTTTCTTTGCTTTGTTTTCCTTTTTGCATATATATATATATATATATATATATATATATATATATATATATATATATATATACATATATATATATATATATATATATATAATTTTAAACTTAACTATTTTATTGGGAATAAGGTCATTTAATTATTATTTAATAAACTATTGAATGTTCATTTCTTCTGCTTATTGAAGTTTCGATCCCGGTATTTTCTTTTTATTAGTCAACCATGGGATCCTCTTCAAAGCTAGAATTATAAAAAATAGAGCTTCGATCAGGCCAGGGACACACCGACAGTCTCAGCACCGTCCACTAGCACATATATTAAGCTAGTCCAAAAGTTGTAAAGATATATATATTCTAAATTCTCCAATTTCATTATCAGACCCCATCTTCTAAGTACTAAATTGTGCATATATGTATACATATATATATATACCATTGTGCATATATATATATGCACAATTTAGTACTTAGAAGATGGGGTCTGGTAATGAAATTGAAGAATTTAGACGGCAATGAATATTGTACAAAAGAAAACATTCTTCTTATCCGGGTGGTGCCCGAATTGACGAAACGTTGACAAGATAACTATTCATCGACATGTTAGGGAATCAATGTTTATGTTTTATGTTACGGATTTCTCCATTTATATCGTAATTACTTTATTTCTCTTTTTGTAATATATATTCATTTATAGTAATATTACTTGTGGAGTAATTTACTAAACTTGAGTATGTATGTTATAAACTCCTTGGAATATACTATTTTGCATTTATTATTCTGTTTTTATTATATGTATTTAAAAAATTTTTATTATGCTTTTAACAGTTCTTTGAAATGCATACTTTATTTCTCTCATCTCTTCTAATCAGCTGATTAGAAAAAATCCTTCATTTCTGGCTCTATACAACCTCTCATTTCCTTCAGTATGTATTTGGATGGCATGGTATTATTTTTTCTTTGCTTTGTTTTTATTTTTGAATATATCTGTGATCTAGCTTCCGCTGTTCTGATGATGTCCGAATTAGCGAAACGTTAAATGTTTAACGCTGGTAAGCTGTTTACCTCTATGCTAGAGACATAGAGGCAACATTTGTAAACTTATAATAATTTTTATTTTGTTTGAAACAATCTAGTTGGAATTCTGACCTTCGTACAGAACAAATTAAAAAATGATTTTCAAGTGCATATTCATGATTAACAGAAAATACAGTGAAATACGATAAAATCCTGGCCAGTTGAATAATGTTGGTATCAAAATAATTTTTAAAATCTATACTATATAAGTTGATGAGTTGTACAGGAATATCAAAAGCCAGGTATTTTCAATACTATTTTATGTAACTTGGTATTAGTTTAGAAAAAAAAAAAGATTTACGAATATTAGGTTGTCCTTGGCCGACTAAAAGCGAAAAACTCTAACGGTTTCATAGGGACTTTCTATCTCATCCTCCGTACTCTCCAGAGCTTGCTCCATCCGATCATTACTTATTTCTTTCGTTAAAAAATTCTCTCCGTGATAAATGTCAAAAATCCAAAAGCGAAACAAAAACGCATCTCGATAAATATTTTGCAAGTAAGTCTCAACAAGTTTGAAAAATGGCTATGAGAGCCTTACTGAGAGATGGAAGAAGACAAAAGAGCAGAACGGTTCATATATAACACAGTAAATAATTTTTAAACAACAAATGAATAAAAAGGAAAGAACTTACGGCACAACCTAATATTCGTAAATCTTGTTTTTTATTCCTAAAACTATCATGAAAAGTAGATGATGAAACTACAACTTGGCGAACATTTAATGTCATCTCAAATTCATATGACTTGTAGTTTTTGTTCTTAACAAATTTTTTTAGAGATTACACGCTCAAAGTCGTTCATTGGTCGATAACTTTTTGTTGCATTGACCGCTCAATTTCTTCCTTCCTATTTGTCAAAAGATTATTGCAATAAATTAATTTTTACAAACACAAAAAATTCTATGTTATATAGTTAGATATTTACTTATAAGCAAAATTTTCTTTAAGATCATTAGATCAGGTTCCTTAACCTTATGAATAATTTTTATAATAAAATTATTAAATAATGTGACATAAATTTAACGACTTTTTGCTCTCCGGTTTCATAAATTAACAATAAATACAAACTATCTGTGCAATGAATGTATCGAACGTAATAACAAGTTCTCAAAAAATACTACGGTTACTTCAGTTTTTAACAAACATTTTTGAATATCTATCTCATTGAATTGGAATTCTCAGAAGTTTGTACAACGTATAGAATGTATATATATAGAGATTGTATTAATTCTAAATATATTTATGTATGATTTTTCCGTATTTATGTTTTGCAAGATTTAAGTTTTGCATCTGAAGTTTTGAAGTTATAACACTACAACACCGAATATAAAGATATCATTGAAAAGAAGTAAACTTTTTTTTACTAAAAGGTCCATATGTTACAACCTGACTGAATCTTATGTTACAGCTTGATCTATATAATCTGATTAACAGAATAATCACATTTCAATCTAATTTACTAAAAATATAATAATAATATTTACTTATTTCTAGTAGGTTTACTTATTTTATATGTATACAGTTCCAAATATCAATAAAAAAGATAATGTTGGCACAAATGAGTTCTTTCGAACTTTTAATTTAAGAATTTTTTTTCTAATACGTTTCACAGAAACTGTTAAAATGGAACTTTTTGAAACAACTCCATCTAAGTTTCATCTGCATTTATATATATGCATGTGTGTGTATCTACATATTCATTGACCATCGAACCCTTATTATTACCATGTTTTATTTTAAAATATAATGATATGTTAAAATTATAATAATGTTTAAAATATAATAATATGTTTCAAAATGGGACATTATTTATTAATATCTTTTGATTTCTGATAAGATTATTATTGTCTATAGTCATTCCAAAAATATGTGGAATGTTACACATATCTTTGTTTCGTGTTCAGAAAACTGGTGGAAGACGAGTTGAAAGGAGGACACACGAAAACTTCTATGCGATCCTTTCTTTTCGGAAAGGATCCATGTTGGACATTTCCAATAACGCAGTCTGTGAGTTTTAGGAAAAAATAAATACCTCAACAACGAAATTATTGTATAAAGCAGCATGTTGCTTGACCACAAAGCTCAAAGGCAAACTTAGAAGTTAGTTCATTTCCAATAAACATTTTCCAGAAACCTCAGGATCATAACTTGGAAAGCAAGGTAAAAGATCTGCTGAAGAAACTTGAAACAAAGGTTGAGAAAAGAGGCTGAGTTGAGAGAAGCATCAAAAAGAAGAAAAAAAAGGTTTGATTAGAAAAAAAATAGAGGAACTATAATTGTACATACAAGTATAAATATCACAAAAGAGTTATTGAAGTTCTAAAAATATTACTTTTTACTAATTCTTAATAGTGTTTTATTAAAAACTGTTTTTATTCTGAAAACTAACATTTGAAAAACAAACAACAAAAAAACTGTAGATGATGACGAGAGATGAAGGTTATTTTTGGATTGAGACCAGTTAGAAACTCAAATTTTATAAAATTATTTATACAAGAAATATTGATTGCTATCTATTGAACATAGCAGATAAGGTTTTAAAATTATTATGAGGTGTAGAAAACAAAGGTGAACGAAACCGACTTCTGACATAAAAAACGGCGTCAAGGGTAGAGAGCAGGTAAATTAAGGACAATGGGCTCTTGGGAAGGCCTCCACTCAAAGTATAAAATAGTAACGGGCTGAGTAACTGGTTCCTTTTAGGGGGTTACCAGTTATTGTGGGGTAATAGGGTGAAGTTAAGAACCAATGGAAACCATCCTTCCCCCACCCTGAATATTTGTAAATAATACGCCGAGAAGTAAGAAAATAGGTCTTATGATGGTGTCCGGCCTTGAGGATAGGTCTTATGTTGACGTCCGGCCTGGAGGATGAGAATGATGTTTTCTTCCGGCTTGTGGACTGAAGCCTTGGCCCTACATAGACCATGATGATTCTGGCAGAGCTTTGAATCATGACGAGATGATCTCGGATAGCAGATGCAGCGATGAAACAAACTAACTACACCACTTCATATACAATAGATAAGTGTTATTCCCAACAATAAATTTACCAATGTTAGAATATTTCATGATAATACAACTCTCAAAACTATAATTTTTTAATATTAATTTTTATTAAATAATTCTGGATAATTATAATCAATAATCAGTGGCATTCCGAATAAATTTTAACACCCCAAAACGTAGCATGATCTATCCAAGGGCAAGCTTACAGTAACAGGAAAAAATACAAAAAATCTTTTACTTTCTTTGATTGTTTGTTTTATATTATATTATGTATACAATTATGTGACAATTAACATGATTATTATAAAATTAACAAAATAATTCTGTTTATTTAAAAATAAATTTATATATTGGTAATTAGATATTGTTTTCGAACATTGTTATTTGAAAATATGTTAAGGAAACAATTGAATATATTACATATTTTTAAACATAGAGGGGAGGAGACTTAATAACATCGATATCTTTCTAAAAGATTTTTTCTTGTTTCGATATAAAACTAAAACTTACCCGAATTCTAATAAAAATAAAAGTATCTGAAGTTTGAATTGGTTTTAGTTAGTGGGATGAACTTACCATTCTGGGAGTTGTAAAATACTGATGTACCTATTTCAAGGTAGGAATGGCCATCATGGTTGATATTATTGAAATATCGATATTTTCCTTCCGATATTCAATATTTTATAATCGATATTGTTGACTATCGATATTTTAATTTAAAAATTAAAATTAAAATTATCGTTTTTAGAAAGCTCTAAGAATTACATATAAAATGTCGATATTTCGATAATATCGACTATCGATGGCCTAATTAGAGTTGAATAAGCGCGTGAGGGACACTTCTCACTCATTATACTCAATTTGCACAAATTTTGTAAATAACTATCAAGGTTTAATTGTGAATAACCCATTTGGCGGGAATTATAAATATTCCTTTCAGTTTTATCGGGGGACTAGGTAATTTACACTGATGAATTTAATTTTCTTAAAGCAAAACCCTGGCACTGGATATAGACTTTTGAGGGTGTTTAACTGTTGTTGGTAATTCAGGAATCTCTAAGGCTTTTTGTGACACAGATTGACAAGAAATAATAAGAATATATATATCTGAAATGTGAGACTTATTAAACACACTTTGAATGAACTGACTCACCTGGTTTGTTATTCTTCAATTGTGAAACATACTAAATAAATAAATAACTTTTCACTCCTGTGTAACAAGACAATTTTTTTTTACAACTGTAGTAAATGAATCAATTAAAGTTTTATGACTGTAAATTTGATATTCTTATTCTTCAGTGTAGTAGGCTTCTCTTCTCATGTAACCTCCTTCCTTCATGCCTATGCCTTAAGTCCCTTCTTTTCTCTCCTGTTCTTCTCAAGCTGCAGCTATCTACTCGGTCCTTTTCTAAGCTTCTTGCGTCTTCATAGATAGTTTATCGATATGAGACTTTTAAGTGAACAATTCGTCCACTGCACAATTGAGTACAATTCATAGTGCAACCTCACATTTCTATATATTCCTTCTCACTCCCTCACACAATGTCACATAAAGAATTGTCAAAAAAATCTATGTAGGATGCTATTAGCATTTCGCTGAATCCGATCTATGGGTGCGATGGAAGACATAATCGATTGACTTGAAATTTCTGGAAAAAAGCTTAGGAGGACGAAGACGTACAGGAACTAGAAAATTAATTATGCTAAGTAGGGTTGAAGAATTGATATTTCCATTAATTAATTCAAAGAGGAAAATAATTTTTTTTTATGCGCCTATGTGCTAGAGAATTAATATTTATATTCATATTCACATTTTTTTAAAACTTTTATTATGACATTTACAACTGTATTAGTATGAATACATCAAGTAAATGTGTACATAGGAATATAATCACATGAAACACGCTTGTTGAGAAACCACCCATTGGTAGCACTCTAATTATTCACATTTAAAAAATGTATATGATATCGCCTATCGATATTTCGAGTACGATATTTTGATGGTATCCATAGTTATAGCCCAATATTAATATCGTTGACAATATCGGTATTGGACCTTCGATATCCCATCCCTACTTCGAGGTATTTATGCGACATTTCTCAATTGATTATATTTTATTTATATTATTTTTTTAAATGTTTGAATTTAAAATTATAGGGACAGAAAAACAATATTCTCACCCCCTCTCTTCTACTATTGGAAAGACCATCCCCCTCGCTTCTCTGACTCAGAACCAATAGGCATCTCGTTTTAAATACCTTTATCATTTAATCTGTTAATCAGATTTAACACTCCTGTCGCAAAGGAGAATAGGCACGGATTTCCTCTAATAAAACTGAGTATATGCTAGAAGGCCGGATTAGAGTTTCCTGAACTGTCGGAGAATTAGCGCTTCAGGGAGAATGGGGATTATATCCCGTCGCATGAGATTCGGGAAAGAGAACTATTGTCGGCGATGGACAGAATTAAACTCCCCTAAACAGAAATTCTGCTGCAACGAGCAATCGATTTTAATCCGATATATTAGTAAATATTCGGTTGAAAAATTCTTTATCACAAGCGCAACTAACCAGCGGGACGTACCGGAGTACTAATCTCTGCCAGGAAAGAAAAAAACAACACATACATGACATAAAAATAACCATTGCTTTCGTTGAAAGAATGATCATATCAATTGCTCTGGTTTTTCCGTTAGGGTGTATATTAAATTCTTCCTTGTATTACCTTAAAAAATCCTCAAAGAAACTGATGTATTATCTTATTGGTATAAATTACTAAGATACCGATTTGTACGTTAATTAATAAATTAATAAGCTGATTAATAAACGTAGGTTAATTTTTTTTTTAAATATGCTGATTTCAGGGATAAATATAACTATTCCAACATCAAATTGTATACTACTAATTAGGTAATAAAACTAGAGGTGTTTTTTCTTTTGAAAATATTTGGATATTTAAATAAAAAAAAAAAACACGATATTCCGTGATCTAGACACCTTTTTATTAAATTATTTAATTGGGTTTAATTTAAAAGATTGGGCAATCCTGGTCTAAGTATCGGGTTGTTAGTTATGCAGGATGATATACCTAAAGCGCCTGCTAACGTTAGGATATATACATATTTTTTTTTCTTTTTTCCCATAAACTTAAACAATAAATTCATTTATGACTTCGGTTATACCTTATGCAATATAATCCAACGTTTTGTTTTCATAGAATAATAGGATTTATTTATTAATTGAGATAAACTATAAGTATTTCTGAAGATAATTACGACATTCATACAAACATAAATATGAAATAGACCCAATAATGTATTTTTTTTTTGACAAAATATTATCTTTTTTCTCGCATATTTCTAACAACATGCAAAAAAAAAAAAAAAAAAATCCCAGACTCAAATGCACACACGGAACATCAAGTTGTTACCGGATACTTAACTAGAAACTTTTAAATTGACAAAATGCCCACTGGAGACTAATTTTATTATATCAAGTAACATGAGCATTGAAAAATTGACGTTATTGGAACACCAAAGATAAGAACTTTGTTAGTTTTATATCATATATTTTGTAATAGACTAACAACGCTTATTACTTATGGAATAAAATACATATTTAAATTTAATATATTTTCGCTTTCATTGATACCATTAAGAATGCATGAAAAATAAGTGAAATGTTCAATTTATTTATTATAGCTAATATCTTATTGCACAATACTGCCGCATATTACCGATATTATTTCTTGGGTTTGAAAACTTCAAAAGTTTTTAAAAATGAACAAAACTAATAATAGTTATTATGAAAATCATATCCAATACACCTTTTAATAATATTTATTGATCTTTTTAAACCAGTTAATCATAATATACGAATTTTTCAGATCGCTTCCATCTCCATTATTTAATTGTAAACTATCAATCCAATTTTAAAGAACATTTTCCTGAATAATTGGCGAAAGTCCTAGATAATAAACAATTTTATTTTATGATAATATTAATTATTATAAATATATAATTAATATTATTTATATAGTTAATAATTACTATCAAAATATAATATTGATCATGATCAATATCAATAATTAATAATAATATTAATGATACTATGATCGGGTTGTATAAACTGTCAATTTTTTTTTTTTTATATAAAATATTTATTCTATTTAAAATATGAACTAATTTGCTTAGTGTTTGATTATAACAAAAATTGTCAATGAAATTATTTCGCTCTTTAATTACTTGATATAACTTACACTGTATATTAATTTAATGTGGATCAAGATTTTATAAATAAATTTAAAGTTGTTTCATTAACTGGTTAAATGCTTCATTAAGAACCAAGTTTTTATTAATTTTTTGTTCAGCGTGAGGAAGCATTTCAGGCATACTCGATTAAAAACAGTGCTGATTCAAACACTGCATCATATGTTGATTATTATTTTTTAATATATTGATATGAATGGTTTGTCTAGATAATTTGGAAATCTGTTGTTCTAATACATGCTGGAATTAAGCCTAATCAATTATTTAAATTCTTGTAATTAATTTTTATTTTCTAAAATATTTGTAAGCACAAAACATTTTAAAATAATAACTTCACCGTCATTATACCGATCAGTTAAGCATTCTTCCTATCTGTTCCAAAATTTTCAAAATATAATTGTACAAAAGAATTGTTTGTATAATTACAAATATGCACATAATACTAGGCCATCAATTTGATTTTAGGATACTGCACTTGATTATTTATTAATTATTTAAAGTGACGGACTTCATATCCATAGTACTAGAGCGGAAATTAGATAAAACTGGTTTAAAGTTTAGAATACTCGACAACTCATATCATATCACCATTGATTCAGATTTAGTTTTTAGAAATAGAAATAGAAATAGAAATATAACTTTATTCTGGGACACAGTCCCTTGAGAATAACAAAATTGAACAGTTATTTAAGTTTTTATTAATTTTCTTTACAACACTTTGGTAAGTTAATGACGTAAATAACGTTACAAACTTTCACGTGACAGCTTCCAATTCATCCACTAAATATTGTTCAATGATAATGACAATTTATCACAAATTAAAAAGGACACCATAAACCGCTCATGACATGACCACACCACCCATGCCAGTTAACGCCTGATGAAGACTGAAGAAATTCTGGATGAGGGATCAGCGCGTCTTAAAATTAATCCTATTATCAAATTATGAATCGTAATATGTCCGTGAGTTATTTTGTAATAAAATTTACTGGATTCTATTCAATAATTAACAATTTTGAATAAAGCTTTAAAGTGTTACCGTAAACTGGGGTTACTTTAGGAATTAGCGATTACTACGTATTAGAGTTCATTTTGAATATGAAATTAACCGGCTGAAATTAGCTAAAACATTTTTATACAACGTTCGTTTGGTCTTGGTATAACAATTTTCCATTACGCCACGTGATTTAAAATTCAAAATAAACTCTACTACATAATAACCTCTTAGTCCCGAAGTAACCACGGTTTACGGTATATATTCTAATTTGTATGCTATCTGAAAATATTGACACTTTATCATTTTAAATAGATTTGGAATTTTATCGTACCACTTCATCGACGATGCAAACTCTTCATGGCTCGACATTCTCGACAGTCATCCTCAAACTAATATACTCATGGGAGTCCATCCATTTATGCAAATTTTATCTGAGCAAAAAGTGGACGATGCGCATGGCTGCTGCTTTGCTAAAACTCGCATTGTTCCATTTGATCCGTGTGTATTCAAACTTTCAATGCTCTTTCCAGCTATTGAAAATAATATACAGAATCGACAGCTCTGTAACCTGGAATGAATTCAGGGGGTAACATCTCTTCATCATTCAACCTAACGCTCAGTGCAACCTATTTTTTTTTTATTATTTAAAATAAAGTTTCCTGAAAAGCTGCAGGTAACTCATTTATTTTAACCAGTTATTTTTAACTATGAAAAATTATCAAGAATAAATTTTTCATGAATATGATTGATAATATCCTGAAAAATTGCAGTTCTATGAGGTAAATTTTATGATGTATTTACATATTATTCATCATTTAAATACTAAGGCAATTTCTACTATCAGATTCTGCTTTTTTTTTTTTTTTTTTTTTTTTTTTTTGCAGAACCTTTATTTTAAAGAAGAATATAATGAATTTTTATTTATCTTTTCTCCATAAAAGTGTATATTTATAATGTTTTACTACTGTACATAGTTTTAAGTATCTTGTCATAGTTTTAAGTAGGTTTATTTGTTTTGTATATAGCATATTTAAATAATGCTTTCTTTACTATTTTCTCTTATTTTTGTTTTTATTTAGGCCAGATGTAATATTTTAATTTGGTACTATTATGTTACTCTAAAGGGACTTTGCCTCAAAATTAAGTTATTTTCTATTCTATTTTTTTCCTCTGCAAACTCTAATTGTATTGGAGGAAAACGAAAAGTAAATATAGTTGAGGAATATCATTAAAAAAAAAGATAAACATAATAATAGTCAAGAATTAACATCGACGACCTAATAATTTTGTAGACCTCCCATGAAGTTTTAGACTGATGTTAATAATTTTATAAAAAAGTATCTATACCGCTGTTTATTTATTTTTTTTTTTTAAATATTTGCTAGAATGTTCTTTTTCACCTCTATCGGCTCCAAAAATCTTTCATTTTTAATTATTTTCCTTCTGATTTGTTTCACTGCTATTCTACAAAATTCCATTTTTTCTTCCTCCCTCTTACCAGGAGAGCTTCTTAAGCAAAGAAGACTAAAAAGGCAGTGGCCTAGGGATCTTCTTACAATATTAATACATTTTTCATGAAATAACAGACACAACGAACGACAGCACATTTGCTAGATGCGTTGAAATGCAGTTGCAAATATAATATAAAATAAAATAAATATAATACGGCAGCACAGATCATCTAGATCTCTGCTGTCAGGAGTGGTGGATTTCAATGAATGAGGTATCAAACTATAGCGAGTTTCAGTGGATAAGTGACGAATCCCAATTTAAAAACGTGAAGCTTTACTATAACTACAATAAAATTGATAGAAAAGTTATGAGGTTTCAGAAGTTTCAGAAGACCTGGTCCCAAGTCAACCATAGTCCCAAGAAAAGCTTTTAAATATAAATCGAGTTAAATACAGTTAAAAATATATATATTAATATCCTTGAAAGTTTTATGTATTTTAAAATGATCATTATTTTTGCACCACCCTGTATTAATTATTATTTCTCAATTGTGTTTATTTGTCGGTATGCCATAAATGTGTTAATTCTTGGTTAAATGTAATGATTCAGTGTTAATTTTGAAGATTTTCTTCTCGTTCAGGTTTGGAAAAATAATCGTCACATTTACACGAAATTTCAGAACATATATATATATATATATTTTTATTAATACATTCTGCCACATTTAGGAGGAACAAATAGTTATGAAGGAAAATAAGATAACGCAAAATGTATAAAGTAAAAGAAATATATAATTGTTAATACTTAACCATAAAGATATAGGATTCTTCTGCGGGTGGTTCTTCAATTCATGTTAATAAAATAATAATGGTTACTGTACTTCAAAATAATCTTTTTATTAAATTGTGTATTTTTTTTTTCAAGGAGCAAGGACCACACGAATATCATTTCCGTTTCCTCTTCACTCCCTCAGTCTTCCTCCTACTCCAATACTCTCTCATCCTCCTGGACTGTTCCTCTCGCTCTTCCTTAGTCCATTTTCTTCCTCGTCTCTCTCTCTCCCATCTACAAGAACCCCAACCCCTTTCAGTTTTTCCCTAAAAATCTCTTTATCCAAGCAATCTTTATCCGTAATTTTATTTGTCTAGTTCCTGTTTTATTTGTTTTACATATCCCTCCACACTTTTATAGCTGCAAACTTTTTCAAAAATTTTCTTGTTCAGTCTTTCACTATTCATCCTAACCATGTTCCCGTAGAACCTCAGTGTTCTGGTCCTGACGACTGTTTCCAAATCTTCCAAATTTTTGTATATTTCTTTATTGGATTTTAGCCAGTATCCCTCTTGAGTTACCTTGGGTCCGTGAATCCTCCTCAGAATCTTACTCTCAATCTTCAGGATTTTCTCCAGGTTCAGAAGGCTGACTGTTTCCATACCATGTAATATTACAGGTCTTGCTACTGTACAGTAATGACTTATTTTTGCAATAACTTGTTTATTTATTAATTAGTAATTAGTAAATATATTCCCTCGAAACTTTCTCATGTTAATAATTGTTGATGTTAGAATAATTTAAATGAATATAATTATTGACACCTATGACACCTCATAATTTGTTAGTAGTACTGCTGGCATTCAACCAATAAGTGGCTGACTGTTCTAGGAACACATCACGCGACACAGTTAGGCGCTTCCAGACCGCGGAGAAGATATCCAACCGAGAACCTACAATGGCCGATCCTGAGCCGGCGAAATATTATTTCCTCTCGTCTTTAGCCTCGGCAGCTAGTGATCCATTTTGAGCTGTTTTCTTCTATCTGGATTAGTTTCGAAGGACAGCTCATCGAGGTCACATTCACCTACAAGGATTTAAACTTCCTTATCCAATCTTTCGGAGGACACAATTCAAGATTTTTATTCGGGTTTTCCGAGTAGCAATATCTGCTTTTTCGTTCCCTTTAATCCCATAATGGGATGGGGCCTATGATTAAAGCTACATCAATGCCTTTATCTTGAATTTCCCATACGATGTTCAAAATTTCAGCTATTGCTGAGTGTTTTGGTCTCTGGTTGTTAAGCACCTGCAGGACACCCTTCGAATCGGTGGCGGTGGCTATCTTCCGGTAGTTGCTTCCTTGGTAAAGAGCTCCCTTGATAGCGGTCGCTTCTTCCGTGAAAACAGAACAGACTCCAGGCGATCTAAAAAAGAACTGTTCACTTTCAGCTATCACCGCACATCCTTCAGGTTTTTTTAATCATGAAACTTCTCTAAAAGCACCCGGAACAGATTTAGAAAGAAACTTTAGTAAGCCCAATCCTTTTAAGCAGTCATCCTTGAGACGTTTGACGTGGCAGCCCAAGTTAAACGCCTGTTCAGATATATCCTTAAATATTTCTGCTCTTCGGTAAATGTTATATTGCTCATTTCCATAGAAAGTTGAGGATTCTGAGTGTAACTTCTCATGCGACATATATGCATCGCATTAGTTTTTAATGCAGAGATAACAAACCCAGTTTTTTCGACCATTCCTCTGCTCTGTTTAATGCTTCTTGTGTTTTCCATTCAGACTGATCGTCATTAGTGTGATACTCTCAAAATAATACAATGGGTTTATGATAAGCAAAATATATGATAGATAAGTTTGATTAAAATTTATTAACTAAATATCTAACAAAAACCCCGCCATTTTTTTAAATATAACTTCTGTAACGGGGGTCAGTAATTTGTCGAAACTCTTTCGAGTGGAACAGAAAATAGAATTTAAACACATAATTTCTTGTTCCTTATGTTTACGGTTATTTTTTTATTTATTAAATTAAAAATATAAAATTAACAAAAGTAAAATAATAATCAAAAACTATGAACAATAAAAAAAATAAAATAATAAATGATTAATTCAAAACAAAAATCTATATCTGTACATATATGTATACTGTGTACATTTAGTGACCTTTGGCCTAATACTTTATAAAAAGCTTTAAATCTATATTGACTTTTAAAAATTGGTTTCCGAATTCTCCATGGTATTTAAATTTTGAGATATTTTAGTCTAAATGATCAAAACAGTCTTTATTATTTGGTTTTCATTTCATTTCATTTTCCATTTCCAACTCTCTAACTAGGTATCACATCAAAAAACAATTCTGAACTTCAGCTTATTACAAAGAGGACGAAATGCTGAAAATTTTTCTCGCTTACATTATGCAGGTCCGATTTTTAGTTTCTAGAATATTTTAATCCATATGAAAAAACACTGCTAATTAGTCTACTCCAGCCGGACTTTACCGAATGAGCGTTACATATTTGAGCATGATGGCTCAGTCTCATTCGCTATCCACAAAAAAAAAGTCCCCCTAAAAAAGTTTTCACTTCAAATAAGTTCGCCGTATTTCTTTTACATTAATTTGTGTTTCATTGGAAGCAGGTACAGTTGAAATTCACTGACAATTGTCCGTAAGGTTACGTAAACATGTGATAATACAGTACTGCATTGTAGATAATTTAATTATAAACTGTTTATAATGAAATAATGACTTTTAATATAGTTTCACTTTTTACAAATAATGTTTTAAGTATAATAAATATGAGCATTTATACAAAACATTATGTAGTAAATAAAAATACTCTTGTTACAGCGAGAAACTTAATATTTAGATAAACTGATTATAACAATATCAGTGACGTAGCTCTTTATGTATTGATATGGAAATCAATCATTCACATAGCTGAATGATGCAAACAAAGATCGTACCCCTAAGGTAATAATATACTATTACGTAAATGCGATGAAAGACTTGTTTATGTAGCTACGCTATATACTTAATTAAGTTGTGTATCGTCTACCAATAAAGGTAATTGAGAAAGACACTACATCAACCAATGACAGAATCGATATGGTCTATTAGTTTTCGGAAGCTAAATTGACTCCCATCATGACATTGGGTGATGCTAAATTGGCTTTGAATTGCAAGTACTGAGCACGAATTATGTTGAAGAGATAAACTCCTCGTCATAATGGAGGATAATGGTTGCCTAGAATTGGCAGGGCCTTAGAATAACTTAGTAGTAGTTGTGATAATATGTTACATTAGAATACATTTAACATGTTCTATAAGTTTGTAACGTTTCTTTAAACGTTAAAGGAATGATACAATTATAATTGTATAATTATAATTAATGAGGGCTTAACCAGTGGTGAGGGAGTGAATTCTTCCTTACAGACTATTTCATCTTTGCAGGTGATCTTAAATAATTGATAGCAGATCTGTAATTACTCAATTTATTTACAATAGGAACAATTTAATCCAAAAAATAATCAACACAATT
The DNA here is from genome assembly GCA_928085145.1 of Nezara viridula. NCBI lineage: Eukaryota > Metazoa > Arthropoda > Insecta > Hemiptera > Pentatomidae > Nezara > Nezara viridula. Next base: position 60,482,836 of record OV725079.1, on the reverse strand, counting down.
TCTCACAAAATAATCAAAGATCGGTTTCAGTCAATTTCACAACTCTCGATCTGTATAATATCACCCTAAAAAAACAAAACAAAAAACTACACCTGTTTTTTTTTCAAATTCTTATATTTTAATCATTTTGTCAACTGTGACAAGTTATATTTGAAACGCGCGCCATATGAGTTTATAGTGAATTAAACCATTGAAAATTATTTGTGTTTTTTTTTTTGTTATCGCTCTTTAAGTACATTTACCCCAATTCCTCGTTCTTGCTCAACTTCAAAAAAATCTCAAAACATTTCTTCGTTTAATAATCTTTAAGATCATATTAATTAAGTTGAGATTTATTAGACAAAATTTTGATTTCCTTCAAGTTGTGTAAAGAAATGATGTTATTTCCTATCCAATCACCTTAAAGTACTCGTGTTCTCAGCAAAAATGACCACAATGAACTGTTACAAAGGTTTTATTTCTTGTTTTCCGTGATATGGGATGTATTGTAATAAAAATAATTGCATAAAAACACATTTTATTATTTTTTTTTCTCTCTACGCTCGAGGGTCATTGGCGTTTTTCTACGGTTTATAATACTCTGTTAACTTTAAAATTTTAAACAAAGTATTGATACTTTCTTCAGTATCTTGAAGGATTTCTCTTGATGTTCTGGCTAAGCCTATTTTTCGTTTGTAATTTTCAAATTGAGAACATATTTCCAGTAAGTGTTCCACTGTTCGTCGAACGTTATTACATTTTTCAAACGTGGACGCTTCGAGTCCTCTCAGAAGATGAGCAATGTGTAACCTGGCAGTGTCCTATCCTTAATCAGCAAAGCATTACTTCTTCTCTCCTTTAAATCCTGTAGCTTGTGAGCCATTTGTCGCTATTAGGTGAGAAAAAAACAACATATTTCTGTCATTTTGCATTCTTTCCTTTTATATTCTTTCTCCCATTCTGTTAGTAGTTTTTTTTTTTTTTTTTGGCGTGGTATAGCCAGTCTTCTAAGGTAACTTTCTTTAATCTTATTACCGCCGGTTCTTCTTCATTTATTGTTAAATGGGCTGCTTGGTACTTTATCACGTAAAGTGTTTATGAAACTGTGTTTTTTCCCCAGATCATAGGAACTAATATGTATTTATCAGGGATAAACTTATTGTATCTTACTACAATTTACGACTAAATTAAGAAACTTACTGGTTGCTTCAATAAATTTCACGAAAATATAAATATTAAGGCTAGAAATATTAAGTTTGTCACTTATAAATACGCATCAATTCTTATTTTATTTATTTAGTTATTTTTTATTATTTGAACATTAAAACACTCTGACGCATTGGAGGGCATTAATATTAGGGCTACATTAAACATTTACACAATATATACATAAAAATGATAACTAAAATAGAGATAAAAGAAAAAGAGTTGTGGAAAGTAAAATAAGAAAATTAACATACATGGGTAAAAAAAAAATAAAAAAATAAAAATAGAGAGAAACTAAATGAAATTGAAATATATAAAACACATTCACTATTTTATTTTATTTATGTATTTTTGAGTACAAAATTTTTTTTTGAAATAAATAAATTTTGCCTAAAATATAAACTAATTAAAGTGTAAAAATGAATATATATATATATATAAATTTAGAAAATTAATATTATTTTTATTACTCTAATGTTATTCAATTCAAAAATTTAATTGTGAAAAAACTTTAAATTAAAATAAGTTTTTTCTTGCTTTCAGAAAGAGAAAAAAATATAGCTACTAAAAAGAAAATCCTGACTGACAAAAAGAAATATTCTTCTAGTATAGATGATATTGACAACTAAAACAATTTTTCGCAAATAATTTTTAGATAGGTAGTATAAAATAAGTAAGATAAAAATGTTTGAAAAAAGCAAAAAAGGCTGGCAAAAATTACAAAATGAATGTATTGAGTTAATAAAATAAAAGTTTTTAAATTTTTATGTGATGTCTTTTTGGATATGGATGGATTCTAAAAAATATCATTAATTTCTATTAATTAACTAATGATAAATTAAATTTTTTTCATCCCAAATTTGTATATTATATACAATATATTTATATTTTTATGCAATAAAAAATGATTTACCAAATAAACGGTGAAAAAAATCGATATATTTAGATCTACAATATTATTTTTGAAATATTTGATATGTCCTGCTTAAATTATTTTATTTAGTTATGTTCTACCATATAGTCTTGTCACCCCGCATCTCACATACACCAATCATTTCCTCCTTAATTAAGTTTCCGCGTTCTAATTTCATTATTAATGTTTATTTTTAACAAGTAAAAAAAAATCATATACCGCATTTATTTTAAAATATTGCAATTTGATTCACTCAGTATATCTAACTGAATTACGAGTTCCACATACTGAATTACGTTAGAACCCGAATTCGCTTGAATTATAATGGCTTTCGTTTGCTTATTTTGGATTTGATTCATGACCATGTAGGTTTAAGGAAGTATTAGTTTAATTTTTTTATTAACTGTTTTGAAGATATGACAATAAAAGAAAGAAGTTCCAGTAATTAGTTTACTTTATTCTGAGTCGTTACTCTTCAATCTTCAGAACTTGTAAGTTATTGATACAAAACGACAAGTGTATAAAGCATGAAATTTGTATGTTTGAATTAATAGAATCCTGAAAAGTTTCCTACATACCAGAAATGTTCAAATTATGTAATGCAGATAAGTTATTTATGTTAAGTTGATGATATTAGCGAATAATAGACATTTTGGAAATAATTCAAGTTCTTATTCTTCTATTTAAAGCGTTGTTATATATAGAAATATATAGTACAATTATTATTTACCAAACTATTTCACAGTATTCATGGTTTTATGGCATATACTGTATGTTCTATTCTGTTATGATACGATTTTTTGATGCAAACCATTCCGTAAAATGAATAGTCCGAGAAAAAATAAAAAATGTTGTGCGGTGCGTACATCACACAACTTTCACTTACCACCATACTTTGATTATAAATAGATATTTTCACATATAGGGAGGGAAGTGAGTAAAATTATAAAAAATTCTGGTGCGGTCAACACACAACTTTCACTTACCGCTTAGAAATTGAAATTGTATTTTGCTAATAATAAAAAAGTTTCATATTTAGCTGAACACTTAAAATAACAGTGCGTCAAGGAGGGGTGGTGAAAACTGTGGTGTGGCCTGAGTCCACTATAGTGTGACTTGTAGGGACACGATATTATTATTATTCGAAGGCAAATGGGCAAGATAAAAACAGAAAGATATTTCTTTGATTGAAGTTTTGAAGCTGGTAACACTATTTTAGGTTAAAAAGTATATATATATATTATGGTATGAGCTAGATGCTGGAAGAAATGACGGTGGGGACACCGTCTAGCTCCGTTCCCGTCACTTTTTTTAGAAGCTAATCATGTTTGCAAATTGCATTAGAAGAATGTGGGACTTTTTGCGTTTTTATTTTTAATATGGAATCTTCTCCGACGAATAAAAATTTTAAATTCATGCCCATCTCTAATTTTCCTAACAAGCATGAAAAAAAAAGTTTATTACAATATATATCTTTTTGGATGTTTTCATGACTCTAATTCTTCTATTCTCATTTTCTGAAGAGTTTTTAATCAGTCTTTGGCTTGGATGAAAATTGTATAATTAAATTTTAATTTTGTGATTGCTTCCAATATTTATTGCCGACAAATTATTCAATAATTCATAGGCTAATTCACGCTAAGATTGAATTACCTCCTTAACGAAGACACATTTTTTAAACAATAATTAAAATTTACTTATATAATGACCTTTAAAATTCATATAATGATAAATTATTCAATAACTTAATTATAAGCGAATTCTAACTAAAATGGAAATACCTATTTATGGAAAGATTTCATTAATCTAGAGTCAAATGAAACATAGTGTTTTAAACAGTAATGAAAAATACTGTCGTATTATAAGTGAAGAAATTTGTACGTTTTTTATTCTTTTTTTTAACAGAGGGTCAGAGTATACGAATGTTTCTTGATCTATAAGGAAAGATCAGAAGATTTAGAAAATTGTTTTTTATTTATAATGTCTCAGACATTTTTTTTTTCAGATTTTTTCAAATATTTAAACTTAAATGGACGCGAGTCTACATATTTTCAATTAATTCACTAGAAGAACTAACAGCGTATATTAAAATTATAATCCTCAGCAATAATTATCGGTAAATATATAATTGAACTATGCTATTATAAATAGAATTGATGTTTTCAGAATATGAGCTTCCTTGGTTTTCTGCTCTCTATTATAGAAAAAGTTATCAATCAAAATACTTTTATCAAGTCCATCCGCGTCCATTATAGAGAATATCCGGTGTTCAGAAGCCCATAATACTATAAAATTATTTAATATTTGATTGGTTCTAAACAGTTTTTCCTCTATACAGAAGTATTTGCTTCTATTCCAATAATTAATATTGAACGACGTCTAATATAAATATATATGTTATTTATAAATATATATTTATATAAATATAAATTTATATAAATATAAATTTATAAATATATAATTATAAATATATATTTATATCGCCCAATATTGTTTGGAAACAGTGGATTTGATATTATTGAAATATCAGAATAAAAATTCCAGTATCGGATTTCGATATTTTTGTTCTCGATCACAAACACAAATCAATTTAATATTTAAAAAACATAAAATTAGCGTATTAACATATACAAATCTTTTTTTTTTGAAAATTCAAATACAAATCCTTAAATATTTCCATATACTATAGAGTTAAAAATTCATTATTGAAAAAAGTCACCACGTAGATTTTTAATGATGTTGTTCTTTTAAGAACTTTTTAATTTTGGCTTTATCGATAAAACACAGTAATATCATATATATATATATATAAATATATATATATATATATATATATATATATATATATATATATATACACATATATATATATATACTTACAATAAGCTCACAATTTTCAGATTTCACAAATGGAAAATTTATCGAACTTCTTAGTGATTTAAGGTTGTAAAAAGTCATACAATGGCTGATATATTCAATAAGTATCTCAAAAACTTCATTTTGATTGCGATATCGTCCGATATTAGTGATATCGATATTTTTGATTGGTTATTATGCTAATATCGTTATCAAAGAACAACACCGATATCGAAAAAGGAACATCGGAAGTATTGCAAAAATCATAGTTGTTAGTTGAGTCTATCTTCTTTCAAAGCAGTTTGATTGCATATGAGATTACGAGTATAAATGTAAGAGTACGAGAACAAAAAATAGTTTACATATGAATACTAGCGGATCCAGGATTTAATTTTTGGGGGGGAGGGGTCTTCAGCCCGAAAGCTTTTTTTTTTCATAAAAATGACGATAATTACTTTGGAAAAAAGGAAAGAAACTATCTATATGAAATGGTGTTTAAGTGATTCCTTAAGTCCTTTTAAATGTAATTACACGAACAATAATACTTTAAGATATAATTTTTTAATACATTTTTCCATAAAAGATGGTTATATTTTACCATTCTGATAAAATGGCTTTCAGCCTGAAGCCTCCCTCCCCCCGTAGATCCACCCGTGCATATGAATATAAACATAAAATGTAGAAGTTTTCTAGTACAAAATAATATAATTTCAAAGTATTAAGTTATATTATATAATTTTTTATATAATTTATTATATAATTTTATGGACAATCTCGGAATATATTCTTGCTCTTCCATCGACTCCATGGTTGACATCCTTACCACCAATCTTCTCAATATTCTCAATACCCATGCTCCCCTCAAAACCTCTACCTTTCGTCACCGCCCTGCTCCTTGGATGTGTCAGGAAATCAAAGATCTGCAGAAGAGGCGCGACGCTGCCCGAAGACGTTTTAGACGTACGAGGCTTGCAGATGACTACCAAGCGTTCAGGGTGCTTCGCAACTTGGCACAGACAAGGATCCGGCGTGCGAAAACTTCCTACTTCCATGAAACCCTTTCCTCAGCTCCTGATATCAAATCGAAATGGCTACTGCTTCGTAAACTTTCCATTGGTAATCCTTCCAGATCCCCTACCGCAGCCTATCCTGTATCCTCCGATGATTTAAACTCTTATTTTATATCTGTCGCTAATACCTCTTCTCTACCTTCCTCTTCTGGCTTTGCTCCAGATATATCCTTTAACGACAATAACTTTTATTTTTCCGACATTTCTCCCACAGACTTGTTAACCGCGTTAATGAAATCCCACACCAATTCCATAGGGCCAGACGGCATTCCTGTCAAATTAATAAAAATATGTCTACCTGAAATCCTCCCAGCTCTCCTTTTTATCTACAATTTCTCCCTTCAGAATTCAGTATTCCCTACCTCTTGGAAAAAAGCCATTGTCCTTCCTTTAAATAAAAAGCCTAATCCATCCTCACCCGAAGATTTCCGTCCAATTTCAATTCTTTCTAACCTCTCAAAGCCTCTTGAAAGACTGGTGCAATCCCAAGTCTCCAAGTTCCTCGAAAATTCCAACCAATTTGATCCTCTCCAATCTGGTTTCCGTCCCGGCTATTCCACACAATCTGCCTTAATTAAAATTACCAACGACATTCAATCTGCAATAGATGATAGAAAATTAACTGTCCTTATTCTTCTAGACTTCTCCAAAGCTTTCGATTCCATCAACCATTCCATCCTCTTCAACAAACTAAAATCATTATCTTTCTCCAATAGTTCCATCTCTTGGTTCCAATCTTTCCTCTCCCAACGCACCCAAGCAGTCTCCATACCCAACCAACCACTATCTGCTTTCCTTTCTTTATCCTCTGGAGTTGCCCAGGGTTCAAGCATATCTACTCTCCTTTTCAGCTCCTACATTAACGACCTACCTAAATCAATTTTCCATTGTTCCCATCACATTTATGCAGATGATTCCCAGATCTACCTATCCTTTTCTCCCTCTGAGTTACTGGGGGCATTTGCCAAGATTCAAGAAGATCTTGATCGAATCAATGCCTGGGCAAATGTAAATGGATTAAAGTTAAATGCTGCCAAAACTCAGGCCATCGTCATTGGTTCCAAGCCCCTCATTAGATCCCATACTGACTTTCCCATATTACACCTTAATGACCAGCCAATTTCCTTCTACTCCTCTGTTAAAAATTTAGGATTTTTCATAGATCAAACCCTCTCCTGGACCAACCATATTTCTCACATATCCCGTCGGCCAATCTCTACCCTTAAACTATTTCATCGCTTCCGCCTTCTCCTACCTCAACATATCCGTAGACTCCTAATTTCCTCTCTCATCTTCCCCCACTTTGACTACAGCTGTGTGGTGTATGATGGCCTCTCGGTGGAGCTCCGTGATAGACTGAAAAGATTAATGAATAGCTGCGTAAGATTTGTTATTGGTGCCCCGAGGTACTCCCATGTCTCTCACCACTACACTGAGTTAAGGTGGCTCTACCCCTCCTTCCGAAGACAATACTTTTTAGGTACGTTCCTCTACCAAATCATCAACAACCATCGTCCTTCTTACGCCTACAACCTTCTCCAGTTCAAAACCTCAGTCCATTCCCTGTCCACAAGATCTCGACCTTCTGACCTTTACATGCCTTCTCACAGATCTGCCTCATTCCAAAATTCCTTTATTGTTCGCTCTGTCAATTTCTGGAATTCCCTCCCTATCAAAATTCGACATTCCCCCTCCATATCCACATTCAAATCCCTCCTATTCCAATTCCTATCACAAAAACAGTCAGATACTTGCTAACCATTCGAGCGGATTTTAATAGAGAATTTGATATATTTTTATTTTTTAATTCTTTATTTTTTTCGGAAAAGTGTATACTGGTCTAAATAGCTTTAAGTTTCTTGTAATAGCATTAATGGTTTTGTATATAGTTAAGTTTGTTTTGTATATAGAGTTTTTACCTTATATTTTTTTTACATTATTTCTTTTTTTCGATTTATTTTGTTTTGGCCAGATGTAATATTTTAATTTTGTTCTAATTTGTTATTCTCTAGGGACTGTGTCCCAGAATAAAGTTATTTTTCTATTTCTATTCTATTTCTATTTCTAATTTATACACAGATTCCACAGACAGACACCGTTCACTACCTTGGTCTGACATTTGACAGAAAAATTACGTGAGGCCCACATATAATCAAGAAACGAAAAACGCTAAATCAAAGGTTAAGAATTCTGAACTCACTTCTTTCGAAAAATTCAAAATTAAAACTTAGACAGAAATTGAACACATACAATTACTTACTAAAACCTATCTGGACTTACGCATCACAAATATTTGGAACTGCTAAAAAGACTCACTTAAACAAACTTCAAACCTTTCAAGCAAAAACATTCAGGACAATCACAAAAGCACCTTGGTACGTTAGCAACATAACCTTACAAACTGACCTCCATATGCCGACTGTTAACGAACTCATTACAAACGATTCCATGACAACTTACAAGGACATCCTGATACACTTATAAATGACATGGCCACTACGAATATACCAGGTAACGTCTGTAGGAGACTGAAGAGGAGCTGGATGAGGGACCTCCTCGCCTAACGTAGATATCACGCCGAGTGAGGTGCCGCTGGGCACTGATCCTCGTAATGCCTTTCATGACATTATTTTTTTTCCAATCAACCTCACATTCACTGGTTGTCATTACCATTATGACAGGTGTGGATAAAAAAAATAAACCAAAAAAAAATATATATATTATATAATTTCAAAGTGTTAAATTATATTATACGAAATAAGAAGGAATAAAAAAACCTTATGGAGAAGGGATTACAGATGTGAAGAAGAATAAATCTCACATAGTGCCACACTTAATTATTCATTAATCTACGTAACTCATCAGTTCTCATATATTTTTTTCTTCATAGATCTGATGGGGTCTAAACATGTAACGAAACATTACGGTTTATTATTTCTCATCGCTTCCGCTTGCATAACTTAGCCACATCATGTCATAACTTTTTTTTTTTTTTAATTTTTCATTAAATCTCATTTTGACTGGAAGGGAGCAGCTAATGATTTGTTTTTTCTACTTTTTCAAAAAATTTAATAAACCTTTTAATAAGCGGCGTGATGAAGTGCTAGGGAAGGATCGTGGATGAGGTTGCAATTAGGAGCAGTTAGGAGTTTGCTGTAGGTCACTGATATCCCCTTCCTTGTTTCAGCGATTCTCCTCTTAACTGTCTACAATTTCAGAGCAATCTATCCCTCTACCCCTCTCTCATAATTACTTCAATTTTCTGACAATTTACTGCTACTAGACCAAACGGGACAAGCATTAGGCGAAACGACGCTAATAAAACTATTTCAGGGTTTAATTTAAGAGAAGATGTACTGTAGTAAGAATAAACACAAACAGACGCGCACACACACAGATCACAGATATATAGTCTGTTTCTTATCTCCAACCGTAGCCGGAACATTACTACTAACATTACTACTTTACTACTAATATAAAACAAAGATAAATATAATTCTAATTAAATTAGTTAAATTAGCTTTTTAGAAAAAAAGGAGATTGCTTTTCTTGGAAATGTTTACCGTATGATAATTTAAAAAAATAAATTATTAAACTTTTATTAGTTTTGGTCCATTTATTTTTGTTTCCCTTTATTTCATTTCCTTAGGTTTATAGTTGCTTTCTTCTTATAACATATAACATATAACATAACTATAAAAATAGAGAAATGAATATATGTGTATATATATATATATATATATATATATATATATATATATATATATATATATATATATATATATATATATATATACACATATATTCATTTCTTATATATATATTTATATTATATATATATTTATATATATATTCTTATATATATATATATATATATATATATATATATATTCTTATATACATATATTCATTCATATATATATATATATATATATATATATATATTATAAACGTTGTAATATGCACTAAGATAGAATACACGAATCTTTATTTCTTAATATGTTACGCTACTATATTTATTTTTACTTGATGTTATTTATTTTTGGTTTTCTTTTTTCTTTTCTCTCTCCACATTCCTTTATATCTATTATTTCCTTTTTCCTTTTCTTTAACTCTCTCCTGTAGATCTGTAGAAGTATATTCAAATTTGCATTTATTATATATTACACAACAACAATTGTTACCATCTATTTAATTCAGTTTAAGATCTTGTTACTTAGCTTACTCTGTTTATATTTTAGTGTACGTACTGTTTATAACTTTAATAAGATCCTTCACATTGTTTATAATTTTTTGTTTAAATATTATGTAGCTTCCACAATTCTTTATCTTTTCCTATCTTGTTCATTCTAGCCCTGAAGAAGACCTGCAAAGTCGGGTCGAAACGTTGGCTTTTAATAAAATAGTTTTATCACTATTCAGCCTATTTATGACAGCCACTCCGGACCATCTCCTTCCTTTATTTGAATTAATCTCCTCTGATGTTTAATGTATTTTACGTTTATTAAATTATAGAATATTTAGAAATGAAATACGCGTCATTTCCAGTATGACAATAAATGTGAAAAAATGAATCCTTGGCGAACACTAAAATAGGCCTGTTTTCTTAGAATGTTAGTATTAAAATTATTAAATTAATCAATGAAATTTTGATAAGAACAATTTTCACTGATCATTTAATTATTGAAATCATTTGATATAAAGCCATGAGCTGTTCAAAACGACGATGTGATAATATTAAATTTGACCACTGTGACAGATGGTTGGATGAGATTTAGTAAAACTGAACGAATTGATATGAAATAACGTTCACAATCCGATTCGCATAAAGATCTATACCCGGATATATTATTATTTATGTATGTCTGAGCGTGATAGGCGAAGACTACGGGGAAAGAAAGCGAGGGGGGGGGGATGATCGCTCTCCCAATAAAAATGTTGAAGGGGCGAGAATGCCGTTTGCCCCTCCCCCCTCCAATATTTTGAAGCTAATAAAAAATTTAAATTTATAACAAAAAAGATACATGAATGAATAAAATATGTCAACTAAAATCTAGAGATGGTTGACCGTTGATATAATATGAGAAGGAGTTAATTGGGAGGTGCGGTCAAATAAATACTAAATTAAAATATAGTATTTATTTAAATTTTGCTGACGTTTCGACCCACTTTGCAGGTCGTCTTCAGGGCTACAAAAGATACAAAATATGTTGAAAATAAAAAATAAATATAAATAGATATAAAATAAGAAGAAGTTATCAGATACAGAAATAAAAAGATGATATCAGAGATGTAGTGGGTTACAATATAGTTAAAATATTAAGTATTATATATGTAGAAGATACAAACAAATTGAAAATAAGTATGAATAAAAATAAAAATAAAGGAGAATAGCATGCAAGTTAACATGTAAATTACTTAATAAGCATGTAAGTTACTATAACAATACTTATTCAATTTTCAATCTATTTATTCGTTAACATTCATTTTCTTCATCTGTTAACCCACAGTTATCTAATGTAATCTCTATTAGTTTGTTATACACCTATTCCTTATCTTTTATCGCAATCTGTTTACTTTTAACTTACATGCTATATTCTCCTTTATTTTTATTTTTATTCATACTTATTTTCAATTTGTTTGTATCTTCTACAGATATAATACTTAATATTTTAACTACATTGTAATCCACTACATCTCTGATATCATCTTTTTATTTCTGTATCTGACAACTTCTTCTTATTTTATATCTATTTATATTTATTTTTTATTTTCAACATATTTTGTATCTTTTGTAGCCCTGAAGACGACCTGCAAAGTGGGTCGAAACGTCGGCAAAAATTAAATAAATACTATATTTTAATTTAGTATTTATTTGACCGCATCCCCCAATTAACTCCTTCTCGTAAACTAAAATCGATTAAGAAAATTTAGCTAACTGGCTATGCTAAGGCCTGTAAGTAGATACATAATTATTTATTAAATATTCCTATAAATTTTGATTTATGTTCAGAGATGATTATGTAGAAACATTTCCTAGGATTTTATGATTTATAAACCTCGCATGTGTACACGTCCATTTCCATCTAATTTTCTTATAAATTTTCTACGATAAAGTTGGATAAAATATACTCAATAAGTATAAGTATGTTTTATTGAGCACATTTTTATAGACATTTTTACATAATTAGTTAGATCGTGAAAACACTGTATTTTTACTTTAAGGTTGTGCAAACTAAGAAATCAAAAATATTTTTCAATTTTTTGCCATTATTCAATTTTAGCTGAAAAAAGGTATAGATATAATATGACCTATGTTATGAAGGCTGTCCGCTTCCCTTCCATGTTTAATGTATACAGATTGTAATAAATCCAATTGTTTTGTTCAGATATTTTCATGTACATCCTTATGCACATAAACAAATTCTACAACTTCCAAACAAATATCTTCTTCTCCTTAATCAATTCCTCTTCTACCGTTAGATCAGAGTAGAGGATCCTGTTCCATTTATCTCGTTCTTGCACCAGCTGGCTGTGTCTATTCCAGTTCATTCCTCGCCTATCGAAATCCTTCCTGACTGAACCTTCTCAGGTCTTTCTGGACCTTCCTCTCGGCATTCTTCCTTTCACTTTTACTTCATATATAGTTTTGACCATTCTTCCCTCCTGCATTCTTTTAACATGGCCAAACCAGCGTAGCCTGTTTTCCTCAATTGTCTTTTCTGCTGGTTTTATTCCCAAATTGCTTCTTATCGTTGTATTCCTGATTTTGTCTCTCTTAGTTTTCCCTATATTCACCTCAGAAACCACATTTCCATTGCTTAGATATTGCTTTTATGTTTTGAGGTTATAGTCCAGGATTCAATGCCGTAGGTCGGGTTTGGGGACAAGTGGATTTTTATGCACCGTCTTTTTGACAGTTTTAGATACTTCTCTCTTTTTTTAAGAATCCTGTTTTTAGTGAATGGAAGCATTTGCTGACCAGTCTTATTCTTTCCCTGATTTCGCCAACTATTCAACCGTTCTCATTTAGATGGGCTCCCAGATACTTAAAGTCTTTGATGTGCTCGAGTTCTTCCCCTTCAATCGAAGTAATCGGGGGGAGACCCTCTCTTCTCCTCTTCCTATCCTCATTATTTTTGTATTGTGGCTGTTTATTTCCACGTTAAACAGTTCTAATTCTTCCTGAAGGATTCGGAGGTTGTATCTCCAATTCTTCCGTTGTTCCCGAATATCACAATATCGTCGGCAACCAAACAAATATATAAATTCGATTTAATTGTTTTTTCATTTATTTATTTATTATTATTATTTTTTGTGCTCCGCCCCCTCCCCTCAGTCGAAATTGAAAATTTTTGTCTATAGTTCTAGTTATAATAGAGTCTAGACCTTCTTCACGTTCTAGATTCAAATTGTTTCGAGGCGCAAAGAGACAAACTCGTGAGAGTCCCCTTTTCCTAATCTGGTAGAGACAATAGACTGAGGTGTGATCGTAAAATGTGTTTGCTGAGGGAGCTTCTATCATGAGAGGCTCAATGAAGGGAATCGATTGTCCATGAAGAGACGAGGAAGCAAGAGCAATGAGCAGATTAATTTTATTTTACATCTTTTTTTTTTTCATCATATAAATGTTACATGAATATCATAATGTAAATAATATATCGACAGCCACACTGCAAAAGTCTGTGTGTAGAAATTTAATTAGAATGTGTGGTTTTGTAAATGTTGTCCTCGGACATAGTAATAAAAAACGTTATTTAGAGCATTACATCTTTGCCTTAATCATGTATAGTAAAAATTGAACGGAAAATTCACTTCACTTAATAATAAATACATGGTTTATTTTGTCTTATAAATTATTTTGTGGTTAGCACTTATAGGCTTTTGCAGTGTGACTGCCATCCATATGCCATTTAGGATTTTCCATTACTTATGCATCAATAGTTGATTGTATTGAATAACAATGTCACGAGACAGTGTTTTTATTTTATTTATTGATTTTTTTATACGATTAAAAGTAATTTTATGAATAACTTAGAGAAATTGGTGCTGAAACAATTTTCGAAGTGAAAAATTCTTTAGGCGCTTTTTGTACTTTTTTTTGTGGAGAGTGAATTAGATTGAGCCGTCAGATCTCCGATGAGTAACGCTCCTGCAAAGTCGGCTGTACTTGTCTTATTGAACTGTTTTTGCATATGGATTGAAAAATATCTCAAAAACTAAAAATCGAACCTGCATACTATAGTGGAAGAAATTATTTAGCATTTCATCCTCTCTGCAATGAGCTATTATTCGAAACTGTGTACTAATGCGACACCGTGTTAGGGAGGCGAAAAGGAAAAGATAGTGTCGAAAATAAAATGATAACGAGTTTTATTGAAGGTATGGATTAAAATATCTCAAAAACTAAAAATCGAACATGCGTACTGTAAGCGAGAGAATTGTTCAGCATTTCATCCTCTCTGTATTTTTTATTATTAATCATTTATATTTCATATTATTAATCTTTTCTTTTTGATGCTTTTACTTATATTGTGAGTCTAAAGCACACGCATTAGAATTTTTTTAATTGTAGAGAAGGATAGTTGGCGTGGTCAGTCAAATTAAAATGGTAAAAATAAATAATTTTATTACAGTTGTCTGTCTTTGCTTCTTGTACAGCAGCCCTGAGGAAGGTCTGAACTTCTGGCTGAAACTTTGGTGAAAGTAAAAATAAATAAAATTATTTATTTTTACCATTTTAATTTGACTAATCATCCCAACCATCCTTCTCTTCAATTATTCACTACAGCCAACCATCAACCCACAATCATAGCTGTTTTTTATGTTTTAATGGAATAGTTAATTTTCAACATAGTGAAATTAGCTCTCCGATAGTCTTTAAAATAATGTTTTACTTCACCTTCACTTTTTACTCTGTGTTCTTTCCTCTAATCTTTATCTAAGAAGCCTAAGGCTAATATGTTAACAGCTAAGCAGCGGATATAATTTTTTTTTTGTGATATTCCTAGATTTTTTATTGTTTATAATACTAACTATTTTAACATATTTTATTTATTTATGAATAACAATGGGGCTTTACAACCACTTACGAGTCATTTTAGCCCTTACACAATATTTACATTACACAATATAAAAATTAGCAATAAACTTGAACGTAGATAACATTAAAAAAATAAAAATATTAAATTTTGTAATATGTTTGCATTTTCTGAAGAAATAAAAACAATTTATTTGCCTTATTCGAGTTGTATTTCAAACGTTTACCTATTTATTTGCCGGTATGCCTTACCAACAGAGTAATACGGGTGCTTTGCAGCAGTATTACGCATGCGTTACAACTCACTGCTGCATTCCGACCAAATACATTTTTTTTCCGTCTGTGCACACAGCCTGCTCTTCTTTTCAGCCGATGTCCGCTTCCATCCTCTTTGGCGGCCTTCCGGATGCAGGTCCATCTCTTCTTCCCAATGAAAAGTGGGTTGAACTAACGAGCTTCTTCCACCCGCACACCTTGTAATACGGGCAGTTCTCCTTAGTCATTAGTTGAGAGAGATCGCTCTCCGTTGAACGTAAATTTCTGTGCACCCTCAACAACTTTGCACGGAAACCCCATGCCTCGCGAGGAACTGTGAGACCCGTAGTATCAACTGTAGTCCGGTAGAGCCCATGTCAAACATTATTATCAAACCACATAATTCTGATGTGCTTCATAAGAATAAGGTGCTTATTATTACCCTTTGTCATAAGGTGCTTATGTGTTGGCATTGAATGTTCGATTCTAAGTCTTGTATTCTAAGTATTATCTCTTCTCTTCTTTTCACATGGAAGTTCGCTCTATTTGGAGCTACAGAGGACTCGCCCACTCTCAACTTTAGACCGTATCCCCTTATTTTCCTAAGTGGCTTATAATTTCCTCAATTATAGGAAGGCCTACAAGTTGATAATAAAAATTAGAAAATTTCATAGAGACTTAAATTCATTTCTGTCATTCAATATTTCATTATTGTTTTTATATACGGAACTTCCATTTATTTTTCATTAGCAGTTTTTATTTTATTTTACTATCAATCAAACATAAAATAGATTTAATTTTTTTCTCTCGATTATTTCTGGTATGGAAAAAAATAGATGCTTATTCCAGTTTTTGTTTTGTACATTTTTTTTTTTGTTACCTAATACTTTCCATTTTTTTTCATTTCATTCAAGCTTCATTTGAATTTTTCGCGTAAAATCTTGAGGGAGCTCAACTCTAATAGCTGCTTTATTTTAATTATTAGGTCGATGTGATTTTGTTCTTTTCACCTCTGATATTTAAACAGGACGAAGAATAGAATAGTCATTACTATTAAAAAATGAAATAGTTTTAACTCTGAAAAAAAAAAGTGTAAAACAAATCGTTGGCTCCATGTAAACGTAACTAATGTGTGCCATTTTAACTTTGCATATTCATTACTTTAACATGGTGCCAAAGAAATGTAACCAGTTATGAAACCGAAGAAATGTTGAGAAATTCGGTTGTCGTTATAATATTGAGTTTACAAATACGATAAGGCAGCCTTGGTTTAGTTCTGAGTGTTTTGGAATGGAGAATATTAATGGATTAAGTTTGGATTTCAAAGGGCCTTTCTTCAAGCCTATTTGTTTCATGACATTTCATTATTAAAAAGGGCGGATATATTCACATAGGTACAGGGAAAATGTAAGCTAGGAATAATAAAAAGGTTGATTTCATTAGATGAAAATAAAATAATTAAATTTGTTCTAATTTTCAGGCCAATGCCAAAACTATGGAATAGTCGAACGATGAAATTAACCATGAAATTAACGAAGTTAAAACTGGCCACTGCCGAAACTATGATTTTTGCTAGGAGTGAATTTAATTTTTTCCCTTCACCCTTAAGTTAATTAATAAATATAATTTATTAAATTAAAAATGAATCATCGGCTACCTATCCGAAAAAAATATTAAAAAAATAATAATTAAATTTTGATTGAAATTTGTTGCCACCCGAGACAATTGTTGCTTTTGTTCTCCCCCACCTGTTTTTCTGACTCTGCTACTTACTTATTTTAAAGTTATATCATGCTGTGGTTGAAAGGATGGTATGACTGAATCGCCGATGTAAAGAATTAAAAGAAACTATTTATAACTTTTCCTTTTAAATATCGCCACTGTTAGTGCAAAAGGTCGTCTGTAAAAATTGAGTATTTTACAAGAGATTTCTTTATGATTTATTAGTATAATTTCTTACTTATAGCATTCGCAGACTAAAAAATGTCACCTGTAGTGCAAAGACAAAGATGTTTGATAATTGTTACATAATATTACTTTTGCATTAAGATTAGCGATATATATTTAGGTTCTTATCATGTTTATTTATGAAAAAAAAAAATAAAAATCGCCAAAATTCACGGCAGAAAAAACTCAAAATTTAACACGTTGGAATAAAAAATGAATAAATAAATATAATAAATGTTTAATAACTACATATTTACAACGTTAGATAACAAAAAAAATCAATAGAACTTTTTTTTTTTAATTATTCAAACAAATTTGACTTGAGTTCAAATCCTGGTTGAAGAACATAGTTGAAACAAGAACATGAAAATTTAAATCTTATAGTAAGAAAAATATTAATACAACTTGAAAATTATCATTAAAACTTGTACTGTAAAAATTTTGATAATCTTTACTAAGCCAGAATCCTTTGGTTTTAAAGTTTGAAAACTTACATGCTTCTTAGTAGGAAATAATAAATGAATAAAATTAAAATATGCAATACATTGCTGAGGTGTTTATAATATAAGAAATTTAAACTTTTTAAAAATTATTTTTTTCTTAGTAACAAATTAGAAAGAATATAACTAACCATCATTACGTTCCATTTTGGCAGATTATACGTTTTAGCACATTAGTCGACAAATCATTTAATTTTAGCATCTTTCACAGAAAGCAATGTATTAATTAATGAAACCCCGGCCAGAATATCAAATATGTCATACAAATAAACAATTCTTGTAAGATGAAATAATAATAACGCAAGTTTATTACAAAATTATTTAGTTAAAGTATTTATTCACTACTTTCACTACTACACAGTCTTCGATGTTAATCATACCGCTGTTTATTTCTTAAATTTACGTGGTGGTCTTGCTTGATTATTTTATAAACACTTTAGTTTTATAATATTTTTGATTATATTGAATTTATTTCCAGTATTTAGCTCTTACATGTTTAGAATAACCAAGTAATGTGTTCCCTCGAGAATTTTGAGAAATATAAATACTGTTTTGTGCGAAAATAGTCCCAAGTTTCACCGTTATGGTGGGGGCAGATCAGAAGATCTAAGAGATAACAGCTAATCCTTACGAACAATGCAGCTCTCGACCTCAGACCAGAACAGATAGTCAGACACGGCAGCTGATCCGAGGGCGCCCTCAAGGTAACAAAGAGATGTTGTAAGCTGGCATAAAGACGGTAAGCTATTTTTGCACAATTATTATAACCTACCAATCCATTAAAATACAGTCCACTGCATACAATTAGAATGTAGCCGATAATTTGAATGTTGCCTATTATGTACACTAGAGAGTTAATTTTCTTACCTTAATTAAAAATGTGAAAGTTGCCTAAACAAATACCTATTTATGTACAAGTACATACTTTTTAAAAAATTAAATTTTTAATTAGTGGTGCCATTTCGTTTCTTCTACAGCTGGCAAAGATATTCAAAAATAAATGTTTTATATAACCGCACTGTTTTAATAATCTTGAACAGGACGTGTGTCAGTAAACTACGGTTTGTGAACAGCTCTCAATACTGAAAGCTTTCAAGCTTTCAATACAAAAAGTCGATATCAATCGATAAATCAATAAGTAAATTTACTATTTATTTTTTTAACTTTGGACCAGAATCCTTCAAAAAGATAAAACGTATTCGTTTGCTCATCCAAGGAATCTCAAAATTTCACCGATTCTTATGAGATCTCAAAAGCAGAAGGGTAGAGTGCAGATGGAAAACTCTTATTAAAATTTCACTCCTTTCAGACCCCGACGAGAGGTGTAAGGTACGTTACCTTATTCATAGTCCTGAATGTTGCATGATTTTTATGAGGTTGTTTCTATTCCGAGTACCCTATTCAGATGAAGTGATCCCAATGTTGTAGCGTCCTTCTTGGTCCTTTCCTTATTCGTTTCGTATGAAGGAACCCTTCAGCAAGCTAAGCTTTGCTGTATATATTACAGATTGGTTGTTAGCATTTCAAAATTTTGTTGATGACAATTGGTTCGTCATAATGTAATTATTTATAATAGATGAACAATTTAAATCTCCATCGTCTTTAGATGAATAAAACAAAGGAAAGTATCATTTAAGAGGATAAATATAAAAGTAAAAAATATTTTAGATTTTTTTCTATGTGATGATTTTTATTCATATCTGTCAAAAAATATGACAACCAGTGAAATTGATTATTTCTGATAAAATTGCTTGTCATGACAGACATGAGCAGTACCCCGCGGCACTTCCTGCTGGCGTGATATATACATAAGGCGAACTGTTCCAGTCACACTAAACGCAGAGAGGAACTTACGCGACTAAGAATAGGTCATACCAGGCTTATTCACCTTCACTTAATTACGAAAGAAAACCCGCCCATTTATCGGAAATGTGGAGAGAGAATGACAGTGGTCCACATCTTCGACAGTTGTGCCTTTTACATTAGACCATTAAACATAAGGGGAATACCAGCAAATACACCGGCTGCTTTCGGAAATTATGAAAAAATCCTAGGCAAAAACATGTTTTTTCTCCCAAGAAGGAATCTTAAAAAATATCTGAACCTCTCACGCAGCACTCCCTACCTATTTTTTTTCCTTTTTACGATTTTTTTTCCTTTTTTACCTAACGTGCGAACTTTAAATAACTAAACTTTAATAAAAATAAACAACTTTTAACCTTAACGTACGTTTTACATTTTTTAAATTTTAACCAATTCTTAATATTCATAACCAAAAGATATAATAATATATAATTTCAATTAATGGCGTTGAAGAACAAGAGGTTTTATGCCTTTACTCTGCAACCAACCAACAAACTACATAAGGCGAGGAGGTCCCACATCCAGCTCCTCTTCAACCTTTACCTTTCCAAACGTTACCATGGTCATATCATTTATGAGTATGTTGGGGTGTCCATATAATCTGTATTGGAATCGTTTGTAATGGATTCATATGTGTTCTTTAACAGTCGATATATGAAGTTCAACGTGTAAGGTTATGTTGGTAACGTATCAAGATGCTTTTGTAATTGTCCAGATTGTTATTGCTTTTTTTTTTTTTTTTGTCCGATAGATGTTTCAGAGAAGATTCTTATAACGTTAATTAGCAGGGGTGAAGGCTTTCGGGCTGAAGTTCTCTCTCAAAATGGTAAAATATAACCATGTTTTATGAAAAACATTATCTCTAAAAGTATTATTGTTCGTCTAATTACATTTAATAGGACTTAAAGAATCCCTTAAACACCATTTTACATAGGTCCTTGGTTTTTTTCTTTCTTCCGAAATAATTGTTCATAAAAAAAAAAAAAAACTTTCGGGCTAAAACCTCACACAAAATTAAATCCTGGATCCGTTAGTGCGTTAATTTAATACACAAACAAGCCCATATATTCCGAAAAAAAATAAAACAAAAAAAAATAATAATAAAATTGGTTCCTTGTAATAAATAATAACTAAAATTCATTTAGGATAAATAACTTTGATGTGAGTGATTTATGATGATTATGATAAGTTACTAAGACTAATATCTTTTTACTTATATTTTTTTTTTTTAAATCGTCGCGAAAAGTCTAATCTGTAGTTATAAGATGCACAATTCTCTTCTAAGAGATATGCTGGTTTATTTATACACGCCTTAAACCTCAATTTTTTAACTATTTCATTACAAACTCATGCCGAGTTGATGCTGAGTTGACAAAAAATGAAACTGACAGAGTTTAACTCCGTATAAATCCTTGATGAACGGAAATAGATTTTATATCTAAATATAAGTCCTTTCCGTCCACCGAGAATGGAACATTGAATGTCTAGTCTTCAAGTATAAAAAAAAACATCTATAAAATTCAAATCACCAGACAAAGTTTTAGTACTAGCAGTGAAAATTATTGCTGACATAACTGAGGAACCGTAATTATTTAAGTTACAAATCCGAATTTACGGCTTCGGAAAAAGATAAAAAAAGAGTTCCATATAATTTGTGAATCTGAAGATAATTTTCTTGTATTTTTTTCAGAGAGGTCTTTGAAAATCGTTGAATTTCTCAAGCTTTATTATCTTTTTAAACGACGAGAAATTTTTATTATTACGGTTCTTATGTATTCATATTTGAGCTACGCTGTTCACACTCACACATACCCAAAATAATATTTCGTAGTACCTCTTAGTAGCTTTGAACGTGTATTTCCATTCGAAACTTGGATTCTAAATTTTTATTTAATCCGTATCTATTCTTAATAATTTATATACAGGGTGTTTCAGTCCAATTTCTGGGGGCTGATTCTAGACAACATTTCCAACAAAAAATTTAACTAATTAAACAAAAATTATTTAATTCGGGTAATTAAAAAATTCTTTATAGTATACTAGACAAAATTTCCTTGAAATACAAGTAGAGTTTGTCTTGGCAAAAATCGTTTAAAGGGGGCTTTTGAGAGGCCAAACTACGCTAAATTGTGTTTTTCATCAAATCGTGGATTTTTCGTGATTTTTTTTTTTTGTCATACTACAATTATACTGCAGATACTTAGTTATTTAATATCATGATGATCCACACAAAAGATATCTCTGTTACAAATAATGGCTCATTGTCACCTTAGATAATAATTTTTTGAGAAAGCAGTATTTTTTAATGAAAAGAAATTGTATTTTCATAATTAATTTACTAAAGTAGATATCAGGTCACAAGAAAAATAAGGAATTAAAACTTTATAATAAGTTTTCGTTTGTTATTTTTGCTGAAAATACAGATTATCTTGAGTGAAAGATTATCAAATCACATACTTTTAACACAACTCGAGGTGAATCTCAACCCTATTCTGTAACAAACCTCAACTAAATTAATATTAATATTAAAGTTCAATAAATAAGAAAAATTATATAAAAGTTGGGTATTTGCTGTATAGTTGTAAGATGATAAATAACCATCTCGAATAATCCCTTATGATTTCATGAAAAACACAATTTAGCGTTGTTTGACCGCTCAAAAGTTACCTTTTAATGGTTTTGACAAAGATAAACGAAATTTTGTCTACTTTACAATAAAGCACTTTTTAATAACCCGAATAGAATAATTTATGCGTTATCGTTTCCTGTGAAAGATAAGATGTTACCACCTTAGGAAAAGACCCAATTGGACTTACCTCCTTTTACGTACGAAATAGGTCCTGAAAGTTTTTGTTGGAAATTTTCTCTAGGATCATCTCCCAGAGTTGGACATTTTTGGCCAATCTCAACTGAGACACCCTTTATAAGGTAGTGAAAATAAAAAATCATAAAAAATGTATGAGGAAAAAATATTATCAATAAAAGGATACACATGACTTGGTATATCCTTTATACAAAATAAACAGATACGTATTAAACTAGATTTAAAAATAATATCTATTATTTTTATTAAATAGTAATGAAAATAGTGAATGCTATAAAATATGTCAATGAACTTCTTTCGTTTTTTTATTATATTCCTTTAAAAAAAAAAAAAAAATGAATAAGAACTTACCTTGGGATCGATAAACAAATATAGCCTGAAACCTAGTGACGGTGTTGGATTTTTCAATCTTTCAATTTGAATAAGTTTTCTTTTTGTTGAATATCTGAAACAAAGGGAAAAAAATAATTTACCAAAAAAATTATTTTTTTTATTTATAAAAAAAATATCACTGAATAATCATTTATTAATTAACAAGCCACATCTGAAATAATAAGTTTTATAAAAGTTTATTTTAGATATATAACTTTTATAAAACTGGATCATTAGTTTTTTTTCTCATTTTAATCAACCTGTTTTAATGATAAAATAAATAATTGTTGCTTGTAATTAACTGAAATATATTTTTTTTAATGTGATCATCGTTGAATAAATCATTGTTAAATGGATTTTTATTTAATATATTTCTTCAAACTCTCCTAATTTGTTGTTTTAAAACTCAATGAATCATAAAAAAGTTATGTAAGCCATGAATGACAAGTTCAATAATTTAAAAAAGTGTATAGAACAATCCAAAATAAAAAATATATGATAAAATAATACTTTCCAATATTGTTATAAAATCTATGATAGATATGAAAATTTTTTATGAACTTTATATTATTTTAAACTGTATCTATTGGTCCTTAATAACAGTAATATGGCTGAGTGAGAGCGCTGGGATCTCCTAGAGTCCTGCCTTTCCTTCGACGAGTGTGGGAAAAGGCTCGGCTTATGAATGAATTTGTTAATATTGCGTGGACGTATGTTTGTATTTAAGTTGTTATTTTTATCAGTTTAGTTTTTTTTGTTCATATACATTTAGTTTTAGTTATATTATTTTGTTGTTTAATTTATTATTATTTATTTTTCACAGAGTGTGAATGTGCTCACTAAACACTACTATAAATGTTCTTAATTGAAACAGATTGTAATATTTCCTAATAAACACATTCTCAAAAAAAGAAAAAAGCTATACTTAGGTATAAAAATTCTAAAGACTGCAGTTTATGTAACGTATAAGTTATTTCATAGTTTTTAAACTCTTGATCTATATATTATAATGTCTATTCGTGAAGGAAGGTAGTCGACTGTTCTACATATCACGGGAGATAAATATTCAGGACGCGGTCATTATAAAGTTTTTATTAGTGCCGACGTTTCAACCCAAACATGTGGATCATTGAGTACTTGAGTATCTTCAGTACTCGAACTACGCCCTGATGATGACCCACATGTTTGGGTTGAAACGTCGGCACTAATAAAAACCTTATAATGACTGCGTCCTGAATATTTATCACCCATAATGTCTATTCATTCTTTCATTTATTCTATTCTCACAGGCCAGTATAATAAAAATCAAAATTAACTATTGATAATTTTTGATTGTAAGTTTCGTGGTATCTGTGTCTCACTCCTTAGCAATATTGTATTCTCCCAAAAAAATATTTGTGCGAGTCAATATGATGTAAGCCTGATTCAAAGTCTGATTTGCAACTTATTCAACTATTGCTGAGGAGGGGAGCACAGATTCTGCGAAGCGTACAATAAACAATTATCAGGAGTTAATTTTGATTTGATATATATCTTTTTTATTTATTTATTTATTTTTTTCTTTCTCTCCGTACCCGGTTATTTTTATTTATTTTCCTTTCTTATATACATATTGTGTGAATGAATACTACACAATATGTAACATGAATACATACCTAAATAATGAATAATGATAAATAATGAATACATACCCTAGTACCAATCTGGCAGACTGTATTACTACACAATAAAAAAATAAAAAAAGTAAGCCATAAATGCATCCGGCAATCATGGGACTGCTGATAGCAGTTGATCACACTAAATGTACTATTTCGCTGGTACTGTTTAAGGCAGCGAAATAGGCTCGTTTCTTTCTGAAGCATTGCTCGGCAGTTGGCGCAGTGGGCAATACCATCTAAACAGTACCTTTTGGGCTCATTAAATAATAATTTGAGATTCATCTTATGTTATGATGAAGCAAGTCTGTTTTTAGCGATAAATCGAAAATAAATTTTTGTAAAACTTTAATTTCTTTTTTATTCCATTACCCGAGGATATATATTATAATTAAACAAAACTAAAAAAAAATTGTTTTTTTTAAAAACATGGTATCATAGGTATCGATTATTTTTAAAATTGTCAAAACCTAATTAATCAAGAAATAGGTCTTTTTGCAAACTTTAGGAGCGGCGTAAGTGATTAGTGAATTACAAAAATGTGGATTAGTAAAGGTGATTATTCTACAAATTATTATCAATCTGTAATTGTCAGATTGAATAAGCTAAACTATTGCTAAGGGCTACAAGCAAATCTCTACCTGAACAGTAAATCTATGTCAAATTAATGCTTAGAGAATTTCTGCTGGGTAGCTATTGATAAATAGCCTTTGCCTCTCTAGCCCCAGGGGGTATTGTGTTTTGAAAATTGCCCCGTTTGTTCTCTGGCTTAAACATTAAATCATTTAGGAGGACCTTATTGTAAATAAATTTGATATAAATGTTTAATATAATTATATCGAAATAGGAGAATAAAAAAAAAAATTAATAATTGTCTCTCCAAAAAAAAAAAAAAAAGGACATTGCCGATTTCTATAGAAATGAGATTGATTTTACACAGGGTTGAGATCATCATTATCTAGCGAGAGAAAATAGTAGCATTATTGTTGGGCTTCATTATTAAATGCATAAAACGAACATAATTTTTGTTAATTATTTAGATTTAAAGTTTATTACAGATTAAAAAAAAAATACCCGCTTCGAGAACGGAAAACTGTTCTTATTCTGAGGGAATATCCTTATGTATTTACTTGAACACCTTATATCAACCACAGGTTGATAAGGAATTTGATATCTACCAGTATTTAACGTTGGTGTTGTTATTAATATATTTCGTACAATAATTTGTCAGAGTTTTTTACCAAAATTATTTGAAAACAGTTAAGGATTCTTAATGGGAAATACAAACCATTAAACTGCAAAATCGGCGCAACCGTTTGTTCAAGAAGTCGTTACATACATTTTAGGGAATTGGTTAAACACAGTTTTTATAATAATTTGTTCGTGTTTTAAATCCAAATCGTTTCAAAATACTGAAGGTATCTCACCGAATAATTTAAGCCTACAAAGTTAAATATTGATCCAGCTGTTGGCTCAAAAAATTGTTACATGATTTTTATTTGATGTATTAAAACACAGTTTTTACAATAATTTCTTCATGTTTTAAGACGAATTTTTTTTTTTTAAATACTGACGGGATCTCATGGAATAATTTGAGCTAAGATAATTAAATATCGATTCAGCTGATCGCTCAAAAAATAGTTACTTACCTTTTAGCACAGGCGGATCTACGGGGGAGGGAGGCCTTTCGGGCTTAAGTCTCCTCCCAAAAATGGTAAAATATAACCTTGTTTTATGAAACAAATTATCTCTAAAAGTATTATTGTTCGTCTTATTATATTTAATAGGACTTAAAGAACCACTTAAACGCCATTTCATATAGGTACTTAGTTTCTTTATTTCATCCGAAGTAATTATCGTACTATGTACATACAAAAAAAAAAAACTTTCGGGCTGAAGCCCTTTCAAAATTAAGTCCAGCTAATCGATTAAAACAATTTGTTCCTGTTTTAAGCGGGTATTATTTAAAAAAACGCACGGATTCTCACTGAAAATTATAAACCATTAAACTTATTTTTTTTTTTTTTATCTTTTATTTATTTATATGATATTTACAACTGTATACAAAAAATACATCTGGTAAATTCGCACATGGATATAATGACATGAAACACATGTTGAGAAACTACCCATTGGTAGCACTCTAATAATATGTCTATATTAGGAGATCACGTGGCCATCTTCTTTTCAGACGCCTAGGAGGATTATCAGGAATTGAATAGGAAGCAAAGTTAGAAACAAGAGGGTTGGGATGGTTATGAAGTTTATTATGGAAGGACAGATATCTGGATTGGGCCAAATCTGATACATAAGGAACATTAAGGTCATTATGGATGATTTTATTTGTAACAAAGGAAGGAGCATTGAGGATTTTACGAAGGATTTTGGATTGTAAGGATTGGATGCGAGAGGAATTTGAAGGTTTGGTGGAGCCCCATAGCTCAACTAGGTTAGTCCAAATAGGCCTTATTATAGTTATGTAAATTAGTCTTTTATAGTTAATTGGAAGGTTAGAGCGTTTGTCTAGTAAGTGTTGAAGTAGTCGGAAACGTCGAGCTGTTTCTTGGCGTTTCAGTCTGGTATGAGGATTCCAAGTTAGACGTTTGTCCAGATGGAGTTCTAGGTAACCCATTAAACTTAAAATAAACCCAGCTGTTTGCTCAAAAAATCGCTTCATAAATTTTAGGGAATTGGTTAAACACATCTTCTTCAATAACATGACATTATTTATAGCCCATTTCGTTTCTATCAATAAAAATTAAACCAGCCGCTCACTCAAAAAATCTTTACTAAGCTTTTAGCGAATAGATTAAAACACAGTTTTTCCATAAACGGATAAAAATACTTTTAAGCAGGAGGGATATATTGATACGTCATGGGTTTTTGCATTAATATTCACTACTTTTATTATATTTTAAGATAAAATTTTTATTTAGGTTTTAATTTTTTGTTATTTTTTTTATTAAAGATTTATGATTATATATTATTTATTTATTATAGTTTTTTTATTTATATTAATAAATATAGTTAATTTATTAATTAACAGAACGAACACCCGTAATTTATAGTGTTTTTCAAGTATTTATATTTGTACGTGGGTCATAATCAGGGCTAAAAATTCATATATAAAAAATTAAGTAAGAAAGTTATATAAATAAAACTATATAAATAAGAGATGATCGAACCTACACTTAATATAACGGTAACATGTATTTTATAAAAACAAAACAAAAAAAAACTGGTCCAAATATTAAACATAAATACAGAATTAAGTATATTCCGAAATTAAGTTTATTAATTTATTTAATAATTTCACTTGCAGCCAGTACGATTTAACTGGCTGCGAGTGAAATTGTATTTATGTTGAAATAATATGTACTCTATAGTCATAATTGGTTTCAATCAATAGAGGCAGATCTCTACTATCTCTAGGATCTCTTGGAGTCTGGCTTTTCCTTCTATAGTTGGAGAGAAAAGTCTGACTCGGGGTTCCCTGCCTGATTGTATATATTATATATAGGTATGACTGTTTTTTTATGTTTTTAATTTACTTATCTTTAGGTTATTTTATTTTTTATTGTACATAGTTTTGATTATTAATTAGTTATTATTTCACTTTTGTTAATTTTATATTTTCTGTATATATGCTGTGAATGTGTTCATATATCACTATAATTATTGTCCACGTGATAGATTATTATATTTCTAATTAAAATAAAAATAAAATAATAAAGTAATCGAACGCACAAACTTTAAGGTTTTTTTTTTATTTATTATTCTTATCTTTTTTATATATATCTTACAGTAATTACCTAATTGCTGATTTATTATTATTTTTTTAGTGTTAAGTCTGATTTATATAATCTATAAAAGCGATGTATTAAAATACAATTTATTTACAATTTCATTAATTAAATGTTGAGGTTATTTGAATCTCTTTCATCCTTTTCCACGGGCTACTTTTCCTACTCAATCACTTTTATAATTAAATTATATTTGTTTTTTTTTCTCTTTCCTTTAACTTTCTATTGTATTATTTTTCTTTCTTTCCCATTTCCGTGGAACCTATATAATCTTATAAGATATTAAGATTTTATATAAAAATTATGAAGTATGGATTCATAAATTTTCACTCATCAAACTTATAATTATTATAGAAAAATGATAAATTAAAAATGAATTAATTATTTATTAATATTATTACATTTATAAATTTTTATTAATATTATTAATTACTTGTAATTATACTAAGTACCATCTGCTGTTCGTGGTTGGTGGTTATGTTAGGTGGTGTATTCCCTTCCGCTAGTTGTATTCCCTGTATTCAGTTAAACTGTCCATCTTCTACTCCATCAAAATTGTATTGTAAAGTATCGAACCTCGTTCCCACGGTGATATTGATGTTATTTGGGAGAATGAGCGGGGTAATGATAAATAAATAATAGTAAATAAACACTGTTATTTATTGTTAGAGTCCCAAGAGTTGATTTACACGATTATTCAGAGGTTTCATGCTAATAATATTTGTCCACATACCTCCCTTCATTGAATTTCATCAAACCAAATTTCCAAGGTTGAATCCAATACATTCATCCCATCTTCGTTTTGGTGAACTCAGAGAACTCTTGATTGATGACTGTCCTTTTAATAATTCATTCATTATACAACTTCAAACACCGACTTTATTCGCGATGGTACCAACTCAATTCAACAGGGTATAGTAAATAAGATTTCGTAGCCATTTTTTTTTCTGTCCTCTCAATCCTTGCCTTTTAGACTGTAACAGGGTTTTTCCGGCCAGAGGGTGAGAGTGGGGGATTAATACCAGAGTTAAAACCCCACTGACACAGGGACGCGAACTCATACTGTTTTTATTCATGTAACTTTTGTTACACTCGTTAGCTCGATCACCCCGCCCACAATTTCGTAGGCATCTAAACCATCCGATTGACTCAGAATGAAGAAGGAAGAATTCCTTGATTCATGTATTATACGCAATACTTTTTATTTTCAAATCCATTTAGGCACTTAATGCAAGCGACCACGTTTCGCAAAGAACAATTAGTATAACCAATAAAATAGCCTTATCAAAACAAAATAGAATGCAATTATCTAATTTTGATATCATATCGAAGGGTGTCATTTTTTCGTGATTAATTTATTTCAAAAAGTTAATTTTTTATAGGTTTGAAGGGAAGAAACTTCTCTACATTGCCCTCTTCTATTTCAGGCTATACACAAAAACATATATGGCATTGTAAAAACATTATATTACTATTTTTTTATATATTTTAAAGAAAAGTAATTTGAAAAACAATTAAAAGCAACCTTAAAGACAGGGAACGTTTATTGATTGTTGAAAAATTACTCTGAATACCGAGTATTTAAAATTAAATTATATTATAAATAGAAAAATGCAAAATACAAAGCCATAAGTCTCCAACATACAGGTGGATAGTTAACTTGCCAACGGGTCGTCAATTTAGCCATCATCAGGCCAGAAAAAACTAGATCACATATATGCAGAAAGAAAAAAAACTAAAGGGAGGGGGGTAAAAAAAGTTATTGCAGTTGACAACTCACGGGGCCATACAAATACATACTGAAGGAAAGGGAAAGTTGTATTACCTTAGATAAGGAAGGTTATATGTAATAGCTGATAAGAAGGAATAAAAGAGAAGAAAATACGATTATAACTAATTATTATAATAATTATAACTAAATATAATAATACAAAATGTGTTAAATAAAAGAAAATACTCGAATTTATATGTAACATCAAATCCTAACAAAAATCAGTGCATACACGGCCATTCTACAAGTAATATTACTAAAATGAGCTTAAATCTTTATGCTTATTTTAAATAATTTTTAAAATGAAATTAAGTACCAGTGACGATATTGAAAAAGAAACGCTGAGATCTCTTGGAGTTCTGATTTTATCTCAACAGGTGGGGCAGACGACCTGGTCCGGAGTTCTGGTTGGTCGCGAATAGTTTATATAAATATGGCTGTGCTTAAGATGTTTATTTTACATGTTTAACTTCATAAGGTGGGCGGGGTAGCCGAATGGGCTAAAGCGTGTGCACTGCACCGCCGTTGCCTGGCAACCTGACATATGAATACAAAGATATAAAAATAGTCACGAGTTCGCGTCCCGGTGCCGGGGGAGTCTTTTAAATCCTCGCCCACACTCCCTGGCCCGGGAAAATCCCGTATAGCCTTAACGGCGAGGAAGGGAAGGACCCAAAAAAAAAAAAAAAAAAAAAAATGTTTAACTTCATAAGTTCATTTTTTATTCTTTTTTCGCTATTTTATTTTTATCTAATTTGTCCATATAATATATAAGATATATTTTATATATATATATATATATATATATATATATATATATATATATATATATAATTCTTTTTATTTTATTGATGCTATTAAATCAATATCTCATGATTTCCATTAGTGATTTGGAATCATAGTACTAATGCATGGATGTGAAATACCAATAAAGAACTGCATACAAAAACTGGTCAAGCAACATTTCATAATATGAAAGCGAAGAGGTTAAAAGGGATGGGGACTGTTCCGCTGAGAATTCCAACAGGCAATCTCTACAAAACAATGAATACCCCAATGTAAGAAACCATACGAAAGACTAGAAAGCAGATGGCCAGATCTATTCAATTAAGATGCTACAGAGCTCCAGGCTGTTAACTGGAGAGCAACATTCTATGATTGGCTGCGAACAGAGGTGGCCATCTCCCCAAAATCGATGGCGCATGAACCTCCCACCCCTCTCCAAAAATTGTATTTTTCTCCTCTTCTTAAAAACAATGCAAGCGAAAATAGTATTAGACAAATCGTAGATCATATACAATTACACTTACTGTGGTCTGTTCTATTTTTCCTCCTGGTTACAGAACCAGGTTTTGAAACTTTTAACTTTCATGAAAATTCATAGCCCGTCGAAATTTGCCCCATGAAAAATTCAAAACCCAGTCAAAATATGCCCCACTCAAATATTTTGATGGCACAACTTGCGCCATGAAATCCCCTTCTGGGCACCCCTTGCGGCGGCGATACAGGAGGCTGGTTAATGCTGCAAAGGTCTGTAAAGTCAACAGAAATAAAAAATGTCTATTATTTAATTCATTTATATTTTCAGTAAATGTGTTCTTTCATAGCTATTAGCATTGTCTTTGAATGAGAATAAAAGGTATATTAAAAAAAAAAACTTCCT
Source organism: Nezara viridula (assembly GCA_928085145.1). Taxonomy (NCBI): domain Eukaryota; kingdom Metazoa; phylum Arthropoda; class Insecta; order Hemiptera; family Pentatomidae; genus Nezara; species Nezara viridula. Next base: position 60,451,119 of record OV725079.1, on the reverse strand, counting down.
TTAATTGTCAATAATTAACTATTGCGGTGATAAAAGTTCTCGCTGCTCAAACAAGGCCAGCAGTCGATTAAAATACTTTGTACATGCAGTCACGGGTGAATCTACGGGGGGAGGGGAGGAGGGTAAGGAAATTTTCGGGCTGAAGCCCCTCCCCTCAAAATGATAAAATATAACCATGTTTTATCGAAAAAATATTTAAAAAGTATCTTTTAAAGTATTATTGTTCGTGTAATTACATTTAAAAGGGCTTTAGGAATCACTTAAACACCATTTCTTACAGGTAGTTAGTTTCTTTCTTTTTTTCCAAAGTAATTATCGCTATTTTTATGAAAAAAAAAAACTTTCGGTCTGAAGCCTCCCTCCCCCCAAAAAAATAAAATCCTGGATCCGATAGTGCTTGCAGTTATTTATTTCCCATGACTGGCCTTCAGAAACATAAGTAATGGTTAGACAGTAATCTGATATACAGTATATTGTCTTAATGAATAACTATCAACTCAGAAAAATGAAAATCATCATTAAAGCGATGTGTGAATGTAAACCGAGATCGAGATTGGAGGATTTATGCCTGTTCTTGAAGATTTGGTTTTCAATGTCCAGTGGAATGATAGACGTAAAGATTATCAGCGCCATAAGCACTAAACGTTTGGATTTGTAGTCCTCGTTATTTAATTAATATAATTATTGATTTGTTTATTGATAACGATCATTACAAAAAAAGAATAAATAAATAACGTGGTTGGTTTAGGCAAAGTGACACAGGAACAGTAACACGGTCTTACTAAAAGTATTTCAGCTATCCGAGATTTTTAGAGCGAACCTCATGTTTTTTAGAGTGCTGAATCTGAATCAGACCTCATCTTTCTTTTATGGAGCACAGTTCACTTACGAAATGCACTGAAGTGGAAAGCATATTCGGTACTTAGGATAGCTTGTTAATTTATTTTAATGTTAAATAAATGAAATCGTAATTTGCAAAATAATAAATTAGTTATTTAAAAAAAAACTGTGTTAAAACAACTGCGACGAAAAGCAATTTTTAATACGATATTCCCTAATTTTCAATTACATTAATGCTTAGGTAGCGATACCTTTTTAGTAATTGAAAAAGAATAAAACCAGTTATGAAGGCAACATATCCAATCAATAACATAACCCCCCCATGAACATTCCTCTAACTCCACTAAAACGTTCCGTAAAAATTGAATACTTTTATGAAGCTATGCGCTTTATTATAAATTGAAACAGGACCCGTTACCTACTTTACTTACTCGATACTTAAACGCTATTTTCCAACCAATGTTTAAGGATAAATAATCATCAAATTGGTTATGTACTAAAGTTTTCTGAAAAGATCCCTTTTTCAATGAGTTTCAAAAAATTTTCCTTTTTGACGGATCATTCAAGTGGAGTTAAAGAGAAGAATATGCACACCACCCTAAATGTTTTTTACAGGAACATCTACGTTAATCTTAATGTCTTAAACTACTGATTCTTAATCATTTTAATATATACTGATCTCTCTGGGTGTGCAAAATTGTGTACATATTCGCAAATCCTATTTCTTAATTTTTCAGGAATCTAGTGTCGGTCCATATCGTCTTGGGAGTTGTAGAAGAGAATAAAGTAAAGATAGAGATTCACTTTAGTGAAATGTAATGATTTCTCGCTTTTGATAAAGTATAATAGCTGCTCGTCATCCTGTATCACGTCGGGGTCACCACTTTTAACAATATTTATGAAAAGATAAATATATTTAATATTTATTTATTTTATTGAGTAATACAAAATTCCGTTACATCGACAATCGTTATAGTGGGGGAAGAGTACACTCACAATATATACAGGAAATATAAATAAAACAGAAGAAAAATAACTAATAAATAATAATACAAAAACAAAACAAAACTTTAAGATAAGTAAATTAAAAAATAAAATAAAATATATATATATTTATATATAAATATAAATAAATTTTTATAATAATTGAATATGAACCATTTAGTCGTGATAGGATAAAGCATAGTTTATAAACTATATTAAAACACTTTATTCAGAAATATTATAATTTGTCACAGTTTAAGGTCACTTATAATAGAGTTCAGAGATTGCATTCATACCGTATATAGTTTATAAACTAAAAAGAAAAAAGAAGTGTTTTCAATTGCCGCAATATATTTGATACTATATGATCGATATTTACATTTCCGCTTTTTTCAAGGATTAAAAATATTAACGCCCGTATATCGATTCGATATATCGAAATATCTATAAATAGTAATACTATTTAATTGTATTTGAAAAACGTTATCGATAATAACATTACTAATACCAATCAAATTAAAGAAGGCGAAATAAATATATATAGAAAACTATACGATTGATATTTAAATCTTCACTCTTTTCAAAGATTAAAAATATTGAAGCCTGATATATCGGAATATCTTTAGATCGATTTACTATTTCTGTATATTTGAAAAAAAATTATCGACATTAACATCCGTAATTCAGTTCAAATAAAATAGAACAAAACAAATATACATAGAAAACAATATGATTGATATTTAAATCTCCACAAATTTTTTATTACTTATTACTCTTAAATACACTTTTTTATTTATTTATTACAAAAATTAAAAATATTGAAGCCCGATATATCGAAATTTCTATAGGTCGTCTTACCATTTCAATATATTTTAAAAAAATTACAGATATTAACATTCCAAATATATAAATTAAAGAAGGCGAAATAAATATACATAAAACATCATATGTGATGAGCTTTATTACTTTTTGTTTTTCACACTAATTACTTACAAGAAGAGTTTAATATTTTCTCTTTAGTTTGTAATTCCTAATCATGCATAATGAAAACGGATGACATCTAAATCTTTGTAAGTACATAGGATGTTAGTTAGATTTGCAAAGCTTTAGAAGTAGATATTATAGTAAAAGTAACATTAATAGACTCTCCAAGAGAAATGTTAATCGCAGTTTTAGTTCCGATGATTAATCTCTGCAAATGGGTTTAACTGTAAGAAAATGTAATCGATTATCGAATATTTTTTTTTTATACAGTGGATTTATTAATTATTCATGAAAAACTAAAGAAATTCTGACAGGTATATTGCATCAGTAATCATTTTCGGCCTTAGGCATTCGGCGCCCCCGGTTAATGACGTCATTCCTCTCTCGCCCTAAAAAATTAAATTAATTCTGAAGCTATTTTTTATTATGTAATATTTAAATTTCATTTCATTCAACATTTCTCTAATACAGTTGCTTTACAATAAAGCAACTGTATTAGAGAAATGTTGAATAAATTATTGATAGACTAAAATTAAAACAAAGGGTCAGGTATCAAAGGTATCTTATAAATGTCCTAACTGCAAATTTACTTTTATTTACAATCCTAGAGGGCGTATAAAGATTATTTTTTTCAAATGAGTTTAAAACTGTCAATTAGTAGTACGGTGTCTATTACAGTCACGTTTATCTAGTAGTGCAAAACCTTCCGATAATAAAAAAACGTTAAAAATTACCAATAAAAAAGGTATGAGAAGGAGTTGATCAGGGGGTGCGGTCAAACAAATACTAAATTATAGAAATAGTACTATTTAATTATTATGCCGACGTTTCGACCCACCTTGCAGGTCTTCATCAGGACTATAAAAGATACAAAACATAAAGTGTACATGGTGAAAATAAAATAAATGAATTATAATTAGATATTAAATAAGAAAAAGTTGCCTGCTAAAGAAATAATAAGATGATATCAGTGATATAGTGGGTGAAAATGTAGTTAAAATTTCAAGTATTATATATATTGAAGACAAAAATAGAAAATAAGTATGAATAAAAATAGAGAACAAAGGAGAAAATAGTCTATCTTATAAATCTATTTTTATTCATACTTATTTTCTATTTTTGTTTGTATCTTCTGTATATATAGTACTTGATATTTTAACTACATTGTCACCCACTATATCTCTGATATCATCTTATTATTTCTTTATCAGACTACTTCTTCTTATTTAATGTCTACTCATAATTCATATATTTTATTTTCACCCTGTACCTTTTATATTTTATGGCCCTGATGAAGACCTGAAAGGTCGGTCGAAACGTCGGCATAATAATTAAAAAATAATACTATTTCTATAATTTAGTATTTATTTGACCGCACCCCCTAATCAACTCCTTCTCATATTATATCATGATCAACCATCTCTACATCATTATAAAAATGATATTTGAAACAAACAAAATATATACTAACTGCTTCGTCATATGACGTGGACAACCACATGGTTCTGTGAGATATAGTGTATCGACAGCCATAATGAAAAAGCAGTAAGTCCAAAAACTATAATAATTCAGAAGGCAATAATTAAATCGCATATTTCTTATTCATCCACATTTACTACATGCTTAATAGACAAAGATTAATAATTTATATAACTATTTGTTTCGAATACCTGAATACCTGGGATTGACTAGAAAATCTGAAAATAAATTTATAAATAAAATTGTAAATATATGCATTTACGGTATGGTTCTTGACATGTTGATAGAAAGTTACATATCTATTTTATTTGATTTTGACTTTTTATCTGTTAATGTTGGATGTGCAAGGTCAGATAGATATTTATCTGACATAAAATATTTTTATGGGACTCTTTCACCAATGTCCTGTAAGTTAATTCATACTATTCAGTAGACTTTTCTAATCCAATTGTAACATAAAAATAATCTTTATATATATTTTTTTTAAATTCACTCCCAGCGCTCTCGCTCTAGCTCAAGTCTTCTTCCAGAATACACATTTGTCCTCCTTGTTTTTCTCCTTTCTCATTTTTTGGCAGTTTTCTGATTTTGTTTTGCTTTCATCCTTGTATAAGTTACTATAATACTTAGTTATCTCTTGCACTATTTCTTGTCTTTTTGTTATACTGGTTCCTTCAGTCGAGTTGATCTTATTAATAAGCTTCTTTCCAACTGTACAAGTTTGAACCTTGATTTCTTAGTCATGTATTAGTTTTTCATTATAATGATTGAGATCGGGAACAATCTTTCTCTTTACTTTACTTATGCGAATATCGGCACGATCCACTTTTTGTTCTAATGATTTGTTCACAATTCTATTTAATCTTTCTCTTTTTTCAATAAGTTTGCGGGTTTCTTCGGATAATTTATTGCTTCGTTTATCTTTAGTTTTCAGAGTATTTGTTCCCGTTCCATATGCATCTTTAATACATGTTATTAAGTTGGAGTATATGTTTTCTATATCTTCCTTTCATCAAATTTGACTTCTTGATTTTTTCTATGAAGATTTTCGAGGTAGTTTACAGGAATTGTTGTTTTAAAATTTAAAAGTTCCTACAATAGAATCTTCTACTATATATCTTCATTTGTCCCATTACAAGACGATGATCAAAGTCAAACTTGTCTTCTGTTTTAGGATATACAAAATTCATGCCTATATCGGATTTAGCCAGGAAGTTTCATACCTCTGTCGTTTCTTTTTCTTATTCCATTTTTACCTATAGCTGAATAGTCTCCTGGCTCTTTTACTCCAACTTTAGCGTTGTCCCCCGCCTCATATAACTTCTTCCTTTGAAAATGCTGTGATTGGTGCATGTTCATGTAGGGAAATAATTTTTCTACTAGCCGATTTTAATATTAATTCAGCCATTTTTCCCAGTTTTTGTTCAAAATAAAACCCGTCCCATAGTTGCCATTTACCGCTTTAGAGTACATAAATAAATGTCCTTTCATAGATTCTGCCATATTCTCGTAATTTCTTTTTATTTCTGAGAGACCAATAAGATCCCATATTGTCTCTTTAAGGCTTCCTCTAGTTCCTTAACAGATAATAGTAAATTATCCGTTAAATGTAGTCTTATCTCACTATAATTATTGTCCAAGTGACAGAATATTATATTACTCAAAAATAAATGAATAAAAAAAAAACACCTAAATTTCTACGTGAGTATATTTAAAAATACATAAGTTTAAATAGAATTTTGTGTGAAATCTTAATGACATAAAAAAAAAATTATTGATATAAATGATATTTATTAATACACCACAACAAGATCACACATGCCAGCATGAGAAAATAAAAATAAAATATGGAGAAGAAGAAATCCTTTGAGAGCCCAACTACAATTATATAGCTTTTAAAAACGGGACTTCTTAAAATTCAGGAGTCGAATTTTGAGCATGTGCACATTATCTCCTTCTACTTTCTCTAGAGATCCTATGTTTTTTGTTGAAGTTCTTGAACATATTCGATCGTCAACATTTTTGATTGATTGTAAAGTAAATAATTAAGGTACAGATACATATTAAATTAAACTACAAACTGGTACGATATTCACTTCAGATATTTATTGTATCTTTCCTATTTATACTAAAAAAGGCTTTTTGATTAAAAAAAAATATAGATGTATATGTATATACACTCACACATCTAATTAAAATTGACTTAAAATGAAAACAGATTCCTTATGAATGACAAGGAACGGTAATTTTCTTTTAATTTTCTCTCTCTTTCTATATGAATATGTTTATGTAAAAGGAATTTGTTTTCATTTTAATCTGACTTAGCAGTTCACGGATACCCCACATCGTTTTGATAAAATTACTCTGTGAGGAATAAACCCATAGATTTGCGAGTTGATAAGTTTAATCCCACTAATATATCTTTATGAGAAGGAGTTGATCGAGGGGACTACAAAAGATACAAAACATGGTGAAAATAAATGAATATAAGTAGATATAAAATATATCCATATTTCCATATCAGATATTCATTTATTTTCACCATGTTTTGTATCTTTTGTAGCCCTGATGAAGACCTACAAAGTGGGTCGAAACGTCGACAAAACTTAAATAATTCTACTTATTTAATTTAGTATTAATTTGATCGCACCCCCCCCTCCTCCCCCCCTCGATCAACTCCTTCTCATATTATTTCAACGGTCAACCATCTCTCCATCATAATATATCTTTAAGTCATTCTGAGATCATTAAAGAATAGTAATCATTCTGAAACATTAACTATATTGAAAAAAAAATTAAAATTGTAACTTTGGAGTGTTTAATTATTTAATCATTAATAATTATTAATTTTTTTATCTCTGTGCTCTGGTATGAATTTTCTTTTAATGATTAGGGTAATTTCTTTATTTTTAATGTACTATATGAACACTTGGTGTCCCTAATTTATCTAATGTATATTAAATTTCATTTTTAAACGATTCCCCGTTGTAACCCACATTATAGATTGGGCTTCTGACCAGTATCTTTTAGGGTTTTAAAGTATGCGCATATATATTATTTATCAATGGCTGATTGAGAGATTTGAGGTTTTATCTTGAATTTTCAATCAATAACCTATTTATAGTTAAGTATTATTTTTTAAAAATAAATTGTCGATAATATATTAAGAAAATAAATAGAGAATATGTTAATAAAAAAATACTGTACCACTACAACCCATGAAGGGTCTTGGGTTCATCACTATTTAGGGAAAGTACTATTTCAAGACCAACTGTTGTGCAGAGAGGAAGTATGGCCAGGATCACGCTCAACCGCCAGGTTTTCTCACTTAATCAATTATTTAATTAAGGGTACCTACTTTGTAGAGGCTGGGTGTGCCTCAGGAAGGTCTCCCTACCGCAAGGTCGCCCCACGAGCCATGAAACAGAATAAATAATCGAAACTATTTTATTTTAAGTTTATTTTAATACTTCAGTTTTGACACCATTCTTCAAGACTTGTGATTGCAGAATTTGGAATACAATTGATGGATAGTTGTTAACTGATAGGATACACGTGTCATCAGCATAGGTGGTAATGACAGTGTTGGGATGGATTAGAATGTCAGCTGTATAAACTGTGTAAAGGATAGGACCTAGAATACTACCTTGAGGAACACCAACAAACTGAGAAAAAAGAGATGAATAAATATTCTTGTGATTTACTTTGAAGTATCTATCACTAAGGTAGGAACGGATAATGAGGAAGAATGTAGGTGGTAAGAATTTACGGAGTTTGTACTTCAGTACCGGGCGCCAGACTCTATCAAACGCCTGTTGAATGTCAAGAAAGGTTCCCGCGCAATACATTCCGCGCTCCAATGCAGAGGAAACAGCGTCTACATTAATGAATAGTGGAGAGAGGTGTACGGAATCTAAATTGGTGATCTGGCATAATATGATTAGAAGCTAGGATGGGACACAGTTTCAAGATGAGTTTTTCTAGGATTTTGTCCATAATGGGTAAAAGAGAGATAGGACGGTAAGATGATGGGTAGTCTGGCGGTTTAGTGGGTTATAAATATAAATATATATGATTGAAATTTAGAGAACTCGTTCATAAAAGTTCACCTCCATCAAAAATGTACTCAGCGAAGTTTCGCAGTAAACGGAAGATATATAATTAGATATAATATAAATATACTTAAAATATTGGAATTATCCAATCTGTCATTAGAAATATGAATGGATGAATGAATGAATGGAAAATATGAATGGAGTAGATTTATTTATACCAAATAATTGACATTAAATCCATAATTTTTCTAGTTTAATTGAACATATTTTGCTGCTTACTTGATGATTGTTCAATTACCTATTAATGCTATGTGATAAATTGAAGTCTTAATTTTTATCTCTTAATCATTTACTGGATGATTAAAATAAACATTTATATATTTTTGTAAATATTCAAATGAAATATTTTATTTAAATATAATGGATGAAATATTTGTATCTCTCCAAATATTTGTATGCTTTAGTTGAAATTGCATGGACATTCGAATGTAACAAATCCGAGTTAATCCGAAATCACAGATACAGACGGCGTTCCTCGGCTCAAAGCCATTTCGAAAATCTCATGTGGTAAGATCGGATTAAGTCCTATAATCCATTCAGTTCCACCCTCAAGTTGGAAAGCTCCCGCTAGAGGTCTCATTACGGATGATTAGAAGCCGGAACATGTTGCGCCGATACCACTAAGGTCTGTAGAAACGTTCAGATCTCTTAGGCTAGATCTGATTCCAGTCCTGCTCAATATTCCAGTCTGGTGTGTTAGGGACTTAACTACTGGATATGGAATAGTTAATTTGTATATATATATATATATATACATATATTTGTATGCTAGAAATCTCGCTAATAAATTACGCACAAAGTAGAAGTGGTATTCAGAAAAAAATATTTATTCGAATGAAAAGCTCATGTCTTCTTGACAGGTATTTTAGGCAAATGGACTCCAGCTCAAATTTATAATACATTTGCTATATTTCATTAATGCATTCGATGATAAAAGGCTGCTGAGTTTCTAATATAGGCAAAGATATTTTTTCAATTCTTAGCATCAAAATAATTTTTTTTTGGTATTTGAAAAAATACATTCTGCAGTTTATCCTTTACACAATTTTACATTTTTTTTTTTGCAAATAGGAAAAAATAAATCTTTACAATGTTAAATAAACACAGTCCAATGGGATTTTATCGTGGTTCCTCCAATCCTTAAGGATATATTTAGATAAGAAATGATGAACAGATAATGTTCAAATATAAATAAACTGTCTTCAACAGAAGGGAACCGCATATTTTGGATAAACTCAATTCAAAGCTACGGTTTAGTTGGCATTGGAAAATCTAGAAATAAATAAATTTATTATTATTTTTCCTAAAAATTTGATTTTATTCTACTTCTTATCCAGCCTAAAATATTGGTATCAAATCAATAGATTGTTCAGAAATTATATTTGTCATTATTTTTCCCTCGTATGAAGAAACGTCTTATTCTATATTTTTTTCAATTTCCTTTTTTTCATTGAAGATATATAGATTAAGATATAGTCCCTTTCTGTTGAAAAAGTAAGTGAAAATGATAAGCAATAATTTCATTCAAAGACAACTTCAACTCATTTTTTCGTATTTTGTGTAGTCCTCAAGCTAAATACCCTCCAAACATTATGGATATTTTCTGAATTTTGTTCAAGATTATTATATCATACGAGTATTTAAAAATAACATTTTTATAATGAATTTAAAAGGTAGTCATCAAAATTTGAAAATGTATAAGTATATTTGTATTTAAATTTAAGAGCAAAATAATATTTTTGAATAATAAAACACCTGATACTTGCGACAAATGTAACCTAGACTAATTGAGCGCGGATCTATGAATGCTATCTGCAAGTTAATAACCTGAAACGATAATGTAAAAAGAACTGAAAATCCCTATTGGAAATGTTTGTAACTGAACACTGATACTGCAAAGGCACTGATAATCCTATCTTCATATGAAATTCAGACTCTCATATAATAAGAATATAAATATATTGGTATGCCATTTTTGCAGTTTATTAATAAGTATATAAATAACTAAAAATATATACACCTACATATATATATACACTATTTACATACAAGGTAGAGATACTACGAGCTAGACTGGTCACTCAACTATGAAGGAAAAAGAATGACTCAAGTAGATCCATGCAATTCTACTAATAACGCGATCACTGAAGCTAAAACCAGTGGAGATTGAGCAAGATAAGCTTAGCACCGCATAGCAGTCATATAGAGCCAGAAAATTATATGAATTGTATTCGAGAAGATTCCTTAAGAAACATCTTTTAACTAGATGAGAATAATGGTGATTTTGTTATTATTTAACTAAGAAATTTTAGAATATACATATATGTGTTGAGGTCACACCCTTGATAAATTAGTTGAAAAGAATATTGGCGTAGTTTGTACTTATGAAGTCCATACGTTTAAGTTTGTATACTAAGGCTTTTTATGTTTTAAATAAAACCAGTTTTCCAATAAATGAATGATTTTTCCACCTTTTAAGCGCTTCATAAGACACATATTGTTTAACTCATAAAAAATATAAACAAGTCCTTGCGATTAATATCCTATTGGTAAATGATGAAATTGAGCATTGGTAGTTTTCCAATGACAATGGCACTGGCATGTTTTGTGCAATACGCAGGTCCTGGAGTCAGGGTCTAAATAAAAATTTTTCTCGATCGCAATACTTACACTTACTATATATTACAAGTGAAAATAAAAAGTATAGAAGATCTAAAAAAAAAAAATTCTAATCCAGCATAACTCACTAGAATAAACACCCATGGTGGATATCGGAATATTGCCTATTTTGAGAAATTTGTTTTTTACCTGATCGTACTCATATATAAAAGTAAATAAAAATAAATACTTGTTTCCACATTATTCGCAACGTAATTTCCATACTGATTTACCCAATATTATTTAATTCAGCTGGCATTTTGCACCCTTCATTTCACTTACAAAGTGAAATGAAAGGTGCAAGTGACAAAGTTCATTTTACTTAAAATAAAATACAATGTTGTAATTCACATCTCAAATTTGAAAGATGAGTACCCTTTTTAGCCTCAGGCCCTACAATTCCTACTACAGCAAATTAGAGATAATATCGAATGATAGTTTTATGCTTAATGTCTCGAGGTAATTTTCTATTCAAAAGCATCAAATAGTGACAAAGTTACTATATAAGCAACATTGAAAATTTTTGTTAAATTTTATGGTAAACCAAAGGACAATCCTGTTTACTAAATAAGTCAGATCAGTCAAATAAAAGTGTTTTTTTTAATAACAGATAGCAGTTTCTTTTTTATAAATATTCTTCCAAATTTCATTCCATAGTTTGAATTTCGCCTCTTGCTCTCTTAATCCAAACTTTTGGTAATTGGACTCAACATTTAAGTTATAATGTAAAAAGTGTCAGTACTTTATCAATTATAAAAATTCTTAATGAATTTACTCGTAATATCACATTAATCTTTTTTTAACTACAAATATTGATCCGCACCTGTCCACGAACTGTTGATAATCAGAGGCCGGTCGCATAAAAAAAAAACAATGAAATTAACATGTAGTGCATGAGAAAGGATAGCACTCAGCGGTATACCTTTCCTTAGTTCAATTTCATTTAGGCGCAATTTAATTTAGATTCAATTAGCATAGTTTGTTAGGGAATGAAGTCATTCATTCTGCTACTTTTTACTCATCTCTTTGTACAGGAGCATGTCAGTTGACGCCATGGTTCTTACTAGTATGTTAATATGTCCGTGTAAGTTATTATGGAATCGTTAGTGAAGTGTCTTTATGTGTCGGTCAACTGTTGACAGATAGAAATCTGTTTTTAGGGTTTTGATAGTCGTAGTATTTTTGATTTGAAAATTTGAAGTTTTTGTTAGCTGTTCTTTTTAGCTATGTCTGTGAGGAATATATCCATACAGGTTTCAATAAGTAGAGGTATGCATTTAGTTTCTGTCTCAGTTCCAGTTTTGAAGGTTTGGAAAGAAATGAGCAAAGAAGTTTGAGTCATCTATTAAGGGGAATCCGTTTCATTATAGTAAGTAGGCCCCGTGTCATTTTTCCAAGTCCAAGATAGTGTACGGTGTCTGTCTGAGGAATTTTTTTTTTTTTTTTTCCAAATGTAGCATATTTTAAATCTTATATTTTGGGTGTTTTAAGGGAGTGTAAATTAGTTCATGTTTTCTGTTGCAATTGAATTGTCTAAATCATATTATTTTAAAAAGAACAGACGTTATTATTAGTTATTATGTGAAAAAGTGTTTGGATGATTTAATAAATGAATTGAAACATCTATTTTGAATTATATTTAAAAATATAATACTATATAAATTTGAAGGACAGGTATTTCTTCGAATGGTAAATGCAATTTGTTTCAGTTTATCGTGGCTTAGTCGAATTTTCCATAATTCGTACCAGTCGTATAATTCATCGAATCGATGTAACGTTAGTGAGTTTTGTGTAGGGTCTTGGATGTTTTTTAGCATTGCCGTTTCGTCAGCATAAGTAGAAATTTTATCAATTAAACTAGCTGTACCCAGCCTCGCGTTACTGTGACTCAGTCCGGTTGAATAGTAAAAGAAATAAAAAATAAGGCAGATGTTTCTAATATATTTTATTTCACAATATTTGTGGATATGCGATATTTTTTGTTGTTCCATTCTTTGTCTAAATGTAGAGATTACCTGGTTTTCCAACTCTAGAATACGCAACATGTCAAAATGTCATTTTGCATACTCTAGATATCCGTCTCTAAATCTCCGAAGAAAAAGTACTTAATGTTTAAAACATTAAATCTCTAAACCAAACCGTCCGATTTCAATGACTTTTTTTTTTTTTTTTGAGGAAATTCAGGAAGCTTCCAAATAATCGTAGGTATAATCCATCAAACGTTGTTTAATTTTTGGGTTATTGGCAAATATAGTTCTGAATCCATCGTAATTTCGTTTCATACTCTTTTCAGGGAAGGATGTTATATACATAAAGTAAAAGGGCTTTAAGGAGAAAACTTTATCCAAGTTTAATTAAAATTGTTACAGCCATTTAGAAACTACAGTCTATAGCGACACACGTTTTTCAGCCGCCTTTCCAAAACGAAAGGCTGGAGGTAATTAAATGAATCCGATGAAAACATTAAGTCAAAATTTCAAAGCAATCGGTGAAGAAGATTAGCGATTTTGAACAAACGAACATTTACATTTTTATTTATATAGATTAATAAAAAAGTATACAAAACTCCGGATTTAAACTAATCTTTTACTGTATTTTCACAAGAAAAGATGTTATCCCCAGATGTCAGAAGTGTAATCAGTCATTAACTATAAAACATGTTTTGGAAGAGTGCCCTTTTTACATAGCAAGATTAAAAGATATATACCCCAGAATATATCAGCATCCCTGGGAAATCGAGAAGAAATCATTACCATAGTTATCAAGTTCCTGGATTGACTTGGAAAAGACTTGAAAAACATATGTGACAAGCTTATAACTAATGATCCTTTGTAGATTTATTATTATTATTATTTTTTTAATTTATTTATTTTTATTTTAAAAGTACATTTATTTATTAATTTCAATTCATTTATTCATTTAAATTCTATTTTTTAAAGGTGTATTTATTTATGATGTAGAGATGGTTGACCGTTGATATAATATGAGGAGTTAATTGGGGGGTTCAGTCAAATAAATACTAAATTAAAATACAGTAATTATTTAATTTTTACCCTGTAATTAAATAATTAAAATAAGTAATTAAATAATTACTATATTTTAATTTAGTACTTATTTGATCGCACCCCCCAATTACCTCCTCATATGTATTTATTTATCTATTCTGTCTTATTATCTACAAGTGTCTATTATTATCTTTATTTATTTATTTTTTTCTATCAATCCTTTTATTTATTTTTATCCGTTTTTTTTTTTTTTTTTTCCCAACCATCCAAACAGTACAAAAGTAGAGTTATTTAGTTGATCGGGCGCTGATGACCTGGATGTTTTGCGCCTAGGCATCGAAACAAACGAAAAAAACTATATTTTCATGTTAAGATTTTTTTTTTTTATTGTAAGGAGAAAGAACTTCAGAAACATCTTGTAATGCAATAATTCAGTGCTTTTAAAATTGCCATTCTCCCAACCCTCCATCCTACTTGGCAAACATTCAAGTCGTTTCAGTTTAGAAAACTAAAGTTCTAGGGGGCCACAACAAAAGATGAAAAAGAGTTAATTGTTCGTTTCTTCACTCTAACTTCCCTCGCTGTTGAGTAACTTTTTAATAAAATTCTCCACCGGAGTTGGACCCCTGCCTCTGAGAAAGCTTCTCGAGAAAACTAATAAAGCAATTAGTGAGGATGGTTTCTACTTCAACTAAGGATTCTCAGGTAAGAATGTTCATAAAGCAGTTTCTTTTACAGTTTCTAATTCCGAAACCTGTTAAGTGTTTAAGACAAGGTTTTGTTATTTAGATTAATTCAGTTACTCTTTTAGGTGCCATGTACAACTTCGAAGTTTGTCGACTTTGTTAGAAGTAAAAAGATACCTATTTTACATATTATTAAATCTGATTCTAGAGAATGTTTTGCTTCAGGAACGCGAACTTCTATATTTCACATTGCAGTACCCACGAAATTTCAAACCCACAGAGAACAGATTCTTAATGAATTCTAGGATATCTTTCCTGTTCAGTAGTTAAAGAACGGTTGAGAAGCTGTGGAATCTCGGTAGTGGATAAACGGTTTCAGCCTGATATATCCGATCTTGAGGAGTTACGATGATTTGGTCTTGGTGGTTTTCCGATTTCAAGCTACTTCTAGGTAAATTGAATTTTCCATCAAAACCATTACTATAAAAATAATGTCTGAAGGATAATTGGACTTATTTTCAACATAAATATGATCAATATTAATTACTACTCTGGAGCTTTCATCTATATCTTGTCACATGAAAGAAAACCCGATTCCCGTTTATTTGGCAATTTTTCGACTTCTGTATCGTAAGGAGCTCATTCCATTGACTTTTGGATGTATATTTTTTCGGAGTTCAAGCTATTAATTCTGAATTTAAGTAGTTATTTTGATGAGTTTATTTGTTTCTTTAAGGGGAGTGGGGTAGCTAAGTGGTAGAGCGCTGAGCTTTAAATGCTCAAGGTCTCACGTTCGAAACCCGGCTTATGGCAGATAAATTATTTATTGTGTTTCCACAGCCGTGGATCGACCCTGGGGTTGGAATACCCTCGTGTGGCATACTATGAAGTCGGTCCTCTTAATTAAATAATTAATTAAGGGAGAAAACCTGGCAGTCAAATCACCTCCTTGTACAACCGCGTTGACCAAGAAACAGTACTTTACCTAAATGGTACTGAACCCAAGACCTTCAATGGGTAGTTGTGGTAATATAATTTTGTAAACAATCTATAAAAGTATGCCTATAATGAAGTTGTTATTTTGATTAGCTTACTTTATTTTTGTTTATATACGTTTACTTTTAGTGTCATTATATTACTGTTTAATTTGTTTTTAGTTATTGTACATAGAGTCTGAATGAGCTACTATATAACTAATTCTGATTAAATCTGTAAAAATCTAATTTTACTCAATAAAGAAATGTAGATCGGTAAAATTATGATTTTCAGGACTCAGGACAAGAATTTGAATCATAGAAATACGAGTTTTTGAGTTTCGGTTTTACAGCACATACAAGATATGTTTACCATAATTTGAATATAGTTGGAAAGTTATCTCCAGTGTGTTGAAAAAAATAAATAAATTAAACAATTTTATGTCGATTTTGAATAAGTCTCTCCCCCACAACATTTCTAACGTTTCAATATATGAACAAAAAACATATTAATTACTAATGATAAAATAGCTAGGTGATTAAAAATACTAAATTAAATAAAGATTATTATTAGTT
Organism: Nezara viridula; assembly: GCA_928085145.1. Lineage (NCBI taxonomy): Eukaryota > Metazoa > Arthropoda > Insecta > Hemiptera > Pentatomidae > Nezara > Nezara viridula. Next base: position 60,434,818 of record OV725079.1, on the reverse strand, counting down.
TTTATGAACTGGTTGTATTAATTTTTATTTGTCTGTTAGAAATTCGAAAAATTATATAATGAAAACATAAGACTATGTCAAACTTTAATTAAAAATTTTAATGGGTATTTAAACAAAATAATAATCTTTCAGCGCCAAATAAAATTATGAATCCAAAAGCAGGAACATTTGAAATACATGGCATTATAATTTTTAACTTCAAGCTTAGGTACATTTAACGACAATGGAAAAAAAAAAATTATACAAATAGTGTGGTTTACAAAACGAACGTCATTATGGAGTGGGTTGACATCCAGAGCATCGACGAGAGTACATTTTCCTGTCACAAATCAGTTCGAACTTTGAAGGCTTTAGATACTTCACCTTGGATCAGGACTTGACATTTAGGGCGGGCTATTCGTACACGCCTTCGTGAATATCACTGATTGCTGATTGCTCGGGTATGCCCAGCGCACAGAATCATAGGCTGCTTTGAAATCGACAATTAATGGGGTGTACCAGTGCTTCTTTAGTTCGTTTTCAAATGTCTGTGTTAGATTGGACATCTGATTTTTGGCTGGCTTGATGGTACTGTATGCCTTCATGATAAAGATATTTATTCTATTGCTAACTAAATTTTTAAAGATTAACGCTAGTTCTAAGATTTACTACATTGGCCGGTAGCCACAAGTAAAAAAACTACGCATTTCTAATTTGAATGGAATAGGGTGTAAATTAAATAATTAAAATTCAGTCGAATATAATAGTTGCTCTTACCTCTTATATCTGGACAAACCAGCAACCTGAAATAAATCAAAAATGAGTTTAATATATAATGTAAATTTTCAAATACAAACATATGATGATTTCAATGAATGGTTATTTAGTATATATCTGTGCTCCGGAGGTAAATGACACCATGTACATTTTTTTGTTAAATAATTTAGTAACTAAGAAACAAATTTTAATATCTCCAAGTTATCGAAAATTTTCTTCCTGAATAAATATAAAAATAAACATGCTTTGTTTACCTCCGGGCTACAGATATATACTAAGAAGATTTTATAATTTTATTATAATAATGAAAATAATGTAGGATATCTTTTATATGTATTATCTTCAGTATAAATTAAAAGGAATGCTTGAAAAAGTCAAATGGCAGTTTTAGTTGTTCTACAAAGATTCAGCTCTCTAATGTATGGGCATATAATGTATTTTGTAGCTACGATTTACTTCCAAATTAATTAATTGAATAAATATTGATAATTTTTAGTCATAATATATTTATTATAATAATGATGACAGTAAGTTAGGATTTTTTCCAAATATATTGTCTTCAGCACATTTAGATTTCGCATAAAATGAAAATAAAATGTATTTCCAAAAAAAAAAAAAAAAATCAGAGTCAATATAATCAATGATATAACTAGTACCAGAGATGGCAACACGGTTGAAAGAGTAGCGCAGGGATCTCCTGGAGGCCTGCGTTTCCTTCTATAGTTGGAAATACAAGCCTGCCTTAGAGTTCCCTCACCTGAATGTAAATAGTGTATAGAAATATGTCTCTTTTTTTTTTAATAGGAAATATATAAAAAATGTATTCCGTACCTGAAAGAGAAAAAGACGAATTTGGGAAGAGAAATGTTTTGGACTTTGGTTTGGAAGTAGAGGGGCAATTTCTCTTTCAACTGCTAGTTTCTTAGAAAAGATAGATGTTGAAAGATATGATATACAGAATATGGCGGATTCCATTATTTTGGAATCTTTGGGAATCCAGCACCATCACTCCTATTAAATGAGGTCATTTCTTTATGGATCCGGTACGTTTCACGTTTCAACACGGGGCAGGCTACACAGTACTAGAAATACTGAACGGCTGTGCTGGTTTAGACATGTCTGCTATTGACACCTACATATGCACACAAGATTTTTATTATAAATAAATAACCGCGATGTAAAGCTAAGCACTAATTTATAGGTATGTTTAATATCCCACATAGATTGGATGAGAAGTATGTAATTATTTTAAAATTTCTGTTTGTTTAAGTTGAAGAAAAATCCTTCTAAAGGGTTTCAATATCCAAAAGCCAGACAGAGAAGGAGGCAGAAATTTATGGTATTCAAGTTTCAAGCATGCATACCTAAAAAGACAACTCTAAGATAAATACCATAAATAATATACTTTTTACTGATCCCTTAGGAAAATGTCAAAGGTAAAAAACAAAAATAATGCTAGCTTGAAACCTATTCCGAGACAAAAAAATTGTTGCCCGGCACCGTTTATCTTCCAAATAGACTAGTTTTGTATCAATTCAATTCTTGAGTTACCTGCTTTACACCAAGATTGATGCACTATATAAGATTAACTCTCGACCTAGCAACCTGCCTTTTATTCCCGCGATGAAATCCATCTCACTTAGCCTATTCCAACAGACAATTTACATTATTTATATTGGATTCCTTTTCTCTAGCGAAAAGGGAACTATTTTCTTATTATCATATATATTGTCTTTATCGACTATATTTCTCTAAAATGTTAATATTTTATATTAAATTTCTTTTAAAATTTAATCTGATCTAATCTTATATATTAAGTTTCTATAGAAATTATAGTAATAAAATAGAATACTACCTTATTAGTTGCTAAAGACAATAAGGTGGTACGAAAGGAAAACGACCTTTTAGAGACAACTTTCTAATGTCATTCAAAAGTTGCATTTCAATTTCCTCAAAAACATTTTTGTTTTGAGGTTCTACAAGAGACTTACAAAAAAAAAGCTGCATATGAATTATTGTTTTTGTTAACTATCAATAGACTTTTCTTTACTACAAGAACAATGATATGAAACATCACTCTATATTTAAACCTCGAATTTTCGCAAAATATAAAGAAATGGACTATTTATCTAAAAAAAAAAAAAAAAAAATGAAATGTTAATTCTGAGTTGAGTATATCCATTATAATTTTTTTTTAGAGATGTATTTTTTACTGTGTAATATTACATTCTTCTACATTCCAGGGCATTATTAATAGTGAAAGAGTTCTCATTTCTCATTCACACTCGATGTACAATAAATACAAACAAATTAAACATCAAAATAATAATACTAAAAGTAAATGTATAGAGACTAATAAAAATAACAACTTAAACACACACATACTTTTATAAAATATTTGAAAAATTCATTCACTCAGGAGAACTCCGAGCCTTTCTCCCACCTGTGGCAGGAAAGGCTTGGAACCTTTCACTTACCCACATAACTGGTATTACCATTATAATTTCTTTTTTACTTTTTAGTTTGCTGTTACTTGTTGAATAAAATAAAATTTCTAAAAATATTAATATTTAAAACTACGTTTCAGATAAACAGAACATTTATTAAAATTTTGCCAAAAATCGGGGTTTAAATTTAAAGCAACTGAACTTCACATGATTCTTTATTTTAATAGTAAATAAGGATCTGTTGATAGTTATTAAAACAGTATTTCACCAGTAAAATGTGAAACTAAAGAAGAGAAACATTTGATTTTTTTTTTTTTTTTACAAAAACATTATTTTTATGTTTAATGCAAAACCCTAACATATAAATATAGAACAAAAAAAAAATTGCGTTTTCGTCGACATAAGGAGGTAATATTTTAATGCTATAAGAAAGATGTCCGGCGAAGAAAGTGTTTTTCGTTTCATCCTAATGGAGATCGTGGCTAAGCTTACATTAGTAATTATTTTATTTTATGAAATTAATTAATAAACCTTTATTTTTTTAATGAAGAGGTAATTTTATTCATATATAACATACTATAATATATAATAGGTACAATAGAGTGAACACATTCTCTTCTATCACGTCAAAGAAATTGATGGTTTTGGATCAAAAGTTGCTGTTTTCTGTCTTTTTAGTTCATCTAATATTTTTCAATAAGTAGTGTGTTTTTATAATTTCATTAAACGCAAATTAGATTCATAATAAAATTGTGTTTTAAAAAAATCAAGTTTCATTATAATTCCTTCTTTTAACCTAAAAAATATATAAGTAGAATTTTAAAAAATATTAATCGGTTTTAATATATATTCTTAAATATAATCATGTGTCACTGTAATTTAGTTGTGGTATAGTTATTTAATGTAGCTGTGACAATAGAAATTCTACAAAATATATTTATTGAGAGATATTACAATCTGTAAAAAATAAGAACATTTATAATAGTGTTCTGAGAACACATTAACACTGTATGTACAATAAATAAAAGCAAATAATACAGAAAAAAAAATACTAAAAGTAAATGTATATAAACTAAACCAAACAAAAAGAAACTAAACTCATAAAAACCAACTATAGGTATGCCTGCGTCTAAGATGTTTATTTTCATTGCTTTTTTTTTTTTTTTTTTCTCACTATGATATTTTATTTTGTTCTTTTGTAGCTTTATATTATTTGAAGTTAGCTTATTTTTTTAATTTATTTTTTTGTTTTTTTAATTTGTAAATATGGTGTGAATGTGCCTCAGAACTCTATTATAAATGTCCTTTTTTGAGACAGATTGTAATATTTATCAATAAACAAAAATAAAAAAATAAAAACAACTACTCACATAGTTGTTTTACACACACACGCTTCTGTACAATATCTAAAAAATTAAAATAAAAAATCATTCACCTAAAATTTCCGAGCCAAGGCTTTCTCCCTAATCGAGGAAGGAGAGGCAGGACTCTAGGAGATCCCAGCGCCTCTCATTCAGTCGCATTACTGGTATTAAAGGCCAGTAGAGGCTAATCAGAGGCGCTATAATGACACATACATGGCTTGAGTGGAGAATCTGGCCATTGCCAAAACTCCAATATATACTTATATTATACTTATTCACAAAAGGTCTCTGGGCCACTGCCGCTTCAACCTTCCAGGAGGATTGTAGGGATGGGTGGTGCTGGATAGTGATTTCGCAAGGGGATTTAGATGATAGGTAAGGTTCTGGTGAAATGTGAAGAATTTTTCTGGGATAAGGTCTACGATAAATGGGATATTAAGGTCATGATGTAGGATTTTGTTGGTTACATAGAATGGAGCATCAACTATTGTTCGAAGGACTTTAGATTGAAAGGATTGAATGCGTTTGATGTTAGAAAATTTTGCTGTCCCCCAAAGTTCAAGTCCGTGTCCACATAGGTTTCAGTATTGTCTTGTAGATAAGTAATTTGTTTTCAATTAAAAGTTTAGATTTTCTCTTCAGTAGTTTGTATAGTTGGCCGTATCGCCGGTTGAGTTCTTGTCTTTGAGTCTAGTATGTGGGTTCCTTGTTAGTCTTCGGTCTAAGAGAAAGCCAAGATACCGGACTGTATCTGAGAAAGGAAGCTGGATGGAATTAAAGTGTACTAGTGGATTGGAACTGCGTCGGAGTGTGAAGATAATGTGTTCAATCAAGGAGAGGTGCCTTTGCAAATTTGAGGAGGCTATTTCGGGATCAGAGTTGGATGATAAGATTGTTAGTAAAAGTAGATTAACAATTATTGAGATTAAAACAACATAAATATATGATAAATCTTGAAATTATAAAGTAAACATACGGACCCCAGAAGAAGGACAATGCAGTGCAGCTTCTCACGCAAACTTGTCAAAATACTGCCTATGGTTTTTCTTATGCCAACAATAGAGCGGTGAACCATAAAACTAAAAGAAATTTTCCACTACTTGTACGAAATCACATCAAAAAGAAACGAAGAGTACGAACAGGATACATTATCCTATTGGTAATATATATAATTTGGTAAAGGATATATTATCCTACAGATATACAATCTAATAAGAAAATTACACCATGAAATGACTTACAAAAACTGAAGAATTTGATAAATCTCTTAATAGTTTAGTGACATCTGATTAGTCGTATTGGAATATTACAAAACCCATGCCTCACGTCCTTTAAAGATTTATTGTGAATTCATCCTATTTTTCCTGTATCATGCTCATTTCATTGCTCATTAAATCAAAATTTCATACAGTTCACATCATAAGAACCAGTCTAAATTATTCAACTATTATAATTATTATTCAGATCTATGCTTACATTTACTGCTGTTTAAATTGCCGAGATCAAACAGAATGTTTGAAGCTTCAGACGCACGTCTTGGTTTGGGAAGTAATTTGTTTTGTATAATCAGTATGATATACACAACAGCCTAAAAAAGATATGTGGATTGAAGGAAACAATGGCGGGAGGATAAAATTAAGAGTGTTTAAATGATGGATCCTATAGAAATTCACCAAGAGAGTCATTAACATGTCATTAACTCTTCCTGTGACCGGAGTCGAACCCGCCCCTAAGGCATGCTACTGAGCTGTTGTACCGAAAGGGAAATCATTCCTCCAAGGAAATGACCAACTTGCTGATATGGGAACTTGACCTGCTCCTGCTAACATAATAAGCACCCTAACTTGGCCACCCAAGGACTTAGTTAGGATAATGAGAGCACTGAATGGGAGTTAGCGAACTTTCGGGTATGCGATACCTTTGAAGGTTAAAATTTGGCAACACCAACCAACGTTCTGGCTCAACGTGCTGGCTCCTAACGCAAGTACTCCTAATAACGCAAAGGTAGTTCGGTTCTGGTTCATTAATTAATTTCCTCCTGACGTGCAAATAGAATGAGCTGGTTAAAATAGCCTTTGTAGCACGGATATTTCAGTTATAAATCATAAACTTTACATTAAAAATCATTTAACATGGTAATACTAAGGATCTAGAAGTGTTACGTTTGTAATTATTTTTATATAAGAATAATTTCGATAACATAAAAAATCTCTTAATTAGATAATTATGTATAATAACACTTTAATAAAATGTATAGTTTAAGATAATATTGGATAGTAAAAAAGTACTAATATATGATTCATTTTTGAATTTGAACAAGTGACTGAAAATACAATACTTTCTATTAATATAAAATAAGGCTTTGTTTTTACTTCACCACATTTATTTCCATTTTACATTGGCTACGTTTCCGCTAGCCATTTTCAAGCCATTTTATTTAATCATGCTTCTTACATTTAGACTGTATGTAAGAAGCACGATGGAACGATTGGATTGATCAATCCAATTATGGACTATATGTAAGAAGCATGATTAAACAAAATGTCTTGAAAATGACATGCTAGCCGAAACGTAGCCAATGTAAAATGGAAATAAATGTGATGAAGTGAGAACGCAGCTTTACTTTATATTATTATAAATAATTTTACTTAAAACAAATAAGCACAAATGGATACTAAACTTTATTTTTTCCGCATAGAAATTTAAAATCAGATAAAAACTAAATCCAAACTTTTACCCATATGGACATACACCTCACATATTTACAAGTCAACAAAACAGACGCACTTACAAAAACTACAATCTTTTCGGCCCATAATTGTGAGACTAATAACAGCACATCTATGGTACGTAAACGAAACTTTACGGACAGACTATCGACCAACACATACATATCCTTTACTTCCGATTTCATATTCAACTATTAAACTACACGGAAACAACAAAAGAATTATAAACGAAATAACTACAGTTGACATGCTCATCAGGAGGTGATTGAAAAGGAGCTGGATGAAGTGTATCCATGTAACAATGAGTTCTCCTTTTCTGAATTTAACAAGTAAACAAAGGAAGAGATGCTGCTGGGTACTGTACTTTTCTCATGCTTAAAATACTTTTAACTAATTAGGTGTTTGGCACTTGTATGACATTGTTTTCATGACCAGGTATAGATGAAAGTTAAAAAAAAAAAACGAAAAAAAAACATTGTTTGAAATTTGTCTCTCTTGTTTAAATAATTTATATTATTTATTAATTTTACTTTAGTTAAAAAATTTTGAAATCTTAAAAATGATCGTGAACCCGAAATCAATAATCAATCCCACTGGTTCTAAAATTAAATTTACAAGAATTTAACGTTGTTTTTGAAAAAAAAATAGTTGTGTTGTATAGTTTATTATACTGGCTATGGTATGGTCTAGATTTGGCTACATACCTTTGAATAGAAGTAGCAGACTAAAATTCGAACAGCAATACTTTTTTCTTTACTTTATTCTAAGTATCATATGCATCTAAGTAGATACATAAACATGACGTCCAATTATAGATTTATAAATTATTTGTCTATACATTATATATAATAGGTAAATTATAATTATAGGTACAATTAACTTTATATTAAGATCTGCCACAGGATATATGCCGATGCTCTTCATCTGCCTAATTCTTCAAGTTGCATGCTTGCTATGGCATTCGATTAAAACCTTGTCTGAATTTCCCAATTTCTTTATTGTTATGTGTATACGTTCTTTCTTTAGACAATTGTTTATATAGATTGGGCTTATATTATTAAAGTTTTTTTCACTTTCTGTTATGCTAAGAACATAAAATTTAGGTAATATTTGTCTTACTTGTTTCATTTTCAGATAATCCATCGTGATTCGACCAAGATTTCTTCATTTTATGTTCTTTATACGAATTAGATAAACATTTTAACGAGTTATTTTGGCTATTATGACGAACTATTATGACTCATGTAATTGTTAACATTTACTAGCACTTTTTTTTTGTAATCATTACATAGCACGTTACTTATCATTACTATTGCCTGAAAATACTTATTTCTGCTAATAAAAAAGGTGGGAAGTGAAAGTTGTGTGATGGACGAACCGCACCAGATTTTAGTTCTATTTATATAATTGTCATTTGAGACAGATTGTAATATTTTTCAATGAACAAGTTAAAAAAAAAAATATATATAATCATCACCAGAATATAACTCAAGTTCTGCAAAGCATAATTGAAATTTATGTATTTTATTTATTTTTAAAAATAATTTTTCATTGTTTTTTATTGCTGCTACTTACAGTAAATTAGTTATATAGTTTGACAAATTTCATATTTGAATATTGGATGAAAGTTCTATTTAATTTTTTAAATATTTATTTTGTGGAGAAAAACTTTGGTATCTTTGATATTAAGTCTCTAGATTTAAAGCGCAATTATTATACCACTTTCAACATCCTTAATTATTTGTACTTCTGTTAGGACATCAACAATTCAATATTTAAAAAGAAAAAACAAATAAAACCTTTATATTATTATTTTAAAAAATATTAAATTAAGAGCAATCTAATATCTAATCGTTTAATCGTCCAATCTTATGTATTGTGAAATATAGATGTAATGGATAGGAAAATTATAAAATATTATAGAAATGTATAGACGTTTTCTTCGAAAACTAAAAATGTAATAATTTTTTACATGATATAAGAAAGATTGATATGGATACATTGTTTTATACGATACGGTGGGTTTATAACAAAAAGTAATTTAATAGCATATGATCAAATAATTGCGTATATTGATGAATTTTCTCTTTGTACGATCAGAATATTGAGCGATTAGTGTATATTTTTTTGGTACTTATAAAGTTTTTGTGTTATTTTGATACACTTACTGTATTTCTGCAACAATAAAAAAAAGTAAGCATGGAATGTAAATAATTATATTACGTCTAATGGTTTCAAAAACATTAAATATTTGTTAAGTCCTATTGATATGCTTCGTTTTTTCAAATATATTTTTTTCTTGTTAGATGTCATAACCAATGTACCATCGTTAGAAATATTCCATAAACCGTCCGTAAGTAAATATTCAAAACAGATATATTAATTTATTTTATTATTTGAGCGATTTTTCGGTTCATAGGTACATCTCGTATATATCCTTATATATGAACTGTACTAAACTAACTTTTTATATAGTTCGTTATGTAGCATAAGAACGTTAGGTTTTATCAACATACATTCCATTGATAATTTTAATATAATTGATGTATCGAAAACATGTTTACTTGATGACTGCTGTTTGGTAGCGCAACTCGTTAGAGAATTGAAGATCAACGCAATAATAACGTACAACTAAAATTAAACCGAAACGAATGATTTTCTAAGACAGACCAGTATACCAAGGATGAAATAATTAACAAATAAATGACTTTAGTAAAATATAATTAAACATTATTTAAACTGACAATTATAAACTATAAGACTTATGATATCAACAATAAAAAATAATATTATTTTATATAATATATTGCAACAATATACCAATTTAATTGTTTTTATTATAATAATATAAAATCTGAGTATTATAAGAAAATCTCATCCTCTTGAGGAATATATTACGAAAAAAAAAAGAATCTCTGAAAACCTTTTAGGTATATCATGTGAGGTAATTTAAAATAAAAAGACGATTTTCTGCATGGGTCGTTACGATCCTTTAAGGCTTAGTAAAGGTCCCAAAGCTATTAGGACAGTCTTGTTTACTAAATTGAGAATTCTAAAATTTAAATTAAAAATCTATTTATTCTCATCCTCCGACCTAGCAAGGATAAATTATTATTTACGTTGAAACAGATATAATTTGTATGCGAAATAGGATTTTTACTAAAATCTTACAGACAAAAAAAAAATAATAAAAAAAAAATGTTGTAATATTTATTCAAATATTTGTTGTAGCTATCCTGTTAGACCAATTAAAAAATAATAGAGTAAAATTGTGAATGGAAAATGAATCTGAAAATAGTTCAAATAAAGTCATGTAAATGTTACTTGCGTCTTATGCGTCAAAATAAAATCTTAGAACCTGTTTATTGTATCAACCACCATCACGGGTGCCCTGAAGGGGGTTTCATGGCGCAAGATGGCAAATTTCGAGAGGGGCAAATTTGGTTTTTGAATTTTTGAGGGAGGCAAATTTCGATGGGGTTATAAGTTTTCGGAATCAGTGACGACAAGGAGAAAACATGGAACAGACTGTAGCAAGTGTAATTGTGTATGATCTGCGATTTTTCGAATTTTGCTCTGTTTTTAAGAAACATGAGAAATACAATATCTTGGGTGGTGGAGATGGGGTAGATTCTTGCGCCATCGACCTTGAAGGGAAGGGCATCCCTGACCAGCATCATAAATTTTATGGGCAAACCAACTACGTGAAACATGATCGACAAAAAATTCTGGAAGAAATGAAGGCCGGAAGGAGATAATGCTTTATTTACCCATACTACATAACTTTTATTGCTGAATATTGGTGGTAACCTTCCAACTACAAATTTTTTAATAGTCATTACAACTGTGACATGCGTGACTACAGATAAAGAAATCGGGAGCGTGTAAGGCATTAGTCACTTGATATTTATCTTTCTTATGGATGAGATATGGAAGATGTGCAAAAGGAGATCTCGAAGAGCAGTAGTGTGATTTTGAACTTAAATTCGGTTCAAAAGCGGAGACTAAAATTTTGTATAATAGTGAATTCCAGATATTAACGAAACTTATACGTACCTAAGGACCATAAGTAAAGATGGTAAAATAAGCCAGGAGGTTTTAAATTGATTAAGTATGGCGAATGCCAACACCATCTTATATCAGTTAAAAGTTAGTAGAAATGCCAAAAATTCGTATATTTAAATCTATGTTTCTCTCTGTTCTACTGCATGGATAGAAAAGCTGGACAACCCAATACGACAAACACGTAAGTAAGATCACATCGACGGAAAAAAAATTCCTTCGCAAGATCAGATATGTTTACAAGTGAAAGAATTCATGAGGATCTGTGAGTCAGATCAGTGGGGGACGTGCAAGAACGACAAGTAAAATTGTAAGGAAACGTATGTTGAATGGACTATACCGGAATGGCCAGTTGGTACTTGGAAGCCAGGGTGGGGATAGCAAGAGGACGTAGCATCCCGTAGATGTGAAAACTAGCAGGTACACAAGAGCTGTAACAAGAAGAAGGAGGGATCGAAAGGAAATCGTATTGAGCATTAACCAGTGGCTCAAGAACTACTTAGGTCTACTGCAACTCGAGAAATTATTAGTGGACATTATTGGCTCTTGAATTTTATCACACAAATAAGCTTTTTTTTTTTTTTAAATGTACTACCTCACTACCTCAAATTGAAGAAGAGATCAAGGTTGGACTGAAGGCGGGAAATGCTTGTTATTTTTCTGTGACAAAACTGCTCAGTTCGCGCCTCTTGTCCCGGAACTTAAAAATTAGAATCTATAAAACAATTATCTTGCCTACAGTTCTTTTTGTGGATGCGAAACTTGGCCGCTTACATTAAGGGATGAGCAGCGTCTTAAGGTTTTTGAAAATAAAGTATTGCGTAGAATATTCGGACCGAAGAAGGATGAGTTAACCGGACAGTTCAGACGGTTAACCAACGCCGAACTGCGTGAACTGTATCCGCGTAATATAATTGAGGTAATTTCGTTGTGGCGAATCAAATGGGCTTGTAATGTTGTTGGGCTTAGTAACGAGAGAATTGATAAAAGATTAATATTTGCTGTGCCGAATGGTAAGCGTCCAAGGGGTAGACCGAAGCGAAGGTGGGAAGATTGCATTAAAGCCGATCTGAAGGGACTAGGTTTAGACGGCGAACGGTGGAGGGAGGTGTGTAATAAGCGATTGGTGGTGTTGGCATCGAACCTTCGGGTTCGCTAAGCCTTTTATTATTATTATTACTACCTCACTAAACATAAATATACAAAAAATACATGTATGTCATGTCCATAATGACATGACGAGACATAGAGAAACTTCTAAATGTAATTTAAAATGGAAGACACTGGAATCGACAGGTAGCCTATCAATAAAAATTATTTTTTAGATCCATATGTAATCAAAACAACATTGAATCCGGCAATACCTCCTGAATGAAAATTGAAACATTCAGGGTTTCTTTACCTTACAATGTTCTTGGGAGGTGGTGAGCTTAGCACTGTGTTCTAACGGTCTGATTAATCACCTAACGTCTAGATCTCATTTGTATTAAGTGGGTCAAATGAGGGCTTATGTAATGAGAAGCCATTTAATTTTGAAGAGAATCCAAATAACGATTAAACAAAAAATACTTTTTTGTTGATAAATTAACGATTATTTAGAGTTTGACTGAAATTAGGTATTACTGATACAAATTCAAATCAATCAAGTTTTTCTTCAGGGAAACTTGGTTTAATTTTAGATTGGGCGGAGTTGAGGATTTGTAAGCACTCCAAGGTGTCCACGGACACCGTCTAAGATAGTTCTAACCTGGTTTAAGAGTAAAACAAGAAAGGATAGGAATTGGGTTCTTGGGTTACATCCAATCTCGATTGTGGACCTTCCCCGAGACGAGAGTTGGCCAGGATTAGGCCACTGGATCCCCCTTTTCTTATCGGGAGGAGTAATCAAGGATTTATCCCACAGCAACAATCTGCTATAGAAATATTGATTAAAACATTAAAGTTATTTTAAAATAAAAAATTTATGTCACATCTTGTGTTAAATTTATGTGACATTTATGTCAAAAAATTTTTTGTTTAGGTGTAGTTAGGAAAATGTCGCTATGGTTTCGATTATAGAAATCAAAAGATTTTTTTTTAAGCCCTTATGACCGTCTACCTTTAGTAATCCAGTAATTACACACAGAAAAGTAACAATATTAAAGTCTACAAGCCGCGTTCATGGCAGAACCGATTTCTTACAGTGACGTTGATCCAAATTTCGATTGTAAGAAATGGACAACTGAATATGACTATCCTTTGAGAGATATTTTTTAGAAGAATAAATCGCACTGAAATAATTAAGTTATATTTTTTCTTTCAAATAGTCCGAAGTTTTAAAAATATTTTAATGAAATCCAATGGCGTTTTCGTAAATTTAAATGTACTTGTTAAAAACAAAATATAATAAATTAGTGTTAAAAATATGATACTATTGCAGTAATTTTTATTTAAGCGTTGTAACGCATCAATCAAATGTGTTGGAGTTAATTGTATCTTCTTGTATTCTTGAAATATTCTTAACTTGCCAGCAGAAGATCTCTAGGCCACTGCCTTTTTAGTCGTCGTTGAGGCTCACCAGGTAACAGAGAGGAAGATAGAGATAGAACGAGTGTATTTGGATGATTGAGTGTAGAAGAATGAAATGTTGTGTATGGAGAACTTTACTTTTGGTATGTTCTTGTCTGTGTGTATGGCGTGATTTGAAATGAACCAAGGAGCATTGACGATTTTACGAAGTATTTTGGATTGTGTGGTTTGAATTTTGTTTACGTGTGTGTGTTTTGCGGAACACCAAAGTTCTGCTCCGTATGTCCAAATAGGTCTTAGTATGGTGGTGTAGATTAGTCGCTTGTTTAGTAAGTTGAGTGGAGATCTGTAGTCCAAAAGATGTGACAGTTGTTTGTATCGTCTGGTCAGTTCTTGTTTTTTTTATTTTAGTGTGAATATTCTACGTGAGTTTTTTGTCCAACTATAGTCCGAGATACCGAACATGTGTTTTTGAGGGAACTGGTTTATTGTCTATTGTCACAGCAGGACATGATGAGATCTTCTTCAGGGAGAAGCTAACATGAGTTGACTAGCCCGGATTAATTTTAATTCTCCATGTGTGAAACCATTTTTCAAAATCACCTCCATGACCTTGAAGAATGGTTTCAATAATGGAGAATTAAAATCAATCCCAGCAAGTCTTAAGTAATTTTAAAGTTTTGATTTGAGTAATTACTTAGATGCTTCATCTTGGGCCTATTTCAAATGTAGAATCTTCAATAATAAGGAAGCCATTTTTTTTGTGGAAATTTAGACAACACGTTCTCGTGGCTACCTTGAGTGTAATCGGTTATTATATCTTCTGTTAAATTTAACGGGTACTCGGAAAACAAACAGATGTTAAAATGAACTGTTATTTGTTGTGGTTTCATTCAAATATTAGCTGCTCCGCGTTCATAAACAGAGAATCCAGATATCGGATTCTGAGAGATGATCGCAATAGCACACTAATGCACCAATCTCGTTGAATCAACGTTAAATTTAGCAGATACCTGCGGTAACAGCTATTGGCAAGTTGGTATCTATGTTTGTTCAGTATCTGCATATATTACAATAGATAGTGGTGGCTCCGAGAACTGCGTTATCAATTCCGTCACTTGTAGTCTGTTAATTACTATATATTTTTTGCTTTATTGAAATGGAAATTTATGTATGTACTCCCCCCCCCCAAGCGAAACGACACGAGGTTGTCCGCTGAAAGCTATGTAGGCCTTTTCTGAATGAACACTGGATCAATTTTTAAGTTTGATAGCTCAAATAATTGGTTGTGACCACTTGAGTGGTTTGGATCAATTTGAGATACAAATAATGATCCGTTGTATAATAAAATGTCTTTTAACAATTAGTGAAAACCTATGTAACGATTTTTAAGGTAACGGCTGAATCAATTTTTAAGTTAGATGGCTAAAATCATTCGATGATATCCCCTTAGTGTTACCAAACAATTTGAGCTGAATCTACTGACGCATGACTAAATAAAATGTGTCTAATCGATTTCCTAAGTGAAAACCTATGTAACGATTTTTTGAGCGAACGGCTGGAACGATTTTTATGTTTGATATCTAATTATTCGGTGAAATCCCCTGAGTGTTTTAAAACTATTTGAAGTCGAAATCCTGACAAATTACTCTGTAAATTGTGTTTAATCAATCGGCTAAAAGGAAGGTAACGGTTTTTTGAGCGGTTGGATAGACTGATTTTTAACTTTACGGCTTTAATTTCTCAGAGAGACCCCGCGAATGTTTTGAAAAAATTTTAGCACAAAAAATGAAAAAAAAATTGTTATTATACCCTAGTATCCCGATTATTAATTAATTGGAAATGATGTCATGCGACCATATACCATGAAAAATAATTTCCAATACTTTTAAAATTAATTCTAAAATTATTTAATTAAATAAACAGCATTTCAACTTTCAACAATCTGACTACGAAAATAACTTAATGTGTCGCAAGGTATGGAAAATGAGCTGCATCTAAATTGAAATGTAAGTTGGTTGTTAGTTACATATAGAGTTAGTTACTAACTAACAACCCACTTACACTTACACTAACTAATAGTTAGTGTCTACGAATATTGAAACTTTGTGAAGTAGTGGGTTGCCTTCCATGAAACATTACAACTCTTTTTTTCAGTTTCAAGAATCTATGATAGTCAATACCCAAGTTTTGTTAATATCGGAAATGCCTAATTGAAATATCAGCCCTTACACTGTAATTTTTAATTTCTGAAATTACCTTATATGGATCTTTTTGTTAATTGATTGTTAATTTGATTTGATAGTTTTGCTTCCTCACATAATAATGCTTATACTTTACTTATAGTACGACCGTCGATATTTTAATTTTTTGAATATAGTAAACCTTTCATCACGCCTATTACCATACAGAAGTTCCAGCAGTGGAATCTATGGAAATTTTTGCTTCCTCGCGTAATATTGCTTAAAGACCTTATGACCTTAAATATTTTTATGTTTTTGAACATAGTAAATCTTCAATCACGTTTATTTAGTGTTGCCCGAAATCGGTTTTGGTGTTGCACTTTGCATGACCAAGACCGGGTGGCCTTATTTGAGTAACTGTTGTAAGACCAAGACCAATACTGGTAAAAAAATTTGATTTTTTTTTTTAAATTTGGGCATAATAGTACTTGTAAAAATACTTGACAATTTTAATTATTGTATGTAAAGAATTGGTATAACCAATATACTTTTGCATTTAACTCTTATGTTTTTTCATTAGGGCTCAGTTAGGTTTCTCCTACATAAAAAATTACAGTAATATCTTGATAGCAGTAAGCTAATAGGTAACTGCAAGTCTGTTGCGAGATTCTTGCACAAGACCAAGACTGAGTGCGCAAGAGTCTCTCGTCTTGGTCTCGCATATGGGAAACATTAACCTTATTACCACATCGCATTCTCAGAACGGGAATCTTTGGAACAATTATTAATTCCCAATTTTTATATTACTTATATTACAAAGAATAAAATAAACATTAAGAAAAATATTAAAAGTTATATAATAACATCCCGGAATTGAATAAAACAATATAATACAATAAAATGATATATTATATTCTACGATCTATTGGAGGGAGCCTGGTTTGCTGAATGGTTTTTTATGATTTATGATTATCAATTACCCTTGTCTTCTGTTTTATCTGTTTGGTGTTGTGTTGGAAATCCGGTGCCTGTAATAACCCCGTTTGAGAATAATTTGCGTAATTGTTTTTTTTTTAATTTTTATTTATTCATGAGATTTAAAACTATATAAATTTAAAAATACATCCAGTAAATGTACACACGGTAATAATACAATCACATGAAAACGCTTGTTGAGAAACTACTCATTGGTACCACTCTAATAATGTATTTACATAAGTATATCACGAAGCCATCTTCTTTTCAGTCGTCTTAGAGGGTTATCACTTATCGTAGAGGAAGCAAGGTTTGAAACGAGAGGGTTCGGATGGTTTTCGTTTGTTATGGAAGGATAGGTATCTGGATTGGGCTAAATCGGAAACATTTGGTACGTTAAGGTCGTTATGAATGATTTTATTTGAGATTAAGTAAGGAGCATTGAATATTTTGGATTGTACGAAGGATTTTGGATTGTAAGGATTGGATACGAGAGGAATTCGATGGTTTAGTGGAGCCTCAAAACTCAATTTCGCAAGTCCAAATAGGCCTTATTATAATCATGTATATGAGTCTTTTGTAATATGTGTTGTGGTAGACATTGCTGGATCGTGGAATGGGATGTGCGGAAGCGAAATTGGTGATCTGTAATTATGTTGTTAGAATCAAGGATGGGATACAGACGTTTTAAGATGAGTTTTTCCAGGATTTTGTTCGTGATGGATGTTTTTTAAAATATTAAAATCATTTTTTTTAGTTATAACTTTTAGTTATCAGTATTATAAGAGCTAAGAGTTTATTTGGATGAGACAGGCACTTGAATACTTCACCAAGTTTCAATATTCATAGACACTTACTAACAACCCACTTATATTTTTATGCAGACATACATAATGTTACGTATCTTAAAACGGATAGAGTTATTTCCGTAGTCGGGTTTTTTTTTCTAAATTAATTTTCTTTTTTTTAGTTATAATTTTGAATTATACTAAATCCCGAATGATATTGGTAATTATGTTCGAGTCATTTGAACAGCCACATGTTTACATATAAAAAGCTCTTCATCTCAAGATGCAAATTGATAACGCTTGATCTTCATCATCTACGGGTCCCAGGAAACCGAAGGTAAACTGAACACTTCAAGTTGAGAAGTTTCTTAACGGAGTTGGGCGCTAAGTGTTTCCTTTCCAGTCGTTTGTAGTTATTAAACTAAGAGAGCTAATGGACGAACTTCTCCCTTCTTACACGCCACTAAGAACAAAGAATTACCCAAGTTAATCAGAAAAGTTATGTCTGTAACGAGTTTTATGACGAATTGTATCAGGTCTTGTAAAGTTTTTCACTAGACATATATTATTTGATACTGCCATTCTTTTTTTTATCTTTTCTTTTTGCACGCATTATGGTTTATTTTAATAATTTGAATTCAGTGATAAACTCAATATAATCTTATAATATTCTTTCTGTTATGTTTATCTCATTATGTTTTTATTGTACCATCTGAAGATATAATCTCAGACGCACGTACATTAATGTGAATGGTCTTAGTTATAGGAAGAAACAAGTTATAGAATAAATTTTATTTGTTTCATATTTTAGGCAATAAAACTTCCAATTTTCTTCATATTTTTTTATTTATGCTTGTTGTATCTTACGTTTCGGGACAATTTTCCCATCATCAGAGCAATATTTTTATTTTTACTGAAATTATGAACATTTATTATATTAATTTAATTTAACAATATCATTCCAATTTATCTATTTTACAATTATTTACCATTCATTTTTTTTGATGTGGCACCATTTGTCAAAAATTAATTATTTGTCACATTTTTTAAAAATTATTTGGTGTTACGCATATTCACTGATACACTAATCAACATCTTGCTATTTTTAGTTTTATTTCTGAACTTTGTACCCATCCTCTTATTTCTTACTATGGTTGTTTGTTGTGGTTTTTTTTTGGCTGTTATTGTTTTTGTTTTTTTGAATTTTAATATTGGATATTATGTCCGAAGAGTGTGTACCTAAATGTTTTGTATCTGTTTTATAGTTTACTGTTCTATTATTGTTTCCTGTTATATGTATAGCTTCCAGCAGGTTCCTATTATTTGTTTTAAGTTCTATTGCCAGTATTTCTGGGTTTTTGAAATCAAAAGTGTGTAATGATTTAATACTGTGGTTTGCTAGTGCTGTTATGTTAATATTTTTACTATTTTTGCAGCTTGATGTATGTTGTGCTATTCTGGTTTTTAGTTTTTTTGAAGTTTCACCTATATATATTTGTAGGCAATGTTGGCAGTCTAGTTTATAAACAACATTTTTCTTGTCCAATAGTTCTATCTTGTCTTTTGTGTTTGTCAAGTATTTACTTAATTTTTTGTCGTTATATATGCCAAACTGGATTTCCGGTAGGTCATAGTTCATGAATACTTTTTTAATTTGTTTTGTAAGTTGTGGTATGTTTGTCATTTTGTTAAATATTATTTTATTGTGAATTTTGCTTGTTTGTGGATTATTGTTTTGGGTGTAGTCATTTAAAATTTATTTGAGATTCTATAGCTTATAAAATATATTTTGAGATTCTTTGCGTATTGATTAATTTTAACTGATTGTTTTGTTGTTTTATATCATTAAGCTCACATATTACGTTATGCTAGGTATATATTTTGAAAATGGAAAAATAAAATAACAAAAAGCAGTTTCAAGATTACCTGCTTCCAAAACGATTTACTGTTATTAAGAGGACTTCATTGGCATTATAAAGCCTATTAACATTTTATTTGGGTGTAACTTTAAAAAACAATAAACGTTTTCGGATTTTCTTTACATTAAGGTCCATTAATATTTTATCGCAGTTTTATTTTTAAAAATGCAATCGATATTACAATTGTGTGGTTATGCATCGATTTATTTTAGCGTACAGGATTCTTCATAGTTAAAATCTAATATTATGTTGGAAGTATGTTATCCGAGATGTAGAATTCGAAAAAAACACACACAAAAAACAGACATTTCTGTTTGAGCAGACTAGAAAGATATTGTTTCGAGTCAAAAATTGTGTTATTTTTTTAATCTAAGGATATCAAAAACAAATTTGCCCGTAATTTCAAATTGTAGCGGTACTACACTGAACTATGATCAACGAATGATGATAATTACCAACTTTGTAAGAAACTTAGGACTAGTACTATATGAGCCTTTCAGTTGACGGAATAGCTAACTCCAATTTCAACGTTTTTGCGAAAATATATACCTTTATTCTGGAATCTACTTACGCCCTCTCTGTACAGATATAAATTTTCTAACTAAAAATATCTCAAAAATGACATTACTCGAAATTGTTAAAAATGGAGTTAGTCATTCTGTGAACTGAAAGGCACATGTAGCTCAGACTGGAATTATGTGGTTTCAAAAACAGATGGAGTAACGAGGTTTTTATTGTCTATCGTTGATAAAATAAGTATGGTTTTTGTTATTTTAATAGCCTTAGTGATTTGTTAGCTGTAAGCTTTAAGCTTCAACATTGCCAAAAAATGATTTATATTCGAAGTAGAGCGGTAAGTGAAAATCGTGTGATGCGCGCACCAGATTTTTTTATTTGTATTCGCCTTTACCAAGAGGCTCATTGGCGGTACGTTTTTATACGTTATCGTATTAATACTTGGTTTCCATTAATTATTGGAAAAAAAAATGATGACTCTCTTTACTGTCTCTTAATATTTCTTTTAATGTCAATGATAATTTAAATTGTTGACTAATTTTTCTAATTGAGAGCTCTCTGAGCACTAAAATTGCAATCGAGCTATAATGCGTTATTATCTATTACAAGTTAAGTAGTTCACTCGTTTTCTTCTGTTCTAATTGTAATTATCATTTTAAATAATTATTTATTGACTAAAAATTTTCATTACTATCGTGAATGTTAAATTGAAATGTAAGCGCCTTTAAACTGTAGTATTTAGTTTCTCAAATTATCTTTTATTGATATTTTTGTCAATTGATCATATCTTTCTACTCCCAAAAAATAAATCAATTATGAATCTGTCACAATTAATAGTTTTACTTCCTCACGTAATATTGCTTATACTTTAGTTATAATACGATCGTAGATAATTTTTCTCTTTTTGAATATAATAAACCTTTAATCACCCATATTATGTGATATATTGCAGTTCCAGTACCGAAATCTATGGAGATTTTACGATGCTACAAAAATCATTACTTCCTTATATTAATTATTTTACAAAGAATAAACAAAAAAATGATATATTATACAATGTGATCTTTAAGAGGGAGCCTAGTTCCTTTGAAGGATTCAACAAGGATTCTGTCAACTGAAAGCTCATGTAATATTGAGATTTTATGATAATTTTTTCTTGAAAGCATAAGAGCTTTAAAAAAAAAAAAATAAAAAAAAATAAACTTACGTGTTATATTTAACTTATAATTAATATAAAAGAATAAGGAAATTCGTGTTATTTAATTTTTTTTTTAAACACAAAAGATATTACTAAAGTGACAAACGTTATTCTCATGAAAAATATTACTAATTCTTCTGTACTAGTTTACCGGACGACGTGAAACTTTTGCATGATTCATATCCGAAGATTTTATGTGGTTGGTCCTAATGAAATATATTTTAAGAATCCATAAAGGGTCTTGGGTTCAGTACTATTTAGGGAAAGCACTGTTTCTTGGTCAACGGTTGTGCAAGGAGGTGATTTGACCGATATCGCGTTCAACCGCCAAGTTTTTCACTTTAATTAATTATTTTAATTAAGGGTACCCACTTTATAGAGGCTGGGTGTGCCACAGGAGGGTCTACCTACCCTGAGTCGCCCCATGGCCAATGAAACAGAATAAATAATTTTTCTGCCATGAGCCGAGATTCGAACCTGGGACCTTTACCATTGGAAGCTCAGTACCCTACTAGTGCGCTACCCCACTCCCTAATGAAGTATATTGAAATCGTAAAATGTTTATAGCATACGTTTCTGAAAATATATGAACTGAAATATTTGTTGTAAAACTTTTTTGTTTCAATTCATTGATTTTTAAAAATCGATAAAAGTTACTTCCGTTACAATAATGAGTGAACTTCTTTCATTTTCGGCTGTTGTTAATATTAAAAATTGCCATTAGCTAAAATTGTGATGTAAAAATTCAACTAACTTTGTTAATATCCTAAATGTTAAATTGAAATGTAAGACCTAAATTAAAACTAAAGTGTAAATTTTAAGTTTCTCAAATTTTCTTTTATGGATCTTTTTGTCAATTGATGATATCCTTCTAACCCAAAAAAATTAATCAACTTGGAATCTGTCACAATTACTAGTTTTGTTTCCTCTCGAAATATTGCTTATAGATAATGGTTATGACCTTACATAATATTTCTTGTTTTGAATATAGTAAATCTTCAATCCCTTTTATTTAGGGTTGCCCAAAATCAGTCTTGGTCTTGCACTTTGCACTTTGCACTTTGCAAGACCAAGACTGGTAAAAAAATTAAAAGATTGTAGGTAAAAGACTGTTGCGAGACTCTTGCACAAAGCCAAGACCTAGACCAAGATTGAGTGCGCAAGACCAAGACTCGTCTTGGTCTTGAATTTGGACAACACTGCGCTTATTTATTACATCGCATTCCTAGCACCGGAATCTGTGGAAATTTTAGGATGCTGCAACAATTTTTTTTTTTATTTTAATGAAATTTACAACTGTATTACATGATAAATACAACAAGTAAATGTGACATTGGTAACATGACATGTACAACATGAAGAGAAACTACCCATTGGTAGAACTCAAATTAAAGTTCTATATTAGAAGCACCCGAGGCCATCTTCTTTTCAGACGCTTCGGAGGGTTATCAGGGATCGAGGAGGAAGCAAGGTTTGAAACGAGAGGGTTCGGATGGTTCTGCAGTTTGTTATGGAAGGATAGGTATCTGGATTGAGCCAAATTGGAAACATATGGAACATTAAGGTCTTTATGGAGGATTTTATTTGTCACAAGCGTCAGGAGCGTTGAAGATTTTACGAAGGATTTTGGATTGTAAGGATTTAATACGAGAGGAATTCGATGGAACAATTATTAATTCCCAATTTTTATATTACTTATTTTACAACAAATAAAATAAACATTTAAAAAAATATTAGTGCGAACGTAATAACATCCTGGAATAATATAAAAACTATATAATATTATTTAATAATATATTATGTTCTGAGATCTATTAGACGGAGCCTGGTTCGATGAATGCTTTTTTTATTATTGGGTTCCGAGATTTCACTCAATTATTTTTTTTCTTCTCAACAAATTATACACTTACTTAAAAGAAAATACCCAAGATGTAAATTAAGTAAGGTAATTGGGTTAATAACTGCCAAGATGCTCAATCAAAATCCCAGGAAAACCTTAGTGTTCCTTACAACAATATACAACTGCATATTGAGGAAAAATAAATTATTATTACAATGGAAATATAGATCGACTGTTTCAATGAAATATAGATCGACTGTTTCAATATAAAACCTATTATTGAAGAGCATTATTTGTGCAGTTTTAGATGGTGAAGAGGGGTACATTATAAGATAAGATAATATAATATAACATAAGAGTATCCCCGAAACGTCCAAATAAAGAATGTACTATAAATTGGGCCTATCAAAATTCGTCATTACCCCTCCATATCTACATTCAAAACCCTCCTATTCCAATTCCAATCCCAAAAACAGTCAGATGTTTGCTAAACTTTTGATATTATACATTTTTATTATATCATTCATCATCAAGTGAGAGTACTATTCCATACTGTAAACTTCACTAGGGATTTTAGAATGTCTTCCTACTCTCAATGCCACTGAATGCATCTATTGTTTGTTTTTTCATTATTTTTATTCTTATACAAATAAATGTGTACCTATAGTTACAATAAGATAATAATGTGTTTAGATATTATTCATTATTTAAATACTCTGACATTTTATATTGTCAGATTTGTCTTTCCTTTTTTAGCAGAAACATAGCTTATTTTAAAGAAGAACTCAATGTATTTTTTATTATTTCATTTTTCAAAAGTGTATAATTATAATTATTCCTACTGTACATAGTTTTAAGTGTTTTGTATATAGATTTTTTTTTTGTATATAGCTTGTTTAACTAATATTTTCTTTACTTTCTCTTTTTTTATTATTGTTTTATTTTGGCCAGATGTAGTCTTTTAATTATGTACTATTTTTTTATGCTAAAGGGACTTTGTACCAGAATTTTCTATTTCTATTTCTAAATTAACAGGGCTTATTTTTTTAAACTAGACCTACAAGTGAGAAAAAAATAACTTAAAAAGTTAAAAAGTGAAAAATATATAAATAAGAATCTCAGACAGGACAGTAATTCAATATTATCTGTTTCTTATTATTAACACGAATACTTCTTCATTGACTTCAGCAAGAATGCAACCTTATCAATAGATTCCAGTTAACTTCGGCCTTAAAGGAGTTTGATATTTTCTTTTAATTAATAAGCTTAATTAAAATGACGCTGTTCCCACTCAAGAGGGAAAGTTGTTGTGGGAAATATAATGAGCAACGAATTCCATTTCAGCAGTGCAGCTCGACAAGGTGATGCTCTGTCGGTCTTACTGCTGAACTTAACTTTCCACAACGCCCTAAAAACAATTGAAGAAGAAGTTTGGTAACCCGAACCTCACAGGTTCTCGGATACGCACATGACCTTTTAGTTCTTGAAAGAAGCGAAGCAGAGGAGTACTCACTGAACTGGTGTCTGAATGTAAAAACGTTGGCCTAGAGATAAACGAATCAAATACAAAGTACAGGGCGGTGTCACTTCTCTCTAGAGCTACCCAGATGAAGCTTTACAAATCGCTTGTTAGGCCTGTTGTTTGCTATCGCGTAGAAACCTGGGCGCTGAAAGTTATAGACTGACACATACTAAGTGTGTTTGAAAGGAAGATCCTAAGACATATTTTTGGTCTAGTTTGTGGATTTGTGGGTGTGTGGTGCATTAGAAATAACCAGGAGCTAACTAGAAGACTTGATATGATAATGAAGTTAAACAATATATTACATGAAAACTACAATTATCAGGACTACTTAAAATATATTCAAATTTTTTATCAATATTTTGATATAAAATAGTTTCAAATTATTCAAGAGATCTTACAGGATGGTTCGATTGATGAAACTTGAAAATCGGCTGAGCCATCAGCTCGAAAAATGATTGCAGACCTTCAAATGGACATACTTAAATAAATTTGTTATAGTTATAATGTCAGTATTTTGAGCTCAAATTGTTTCAGAACACTCACAGGGTCTCAAAAAATGATTTGAGGCGTCAAACTTGAATGTGTCGGTTGCGTCGTTCATCAGAATAATCGTTATGTACCAGCAAATGATCAGACATTTGTATCTATTACACAGCTCTCCTTGTGGTATTATCGTTGAAAAAAAATATATACATCATTAAAACATGAAAAGAAAAACAATTGTAATTTGCACAATAAAAAAAAAATCTTCGTCACGTATTTTAGGGTCAATTAATTAACCGTTTGAAGGGTCGGACGTTAGTTTGTATTACCACTCTTCAAACTACGGCTCGCAAGCACCTTCAATCCGGCTCGCGAAAGTATTCTTAAATTATTCACGCACGACGTTACTACATTTATTGCATGAGTTTTTTTCTCTTAGAAAGCTGATTTTACAGCTGAAGTGTCATTTATAGAACAAGATTATTTTTATCATAAGCTATGGCACGCGAGCAAGTCCCAAGGAAGGAGGTCTCCAAGCGGGCCCGCAAAACTTAGACTGAAGTCTCTATGTGACCCGCTGGTCAAAAGGTTTGGAACACCCCAGGCCTGTGTTAAATTTTATCTTCCTGTGTCGTAATATACTCATTCGGGCAAGAACTTTACCTCGAAATAAGTGGAGTTAAAATAAATTAAAGAGTAGATTAAATCGTAGCAACAGTTACGATGTTTATATTATAATTATTTGTAAGGGAGAAGAAATGGATGACTACAGATACTTTCAGTGGATGAAGTTGGGAGGGAAAGTACACAAAAGAAAATACATAGTTTCTTTTGTGCTTCTCTGACTATAGACAGCTTCTCTAATTATTATTATTATTTAATTGTTTAAAAATATATATATTTATGAAGATTAGTTTTAAAGCGAAATATTTGTAATTTTCTCCCTTAAAAATTATTAGGATGAAAAAAAGAAATTTTTTCATCCTTGGGTTCTTCTTCTTTATCTTCCTCCTTTTGTGTCTTCATCAATGAGATGCCTTATTCCATGTTAGCAGACCATCTCGAGCCAGCGTCTTCATGGCATTTAACCCTTTCCCTCTCTTCTGTCCCATCCTGGCGATGTGGTCTTTCCACGTCATCCTTGGTATTCCCCGAGGACGTATTGACATTAGCCTGACTTCGAAGAAGTTCTTTGGCTTTCGGTATTCGTGCATTCAACACAAATTTCTGAACCACTTCGGCTTTCTCTCTTCAATTGTATGTTTCATAGTTGAAACTCCAAAGTCCAGTCGAATTTTTTCATTTCGAATCTGATCTCTTCTTTTTCGGTCGGCTATTCTTCTGAGGTACTTCATATCCGCAGCCTGAAATCTATTACAGTGCCTTTCTAGACCCAGCTTTAATTTTACATTCTTATACACCTTCCTTTTCTCAACTAAAGTATTGCATAGCTGACAATAGACACTATTTTCTTTCTTAATTGCATTAGAGAATTTTTGTATTATGGTATTTAAATAAAAATCTTTGGAAATCTTATATATATATATATTAGTTTTTAATTTCAGTCATTATACAAAAATGTTTATAGATTTTTCAACATTTGGCTAACAGGGCTAATAATGAACAGTTTTAAATTTGTAAGACATAAATTTTGCTGTGTATCTTTTAAAGTTGGAACCCATTCAATGAAAATACAAAAAAAAATATTAGAGAATATAGAAGTTCTATGGTAATTGAAAGAATAAATAGTGAAATTTAATTACTTTTTAAATAATAACCAAAACGTGAAAGTTTCAATCCTATCTCAGCTCTATTTCAGATCTCAAGTATCAGCCATGTTTACGCAATTATGTATACATTATTCCTGACATAGTCCATAGAAGAGATTGTCGAATAGATCTTGTCATTGACAATGCCGGGATTGGGATCTATTTGTGATTCATGTTAGCATTTCGAAGGGGATGGTCCCAGGATCAGGTGAAATATTCTGATTTGAATTCATACTGGTTGAGAACCCCTGATTCATATTCACTACTGTAACGCAAATGAGTTGAAACATTACGGCCAGTAGGAAATTCAACCATTGGAACACCAAACCCAATCATAAGCCTCTTGAAGTCAGCCACAGGGCGAGATCTATCTAGAATTATTTACTTATAATACATAGTTATTTTATTAATCTATTATAATCAATTCAAGCAATCAATTTCATATATGTATGTTGGCAGTGATTAATTAAAATCGCTAACTAATATATTTACGAATATATACTCGTTATATATACGTATAACAATATATACATATACATATATGTATACAATATCTACATACATATGTATTAATCACTTGTATGATGAGGTCATCAGTTGTAAAACAATTTTCAATATATATCTTATTCAGATATATAAAAAAATGCCGATATTATACTGGGTGTTTCAGAGATATTTATCCAATCTAATCCATCTCCTAAACAAACCGTTTGCGGACATACTTTCAATTTGAACAACATTTATTATGAATGTTAATGTTTACATTTAATTAATAAAGTAGTTAGAACAAATAAATAGGTTTTATTCATTTTATATAACGTACATAATTCATAACAACGAACATTTTTGGGTATGAATATTTCCTAAGCGTTTGCGGACTTACCTTCAGAGGAAATCTTTTTCTTGTTTTGAGGTCCTTATTTCATTTTTGCAGTTTGGTTTCTTAACCCTGAAAAATCCTGTGTATATATACGTAAAACGATAACTTTCCTTGGCCTATAAATTTTCTAAGGCCTCCTTCCACATTTTTCTGTCCACAGTCTATTCCTCTCACAAACTATTCCCCACTACGGATTCTTCTATATGCTCATTCCACGCCTTTCTGGGTCGACCTCATCTTCCAATTTTCAAAAAGTAAACCCGCCTTGGTAATCTCTCCCTGGCTGTTTGTTTTAAATGCCCTAATAATATGAGGGACTTTTTCTTCGAAAATACTTTTCTTTACTTCTATCACTCATCGATTATTTCTTCTTCTATTACGGATATTTTTGTCGATCGTTGCCGGTAAACCATTTCCGTTACTAGGAATTTCTTCTCAACCATATCCTTTATAATCCGGATCTCTGCTCCTCATGTCATAATGTTCAATACTATACTTTTATATATATTCCTCTTGGTTTTTAGATTTACATTCCTACTACTTAATACTGAGTTCCAACAGAATGGTTCAGCAAAACTTGAGTGTATATGTCGTTTAGAAAAAGATAAAAAAATATTGAGAACTGATACTTAATAAAATATTAAAAATTATGATAAAGGAAGAAAAATTATCATTGTATCACTAATGTCGAAGAATCACAGAGTGTCACAATTATTAATGACCAACTCTCGGGTGATTCTATACAAAATTTCTGACAAAAAAATTCATAAAAAAGGAAAATCAAGAGAATAAAATAAAGAGATCAATTCTGTGGTTTTATAAGGGGATTCACAGTTTTTATTCAATAAGAATTAATTACTCAAAAACCGTCCAAGGTAATTACATCATAATTCACAATCGTAAAGTGAACACATTTTTTTTGAGAAAACATTGCTTAAATGTACCACTATACAGAGATGTGCTGCCTTGTGTATGGGAGTTGTAACTCCAGCAATACAGCGGCGTATTAGACCTCCTGAAAATTCCTTTTATATTGACCTAAGTAAATTTACTTAATTTAATTTAGTCGCCGTTTTCTCAAATTCTATTCAAAATAGTTCACAAAAATATTTTGTCTACTTTATGATGGTGTACTTAGAATTTAATGATGTTAAACAGTTTTAGAGCAATTCCTTCTTATTCAATAAAAATCGTGACAATCTTTAGAAAAACACATAATTGGTCTCAAATCCTTTTCTTTTCGAAATATTCCCATTCATCAAATGAACTTTTTTATTGGAAATTTTGTGTAAAATTCTCTTTCCTACCCAGAGTTTGATCATTGAGAACTGAGCCACTCATTATAGGCTATAGAAAAAAAAAAGGAGATAAGAAAAAAAAACTGATGAGTTAACAACTAATAATTACCAATAAATATTAGAAATAGAAAATAAACTTTATTCTGGTACGATGTGATCTTAGAATTACAATAACGAACAGTTACAAAAGAAATAATACATATCTGGCCAAAATCTTAATAAAGATTCAAACAATATATACAATAATTTAAATAATAGTATGTAAACAAATAAAAAATAAGATAAAATATTCTCAACTATACTTGTAATTGTACTGGAAAAAAAACAAAAAGAAAAAAGAATTACATTTATAGAAAGAAAAAGCAAAACCTCCAGAAAAGAAAAAATATCAAAAGTATGTAAATAAAAAAGTATTGACTTGTTATGTTAAAACCCAAACAGCTAAAACATACAAAATACATACATAGATTAACGATATATTAATGACAGAAGATGAGCAACGGGATCACAACATTGCATTATTCCGGCATAAGAGATATAAAATAAGAATAAATAGATAAACACAATTACGAAGGGGCATTATATTAATTTTATGTGAAAAGAATTGCTACAAAAAAGTGATTACAAGAAAATAAATTAGTTATATCTGTTATACAATATGCAATAGTATTGTAAACTATAAAAAGAACAAGGAGATTAAGATAGGATAAGATATATATGTATAGAAATTGAGGAATATAAGAAATGAAATACGTCTAAAATATACACAATCTTGTAGATGAAAAAAAACATGGATAAAAACAACAAACAATCTCTTATTTTTTTATGCATCTCCTCTCAGTGCTATACCAAAAATGATACTAAATCTTTCCAATTCATAAATAATAAACAAAAAAATAAAATACTGGTGTATGAAAAGAAAAAAAAATATCCTTGTTACATAATACATAATTAACCAGCGTCTGAATGGAGTGTGAAGAGGAATTGGAATAAGAGTGTTTTGAATGTGGATAACGATAGTGAATGTCGGATTTTAAGTGAGATGGAATTCCAAAAGGTGGAGGAGCGAACAATAAAGGAATGTTGAAATGAAGATCTATGGAAAAGGGTGTAAAGGTCAGAAGGACGAGATCTTATGAAGAGAAAGTGGATAGATGATTTATTAAACAAACACCAATTTTTTAGTCTAATTCCTTGTCCTGTCATAACCTATAGTTTTCTGACAAGAAACAAAATAAAAATAGAACTCTCAAGGGGTAAATAAATTCATGGATTTTTAAAGTAATAAAATAAATAAATAGGTAATCATATTTTCAAGTTATGGTAACCAAACCGCTTTTGTTTTCAAATATTTTTTAATTAAATTTGTTTGCACTGTTTATGACTGAATTAATCCATAACTACATCCATCAAATACAGTTTATAGAAATCATTTAAATAAAAATAAAATATTTCCAGCAGATCAATTAGTCAGAATTTCTAATTAGAGATATATAGGACATGCCTATATAATTTTATAGCTCAGAATTACTCGCTACTGATTAATAGTTTTATGACCTATTTTGCTGTAAAAGACCATTAAGCTTTCCAATTTTCAATCAATTAAAACAAATTTAATATTATTTCATAATGTGGAGATGGTTTAACGTAAATGCTAATTTCAGAAGCTAGTAGGGGGTACGGTCAATATATAAAATACTATATTACAAGATAATATTTTTATTGCATTATTCAACGTTCCGACCTATTTTGTAGGTAGAGTGCCATAAATAAAAATATCTGTAGTTATTGAAAGAGAACAGTTTACTAGAGAAAGTAATTATAGAACTCTCAAGATATAATAAGTGATGTGGTACAATTACAGTATGGTTTGAAATAAAATGTATTTTATATATGATTGACTAGACTAGATTATATTTTATCTGTGTATCCATCAATCTGATGAAAAACAAACAAACTGAATTTACCATGTAAGATAGCATGTAAAGTTGTTCTAATGTAGAATGTTATATAGTATATGTGAATGACAATTAACATTAAGATTTTCAATTTCGATCTTTAAATTCGTATTACAACTTCAATGAAGATAATTGAAAAATAGTAGTTTTCAAAATTTTGTCGATGCCAATTCGATGAATCATGACAATATAAACTCTTTTAAAGATTTGGACACGGACATCAAGTTTAGAGTTGTATACGATTAAAAATTATCATTTTCGAGATACAGCACGGGACCAGATTAATTCTAATGACAGTTACATAAATACCACTAGTTGCCACTTGTCACATATCGTTCAAATTTTAAAAAATTCAAATATCGCTAAGTGATAATGGCGTATGATAATAAATATAAAACTGAGCTATATCGGTGTCCATACGACCTGACAGAAACAGTTTTTAGACCTTAACCTTTAAATATTAAATATTTTTTTTTTTTGAAAACCGATAGTTTAAAATATATTTGGAGAGAAACTCAAAGAAAATTACCTTTTGCTTTTAAAATGGCGACACTTCCGGTGGTGAAATGTATTGGAAAACTTACATTTCGAAATATTCTATAAACCTAGACAAAAACACCTCAGAAAAATCACAGCTACCATTATTTTTGTAACCATTTACGAAAATTTTAATAGATAGCAATAAAAGCCATCAATCCCTTAAAATTCTACAAAACCTAATGAAATTTTTTCTTAAGTATACTAGCATACATATGGAAGTATGAAGTTGTGATGACGATTACTGGAACTTACGTACGGACAAAAAAACACTAACATTCAAAAAACACAAATATTCAGATGGCCATGTAAATAAACACATGTGTGGATAACATAATAACGATTAACAAAAGAACAAATCTCATGCCATATTACGTGATTATGGAAAATAAGAAATATATTTGAATATAATAAATCGGATACTTAATTTTATGAAAAATGTTTAAATTCCTGAGCCATGGACTTGGACATCTCCTCAAGACGAGCGGGTTCTATTGTAATGAGACCTACAGATTCAGCTCTTTTGCAGGTAAACCTAAGAAGTACATACAATGGTATATTGAGAAGCTAGGGGAAGCGAAGGAAAAGTATCAAACAGGGGAGTTCGAAGTTATACCTCCAAAGAGGTTAGATACTGTATTAGAAGAAATAGATCTTGAAATACAGGAGGGGAAGGAACAGCTTCGGAGGATGAACACATTAAAAAAAATAGAAAATATAACCAAGGATATGGAATAAAAATTCACATATAGAGATAATTCTCATGTTATTTTTTTTTTTAAATATTCTTTAAAAAAACGTGAGCAGCAGAACTCCCCCTTACTGAGGCCCTATTTTTCTCTTATTGTTGATAGAAAATTGGTTTCGAATTCATTCTATTCTTAATTAATGCTAAACTAAGAAAAATACTTAGAACTTTATATTATAGTAGGAGGATTTGATATTTTCAAACAGGTATAAATCAAATATGTATAGCGTATCCCCACACAGGAATTTCTATACCTCATAGGAGAAAAATTGTTTACTAAGATTGGCCAATTTCAACAAATTTCAACAAAACACAGAGAAATTTCCCATTTCAAACACGTAGGCAATTAGAATAATTCTCATACAAGCATTAGGAAACTTGCGGTAAATTTATTCAAAAACAAAATAATTACAAACAATAATGTGACATAATAATTCTTGAACTCTGTTTAACACTTCCCATGCCGGTTCCTGAATCCTTATCCCAGTCCCTTATTCCTGTTGCTCCAACTGAGATTATCCAAGCAACCTCGTTAATTATTCCAACTCGTCCTTTCCACCTAACACTTTCAGCTATATACTGTCGTGATTGCCAATCTCTTTGCTATCACTTACTTGAATCCTTATTTCGAATTCTTTGGAAACTGCACTGCTTGAAAAAAGCATTCTAGGAGACTACAATGCTAAACACCAACGATGGGGTTGTAGTTCATCAATTTCTGTGTTAACGTACTATCTATCCATATCTTATATCTCCAATGGTTACTCCATCCATTCTCCTAGGAATACTATCTATTGGCCTACTTACCTCAAAAAACGCTCTGATATCCTGGACATATTGTTCACCTCTCAGATTTCCTCTTCCCATGTCACAATCAAATCCCTTTATGACATTTCTTCAGGTCATAGCCCAGTTCTGCTTTCCTTACATTCAACCTTCGCTCCTAAACGCTCCTCGTCTCCTACTTTGATTACAGGACGAGTAAACTTGGACAAATTTCGCAATGATTTGAAAAACAATTTGGACCTGAAAATCCTACTCAAGACAAAACATGACATTGACAATACATAGAAATTCTTACCTCTATTAGAGGCAAAATAAATCTTAACACACTTCCCAATAACATTAATAACCCCTAACTGACTGACTTGCCACACCACATTAGTATCTTGTTAAAGAAAAATGCAAAGCAAGATCGAAGTGGCACAGGAATAGATAACCATTAAATATGATACATTATAACAAACTAACTAAAAACTGAAATTAGAAAATACAAATTCATATTTACTTAACTTAACAGAAATTCCTTCAACTGCAGACTAAGTACTATGGTTGACCACTAACGGACAAAGATAGCTCCTAAAATTCAATGATTTTAATTATCTACTCCTTATTGAAACTCAAATCTGGTCCAAATTTGACGAAGAATAATCGCAAATATTTCCTCAGCACCTCTTCAAGATGTTTAATCCACATCCAGATATTCTAAATCCAATCTACCTTGGGTGCATAGAAGCAGAGTTAGATAACCCACTCCAACTGACCATTCCAACTAAAGCATTCTATCCAATAGAAAATATTCAATATCATTCACCGATTACCTTCCCGTAAAGCTCCTGGACACGACCTAATTACATCGCTGATTCCAAAATTACTTCCTCGTAAGGCCATTCTATTCCTTACTTACATATGTAATGCTGTACTCTGATACAGATATTTTCCTTTTTTGGAGATTTTTTCGAATTTGGATTTAAAGTCAGAGGTCACCCGGGAATGATTAGAGTTCGCGCTCAGCTGCCTGGAGAGGGGCTTTAATCTTATTCCATTAAACTCTGGAATTAATCCCCCGCCCTCACCCCGGGAAAAACCTCGTATTTAGAGAAGAATAAAAAAAAAACCTATTTATCCCTTTTTCCCATTATGCTGACGTTCTTCAAAGTAGTGTAGTGTCCTAGTCTATCTTTGGTCCTATCCTTTACACAGTTTTTACAGTTGACCATCCCGATACTGTCATTACCACATATACCGATGAATATATGTGTTCTATCAATTAATAACGACACAACAATTGCATCCCAAACTCTTCAATCACACATCACAAGTCTCGAAGTATGGTATCAAAGTTGGAGGATTAAAATAAATTACAATAAATCCCACCAAACAACCGTCACCCTCATCAAACCTACGGCTTCATGTCCTACACTCTCCTTTAATAATATCCCACTTATACCTGTTGAACGAATCCAATATCAAGGACTTCAGTTGGACAAATGTCTAACTTGGAATCCTCATACCACATGCCAGACTGTAACGACAAACCGCTCGACGATTCCTTCGCTCACGAGACAAAAGCTCTAGTTCCAATTAAGTTCCAATTAAATACAAAAGACCCATAGATATGACTGTAATCAGGCCTATTTGGACTTACGGGGATAAGCTTTGCTGTTCCACTGAATAATCCGTGATTCAACTTTAGTTCACAGCATATTTTTATTTCGTCTTTGTTCAGATTGGTTGTTGAAAACCATGGCATGCGTGAAATGTTCGGAAATATTTCTTTATAATACTGAGCCCTTTAGGAATGTTGGTATTGTTCTTCCCAAGTGTTCCTACAATTTTCTTTGATAGTTGGATAACTAAGAAAGTCAGTATATGGGACAGAAATTTTCATTTTCTTGCCTATGTATATAGCCTCTTTAAACCTGTACAAATTCATGAAGTGTCTTGGGTTCAGTAATATTTAGGGAAAGCACTGTTTATTGGTCTACGATTGTGCAAGGAGGTGATTTGACTAAGATCACGCTCATGTAAGCCTCTTTAGCTAAATTCAATTAAACATAACCCCTTAAATATGTTCTGTCGTCAAATTCGTATATATAATATAAAATACTCGAAATGATCATTGAAAATAAAATTATTGGAGGAAGTTAGTCGTATGTTCTACATATCATGTCATACATATTCAAGACGCAGTCATTAAAATTTTTATTAATGCCGACGTTTCAACCCAAATATATGGGTCATCTTGTTTTGGAGTCCTTAGTTCATATTTCCAGGTTGAAACGTCGGCACTAATAGAAACTTTATAATGACTGCGTCCTGAATATTTATCACCGATGAAAATAGAACTATAGATAACTAGCTATATATTCAATTTTAAATATATATACGCATATAGACACGTGTACATGTATGTATGAAAGTGAAATATTAGCATGTGATATTGGGTGTCGGCTGAGGTGGCAGGTGTCAGATCCAACGTTAAGAGGGTCTAGTCCTCAGGAAGATATTGTTTATCGAGCCCTCGGCCCATTTATCTCAATAGCTTTTTTGGCCTCACCAATGGCTAAAATTTATTTTTATTTAAAGATGTATTGCCTACAATTTATTGATAAAGGGAGGAAAGTTGTCCATATATATTTTTTTTGTGTGTTTTTAAAGAGAGTTAAATACGTTCAGCGTAGCTTCCTCTTCATTTCTATTGGCAACATAATAACTTATTTTTTTAGAGAATAAATCCTACTACGGAAGAAGCCGTTTTTAAATTTAGTACTGTAGAAGAAAATAGCATGCTTTCGTTCGCATGCTTAAGCGAAAGAAGTGGACGGAATTGAATAAAATGAATATTGGACCTTATGTGATCTCTGAACACTATTATAAATGTCCTTGAGGCAGATTGTAAAATTTTTCAACAAATAAAAAATAAAAATAAAAATAATAATTTCTAAAAATTATTACAAAACTAACAAACTAATGGAAAGAAGCCAATGTTGAGGTTTTCCAATTTATTTAATCTATTTCCTAAACCTTATAATCGGCATCATTATACAGCTCACTTTCTGGCTGAAGTCCGTCATTAACGCTTCCTAACAGCAGTTTAAATTTTCCTTTTATTTCCTTAATTTTTTTTTTCCTTTTCTGCACAGTCTGAAAATATTTGTACTCTTCAAAAATCTAAAACCTTATAAAATGTACCCTCTCAGAATTTTGTTGACGCCACTTGCTCAATGCACGTCTCTTCTGGGCACCTCTACTATATTCCATCCTTTACTTTTCGCTCATTAGTTTTTCAAATCAAACAATAAAAAACTATTCGGCCTCCCTGTTCCCTCGAAACCTGTGGAAGACTGGTAGTTGTTATCAGGTCTAGAAAATGTGTTTCAGCTATGACACATTTCTTTAAAAAAAAAAATAACATTTTTCTTCTGACCGTTTTTCAAAGCTCATTTATTTTTTATGTAAATAGAGCTACATTGTATTTTATTGCTGTATAAATTTTATTTCATGATTCAGAAATTTTTCAAAAGATAAAAAGAAAAGATTCAAACGTTTTACTTTACGTTTTCTGAAGTAATTAAAAGAAAAACTGTGTTTAGCGCAAAGCTACGCGAAATTTAATGATTATTTTATGAATGAACATAAAAAATGCTGATTTTTTTTTAAATTGGGTTTTTCTAAAACTTAAGGAAGGAGTCATATCCCCAACACCCAAAAGCCACTGCTCCCTGTCCATCCAATCTCCTTCATGGAGCCCTCTGGCGACCACGCTTTCCTCCACATTTCTTCTTTGGCCTTCCACGCTTCCTTCTTTCAGGTGATATATAGTTATAAATTTTCTTTGACCAGCGGTTCTCATCCATCCGCATTAAGTGACCATACCACTTTAACCTTTTGGTCCCGATCAGGTAAAGGATTTTCTTTTGATATCCGACCTTGTCTCTGATTTCTGCGTTTGGGATCTGCTTGATTCTACATATCAACAACTTCTTCTCCAGAAATCCATTTCTATGGAAAGCAACCTATTTTCCGCCTATTTTGTAATTGTTCTGATGCGTAGGAGGCTACGCTTTCTACAAAGGAATGGTAGATCTTCTTTTCAATTTCCAATCTTATTTCTTTACTCCATAGGGTTGGATTTATCGAACGTATTAAATTTAGTGTTTAGAGCAAAGCTACGCGAAATTTAATGATTATTTTATGAAATAATATAAACAATTCTGAAAAAAATTGTAGCAGTGGGGTACCGGAAAAGGTATTTCATAGACTATATAATTGTTATTTATGCATTTGAAAGAATTGATCAAAGCCATTTTTTAAATACAATTGTAGCCAACATGAAACTGGTTAAAACTAAATTAATCCAGTGAAAAATAAAGATAATTAGCTAAACTATCAAAAGCAGTTTTAATCAATAAAACAACCAGGCATTGATTTAGACTAAAAAAATGCTGTAACTATTTGTCAACTGGTGGGAACTGAAGGCCTGTTCGCCCAAGCCTTCCTCTTCCATTATCTACTGTGATGATTCAAACGAACTTTGAAATTTTACTAGGGCCCTTTTTTAGGTCACCAAATATCTATAAAAAAGATGATATATTACATTTCTCACATTTTAAAAGTTGTTTTTGTCCTCCCCGATCGGCCCGGCACTTTGCGACGTTAAGAAGGGTGAAGCCACATCAACTGCTATGTCTTATTCCCAAAAAAGAGATGACATTAAAAATTGATATTTTTTGTAATGTTTTATTCGGGATACCATTGTATAATTACTGATGATAATTACCCAGAATTATTCGATAATAATTCATAATGAAAGATTAGTCAAAGAAATTTGGATCTATATTATATTGAAATGAAAATGAAAATGAAATGAAAAAATAATTTTATTCTGGAACTACTGTCCCCTAAGAATAATAACAGAGTTACAAATTTATGTATCTTAGTCTGACATAATAAAAATACCAACTAATTTATTGTTAATTCTTATTTCAATTGTGCAATGGATTGAAATTAAAAATTGTATAGATGCAAGTAATTTTACATGTTAGGGGAAGTTTGAATGTGGAGTAGGAGTTGGAACAGGAGTTGTTTGAAGGAATTTGTGGATTAGGATTGACGCATGGGGGTAGGAAGTGAGTTCCATAAGGAAGCAGCACGAATGACGAAGGATTTGCTGAAGGAGGAAGTTTTATGGGAGGGAATATATAAGTCTATAGGTTGAGACCTAGTATTGAGAGAGTGGATAGAGGAGCGCAGAGTAAGGAGTTCCAGGATGTAGGGAGGGTTTTTAGTTCTGAAGACTTGGAAAAGGAAAACGCCAAGAAGGAATTGTCGTCGGGAAGTAGGATAAAGCCACTTCAACTCTGTGTACCATAGTGAAACATGTGAACGTCTGGGGATCCCGAAAATGAATCTTATGAAACAATTCATGAGTCTTTTTAGTCTCAATTCCAGCCTGGCAGATAGCCCTCCATACACCAAGCAGCCGTAGTCGAAGTGGGGGAATACAAGGGAGGCTACAAGGAGCTGTCTGGTTTTTAGAGGAATCTTAGGAGTTGTTTAAGGGTAGTTATGGATTTAATTGACTGGTCCAGAATTAATTAATTGGATTTCTTTTCTCAAAGGCTGGTTTGTGTTTATCATGCTTCCTAATTACACATATTACCTGTGATCATCATGCTATAAAGAGGTGGCATGATTAAAATAACTTTTACTAAAAACTTTATTTCTGTGTTTAATAAAGAATATATACAAATTATTTTAGAAACCTTAATGTGCAAATACTATGTACACTAAACTAAATTAAAAAGCATGATTTAAGAATGACTGTGCAGGTATGAATTCAGATGGACTGTTTTGAGAATTTCTTGCCATGAAATATTATAACATTGGTAAACTAATTGTTGGGAATAAAACTTATCTATTATATATTAAATGATGTTGTTGTTAGATTTCACTGCTGCATCTGCTAAGTTAAGATCATCTCGTCATGGTTCAAAGCTCTGCTAGGATCATCATGGTCTATGCAGGGCCAAGGTTTCAGTCCCCAAGCCGGAAGAAAACAAGAGACCCATCCTCAAGGCCGGACATAAAAAAAGACCTTTCCTCCAGGCCGGAGATCAACATAAGACATATTTTCTTCCTTCTCGGTAGATTTTATACAAAATATTCAGGTTGGGGCACGGATGGTTTCCATTCGTTCTTAACTTCATCCTATTACTTCACAATAACTGGTAACACCCTAAAAGGAACCAGTTACTTAGCCTGTTACTAGTTTACCCTAAACCTTCTTTGGTCCATGTACAGGTCGGTCCTTTATCTACCTGCTTTCTACCCTTGACGCCGTTTTTTGGTGTCAGAAGTCGGTTTCATTCAACTTGTCATGATAATTCTTAAAACCTCATTTGCTCAACACATCATGTTCAATACATAGCACAAAAATTACATCATCAATCAAAACATCATGGGACATAGAGTGAGGTAAAATTAAGGAACTTACTAGGATTTAAAAAAGAAATAAGTTACGTAAGTAATATTTACGTAGTAAGTAATAGTTACGTAAGTAATCGCTTTGAAAAGGTTCGGCACAAGATACCGGGAACGTGTTTTTTAAAGACAGATAAATTATATATATGGTTACAATTTATCTATTTATATTTTATTTTTATTATAATTATCAAAATAACGAAACTTAGTGTGGTATTCCGACTCCAATATACCTGAGTAGATATACAAGGTGATCTGCATTAGACATAAGCCGGCATGTTCCATAGCTAAGTTGAGCCGTCAATAGCAACCAGCTCTTCAGGCAGTTTCCACTCTATCATGACAAAAACCTATTGTCTGTTTATCATAACTTCAAATTAAATAGTTTATTCTTACAGCTATAATTTTAAATTAAAATAAAGTTTTAAATAAAATAATCTCTTTGTTTACTTATTGAATCGCAGAATTTGTCCATTTTTAATTTAATTTAATATTATTTCTTTAATTTTTAGTTTTTTTCCATTTCGCCTATTTTTCTTCATTAACGTGAATGTTTTAAATATCAATAGGTTTATCAATGCCGATCGAGTAAGGATTAATTTTCAACTCGCACAATTTTGTGATATTATAAGTGATTACTTTTGAAAAAAAAAATTAGTTGAAAAATGAATGATTTCATATTTCATAATTTTTAATAATAACTTTGTAACCATTTTTTCTCTTTTAAACTTCTTAGTAGAATATTTTA
The DNA here is from genome assembly GCA_928085145.1 of Nezara viridula. Classification (NCBI taxonomy): domain Eukaryota; kingdom Metazoa; phylum Arthropoda; class Insecta; order Hemiptera; family Pentatomidae; genus Nezara; species Nezara viridula. The sequence continues at coordinate 60,394,321 of OV725079.1, read as the reverse complement.
AATAACTTTTTCGGCGAATACAAATGAGTATAAAATTCACCAAGAGACAGAAATTTAATGTTAGAATAATAATTTCGAAAATTCCAACCACACAGCCTATCTCTCCAAAATGGAGTTAAAGAATAAAATATTCACCAACGTTTTGCCAATTCATGCAGTCATTATCAGGACATAAAATACAATAAAATCGAAGATTACATCATTCCGTATCGTCCAATCGTATACTAGAAGGAAGGTAAGGTAAAGTTCAGCTAGGGAAAGTTATAATCAACTGATTTGGGAAAAAACACGTAATATCCTACCAAAATTCATAAATACGTTGCAAAAAATATAAAAATTACTAAGAAAAAATCGGTAACTATAATAATGAGAAATACGTATACAGATTTTTTTAAAACTTATTTATTCAGAATTATTACAATTCGTCACAATTGAGGAAATTTATAATAGTGTTCAGTGAGCACATTCACACTCTATTTACAATAAATAAAAATCAATTGTAAAAATAGTAATACTAAAAGTAAATCTATATGGCTAAACTAATCAAAATAACAAATAAACAGGAACATACTTTCGGAACTCGTAGAAGGACTTTAGGAGATCCCAGAGCCTCTTACTCAGTCGCATTTCTAATATTAAGGACCAGTAGAGGCGCAACAATGCTTGAGTGGAGAAATCTGGCCATTGCCGAAACTCCAATATATGATTATTTACATAAGGTCTCTGGGCCACTGCCGCTTCAACCTTCGAGGAGGATTGTAGGGATGGGTGGAGCTGGAAAGGGATTGTGCGAGAGTGCTTTTCTTGCACATATATAGAAGAAGATGAAAATGCGCATCAAAGGAAGGTTCATCGCAAACAGCTGAATAAGCAATTGAAGTTAATTTAGTAGTTCAGCAGTTAGATAATGCTGTTAATTATATTACTAACAATAGAAATTTTTATATACATCTTGGATAACTCTAATATAGCTAGATCGTTTTTTTTTTAACTTCTTCTGGTTGATCAGCTTTATTTTTTTCTTTGATGTGCATTTTCATGCATATTTATTTATATTTTTTCTCTCGATATTATAACTTTTTCTCGGTATTATTACTTTTTTTATTGTAATATTTCAATTTTTGTGACGTATTTATAAATTTTGGTTGGATATTATGTTTTTTTTTGTCCCTATTTAACTGTTTGATTACAACCTTACTTAGATATATTATCCTGCCTTCCTTCCAGTATGCGATTGGACTTCATAGAGTGATATAATTTTCGATTTTCTGCTCATTTCTGCCTTGATAATCAGTGACGGCTTTAGAGTGAAGCAACCTTGTAGGTAATTAAACTAAATAAAAAACGTATTAAAATGTATGGCCTATCAATAAAGAAAATGTATTAGAGAAATGTTAAATGGGATATAATTCAAATATTGCATCATATAAAACAGCTTAAGAAATTAATTTAATTTTTTTTAGTGTGGCAAATGACGTCATTGCTCGGTATTGTAATGTCTAAGGCCAGCACTGCTTATAATGCCTTATTCTTTACCTCCATTTTGTAGACATAGTATTACGTGCTTTGAATTTTTCCAATTATAATCTAATGTTAGATGAAAATATAGAGAAGTAAAATAAAATTCATTATTATTGAAGCATGTTTCACTGATCTAAATCTCGTATATATATTATATATTTGTGATTTCATATTTTAATATACTATAATTATAAACATATAATATATATATTTTTTAATAAGATATAGATCAAAAATTAAATTTTTTGTCTATGTTTATAAATCATATGTTAATAATTAAGGTACAAGATCATCATTTAATGAGCATGGTGTATATATTTTTTTCATATTACTTATGATCTTAAATATGTATTTTTCAAACCATTTCTCTTTGAACTACACGGTTTTATATACATATGTATATATGTATATATGTGTATGTGAGGGTATATAATAAGAGTTTTTGTTTTATTCATAGGAGACTTGTTGCTCATTTATTAGAGGACCTTATTTTGTATTCTACTGTTTTTTAATCGTTTTATTTTGTTTATAATGTTATTTTGTCTTTTTAGCTAATATTTATTTAGCGATTATTACAGCTATAAATTAGTTTCATAGTTTGAATCATTTCTTATTTGTATCGTATATAATCGTAAATGGTCTCAT